>OY982935.1:10002500-12402500 GCA_963891755.1 Pyrrhia umbra | reverse complement strand
GGGAGGGCCTTGTTAGGCTGGTCGTGTAAATGCTACTGTTCGTCATTCGCCATTTGAGCGCTCAGAAATAGTTTTGGAGCGGTAGCCAAGACACGTAATGTGTGACGTGGAGTTGCACCTGGGCCTATCAGCCATGCAGCTGTAGGTACTGGTCGCGAGGAAATAGGAATACCTGGAAGAATTTGGATTGTCTAATTCAGGGATACATTGAAAAGTATTGTTGGAATATAGGAGTAGGTTATTTTCTGTCAACATTAAGTGCCTATAGGTTGTATCGGAAGACGGTAGTAAAAATTACATGAATTCAAAAAATACCAATTTTACGAAAAAATCCTTTGTTTAGAGCGTTTTTAGTTTCAATATATTAAATTAGTACTAGAGCTAGTGAAGTAACTTGTCAGAAGAAGTAACACACGAAGTAAGTTGCTGTGTTCCGGTATGAGTAGTTATAGGCTCATAATAACACACTAGGAATTACTCAACACACATTGATTACTCATGTTCAAACACCCAGACCCGGAACAATTTTAATTGTCCCGTGCGGGAATCGAACCCCCGAATTACAAGCTAAGTTAACTTTCTTTCAGCTGCAATAAATTGTAATAAACAATTTAATTTCTTTTATAATGGAGTCTTCTTTTTGTGAGCTGTATTTAGCCAAAAACTGTTTCATTGTAGTTTATAAAAAAAAAATTCCAAAATACCATAAATAAATAAATGATAAAAATAAAATTCTTTATTGAACGCAATGTGAACCATAACATTAAGTTGGTAAAATAACACTTCAATTTGTGTTACCGAAATAATTAGTACTTAAGTGTATTTTGAACTCTGGTACCCAAAGTAAGATCTAACTTGTGTTATGGGTACCAGTGTTTTAAGATAGGTGCACTCGAAAATAGTATAGTCAATCATAGTTTAACCAAATGAAATCATATTTGTGTGAACAAGAAAATTTTCGCGGCGCATTTAAAACGTTAAGCAGAAAACTGGCTTGAAACTATGTGGGGAATGACCATTACTTTGTGTTGCCATTATATTTGTGACCGACGTTTTAATGTTACATGTTTGTAACACTTTTGGTTTGTTACGCTACACTTGAAATTAACTGTAACATTAGAATCATTTTGAGCAATGTGACAAATTGTTGTACAGGAATTTAAGTTTGTAAAATTTTGACTAAAAACTAAATGATTGTTTTTGATTCCATTTCCATTAGATTCCAATGTATTCTATCTAGTTTAGAAAAGAAAGTGAGTTTGTTTATTTGCGTATGTTTACGCTTAAAACGACAAAAAGGCTGAATAGATTTAGATGAAATTCAGTATGCCAGAGCCCCATCTATTACAGATCGAGCTCTTTAAATAAGTCTATACATTCACAATGTCATTCATGGCGCACGACCCAGTAAATTTCATCAAAAACAATTTAGCCTATGGTGTGAATCCAAGAACCAAGATATTTGAAACTTTCGAAATGATCTAATACAGATTACCTACAATGATATTAGAAAGGTATGCTGTGACTAACAAGACCGTGATCACGTACGCAAAACGTAAAAAAAAAGTAAAACAAAAAACCCATTACAAAAAGAGAATCACAAAACAACCAGTTGAATCTAAAGAGATTCATTAGTCCAACATAAAAATGTTTATCGAAGAACACGAGCGACTCTATAACCCAATAATTTCAACAGACTTTAGCTTTTACCTGAATCAACATTCACCTGTGTTTTCAAAAATATGTAGGTAGGTATACCGCGAGCGGCTATAGCCTGCCGGGACTGCGGGATGTTCAAAAGAGGTACTGCGCCCCCAGAACATAAAGGGCTGAGGGAGGAACATGGATGGGTTTTAGTCAGTAAGAGTCTGACACGCCCTTCCGCCCCACCCAAGGCGGGAGGGATCATTTAATGATTTCCCGTTCCTATGTCCCCTGTTATTACATAAGAAAACGAACCTTGGGTTAATGCATGATTTAATCCGTCAATAACGTATTGAAATCTGTTTCGTGAGACAAAATTGATTTGCAATGAGACGCGTTGAACATGTAAAAAATTACTGTCCCAAAATTTACTAAAGATTTAAATAGAAACATCTTTGTTTATATTGGAATTGTAATTTATTTATTAAATTATTAAGTACATAAAATGGGTCTATGTTTGAAATAGCAGATGGAAAAGTAGCCTCTACGGCACATACGCCTCTTTTGCTGAAGATTTCCATGACCTTTTTGTCAAGAGTTTCATAGATGGGAAAAAGTAAGTCATTTCCATGAACTGAATGCATAAATTGAATTGTTTCATGGACCGTATGGCATGTGGCATCGTCTTGTTGCAACCACATCTCGTCTCCATAAATATCATTCAATGAAGCAACCTATCCTTACCCTTACTGAAAATGATTAGTCGAAAAGTTGACTAAAGATTTCCTTAAGATTTGGGGTTTTTTTATTCCTGAAACAGTCAATGACCAAACCGAGGTTGAACTAGGAGTGGTACGAAAATTCTAGCTTCCTGCTTGAAAAAAATTGTTTAACGGACCGACTACGGAACAATCAGTCAGTGAACATGGCCCTAAGTAGATTAAAGAATAGACAAGTACCAAAAAGTACGCAAAAGTAGTCCTTATATCAAAGGTATGTGTTTTAAATTTGCCTAAATCTGGCTTATATAACTCAGTCTTTCAACCGCATGCCGCGATAATTTTGTACTAAGGTTTACATCCATCAGAAATAGGGCCCAGACGGCCGAGCAGACGTTCGGTGATGTGGGCGTTGCTATGACAACGCAGATCACAGCTAACGAGTCAATAAATTCCCGTAATGACAGAGAATCTTGTTTATGATGTGCGTTTGTACGACGTGTAAACATCATGACTGATTCAACGTGGTTGCGGTTCGGAGATAAACATTTTAGAATTTGCTGGAGTTGGGCAGTCTTCGGATATAATGAGTTAAATATTATTTGTTTACCGTTTCATCCTCTATGTTAGGCTTTAGTGAGGTTCTATAGATTTTTCTGCGATTGTTCGTAAAGATAAAGTAGGTTTAAGGCAAGGGACAGATTTTAGATTCAAAGGAACTTTTTGTTTGATGCCAAAGCACCGCAGTTACTTTCGCTTTTCCAATGTCTACTTGAGAAGAGGCTTTTGGCCATGTCATGATGTCTAGTAGTTAAAAATATAGTCTAGTATTCTTAATCTAAGTGCGAAAACGGCAACTCTGTGGAGCCTAAACAACAAGAACTGATATCGATAGACCCAGAAATTCTACAGCAAGAAATATTATTTTAATACTAGCTTTCCACCAGAGGGCCTTAGGGGAAGAATTTCGGAAAATCTTTTCTTATCGGATGCCTACGTCATACAAAGAACACACTCCAAGATTCAGATCCCTACGATCAGCGGTTTAGGCTGTGCTTTGATCCGTCAGTCATTCAGGACAAAGCATTTTATATGTATAGATTATGGTCCTGCTTCTGATTTTTAGTTGGATAGATTGTTTCTTTTCATCCTGACCACGTGGACAATATACTAGGAACGCATAAATTGGACTGAGTCACAGCCACTAAAGATTTAGTACTCAATCGCCTGCCAGTCATTATGCTGAAGTGTTTGGCATCCGAACTATGTGTGATGCGCCTTCAGTTTATATTGATCGTGACAAACAGCTCGTCATATCATATTTTATGAAGCCATCGTTTGGTCTTTGATGTTGAACATGTATAAATCGTAAGGCGTTGTCGTAAGATTTTCGATTGTTTGTCTATTTGATTTTGTCACGTAGAATCTACAATAATATTCGCTCGTGAAACACCGATCAAAGGTTAACCTACACATGGCGCGGTCGGTCCGTGGATGGGTGACCATTTATGTAGCCATAGCGAGACTCCTCCGTGCCTCGGAAAGCACATCAAACTGTTGGTTCCGGCTGTCATTTATAGATCTACCACATTTAAAGATCCAATCCTAGGAATCCTAGATTTATCAATAAAGATCGTTGACAGTCGTTACAGGTGGTCAGAAGCCAGACAGTCTGACAACCAGTCTTACCAGGGAGTATCGTGATACCCGGTAACTGGGTTGTGAAGGTCAGATAGGCAGTCGCTCCATGTAAAACACTGGTACTCAGCTCCATCTGGTTTACACTGGAAGCCGACCCTAACATAGTTGGGAAAAGGCTAGGCGGATGATGATGATCTTTTGACAGTACCTATTAGACTTAGAATAGAATAGTTTTTATTATCCCTAGTATTATACACAATAACACAATACTGGAAGCAGGAGGTGTTTGATAATGAGATTGATATTGATTTAATTTTTGAGGTGATTACCCGACTTAGTAGACCCCATTATTCCTTGATAAGACGTGGCTGATTCAGTTTTCAATTTGTTGGATTTTGTCGCAAAATAACATATTGATTAAAAATACACAAGAAATTGAAATAAAAAAATATTTAACACTTTGTGTAGCTCACATTACGAGCGATATATTATGTAGTAACATATCAAACCGAATGTAAACAAAGTGTAACATTTTGTGATGATCATCAAAGTCAACGGTTACCTCAATAAATTCTCAGAAATTATTTAATTTCAATTCCTAAAATTCGCAAAGTATTTAACATTGTTCAAAATCACGTTGTGTTATTTTTTCGCGTACTATGTATAAAAATATGCACAACGAGAAAACTTCCTAGTTTATTTCGAGAGCTGCTGAAAATAGCCTGCAATTAAGAAGGAACCTTGCAGTTGAGTGTCAATAGGTCGGCAGTGACGTCACACGACGTCATGGGTGTCCGGTTACCTGGCCTCAGATCTTGATCATTAAGGCCGCGATAAAATTATCGTATGACGCGCCCGCGCACCGTGTATACCATGAACTAAAATAACTAAGTCTATAATAAATCCGATGAAATTAATTACCTTGTGAGATCTGAGTTCTGAAGAACAAAAGGAAATTTTATTTGCCGACTGATTATTTGTTTATTGCAGTTGATTAGTTAAAGCATTTAAATGTTGCTAAGTTTTTTGAAATATCTCATAGGTATACATACCATACACGTAAGGAATTAAAACGAAAACATGTAAGATATTTTTCTTATAAACAAAGGGTTCAAAAGATGTTTTTTAATATTTTAAAGTGTGAATTATTTTTATAATTATTTTTACATTGCGTTAATATTTTATATTCCCTCCTTATTTAATAAACATATACCTAGGTGTGTATTATATATGTAAACGTGAATTTATTTAATTACAGTTTAGTTTAATGATATGCCCGTTTTCAATAATCCTACCTAATCTATCTGCGTGCCAAATTTCATCCAAACCCAGCTGTTGTAAGATTGATAAATCAAAATCCAACTGTGAGCTTACGGTTCAAAACTTTACTCCATACTAGCTTCTGCCAGCGACTTCGTCCGCATGGAGTGGTGGTGAAAGAATTTTTCAAATCGGACCAGCGGTTCCTGAGATTAGCGCGTTTAAACAAAATGACAACATTTCCCTTCACTGCTCTGCTCCTATTGATTGTAGCGTGATGAAAAGTATACTATAACCAGCTCAGGAGTATGACAAATAATTGTACCAAGTTTCGTTAAAATCCGTCGAGTAGTTTTTGTTTCTATAGAGTTTATACCGACAGACAGACAGACAAAAATTTTACTGATTGCATTTTTGGCATCAGTATCGATCCCTAATCACCCCCTGATAGTTATTTTGGAAATATATTTCATGTACAGAATTGACCCCTCTACAGATTTATTATAATTACTCCATATTTATAAAATTCCAGAGTGAATCGTGTGACTCCGGAGAATGGGGCTGGGCCGGTCTGGAGGAAGCTGGTCTGGGCGGCCCGAAGGTGCCGGGCATAGTGTCCGCCTGTCTCTCACACCTGACGAGACACGGCATGCACACCCTCGGCCTGTTCAGGGTATCGTCTTCCAAGAAGAGAGTGAGACAGGTAAGAGAACCAACAGATATTGTGATTAACGCCCAAAGTTAAAATGATACCGGTAGGATTGATTGTCATTACTTGAATGAACTTGAACCGTCTTACTTATAAAAATCCTGTTATCTGAAGTTTAACCATTTCTCACCTAATCCTTACTTAACATCGTAATCCAGGATTATGCCATTAACTTTTCGAATTGGGATTATCGCTAAACAGATATATGAGTGAGATTTTTGCTAAGCAGCAGATTAAGACTAGACTAGACTAGACTTTATAAGTAAGACGGTAAGTCAAAATCTTCAAACTAAACCTGACGGTCAAACAATTCTCTAGATGCAGAATAATCTTAGGTAGGTATACCTTTAATTACCATGATACATGTAGATAAACAGAATTGAACCATGGATTTTCTTGACCGTTCATAGAAAACTACTTTTTGGAATGGGAATTCTTTTCGACTTTTAAAAGTGCTTATGCTATATTTATTGACCTACGTTAAAATAAATGAATTGAACAACAATAATCTCAAAAATTATAAGTCCTATTTCAATAGTCATTTTGCGAAACATAGCTTTCTTAAAGGAAAATGGCATGCTGTATAATATCACGCTACAATAGGAGTCAAACAGTCACCTGATTTCAGATCAAACAGCAACTTAACATGTAATGCAACGCTCCGCTACGCGTCTAAACATAGTCCAATCCTTTAATAGAGCTTTTAAATTTAGAGACCAATCTCAGTCTATTTCTACCTTCTCAATAATAGTATCTGAAGCATCTATGGCTATCAGCGAACGATCTTAATGAAGGAAGCAGCCCTTGATTGGCAAGATAACGCCGCATTCTGGCTTTGGTCTTAGTTCTAAAATTATTGATGATGCAATAAGCTCATTGAATCTCCAGCGAAGGTAATTTTAGGGTGCGTGGATATAAATCTGTCGTTATATGATTCAATGTTGATAATATACAGGTGAACTAGATAACATGGATTGTTGCAATTTATAGCTGTATTGAGACTTGAGTTTGGTTATAACTTTTGATGCTAAAACTAATGAGAGGTTATATAAAAGAAAGCAATCGTTTATAAAAATTAAGTACGTAATCAGATTTTTTGATAGCTAAACTCCTCCGTGTCTCGAAAAGCACGTTAACCTGTTGGTCCCGGCTGTCACTTGTATATCTTTGACAGTCGTTACGGGTAGTCAGAAGCTAGAAAGTCAGCCAACCAGTCTGACCATGGGGTATCGTGTTACTCGGTAGATGAGTTGTGGAGGTCAAAGGTCAGAGAGTCGCTCCATGTAAGACATGTACTCAGCTGCATCCGATTTAGACTGGAAGCTAACCCCAACATAATTGGGAAGAGGCTAGTCTGATGGACTGTAAAAATATAAAATTGGTGTTCAAAAGTAACATGCTCCCACAAAACTAAGTATGCCCGCTATGACAGAATTAACAGCACTAAATCACCCAGAGTCGCGTGTTTACACTCAGAAATCAACATGCTTCGTGAGAATAAAACACAGCTGGACGGAATTAGATGTTTTCCCAAACGTGCGGCAACCGCAGCCGAGTGGCTTGCTGACCCACTCGCCGCATTTATTGCAGCACTGCTGAGTATTACGTATCGTGCTGATTGCTGATTGCTGCTACATTGTTGGGAGACGAAGATAGACTTGTTTGCTCATATGCGAATAATTCGAGTTTATTTCTGGCTTAGGCGCTACTGTAATGTTGGGTTTTCGTTTCTAGTGTGAGTAGTTTTGGACAAGCAACTGTTATTATAATAATTATACGATTGGTAAATCTTAAAAAGAATACCAGCAGTGATCAAATGGCTGTTATTTCTAATAGTTAGCCGTATCTACATATAGTAGTCCGCATTTCGCCAGTAATTTTTGAGACGCATGCAAGAGTACGACCCCCTTTCATAAATCTAAGCTTCGGGCTGCTACTGAGTTATTTTAAATGGAAGGGCTTACAACTCTACTCAGTCAGTTTTAACTTTTTTCTAGTACAATGCACCCTATAAGGTTCAAGTTCAGATATAATATCAGCATGCAGTAGGTACAGCAAAAAGAACCTTACAACTTCAACTGGTCTTCTAACAGCAACTACGAGTATTTCTAATGCATTTCCTTGTACTGTTCCAGTTGCGTGAGGATTGGGAGCGGAGCCAGGAGGCGGCGCTAGACTCGGCGGTGTGTCCGCACGACGTGGCTACTCTTCTCAAAGAGTTCCTGCGAGATCTGCCCGACCCGCTGCTCTGTAGGGATCTGTACCCCGCATTTTTGCACACGCAAAGTGAGTAACACAATGTTGAGTTCTTGAACATTTGCTTTTAGAGTGAAGCTTAACCCTTCACACATTGATATTGTAAGGAGGTTTTCTTGAACATGGAAAGCGGAAGCGTCACTTTCAGCGTCTGTACGAGTATAAACATTACTCTAAGTTTTTTTTTTGCATTGAACTAACGATATTAAACCGGGCACCTAGCTTATTGTCTTGATATTTTGGTCTACATAAAATAAAAAGCTTTTGAATTTAATTATTAAGTTAGTTTTCACGTGATTGTGGTTTAGTCTCTTTAAAAATCAGGTAGATATTCGCGTAAAATAGAGATAATGGTTTTAAATCCGCAGGATTTTGCAATCTTGTTATTTGCTACTAGTACCTTCATGATTGAAGTATTTTACGACAGATATATACCTACCCACATTCAAAAACATTATGTTTACAAAAAAAGCTGTAATAACTACCCAAAAATCCCGATCAATTCCAGAAATCCACAACCGTCGCTTCCAATGGGAAGCCCTACGGCTGATCGTGCAGCTGCTACCAGCAGCGCACCGAGACACGCTGAACGCGCTGCTGTCGTTCCTGGCGCAGTTAGCAGCGCACTCGGAGGATGACCACGAGCCAGGCAACAAGATGGATGCCGCAAACTTGGCCACCATCTTCGCACCCAATATACTGCATAGGAATAAGCCTAATGAACCTGCCAGGTTCGTACAGTTTTAAAAAGAAAAATAAGTTTTATTTAGAATATGGTGAAAACGGTCTACTGGTCTCTTGAGATATTTTATTGGGAATGCAATATATTACTCAGCAATATCAGCCGAAATTTTCTACAGTTTGATATAAGCATTGCCAAAATAAATGATTTTTGTAATCCTTACAGGTTTACATCAACTTATCATAAATAAATCTTGTCCTACACTTTACGTTTTATACACAATTACTTCTAAAACATACAGCAAATTATGATGTCCTTTAATGAGCCCCTAAGTATCACTTAAAATCCTTATATACTAATCTACCTTTCTCTCATAAGTCTGTTTTCTAAACTTTCAGCGTGGAGCAGCTCTCAGAGCGTGCTGACGTCATCAACGTAGTTCGGCAGCTTGTTGAGAAACAAGCGGAGCTATGGACCTTACCAGCTGAACTGCTGCACGAGGCGTACATCCACCTGGCACATACTGCGCCCACGCACTTAGACTCCTTGCTGCTGAGGAGAGCTGAGTAAGTTGATAAAGGCTTAGCAAAACTTTAACATTCATAGGTACTTACCAGCTGAAGGTCTCGTAAAAGACCCTTGAATTTTAAAGCTCCTATACAGCTACTGACGGACACCGTTTCAAAGGTAGGTATCAGACAGGAGACATTCAATCTTGCCGGAATCGTAGGATTCATAGGTCCTTACAAACTAGCTGAAAGATCTGGATCTGATACAGATCATTTTGAAGCTTTATTGATGGTGTTAGCTCACACAGTTCCTGGGTCAGGTCAGTAAACTAGATGGTAACTAGATGGATATCGGAGATTTAGCAGTAAGCGGTGATGAGGATCGATGGGGATAGAATTTCTGCTACAAGTAAGTAGGGTTTTTGTGTGTGTAAAATGACCTTCTACACAAATTCTTAAGTAATCGTGTGACTATTTGTGGCAATACGTTCGTCAATGTATACAGTCAGTTACTAATACTTGTATAAATATTATCGATTTTTCTAAGCATTGCAACAGCATAAACTTTGTGCAAGTCATTAGCCGGAATCTTAAAATGAGCTCATGACTTACAGAAACCAACTTCATTTCACATTTGAGTAAAATTTAAATGATCTTAATGTACAGATGATCTGAGTTTCCTGCTAATTATGAGCTAATGTCCTATAGTCAATAAAAGCAAGCAACAAACAGAAATTATCACTGCACGCCTGACCTGTAAAAATTGTATAGCAAACCCGTAATCACATTTGCATTTCCAAGGATTATTCCCACGCGCTCTAAAAATACAACGATATTTGGAGCAGTTCGGAATTAACGTATGGAAAGATTGTTTCCCGTAATGTTTTGCATCACATAAGCTTATGTCCAGTTTAATCATTGAATTTGCCAATAAATGAACAATTCCAAACCAATTATTGTAATTGGTACTCGACCTTATATTTATAAAAGCAATGAATTTAAAAATGAAAAGATTATTGTACGTAACTACCCTGTAGACCGCTGTTTCACACTAGTACCCATTGATAAACCACAACACATACCCCATGTAAATAATCGGATCAATACACCACAAATACAGTGGGATCCCAAAGACCAATTGTACAAAAAATGATTGCGAGTGTGTGTTTCCCCCCCTCACATCACCGTCCTTCCCCAGGTCTGCTGCTGAAGCGAACGCGGAGAACAATGACAACACCCTGAGACAGGTGTGGTCCAGGGAACAGTTCTTACATGGAGCGGCCGCAACCGGCGGGCCTGGCAACATGCCTAGGTAAACACCTTCCGGCTTCACAGGATACGATGACGCTGAGAAATTTTCTAAAAGTGGAATACCAAAGGATTGAAAGTCAGAAGAAGTTTGTTCGAAAGTTTACGCATAAACAAGGCCTTATGTCTTTGTGTTTGTAACTGTTATGAACTGAGTTGTAAGTAAAGTTTTAGGGCAGAAATACAAAAGAGTTTGTTTCATACCTTGATTCGTATTAGCTGCACTTTCATTAACATCGTTTCTGATGTAAAGATGTGGAAACGTATAAGACAGACTGATACTAAAATGCTAAACATTTTAAATTAGCTACGAATTTGGTCCGGGATTCCATGCTGGCATCGGATCTCCCAAACTGGCCAACCCTTTATGAGCTACAGTAATCTATCCACAAATTCTCTGCCACACAAAGTGATGAACTTAACCCTGTTAATCCGGCTGCCTTCCCTCGGCAGACGCAGTGAGAAGAGCTACTCCCGCAGCCGACGGACGAGAGAGACGGCGGCCTCGGACACCTCCTCCGGCTCTCTGTCCTCAGCTATGACTATTGTTACTAGGTGCGTAGATTTACAAATAGAAATACCTTGGAAGTTTTCAATAGGTACACAGGTTCACAATTTATTACATCGCTCAGATATCTTGCCCACCAGCAAAGTGAGATATCATCATCATCATATCAGCCTATCGCCGTCCACTACAGAACGTAGGCCAAAGAGCGCCAACTCATCTCAGTCTTGGGCAGCGAAGCGAAATATACAACGATAATATTGATTAAGATAAAACAGAATGAAGAAATTTCTCAAGTGGTTGAGTTTGTATGAGTCGTTTTGAGAGATGAGTGTGTGTGTGCATTCCTATCTACCAATTATGAAATAAACTTTTCCTAAAGTTTTGTTGATTTGATTTCAGAGTTCGCAGCAGTGAAGAATGTGGCAGTAGCGGTGTGGTATGCGGCGGCAGTACGCCTGCTGCACGCACCGACTCCAATGACTCTAACGACTCCGCCAGCGACTACAATGAGGTATTCAATTACAAATCTTTTGCACTCACATTTAAAACTTTAGAATTTAAAGTATGTAGTAGAAAAGGTCAATCGTATTATCCTTGCGCACGACCCTCGTGTATGCGTACATGATGTATCCCGTGGGTATCTCAAGTAGCATGAGATGTACCAAAGTTTATTTTTTCTGTAAATTTAAGCGACATGTAGATAGTAGGTGCTTTATATAGATACATTGGTGTGAGGTTTGCTACACCTCTGCCTCTGTGAGGAAAGCAGGCGTGATTCTGATGGAATTGTATTTATATTCGTACAGACGCTGGGCGGGTCAGACGACGACAACTGCGTGATAACAGCGTCCCTGCACATCCCGGCCGCGTTCAGCCGCGGCGGCGGGCGGCGCGGCCCGCGCTCCGCCCCGCGCCGGCGCTCCACGTCAGGCTCGGAGTCGTCCAACAAATCATCCAACAAGTCGTCCAACAAGCGCGACTCGGCCGTGGGCTCGTCGTCGCCTGCATCGGCGTCGGCGGCGTCGTCCCCGCCTGCCAGCCCGCCGCCTGCGCCCGCGCCGCTGCGCGTCACGCTCACCTCGGCTGCGGAGCTCCGGCGGCCCTCCCCCGATCTAGACAGACTTATGGCGCTAAGCAGGTGGGTATTTTACCATAAAGTCACATAAGAACCTTTATTCTTTTCTCACGATATGATCATGGCAAATCAATTCATTATCTAACAAAGTTTGGTGAACTCATCAGAGAGCGCAACACGTCGGACGCGCGTGCGGTGATGCTGCGGCAGCACGACGAGACGACGGTACGCACGCGCAGCTCGTCGCGCCAGGAGAGCAGCACGCGCAAGGAGGCGGGCGCGGGCGCGGGAGGGGGCGCGGGAGGGGGCGGGGGCGCGGGTGGAGGGCCCGCCACGCTGTACAAGCGCGGCGAGCTCATCTCCAGCGCGCGGCCCTCCACGTGACGATATACTACACTTTACATACATACACTAATATTTATCAGTTTGGCGAGTCTTTTATTATAGTATTATCGATTACCCTGTTTTGGCTACCCTTATGACTAATATTGGTGGTTTGTCGTTTGTTGATTATATACTACAAATTAACCAGAATTGTTGCTATCACCTGCGGTTAGAGCAGAAGATCCAAGAAAGGCATATTCATGAACTTACTAGTGAGATTATTATAGGGAATTCCAAGAAAACATTGGCATTGCAATTTAAATCAAAGGAAAGCTCTCATAGACTTTTACTAACGTGGCGCCACTTGGGGGAGGCCTATGTCGAACAGTAGACCTATTTCGGCTGTTATAATGACTAAAGTAAAGGTTTTATATTCTTATTCTTATTCTACCTAGAAAGAGTTTTCTACAATTTTTTGATGGACCGAAGACACTATTCAGACAGGATAATTAAAAACTACAAGTGAATAGTCCAAACAGTTTATTCCATGATTGTTCTCCATTTGCTGATTGTATTCTATGCACTTGTGTCGTGCGGTGCGGTCTATCTCCGATGCAGCCTGTCTCGCATGATGATGGCGCCCAGTTTCGAGACCCCGTCCTGGTACTCCGTGCGGCCGAGAGGCGGCACCGCTGATGTTGTTTCTGCCAATATCATGTTTATGAAGAAAATATTATAAGAGGAGCTCGTGGCTAAGTAACAGCAGCACGGTTCGACCGATCAAAGGTTAAGCTGCGCTTGGCGCAGGCGATCCGTGGCTGGGTGATCATCTATGTCATAGCGAGACTCCTCCGTGCCTCGGAAAGCACGTTAAACTGTTGGTCTCGGTTATCATTTGTAGATATTTGACAGTCGTTACGGGTAGTCAGAAGCCAAAAAGTCTGACAACCAGTCTTGCCAAGGGGTACCGTGTTACCCGTGTGGATTGTGGAGGTCAGATAGGCAGTAGCTCCATGTAAAACACTGGTACTCAGCTGCATCCGGTTTAGACTGGCAGCCAACCCCAACACAGTTGGGAAAAGGCTAGGCTGATGATGATGATGAAAAATATTATAAGAATTGTTATCTGTTTTAAAATTAGCCAAAATTAATGTAACTGTCATGAATGGTCTTACCGCATTTCGCTCTGGGATCACTGGCGGCGCCAGCGCCTGCTTGCTTGGAGATGGTCTTCGGTGCGGACTTGCCAGGCTTAGGGCCGACGCGGCACGGATCCCCGGGCAGACGCATGGGTTGCGCACACGGACCTGTGCCGCTCTCGTCTGCTGCACGCTGGAGGCCTTCGAATTTGGCGCCTGGTCCTGGTAACCAGTAGGCAATTTAAAAGTAAGTAAGTCATCTTTTATAGACTTTCCAAGTAAATCTATAATATATGCCTAAGACTCTTCGTTGATGACAATATTTAATAGGTTTTAAATGAATTTGAAATTCAAGACACGAAATGAAAGAACTTCATTGTCGACGTGCAAATACCATTATAAGAGAAAGATAGGACTATACAGGAGGAATAGCACTGTCCCTTTTGCGCACTGGAATCTGCATCACTAATGACGCGTTCCCTACTGTAGAAAACAAACACATTGTAGTCCGTCAGTACCTGTCTCGCAGTAATCCACCTGGTAGGTAGTCTTGTTACGATCCCTGTCTATCCTCTGCTTAAGTTCCGGAGACGCCTCGTTCTGAAGAATGCTGTACAGCATCGGGTACTTCGATTGTAGCTGGATGAACAGAAAATAACAGGATTTACGTTGCCAGGCGGCTCACCATTTATGTTGCCATTTATCGATATTTAATTGAAAACGAAATTGGAGTCAACTTCCAATACCATCAGTGGCAGCTGTTTACCTATATTTTACATGCAGTGGCTTGTTGTCTGACCTCCATAAAACATTTATTGGGAAAGAATAGCCTTTGAAAAGCCTTTTCTGTTATTTGGGATCTTCCTGCTCAACCACTAGGAGTGCTTTAGAGCGATTGCCAAACACCTCCAACACAATAGATCTCTTTGACTTTCCTAAAGAGCATCACACCCAAATGGATAATTAACACACATATACACATTTATATCTCTTTTTACTTACTTTGTCCAAGAACGCATTGGGCTGGTTGTATCTCGACGTAGGTGTTTCTGGGGCGGCAGCGACTCGCACTGGATATAGTTTAGGATCCAACATTGGACCCATGATCTTAAAAGGAAGCGATTTTATTTTGTTTAACATTGCCACAAGTGCATCGAAATAAATTACCCACCATTGGGAGTGAGACCCAACGCATTCAAAAAAGTGTTTTGAATGGCTTGGCTACCAAATGTATTTTAATATATTCCCAGCATTGGTAATGTAACTATCTTACGCCTGTGTTGTGGTATGGTAAATATTACAAGACGTCTACAACTAAATTAATTATCAGATTAAGCTGTGAATAAGTCACCTCATTCCGGCTCCACCCTCCCTCCTTCCCCGGCGGCAGTTGGGGCATCTCCCCCCCAGAGTACTGAGGACATCGGCAGTCTGGCGGCCTGGTGTGTTGCATGCATGCTTGGTAGAAGGCTAGCTCCTGGCCTGATAGTTTCGGCACACCTCTAATGAGAGAAAATATTAAATGAAACTGAGAACTCAGTGTTCATATTACATTTATGATTTACACGATTTGAATATTTTTACAAAGAGGTTTCCTATTTATTAAAAAAAGTAAATTATCCATATCAATATTACTTAAATTTATGTGCTGTGGGTAGAGGGTATTATTTATAATAATTTTCCATTTACGGCCAACTACCAAATAAAAAATACCGAGGGTAGTCGAACTACATTTAAAGAAGTGAATATCTGCCATAACCAGTCTGTACGTGTCTCGGGCCGGTGTATTGAAAAAAAAAGGCGAGATTCGCTACATAACGTGAGTACACTTTTCTTTTGAATTTTATTGCATTAAGGCTGAATAATAAATGTTCTAAAATAAAAATGTGATCAAAACGTGCAAGTATAAAACTATTGTATAACAACAATATGAGCAATTTTAACACCATGTAACTGCTAAACTAATCTAGGAACAAATAAACTAAGCTCTAAAGTTTTTTTGCGCCAAGTTATCCCATCAAAATTCCTACCTATTTTTTGCTTGTAACCAAATCTACAAGTTTTCTAAAAAGTTTTTTTACACGACATTGAAAAGAACTACCCTTACTCGGCCAGACCTCCTCCATCCAGTCCAGGTCTTGCCTTAATACTAGCGGTGGTTCCAGGCAAGTTGGGCCATAGGTAGTCTTTTCTGTAGGTCGTCAGGTAGTGATCCATGTCGGCAGTAGTGTCCACGCACTCTCATCTCGTATCTACCGGGAATTTTGTGATCTGATCCAAACAGCTTGCATTATTTTATATACACAGGAATTTATCAAATTTGTTGCCAAAATGTCATGGCGTTGTTGTCTCGATTTGTGTGTTTTTAATTCGTTTATGGTTGAAGTAGAGAGCTGCTTGTGTGAAGGTTTTATTCGGTAGGGCCTTCTCTTTGAGTGGAGCTAAAGAGGTTGATTGAATTGGATTGTTATGAGGTGTGGGGGCAGGGGATTACGTAGAAATAATGACACGAGTTTTAGCGCAACGTCCCGTTTATTACTGAACCATCAGAAATTTCTTACATCTAATATATTAATACTACAACCACACCACAGTTAGCTAGATAATGGGTGGCCTGAGAAGTGATGAAATGAAGTTTTGATTAAGCAATTATGCAATGCTTGTGACTAGAGTTTAAGAAACTGGGTGTCATATTCTCATGTATTTAGGCCCGAGTAAGTTTATTCATACGTAAGTTCGTTGTTGTCCGCAGATCATCTAGTCGCACAACAGTTACCGCCTTACTTATAAAGTCGGAATAATTTTTACACTGCTGTTACTCAACGAATTAGCAAAAATCTCACTCATAAATGCTATATAGCGTTGTTCCGAAGTTAACACAGGTATAAATAACTGTCAAAATTAAACCCCGCCGCGAGGTGGTACAACCTCCGATTTGAGACAAGATGGCGTATTTCATTTGAATCAGCTGATTTCAGTGTAAAAGAATACGATACTACGTATGACTGTTTTCAATTAAAAATAACTTCTCTAACATTAAGATAAAACCTCAGAGACGATCCTCCGACCGATTTATGTTTTTCAAAGCGATGTTATTTTTCTGTCCATGGAACTAAATATAAACTGGAATAAAACTACGACACAAAGTTAATATTAATATTTTTATTTATTACTTACTCAAGTACAAGTTTGTAACGTATTTGATTTACAAAGTTTTTGCTGTCCCGCAAGGGGCGGTACTCTCCTTTAGAATTGCTTCTTTTTGTTTTTAATATTCAGAGTCTCGAAAATTCTTGATTAGCTTTTAATTGACATTTATTTTAAAGATTGAATGAGCCAGGTGGACCTTCATATCATGTATTAGAAAGGGATGGTCATGGTTTTCAATTCACTTTAGTTTCAAACGAGCGTACCCAGAAGATGCCTCATCCAGTTGTATACTAGATCTTTTTATTTGTAAAATGTACAACAGATGAAAAATCGTAATTTTTACGTCTTCATTCGTTCTTTAGTCGATTTTTTGGATTCTAGTCTGTGGCGACAGAGTTTTTACGTACCATAAACACGCAACTGTTAAATAATGTTTATGAGTGAAAAAAAAGTTTAACCTCGATTTTGACTTAAAATTGGGTTTACGAAACCCGTGGTTAAACTTCAAATTACAGTTTTTTTATAAGTAAGACGGTAAAAGTCTTCGTAGCCTAGTAGAAATCATGTTTTGTTGTATAACCTCTTTTTTTGTAAATAAAACCAACTCATAGCTCCAACAAACAATTTTAATTAAACAGAACAACTCATATTCTATAAGTATACATGTAGGGGTTTTTCCAGCGTCCATATTTAGGCTCCTTGCGGGGTTTGCCAAAGGGATTCTTCTCTAACACGACCTTGGCCAGCAAGCCGTGGCAGGCGCCGTATGTGGTGTCCCCTGTGTTCACCCGCAGGATGCGACGAAGCTCCTCTGGAAAATAAATCTACAGTTTTAGATATATAACAATAGCTATCCGCTCGCGGCTTCGCTTGACCAACATAATTTTGGTTGTTTCATTTTTTTCCAATTCTGGCCGGATTTTGACAATTATTGAAACATGGTTTCAACGTTATCCCAAGGCAACTACTTGACGCACCCAGACAAAAGGTAGCCTGGGACCTTCTCCAGGGTCCCCTCCATGTTCTAATCAATTTTATCACATTTATGACGTCACACAGTCAGTTGAGCCGGTTGACGTCTTCTTTTTGTATCGGCATGAACTTCTTTCTTCTACTTGTGCAAAGTAATAGCGGGGCTCCCTGCCCAGAATGCGCTTGACTTACGTTTAGGCATCCCCTCGTGATGACGAATTCTAGAACACGACTAACTGACCCAAAGTATTCTTTAGAACCAACGAAACAGGCTTACTTTGCAAAGAATCATCAAATTTAGGTTTCATGGACATGGCTGAGGGCGGCTCCGCATATTTTTCCGGTCTTGGATACCGGTAGGACCCTCGCTGGCTGGTATCCGGGATGGAAATGTCATCAGGAAGACGTAAGGTCTGAAGGGCGCGAGCTCGACGTGTTAGATTGACGGACATGAAGGGCAGATCTGTGAGGGTTGAAAAGTTAGAAGATAGTTAGTAATGAAGTACATAATGATGCGTTTAACCGCACTTTTTGTGAAGGTTATTCATAGCGGCGAATTTATGGAGGCAGCCCAAGACATTATTGGCACTCTTTGGGGAAAGCCTTCGTAAGTATTGGACGGCGATAGGCTCATATAATGTTGATAAAGGTGAAATCATTTATATTGATGGCACTTAGCCGTTAACACGTCGCCACTAGAAGGACCTTATTTATGACACTTTATGTACTAGCTGTTTCCCGCAAATTCACCAGCGTCCCGGGGAAAATACTTCAACCACCTGGACAAAAACAATCCTTGTCCATACGAAATTTCATCCATATTGGTTCACCCGTTTTACCGTGAAAGCGTAATACAGTTACTGAAAACCCTATGCTTAGGTGCTGAATAACAAGTTAACGATGACTACGTAGGTATTTAATCATAATAGGTAAGTAGTACTGCTATATATAGACATAAAACTAGGTCCTATTTACCTCTGGAGCAGTATTTCGTTAAATACTCAGTCCTCTTCAGATCCTTTATCTCATTTTCAATGGGCGTCGGGTCGATGTCCTTCGACATGTATTTCTTCGTGATTTTAGGATAATCTTCTTTAAACTGTCAGAAATATTTGATGCTTAATTAGAAGATAGGTTCGATATTTTTTTATAAAAGGTTATTTTACACCCTACTACCAACTACTTGGCCAATCCGGATAGAAACTATCCTATGTGTTAATACAGCTTATAGAGTAGGTATCTGTAACAAATTTCATCAAAATCCGTTCGGTAATTTTTGCATGAAATAGTAACAAACATACATAGGTACCTACATTCATATATACATCCTTACAAACTTTTGTATTTATAATATTAGTAGGATACAACAATATAAGATTGGCTTGTCACAATTGTGTCATGTCCATGATTCCCTAAACAAAAAAGGCCCCAGATTTAGCTAGGCAACCCATTGCCCAAATACGGGGCCTTTAGCAAAATGTATATTCCATTTACCCTCTCGACGGCGTCCTTGTAGTATTCATGGGATAAAGGGCAGAGAACATCTGGGTATTTACGCGGTTCTTCTTTAGCCTTCAGCGTATCCCGGCTCAGCCCCACGATCAGACAGTCGTCGTCCACTGCCTTGCGACGAGGGCTTTTACTGGGAATAGCAAGATTTATTAGTAAGCTTGTAGTTTTCGCGGTTTTACCCGTGTCCCGAGGAAACTACTTCTACCGTACCGTACTACTACGACCGTACCCAGAGTACTCTTTATGGCTGCGGAATGTTCGAAAGGGTTACCGCGCCACGGAATAGAAAGGGCTGTGGAAGGAACATGGATGAAGTTTAGTCAGTGAGTCTGCGACTCTTTGTCGCCCCATGCGTGGTGGGAGTCTTTTGACGATTTCCTATCCAACTTTCATCCAAATAAGTTCAACAACAAACAATTTCACTTTCGCATTTATATTTTAATGTTAGGATAAGAATTGCTCTGAAGTCATCTAGTTCTCTGTGGAGTTCTGGCAACGTTAACAGCTGCACCGTTAGTTTTTTGCAAAAAAAAATGTCGGTGATTCCTGTAAAATTCTTGGGCTGCTCGTCCTGTATCCGTTAATAATTCTAACAAAGTTTAATTTCAGATTCGTTCATTCTTCCTTTCTATCCCCATCCTCGCTCATCCAAATATCAAGATCAGGAGATCTCTTGTCTGTACCTAAGTGTATGCCTTATACATTCCAATGATGTCTATGGTTGCCTTTAAATTCGAAGTTCACGTACCTTTATTACTATCATTTCTATTGTGCACTGGCCTACTGCTGGGCAAAGGCCTCCCCATCGACTTCCCACACCATCCGATCTTGTACTCGATTCCAACAGCCGCCGCGGTAGGCGTCCCACATTTTTCGGGAAGGACCCATCGACTAACTACCTAATAGATACATTCGCCAGTAAATAAAACTTACGGTTTATTCTTTTTGTTGTAATCTACCATATACACAGTCCGGTATTCTATTTCGCCGTCGAAGACGGACATTTTGTAAATTTTATTGTAAAAAAAACCTTAAAATAAATTGATCTCGCTTTTCTTTTGACAGTCACTTTGTAATACTGACGTTTTTTGACGTAGTATTGTATTCTCTTTGGTTTTTTGAAGCCTTTGCAATTTTTTTATAATGAACCTCTTTAGATGCGGAGCCTGCGTAAAGTGACTGATGTAAGTCTTCATGGTTGAAAACTTTATTCCTAAAATAAATTGTAAAAATCATCCACATGGATTCAATTAATGAAATGAAACTTTTAGGGACGTGTGGTATTATAATTTTTGTTTAGTTGTTTTTCGCAGTAGGTATTACCCGCGTCATGGGGAACTTCTATATTAGCCTTTAACTGTCCCTTTAGTTGTTATCTATCTCCATACCATTCAATCTAAACCGGTTCAGTAGATTGCATTGCGGTAGCATTCTTTGTGAGAAGTGAGACGTCAAATCACCCAATTTCTTTGTGCTATAGGAGCTGACTAGAAAACCTTTATGCTGTATTCAATTTCTCTGTAATTTTTTTGGCGATTTCTGGCGTGAAACGGCTTAGCCTCGGGTCAATCTACAGTGTTGTCATTCAACCATGAGTCGTACAAATAAAAACGCAAATATTTAAATATAAATTTATAATCACTTTATTACTATACATTAATGGTGTGCATAACAAAATAACTGGTATTCTTTCATAATTACAATTCTGAACTTTAATTCTTATATTCTTACGCGTTGTCAAGACAGCGCAGACATTCCTAGATAGAACGGTACGATTTGTAGTCGCATTTGCGACATCGCACTAGTCTAACCATCAATTATATGTTTATAGCATCTTTTAGGTAAATTATATGTACATTGTGATCCATTGCATTTTTATTTATCGATATTTAAACTACAAATTTTAGTCCTCAAACCTTCAAATTCCTTTGAAATAAATTCAAGGGTTTGAAACACACATGTCGCAGTCGACTAAAAATCGCACCGTTCATACACAACTTTATAATTCCGAACATAAACTTAAATCGAAACAATCGCTTAGTGTTAGGTCACGCACTGACGTACGTTCGCTACAAATAAACGCATGACGTCATATGGATATACATATACACAAAACATACAAAAATGGCATCGGAGATAACATTTAATTTAAATCAATTTATAAGCTCTTTTATATGTAGCAAAATTTTATACACATGTTTTAGCAAGACGGAATATCTTCAAGTAATTCCATCACTTGGCCATTACAAAGTATACCCTATTCCAATAACGTTAATATTCATTTTGTGTTAGCAAAATAACAAGAGAAACTTGTAGATATTCCAACTCGCTATATATTTTCTATACAATAAAACTAACTACATTCAGTCAGTCATCTTGTTATCTACACATAAACTACTTTGATTATTTGCAAGTATGTATATTTAAATGTAATACAAACTCTATCAATTATTTGAACATTAAAGATCGAAATTATCAAATTTAGTTTTAGGTAGTGTTAGTTAAGGTGCATACAGACTAAGTAATATGTTTTGTAACTTGTGTTATATAACAAGTTGTGTTAATATTTACAAATTTTATACAACACTAGCTTTCCGTCCGCGGCTTCGCCCGCGTGGTCATTTTTTTTAACACTTTGGGTTACTTTATTCAAGTTTTAGTAGGGATCACTAGTTATTTCTAGAAATAAATATAGCCTATGTTACTCGTGGATAATGTAGCTTTCGAATGGTGAAAGATTTTTTTAAATCGGTCCAGTAGTTTTTGAGCCTATTCATTACAAACAAACAAACAAACAAAGTTTTCCTCTTTATAATATTAGTGTAGATAACATCAGTCTCCACATTACTGTAACATGTTATATAACGATGTTTTATAACATGTTATGTTATGTAGTATGTACGCACCTTTTGCGATGATGATAATGATGGGAAAAACAATGAAATAAATTCAGTATACACTATTACATATATATAGTATAAGACTTGCAGATAATCAAAGCAAGACTAAAACATTACTATGAGACACAATAAGCCCGCGATTATAACAAATAAAAATCTGAATCACAGATTCTCTTTAGGCTAACTTGGTTATTTACACATCGTTAATAATAAATAGATGACGCAAACTTGCGATTAATCGCAGATATGCAAGACTAGTCGCAGGTCTACTAGACTATATCTTATTTAGAGAAACAAAATACTTCAATCAGTTACTCATAAAAGAAGTTTAGTTTAGTTTATTTTCTAGTTCATGGCCTATTATTTTCCACAAACTAAATTTTGGAACAACTTTTACTTTTCGATTTATTTTCTGACAGGTATGAGTAACAGACCTTGGCAGGCAGAGCATTTAAAAGCGCAAATAATTATGGTTCTTATTACAACACGTTTAGATCCCTATTTGATTGAGATTTTGATGGAACTTTCGTACTCCTCTGAACGATATACAAAAATCAGTTTTAACCGTAATCGAATAAGGATTAAAATCTTTTGTATTTAAACAATCTTTGGCTTGATATATACGTCAATGACACGAAATTATAAAGGATTTTTACAAAAGTTTTATGTTTAGTTAAGTCTTGCTTCTTTAAATAAGTTACAGTCGCTACATTTTGTCAATAAAGACATTTTTGGTTCTAATTTAGCATGTTAGTCAACATTGTAGTTTACACACAATAATAAACTTAAACATGACTGCAATAATTAACTTCGAATTAATAATAATTATGTTGTAATTGTCGATTCGGTTTAATAAGAACAACATTAATTAAATTGTCAAAAGATCTATATTAACGGTCTTGGTAAAAAATAATAATATCATTATTAATTCTATGTTTAGAAAAAAGCGAAGTCTGTTTAGACAAATACTTCACAAAAAGATATCAAAATTGTGCTTTACTAAATCCTTTTTATTCCAAAAATAGGAGTTCGAACACACGTTGTCAAAACCGCTCACCGATTTGTAGAATTCGAACCTTATTTCTTGTAGTGTAAAGTATTTAATACAAAAACCTTACTTTAGAAACGTGTTGTGTGTTAGTTTTGTATTTTAAACTTTACACAAGTAGCAATAAACTTCAAATTACAAAAAACGGCTCACAGTATTACCTGTAGACAACAGATTAACACTTATTTTTGTAATAAAAAGGAATATATTTCACCATGTTTTAAAAACTTGGTTCTTTAAAATATCCTTCACAAGTGGCGATACTTAAAATGTACCGTCAGGCGCTCCCTGTGCGATCAGTACCACTGCCATCTTCCTGAATGGCTATATGAAGCTATTCTTTATTTCAAGGATTATACACAACGTGACTGAAATATTAATAAGATATGACAAAGTGTCGCATGTTGGACAACCCTTAAATGATCATGTTTAGTTTTTTTTAATCAATCTTATTCTCATCACAATCTCATTGTATATTATTAATTCTGTTAGTAAACCGGCTATTTTTGCGCATAATTTAATGGTAGGATGCGCGTAAGTAGGCTGGGCTTCAATGCATCATTGGATGGGAGCGATATTAAGACAGTTGTCGCTTGGGAAACTTTTGCCACGTAAAGAAACTTAGCCTAAAATCGCACTGGTATTTATTATACACATTTAAAAAAAAAAATGTAATACATATTTCCCTAGTATCTGTTCTGGAGAATTGGGATAGTGCCATTGTTGCTTGAACTTGTCGTATTTTAACTTTGTTACTAAAATACCAGTACGCCTTTAGGCCAAATATACACTCGACTCAACCACATTTTCAAAATATGGTGGAACATTTTATTTATCACACAGAAAAAATACTGGTTACTATTAAACTTAAATATATTGTAAATATTGAATAAATGATATGATAATGGTCTTATTTAGTAGATATGAATGTTGGTATCGTATTTAGAAAATGCTATACGTTTTGCGAGTAACAACAAATCTCCAATATAAGGTGTGAAATATCAATAAGTTTTTCTGCCAAAATTTATATAATTTTCTCATCTCATTCAGTGAGACATTTGTACAAACGAACTATATATCTAAAAAGATTTAGAATTAAGAATATAGTAATAAAATCGTTGTACAAATGGATAACAATTTTAAATAGAATAAAATCACCAATCTTTTAGAAACAATACAAGTTAATAATAATGGAAACAAAAAAACTAGCAAATTATTTTCAATGTTACTAAACATTTTAAACATACAAATAATTTAACGATATCAAATAAAATTTTAGATGCCGATATTTAATAGAACTCTTTAGTGATGACACACAAATGAAAATATGGAAAGTATATAAATCTTTAAATAGATAATTATATATTTATTTCTATATTAATTAATTAACAGTTCTATTTGCATTAACTTGCATTATACAATTTCTCCGTGCAAGTAAGCAGCAAGAGTTTTAATAATTAGTTATATTTTAGTTGTTAGCAAAAGTCTAGCAGATTTGACTGTTATATGGCGGGATAAGTTTTTTCCGACAAGTTGACAGCGACACTAGAACTCAACACTGGTTATATTATTGCATTCTCAGCTGGTATAGATTTTTCTATAAAAAGGCAGATGAAAGTCTATTAAACAACACAATTTCAAACTGATGTAACTCTAAGTTGCCTATTGATTTATTAGCCAGGCTTCAGAAGCCGAAAATAGATTTTTCAATTCCACCTTTTTATTTATAAAAACCTAATTTTGCGACCAGATATACAAACCAATGAATTATCATTAATGACAATTTTTTATAGTCCTTTGAATTTAGAGGCCATCTTTGCCACATCAAAATATAATTCCATACAAAAAGTGGTGACACCGTTGCGCCAAAATTGCGCAACTATTGCGCAACTTTTGCGCGATTCACCGTAAAAATATGTTGATGTAATTTTAACAGCCGGTTGTACCAATTTTTTATCATTTAAACTTTTACAAATATCACAAAACATATCAATAATTAACATACTACTTTTAATATTTTTTATGATATCATATATATTGATATAATAATTACGGAAAAATACAAAAAATTGGTACTGAATTTTATCCTCGATTTTGGCAGATCTTGAATGTCAGCTCTTCCATTTCACGTATAAGTAACCTGATATTTTTTAGTGCAACCGGCTGTTCTTCTCATTGCATTTACCTATCTATATTCGTAAGCGGCCGGCGTGTCGCGCCCGCGTCAGTAGGGGCGCTCGTCCTCGCAGTACGACGCCGCGCGGCGCTGCTATGGCACCCGGAAGGGCACGACCAGGTCCTCGTGGTGTTCCACTCGCAGCTCCGAGATGGCGGCCGCGGCCTTCTTCACTGCGTTCGTTATCTGGAATTGAGGATTTTTGTATTATAATCATCCCATGTCAAAACTGTGAATAGTTTATGATTTTTCGTCAGTTTATAATCTTACGATTAGGTTTATAAACCAACGGCATAGGTAGTCTTACGATGACATATATTGAAACCAAGGTAAGGAAATAAGATAATGCACTCTCTATTCCTTCACATTCACTAGTCCACTAGTGAAATCAGACCGATAGCTTTACGTGCTCTCTGAGGTACGGAAGGGCCTCGCGATGTTAAGACGATCACCCATCCATGGACTGGCCGCAGCTAGCGCGGCTTAACTTTGCTAATCTATTGATCGGTATGGCTGTTACTTAGTTTTGAGCCCCTAAAAATAATATAAAGGAAATAAGATAATCCTTATCCAAATATCATAGTTCACTCAGGATGTAACAGCGGAAAACAAGTACCGTCTTACTTGGTCCGATTAATTTTCAATCTGCTGTTTAGCAACGGATTAGTAAACATCTCACTTATTAATGCTGTTCAAGGTTAATCCGAACTTAGGTTAGCAGCTTAATCGTGGATTATGTTGTTAAGTAAGGATTAGGTGAGAAATGGTTAAATCAGATTACAGGTTTTTTATAAGTAAGACGGGTAGTGCGGATCTAAAAGTCGTGTTTAAGGTACGTGTGACTCACAAAGTCCTTGTCCTCGTGCGGCAGCGCGGGGCGCGCCAGCAGCGCCGCCCGCTCGGCGTGCGGCAGGTCGGCCAGCAGGCGCGGCGCGGCCGGCCCGGGCGCGGGCAGCCCGGCCACGCGCGCGCTGTACACGCGCACGCGCTCCGAGTACGCGCCCGCCTCCAGCGCGTACGGGCCCAGCGCGCCCACGTCGATCACGTTGCTGGAAATGTTATGCCCGGTTTGAAGAACACCGAATTCCGCCACAACGATTTCCAGCTCGAAGCAGCGTTAGTTTTTTATTTCAAGAGATATATTTCAGATTTTACCTATGGGAGAGATACCACCCGTGTCCGTTTATAATTTACTAGAGGCCCATCCCGGCTTCGCACGAGTAGCCTATGTTACTCAGGGTGAATGTAGCTTTCCAATGGTGAAAGAATTTTTTAAATGGGCACAGTAGTTTTTGAGTTTATTCATTACAAACATACACACAAAAATACAAATCTTTCCTCTTCTTTTCTTGTAATAGTAGTGTAGATTTACTATACTCAATACTCAATACTCAAATCTTTATTAGCATTCCATATGTTACATAACAGGTGGTACAATTTACTTATGGTATAGACACAATATGGACCCGATAGGGCACAGCTTAAAGAAGTTTGGAGAGAAATTTAAAAACTATCTATGTAGTCATTACAAAAATCATAATAGTTATATGTAACATTTAGCAACATTTTAGTGTGCGTGTGTGTACGTCTTAATGTGTGTGTGTGTGTGTGTGTGTGGGTGAGTGCACGCATGTGGGTGTGTGTGTGTGTGTTTTTTTATGTGTATATGTGCGTGCGTGTATGTATGCTAGGTTGGCCGTATGTTTTTTTACCTTGAAATAACATATGCCTCCAAATAAGAATCTGCAGGTTCTAAGTAAATTGCTGAAATAGTTATGAATTCATGCCCTAAAAGACGGAAGTTCAAAATAAAATAAATAACTGACTGACAAGGCTACGAATTCTGGCTCCAAAAAAAAACAGTTTGTTTTTTCATTTCTCGCGTCCCTGGCAGCTTCCTGGAGCTTCGGCCTATACTTTGGTACCATTTAAAAATTTTGAGTAGTCATAGAGTTTTTGCCAGATCATTTCCAAATGACATACTTTTTGGAACCATACACTAAGAAAATATATCTCTGGTCTTCGCTTTCTGGTGTGCAGCAGTACTCACGTGGCAGTCTCATGCAGTATCCTGTTGAGCGCGCTCTGCTCGTCTGGCTTGCGGGGCGGGGTGGACGCCGACGCGGCCGGCACCGGCGTCTCCTGCTGCTGCTCCGTCACCTCCAGCAGGTGGGTCCGCTCGTTCACTGTGTTCTCCTGAGGAATCGTATATTTATAATTTAGACCTTTTCAAAGTGAATGAAGTCGTGGTGGCCTAGTGGTTAAGGCACCTGCCTCACCAATGTGACTTTTCAAAAGTCATATGTACTTTCTAAGTGGATCTTCGACACCACTGACTAACGGTGAAGGAAAATATCGTGAAGAAACCTGGACTAAAAAGACTGAAATCGCCAATCCGCCTTGGGCAAGCGTGGTGATCACGTGCCTTCTCTGTGTGAGAAGAGGCCTGTGCCCAGCAGTGGGACATTATATAGGCTCATGATGATGAGACCTTTTCAATGGTGGCTTAAGGCATCGTATGGTAACGATTACAGAAGCTGATGAACCCAGTTACCATGAATAGCAGTACCTATAAGTTCTATTAGACTCTAGTCAAATTGAAATATTTATAAATAATGAAATGTGAGGTACAGTTAACGAAGATACAGGTAACTAAAGCTCCGGTTGAATTATTACATTTTTAAGTTGATTAACCTTTCAAACACTCTACGGACATACCCCGTCCATGATCATAATGATAGAATCAGGGCCTTTAAGCTTGGCGTTCGACGGGTTAAAGGTTTTGTTGTGACTTGAAAGATATTTCGGTATTGACCAAACTATCACATGATAAAATCTACTGTTCCTTTAGTTTCATATAAAAAAATTATAAATAAATAAATATCTTTGGACAATTTCACACAGCGCCATCTAGTCCCAAAGTAAGCAATGCAAGCAAGCATGCTTGTGTTATGGGTGCTAGCTTAACGGATATACTACTTATATTTATTTTTTAAATACATACATATCATACATAGTAACACCCAGACCCGTTACAGAAATTAAAATTCATCATTTCAATTTCTGCCCGGCCGGGAATCGAACCCGCGACCTCTTGCGTGGTATTCCGGCATGTTGACCACTAAACTACTCAGGTCGTCAAATATACCTAAGTGGATAAGAATTACCAATGCAGATTAAATATTATGAATTGTTATTAAACTAAATCTTAATGTTAATGTTGCAATGAATGAATAGTTCAATTGCAAATTTATTATTATTGATTCATAAATAATTCTTAATGGCTATTTATTTGACTGAATTGTAACAGTTTAGAAAAGGATACCTACACCAATTTCTGTGATAATTAGCATTATTCTTTTTATTTATATATACACAAACACAAAGACAACAAACTGGTCCCAAGCACTATTTATAAACTTTGCCTCAGTATTTTTATAACCAGTTTTTGTAACAGGAAAAATGTTTCCACTTTGTTTACATCGTCAATATTCTGTTATTCATTAATCTCCAGACACAACTAAAAAGCTAATAAAAAAATATGCTTGTTACAATCTTCTTAGTCAATAGCTAAATGAAAATAGGTGCAAATATCACAGTGTAAAAACAAGCCGACAATTAACACAGGTAACAATACAAATAAATACTTTCTACCAGCAGTTCAATGACCCATTCATCAACAACTGCAATGGTTATGTGTATAAATCCTTACTAATAATATAAATGCGAAAGTAACTCTGTCTGTCTGTCTGTTACGCTTTCACGCCAAAACGACTGGACCGATATAAATGAAATTTGGTACAGAGATACAATAGACCCTGAGGAACAACATAGGCTACTTTTTACCCGGGTGCGCTAAGTAGTTCCCTCGGGATGCGGGTGAAACCGCGGGAAACAGCTAGTATTAAATACTCCACATTACTGCAATAAATCACACACATACAACACTCCAACTACAGACATGTAATTCTACACCAGGCTTATGTTACGATAGCTGTGGCATAATGATAAAAGTACACTTTCAAAATAATGTGGGTAATGCATTTTGCACAGCTTATTTACATTGCTGACTATGAAAATGGATTAAAAATTATTATTTGTATTATACATACTGATTGATTTAATGCCTCATTGGTATTGTGGTTCCAAGAGTGACTAATGAAAGTGAGGACTGAGGTACTGGCTTCAATTTCTGGATACAGCAGTGTAATTATATTTCATCACATGTATAGTACAGAAAGGGCCAGGCGGATGATGGATAGTAATAAAAATTCATATAATCTACGCAGTCTAGATTTAAAACACCTTTTTAAAAATGGCAATTAATTTTTTTTCCTACCAAATGGTGTATTTTAGATTCACTTTTAGTTAACCTTTCATGGAAAATATATATAATTTTACGTTAATACCGTTTCCCGCAATATAGTAATTCCGATTATACTATATGTGTTTGTGTGAAAGAGGGACCGCTGTATAATTATGTGTTGTGAATGTTTATAAGTCTCGCTTAAACTCTACAACGACTGGGCTGATTTAGCTGTTTTTGGGTTTGAAATGTTTGTGGTAGTCAAGGAAAGGTTTATATGGTGAGAAAAAGTTAAGACATGTAGGTGATACGAAGTTCACCAGGTCAAATATTACATACTAGCATAATATTTGTAAATATTATACACACATCCTTAAACACTTTCAAATTCGATGTAGGATTTTTACTATACTGTTGTTGCAGTTACAAGGAATCTAAATAACATAGGAAAAATAGGTAAAATTTTGTTTACAAAATTATTATAACCAACATTATTTTGCCTGCTATGAAAATGTATGTTATCAGGATATTAATTTCCTGTTTTGAATGGCAATTCAAAGGTTAATAAGCCATGTTTATTTTTTTATCCTTTCAACTGCCATTTTAAATATCTTATCTTACTGCACATAAAACTGCATATTGGTGATATTTTACACTTTTATTATGCTGTTTCTCAGTTTTGGTACTCTTTGGACAGATAATACTCTGATTCGTACAATTATTATTAGTGGTTAGTGGTCAAGGACAGATGTATTTGATTACAATTTACATGACCTGATTATTAATCATATCATTTAAAGAGTAGGTTAAATACATTAGAAAAAATAAATGGTTATGTCAGTTCAACATGCCTCTAAGAAGTGGGTGGATACTAGGAGTACATGTTTTTTTTTGAGATGGGTTTGCTCTTGATTATAGCCTAGGTCAGGGGTGATAGAAAATGACTTTTAGGAATTGAAGGAGGTTATAATTTAATTTTAAATGTTACCAAGACTTCTTTATTTTTTCTTATTTCAAGTGACAGTGGGATATTTTTTTTATATTTTGCTTTTCACATAGGTCAATAAATTGTGCCATATAAACCATGTAAAATTTTAAAACTGGTTGTTCAATTTGAAACCAGGTTAATTAAGTACAATCATGCACACTTCTTAAACTACTAGTTTTATTGTAAAACAATATCCAATATGGATTATTTAGAAGTTACATATATCGTGGAACTTGTAATGAATAACATTTTCGAAGGTTTCAGTAGTCATTCATAATTCATGATCATACACAATGAGCTTGATACATCAACATTGCACAAAGACCTCACTAGAACTTGTTTAAACAATGAGGTATTTGTAAACTCTGCCTGCGTGGTTAATATCAATTACTGGACCATACTGTTTATGTATTTAGCAAGATAAAATGTCACTCAACTAGGAATTAAACGATAAAGATAAGCCATTGTGTGTCAGTGTCAAAGTTAGGAAACGGGAAATGAATCAAACAAGATTCTTACTCACCCATATTTCGCACAATATTCAGCCTACAAGCGTTTTTAATATTACTTCTATCTTATACTCGCTTTTTATCCAATTAACACGTAAATTATCCGTAAAACTTACCTGTGGATCCGTATCTTTGTGGCAAATACTATAGCAGCACCCCATGACGGCGTTTTTTAGCGAGTCGAAGCATGAATGCAACGAAGTGTCTTCTTCGTCGGACTGCATAAATGTTTGTATTTATTGTCTCCTGATGCGGATAAAAATAGAAAATTCCGTATTTCGCAGCAGGCGAAACTCGGTAAGCCAATATGACATATAATATGACACTTGACAGCATGACACAGTAATATGAAACGTCATTGTCAAATGAGCACGGTGAGTTCGGAAACTTAGTGTTCTCCGATTTTTATTACTTGATATTTTAATGACCAGCTTTAAAATGCCTTCAATAGTTGAATACATAGTCTTTTTTATAAATTCATATTTGCAGATGTTAACTGCAAAAAGAATACAATACTACGTAGATGAACTGTTGTATTCCGATTTCCACTGATTTCCACGTTACATTCTGTGATTCGTTGGTTCCGTTGCGCAACTTTGCTGTCAAAATTTGCTAATGTCAAAATTTGTGTGTCATTGACTCGTTGACGTAACGTTGTCATTCAATACGGTTGTCAAGTGGGTGGAAGCAAAAGCAATAATAAAAAGTCAAAAACACGTCGACTGTGAAGCTATCAGTTAATAGTATTTTTTAATTAAACATGTTAAGATATAGAGGTAAAAAGAAAGTTATTGACAGAGTTAAGGAGCTGGACGCTTTTCCAAAAGTGCCGGAAGAGTACGTAGATAGTACACCAGTCGGCGGCACTTTTTCGGTTATCGCATTTTTTATAATTATGTGGCTGATATACAGTGAAGTCTCTTATTATTTAGACAGTAATTTAGTGTTCAAATTCATGCCAGACATTGAAATGGACGAAAAACTACGAATAAATATAGATATGACTGTCGCAATGCCTTGCTCTAACATTGGAGCTGATATCCTAGATTCTACTTCGCAAAGTGTTTTCGGTTTCGGCGAGTTACAAGAAGAGGACACGTGGTTCGAGCTGACTCAGGAGCAGCAGGACGCGTTCGATGCTGTGAAGTACTTAAATTCCTACCTCAGAGAAGAGTACCATTCCGTATGGCAACTGTTATGGAAAAAAGGTCATGGGTCAGTTCGTGCAACGATACCGGCGCGAAAATCTAAACCGAACCGCCGTCCAGATGCATGCAGACTTCATGGGGTGCTAACACTGAACAAAGTTGCTGGAAACTTCCATGTCACAGCAGGAAAAAGTTTACACTTACCAAGAGGTCACATACATTTGAACATGCTGTTCGACGACACACCGCAAAACTTTAGTCATAGAATACACCGTCTAAGCTTCGGTAGTCCAGCCAATGGAATCATATACCCATTGGAAGGTGATCTAAAAGTCACTAAAGATGAAAACATGCTGTATCAATATTTCATTGAAGTTGTACCAACCGATGTGGACACTACGTTTGAAACAATAAAAACTTTTCAGTATTCAGTCAAGGAACTAGAAAGACCAATTAGTCATTCGAAAGGATCCCACGGAGTTCCTGGTGTTTTCTTCAAATATGATATGGCTGCATTAAAAGTCAAAGTTTATCAGGAAAGGGAAAATATATTGCAATTCACTTTGAGACTGTTCTCTATTATCGGTGGAATATATATTGTAGTTGGTTTCATGAATACAATAGTTTTAGCTGTAAGAACTAACTTTTTAAAGAGGGCTGCACCTATTGTGGTCTCTCAAAAGCAAACTTATGATGCTAAGGTTCGACCTCAAACCAATCCGTTGTTAGTCACACCAGATCTAAGTGTTCCTCTAGAACTAGTGAGGCCATGATAGCAAATGAATGAGTAGTCATAGGTTCAAATAAGAAATCCTCATTTAGTATTGTATATAAGAGATTTTTATAAGTATTTGTTTTTGCAGAGAAATCGAATTTGAATCAATTTTTATTTATTGTTTCATTGTATTTTTATTGCCTTCATTTATTGCACTCCACTATTAACTAAGATTGGTGATAAGTTAAGTAGACATATTTTTACAAAATTTATATGATATTGGTTGAGATTTTTTCTATTATTGTTAAATTGGAATTTTTAAGTATATCATTTTGAATGCTCTTTGTTACAGGTCTGACCAAGTTATGTATATATTTTTAAATGCTTTTTTTAATGTTTTTATAATTATTATTTATATTATATTGTTTGTCTAAATTTGAAATTATAACTTCCAAAGTTACAATATTATTCTTTGATTTAATGTGTTGTTTTTCTTTCACACAACTATAAGACTGAGGAATGACACTCCTAATTGCAATAAGTTTGTAAAAGTAGTCCTTGTGACGTCAAATGGACTCGGATAAATTCCAAATGTGTCAATAACATTCTTTGTAATACAAATAATTGGCAGAATACATCTGGGTCTATAATGTTCAATAAAATAATGTTTTACAGGCAGGTGTTTTACTTCCCCTTAAATTTAGCGAGCATGCGGGGCCGGGGGGGTTGGTAAACAGTTCTATGTGGTTGTTTCCCTCGCTCTAATGCGCCCGGCGTATCTTCTATCGCGGCGCACGGTCCGCTTCTCTCTACTCGTTTTGCTCTCGTCGCGCTAAGCCGAAAACCGAGCCGGCCGCCATTCGCGCGGCGGCATCGCCCCACGACGAACGTGTTACCGCGTTCGATCAACGAAAACAGTCGAAAAGTTTCCCAACTTTTTAAACGGGCCCATGATACAACACTTTTTTCTCCAGAACCAGCAGTGCGGTGAAATAAAAGTGGTCAATCTTGACGAGTGTTTGTGAAGTGCGTCTACGTTTTTTTTATGCGATCGCAATTTACCGTTTCAATTGTACTTTACTGTTTTGTTCGATAAAAAAAGCGCGTAAGCTAAGTTGCAATATTCGTCGAGAGGGCCGTATATGGTATAGTTGAATCTTGGGGGCTGGCGTCGGTGAAAGTAGACCTTTGTTGAGTTCAAAAGGACACTGGCGCGTGCAACTGGCTCGAAACGACACGTTTCGCCTGCAGTTTGCGAGAAGGTGAGCGGCATGAATTACCTACTTATAAAGTTACTCTTCAAACTACAGTTATCTTTACAACGAGAGTTTTTTTATCACTGCATTCAAAATAGTATTTCTTTCACTTTAGAATTAATAAGATAAGTGCCGTTATTTGACTTGCTATCAGTTGGTTTACTTAGTCAACATGTTGTTAATGAGCTCAGTTATTATTTTTATACATCACATGCTGACATGCAGTGTTTAAACATTCCCAACTTTTCGTTCGTAACACTAGGTAAACAACAGACATCCAACCAGAAACAACCAACCACAAGCTTTTTTTTTCTGGAAAAGCAAAGGTATCTCCTATTAAATGCCTATTCCCTTTTTATTCTGGATACGAACCCCGTGGTTCTAATTCGTTCGTTTCGTAAAATCGATAGTTCATTAAGAATGGCAGCCAGCTGAACGACTTCGATGCCATTCATGCACCGTCAACTGTAGGTCAGTGCCCTATACCCTACCTGTTGACTCGGCGCTCCCCGTCGAGCCGGTTCTCCTACACCACAGCGACTCACTGAAAAAAACGTGAGGTTTCAACTGACATTGAATAATAAATCGATGGTTTTAACTGGTTTTGATAGAAAAACATGTTGGGTAACACTTTGACTCGAATGCAAAAAAATGAACAGGAACAATTCACTTTCAGAGGGCTGCTTTTAATTAATCTCACTCGACAAGACTCCATAATGTTTTTTTTTTCATGAAGAATTAGAAAGATAGCGAAACATTAGAGGCGATCTAAATCGGTTCAATGATTTCGAAGATTACTATCTCGCGAACAAGGTTAGGAACTTTCTCTCTGAAGATAAGCAAACCAAATTGACACCCTTTATTGCCCAAGTCATTACCAGCAAAAAAGTATTAAAAGGCTTTCGTAAGAACCTTTCTCTGGAGTGCTCAGAGAAGCTGGCAATTTGGAAAGATTGTTTAATGTTACCAAATAAGATCTAGTAATACAGGAAATAACAAAAGATACGATCTTTCCACCTCCAAAAGAATAGTAAAAACTTGTGATTGATAATGTATTATGTAAATTTGCTTGGTTGTTTAGCAATAGCACAGTTATTTTCACACTTGCATGAGCGGTGCGCAATTAGTCCGAGGTTCCGAATATAATTACCACCAACTGAGTTTAATACGTTATGATGGCCAGATGCTATCAAATGATACAATAAGACGAGTAATTGCTTTTTAATAGCATTTTTATTGATCTGAATAATAAGCTGTAATTAATGATCATTCATTTCGATTTTGCGATCGAAATTTTAATTAGAAATCGCTTCATACTACTCTGTCAAGAAAGTAACGGGAAAAGATCAATAATATACAAAATGTTTGTTATTCATCCAAATTTATTTTATCACCTGCAAATTATGTTCCTTCAGAAATGATACACTTACGCCAACGAATAATCCAATCACCAAAACATTTTTTAAACGCTGTTTCCGGAATTGAGTTCAGTTCTCGCCGCGAATTCTCCTTTATGTCTTCTACTGATTGAAAACGGGTGCCACGAAGTGGTAATTAGAGTTTAGGAAGAAGAAGGAAGTCGGTTGGAGCCATATCTGGTGAATATAGTGGTGGCTCGATGGTATTTGTTAAGTGTTTGGTCAAAAATTCGTTCAAAATGATGGCCGAATTGTGCGAAGGCGCATTATCGTGGTGCAAAATCCAAGAATTTTCTTTCCACAAATCTGGCCGTTTTCGTCGAATTTGCTCTATTAAATGCCGCATAACGCTTAAATAATATTCTTTATTTACCGTTTGACCTGCCAGCAAGAATTCCGAGTTGAATGAGGATTTTCAGACACTATTTCCTTGACTTTTGCGATGTTAACTTCAGTTGCAGACGTTGATGGCCTACCAGAGCGAGGCAAATCTTCCATCACATCTCGACCGCTTTGTACCACTCATAAGCACGTGTTTTTGATAAAGTCGATTCACCGTAAGCCTTCTGTAACATTTTCAGTGACTCCGAACACGAAATTCCATTGGCGATGCAAAATTTAAGACAAACTCTTTGTTCGATTTTTTGTCCATAATGAAATTCGCTAAACACACTAGATATGATATAACTAAAAACAGCACTGTATGTAATATAAATAACGGATGCAACTCAAACTCCGCGCCAAAATGGAATACAGTTGTGCCAATCTAACAACAACAAGAAAACAAAAATTTGAATTTGGAACCATAAACAAATCATCCATTCCCGATACTTTCTTGACTGAATGTATATCATTTGGTTTGATTATTTCAAGAATTGTGCTCTAATAAATTTAAATAAGTTTAAAAAAGATAGTATAATAACTTATACTTTAAAGTACCTAGTCTATATTCATCAAGTATCTATAAATATAGTATATTTCAAATACTGGGTGCTATTCTCTCAGCGTCGTACATAAAAACGTGTTTCATAATTTGAAGAGCACCAAAAAATTCTTCCACTGTTAGTTTTTGTTGATCCAAGCCACCTGCGGAACACGCTAAGTGTTCGAGAGACGCTTATATTTTTTATTCCAACACATGTATTAAATTCCTTTCGAGCCGTTTCTAAACAAACTATAGTGGTGCTAACTGGGCGCGACAAAATCAACGGGGCATTAAATAGAAATACAGAATTAAAGCCTGGCTTTAATCAAACGCTAGAACTGCTAGAAATGGACTTTCCAATGTGATCGCAGGAACAGCTTCGAACGAACAACTAGTTGAGCACAACGCGCATAATTTATGACTTGAAGTTTGTTCAGCAGAACTTCAGGGAATAAGTTTTTAATTCGAAATCGAAGCGGACATAAATCCAGTGCTAGGTGTCCAATTTTCACTTTTGTAACTAGATTACTGTAAACATGAGTTTTGAAAAGGGTCCATAAGGTTTTTTGGCGGTTTTGCTATAGCTGAGAACCGGGCGTCTAGTTTGACCTTTTATAATATCCCTATGAAGATTGACTTTGTTTCTCTCATAACAAGTTATCATCATCTGCCTAGCCTTTTCCCAACTATGTTCGGGTCGGCTTCCAGTCTAAACCGGATGCAGCTGAGTACCAGTGTTTTACATGGAGCGACTGCCTATCTGACCTCCACAACCCAGTTTCCGGGTAACATGGTACCCCTTGTTAAGACTGGTTGTCAGACTTTCTGGCTTCTGACTACCCGTAACGACTGTCAAAGATGTACAAATGACAACCGGGACTAACAGCTTAACGTGCTTTCCGAGGCACGGAGGAGTCTCGCGTCACCCATCCACGGACCGACCGCGCCAAGCGCAGCTTAACCTTTGATCGGTCGAACCGTGCGGCTGTTACTTAGCCACGAACTCTTCTCTCATAACAAGTATTGTTAAAATTTTACTTAGATGTGGCGTAGCTACTCATCACAGTATGAACGACAATTCAATTTAAACTTTCTATTTGATAAAGGAACTCTGTTTTCAAAACGTGTCAAACACAAGTGTGCACCTACGTAGGATTTGAATTCTACAATTTGGCATGTTTATTTAACTTTGGAAGTGTTACTAACTTTTAATGGGCTTATTATTTTAAGTCCTGGTTCCTGTAATTTCACTCCTCTCAAAAACCTCTCGTTGGTTAACGAAGCTTATTCAGATTTTTATTTGAAGCCAAGCTGATTACGGGTTTTTCTTATCTCCTTAGTATGAATTCATGAGGTGTTATTACGCCCTTTCTTCTACTTCAGAATAAATCTTAGTTATAACTTTATTTTCCTTATTGATATTTGCTAAAGATTGCAGGCAGATTCAAATGTGTCAAGCTAAAGATTGGGCGATATGGCACACGTTAGAGGAGGCATAATATGTCCTATAAAATCTATCCATTTTAGGTTCATAGAATCCGTTGATTATTTCGAACACTAAAATTTGATTGATCAGACGTTTATCTTATGAAATTGGTTCAGTGAAAACATTATCCCTTTCTCGAAGCTCATTACAACATTTTTCATTCTTCGTTTTACTCCCAATATTTATTCGTTACGGCCTTGGCCCGTCTCGTGGGCCCGTTTGTTTAGTTTTCGACTCAATGTTTTTCTAACAGTCCAAACAAAAAGGTCCGAACTCTTTAACATGAACTTTTTGAAGTAAAGAAAAATAATGCTTACTAGATAATGGATGGAAGAATAATAGTCATTGAAGTAGGGGGTTTATTTTGAGAACAGGATGCGGGTTTGGGTTTTTGTAATATGATAGTGTATGAAGACTCGATGGCACTTGTTTACTGGTGCAGAGAAAGTCCGTAACCCAGTCAACTCCTTTCAATATTGTATCGACGTGTTGATGTGTGTTATTTTAATCACATCGTCACGTACGGGGCGACGTAACGTGTTATTTATGTTATTTTCTAAAGTTTATAACTGCAATTTATGAGAACGTACACATACTTCCATGATAAATTATCTTTTTAGTATTTTCGCTTACTGAGTGAGGAGAATTTCAACTTTATAATTTGAGTGTTTTCCTTTTGCCTGATGATCAGTGTTGTGTTCAAGTACCTAACGGGTTATTTGTCCCTTTTGTACAGAAACCCGTTTAAATCTGTAGGTATACTTTTGTAATTCGTTTTGTGATTATTCTCGCCCATACCACGCACCTCTTCCAATGCATACATTTTATAAAATCTAGGTAATAGGCGAGTAATGATGTTTAGCTTCTCCGCATAGGTAATCATTGTTACAATCACTGTTGTTTACTAATATTTCTTTATCCCCTTAATAAAATAGAAGAATTAGTATAATCTTGGCAACAAGCCGAGAAAACTTAGCAAGAGTTAATAATGTAGGTGTTCTGTGTACAAATTCTAGAAGACCGACTAAATAAATAGCTGTCGATGAAGATGAACGATGTTTTGTTTTGACAAAATGTAATCTTTCAGGCTGTATTATTGTATCAATCCTTACTTTATATTCCATTATAGATTTTTTTAAAACTAGCTTTTGTAAAATTGCCAACTCTTTTTATGAACATTCAATACAAACTTACTTTATTGTATTTATATGATTGTATGTTTAGATTTGTCATCGTTCTTACTTCATATTATCTACGTGTATGTTTTTTAATACACTTTTCATAAGCTTTGTGCTTAGTTTTCGGACAAGTAATCCGCACCGCACCTAAGCTCATTTTAACAGTTCTGATTCTCTCTACTTTCTAGAAATAAATCTTACATATTTCTTTATCTAGTACCTATTAAAAAAATCACAGGCGTTTTTAAAATATCTTAACAATATTGTATGTTTTCTCCAGATACAGTTTCCACGTATGTATATTTTCGTGCTTAACATTCTATGTACTTAGGTACTTACATACCAAGTGTAGGCAATACGTTTATGTATTTCAACAGATGTTGTATGCCTATGAACAATGGTTTCGATTCATAAACTGCGAAGTACGAGCACTACGTCACAAATATGGCATTCCTGGCTCGTTGATCAAACAAAGATCCTTTTGCGAACTCGTTATGTGAGGTACGGAGTACGACTTATATTGCGTTTATCCGTTCAATGTTTACCGAACAATTGAAGTTATGTTTTATTATTGTTTTTGTTCGAAAGTAAGGAAATGTGTTGATGACGTCATGGATTTTTAGTACTTACTACGGTCCACGTAGCTGACATTTGAAGATCTTTGACAGTAATTGTAGGTTGTGGTAGTCAGCAGCCAGAAAGTCTGACAACCAGTCCGTATTGTGCTACCAAGTATACTGGGTTGTGGAAGTCAGACATGTAGTGCTTTCATATAAATTACTGTATTTATCAAAACAAGAAGTATCTCATTAAACTAGAAGATAACCCTAAAAGGTCTAGGCTCATGAGATATGAGATGATGGAAAATCCAGTTTGCTTCTGTATAGCTGGCTTTACCAAAAATTGTAACTCCCTCATCCAATTTCACATAAATTGTATGGTAAATGTCTTCGATGTTAATAATGTCTCACACAACTTACGGAATAATAACATTAATTACCTCTAAACGACATAATGGTTTGATGTCTTGTATTTGGTAACATTTTAGTTAATATCATAACATTTTGCCATTAGCACTATTAGCGCGTTTATCTATAAATGTCAATGTGTGTATGTGTATTTGTTTGTCCTCTATGTCTTCCTAAACAATTGATCCAATTACGTTGAAACTTTGGTGGGTTCTTCTGGCCCACGAAGGTATCTAGCCAAAAAAATGATTTTGCGACAGTCTAGCTGGTATTATGATAGAAAAATGTGGTTGTGATTACTACCTAGAAATTACACAATTATTATGAATGCACTTTGGTATTTCTCTCCATAAACCACAACAAATAACACATATTAATTGTCTGTTATTAAATAATATAAATAGCTCATGTCGTAGGAAAAACACTGTCAACTTATCCTGTATGCCAAGTTGTTTGTAAATCAGGTTTTACTCATAAAAAACCTATTATTATTACATTGGTTTTTATGCTGAAATAAGCTGTCGTTTGCTTTCTTGGATTGCATATTTAAAACCGAAAATATAGCAAAAAGAAACAACATGTTGATTTGAACTACCAAAATGGTCAAGAGTTTAATTTGTATGGTTCTGGTAGATCATCATCAGCCTTAAATTTTCCCAATGCAGGGCACATGCCTGACCTTATCATACAGAGAAGGCATGAGCATTGATCACCACGCTTGCTCAAGGCGGATTGGCGATAACCGACTTTTTAAGCCAAGGTTTCCACACGTTTTTCCTTCACCGTTAGTCAGTATCATCTAAGATTTACTTAGAAAGTATCTTTGACTTCAGAAAAGTCACATTGGTGCATGAGATGAGAGGCAGGTGCCTTAACCACTATGCCATCACAAGTTCCGGTGAATTCTGGTTGATACCTGAAAGTATTGTACTGTATTTTTAACCCCCAACGCAAAAAGTTTGAGCGTTATAAGTTTGACGTCGATGTCTGTCTGTCTGTCTCTGTGTGTGTGTGTGTATCATCGTAGTTCATCGTAGCTCGCAAACGGATGTACCGATTTCGATGCGTTTTTTTTTTCATTTGAAAGCCAGTTTTATAAGTAGTGAATAAAGTCCCAGAACCTTATGACTGCTGTACAGTGTTGAAAAATAAACTGAAAGATGATCTAAACTCCCTACGCATTCCTTGGAAAGTCAAGGTAATATCTCTAGTCTTCATAAGTAGGTCTGTACTTTTACAGCAAAATTTTCCGTAAACCAAAACGTTTCTTAAATTACATTCTACGTATGTTTTAGAAAGCTAAAGTGAAATAACTTACAAATAAGTGATTATCGATTCAGAACATGTCGTGATTGCGTCGCGTTCGTATCGAGTGTGTGTAGTGTGTTATTTGTGTAGATAATGATCTTTACATGCATTGAAGAGCACTGAATCATGCAGAACTAGGTAGCGATGTATATATAGGTGTAATCAACTAATTTATTGGTTTCCATGCATGTACGAGTATGGTGATCGGTGAATAAACATCGCTCTAGAAGTCTGGCAAAAATTTAGACAATGATAGCTTAGAGTTAGACACACTTCATGAGGTTGTTTCATCAGAATATAAATTTATTTTTCTCTTTTAAATATTTTTGAAGTCTGTTATATTTTTTGTATTTTTTTCCTATCAAACTAAGGGCAACCTTCCAGCCTAGCAACGAGCCGACTACACCTCCACATTTTTTTATTTTTCTGGGAAATATACCTAATCTAATAGAAACAGAGAAGCTGGAGGAATTGAAACTTCCTACTTCTAAAATATGAGTTTCTCACGAACGGCGATACGTGCTTTCAAGCTCGATTTCTGTCGATCTCATCGTCGATAATCGAATCGCTGTTAAATCGATTGTTGGAAATCGAGTAAAAAATTTATACATACGCCTGCTGTACTGGGAGCGAACATAGATTAAAAAAAATATGGACTTAAAAGTATATTATAGCATTTTGCATTTGTTAGTGAAACAAAGTTCATAGACTGCTTGAGGTAGGATTTGTCTAGTAAGAATCGTCGCGTAAGTTCAGAGCGTTATGCTATTCTTCCTTTATTTCTATCTGTCTCTTTCTATTAACACGTGTCTGCACGTGAGGTATCAAGATTCGAGCAGACGCGCATTATGCGCGGCTGGTTGTATAACTTAGGAACTTCGTATCTGATAGTAGCGATCACGTACCTTCCTAAGTTCTAGCTCGAAGTACTAGCCTAGTACCTTCAGCTCTTCAAGGCACCAGTTTCCTATGAACTAACATTTAGTGATTTAGCACATATTAACTAGTAATATCCGCACCATGTTTGCGTTACGCCGTCTTCCTGTATAACCGTGTTGATTTCATGGTGTTAATTAGCGTAGCACTGCGTTGATTAATGTTTAATTAGAGCTATCAAACTGAATTTGTGGTAGTGTTTATCTACACTAATATTATAAAGAGTAAAACTTTGTTTGTTTGTAATGAATAGGCTCAAAAACTACTGGACCGATTTTAAAAATTCTTTCACCATTCGAAAGCTACATTATCCACGAGTAACATAGGCTAAGATATTTGGGTTTTTCGGACACAAGGTGTAAGAAATCAACCAGAAAAGTTACTTTTTTTGCGTACGCTACTAATCTCAGGAACTACTGGTCCGATTTGAAAATTCTTTCAGTGTTAGATAGCCCATTTATTGAAGAAGGCTATAAACTATATTTCATCACGCTAAAACCAATAGGAGCGGAGCACCACTATTCCACGCGGACGAAGTCGCGGGCAGAATCTAGTGTAATATAATAATTCTCTTCCGTAATAGGTACGAAACGGGGGACCTACTCAAATTCAACAAAAACGAAGATTCGATTGAAGTTTCGTACGTTTCCTTATGGGTTTTAGAACGTAAAGGTGCAAATAATTGTTTACATATGGATACATATACAGAGCTTCAGATCGCACCTTGCCGCACTACAAAATTATTGTCTATTCTCGGTCTTTCCGAAGTTTCGTTTCGGTGAGTAAGAGTATGCCCCCTAGTCGGTCTTCGGCCAATGTCAATAACTTATCAATCCTTAGATTGTCTTACTAGAGTTATGTTTTATGTTAAAATTCTATCTCTTTTGGTTGCTGAATACGAAACTTTCCCCCGTTTATTTTGTTACCAGATACTTATATGTTTTAAGTCCCATGTGTTATAATAGCGAGCGAGCGATAGGAGCGAGCCTCCGACCACAAATCCAGACTATGAGCTGCAACTTACTTAAAAATAACAAACAATACATACATCCTCACAAGCTTTGACATTTAAAATATTAGTAAGAATGGTCTGTCTTTTCAGAAAGTAAGAGCTTACCTTCTCAAGTTCCAATTTATTATTAAAACCTAACATAAAAACGTTAGGTTTCAATTGGAAACCAACCCTTCTATTCACACCCTCGATTTCAAACCCCTTCACCCTCACCAGCAATTATTTATAAAGGCTCGATTGTTATTCAAAATGTTCATAAAATAGTTCTGAAATATAGCCCTTTGTATATCGATATTAAAAAGGTCGGGAAATAAATCATAGAACACTCTCTGCGGAAGTTTTAGGTCAAACTCCGAACTGCTGGGAACGTTTTCATAAAATTTTGTTTGGTAGGTTTTTTCGTAGAAATATGTGGGTAGTTTTAATCTATTGTGTGTGAGTAATCCCTAGATGAGGATTTTCGCTTTATTTTCTGAATAGATGTTTTGAAAGTGTGTTATTAATCTCTGCACCTTTTACGGATATCATTAATTAATCTTTCTTTCCTCGTGTTGGGGTTTTGCGGAAGTTTAATTACTGTTAGAATTACTTGTCCATCTTGCGTTGAAAATGGATTGTCAATTTGTCATCTAGAAAAGCTGGGAAACAGTCTTTGAACAACTGCAAAACATGACCACCCTAAAATGCTACAATTTATTGAAATAAATCAACTCGTATCCATTATAGTTTTCAATCTTTCTGTCTTCCCTTAGACTAATAAGACTTATATAATAATGGTATTTTTCTTTTACCCACGGTACCACCCAAGAAAGGTTTTGCGACCCACAGTAAACACTGATCTAGGTAAAGTGAATATGCAGGGCTAGGATTATGACTGAAACGCACCAGTGATGTATATGTATGTATATAGAACTCGCCTTTATAAAAGAACATCTCTTCAAACTGTTTATGCAGAAATTAGCATTTTATATGCGTTACTATGTTAATGAATAATGTATCGAACTATTCAATGTGTTAGTGGACAAAAAGTCAATTAGCTGGAAAAGTAACATGTCAAGATTTATCTGTGTCGTTTATCTCATCTTGATTTTTTTTCTCTGACGTCTTTAATGGTGAAGAACTATTTTATGACCAACGGTAATTCAGATTTCTTACGGTTTATTAAGGCTAAGTAAGGCTAGGCTCGCGATGTTGCTACCGACTGCAATGGATTGAGGTAGAGGTAAAAGCTCTTGGATAAAGAATTGCCGTATGTAAGTTTTGGATAGTTTTAAGACCTGAAACAATTTAGTTATTTTGCTTTTCTTTACTTTATCCTTTTAACTCAAGGGTTGAAAAATTTAGCATTTTTATATTATGCTTAGGGCTGAATCTACCTTCAACAGTTTCGAACGTTGCTGGAGAGTTTGTTGCGCCACTTCTTCCTAACAATAACACATAGGAAGTGGTTAAGGGCGGGCGTTTTGGGGGCACTCTTTTGTAACTTTGAAGTGCTGATTTTCAGCCTAATTTGAATATTTTTTTTTTAATTTTGAACTGCGGGATTGATCGAAATAGTTACCGCCCTGGAAGTAAAGGGCGAAGAATGAAACATGGAAGGATGGGTTTTAGTCAGTAAGAGTCCGACACTCCCTTCTGCTCCACCCACAGCGAGATTTTCATTTGATGATTTCCCATCCTTAAAAAGTTTAAAGTTAATATGTAGGTGTATGCCTAGCATTTGTATCTACTGGAGTGAGGAGTAGTTTAAAAACAAGCCTATTTACTAAACCACAGGTCAAGGGTCCTAATCACATTGCTTTTACGCAACGACACTAGCGGATGTCCACACAATGGTATTATAACAACGTACAGCCAACATCTGGTGTTTTGATTGTAACCTATTGTTTTATTACTAGTACTGGTTCATATTTACATTGGTTGTCGAGTGTTATGCTAAGTTGGTGGTGGCGTATAAGGGTGTAATTGTTCGGTTCTTTGTCAATGAATGGTTAGACGAAAACTTATTGTAGCTATGGTATATATATCGATTTATGTTTTATTGTCATGGAAGTAAGGTAAGTATTTGAATGGGTAAAATAATTAGTGCGTACTTAAGCCCGTGTTTATGTTGTAGAAAGATGAATGATACGTATTCAGGTCCTTTGTCATAGTGAGGTAGATTTTTTAGTTACTGCGAGCTGAAGTGGATCCTATTGCATAGGTCTTTTTTGCGATTAGATAAATATCAAATAGGACAGCGGTGTTAGGGCCTTGTTTTTTAGGCTTTTTAGGTTATCATCATAATCTGCCTATTTACTTTCTCACCGTTGGAAGAACGCCTCTTCTCATATATAAAAGGCATGAGCGTTGATCATCACGCTTGCTCAAGGCGAATTGGCGATTTCCTCACAACGTTTTCCTACCCTGTTAGTCAAATGTGTCCAAGATACACTTAGAAAGTGCATCTTTGAAAAAGGCATGCCTTTGAGATGTCTTAACCACTAAGTTACCACGACTTCATTCCATTTCGTTTTCTAGGTGTATAAACTTAGAAAAAATAATAGTACTGAACCAGGGTTTAATAACAGCTACTACGATCTTCGCTACACACCAACGAGGCAGTCATATTGGAATTAAGAATTAAAGACTGATTTTGTACATCTTCATGTAGGTACCTTATTTAAATTCTCAGTGTTGTAAACTTTTAGCAGGTATTGTTATTTTAAAAATGATATTATTACGAAATGACCCAGTTACCATGTTAATTAGCATTAATTACTCAACTTTACAACACGAAGGTCACACTGTCTGGCGTTTTGTTGAGTTACACGGATTTTATTATAGGTACCTACTCCAAAGTTACTTTTGTCTTGATAAAGTTTTATGTTACGTATTTATAGTTCACATTATAGGTACTGTCATACTGTGTTTCTTGGGAGATAATTATGATATTGCCGCTTCTGCGGGATGTTCGAAAGCTTTACCGCACCCAAGCGCGCGGCTAAGGAAGGAACATGTATGGGTTTTAGTCAGTAAGAGTCTGAAACTCCCTCCCACGGCAGGGGGAGTTATTTGATGATTTCCCATGCGAAAAATAAACATATCATCTCATAGGTACAGATTTGAAGCCTTAGATTGACCCAATCTAGTTTAAGTTCGAGATCCTTGCTTCAGTTGTTCTAAAATACGGGCTTCAAACACTACCACACAAGTACAATATATAGTTTTACAGATAAATACACTAAACACCGTTTTGTAAAGCAAGCGACACACTAATGGTGAACAGCGCCATTACTTTAAACTAACATGAATTACTTGTGTGGGCTGTAAGATAACCATTGTAAGCCGTTGTCAATCGATAGTTTAACTAAATTGCTTTACTAATCGGACCACGCTTTGTTAAGGGTTGTTGCACATTTGTGTGTAAGTGCTATTTTCTGAGGATTCCTATGGGTTTGAGCTTCAAAGACTTTGTTTTTGATCATATTTGGGTTGATAGTTTCATAAATATTTGTAAATAATCTCAAAATCAAGAATATTCTATTCTAAAGGCTTCAAGAATGTTAACTGCTAAAAAAGATCATGTGCATGAAAGCTGTGTTAGCTATCTGATAGTTTTCAGATAGCTTATAGATAATGTCTTTGTTAAAAGATAAAAAAAAAACTTGCTCTTCTCATTATAGTCTTATCAATACTAAAATAAAAAAATGTTGTTTTACTAAATCATAAGACAGATTTTATTTTTATTCAGGTAGCTATTCTAACGCGCTACTAAAATGTGCTGGAATGTCGCAGTTGTGTTCCCATCCTAAAGTTAAGCTATGTCCGATTACTTTGTCAATTAGTTTAAACTACACGCCGTTAACCGGCTACCGTTTACGGCGGTAATGGTTTACTGATTATGTTTTTCTTTAGAATTGTATTGTCCTATATGGCGGACATGTTTTTTGGACTTGAGAAAGAGGATCCATTATGTATGTTTTGGTTAGTGTCATACAACTCATACATGTTGTATGAACTTTTGTTGTATATAACTATAAGACCATGTGTTTGTGTAACGAACTATTAGTTTTTTTGGAGGAAGCAATTGTTAATTAATACACGATTAAGAGAAAAAACTTTTATATTTTATTCAGTTTTGGAATCGTTTTATTCCTTCCTTCCTTTGGTGCCTTAGCAACTAAGCAGAAAAAGTAATTACATAATAAATAATAGTAGTATTTAATTAAGTTTTTTAATGTTTATTTCTGCCTGTCACCTGGGCCAAGGGATATGATTTTCACTTCGATGTGTAGTTGACTTCAAAATTTCGTTTAAGTAATCACAGATGCATCACAACAAAAAACTAAGCTAAATAGTTTCACCCGGTTTTACCCGCATCCCGAGGGAACTATTTGACGCACCCGGATAAAAAGCCTACAAGAATTACCGTCTCCAGGATCCCATCTATCCGAATCGGTACAGCTGTTTTACCGTGAAGGCCAGTATAGGACATCTCAGCAACGTTCATTTGCTTCGAATTAAAATCCAAGATAATTTTGAGGAAAAAATATCTGTTTCTAAGCATCCTAATGATCGGAATGTAAGTGCACATCATCTAACAATGTTTTCGTAGCATTCATCACGAACAATACTTGCAAAAGGACTGGCGATTACAATATTGTTATCAACGGAGGAAGCCGCTATCTCTAGCCATATTTCACTAAACAAACAGACAACCTTAGTGCCGGCCATTCTTAGAGCTGTCTTGTGTATTACATTATATATTCAGTGTATGAGTCAGCGTCCTCAGACATGCACATAAATATACTGGATATATTTGAAATAGCTGTTTTCCGCGATCCTAAGTTCTAAGTCTTCACGTTCTAAGTCCTTTGTAATATCAAATTAATATTATTTAAGTTTCCGAAGTATAAAATATATATATATTAGATTGTTCTATTAGCTATCATATTCAACAAACAGGACTATACTATAAAATTCAGGACTTTATTGACGACAAGGATGCGTGGCGTTAAAAACTTATTTTCTGCACAGGTGGTTCCCTGGCTACCAGAAAACTACCAGATACATTATTTGTATTGCTGAATTTGAATTTCTTTTTACAACATCATTTGGATTGTGTAATTTTCTCAGAGATAACCTGTATTGTAAAAAAAAATCTTTTTGAAAAGAGTGTCTATAGAGTTTCTTGCCGGTTCTTCTCCATAAGACTCCTTGGAACCATGCAACGACGTTTGTTATGATCCTGCAAAGACCTATTTGAAATAAAAAAGATTTAGTTTTGAGTTTTGAACAAGTTGTATTTGTGCTGTTTTTTATATGTATGTTACAAGTCGACAGACAAATTGTTTCGCGTTTATTTTATTTTATTTCCATGGGGACTATCAACTTGCTTAACCTGATTTTTGATGGATGTTTTTTTTTTTGTTTTTTTACTATCCCTTTTAGTCATCAATGCGCTCTGTTTACCTCATAATAATGTTTACATCAATTTCAATCCCATAGTGCGCAAAATACGTGCCAAGCCATAATGAATGCCATGATTTCCGAATGCGACTCTTCACCCGGTTATCCGTACGGATCTGAACCCGGAATCCCGGATAAACCGCAAATCCTTCAATAATGTCGAGAACGTATTGTATTACTTGAATTTTTACCCGTTTTTCCTCTATGATTTGTAAGATGTTTATTTTGGGTTTGATAGCTATGTAGGGAAATACACCATTACTGGCCTCAATTCATACTTATATATTTTTTTGGTTTTCATTATTTATAACAGGGTTTACAATGTAACTTTCTTACTGTAAACGATATTAATATTATGATTGTGTTAAATACTAAACTATTCTCACCATTTCAATATTTGGCGAAAAAAACTAAAGTAAACGCTGTGTAAACCAGATCCTTTTGTAAAGTTAGTATTATTTAAGTTATTGTGTCTAAACTCGTCCTGACATAAGTTTTGATTTGTTGTCTACATTACTGTGTTGTTTGAACGTCTTTCAGTTCAGAGTCCTTCCAGCCATAGGCCACCACTGTCTGTTCACATCTCTAGTCTAACCTTCTCCGGATGGGGTGGCTTATCATTTTAGTTAATCATCCCATCTTCTATCTTGCCTGTCTCTTCCTTTTATCATCTCTAGGGTACCAAGCAGTGACTTGGTCTATCTTTAAATGCACATGTTGTTGTAGTTTTTCACCTTATAAATGTATTTCCTAACACAAAACATTATTATAACTCTACCATTTCAAGCAGGCTAATGACTGGCTAGATTTAGCAGCGTAACTCAAACCATTATTACTAAACGTTAGCATTACCAATACGTGCCGGTAAATAGAGCAAAAACATCATCAATCTACTTCACACTGACTACAAAAATCTAATAAAAATTCTTCATAACACATAAAACTAAGCAAATTTTCACTCACGACTAATATATCTTATTGTCTAATGAAACTCGGTGCAGTTTCGTGATGGTGCTGTAGGCATACCATCACGCTATCGAATCGAAGTAGGTACATTACTATTACTACAAACAAATGAAGAAAATCGCATAATTATCAGTTTGGGGAAAGTAAGTTTCTATGAATGGTGGGTTGTTATAGTTATGTGATTTAAGCAACGGTTTCGAACGTGATTTGAAAAATGTTTGCGTCGGTTACCAGTGTTCGAATTTCGAATTTAGCTTCGTTATAATTGCGTTTTATATCAAAATTAGGGATTATAAAATTGATAGTCAAATATTCGATAGCAAAACTTTTTATTTGTAATGCGTTACAATGAAACATTTTTAGGCAATTCATCTATATATTATTATGTCACAAGTAACACTAAGCTGCCTTTCACATTTTCAATTAACTAATAACATAATTGACACATGACATAATATACATCAATATAACTACATTACCCATTAGAAATTAGCCGAGTTTCCCCACAATAGTAACACGGTCATTGGTTCGGTCGCGGTCCACTAGCGCCACTGTTTTACACCGCATCATTGTCGGTGATAGCTGATTCAGATTAATTGACGTCACAGCATATCACTAGGCAATATATCGATACTAACAGAAGATTCATACGTACCACCAATATTTTTTTTTTACATTGGATATCATCAAATGACTGAACTCCTGCTGTGAGCGGAGATAACCCAATAAATAGTGTCCTAATAATTACTTTAAATTAATTGTTGAATAAAATTAACGTGGGTGTTTATAGAGGTAGAGGAAGACTAAAGAAACGATGGATGGATTGTGTGAAAGATGATACGGCTAGAAAGAAGGTTACTAATGAGATGACGTCAGATAGAGAAGCATGGAAGTAGAAGACCGAATCCAAATAAACTGGGATGAGGGCAGGAGGATGAGATGATGATATCACGAAAATACTGCTTTATCCAGCTTGCTTCAGCGTTGGACTTCACCCCGATGGGATATACTCATCGGACGCCATATTTGAAGATCTCTAGTATTCATAATACCAAGTTGTACGTGAGCTGTCGCGATGTGTTCTTTCTGCAGCTATATATTGTAATGCCACACAAATGTTGCAATAAACATGATGTAGTTGTGGAATTTATTTCCTTTTCGAGCTCGAAGATAAAAAACAACATCTGTTTGCTAGTTTGTCATCTTGTCAGGTAACTAATGAGTCGTTTGAGGGAAACGTGTTAATGTGGTATGCGGTGAATAAGCAATTTTAGCAAGTCATTGGTTTAGTGTAGGATTTGTACGAAGTTTTATAGTGTCATTTGTCTAATCAGTTCTCTTGGATTGACAGATTAATTAAGTATTAATTAGAAAGTAATGATTTTTATTAAAAAAACACCGAGATGATTAATTATGTTTCACACTATCAAAGCATGGCTCCTCCACTCTATAAAAACGATAATCTATCCTGGCCGTTATTTAAAAAAAACATAATTTCGAGTCTTCTTCATGGGTCCGTAAGCTACTTTTGAGATCTATCACAGCAGCTCGATAGTATCAAATAATAAAACAACATTATAAGTGGGGTTTCATTAAATAGGGGAATGGATTAATCCAACAAAAGTGTGTCAAAATAAGCTTGTGTGTGTTCATAATCAAAGTTAACATCAATCATTAGAATTTCGGTTGAAATTAGCTCTCTTCAAACGTCCAAATAACAAAAGACCTCCAAAATGTCCACCCATCTTACTCCTAGTATTTAAGCCAGGAACAAGAAGTAGCTCAACAAACTCCCTAGCGACATACTATATTTCAATTAAATAATCCTCCAATATCACATCTATGAATCATGGCTACAAAATAGCCTCTTGATTCCCGTCCATGGTCCCAGTATCGTATCCAAGGATTTCCTGGGAAGCCAGTGCGTCATACGTGGCTTCCAAGAATACATCCCGACTGTGACTCATATGTTTTTATGGCCAAGTTATGGCCACTAGCAGTTCAAGGCCCATACGGATCGTTTGCTATGTGAAATTGGATTTTATAGTTACCTCCTGGTACTTTCGGTGGAATTAATGTTGATTAAAACCTCATTTGAGTATCGGTATTATTAGGGGTGAGTAATTTATTATGTTTCTCAAGGGTGAAAAATATAATTTGAAAAATAAAAGCCACAGATAGGGGTGTATTAAGGCCGAATTTCACTGACGAGATAACGGTCCGATTTACTTAAAACAGCTGTTTACCATAAATTCAAACTTCCAACTTTATGAGATTTTATGAAACGGTCGATTACCAAAGGAGGGTTGAACTACAAGTCAAAGTCTTAGTCGAAGTTTCAGGTCTCTACGATCAGCGGTTTAGGCTGTGCGTTGGTCCGTCAGTAATTCAGGACAAAGCATTTTTTATGTATTAGATAGATTACCGCTCATAAGTTGTAGGATCAAATTATCTGTCCACTGCCATTTCACAGCTTATGTGTACAAGAGATAAGAGATTAATTTAGACTTTAAATCTTCGCCCCTATCATTTTGACATTGACCTCATAAATAATTTTAATATGTAGTTATAAAACACGCATCACAGTTCGCGAGACTATGAGAGATTCTTTATGGTTGATATTTTTATACCCACCATAAATCTTGTGTTTATATCTACATAGGTATTTATGCAATAATAACAAAAAACATTATACAAGTTAGTGGCCACGGGCTGTGTCAGGTTCCGTACTAAAATCGTTACTAATTTGTCATATTATGAATACGAAAATAATTCAATCTGTCCATCAGGCTTTTACGACATCACGGCAGTGTCGATTTAGATAAAATTTTGTGCGGAGGTAGATACAAACTAGGAGAATGAGATAAGAGTATTTTTTTCCGGGTGCATCAAATAATTTATGTCATTAAAATATTCACAAGATAATAATGGGCCCTCTAATAAACTTCTCACTGAATTAATATAAAAGAAATTAATTGCTTGATAAATATCTTTTTAATTTTGTGGGAATGCGTGAAAATAAATTAACGGTAAACGATTTACCGTAAAATTACAAGCAAATCACATTATGTAAATAGAAATAATGAGCTACGGAATTTCTTTGTTTTGTATGATAGAGTTCTCATATCGATAATAAACAATGCTCATAGTATGGTGTTATTGTCATAGACTCATTATTCTTACGGACATAAATAAAAATACTAGGATTAAAACTTTGTTTTTAAGCTTTTACGGTTAAACAGCTGAAGCAATTGAACTTAGCTAGTAGCCTGGAGTCTTCCTTAGATATCAGGATACTGATAGGTTAAAAACTCTGGAAAAAATATGCTAAAATAATTAAGTATTTTTCAAAATTATATTCGTACGAACCACTTAGCGATAACCTCTTGACATTAACCGATACCAGATATAAATAAATATTTAACGCCCCATTTTCTAAATATCGCTAAAATCGTCAAGGTCTGATGGAGGACACCTCTTATTTTATTCAGGGTGTTCATAAATATAGGATGGTCTGCCCTTGTGAACTTTGGCCTCAGAATATAGAAAATATATATAAAACGTAGTCGGGTTTGTATTTGCCTCCGTCCTTAATAGCAAAATAACTATCAAAATATCAGAAAAATATCGAAAAAAAAATGATGTGCGGTACGAAGTTAGCCGGGCCGGTAGAAAATATTTTCAGCAATTTTTGTATGGGCATTTTACTAGCGTTTATGAAACATTTTTTTAATGTAATTTTAACAGTTCTTTCTAAAACATAAAAGGACTAGATCTTCAACATATTTTTCCATATAACCAGGAAAATTCAATTGAAAAATTCAATCTCACTCTCGTGAGGTTTTAACTTCCAATAGACGTCAGACAAGTGAATATTAAGGACGATTATAAAGATTTATTTATAGAAAGTTCCGAATAAGATACTCATTCGTCGTCTAATAAAAAAGATTAAATGTCAATGCTTGTTAATTAAAATGTTATTTTTGGATATCATTCATTAATTATATAATTCACATCAAAATGTTTTACTGTCGCTACGTCATTTGAATCGAACTCACACTAAGTCCTATTTCGGCAGGTTCGATTCCCGCTCAGGGCAACTAAAATTGTTCCATATCCAGATATCCAATATCTCGGTTTATTTGCATATGTTATGTATGTTGTAAACGCACCCACGATACAAAAGAAATTCCTAGTGTGGCAAGGTCTTTAAAAAGAACGGACATTACGCTGGAAAACGTCGAAAATAAAGTCACAAAGAACACAAAGGGTGAAGGGAAGGAACGTGGATGATTTTTATTAGGTAAGAGTCTGACACTCTCCATTGCGCCCACAGCAGAAGAAAATATTTGATGATTTCCCATCCCTAAAAACAAAAAAAATACTACTGGACTGAACACAGAACACAACAGTTATTATAATCCATATTCAAAACAGTTTAAATTAATTCAATTGGTATTGATATGAATATTTATAATAATTTCAATTATTTACCTCCAATATAATTAAGTAATTTATGAGCCGTGGTTCCATTCTCGTTAGCGTTTAATAATTTAATAGCCACACCTGGGTTTTAGTTGCATAAAAACTAGAATTTCTAGCAAAAACGTGCTATTTATTTACATGCCGATGATTCAAAACTAGATATTTATTTAAGTAAGTATATTAATTTTTAGTCGCACTTTTTTTTCAATAAATGTGTTTGAAACCTTGCAAGATTTTTTTTTCGGATGGGAAATCATCAAATTAACCCCTACCGCCGTGGGTGGGGCGGAAGGGGTGTCAGACTCTGACTAAAACTGACTAAAACCCATCCATGTTCCTTCCTCAGCCCTTCGTTTTCCTAAAGCGCGGTATCTCTTTCGAACGTCCCGCAGCTTATATAGGTACCTTACACTATAGTAACGGTTGTGTAGTCACAATCACAAATTACTCGCTCTGATTGCTATGAAAATTCAGAGTAATTGCAATCATTCCAGATGGTACGCATCGCGGATGAACCTCAGTTGGTTCACAATCAGAGCGGGATAAAGTTTTACCAGCTGTTTTTGTATGGGAAGAGCATGAAATTATTGTTCAACTGCTATTGCACAACCAATGCTCCAGATAAAATTGCAGTCGATTAAAGTATAAAGTTGATGTCAGTGCTGAGGCGTTTGCAGGTTTGTTGAAAGAGTTAGGACATGGATAGGTAACCGTCTTACTTATAAAAAACCTGTAAACAAAAGTTGAAAAATTTGTCTCCTTATCATTAAACTAACACTAAAAAATGCTGGGGCAAAAATGCCACCAAAGTATGCCATAGATGTCATCAGTAATAAATTCCCAAATCTGTTGTTATTCCAAAAAACTAATATTCAAGTAGGTTGAAGTGTTATTTTTTTTTCTTTCAACTGCAACTGCTTCCTAGTATTAAACCTAAAGAACTGTTTTTTTTTACCAAAACAGAGTTTAATTAATGGACAAAAAGAACTAATAACTCCATATAACTTTTTGGTCATACGCCTAATTATTACTTTTGTCCTAGACGTTAAAAAAAAAATTGTGTTCCAATCTGTCGAAATATTCTATCGTCGTGAACACACGCGTGGGCTTATAATCAGCTGACATAAACAAAGTTTGCCTTTTATTTTGTAACCACAAACAGTGTCATCTAAAACCACTCTAAAACCAACCCACACACATTTCAACACATATCCAGCATATCTTGACTATCTCAGCGTTATTTTAATACAACAATGTTTATTTCGTCATTACTTCTAACTTGTATCCTATGAAAGTCCTCCTCTAAGTATCGATATCAAAGAATCCTCTATCCTTCACCAATTTTCAGACTATCTCCATAGCGTATTTCGTTTAAATAGTTTCATCCGTTTCACCGTTAAAGCGTAACTAACAATGTCACATATAATCTAATATTTGTTAGGATTTGCATGAACCTACCCCAAACCTTACGAGATAACATGCTATTATTTTTATTGTGGTGACTGAAGTAGTTCCTTCAACATACCAGTGTAAAGGCAAATAATAGCGAGCTGTGGTCGGTGTCCTATTTCCCCGTAGTTCAAGTTAGGCTGGGTGCATACAACGCTAATAAATCCCTATTGAAACGGTTCGAGTCGCATGCATTTCGTAACTGACGAATTAAATCGCTGACACTCTTGATTCAGTTACTCCGAATTTGAACCCGAAGAGTTACCGAAGGATATTCAACCTTAAAGTTTAGCTGTAAAGTGGAATATTCACTGCTATCGAAATAAGGTCAGATTTGCATGAAATTTTGACGACAATTGAGTTATGCTGGGTGGGTGTGAACAGTGATTGTTTATGGACTAATAAACTTTATTGAATTAAAGCGTCGAATTTAATGGAAAATTGTAATACAAACAGCAATTTGTATTGTTGTCATTGACTCGTTATTTAGTTAAATGTTGATAAATGATTAATGAGCTAAGATAGATAATATTTTTATATGATTTAGTTTGTACTAGGTGCTTTATGTGTTAGGTACGATTCAAACAGATGTCTTCATTAGTCCTAAAATCGCCTTTGCGAAGCATCAAGTTATATCGAGCCTATATACTAAATATTGAACATAGCTAAGATAACACAACACAACACAACATCCCATTACGCCTTTTGGAAAAGCGTTAAATTCTAAATCTAGACTCTGCTAGTTATAACTTTCATGTCAATCTAAAAAGAGAAGGAACCTTTTGCAAAAACTGGGAGCAAATCCACATGGTTGATGATGGAAAAAAAAAACAAAAAACACTCAAGCAGCAGCTCTTCGTCTTCAAGACCATCGCAACGCATAGAGTGCGTCTCAACTCAACAATAGTGTTGTAAGCACGGACGCAATAGTGTGGGCCCCTTTACGGTACGCTAAGCAGATGCTGAGATAATCAACAATAGATTGCGACTATTTTATATACTCTTTAGTTGCTTAAGTTGAATGAAGCTAAATCTTTAATAGGGTTGGTTCTACTCGATTGTTCTAGATCAAAAATGAACAGAGTTCTTCTAACCCGATTAAGGCAAGATGGCAATGAGCAGCCAGCCTTTGGACCGGACCCTCGCCTATTAGCAGTAGCGGATTTTCCTAAGGTCCCAGTAGGCCCGGGCCTAGAGCGGCCAGATATTAGGGCCGGCCAATCATGGCAAAAATTCACTGATGATAAAAAAATAATACTCATATCTAAGTATTGAGGTCCGTGTACATTATAGTATCCACAATAAAGAAAATTCTTTATTATGTAGTCTATATGAGAGAAAGGGGCGACTGGTACTTTCAACATGGCCTAGGGCCTAAGGCGAATAAGACAGCAAAGCCGCCACTATCTATGAGCATTAATTTATCCTTACACTAGCTTTCCGTCCGCGGCTTCGCCCGCGTGGACATTTTTTTACACTTTGGGTTACTTTATTCAAGTTTTAGTAGGGATCCCTAGTTATTTCTAGAAATAAATATAGCCTATGTTACTCGTGGATAATGTAGCTTTCGAATGGTGAAAGAATTTTTTAAATCGGTCCAGTAGGTTTTGAGCCTACTCATTACAAACAAACAAACAAACAAAGTTTTCCTCTTTATAATATTAGTGTAGAAAAGCATCGCACATGCGTTGCTATCCCAGAGACCAAGCCAAGATATGGGTGGCAAATTATATATTTTTCAAAATAATTTTAATACTGGTGGTACTCCCTGCTGTATTGCCATCACCGTTTCTAGAACGCAGAATAAGTGACAGCTCACGACTCAAAAGTTTATGTGACTACTGTTCGGCTTTTAGCATGTATGAGTCATATTTTACCGTAAATTTTCGTATGAAAACCATTGTCATAGTGCTCTTTTGCGCTGACGGGGTAAGTTGATCTTTAAATGTCAGCAAAAAGGGCAGTGCCTACCGGTGCAATGTAAATACTACATTCGTGATTGATGGTGGATATTTGGTTTAAGTAATATCATGCTGCATTGTGAATACAAGCTAGCATTTGCTCGAGGTTTCATCTGTTTTAGGATAGAAATCGTCATGTGTATTCAAATTTTTCTTTACTGGTCTCCTCGCGTGCAAAAAATCACAAGCTATTATTTTTTGACTAACATATATTTTTTCTCTTTTAAAAACCGTTGAAATGAGAGGGTCTTGAACTTTCGACCTTTGGCATTGATAAGGGATTCAACATTCAGGTCGGTTGTCAGAACAATTTGAATATTTATATGACAGCAGGGATCGTCTGTTTCCGTGGATCATACTTTTCATATTGAGATTTAACCGTCATCAATTTCCAAAAAGCCTTGAATCCCGTAAATTTTGGATCAAGAACCAACCATGCATCATTATTTTGCTTTCACACTTCTGTATTGTGAGTAAGACGAAGCTATGAGGCATGTATATTACCATTCCTATTTTGCATTAACGATTAATGTCAATAGAATCCTTGACTGATTCTTCTTTAAAAATTACATAAGACACTCCTTACCATAAGAGTACAAGACAGATCGATCGGTCAATTTCACGCGAGCAATTAGTAGACAATGCGTCGTAAAGCGCTTGCGCAACCATCGGTATCTGTTGCAATTGCTAGATTTATTGATAATGCTTGGTGACGTCACTGCTGATGGGTTTGCGTGGTGAGAGTTGGCCTGATGTGGATTTTACAATGAGTCTTTGTCAAAAAAGTCTAAGCAGTGAAATGTTGGATGGTTTTGTTCAGGCTGTTACTGTAAACTTCTTGCACTCCAATGATGATTGATGTTAGCCAATTATTTAAGCGCCTTAGTAGAGCGAGCATCGATCTTTTTCTCGGCGCATTTATCGATTCAAATTTGATTTAAATCGATAAAGGCATCGACAAAAGATCGGTGCTCGCACTGCTGGTACCTACTACTACTCCTACCAGAAGTGTTGTTCATGCCTTTAATAATAGTCTCCACTGCTATTAATAAAAGGATACCTACTCGATATAGCTAAAAGCTGGTTATGACAAAGCTGATGTATAATTATTAACAACTACCCTCGCTTCGCTAGACATGACTTAAACTAAAACCTGCCTAATCTCCAGATCTTTCACGTTTCTAACAAATTCCTTTTCAATATGCAGTGTTACATATTATGTACGTAAAACAATTTGCAATACATATCTGGTACGGTCCACTTAAGATCTGTTTTACTGAGGATAGTGCGGTGTTGGGGTGCAATGATCTCTCCCTATGACAGGGCTGTCTCGAGACGGTAAGGTAATTCGAAGCCCTGCTTAAAATATATGCGAAAGTTTAGATCGATGGATGTTGGTAAAAAACTTTTAAGAAGAAAATTGACACACATACTTAGTTTATAACCTAGGTTTACGCAGATGATACTTTGGATTTTATATCTAGGTAGTTCGTAAAAAATATGTTTTTCTTATCATAAAAGTAATAGAGGACCAACCAGATTTTTCTAATGTTCATTCTGATTCAAGCGTAGTTGCTGATGATGCTTGAACTGATTGTCCTTTGCTGCTATGTCATGAAATATGTTCAAAAAGTTTTCAATTATAATCTGGATTTGTGATCGTCGTCAACAAATAGAACAGTGTTGTTAAGTACTTATCGTTTTTTTTCCGATTCCAATTCAATCAGTTTTGCAAACTATGTAATCGTTTTTGTAAAACTGCCAACCCTATATCGAATGTGACGTGAACTCTCGTTAAAGCGAGTGCATTCGCCCGACAATGCACTCGTTACGTCACAGCCGTTTGTTCTATCATGATTTTTATTATATTGTGGATTAAGCGAATGCACTTTACGCATATAAGAGTTTATTTGTGCAACACATTGACTGAAGTGGAGATGATATAACTTTTGAATTGTTGTGTAAGCGTTGGGTATTTTGGTTTGTTGTTGACATAAATGTCCAGTTTATTTAGTTAGCTAGGGTGTTTAACACATACACTGCCATCCCAAATAATTTGAAGGCCTAACCTACGCTAGGTTCAGGCACCTGTGCCTGACATGGCAGGCAAAGGATTAATGAAACGCGTGTAACTGAATGAAGACACAAAATAGAAAAGGAAAATGATGGCTTATATTTTATTTTCAAAAAAAATCTACACACATGCAACTTTATTTTCATCAAAATCTAGGAAGGAGCATTCGTTTAATATGGTAGTTAATGCCACGTATTAACCAAACAGCAGTGATAAACATTTACAAAGAACCTGGCTCTAAAAACTACATTACAAAACACAAACAGTTAATGCGTCACCAAATCACGTCGAACACGCTGTTTTACGAGCACGAGAATCACAAAAAATATGGGCACGCCGCACAACTACCGCGTATCGGCATTGAAACATAAAAAGGCAGTATATTCGCGCTAACGATCTGACATAAAAGTGTTGATTGCGGTGACAGTACATGGAGTAACGGCTCATGGTGCTATATTTATGGGAGATTGTGAACCGGATTTTAGATGTGCTAAACTAAGTACGCTGTAAAGAAAGTGGCATGGACAAGAACCCACTACACTATTCCCAACCATTGCCACTCCTGAAATCCAGAATCAATAGTAGTGACAATAGAAAAGCTTCAAGGTCATGAAGTTTAATGAGAGCTAGAACAAAAGTAACTGCTTTTGGAATGCACAACTAGATTAATCAGAATAGAACAGTAGAGGAGAAGTCAAGAAGGAGAGAGTGATGAGGCATAACAACAAAATTAATGTTAAAAACAACTGTGTAATAGAAGGGTCTAGCAAAATTAAGAACAATCGCTGATCATTCATCATTACCTCAGTCCGCCGGAGTAGGGAAGCAGAGTTCAATATTAATGATATCAAATTTTTCGAAGCCTCATACGAAACGCTCTTACTTCCAAAACCTAAGGGACAAAATACCACACAGTTCACTATAATTTAGGTTCCCAGAAGAGAAATGACACGTCCAATATTGGAATCACTTCGTGTCAACAGTTCCGCGTTGTAAGCTGTAACTGGACAGCCTGTTCCGTGAGTTACGACGTTCTTATGTCACTCACAACGATCATCAGTCACGGCATATATATTATTAGCTTGGGTTATATACCATTGAAGCCATTAACGTTTGCATTTGCCATATTTTTTCTTCTTTTGTTTATTTATTGTCATATCTTCGGCTATATTTGGTTCTCTAATAGGCCTAACTCTTTCGTAATGTTGCATATTTTAATGACATCATCGTTTTCTTGACATCGTTCAAGGTTATTTGCAGTGAGTCACAAGGTCTCGATTTCACCAGACATCAGAATTTGTCCAACCAACTTCAAGCCTTTGATCTTTTGTCATATTATAAAAAGATAGAAGGAAAATTGAATCTACCATCATCTTGTATTCTAGTTTATCTTGGACGCTAATGACTGCGTCGGAAAACGCGGTTGAAGATAATGCGCCACATATGTACTATGGCCAACACAAATTCTGGTCTTCGAAAAGTTTTATTTAATATGATGATTGAAAATTACTGTTTTGTTGTATATGCTACGTGTCTTACATCATTATTATAATCTTACTGACTTGTACCACATATTAAATACAATATTTTAACTCGTTTAAAATGTCATAGGAAATATACGTCACTTTTCTATTTCCTTTAGAAAATGTTAAAAGCGGCAACTTCAGCTAGTTCTCTGATATTATCGTTGACAGGTTACTTAAACGCTGTTAAGAGCTCGAATATTCTAGAACAAAGTACTTTGTGTTTTTAAAGGCTTTTTGAAGCTGCTATTTACTTCGTTGTCGGTGTTTTCTTTTATAATGCGAGTTACCTTTTCTTCAGTTTTAGTAGTTCACTTTATAGCCACTTTATGGTTTACACTCAGAGTAAAATTACTCGTAAAATTTTGCTAAACTATTATTCTTCAAATAGCCCTATCGAAACTACCTTTTTTATATTTCTAGCAGCGGCACCGGGGAAGACGTCTTGTAACATTTTGGATTGACACAAGCAAACATGTTTTTTATGCATCATCCCGATGAAGCACTAGATAAACGAATAAATAAGAACAATGTTAACTTAAGAATAGTATTAAGGCTTGATATTTATATTAAACGAACACTTAGAATTTTCTTGGAACCCAAAACACAATAACCTACTTCAACTTTGTCTTTCTTGGAACTACTATTAAATAAGTTTTACTGGTAAAATTTTCTTAGACTGAGACAGAAGGTATTTTCCGAAACTCATAGCAAAGACAATACAAAATCCAGATAAACTGAAAATCTATAATCCCCATTATATAGTTTGAGCTGAATTGGCAGTATTGTTCCGAGAAAACTCAAAGATCTTTATTGTAATCGCTTTTCATTGTTGAAACCACCATTGTTTTCCATACGCTTTTCAAACGAATACACATTTTGTATTACAATGTGACACCGTGGTACAAGTAGTGACGGATGTAATGCGTTGAAACGTCCTTCGCTTGAACGCGTTATTGCGTTTTTAACCTTGCTCTGTTATGAAGGAATATGTAATAAACGTAGACAATTTTGGAGTGATTGATGTAATGTGATGTCGTTTTTTGGGTACTATTTTTGTTAGATTGCTTTTAAGTGTTTTATGATGATTGTGTGTTATAATGTTATAGTTATAATCACTTAAGAATTACTACGAATTTCAATTAGCCTAAACCTGTGTCATTTTTATACATGATATTATCCATGGTATTATTTTGCAGAAACCAATCTGCAGTAAGATTAAATGTACTATGAAAGTCGCTATTCAAGAAGAAATGTCAATGAGGGTTTGATTGACAATATAGATTGAACTGTATCTCAAACTTTGCTACTAAGTTTACATAATATTCTCCTCATACCTTCTATTATTGAAATAACCTAAGAACTTGAACACCTACATATTGAACACTCTGTATAAGGGCGTGTACGTGTCTGTGGTGTCAATCGTGAACACGTGTTCAGATTGTATGCAAAGCACGCAGCAGATTAATGTTAGCGTGTCGTTGATTAGTTATTAGTTCGTGTTATTGTAATTATTAAATATTTTTAGGTAGACATTGTTAAAGAACATTCGGATTTAGGCAAGAAAGTCGTGCTCTTAGCATGAGGACCCATAAAAAAATATTGGTCTTTCGGGTCATGCGCACGTTAGCAACTCTGTGGATCATAACTGTAAAAAATCTAACAAGTGAAGTCAATGCATGTTATATTGCTAATTTCGATGACAAGGATTTTAATTACTTTCACTCTTTATTTTGTTTGCTACGAAGACCGACCAATGAGACTTTTTCTACCAAAATGGAGACCTTATTTTGGTCTTAGATTCCGCATAGTACTTTTTATAGCAATATTAGGTTTTTCTTGCCTTAGTTGTTTCTTTTATCTAACACGCTAATGAAGAAAGCGACATAAAAAGGTTATTTGGGTTTAACCATAATGTAATTTTAAACAGTAGGTACGTTCTTAGATCAGCCCTTTATCATTTTAAATATAATTTCCAAAATATGGGAGTTGACCACTATCTGCCTATTCTTCATATAACCAATCGAGGTTCATTATTAAATTTTCCTGAATTAAAAGTCATTCACTAAGTACTCAACCGCTAACGACACCGTCATATCGAACATGTGGGCCACTATTACCAATTGATCCAAGGTTGCATTGATTGCCCTGGACCCTAGTCCAGACGGTGGGGAGACTCAATCAGAACATTCTAGACTAATGAAGTTCGATAACATCTGGTGTCTCGATTGCCAATTAGATTTGAAGAGTGAGTAGACCGACGGAAATTTTCCAAATTTCGATTGAGCTGTTCCTTCTTTTTAATAATGTTTTGTTAAGGAAAGCAGTTAGATATGGGATCGGGATGGTAGTTGGTATATTTTTTGAGTAATTCGTGTCACTGCTGAACTAAGGTTAAGCTTTTTTTGGATGGGAAATCATCAGGGATTGTCAGACTTTTACTGACTAAAACTCATCCATGTTCCTTCCTCAGCCCTTTGTATTCCAGGGGCACGGTATCTCTTTCGAACGTCCCGCAGCCCCGGAACTAAAGTTAAGCTAATGCGTTCTTCTATTCCTGAGTTGAAAGACCTGAAAAGTACAAGTGCTTTTTCCAATATGCTTATATCTCGCAGAGCTGTTAAGCTAAACCATCCTTCCATTACTTAAGGTCTGATTACTGCAAAATGCTCAAATGTTTTAAAGATTTTCGTTACATCATAGCCAGGGTCAATTACCTCGGGGCTGCCATTGAAGCATGTTTTCCCAGAAAATACCTAGTATTGGAAGCAACTGGGCTGGAAGTATTCAGGCGAGATTCTGATAAGGCACGCTAAAAACGCTTTATCTTGGAAAGTTCGTGGTTTTGGAAATTGAATGATCTAGTTTAATGATTTAGAATAGAAATCTAAGCGGTGTGAGCTTTTTACGATTTGGTTCTATCTTTAAGTCCTAACTATATAATTTTAAAACTGTTGATGTAGGAACAGTCAAAATTTACTACATTTGTATAGTTGTAGTGTTGGCAAAGACGTCTGTCTCATACATTGATCATTGATCTTCGCACGCTTGCTTAAGTCAGAATGGCGATTTCAGACTTTCCCGGTCTCGGTTTCCTTACGATGTTCCGTTTGCGGTTCTTCAGTGCTGGCCTCCATAGCTGGCCTTAATTTCAGTCAAAGAAACAGCATTGCCATCCAACGTGGCATTGCAGCCAGCCATTAGACACGACTCCCGTGCGGATGAATATTTTGATGCCTAATTTGTTTAGTATAATTTATTATTCTTATGATTTTATATTATTGTAAATAAATGTCTTTTAAACTTTACCATGGAACTTTGAAAAAGTCACATTCGTACTTAAGGTGCCTTAACCTCTTAGGCCACTAGTACATGATGATGAATAAGACTGTGTTGACTGTATTCTCAAGGCACGTAGTAGGTGTACCATTAAATACATTCTAGTCATTATCTATTGCAAGATAATCAAGTAATTTGATTACTTAAATAAAGTGATTGATGTGCACAAATATGTTTTTAATTACAATATAAGTAATTATGTTTTTTTGTGTGTTTCAGGTAATATAATGATTTTACTTCGCAACGTTGCTAATCATGCACATTTTGAGTAAGTTATGGAAAACGCTTAGGCAATTTATTGATATCAATTAGAAAGTCATCATCTGCCTAGCCTTTTCACAACTATTTTGGGGTCGGCTTCCAGTCTAACCGGATATATCTGAGTACCAGTGTTTTACATGGAGCGACTGCCTATCTGACCCTAAAAACCCAGTTGCTGAGAAACACGGTACTCCTTGATAAGGATACCCTACCCTAGATAAGAATTTATAAATACTAAAATTCAAAACACATTAATCGCTTGATATTTAAACCATTGGTTGAAGATTTCAGAACAGGTAGTGGAAGCCAGTCTAAATTATGAACTTTTAAATTTCCTTAAGTCAAACAGCTGAAGAAATTATCATATTCTTTGAAGAGAACCTTTAATCGAAGTTTTTTGACTAGTTCGCCAATTAATTTGACTTTCACATCAAAGCTATAACTTATCAGTTTGAAGTTCTTCAATAAAAGTTTATCCTATCTGAGTAACCAAGAAGGCTGCCCATCATTTTAGTAACAAAACATGTTTTATGAGGATCAGGCATTTCTAGTACAATCTAAAATCAATCAATATAAATGACAGTCGCGTAGTATCGATCTGTTTGCTTAGCCTGATTGTTCCGTGGATGGGACCATACTTCACATATTAAAATTATTCCGTGCTTACTAAAGTACGGTAGACTTTCGATGATTATAATATACAGCTAAGGCCCATTCATGATAAACAAGATGTATCCCGCGGTTTCACACGCATTTGGACGAAATAAAAATGAATATTCCAAAAAAACATACGTAATTGTGATATTGGAAAAACAAGGGTGACACAATGGGCAGTCTTATCGCTAAAAGCGATCTTTTACACACAACCTTTGGATGACTTTATGATAAAGGGAGAAATGATGCTGCAGGTAGTCCATGGTGTACTGTTTACATAATATACAAATACAATACTAATAATGCTCAAATACATACATACATAGATAAATAATACATAACATACAATATAATAATAAAATATTTTTCTAATTATTATATACTATTATTAACATACAACATAATAATAAAATATTTTTCTTTCTTTCTTTCTATACAACATACATAAAATATATATCCTTTCCATGAGGGATCGAGTAACAAAAGAACTACTTCACGCACCCAAATGAAAACTATCCTATATCCTTCCCCATGTTTCATACCAAATTTCATCTAAATCGGTGCAGCCGTTATCCCCGACAGCGTAACAGACAGAGTGACTTTCGCTTAGGGTTAGTTAGGACTCTGACATCTTCAATGACATTTGCAACTTCGTTAAAAAACTTCCTTCCTCTTGCAAAGTGTTTACGCAAACTCAAAAGTCATGCATGTCGGATTATTCATAAATTAAAACTGTTGTATTTAACAATAATCGTTGAGTGTGGCAATGTCCGAGTATCATTAAGGTCAGACGACCCATTAGAGCTATATCCACACTAGGTACATAGTTTTTGCAGCTTAACGAAATGCAACTAAGATCCTATGACGATGCGATTTATCTTCTTTCCTAACAAAGAGAACATATTATTATGTTTTTTTTTTGAAGGGGAACTTTCCAAAAGCCCGTGGGTGAGGCGGAAGGGAGTGCCAGACTCTTACTGACTAAACCCCATCCATGTTCCTTCCTCAGCCCTTTATATTCCGGGGTCGCGGTAACTCTTTCGAACATCCCACAGCCCCAACTTAGACAAACGTAGTGTACGAGTATGTCTCCTCCCGACCACGTGGAGTGACGACCTTTGAAAAGCAGCCGTTTTACCGTGAAAGCCTAAAAACTTTCCCATTTATATAAATAATTAAAATTACAAATAATTATTTATATAAATGGGGAAGTTATTATTTTTAATTAATTATAATGGTTTTTATCCGGGTGCGTAAAAAGTTTCCCTGGGATGCTGATAAATCTGGCAATCAGATAGTTAGCTATATGTTAAACCGTAATTAGCATTTACAATAACATTTAGATTAATGCCAAGGCTATCGGAAATGCCTTCCGTGGCTAAAGTGTTTGTTTTTAAAGGAACGGACACATTTGGGTAGCTATCTAGTTCACGATCTACGGTCTGACAACCATAATCCTACCTAATATTATAAATACGAAAGTGAGTTTGTTTGTTTATTGGTTCCTCTGTTACGCCTTTACAGTAAAACCCGCTAAACCGATTTGTATGAAATTTGGTATAGATGTATAGATATGACCCTTGAGAACAAAAAACTCACTTTCCCATCTATTATTAGTAAGGAAATAAAATGAAATATTATAATTATGTATACTCCATTTACCGTTCGTTCAAACGACTTTAGGCTCTATTGCTAAGGTGACATAACAAAAACAGATGCAGAATATATTTGGTATTGTAAACATTATTTTGCTTCAACACCATCCTTGTCTATACGGAATAGAACTCAAAATCGTTTGAACGATCGATCGTATCTAGATCTAACTCCACGCAGACGAAGCTGCGGGCAGAAAGAAGTTCATACAAACGATTTTCACACAAATTTACAGCCAAAAGAACACTTTTATACTAACTTTTATATTTAAATTTATGTACTTACCTTTACCATGCAACTTAACTCCAACTTGATGCTACTGTTTCTTTATTAAGTAACTTACACATAAAACCCCTAACTTATTCATGTATTCTCTTCTTAAAAACTTGACTTCAACTTTCATACCTCAGGGATATAAAGTATAGACAACTTGTATTTTAACTTAATTCAAGTTGTGTTTAAGTTTTCTACTTTCGCACTTCGTGTAGTGTGGCATTTTCGCGACTCTCCCTTGAGACCATCACTGCAACTTTAGATACAAAATTTAAATTCCATCTTCCAAAATTTTAAAGCCATCTTATAGATAGATTGTTTTTTTATTCAATCTCAAATCCATTTAGGCTTGTTCTGTATCAAAAAGTCGGGAGTTTTTTTTTATGAACACTAGCTGTTTGGCTGTTTCACCCTTGTTCCAAGGGAACTATAACTACTTAACGAAACGAAGAAAAAAAACTTTTAACCGTCTCCAGGGTCTCATCTATTTCCATACCGAATTTCATTGTAATTGGCATTTATAATATTACCTATGATTAGGATAGTATTCAGATTATTTTATTCTTAAATATACTGACTATTTAATTCAATCAAATTAAGTGCTTGTTAATTCCATTCAAGTCTTTTTTTTTGGATAGGAAATCATCAAATGCACGCTCCCGCCGTGGGTGGGAGGCGGAAGGGAGTGTCAGACTCTTACTGACTAAAACCCATCCATGTTCCGTCCTCAGCACTTTGCATACCGGGGGCGCGGTATCTCTTTCAAACGTCCCGCAGCCCCGGCAATTTCATTCAAGTCTGAGTATATTATTTCCAGAAATATTTTATCCCAAAATATCACATTTTGTTAGGAAACTCACAAACATTGACAATGGACTAAGTCCCTATACCTGTCTTACTGTCAATTAAATAAATACGGGCGAAAACTTTTGATAGAGATACTACAATTTGGTCAGCAAATCTGACCTAGATTGTATAATAATTTCGTGGCTAAACGCTTGAAGGTTAGAACAAATTATATCTTATGTCCTGTGGTAATATCCACGCCTATAAATGAATCACTATCAACAGTGCTCATATTACAAGTACAAGACATTGTTTACATTGATGTAGTAGAGGGCAAACACTGGGATCTAGGCTAGTCATGTTTACTGAACTGATAAATAGGCGCAATTTACCGGTCCAGTAATCTTTGGGTTGGTTTATATGTTAGGTGCCAAAAGTCGGATGGGTATAGGTATAATAATATGCAGAAGAGAATATATTTACTAATAATTTAAGGCTGAAAGTAATGCTGTCTGTCTATAAAAATCGAATTGATTGTAATAAATTTAATATGGAGATAGTTTGATTTTAAGATAGGATAGTTTTTATTTGTGCTAAGTAACTCGTGGCTAAGCTAAATTACAGCCGCATGAGTCGATCGATCAAAGGTTTAGCTGCGCTTGGCGCGGTCGGTTGATGGTCATCTATGTCATAGCGAGACTCCTACGTGCCTCGGAAACACGTTAAGCTGTTGGTCCGGTTGTCATTTGTAGATCTTTGACGGTCTTGGGTAGTAAGAAGCCAGAATGTTTGACAACCAGTCTTCTATCTACAAATATAAACTTAGGCCACTTTAAAGAGATTTTGAAGACTAAAGACTCTTTCGAACATCTCACAGCCCCGGCGGGCAAGAATAAGGATTAAATAGGTTCGTCCTTTGTGTTTCAAATCAATGTAATTAATTAACCACATCAGTCGACGTTAAAACCGTTGTTAGCTTATTAATTAGCAATAAATTTTAATTGTTTAATGTCATATAATACATCAAATAAATTGCTTTTGGGGCAAATTCTGAGAATTTTCTCATTATTTCGGTCAAATATTTTGTATGGCTCGAAAAGTTTAATATGTGTCGTCACTTCAGCTTTGTTAGATGGTAAGATCTATATGGACATATAAGCAAAGAAGAGGGACGTCAGAAAAACAAATAGGAACATCCAAATTGACTTTTAAGGACGGAGAAAAGAGCGGACATTTTTTCTAATACATTGTCACCGCTGAACATTAGCTTGATAGTCAACTGTAGGTTATTATGTTGTGTGTGTAGTTGTGTTTATGCCCACAACAGGTGACAAGGATAAGACTACCTATTTTTCTTATATTTACGGTGGTGGTTTCCAGTTGTAGGATAAATATGCTCAATTAAGAAGTGACTACAGCACTACGACTCTATCTGACATCAAAGTAGGTAACATCTTAGATCTTTTATTTATATTTTTATCTTATAATATAAAAGTACAAATCCTTCGACGAAAATCCCAAAAATACGCTAGCCAGAATTTTCGTACAAATCCTTTTTCTTAAAATAGAAAAGCCTCTACTCCTAATAGACAGGGCTGAACCCTCAGCAAGTTACTTGGCTTGTTTCTGTCTAACTACAGTTGTTGTTTTGTTCGTTTGTCTGTCTATTTCAAGTTTAGTGCCTTGAACTGAACGAACTAAGTTTAGAAGGTGTCTAACTTTACTCTTTGATTTCTACTCGCGTGGAAAGATATTAAACGTTAGTAACTTTTCACTGTGTTCAACTTTCTTGATATTGTTTGCGGATTCACCTGCGTAAACAATTTTTATTATAAGAAGTCACAGATGAAGTATGTTGAGCTTTCGATCTGTATATAACTCTTCACAATTTGATTAGTAGTTCCAGATATGACTCCAAAGAAATCAACAGTTTTTCTACCCCTTACATCACTGAAATATTCTGTAACTTTATTTAACAAGAAGAAGATACTATCTGGCATTCTTTGATGAAGGAATCACATAACATTCATAGATGTCGTTCTATAAGTAAAGAAATAGAAAGAGGGTTTACTTCCCCCTTTATTCATGATATCGTTTCCATAAACACTGCAAAACTTTCTGACATGTCATCGACAACTCTAACTTCATCATGACGACTATAGCCATGTATGTCAAGCTATAGATCAATTTTATTTTCAAAGCTTTTCTTTATAACATAACTACACTACATACTTTTAGGGTTACAAGGAACGCTTATATTTTCGCCATGTCCGTCTGTCTGTCTGTCTGTCCGCGGCATAGTACAAAAGATCATGGTACTAGATAGCTGAAATTTAGCACAGATATGGATACTCTAACTTTTGAATGGCTGTCCCTAGAAATGTGAAAAAATTCACAGACGTAGGACATGTTACTAGTTACAAGGAAAACTATCATGGCTAAGTAGGCTTAACTGGTTATAGAGTTATAGTCGACTAACTAAGACCTACTAAGGAATCCAACTGTGCGTGGCTGATTTTTATTTGGCTATAAAAGAAAATCTTCCCACAAAAGCCTTTGAACCGTCACATCTCAGTTCAAATACAAACAAATGTAGATCCTAAACCACTTTATCACCTACAACCAAAACATATGTCTATCCAATCTGAATCCAATAGACCGACCCTCCCTAAAGTCCCTTTAAACCCAGTCCAGGTAATAAAGAAGACATTATAAAAACCCAAAAGACGAATCGAATGCCGGCGGTACGACTTCGTGCTGTCGTAAATTGTTTAGAGCCAGGATTTATCTTTCTAACCCTGGGATCACTGTCAATGCCCTTGCGGTAGCCATGATTGCTTGGAAAGAAAAATATTAAGGAGTTGAAGGGTTAATTATAACTCCAGTCTATTTATAGTCTAACTGCAGAGTCTTAAAGCTGCAGTGGGACAACTTATATCATCACTAGCTGTCTCGCGGTTTCACCCGAGTTCTGAAGGGAAATAATTTCGTGCATCCGGATGAAAACTAGCCTATGCTCTTCCCTAAACTTCAGTCTATCTCCATTACTAATCTTATCTCAATAGGTTCAGTCGTTTTTCCGTGAAAGCGGTACAGATAGACAGAAGTACTTTTGGATTTATAATTTTAATAGGGATGAGAATTATTGACAAAAAGTATTTTTCTCCTTTAATGTAGAAAAGTTCAGCCTAAGTCACCGCTGTGATGTGTGACGTGCTAATTTTAGACTTTCTTATGACACTAGGTTATTTCATGGTATTATCCTTGAACCAGACTTGGACAGAAAACTTTCTAGCTTTAAAATCAGCATGATCAATATGACAATATATTTATTCATGTTTGGGAAACCAGCAATTTAATCCGTTACACCTAATCTGGCAAAGACTCCACAAACACAAGACATACTTTTTATGGAAACAAAAATAAAGTGAAAAAAAACTTTTTACAGTAAAGATGATCTGTATCTGGTGATCAAAAAACAGTATCACTTAGTTAAATCAATTATTATGTATAGAATATAATAGAATACGTTTATTTGCTTGAAATGAGTTACAATAGTTGTTACAACAGTTTGTCAAATAATATGTAGATGAGTTGTCAATCTGATGTGTTGCTATAGAAGACATTTTGTCTTGGGCCCTCTGCCTTAAGAAAGACAATGGCCGCGATTCTCTTGACACCAACTAAATTAAATTTAGTCTATAATTCTCTCTTTCCATCAACAAATATAAGAAAGGGATAGCAAACTTTTAACACCTGTCAAATTAGAAAAAAATAGTTTTCCAAACAAAATTAAACATCACGACGTAACATCTCGACTAAATTAACAAACCTGTACGAACAAAATGTCATCTGTCATTTAATTTGACAGCACTGAATTACTTGCTATCCTCTTCTTGTATTTCGCAATAGAAAAAGAGCATGATATTTTAAAATTAGTTTAGTCGTGTGTACGTCAGAATCGACACCATTGTCGCAAGTTTTTGAGCTAAATGAGGACACATTATTTCTAATACTGTCCTACGAAATCGTGGCGACACTATACCAAGATTTAACTGCGGTCCGAGACAGTCATCCCGATATAGCAGAGTTCATTCAACTGCGTCTGACTGAAGGGATGACAGCTATTAATTATAGCTTTAGAGCCACTATGATCAGTCTTCGTCAGTTTGCTTCTAAAATGATCAATGATTAGAAGATTATTTTCTTTTGGTTGTAGTATTGAAGATAACAAACAAATGCTAAACGCCATACTAACTTTACCATGAAGTCTTTTAAGGATACTTTTTAATGTCCTGAGAAATCAAATTATCCAGGGCATAAACTGATTGATATTATCAGTTACGTTACACTCATACGAATATAGATCATTAATGACGAATATAGACTTATGCATAAAACCGATGGTGTTATTATTCCTATAATCCCATTCATCTGCATCAGTCTCTCGCGCTAGAACAATTATATTTTTAAACTATCAAATACGGTTTTCATTTTCAAAACTTTAAAAGCCCTGTATCCACTAAAGCACACAATTTGATACAGAACACTACTAGAATAAGGACCAATTGCTCGCCATGTGACTCAATCCTCAACTCTATAATCTCTACGCAATGTTTCAAATTGCCTGCCAGTTTATTCAGCTCAGCAGTCCGAATAATAGCGAGCCTATCAGACTAGGTCGCCTGCAAATCCTCCGTTCGCTGCCGGTGGCAATCTGCACATAAGCCGTCGACACAATGCCGCAGCCGGTTCGGTTCTCAAATCCGACGGTAGGCTTTGGGAGTACCACAGCGCGTGAAGGGCTTAACTTCAAAGCTTCATTCGTGATATTATGAGCAATAAGACTGCTGCTTATTTCTGCTCCAAGCATTGTGCTTGTTCTTGCTTCTGCGACTTTGTTTTTTTATTTGAGATGAGTTGGCCCTTGACTTTAAGTCTAGGTTAGAGTTGACGGAAACGAAGTCGAAAATGGAGTGAGCAAACCCAGAAGAAGCCTCACTTCACTCTAACTATGAAGATAGTAGGGTTGAATGTGTTCGAAAACAGACGCAAGAGCGCGTAGGCCTCCTCCAAAGAGCGCTACGCTCAGGACGGCGATTGATATGTTGAAATAAGCATTAATGATGACTGGTTTGAAACCTGAACATTGAAAAAAATACACACATAATAAAACCAACTATTCTAAAAAATCTTTAAAAGTACTACTGCCACGATCAATTAGTAAAAATTACAAACCACCAATTTCAAGTGCAGGTACACACGACCCACCCATACATACATGTTAATGAACTACTTCCAATAAAACCTGTTTGCTAATTGCTAGTACTAGTACCAGTTCTCTTGCAGACCATCCGAAGGCCAAGAGATATGGTATAGGAAATAGTCCGGATGTTTCCTTTCTGCCAAATTTATTCAAGCCTCCATGATGAAGTGTACGAAGGTGGTTTTGCATTAGTAGTAGAAAAACTAGACGAGGTCGCAAGTGTGGAACTGATAGAGGGAATATTAATTACTCCATATTAATTAGATATCATAAAATCTCTACTTAAATGCCTACATAGTATCCCATAAATCAATAATAGTTGGAATACTTCACCTGGTACAATATACGACAACCCTATGAATCATCACTCTAATCATCGAATACTTTGATTATATTTAGAAAATATAACAAACAAACAAAATATTACAACAACAGCTGTGTGAAACCAAACGTTGTAAGATACAAAATCGTTATATCTTATACCTTAGTCTCCAATAAGTTACTAATATTACGTATGAAATATCCATCGACTTGGTGCACACGACGTGACTACTGATGTCGGCATCGATTGATGTACTACGGCCGCCATTTAATTGTACAATATTACCCACTTGAGAGTTAGGGCTAGACCATGTAAAGTTATGGTAATGTGAAATATGATTACATTGAGAATTTATTGCATGTTTGGGTGTTTTATTTTAAGAAGTGAAGATGAAATACACAGATTAGATTTTGTGAGCTGCGCTTTTAGATTTAAAGTTTTAGATGTAGACATTAAGAAAGATCAAAATTATGCTATGAATCAACCACTGTCTGGACTACACTACACAGCTCTAAAAGTTCTTCAAATTATAATGAGCGTCGTATCTTTAAAGAGTTACCACTTTTGTGTTTTATGCGTTATTTACATCACAGAACTTTGATGAATTTTTGAAGAGACAAACGATTTAATTCAAATTAAATTTTTCATTGTGGCCAAAATTGCTCTAGATAAACAGCATTAGAGGCCTCCACATAATATAATGTCCATTCATGTAATAGAGCTACATTCATTAGTTCCATCGATTGTTATGGTCAGTAAATTGGACATTGTGCTCAAGTGGAGTAGGTCAGAGCGCATCAGCGACCCGGATACGTGTCACCTGTGTTTAGGGTCATCAATAGGCCTTTCTATATCATGAGGACTATCAACAGGCCGAATATCACTATGGGGAATCAGGATTATGATAATCTCATAAAACATAAAATATTTGGATTTGATTAATTTTGCTCGTCATCCTTTCTTCCATCTTTATCTAAATTGTTTCTGATTGCAGCTTTCAATATTAAATATTATTAAAGTATGGCCTTCTACATTTATTCTTCATCTTTTACTAAGAAGTGAGCATTATTAGTACTAAAGACTAACCACTGTCTGTTGGCTATATTGGACCATCCAGCGTAGCAGTCGCCAAAATAATTTCATTTCCTACAACTTAAAACTTTTAATTACTTTCCTATTTCTTGCGAAAAATCTGTGATTCATATTAAAAAAAAGAAGGGATTACACTGAGCTCGCTAACCCTGTCACGATATGTCGCAACCGGCGAGTGTTACAACATTTCGGTGTCACACACTAACGATCTTCCTTTGTCTGCACGTTTAATGTTGCCAGTTTTTAGGTTATTGAGTCACTGATGCACAACCGTTAATGACTGTGAGCTTAAGTTGCGAAAATGCTGTATTGTTTTGTGGTTGTATTTGGGAGAAAGGGGGAACGGAGAGGGGGAAGACTTTTTAAGTCAAGCTGTCCGATGTGATGACAACTGATATCAACCAGAGGTGAATGTAGACAAGATTTATAAACTAACTTTAATTTTGATATTTACGAAATAATTTCGATATCAACTTATAGTTGAACCCTATTTAAATAGTTTTCCTTACACGCGATGAGTTAGTTAGTTATTAATTGGTTACTTAGTAGTTTGTGCAAGTACCGTTGAAATTTCGATTCCTATGTGATTTTATCAGGTTGGAAATACTGAAGTATTTTTAATTTGCTTAGGAATATTCAATTCATCTGCTATTTCCGAAAGAGACGATAAAGATACTTAATTCTCAACAGTTCGCAAGATATTTTCAGAAACCAACAAAATAATCTTTTGTTCCACAAATACTGTTAAGTACACAATTCCTTCCAGATCTTTCATTTCAATCTTCGTCGTTAGGACGTTCATTTTCATTTCGTATCGTCGTCTCTCCAATGTTGATTACTTCCACGATTTGAATGTAATCCTTTTCTCTTTGTCATGATAATGAAACTTCGGAGATATATTTTAATACATTTCTCATATATGTATTATTTTGTCATTCAAGCTCAGGTACATGTGATTGATGTGGAATACGGTTCTAATAAAATAATGTAGGCTGATAATTCTATTAAGCAGATATCATCCAGTCAAAACATATCTGTAAAAAACAGACCAAATTCTCCACTTAAAAAAAAGTATTGAGATTTAGAAATTGTGTTGTTTGACACACAGTGTCAGAGTGTAACGAAACTTGGAATTTTCGGTCACCTGTATCTTGGAAACTATTTTACCTAGATGTGAGAAATTAAGAATACTTACAGCTACACGTTGGTGACTTAAATCTCACCCTATTTATTAGTTTAGGAAATAGAGGGGGCTCAAAATGGCTCGAATCGTTTCGTGTAAATATTGCGTAGAGCGCGCGGCCGTATTTTACTAAAAAAAGATATACCCACAGCCTGAAGAGTTAAATCATCATCCTGTATCGCGCCCAGATGATTTGAAGCATAAATACAAAGCTAACCTACTCCATAATTTTGTTGCTCCATTTATGAATCCATCTGGAATTGCGAAACAGATCCTTAATCCAAAATTTCATTGTTACTTGAGTAATCTAAAATACCAGTGGCTATTAATATTAATGCCGCTATATCTGTCTCATCTCTAAGCTCAATTTTAATTGATGCTAACTCCGTAAACGCTGATCCTTGACCTGCCCTCGTCACTCCAGCCCTCATAATGACGTCAGGCAGAAACCTCAGCGAGTACCGTTAAATGAGATGTTAAATTCCTTTTTATATGAGAGGAAAATGTTCAGGCTGTTTTATTTTGGTAAAAGTGGTTTTTGCGTAACGTAAGTGATTGATGAGTTCTATTACAAGAAATGTGGTCTTGTGTTCGATTTTTTTGCATAATTATGTTTTATGGTGTTTCTTTTATTGCGTGAAAGAGATTACTAATTTAAACATTGTACGGTGATACGGTTTTTGAGGTCGGTAGTTTATTTGTCTATCCACTATCGCCGAAAAATGAATGGATACAGCTGATATTGAATAAATAAACCAGCGAAAAAAGTACCTCAGAAACCGGGCGTAAGGGATTTTAAAATTATTTACTTCCATTTAATTCATCAACATCATCATCATCATCAGTAATGTTAGTGCAGTGTTGGACATAGGCCTCACCCAACAACGTCCCCTTTCGCCCGGTCTTCAGTTTGTCGAATCCATTCAACTCCTTTATGTATTTTAAAAAGTAACTTGTCATTCAGGCGTGTTCAAACAAAACTTGATAACGATCTGCTGATTCAGTCAGTTCAAATGTGCACTTGAAATCTCCAAACTTCTAAACATTGAACCAAACGCCACACTTGAGAACAATCCCACTTAAACAATATCATGCTGCATAATCCAAACATTCAGATACAGTCAACACTCGGTAATTAAGTACACTTTCATAAAATGTTTACCTTCTGCGACATCTGTATGTCTCACTTTAACTTACGCATTTCCCTATCTCTGTCACTGTCGCCCGTATCTTCATTGCCTTGAACTCGCAATATTTTGTGGAGCGAAGCGAGACGCAAGATGCCTTCACGCAATGTTTTGCTTCATCGATTATATAGTTTTTTGATCCTTATCTTCAGCAGAAAAACTGTCTCAGAAAGCTTGACGGCCGATATATTGTAATGATAGCAAAAAGTTATTATATAATTCGGCCGAAATATTTTGTCGAATTCAATTATTGTGGTTTGATTTGGGGTCTTTTCATATAGTTCTTAGGTGTAATGTCAAGAGCTATGATTTGAAATTCTAAGAAGTCTTCAGTCTGTATTTTCATTTATAGAGTAACATTTTTTCTAAATAGTCTAGTCTAATCAGAATGCTCTAGTCTAGTCTAACACGTCTTGCTGACTCGTCTGACGTGATCAGTACTCACTGCTGAGATTAAATCTTCATCATTGTGTGACAAGTGGTTACACATGTGGTTACTCTGGGGGTTGCTGAAATTCCCGAGCATATTTGAATACAATTTCAATATTTCTTGTAATATGCTAAGAATGTATTCAATATCTTCCGCAATGCAATAATTTCAATGCAGTGCATTGTTATACATACGAGGCTTGTCGTACATTTTTGTGACGTCATCAAAGGTTGCATTGCTAGCCGCTTACGTCAGCCCTTGAGGAGTATGTGTGGCTGTTTTTGTACTTTGTGGAACAGGCAGAGTTCCATGAAAGAAGTTCATAAATACGGACGAAGGGAAACAGTAGTATACTTAAACCATTTTGTATTAGAATACAACATGACTAAGCCAGATGAAGAAACTGTCCCTTTAAAAGCTAAAACCCAAGCATTTGTGAAGTCTATTTCGTCCACAAAAATCATTTATATCTTAATTAAATTTCTAGTTATGTATTGCCATTATTATTATTATTATAACAGATTTAATTAACATTATCATTGAACCGAAACTTCAAATCCCATTTCTAACGTTATTTCTTTCGAGTTCAACCGCATCTTTCATTTCTTCGTCGACTTCATTTTTAAATATATTAAAATTCTCTGCTAGAAATACTTCAATATTTAAAAAAATATACAAGTGCTTTAGATAGTACTCATAATTCTTCGCCCAAAGGATGAAACTTGGCAAGGGAGGCTAGATCTAGGGCTTGACTTTTTTCCTCACGCTAAGTCCCATCAAGTAACAAGCGCAAAATGTGAAAAGGCCATGCCACCTGTAGCCAAGTACACTTAACCTGATTTCGTTACGTACCCTCCTATCGCTCATTTAATCCTGCTCACAGAGATTAGACCTTATTATTTAATTATTAAGGATAAACTTTACATGGCCCAGAATAGGAGGCGGAGATCTTTTCAAATGCGTTTGAAGTTTGAAGTCATCCTTTGGGATGGAATGAAATGCGACTTGCAATAGTGACGTAATTTTTGTCGTGTTGTGTACCTGTGATGTTTCAGCCTGTTTGTGGAGGTACTTTGTGAATTGCTTGCTAATGATGTATGTAATTGGGAACGACAAGGAAATAAATACAGGAACTCTAATCTGGTTAATATAAAAATCACGTTTAGAAGTAATGACAAAACAAAAAAGATGAAATGAAGTTTAACAATGGGTTTCAAACGTATTTTGTGGATTAGGTGTTAGAGAATTTGGAAAAATATGCTTGAAATAGGTACCTAATTTGTTTTCATTTTTCTCCCAAAACACAGCTAAAAATAAATATCAGTTGCTACTTGAAATAATATCTGATGAAAAATTAAACGGATTATCCATTCATTCTTCATAAATATTTAAGCCAAATCTTCAAAATTCCGCTGTTTTTAAAAGCCCCAAAGGATTTAGGATTAAGTCGGAGTTTATAAAGATAAAGTCTGAGAAGGATTTCAAGAAATAAATTATTTTCTTTTTGTTTTTAGAGAAATATTTATTTCAAAAGTAGTAATTAAGATTTCTGAGAACAGATAAGCTTAAGTTTCAACATAGTTGAAAACACCGCCAAACTGCACAATTGTTTATGAAACTAGTTTTAGACTATTCTATGACTTCATAATGCTATATTTTAATAAAACAATTATTTCGTATTGTACAATACACATTTAGATAGAATATTCTTTATTGTACACCATTAAGACAAACAATATAGAACGATTAATTAATAATTATTATAATTTAGCTAATTTACATTAAGAAATACTAGTCTACAATTTAAACGAAAGCTTCCATAGAAATGTCAACGGGTCATAAAGTAGATAACTTTAAATTAGGTCACGTCGAGGTCCGATCAATCGTTTGCAATTTCAATTTTAAAAGACCTTCCCTTACTTCCTAACTTTGTTTGAAAGAGTAGTAGGACCTGGTAGTAGACTAGTTGTGTGTTTTATCAGCTTTTTATTTCAAAGACTTTTTATCTTCTGCGAGGCGAAAGGTCCCACTTTTATTATTTCTTAGCAGCTCGTGGTAATTACGATAACATTTAATTAAGACACATCATAAGTTTTAATTAATCGGTGTGATAAATATGTCAATAAATAATTAATAACGGTTGCTTTTTATTGCTTGTAATGATAGAGAAACTTTCCTGTTGCCGACGTTTTGCACAACAGACTGTTGAATTTATTTTGGTTATCGGTAGTGTCAGTATTTACTACTTCCTTGATATCGTTCTTCTACGTTCGAGGAGATCGTGGCTAAGTAACTGCCGCATGGTTAGACAGATCAAAGGTTAAGCTACGCTTGGCACGGTCGGTCCGTTGATGGGACACAATCTTTGTCATAGTGAGACTCCTCCGTGCCTCGGAAAGCACGTTAAGCTGTTAGTCCCGGTTGCCATTTGTAGATCTTTGGCAGTCGTTACGGGTAGTCAAAAGCCAGAAAGTCCACAACCAGTCTTATCAAGGGGTACCATGTTACCCGGTAACTGGGTTGTGAAGGTCAGATAGGCAGTCGCTCCATGTAAAACAGTGGTTCTCAGCTGCCGACACAAGCCGACCCCAACACAGTTGGGAAAAGGCTAGGCAGATGATGATGACTTCTCTCGTATCATGTTCTTAATCTTTCCATATTGCTGTTAGTATACAGAAATATATTCCTGTAGTAGGTCTCATAGTTGGCTTTATTCCAAAACTAGCCACAAGTTAAGCTTTCCTACAAATGAGCGTAGTTCTTCAAACTAAGAAGTCTACTCCCAGTCTCAAGGCATTGTATCATTATAGTGGAACATGGCGTAGAAACGAGGCGAGAGGTCGAGTGTTAAATCACTCGCTAAAAGTACTCGTAATTTTGCCGGTAATTCTGTTCTTTTCTTGTTTCTGGATGACTGTGTAATATTTATGGAAGAGGTTGCAATGGTTTGTAATTATGCTTCATGATTGAATAAATATTTGAGGTGTGTTTTATGGTGTTATGTGAGGAGAGGAGGAGCTCGTGGCTAAGTAACAGCCACACGGTTCGACTGATCAAAGGTTAAGCTGCGCTTGGCGCGGTCGGTCCGTGGATGGGTGACCAACTTTGTTATATCGAGACTCCTCCGTGCCTCGGAAAGCACGTTAAGCTGTTGGTCCCGGTTGTCATTTGTACATCTTTGACAGTCGTTACGGGTAGTCAGAAGCCAGAAAGTCTGACAACCAGTCTTACCATGAGGTACCGTGTTACCCGGTAACTGGGTTGTGGAGGTCAGACGCTCCATTTAAAACACTGGTACTCAGCTGCATCCGGTTAAGACTGGAAGCCGACCCCAACATAGTTGGGAAAAAGGCTAGGCAGATGTTTTATGGTGTTATGTGAAATATACGTTGTAGAAAGTAGTTACAATTAATGATACGCAAATTATAAGCAGCCTGAGATTTATTAATTTTCAACACGATATATTCTTCATTTTATTTGAGAATTATAATAGTTATTAAATAAATTATGAACATGAGAATGTATAGTGGGGTAATTAATACGTAATATTAATAAATTGGAGTTTAACAGTTATGTACATAAATTTCAAATTTTGCGTGTAATCGAAAACCCGCTTGATAGCTGTCAGCTAAAATATATCATAATTTACGATCTCACGGTAAAAATAGTGAGTGAGTTTATATTTTTTTGAAGACAGTTGAAATTATAATTGTTAGTTGAAACGTTTAAATATATAATTACATCATGAAGAAGATAGATATTTAACGAATTACGAGTGATACAGTAATAGGAACGAAAGAACAGGAAAGGCGGAATACTTGCGACTTTCCGTGACAGTTTTGTGCGACAATTTTTCGACACGAAAAGTTATGTAAAGTATTGGAAGACTTATTTTTGTACTTCATTTATGTGCATATATCTTTTATGTTTGGGGTCACTATTCTATTGGAAAAGTAATAAAGTATCACACATAGAGCTGTTTTACAGAATCTAACACAAAACTCGAGCACTATTTAAATTTGTTTCAACTAATCTATGCTGAAATTAAGATTCTATTTAAATTTGTTTTAACTAATCTATGCTGAAATGATTGAGTATCGATAAATAATTTTTGAACCACCCTTAATAGTAATAATCTCCAGACCGATACTACTAATAATATAAAAGGGAAAGTTTGTTCGTACGAGTATGTATGACACGCCAAAACTTCTGAATAGATTTAGATGGATATACCTACACATAGTTTAAAACCTGGATTAACAAAGGAGATTTTTTTTAAGTCTCCTTTGATAGTTGTTAGTGTTAATGTTAATTTATTTAACAAAGGAGACTTTTTGAGGAGCTCGCGGCTAAGTAACAGCCGCACGGTTCGATCGATCAAAGGTTAGACTGGAAGCCGACCCCAACATAGTTGGGAAAAGGCTAGGCAGATGAACAAAGGAGACTTTTTCTCTCAGGATGCGGGTGAAGCCGCGGAAAACCGCTAGTTAAGCAATAAAAAGATTTTAACAATCTTGTTAAAACAATTTGTATCTAATTCACGTTCATGTCTCACACTTTCAGTTTCATGTCTTGTCAAAAACAAATAATTACTGATTTCTCGCTAATTGTGTTAATGTCAAGATGGTGAAATGTAATTGATTTATCAAACTCATCCACGCTAGCGTTCGAGTTAGATATGTGAGGTTACCGTCACTTTGAATTATAGACATATTGTAGGTGCTATGTACCTGCCAACTAGACTGGCTAGGTACTTGTATACTCACTTTTAGTAAAACTATACGAAAGTACTTTATGTAACCGATTAAATGTTGGCTAATGAGTTTGTGGAGCCACCTCTTCCCAGCATAATTACATAGTAACTAGGAAGTAATGCAGGACTGGCTCTTTGGGCTTTTTCTTTAGAAAAAATGCTGATTTTCAGCCTAGTTTAAATAAATTGACGACCTGAGTGGTTTAGTGGTCAACATGCCGGAATGCCACGCAAGAGGTCCCGGGTTCGATTCCCGGCCGGGCAGAAATTGAAATGATGAATTTTAATGAATTTTAATTTCTGTAACGGGTCTGGGTGTTACTATGTATAATATGTATGTATTTATAAAAATATATAAGTAGTATATCCGTTAAGCTAGCACCCATAACACAAGCATGCTTGCATTGCTTACTTTGGGGCTAGATGGCGCTGTGTGAAATTGTCCAAAGAAAGATATTTATTTATAAATGACTTTAGATTTTTTTATCCCCTGCTCTTTCTTAAAATTCTTGTTATGTCTATTTCAGAATTGAATTGATTTGAAAACCTTTTAAGTTAAACAAAAATCAAGATGAGAAAACTTGAACTTTGTGATCATAAATGCTGATGTGGTGAATGCTCTAGCCTTCTTTATAGATATGCATAAGAAAAAGCCTTTGTCCTTAAACGTAGTGGTACTTACCTATAAATTCAAAATTCAACTTATGTAATAAAGAGATCTACAAAATAACTTATGAACTTGTTTCTTGTAAATATATGTATTTCATGTAAAACATATTACACTGCACCGCTTGCCATTGGCGAATACATTACTGCTTTATCTATGGATCGGCCGTTGGAATGCAGACACAATACCTAGACAATTTTACATGACAACACACGCAATTCACTAAATGCTAAGTAAATGCCAACATACACACAAATATTATAATACACATTTCGCTTGTAAGTCTGTCTGGTTCCGGGTGCATACTGTGAAATACCTGAACGTATGGTTAATTTAGTTCGCAATTGCAGACGTCTTGATATAATCTGCTTTTGGAATAGACTTTAGTAGCGGTAGAATTTAAATGTCAATTTAATTTTTGAAAGCCAATAATTGAAACTGTTTTGAAAATTCTAATAGCATTATCAGCTCAATATACTTTGCAATGATGAAATCTATACTAATCTATACTCTATAGGTACTAATATATAAAGCTGAAGAGTTTGTTTGTTTGAACGCGCTAATCTCAGGAACTACTGGTCTAATTTGAAAAAATCTTTCAGTGTTAGATAGCCTATTTATCGAGGAAGGCTATAGGCTATATATCATCACGCTAAGACTAATAGGAGCGGAGCACCACTATTCCACGCGGACGAAGTCGCGGGCAGAAGCTAGTCATAATAATATAAAGTCAATTCGTATTTAAAAAATAAGTATACATTTTGGTAGAGTAGATTTTTTTACAGGGTTTTTTTCAAAATATATTTATTAAATATAAATGACGCTATGTTTACAAAATTCCCAAGTCATAAGCTAGGTACTTAAAAATTGTACCAGAGAGGTATCCTTCCTATTAACTAAGTGCTAATATATGCTAATATAAGTGTCAATGCACATAGCGCTATGCACTTAGCAAGTGCGATACCACACGACTTGTACCTACGTGCGAAGTAGGATGTGGACGGTTTTTCAAAGAGTATCCATGGAGTTTCTTGCCGGTTCTTCTCCATAGGACCCACTACTTGGAACCGTGCAACTAATTTGACCTTTCATAAGTGCTTTATTTGTAGGCCTATGTGAAATAAAAGTTTAGAGTTTTGTTGCTAATTGGAAAGTGACGTGAAAGTATGGATTATCTGGAGATAATCTTATCCGTCTTAGAATTCTCATTTCACTTTTGCTGACGTGGTAAATTACGACAAAACCAATGATTGTTTAATCTATCTCTAATCTGTCACCTAACTACCAACCTGCCACCGCCAGCTGAGGATCTAGATTATCTTAGACCTATTACAGCTTCACTAAATATTGTGATGATATTATTAAAATACAATCATAAAATTAGAAATACCAGTTTTACTGTTTGCCCATCCCAACGCAAACCCATCCCGGAAAAGGGAAGACGTACCCATAGCGTCACCCTTTTTCTCAAGAAACCTTAAAAAAACCTTCACTGCTTGTAGCGGTAACAAACGAGTTGGGTTCAATTATCGCCTCTCTTAAATAACATATAATTATTTATAAAAATACCCCATTACATTACGCTTGAATAACATAGGTAGGTATTACGTCATTTTAAGAAGATCACCCAAAAAGCAGGGATTAGTGTATTTTAAAGCCCGCGGCATACCGCGTGAGTATCTTGTCATTAGCACGGCTCGGTGTTAGCACTTAAATTAACGCCAGCAAAACGCGACAGTTAGCATGCACGGCGAAACTGCTGTTTCAGTAGAATTTATGTTCATTTATGAGATAGTTTTCCGCTTTGGGTTCGCCCGCGACGGCTTCAGGAATTCAAATAATAATGACGTTTTCATACAAACTTTGTCTCCCTTTTTCACTCCCTCAGGGTTAGAATTTCGAAAATTCATTTCTGAACGGATACCTACGTCATACAAAGAACACACCCTCCAAGTTCCAGGTCTCTACGATTCTGCGTTTTATATGTATAGATTGTGGCTCCAGCATTAACAGACTTCCCGTGACTCAAAGACTGGCTATTACTTTGGCCAAAAGCATTGCAATTGAACGCAGCAATGCTGCCAGCCTCTTGGATACACTCCCAGTTGCCGAAGATTTGGAAGAATTGTTTTTGACGCTGTTTTTCGAACATCTAATGCTTTTTGCAGTATTCTTTTTGTAATCATCATCTGCCTAGCTTTTTCCCAACTATGTTGGGGTCGCCTTCCAGTGTAAACCGGATGCAGCTGAGTACCTGTTTTTTACATGGAGCGACTGCCTATCTGACCTCCACAACCCAGTTACCGGGTAACACGGTACCCCTTGGTAAGACTGGTTGTCAGACTTTCTGGCTTCTGACTACCCGTAACGACTGTCAAAGATCTACAAATGACAACCGGGATCAACAGCTTAACGTGCTTTTCGAGGCACGGAGGAGTCTCGCTATGACAAAGATGGTCACCCATCCACGGACCGACCGCGTCAAGCGCAGCTTAACCTTTAATCTGTTGAACCGTGCGGCTGTTACTTAGCCACGAGCTCCTCTTAGTATTATTTTTGTAATCATTGAACGAAATTGTTTATGTTCCCATAATAACTTGACTCTTGTTTGTTAATATCATCTCAACATTTCTTATTAATTTATGTTAGACGAAAATATTAATTTTCTTATTTCCTCTTTTCTGTGTAAATGAAAGCAGCTGCCTGGCCATCTCACTTAATCCCCTAATCGGCTTATGATTTCAAGCTGAAGTAATGAGATGAACATTTTCCTTTAATATTTATTAAATTAAAAACCTCCTTTGCTAATAAACATGTTTTCTTGTTTCAGGTAATACGAGTTTAAGTCTAAGCTGAAAGTCTAGGACGTACGATACAAGTCGTGGTTACTGTCATTCTGATTTTTATTGCTGATTTTTGCACTGGAATCGCTAACAGGTAGGCTTTGTTATATTAATTTCCGAAGATAAGTTTTACTGTTTACAAAATATTTAATGTGTAAAAATACTGCAAAATTTTTAGTACTCATATAAGAAATGTGCATGTGTTCGAGAACCTCGTTTACATATCCTACACTAACAATAAAATAGAAATTGTTCTACCAATAATGTTATTTTTAAATCCGTTCTGTTGTTCTAAACAGATGAACACTTACCGAAAACCTTATTTGTTTATATACCTACAGAAAAATTATGAAAAAAAAACCCTATTTCGTCATTTCCATTACAAACACAATTTTCGCATAAATACAGCGATCAAACCATTGATTATGCCCAAATAGATTCCCGCCAACGTAATAAGATGTCGAAGTAGATCGGAGAGGGACGGCCTTCGATCGTGATTGGTTGATTAAGCCCGAATCACTTTATGTCTAACACTACTTCACGGAGATCTGGGACAGAAATACTAAGGCATAATATCACGCTGGACTTACTATCCTAATATATGTTTGGGTAAACTTCTATACATATAAAATGCTTTGTCTTGAATGACTGACTGACTGACAGATCAACGCACAGCCTAAACCGCTGATCGTAGAGACCTGACACTTGAAGCGTGTGTTCTTTTTATGACATAGGCAACCTACCCCTAAGGGGGTGAAAAGGGGGATCAAGTTTGTATGAAACTGTCATTCTTAATTTGAATTCGTATAGCCCACGCGGGCGAAGCGGCTGGCGGAAAACTAGTTCTGATAATTGATAAACGGTTCCTTAACACTAATTATGTTGTCAAATAGATTGATGAATAAATACTTCTAATATTCAAAATATTATCTTATTTACCCGTCGATTTGCTGTCTGTTGAATGTTCTTTTCGTGTCAACGTCGCTAGTTCAGTACTCTTCTGTGTGAAGATCTACATCAAAATTCTAGTTCTAAGTTTGTTATAGTAAGTAAATATACTGACAGTTTATTGAGAATGGGTATTAATCACGCTTTCATAAAATATAGTGAATATTTACTGAGAAATCTATACTAATATAATAAAGCTGAAAAGTTTGTTTGTTTGAACGCGCTAATCTCAGGATCTACTGTTACGAATTGAAAAATTCTTTCAGTGTTAGATAGCCCATTTATTGAGGAAGGCTACAGGCTATATATCATCACGATAAAACCAATAGGAGCGGAGCACCACTATTCCACGCGGACGAAGTCGCGGGCAGAAGCTAGTTAGTTATAAATGTGATGCTACTGCAAGCTGCTCTCAATTCACAACGAATTTCAATTTGATTCAGATATCGAGGATTTTCAGAGTACACCTGTAGTGCTTTTATATGGATTAAAATTGCTGAATGTTGGACATCTGGCTATTTGCAAAATTGTATTGTTGAATATCTTCTCTTTTCTGACATGCTGCATTTAAAGCAGAAAATGTGAAATACGCGAAACTTTATAGCAATAAATACTACGTGATTAAAAATATATGAGGATGGTCCCTTGGGCATGATTAAGATAACGGGCTTGGCCTAGATGTTTTGATTCCTTTACTCAAAAGAGTAGTACGTTACTTATAGCTACGTCTCACTCCTACCCCTGAATAGAGATAGCAAAAACATGGTAGGGTATGCATTAGTAACAAATATGAATCTTTGATCAAGTCGACATTATTCAGCACTCATCATGCGAACAATCTGCATATCTATAAATATAAAATGGTGTGTCCTGAATGACTATTGACGGATCAACGCACAGGCTAAACCGCTGATGGCAGAAACGTAGAATAGAATAGAATAGAATATTCTTTATTGTATGTACACCAACAGGACAAATCAAATAGGAGATCACAAACAAATATGCAACAGTACAATAGGCGGTCTTATCGCTAAAAGCAATTTCTTACAGACAACCTTTGGATGGAGTCAAAGTGACGTAGGCTTCCGATAAGAATGGATTTTCCAAAATTCTCTGCCTAAGAAAAGAGGGGCAGAGTTTGTATGAAACTCTGTTATTTTTAATTTGTATTCGTAAGACCCGAGCGGACTAAGCCGCTGGCGGAAAGCTAGTACAATATTCATTCATTCAATCTTCAACCTGACTATCATAACACCGTCACTGTTGTTCATTCCCTTTACTGTCAAAAACTTACAAATCGTTTTTCAATTATTCCAAAAATTCTAAGCAATCTCGAATCTCGTTCGTAAAATTCAAAATACGAACAGCGAACAGGGGAATCCTTTTAAAAAGTTGCCAGCTTTTAGTCACAAATTAATATTCGTCGTCAAACAGCGTCCCCATGATTTTTATCGGTGAAGTGCTCGGATGCAATTAAACTGAGATCAACTGGGTGTCAAGGCAGCTGACACGTGGGGCCAAGAAAACCGCGATAATGTTAGCATTCGTTGATGATTAGAAGCAATATAAATTAATAGAGAAGTAACGAAGTTGTATTAGGTCTTGTTTGATTATATAAGGCAATTGAACTGTGCTCAACAAGGTTTTGAGGTCACTGCTGATTATAGTAACGCTAACAATCTAAATATATATATATATATAAAACTCAAAGGTGACTGACTGACTGACATAGTGATCTATCAACGCACAGCCCAAACCACTGGAGGGATCGGGCTGAAATTTGGCATGCAGGTAGACGTTATGACGTAGGTATCCGCTAAGAAAGGATTTTGATAAATTCTACCCCCAAGGGGATAAAATAAGGGATGAAAGTTTACAAAGAAGTTTTGTAGGCCCTAATTTTTTACACATGCTAAACAAAAGTAAAGCCGCAAAAAATATACCTAATACCTAATTAATTAATTCTTCTTAACGCGAGCGAAGCCGCGGGCAAAAGCTAGTTCCTAATAAAGCGTTTGTGTAATCACAAGATCTGTGTGTAGCAAGTTAAGGACAGTTACACACAATTTATTCATTCTTAAAAATAATCTTGAGAAATAATTGCAACAAACGTGCCCTATGAAAAAATAAAACTAAATATTTAGTAGTAATCTGTACTATTTTGAAAGTTTAGAGATTTTTAAAGTAAGTAATAAAACATAAAAGGAAGGTTAAAAACGGTCGATTTTTTAAAGCTAGAGGGGCGCTAGTATAAACATAATGTATTTAATTCAAGTCCAGTATCTTCATTTATCTGCTTAACTAATAAAGTTGAACTAATGAAACAATTACAAATAGCTCGTATATCGCTCAATTAAAACCACCGCGTATTTATTAGCTAGTATCTAATTTAAACGTGATTACGTCCATAAATTGGAATCCAGGCAACTGCGACATTTAATTTAAATTACATGTTAGCTACTAAAAGGCTGCTTCGGATTTAAAAATAGTACTAGTGTATTTAGAAAATAATGTGTTTATCAAAATATTATAAGTCAAGGAAGAAGTAGAACCTAAAAGAAGTTTAAAGACATCTCCAAATATTTCATCATCACTTTTTTAAAGCAGTGCAGATGAAATACTGAAATAAGGAATTAACGATATAAAAAGCGAATCCTTAACTTCGGGGGTGCGAGATATTCAAAAGAGTAGGCAACCGTGGATCGGTTTTAGTCAGTAAGAGTCTGACACTCCTTGCTGCCCCACCCACTATGGGAGGAATCATTTGATGATTTCCCATCCGAAAACAAGTCCTCTACCTGTTAAGAAAAATCAAAGGAAAAAAAAAGGAAAATAATCTCAGTATTTATAGTAACTTACCCGTATCAAGTCGCTGTTCTCGTGACCACAGATAAAAATGGAAGCGGCTTACGAAGTGACATCGACTAGCCGGCTTACGACGGCTTTGCGCTCCCGATAGAGAAGCCTTAATACCTCGTGTAGCTTTCTACTTATTGCTATCATATTTCATAATGGGTAGCTCCGGGAAATCTATTTAAAACTTACCTCACACAAAATTAAATGTTATTTGATACTTCATAATTATATTTATTTTTGTTTTTTCTATGACTACAAACAACTAACTAACCGTAGCCTCCTTGCTAATAATATCACAGTCATTATACATATGTATATTTATGTAAATCCGAAAGTAACTCTGTCTGACTGGTTACGTTTTCACGTGACAACGGTTGAACCGATTGATCGTTCTTAACCGGGTATGAAAAGTAAATCCGATTGTTCATCACAAGCTTGACCAAGTGTTTATTCAAGGCATGGTACTCCATCTGGAGCTGCGGGACGTTCGAAAGAGATACCGTGCCCCCAGAATAAAAAGGGCTGAGGAAGGAACATGGATGGGTTTTAGTCAGTAAGAGTCTGATACTCCCTTCCGCCCCACCCATGGCGGGAGGGGTCATTTGATGATTTCCCAAGCGAAAAAAATAAATAAAAAAGACTTGGTACTCCATGTCTGGCCTCTACTCAACCTATCAGATTCACCAATACCATTCACCTTGTGGCTCTTAATTCAAATTTTTGAACGTTAAACTACATGCAAGCGATCAGCCAATCACGCACGGACGTGACATGCAGACGATACGTCAAGGTCGGCGGGAAGCGCACGCGCCTGCTCGTGAATCATCTGATCGCTTTGTTGTACTAGTGATGCGTTCGTAGTGTGTGTACCTGTCTTTATTGTTGTAAATATCTGTGTATACTAGATGTTTCCCGCGGTTTCACCCGCATCCTGAGGGAACTACTTTGCGCACCCGGGTAAAAAGTATCCTATATGTTAATCCAGGCTGTAAGCTATGTGTGTACCAAATTTCAACCAAATCCGTTCAGTAGTTTTGCGTGAACGAGGGGGCTAAGTAGGATTAGTTAGGGCTTTTGGGTTTAAACCCTCGACCCATCACTAGTTAGGACTAGCTTTTTGTCGCAGTTCCACTTGCATCCTGATGAAAGTTCTTTATGCAACTGCATAAAACCTATCCTAAGTACTTCCTCAGGGTTCAAGCTAACTCCATGCCAGTTTTGATCCAAGTCGGATCAGCTGTTTTACCGTGAAAGCTTTACAGACGGGTAGTAAGTTTCGCATTTATAATACCTACTACCTGTTTTCCCGGTTTCCTCCTCCTCTCATCCATGCACCCGGATTAAAACTGAAAGCGTAACAGACAGACAGAAAAACAGACAAGCTTTAAAGATTAAGAAGGATATCAGGACAGAGGCCGAGGTCCTGCCATAACGTATTCAAGAGTTCTCGTAATAGTACGTAAACAAGTCATGGTGCAGTGTTGGGAGAACATTAGAGTCTGGGGGGATTGTACAGACAGACGGACGAACAGCGGAGTCTTAGTAATAGGGTCCCGTTTTACCCTTTGGGTACGGGGACAAAAAAAAGAAAAAGGAGTTCTTCAAAAAAAATATCTGTGTGTCCTAAAAGTATTCCTGTGCCTCTGTAAAATTTTCAACTTTTTCTAACCGACTTGTCACAGAGTAAAAAAAAATATGCTATTATATTTATCATGCTGCCTAATATTATCTATTTGTTCTCATTAACACAGGAACTGTTTCCGACTCGACACGCTTTCTTCAGAAGCTAGCTAAATTACGTGTAGCGTAGTTATGTAAACATACATACTAACTTGTTTTTTCGATGTAGGTTTTATTTGAAGTGTCTTATATTGGCTCTGTACACCGTACACTGAATTTGAACAGCTTTAACATGAGACATTTATTGTGACACAAGAAGTGTCGTGACAGCGGCATTACAAGGAAACTGTTAGAGCTTATAGTCTGTAACGATTGATTTTACGAAAATGTAAACAAAATCGTAACCTATTTTGTTCTAATTCTGCCACAGATATTAACAAAGTGGCGATGGCGTAAGGATGGCGCATTTATGTCAATTTCATGCTCTAAACATCATTATTCTTCATCTAATGCCATTTTATTTATCTATGTAGGAAAATTAGAACAAAATAGGTTATGATTTTGTTTTAATTTTTCGTAACATCAATCTGTATAGACTATAGTTGACACTATGGCATCATAGACGTACACTCAGTGTATACGATACGGCGAGTGTCTATTTGTAAACAGATGTGGGACATTCCACACAGACTACCCATCGGTTAGCAACCGCCCCACCACCCCCCACAAAGTCCTTGTCAACATAATCCATTGTTTGGCTCACTAAACAGATTCCACTAAATTCAATTACGGAAGCGAAATTTTGCGTATTCTAGCGGGAATAGGGTTTCCGCGCTAAATATAGGCTAGGTACTAAGTCTTCCTAAGGTCGAGATTATCACATAAGTGAATATTTAATTAGCGTTTGGAATCTATAATAAGCACACCTATACATCACTACATAGTATAAAACAAAGTCGCTTTCTCTGTCCCTATATCCCTATGTATGCTTAAATCTTTAAAACTACGCAACGGATTTTGATGCGTTTTTTTTAATAGATAGAGTGATTAATGAAGAAGGTTTTAGTATATAATTTGTCAAGTTTTTGTATCCATTATCTAAAATATCGCGGGCGAAGCCGCTGGCGGGAAGCTAGTACTCGTATAAAATGTTTTGTCCTGAATGACTGACTGTGACTTTTGGTTTTGATTTCGCGGGTTGTTAGAAAGAGTTACCGCGCCCCCGGAATTGAAAGGGCTGAGGAAGGAACATGGATGGGTTTTAGTCTGTAAGAGCCTGACATTCCCACCCGCTCCACCCACGGCGGAGGGGTCAGTTGATGATTTCCACCCGGAAAAAAAGAAATAAAAATGGGGGGCAAAGTTTGTATGAAACTGTATTTTTTTCAAGCCGCTGGCGGAAAGTTTGTAGCTAATATAAAAACCTTCTATCAAAGAGGTGTTTGTTGAATGAGCCATGTCCAGACTATTATTGTAAATGTAAAAGTAACTCGGTCTGTATGTCTGTCGCGCTTTCACTCCAAAACGGCTGAATGATTTAAATGAAATTTGGTACACGGGTAGTCTAGAGCCTGAGAAAGGACATAGGCTACTTTTTACCCGGGTGCGCGAGGTGGTTCCCTCGGGATGCGAGTGAAACCGCGGGAAACAGCTAGTATATAATACATGCATAATTATAGTAGATAAACTGTAAAATATAGATGGATATACTCTTTATTGCACACCAAACAAATAAAGAAAACAAAAAAGATGGATCATTAGCTAAGTAAGAGTAGTACAATGGGCGGTCTTATCGCAATCAGCGATTTCTTCCAGACAACCGTTGGATGGACAGAAATTGTATGAACTCAGGAACGTGGTTAGTCAGCGGCATAACAATAACTAAAATATACAACTACATGATATATATAATACTTATTATAAATAATAATAATAAATAGATAAAAATAAAATAAAATATCCCCATTACACCGGTGCGAAACCGTGGCGGGTTGCTAGTTTAGTAAATTATTGTGCGTGTAGAACCACGTGTTCTGCGTCTAAGTTTAGTTCTGTGGTCAGACGGGCCGCATCGCGTGACCTGGCCCTGGATAGTGCTTAGGTATGTTGTAAAATATTTGTTTGTTACTATAGTTTTATGTTGAGGGAAACAAAGTAGGTATAGGCACTACCGACAATGCTTATTTAATTATTATTTTTTATTGGTATTTACTAAATTCTCAATAATAACGTGAAAATCAAGACAGCGACACATCTATAAAATAAGGTTATTTATAAACATAATTTCGATTGTCCATAAAGTGTGTTTTAATACCTAGTTAGCCTATTTCCAGATAACTCATTAATTTGAAGTATCAGCATTATGCAAATTAATATATTGAAAAACTGTTTGAAGGAACCGGCCGAAATATTCAACAATCCTTGTAGAACACGATACACAAAATCCTCCATAGAAGTATTTTCTTCTTTAGAAAATCGAACTAGCTTAAAATAATTAAGTTACAAAACAACAAAATTTAAATGACCAACGTTTTCCACTAAACAACAACATTATGTTACGTCACGCCAAAATGGCCGGTCGCTTACCCACATAATAATATTATATTTGATGCAACGTGCATAGCCAGGCGGTTGGCAGCGCGCCAACTACAGAAACCCGGTTATCCGGCGATGGTGACACATGTCGACATGTTACCGACTGGATGGAATTAGACCCGTGTTTTCGATGTTTCGGGGAAATATTAATTGATTCGGTGTACGTTTTCTGACTAAGTTAAGCCTAATTGAATTAAGCTTGCTTTTCCGCAGTTTCGGTTGTGTGACAAAACGTTTCGGCGTAAAAAGTTATTTTCTTCGGAAACCATTTTACGAACTGAAACACATTAAATTAAAAGGTAAATAAACGGATAATCGCTGTCTATTTACATCTTACGCCCTTCACAACCTACCTAATTTAAATATTCAATATTCTAATTAAACTGTCGTAAATGTCAGTGTAAATGGAGCCTTAATTTTCGTCGTTATTCGCATATATAACTCAAGAACAACCAACCAGTAACACCTACCATGTACCTATTTGAAATTCTGATTGCCGACTCGAAAACTTTACCTACATTTATCCTTACTTATGTTTTTAAATGCGATAATAACTTTGTCTGTTATGCTCTTCTCTTCATGGTGAAATGGCTATACTGATTTAGATTAAATTTTGTATAGACATAAACTAAATGATAAACTAGGGAATGATATAGGAGTTGTACTCTTAGGAAGTGGGTAAAACTGCGGTAAATTTATTAGTGCTAGTTTACCAATAAATTTAATTGAGTGAGAAATATGAGTGACAATCAAAAACCCAAACGGAAGGCAAATATCAAATTACTCCGCGAACGCAAAATTATAATGTGCTGTTTGAGAGGTTTATGAATATTTATGATTAAATGTTCAGAAACAAATACTGAATCCAAGAAACGGAAGGTTCTGATATCTGTGTGGGAGGACCGTCTGCCTATCCCAGGGTCATGCACCGTCCTGCCGGGGCTGCGGGATGTTCGAAAGAGTTACCGCGCCCCCGGAACATGAAGGGCGTAGGAAGGAGCATGGATGGGTTTTAGTCAGTAAAAGTCTGACACTCCCTTCTGCCCCACCCACGGCGGGAGGGGTCATTTAATGATTTCCCAGCCGAAAAAAAAAGGTAATATGAAGACAGGTAATGATAATATGGCAATTGTCAGAGAAACTCCTTGCTTGAAGACCGAGTTTTCTTCAGAGCATACCAGAGATGATCAGAATAACGCACAGGATACAAGAAATACTCCCAAAGAGGGAAAAAAATAAAAAAAGATTGGTAATATGACTCATAGTAATCTGAATAGGTCTTTAATAACAAGACTGCTAAAAGTAAACCACGAAGTCAAACACGCAAATTGTAATTGAAAATCAACGAAACCCGTCCACTCCTTAAGCGCAATCTATCAACACACCCTCAAAGCTAACGGGCCAATAATCGTGAGCACAAAGCAGCTTAACAAACTTTACATAGACAACACGAAACTTAATAACGAATTCTAGGACGCACGTCCATCAAACAAGTTGTTCCGTGGGTGTAACAAGACAGGCTGGAACGGGCCGTATCGGGGTATGACATGGAGTGGTAAGCAAATGGAGAGATAGGTTTAGCTACTAATCTGAGACAGTTGACTATTGATTCTAATGTTTATGAAGACTTTTGTATTGTACTTCATACTGAACATACACAAAACACTTGTGAGATCTCGGTTTTTTTTTTGCGATGCGTTACACTTGGCACTGCCATAGAGTTACAGTGCTTTGATACGCAAATTAATGTTTTTTGTAACCTTCAATTTGAAACCTTTTTAGGGTAAGTACCAATTTACTTTTGGCGTCAACTTCAAAAGCGCTATATAAAATCTGCAGCAGCAGCTCAGCCACTACTCCAAACGTGCCGTCTTTTTTGCATCCTACATTTATACATAAATTGTTTTCTGACTAAAATCATTGAGTAACGGGAAATATATACCACCCATACCACCAAACACTTCATGTTTTGCTTACTCTATGTTTATACCGTATTGGGAGCCATGTCGCAACAAGTCGCCTTTGTGTCATGATAGTTCGGTTTAATGATGGGAAACTGTTTACAGTTAGTTTAAGAAAAAGTAAACAGCGTTATAACTGACTCGAGATTGATTTATTGTGGTTTTTAATTAGAAGCACTTACAGTGTTTTGTGTTTCCGTGCCAAATGGATCCAAGTAGATAAAAAATCATCATCTGCCTAGCCTTTTCCCATCTATGTTGGGGTCGGCTTCCAATCTAACTGCCTGCCGATCTGACCTCCACGACCCATTTACCGGGTAACACGGTACCCCTTGGTAAGACTGGTTGTCAGACTCTGGCTTCTGACTACCCGTAACGAATGTAAGAGATCTACATATGATAGCCGGGACCAACAGCTTAACGTGCTTTCCGAGGCACGGAGGAGTCTCGCTTTGACATAGATGGTCACCCATCCACGGACCGACCGCGCCAAGCGCAGCTTAACCTTTGATCGGTCGAACCGTGCGGCTGTTACTTAGCCACAAGCTCCTGAGTTTGAATTATTATTCTGGTCAAAACCACGCTTCTTTTGCTTTTCATTTAAGTATTTTCTCTCTCTCTGTTTCGTCATTTTATCAATATGTTTCCTTCAAGATATTTTCGTCTTCAAATACTAAGAAAATAATATTCACAAATCACTTTTTGTGTTGCATGCTCATTTCATAACAGAATCTACACTTACAAGTTTTATGAACCTATAAATTTAATATTCGATAAGTTCGAGATAAACAGGGTTATTTTTCAGTGTTTTGAAGTAAATATGTTATGTTCGCTTGCACCGCTATAAAGCTCCCTCTTATAGCTCCCAAAAGGCCACGATACAACGACTTGATAAGCGAGAGTTTTATTTTTAAGTACCTTCTTATGATACTCATGAAAATACTGGATGAAGTGGCTCCTCAGTTTGAGATTTACTCTTATTTAACGATTAAATAATTTTCGTTTATTTTTAATGCAAATAATTCGTTTTAACGGCATTTTGAGATATCTGGCAGATATATATTTCAGTGTCCTTTATAATTCGGCCCGTAGCGTAGCCAAAGTCTGTTTAAAAATCCTCTATAGTTTGCAGAATATCGGATTCTTCTTTCTACTTATTTAATTAAAAGAAGCATAACACATTACATAAGTATTGTAAGAAAAAGTAACTAAAGCCGTCTATTCACCGCACGTACTTAAACAATCGATAGTGCGACCTCCCTTGCGACAATCGTTGAACTTGTGGCGGACAAGTTCATTGTGGTGAGTCATCCGCACTTGTAAGGTATCGCATTCATAATACGACTGCTCGATGTCATCTAATATTAAGTGTAATGAGTTTTAGATAAGGGCCATTCAGATACTGCCAAGTTTTTCTTAAAGTTTGAAAACAGATATTATTATATTAACAGCAAATTCTTTTTACATATTTCACAAACTTTATCTAATAAAATTATAATATGTGTGACTTTTTTTTACCTTTAATTATGCCATTTTGAGTAGGCACAATAAAACAATAATTATTTCCGTTGTTTTCAATGTATGACTTGGTCGTTACTCTCTCAACTCTCACTAAAATAATTGATAAACACATCAGAATAGTAAACACGGTGAAACTTTGCGTTTATACAGATAAAACGGTTAGATAGACGCAAAAAATATGTGCCACGCCATTATGTACGAGGAAGTTCGTTATCTGTTCATGTCAAGACAATTACTCGGGCGTACAACTGGTTTGTCGTCGAACGCACGGTGCATGGCAATCTTTATTGCATTTGAAACGTGCAATGTTAGAAGCACGTACATTTTTAGATTACGTTTTATTTCTAATGGCGTCATGAGACTGAATGAAAACAATGATAGGTCATTTTTATTTTAAGAACAGTACCTTTTTGTTTTCCTCACTGACATCAGATTACTAACTATTGATGGGCCAATTAACAAATAAAATGTTTGACTTAAGTGATATCTGTTATTTAATAAAGCTTAGGGTTTTTTTTACAAAGACTGTTTCACTCTGACTTGATATCCACTACTCACAGAATAATACGCAGACATAAAGAACAGAACTTGTTTGAAGTTAACTAGCTAGTACTTTGACAGGATCAGCTAAATTTAAAGGTGATAAAAATTGCGTTATTTTGTTCTGAACTCATTTATTTGGTTTCTGTAAGATCATCAACTCATATATCTAAATATATCTATAAAATGTCCTGAATGACTGACGGATCAACGCACAGCCTTAACCACTGATCGTAGAGACCTGAAACTTGGAGGGTGGGAGAGGAGAGGAGGGAGAGGAGAGGGTGGGAGAGGAGAGGGGGAGGAGAGATTTTCAGAAATCCTACCCCTAAGTGGGTGAAAAAGGGGAGCAAAGTTTGTATGAAACTCTTATCATTTTTAATTTGAATTCATATAGCCCACGTGGTTCGCCCACGTGGGCTATATGCCGCTGGCGGAAAGCTATTAACAGTATAAACCAAAGCATGTTGTGAATTTACGATCATCACACAACGATTTGCAGTTATTATAACGATCACTGAAGGCAATTAACGTCATTTCGCAGAAAACTTGCAAATAATTCAGAGATGATCCACTATAAACGACAGACTAGCGATTTTATTTAATTAAATCTTAGCGAAGAATAAATATCACATGAAACTCGTGAAAGAACATGGATGGGGTTTTAGTCAGTAACAGTTTAACACTAACAGCGGGTGGATTCGATGTTTTTCCAAAACCTAACATAACATGATATCAATAATTAGCATACTTTTAGGGGTTTTAGAGTATCAATACATAGACATAACAATTAAGTAAACATACATCATAAATATTTAGACGAAAAATATAAAATAATAATAATAAAAATTATTCAATTTTATTCTCCATTTTGACACATCTTGGATGACAGTTCTTCCGTTTCACGTATAAGTAACCGTATATTTTTTGGTGCAACCGGCTGTAAAAGTGGAAAGGCTTAGTCGACAGCTGTCATTTTGACACTTCGACGTAAGAGTGCAGGACAATAAAAAAATATTCACTGGCAGAGTAGTCGTCAACGACTGTTGCTAAAAAAGAAAAAATACACAACAAAATATATCATGTATTTTAATTTATTAGGATTTTAGGTATCATTTACCCCTAAATCATAAGTTCCTTTAAAGGAGGATTTGTGTTGCAAATGTAAAGACCGCTTAAAGGTTATCTTTAATAAATCCTTATACTGTGTTCTGACATCACACGCCGTGACGTACAGCTTGGCAAAAAAGAGTAGAAATTAATAGGGGCGCCACTTTACCGTTCGCGTGGCAACCCGCTGCGACCGTATAGTGTACCAACCACAGATATGGATATACATAGATAACGCAAGTATCACGATCTGTATGAAAACCAAGCGTGCCATTTTTTTAATACCTATTATGACGTCACAAGCACTATTTAGTGATGAGAAAATCAAATCGATTCAAAGACGCCGCCCGCGCACGGCGCCCCCTCGCCCCGCCCCCCGTCTTGCACTCGCGCTTACCCAGCCAGCAGCACGTTGAAAGTCTTTGTAGTAGAGGTTGCGTGCTCGAGCGCCTGCGTTCCATCGGCGTTTTTGGATACCTTTGCCATAATTTCAAGTTTACTATTATAAACACTTAATATTTGATCGAAACACCTTATATTTAAATATAAGATGTTTTTATCGAATTCTTTTAATTCTAGTGTTTACAAAAAGCAACGAGATTCTACCCTTTTTCGTTTCTTTCTATCTCTCAAAGATTTGCTGGGTGAAAACTCAATTTTGAATATAGTTCGCCTTTGTATATACCATTTCTCAATTACTATACAAATATAAGAATACTATTTAATGAGTAATTTTGTACAAAACTAAAAAAATCACGAAATGTTACGATTATTTATTAAAATTGTCTACATAATAAGTACTTATATAATTAAAAATCATTCCTCTGTTTCCGAAATCGATTCTCGAGAATCGATTTGTGTTGCATATGATGAACAGCACTAATCGCTAAAATTGACAGAAAAATGATAAAAGTCCCTGTACTACAAAACTGAAGCGATATACGATAGTATCGCTTATTTCGATATTCATCACTTGTTAAAACAAAACGTCTCATCAACCGCTCCAAGTAAAATCCCGCAATGTAATACGAATGTTTCGTTTTCCTCAAATTTGGTTTTTCTCATTTTACCAGGTATTACTGAGGGTCTCAGGTTTAAAATAATTGATTTTTAAATTAACTACGCATAATATTAATCACAAAATGATTTACCGGTGGAAGGAAACGTTTACTTTATTATTTCTCCTCGCATTTGTACAGTTTTTACAATTTATAACAGCCCAATTCACCATTTTAGTATTTTTAACTGACATCCGACTAGCGCCATACACCGATGCAGACTGAGCGCGAAAATGGCCACTTACGATTTTTGTACGTAAGCTAGGCACGCGAAGTAGTTGCTCTTGCGTTATCTAGGTATATCCATATCTGTGGTACCAACCTATCGTCTTGATACTAAGCTGTATTTTTATAATTATTTAAAATTGGTAAGTATTATAAAATGTAATAACAATATATTCACGTCATGTAACTGAATACAAATTACTTCTAAGCACTAATAATGTAAGCACAACTGTGTTTACAACATTTTTTTGGGTATAAAAAAAGACTTATGAACATAGAATTATTATAATTGATTTCAATAAATCTTCCTCTAAATATTCCACGCCCTCCACATCCATGTCTTGGCTAGAGCTAGCCAGATTCAAAGGCACTGCGTTATCACGTTGGAGATTGATTCCTAAACTTTTTATGTCCACGTACGAGCCCTCTCATAAATTCATAATACTCCTTTTCTATTTTGTTAACATGCTGGCATGAATTCTTTTGAACTCCTACTCGGTTTTAGATTGAAATGCACGTTCGGTGCTTCCTATAAAGATAAAAAAATTGATTAAACCTCTATCAATATTAAACGTAAAAAGTTTACGATACCTATTTTTTTTTGTGATTTTTAAATGCTAGTTATAACAAGTATTATTTTATCTTGTGATCACACTTATAGATAATGTTATGCAAATTTACATATTGCAGAGTATCAAGGCTCAAGCCACTCAAGTATCAATTATAATCTATTCGCGCTATACCAAAGTGTCAAAGACAAAACGTAAACATAACCTATATGCTCGATGTTTATTGTTCAAAATTGCACTTATTTCGTATTCAAGCAATTCAAAACAAAATAGAGATCATAAATTAACACTTGATACAACTAAATACAACAAAACAAACTCTTACATACCTGTCATAATGGCGGTACTTTGGTAAATATCGTCGAGATCGGAAAGAAGAGTTTAAGCCTCATGTTCGACCAGATATCACCAATAAACATTATAAATTGTTTCCTTGCTAGTACTCCGAATGGTTTTATTTATTATAACGTAGTTTTATTAACGTTTTGATGGTCGAAATAAAAAAATAAGTAACTCGCGAACTTTGTTTACATCGAACGACACAGAACGACATTAATTGCCAGGGGCTGCCAGCAATAAAACAAATTAGTTCCGTTTCTAGACTTTTTTGCCAAGCCAGCTTGGCAAAAAAGAGTAGAAATTAATAGGGGCGCCACTTTACCGTTCGTGTGGCAACCCGCTGCGACCGTATAGCGTACCATCCTATCGTCTTGATACTAAGCTTTATTTTTATAAGTAATTAAAATCAGTAAGTATCATAAAATGTAATAACAATGTATTCACGTCATGTAACTGAATACAAATTACTTAAAAGCACTAATAATGCAGCAAAGCACTCCTGTGTTTTCAATTTTTTTTTGGGGTAAAAAAAAGGCGTATGAATATAGCATTATTATAATTGATTTCAATAAATCTTCCTCTAAATGTTCCACGCCCGCCACATCCATGTCTTGGCTAGAGCTAGCCATAAACTCATCTGAGTCACACTCAGATTCAAAGGCACTGCGCTATCATGTTGGAGATTGATTCCTAAACGTTTTATGTCCAAGTACGAGCCCTCTCATAAATTCATAATACTCCTTTTCTATTTTGTTAACATGCTGGCATGAATTCTTTTGAACTCCTACTCGGTTATAGATTAAAATGCACGTTCGGTGCTTCCTACAAAGATAAAAAAAAAATGATTAAACCTCTATCAATATTAAACGTAAAAAGTTTACGGTACCTATCTATTTTGTTTTTGATTTTTAAATGCTAGTTATAACAAGTATTATATTATCTTGTGATCACACTCATAGATAAAGTTATGTAGAAATCGAATTTACATATTGCAGAGTATCAAGGCTCAAGCCACTCAAGTATCAATAGTAATCTAGTCGCGCTATACCAAAGTGTCAAAGACAAAACGTAAACATAACCTATATGCTCGATGTTTATTGTTCAAAATTTCCTTTATTTCGTATTCAAGCAATTCAAAACCAAATAGAGATCATAAATTAACACTTGATACAACTAAATACAACAAAACAAGCTGTTACATACCTGTCATAATGGCGGTACTTTTGTAAATATCGTCGAGATCGGAAAGAAGAGTTTAAGCCTCATGTTCGACCAGATATCGCATATAAACATTATAAATTGTTTCCTTGCTAGAACTCCGAATGGTTTTATTTATTATAACGTGGTTTTATTAACGTTTTGATGGTCGAAATAAAAAAATAAGTAACTCGCGAGCTTTGTTTACATCGAACGACACAGAAGCACAGAGTATATAAACAGAACGACATTAATTGCCAGGGGCTGCCAGCAATAAAAAAAATTAGTTCCGTTTCTAGACTTTTTTGCCAAGCTGTAAGCACAACATGTTAAGTGAATGCAATTAGTGTTGTTACTCGGTACAGACCGAATTGATGCAGATGACAGGTGATTCACTTTTACCTGTAACTGGTATTTATAAACTACCTAAAATGATAAAAACATGATAATTATTATGTAATTATAATAATATTAGGGAGTATAGCTGGATAGTTCCTTACCAATAATGAATAATTAATTATTATAAATCTGTAAGTCACTGTCTGTCTGTTATGCTTTCATGGTAAAACGGCTTGACCGATTTAGATGAAATTTAGTATGGAGATAGCTAAATAAACCCCGGGGTAGGTAATGTTATAGTTTTTATCAGGATGCGTGAAAAATCTCTCTCTGGGTGCGGATGAAAGCGCCGAAGCAGCAAGTTGTTTTAAAGAAGAAAAATATAGGCAATCTGCATTTTATAAACGGGTTGTTCACATAAATTTATATATACCTATATAAGTCTATACATACATACATATATTACCAAGTAGTTACATGTCACACTCCTTATCTCACACAACGATGTTGACCTTCGATCGCCACTAAATACATAAGCTACTTATTTACTACATAAGCTATGCACACACAGATAAGGGAAGACAATCATTAGTATCAAATTCCTGGTACAAAACAACAAACAATCGTGCTGAGATCATATTGTGTACTACAAGACTAGCTTCACGGTTTCACCCTCATCCTGAGAAAACTTCTTCGTGAACGCGGATATATTGTCCCACTGCTGGGCACAGGCCTCGCCTCATACAGAGAAGGCATAAGCATTGATCACCACGCTTGCTCAAGGCGGATTGGTGATTTCAGACTTTTTAAGTCCAGGTTTCCTCACGATGTTTACCTTCACCGTTAGTCAGTGATGTCTAAGATACACTTAGAAAGAACATAATATACTTTAGAAAAGTCACATTGGTTCTTGTCCCGTTTCGAACTCGTACACGAGATGCAGGTGCCTTAACCACTAGGCCACCACGACATTTATTCATTATAAAATTATGTGTGAACAAAATTTCATTCAGATCAGATTCAGTAGTTTCTGCGTGAAAGACTAACAAACAAACATACATACATCTTCACTAACTTGTGCATTTTTTTTTAACACGCTTTTATTAGCTCGGGTTGTATGTATGTATGTAACGGAATCTTTGAACCTAATTTTCACTGGTTTCTAGATGTCTGATCAACTTGGAACTTTGCACACGTGTTAAGGGCCGATGACAATATAATAATCCGATAAAAAAACTAAAAAAACACGTTTTTGTTGCTGACCGAACTAAAAAATGGAAAATAAATAATAGTTTAAAAAAACTAAAAAAACACGCTTTTATTGCTGACCGAACTAAAAAGTAGAAAATAATTTTTAAATAATTCAATTCAGAGTAAAAAGCGTGGGGTGCATTTTCCTATATTTTCATGACTCTCCTCTCATAAATGGTTGCCAATAGAATAGGTGTAATAATTAAAATATCAAGCACCCCACGCTTTTTACTCTGAATTGAATTATTTAAAAATTATTTTCTACTTTTTAGTTCGGTCAGCAATAAAAGCGTGTTTTTTTAGTTTTTTTAAACTATTATTTTATTAGTAGCAGGACGTCTCAGCTGTTTTCCCAGAAAGGGTACGCAGAGATGAACCTACAGTGTACCCTCATCTGAAAGTAGTGGAAGTCCCTATTCCCATGAACCGGGTACAATACTCCAGGACTTCAAGCTATTTCTAAAATATTTCACATAGTAAATGGCCGGTGCCCGATTTGGACATTGAAAGTCGGGGACAGTAGATTTGTGACCCCCTCGCCCCAATTACATGAGACCTTCTCTTCATTTACTGCCCCCTAACTATTCACTAACTACTGGGTAACTTGATTAACTAACTGGCCAAATGTGGCCACAAAATATAAAGAGTGTACGCTCTATTTTTTGCAATTACCTAAAGGTACATCTCTGTCTATCCCTCCAGATATAACAAGCGTGATGTATTAACATGAACTTGCAGAAATAAAACCCCACCTACAGTTTTTCTTAATTGTTTTTATGCAGCTTTTGATAGTTTTTTTGATCTGCGTTTATGTTATGTTGCATGCGTTGGGTTGCATGCAAATAATTAGTGCAATATGCACCTGCTTTTTTGTTAGCTGCCTTATTATTGCAGATTGCAAGGTTATTGATCTCAAGATTCTAAGATTTTCTTTTAGTTATTGGAATTTCGAGGCTCAAGTTTTATTTACCCCTTTCTTTGTTCAGAAACAAACACAGACTGATTGAAATTCCATCTATTTATCATAAATAAATATTTGCGAAATGGGGAATATTTTAAACTTTAAATAAATTTTCATCATTTTATTATTTTCAAGTATGCAATTTAGCAGCTTTTCACAGTGAGAGGCCAGAGAAAATATAAATGAGGGAAAATATGAAGCAAAGAGATTGAAAGAAAAAGTGGCGGACATAGAACCACTATAGGAAGAAGAATAATTTTCCAACAGCCACAATTTATCAACTATGTACTCATAAAACTCGTAAAGTTTAAATAAAATTATACATCTTCTTCCTCCCCTGTTCCCAATCTATTTGGGGTCGGCGCAATATGTTTTTCGCTTCCATTCTTTTCTGTTAGCCGTCAGACTCATCATAATTCACTCCCTTTTCATTCAAATCAACTTTCACGCAATCTATCCATTTCTTCTTTGGTCTTCCCCTCCCGTCACTGGCGCTACCTTCAAACTCCCCCTTATATACTCATTCCATTGAAATAGGTGAGAGTAACCCAAGAGTGAGCAACAAAGTACACAATTTACTTTAAAACCATTCAAATCATATTTACCACGAGGTGCAAAACAGCCAAAAAAGCACGAGAGACAGATTAAACTTGACCTTCCTCATAATAGGCGTGTTATTTAAAATCCGAGAGCCTATCTAAGCGAGCTGCGAATGTTCGCTCATCCGCAGCATCTGTCAGCCGAGCGTGAGAGAAAGCGAGCGCTGGATTCGACGCGGTGCCACAGAATAGTTGGCTCACTCACACCTTAGTTGGTGTACTGGTGGTTTATGAGTTGGTGCTGTTGGTGTTTTGCTATCATGTGTACTGATTTTCATGGTCGTCTGCAAATCTGTGGCCAAATTTTGACGTGAATCTGTGTTTTTTGTTGTTGAAAATGTGTTTTTATTGGTGCATTGGCATCAGGGGATTATGCTGTAGATAGTTGTAGTCATCAAAATCTAAATAGAAGGCTGGATTTTGACTTGTCAAGTGACTAAGTGGGTAAGTCTTCAACTGCCATTTACGTCCTGAATCAAAATGTTTTTTATGTAATGCATGCTCGCAAAAGACTGGTCAATTTAGCTGGTAATCGGGGCCTCCGAATGTGTAACCGAGCGTTACAATGTCCAAGGATATCAAGAACCTTGGTTTGTTACAAAAGAGGTACAAGTATTATTAAAAAAATGCGCAATAACAATGAAATTCATTCATCAGCTTATACTGAAGAAATTTGGCTCTTTCGTTGGCAAAAAACATTCACAGTTACAGTAAATTAATATAACCTACTGTGCTGCTGATCTTCTTTTTACTAAAGTTAATTAGTTCTTCGTGCGTACGACACATTACTCTCATAAATAAGCAATGTTGATAAAAAGCTGATCGACAAAAAATTCACGACCAACGACCGACACCTTATTATCTCTGTTTCCAATAATACCAATCACATAACAATTGCTAATAAAGTTACAATCGCATCAATGAACTCTAAATCATCTTTCTAGCAACAAAAACGATAAATACTAATCAGCTATTACAAAAATAACAATAGATTATAACATGCTATAAAAACTTGCGCATGATTTGTCGTTCCTAACACGTCACGGAGTTTAGACAATGTAATTGTAACTGATGATGACCAGGAGAAACTGGAGACGAATTCTGAATTATTTGCTGGTGTTTTAAGAGAATCCATTACGAGTGCGATTGATAAAAATAGTACTAAGAAGAAAACAGAGAAAGAAATCACACATAACTTGAAATATACATAACAAACAAACTGGTAATACTAAAACGAGTAAAAAAACAAGAAGTCTCGAAACTAGTAACAGACTAGAAATGACTAAAGAGCTAACAACAGATAATGTTGTCTAATATCAGAACTTGGTAACTAATGCTGACGTTTCAAAAACTTTTCAAAATTGTTATTACAGAAACCTATAAAGCTTTTAACTAAATCACATCAGTGTTGATTGGTGACAGTAAATACCTATAGACAAGTACTTCCTCGGATGAATAATTTCACAAGGAGCTCAACTAATCAACGGTTTTATTAGAGTTTTATCATAATTTGTCACGCTAGTATGATGTTCACGGCGTCATTCGTCACGGCTTGCAGTCTTAGTAATGAGTTAGTGTGATGACCGAGTGAAAACGTCCAAGTTTGTATTTATAGTTCGTGCAATGACTTTTACAAGCACGTGTTGAAGTTAAACATCAGATTTTTACATAACAGCGGCGATTTTATCTAAACATAGAACAGTTATAGTATCGCCACTGTGCACGTTGTATTGTTCTTAAAGAAAAATCATCTTGATTATTTCATTGCAGAGAATATGACTGTAATTAATATCAAGACGGAATTTGTATATAATACTAGGTGTTTTCCGCGGTTTTATCTGCGTCCTCAGGAAACTACTGCACGAACCCGAATAAAAAGTATCCTATATGATAATACAGTTTGTAAGCTATGTGTGTACCAAATTTCATTTAAATCCGTCAAGTAGTTTTTGCGTGAAAGAGTAATAAACATCCATACATCCGTTCTCATAAAGTTTCACATTTATAAGTTCATCATCTTGGATTTCGAGATTTGTACTTGCTAAAACTTCGGTATTATTTATTTCACATTTAATCTCTTCATTCTTCTAGACAGCTTTATTTAATGTATCATCATCGCCATCATAGTTAATAACATATTGTAACCACCATTAATAACCGATAGAAAAAGTGATCGTATAGCGCTAATCACTACGCTTGACAGGACATAAAAGGATCAGAAAATATAATAAAATTTAAGCCTGCAGCTTTATTATGAAGCTCGCAAATATAAGTGCCAAGAAATTCCTACCTCTGCTTAAGAATTCCTATTACTGGACGTTTGAGGCGCCTTTTTATTTCCATTTTAATGATGCTCAATATCATTTGTTTTATGACTGGCTATGGCATTCAAGACATTAAATAGTTTCATCCATAATATACCTATCTTCTATCTATACTTATAATAAATCTGTAGAGAGGTCAATTCTGTACATGAAATATATTTCTTCTATACTTATAATAAATCTGTAGAGAGGTCAATTCTGTACATGAAATATATTTCCGAAATAACTATCAGGGGGTGATTAGGGATCGATACTGATGCCAAAAATGCAATCAGTAAAATTTTTGTCTGTCTGTCTGTCTGTCTGTCTGTATAAACTCTATAGAAACAAAAACTACTCGACGGATTTTAACGAAACTTGGTACAATTATTTGTCATACTCCTGAGATGGTTATAGTATACTTTTCATCACGCTATAATCAATAGGAGCAGAGCAGTGAAGGGAAATGTTGTCATTTTGTTTAAACGCGCTAATCTCAGGAACCGCTGGTCCGATTTAAATAATTCTTTCAGTGTATATATATCCATATATCGATAGTCCATTTATCGAGGAAGGCTATAGGCTATATATCATCACGCTAAGACCAATAGGAGCGGAGCACCACTATTCCACGCGGACGAAGTCGCTGGCAGAAGCTAGTTAGTGCATAAAAATATCTTTTGGAGGGTCAAAGCTTGTATTACAATAGTTAATTATTGTCAATGTTAAAAATTCAGTTGAATTCGAACCTTTTCGTTTTTGAATGTCAATTTAAAACAGGCCGACAATTTGAAATGGTCTAAAATCTACAGTCGTGATACGCTAGTTGATTGTTTCAAATAGATATTTCAAAATAACTTATCACAAACCACGTGTCCAATTCAAAACGATTTAAGTTCAACAGTAGCAGCTGCAATAAACAAGGAGTCCATCTAAACAATAAATATTAAATGTATTTCCAATACTGATCTGAGTCATGCTGCAGATGTTAGTACACTCACAGTTGAAACAAACAGACAAGCAGGTCCTTTATAAATAGGCCTTGATCGCAAACTGGATAGTGTTAAAGATAAAGAAGCAATGCAGGCTGATTGGACTGATGGACTCGGCTATAAACTATAAGCATTGGAATGCATGTGTGTTATGGGATTATAGAATGATGCATGCTTTCAAGTGCGGTTAGGATTAAATGATTTGAGTCGTAGATTATTTTCAGTGATAGGTACTAAAGATTTATAGGCTTGTGTTGTCCCACTGCAGGGCATAGGCCTCCCTACTCTCTTCCCACCTATTTCTATCATGAGTTTCTAAGGACCAGTTGATATTGCAGGAGTCCAGCTCATCCCGACATCACCGTCTGAGTCTGCCGCGATGACTTTAAGCTTTCAAAAATGTGAACAGTAACTCCTTATCTATTATTGTATAATTTTGGTAAATATTTTAACTATAATGGTGTGATACACTTTATTTGTTTGTTTAACTGCAAGTAAAGAATCAGATAAGTAAAAGCTACTTTATAGTAAGCCAAATTTCTAAATGGAATCTTCAAAACTTCAGAAATAAATTACACTGCAAAGTCAAAGAACACAGTAGCACAAAATCCTATCTAAGTTTAAGCTGTGTCATCATCCTTCAAAACTGAACTAACCAAACCTAATTCAATTCCTAATACATTACCAGTTCAAACAGAGCTGGTGCTTGAAGCGTTAATGTAAAATCAGCATTGGATAAAGTACACATCGCTTCGGTCGATGGTAATTCGACTTGGTGAGACGGGGTCTATCTATTTGTGGCATGCTTAGGAATGCGTGCTGTAGATTCTATACTTAGGAGAGGAAATACGATGTTTAGAAACATTGACAGTTTGCAACGAGTTGGAGAAAGTAGAATTGTATGATTATAGGCTCGTTTCCTGGCACCTGGGACCTGTTAATGTTATTTGCAGATTGTGTATTTCTGCTTAGTACTTCCTTTTGGAAACTGCAGCGATGATTTTCTGATGTTTTTTTTTTATCTCATGCTAATATAAATATTTTTTTGAATAAGATTACGCTGTTAAATCTATTGATTTTGTATAAATAATCTTACGCTTTCACGGTAAAACGACAGCCGATTTCGATGATTGGAGCCTGGGTAAGTATATAGGCTAGTTTTTATCCTGACACTATTTCTTGTTGCTTCGAGATGCGGGTGAAACCGTAATTTAATTCCACGTTAAATATTTGACGTATTTAGGGCCAAGTTCACCGACAGATGGTTACCTAATCGGCCCGTTAAACAAAAACGTTGTTTACCCAGGAAGCTGGAATTTTCGTGCTACCCACTTCTAGTTCAACCCCTGGTTTGGTAATCGACTGTTTTAGGAATAAAAATCTCATATAATACGTTCACAGTCGAAAGTTAGAAGTTTGAATCTATGGTGAACAGCTGTTTTAAGTTAATCGGACCGTTATCTTTTCGATGAACTTGGGTCTTACATTATTATCGGACAAACACGTATTTTTTTCAATTGTTTAAATCAAGAAAAGTTATATACTGGCAAATACGAAGTCAACGAAAGACTTTTTTATTTGCTACCAAACAAGAGTTAAAGGAGACTCTAAATGGTACTAAAGTTACGCACTAAACTTTAATAATAAGTAAAGTTACAGACAATAAATTTAAGAGAATGCGACACGAAAGGAAATAGCAGACATTTGAGAAAAACATAATAGACTAGACAATGACCAAACACATTAAGTCGCACAGATACACCATAAATTATAGGAAAGGAACAGTATAGAACAGTTATTTATAGATTTTTACTACGTAAAATATCTCAAGATCAATTAAGTAGCTACAATAAAAAGTTTCTACAAGGATTCCGAATTATTTATATGTTACGGTTATTTAGAATATATACATTCTTAACAATATAAGTAAAAAAAATTGTTTATTATATTCAAATATTGCGTCAAAAAATTCATCCTCATCGCCGTCAACTGGGAGTGTACCCAAGAGACTGGCGGCATTGCCACGTTGGATGGCAATACTAAGCTTTTGACCAAAATTAAAGCCAGTCTTTGGGTCACAGAAATTGTCAACAAGCAACAAGAATTTTGATTTTCAGAAACAAACAAAAACATAATACTACTAATTAAATAGCATAGAAATAATAAAAGCAACTGAGGTCCTGTTAAACAGTTAATTAATAAAAAGAATTTAAAGATAAAACAAATACAAAACGACAAACGGCTAAAAGACAGTGAATTCCATTTGTGACAATGGACCTGAATTGTTTAAGGGCGGATTCGACCAAACTGGAATAAAATTTATTCTCGGCGTAGATCTCTTATTACTTGAGAATAAATCAATTTCACGTTTAACCAACTACAATTCGAGGAATAACGATTGTATTCGGGAATAGTCACTATACCACCATTTTGCGTGGAATAAGAAGTTTATTCAAGGAATAATAAAATGGCGTCCTATTGACTTATGCTGTCATTTTAATTGACTGACATTTTAATTTAATTTTTTTTAATTTATTTAAAGGGCTTTGTCGCTTGGCAGTTACTTTTCTACGCTATAATACGACAAATTAGAGTTGACATGAGTAATGCTACTGCACCCTCCCATTTGTAGAGCAATTTTTTTTGGCCGTGTATTACATTCGTTCACATTCACTTCGCTATTCGTGAGTAGCTTATCCAAGTAAAGCTATACGCTAGATTGCATGGAAAAACGACTGATGATTTACTCGAGAATACAATCGTGGTATATATTATTTTCCGCATAGTTATTCTTGTATAAATTCAGGTTTGGTCGAATCTACCCTAAGTGAAACATAAGTTATTCAGGGAGCATGAAGACTGGGATATTAGAATCATTTAGTCAAATGTAGTATGGCCTTGACGGAACATTAGGCTTTCAAGTTTTGCGTTAAATTAAATAAGAAGAGGAGCCTCACTTTTTGGTACAAAATTAAGGCTCCAAATGCTATTAATAAAGTATTTTCTATTTTTTTTTCTATGGAGGTGTTTAGTATATCTTCTAAGGGATTTTCTGATGCATTGGTCGTCAATTACATAAATTGAGATGAGTAATAATTTGTTCTGTTAGTTATGGGATCTATTAGTTATGGGATTCATACATTCTCTAAAGCTACAAAGTCTTTACATGGTAAAGAAGAAAGAAGAAAGAAAGAAAGAAAAACAGTTTATTCGCGTGCAGTAACACACATAAAAACACGGAATAATACAAAAATTAATAAGAGAAAAAAAAAATATAAAAAATGCGTCACCACTACGCGAAACGGCTAACGCTCAGCATAATGTTAGTAAAAAAGTCCAAGTTGCAGTCAAATTTGACTTAAAACTGGCACTACTTTAAATTATGTTCAACCAATCAGATGACCCCAAATCTAACTTGACTATCGTCCTAAAAGTTCTTTGCTAAATAATTCTACATCTACAAAGGTGTTTATCGTAATTTATGAAGATACGCTTAATTTAAGCCGTAGGATATGACCTAAAATTCCTGTCTGAAAACGTGACGTGTAATATATTCATATTCGGATGACGTCACAATACGGAAATTGAATTGGCGGGATCGTCGCCATTTCCCCAGTACCTGCCTCTGGCGGACTGATTGGATTGGTTCGCTCGCTGCGAGGTAAGCAGATATCTCGGTGGAAGATCGAGGTGTATTTTTATGAAATGTATTTATTATTGATGTTACATGTTTACCTGATGTATAAAGCTATAGAATTTTAGCTGGAGTGCTCATGGCTCAATAACAGCCGCTTGTTTTTTTTTTTTTTTTAATGGCATCTCGCAGGTCAACCTAGAAGGTTGTCGACTGCTTAACCGGGCTTAACAGCCGCTTGTGTCGATCGATTAAGCTACGGTTGCTAAAGTCAATTCGAGGATGGGCTATCTGTCTAAGCGAGACCCCTTCTTGACTCGGATAGCATGTGCAAGCTGTCATTTAAAAGTCTTCGACAATCTTTACGAGTATCAAAAAGTAAAAAAAACCGGCCAAGTGCGAGTCGGACTCGCGCACCGAGGGTTCCGACCGTTGCAAAGAAAAAATACGCAATAAAGTCGCAATTATCTTGTTTTTTTCCGACCGCATAATTAAGTTTGTTTTTAGAGGAAAATTGCTGATTACTTAAAAACTACCTGCTAGATCTCGTTCAAACCAATTTTCAATGGAAGTTTGCATGGTAATCTACATCATATATTTTTTTTAGTTTTATCATTCTCTTATTTTAGAAGTTACAGGGGGGGGGACACAATTTTTACCACTTTGGAAGTGCCTCTCGCGCAAACTATTCAGTTTAGAAAAAAATTATATTAGAAACCTCAATATAATTTTTGAAGACCTATCCATAGATACCACACACGTATGGGTTTGACGAAAAAAAAAAATTTGAGTTTCAGTTCTAAGTATGGGGACCCCCAAAATTTATTGCTTTTTTTCTATTTTTGTGTCAAAATCTAAAAGCGGTTCACAGAATACATCTACGTGCCAAATTTCAACAGAATTGTTCTTATAGTTTCTGAAAAAAATGGCTGTGACATACGGACGGACAGACAGACAGACAGACAGACATGACGAATCTATAAGGGTTCCGTTTTTGCCATTTGGCTACGGAACCCTAAAAACCAAGAGGTATTGTGTTACCCAGTAACTGGGTTGTAGGTCAGATTGTAAAAAGTAGTTGAGGAAGATATTCTAAGAAGAAAAAAATACAACTTACGCATATAAGACACTCCTGTATATGCGAAGATAGACATGCTTATGAATACCAATTTAAACAGACTATAAAGATCAGAACTATTTTAAAAATGTATTATTTATTAAAGACTAGCATTATCTCAGTAAAATACTACCAAGAAACACAACAGTTTCTCTCCTGACATCACTTCGAAAGAATGATTATAACATAACACAACTACATACAACACTTATCCGAGATCGATTCGTTCGCAATTTTAAAATACATTGAATTATTATTTCTTTCCCATTCACTCGGTACCGTACTAAAGCAGTATTATATGCGGACAATAATTTGGGATCGTGATGGAATTGAAGCTGATTTGCATCGGGAATTGTGGATAATGATAGTCGTTGGAAAACATAAACTGATGTTGGTCATTATTATTATTTGTAGTCACATGTTTGTGTATATTATGAGATGAGAAAATATTTGATTACAAATTAATTATAATAGTTTTACAAAAACATCGTCGGTTTTTGAAGGTTTAAATTCAACCTCAATTCTTTATGCCTACAGCGTTTTATTTCTGATGGGAAATCATCAAATGACTCCTTTCGTCGTGAGTTCGGCAGGGAGGTGTCAGACTCTTACTGACTAAAACCCATCCATATTTCTTCTTCAGCTTTTATATTCTGGGGGCGAGGCAGCCCCGGCAGGCTATGGCCCTGTTGCTGGTTGTAACTTTTTTGCAAGATGTGATGGGGAAGAAACACTAATTGAAGTTTGCTGGAATCATTGTTTGTGTAGATTGTGTGGTTAAACAGCAATCCCATTACCAGGTTTTCAATTAAATCATTGCAATTTCTTCCACACCAACATGTTTTAGTTTAACTCTAGACCACAACGAGTTAATTTATTCATGAAACGAAATCTTATCGCACTCCACGCAGACACATAATGATCTCAAAATCAATTACTATGTTATCTACCTTGTTCCACTTCCCATGTAAGTTACCAAAATTACAAAAACTCATAATGGTTATGCCGCAATGTATTGTGAGGTATAATTGTGGAGTCGTGGCCTCAGAGCAGAAGGAGGTACGCTCACTCACGACCTACCGAGGTCACTTTCACAGTAATGGGATGGGTACTTGTGAAAGAATTAGCGGAGATAAAGATGATATGGTTTGGATGTTTTAATCGTGATGAGACGAGACTGTGGAGACGACTCAATTTTATAATTATGCTATCTTTCAGGGTGTTAGACGAGCTCATGGCTAAATAAAAGCCACGTGTCGATAGATCAAACGTTAAGCTTCCTATGTGACCTATAGCTATGTCATACCGAGACTCCTTCTTCCTCCTCCGAACAAAAACCCAAAGAGTACAATAGACGTCATCATTATTGGGATATTTACTATCCCACCGTCGGGTAAAGGCCTCTCCTTATGCAGAGAAGGCATATGCCTTCTCTGCATTGATCACCACGCTTTCTCAAGGCTGATTGGCGATTTCAGACTTTTTAGTCCAGGTTTTCTCACGATGTTTTTTCTTAACCGTTATTTAGTGATGTCTAAGATACACTTAGAAAATACATTTGTCTATATATGTTGGTGATCTACGTCACCAATATAGAGAAGGGCTGTCTCAAGATATTTTAATTAGGATCAGGGGCCTTACCATGACGTGCCAAAACAAGATTATTTTCTTTGTAAAAAGGGACGGAGCTATACGACGTTAGTAGCTGTGTCACGCTCTCAAACCTGAATCGTGAATGCAAAAACACGTGGTGTTACAGCCCCAGGTCTTGCTGGAAATACTAATGTGAATCAATTTATTTTACCCACAAATAAAAATATGCATAAAGGGCAATTTGTTGTTAGAACCTTCTCTGTTCTTGCGTATAGTCTCTTGTATGTTTTATTAAGATACCTTTTTCATCAGTTCTCTTACAAACAAAAACCAAGGAAACATTAACACAGTCATCCAACATTAATTCACTACTTATTACCAACCGCACGATGAATTATTAAACCATAACCATCTGGGAAAGTGGCAGTTTTTCCATTTGTGGCTGTTCAGTAAATCATATCTCCAGGGAACGGAGTCGCGTCCTATTTTAGCAAGGAGTTGGCGGATCGGATTGCTTGGCCCTGGATGTTCTTGGATAGCGGTGCCAAACCAACTGGGATTGTATGAAGTGGTGGGACGAGGTTGTATTAAAAATCGGACAAGTTTGTCACGGGATTTTGATTTCCATTAAAGTATTATTATATTTTTATTGTTTTGATAATGGTTTCTTTAGGAAAAAGGTACAGGGAAAAAGAAATAGAAAAGTAAACTACAGCTTATTTTTTTTATATGCTTTGATCATAAATGGGTCCTTATTTGCATACAGCAGAGGGACACTATCTCAATCAATATATGTCGGATTTTCAAGACGTCGTTGTTTTATGTTTGACTTTGAACAAAAGTTAACACCAAAAACAAGCTTCATATCTTCTGATTGAATCTTTAAAGGAATGAGAACTTTAAAGACATTTTCGCTTGAATATAAAATACCAGTGTGAGAATTTCTATTTTCCCGTATCTCGGAGGAGCGCATCGAATGCCGCATATTAAAGTCCGGACCACTGCACAGCACTAGTAGAAGCGTGTTATTTTTATCGCGATTCCTCGAAAAATATTAAACTTGGACAGCTCTATTTTGAAACATGATAGATTTGCTCTTGCATGGATTTTTGTCTTAGCTTACGAAGATTTGTAGGATACGTCTAAACAGTCGTAGTTTCTGAAATTTACTGCTTATCTGCCCGGATAGAGGAATTGCTAGAAAGAGTTGAGCATGACCCTGGCACGCAAAGGGCAAAGGATGGATTTTAGTCAGTAAGTCTGACACTTCCTCCCGCTACACCCACAGCGAGATGTACTACTAGTTTACAAATAAAATATCTATAAGTAATCCAATAAAGAGAAGTCAGTTGATGTCAAGAAAATAATGACATCTTAATATCAAACACTACTGCTATTTTTCCAAAAAGTTGGGTAAAGCTGTGCCTATACATACCTGTAAAATCAGCATCGATATTTCGCCGGCTAATGTATGTTATGGCTAAACTTTTTGGCATTCATAAAGCAGAAATCATGTCGGAATACTAATCAGAAATTCCTGATAGTCCCATAAAAATTTGTCTGACCTAGAAATCGACCCCAGATATTCATATCCAACTGTTGCCCTTGTAACCACTAGACCAACGAGACAGTCAGTGACCAAAATGTCTTAAACAATAAATCAAAAGCAGTTGGACGTTTCTTTTGACATTACTAAAATAATGCTTTGTGACAGACACAATCATATTCTTAAAAATGGCATCTTTAATCATATCTTCGCTCGCAACACTAAATAAAATAATAGATGAAGAATAATGTTGATGAGGTCGGCTGTCACAAGTATCATTATTTATTTCGCTAACGTGTCTCCCAAAGAACTATACTAAACTATACAACTTGTCAGTACAAATGCACACTTTCTACCACTCATCATCAGTTAAATACGACCAATTAAAAGTGAATTATCCCCACGAGTAACCGCGAACAGTAATCATCCGGAAACGCCGCAAAACCTTGAACTTCTAGCAAGACAACTTTATGCCAACTTAACAACTTTACACTCACACTTCAATCAAAGAATTACCACCCTTATACATTCGCGATAAGAGCGATTACAACTGTAATAGCACTAAGAGTTTTATAATAGCTTGGCAAAACAACAGAAGTTTTCGATTCAAAGTAAATTATGACTTAAACCTTTGTAATAAGGATGATGGTAACTGCATTTGTATTGTGGTAGATAGTTCAATGGCTTGGGCAAAAAAGTAGTATGCCATACCATGGGTTCCGTCACGCAAGTTATTGCAACTTGTATTGTTTCGATATATTTATTTTTTATCTGTTTGTTGTTCATGATTTAGTTCAACTTTGAATTTTACGTTTTTGCGCGTGATTCGATGTTTGTGATCTTTTGAATGGAAATTCTTGGAAGACGAAGATTCTAAATAAAAACTTTGTATCGGGAATTTTTATAGGAACTAGCTGTACCCATACCGAGATTTTACTCGAGTCTTGGGGTACCTATTTCACGCAAGGTTACCCTATATTCATAATATTTTTACCCTAAAAATAGCAATCGACTAAATTGTGTTTATTTTATATAAGTAATACATACTCAAATTTTTGATAAAAAAAAAGTTTGAGTTTAATCAAACAACACACGTGTGTTTCCCGAAACACTAAAGAAACTAAATACAAAACAAGTCAAAATGTACAAACAAAACTAATTAAGTACCTTCCTTTTTCCAGGTCTTGTCGGGGCGATCGGTTACCATGGAAACGGCTACTGAAACAAACCCCTGAAACCAACGGGTAAGTTCACGACCTAACCTAGTTATATACGAGTACAGTTGAAGGTTAAACCGACCGGAAGTGGCACAGGAGCCTCCACTGTACTACTTCCGATCGGTAAACTTAAAAAAAATAGAAGTATTTTCCAAGGCCTAAATAGATGAAAGAATTTTCGATGAAATTTAGTGAAGACCTAATACTAACTGAGGGAATACTTTTTCTACGTGTCATGACAGCTCGTGACGCTTTTATTAGGATGGGATATCATCAGATGACCCTCCCCGTTGTGGGCGGAGTGGTAGGGAGTGTCAGACTCTTACTGACTAAAACCCAGCCATGTTCCTTCCTTCGCCCTTCGTGTTCCAGGGTCCGGAAACTCTTTCGAATATCCCGCAGCTCCGGGTATTTTTCTTTGTCTTAATTCTAGACAAATCTAAAACAAAGAAAAAATACCCTTTAGAATGCGATTGCAAGACGCGAGTAACAAATGATTACTGACTCACTAACTAAAGAATTATATTATCTTTGTTGTAGCAAAGATGTTGTGTGGGATGTTGATTATGATCCTACGAAATCAAAATACAATCACACACCTTATCTTCGCCCACACCGTCGATAGAATTGCAAAATTGCATCTTAATGCAATTTATAATTTCTCTAACAAACACAAGGACGAAACAGAAATAGTTGTTAAATTATTGTTTGAGACATCATCCTCCCTCATATTCGCGGTGGCCTAGTCGTTAAGGCCTCTCGTGTACGAGTGTGCAGGTTCGAAACCTGGCACACCAATGTGACTTTTCTAAAGTCATATGTACTTTCTAAGTATATCTTAGACGTCACTGACTAACGGTGAAGGAAAACATCGTGAGGAAACCTGGACTTAAAAAGTCTGAAATCGCCAATTCGCCTTGAGCAAGCGTGGTGATTAATGCTCATGCCTTCTCTGCATGAGAATAGGCTTGTGCCCAGCAGTGGGACAATATATAGGCTGATGATGACGATCATCCTCATGTCCGTATTCCAATTTATTTGGTGTCGGTGCTTCATGGTTTTTCCTGCGATTCTCATCTTATTATTCACCCCCTATCTAGGCATGTAAAATACTGGTACTTAGCTGCATCCGGCTTAGACTGGAAGCCGACACCAACATAGTTTGGAAAAGGCTAGGCAGATGATGATATCTAGGCATGCCATCCTCTACAAAGTCTATCCGGCGTTTTAGGTCTTTCACCAGTCCTAACATTTATAATCAGAACCTTTCTTGTCATTCATGTTCTTCACTTCTCCGCAACACATGTCCATGCTATGACAAACGATTTTCATATCATTGGCACCACTTTCAGAGTAGGAAGAAACATTTATTAGCACTACATAGTATAAAACAAAGTCGCTTCCCGCTGTCTGGCTGTCCCTATGTATGCTTAGATCTTTAAAACTACGCAACGGACTTTGATTCGATAGATAGAGTGATTCAAGAGGAACGTTTTAGTATATAATTTGTCGCGGGCGTAGCCGCTGGCGGAATGCTAGTTATTATTATAGCTTTATTTTTACAATTATAATTGAGTTCCCTTCTAATTGGTGTAGTTTTCATTGTCCTCCATTATTTTCCATTTTTGTCTATCTTGAGCGATACTCATACAGTTTTTCACAGCATTTTTATAATATCATCGACCCATATTTTCCTTTGCCTGTAAAAAAAATTGGAAGAAGAATACATACTCAGTTCTAAATTTATCTATTGCCCTAACCTTTGCACCATTATTATGTTAAAGTACCTTTCTTAATGTATTCTTAAGCATTTTTATTCGAAGATCATTAATTCAAGAGATTCCTAGCTCTACGAGAGACCGAATATTTCATACGTAATTTAAAATTCAAAATGGCGACTGTCAATGGCAATAGATTACGCAAATTGATACAATAAAACTTTGAATTGTTTTTTGTTATTATTGCTATGGAATCAAATCATTTGTGACTGACGTTAGTGTATCTGCTTACATCAAAGGCAGGATTCTTATTTTGCCATAATTGGTTTGTGTTTGTATTAGTATTCGCTAACGGTAAGATTTAGACTGGACTAAGATTCTTGATAATTTCATCTATGTAGGATAAGCATTAATATGCATTCTGATCATTGATAAACATCTCAATTGACAACATAGCTATTGGAGTTAGAATTCTGGAGGGAAAAAAAACTAAAAGAGATTTTGGAAAGTTAGAATCGCTTTATCAATGTTTTATTTCTGGAACAAACCCTAATATCACTACGTCTTTCGGGTCAGCTCATTATTTTATTTTACATAGTTTATTCATTCAAGCTCTAGTCTCTTATTCTGCATAATATAATAAAATAATAATAAAAGCAAGCCAGTACTTCCTTAACCAGAATTAGAACTTTACTAAGAGCTTTTGTAAACGTCTATTCCCAAGGAAAATCATAATTGCAATTAAATGAGCCCCTAATCGCTTTATGGCAAAACCCTCTCTACCAGAACCCCTAACTAGTTTATAACTAAAATAACCATGATATAAAACTTAATGCTCCTTCAAGTACAGTCGGGTAAAACCACAATACTGCCGTCATAAAACGAAAGGCCGTAACTAACATTTTTTATAATATTGAGTTAGATACATATTAGTACCTGGCCTAGTGGATAAGGCACCTGCGTCTCGTGTACGAGTGTGCTGGTAAGAAACCTGACAAATGATAAATGATATTTATTTTGCAAATAGGTTATAAAATAACACTTTTACACGTCAATTATTTTTTTAAACTTAGATGACGCCGGTATTTCCTATCTGACTACCTTGAGGAGAAACACCTAAACAAACTCAAGGGTCAAAGTCTCTTTTAAGGTCCAGACATAATGTAATTGCATCATGGATGTACAACGTAGGCTGAAGTCACTGTACTTCCTAAGTATATCTTAGACATCACTGACTGATGGTGAAGGAAACCTGGACTTAAAAAGTCTGAAATCACCAATCCGCCTTGAGCAAGCATGGTGATCAATGCTCATGCCTTCTCTGTATGAGAAGAGGCCTGTGCCCAGTAGGACAATATATATAGGCTGATGATGAATGAAAATAGATACATATTCGTAATTAGAATCTTTTCTTGATGTATTTAACTATCGAAAAAAGGTGGTAGTTACGGGCGTTTTTTATTACGGCAGAATACACCTGGTTTTTACTCCACATACCAGATACATACGATTGACCAACTCCTCACACTTGTGTCTACAGACCACAGATAAATATTTGCACACACACACACAGACACACACGTCTTGTGTGTATCATAACTGGGCCGCGTCCTAGCAATGCCGTTCGTACAGCTGAATAAATATTGTGTTCAGTTGTTTCTTTTAAATTATTTGGATGTTGTTCACGAAATACTACGAAATTCTTACTAGCATTGAATTTAATTTTGTCTGCCATAACTATCTACCTACATATTAAAATACACGTTTATCATATTCGCATGGTATTTATAGACTCCCATAGCTAGGCCATAGCCTGCCGGGGCTGCGGGACGTTCGAAAGAGATACCGCGCCCCCGGTATACAAAGGGCTGAGGAAGGAACATGGATGGGTTTTAGTCAGTAAGAGTCTGACACTCCCTCCCGCCTCACCCACGGCGGGAGGGGTCATTTGATGATTTCCCATCCGAAAAAAAAAAATGGTATTTATAGGCTTCCAAAAATATAATAAGTATAATTATTTCAAAAGAAATGATAAACTTTTTCGAACAACGCGCTATGATCATAGAGACAAACTGGCTCTATTCAGAGGACGGAGCTCACCTTAATTGTTCCATTTATTTTTCATAATAACATATATTTTGTACTAAATATACATCACGGTATCATTAAAAGCTTTTAAACAGGCTTATGATACAAGTTCTTAATGTCTTAAAACCAATCACATCTCGCTAATTCCAGATTTGAATTGGAATCGTCATTCAGATACTCGACCACTAATTGGATTTAAGAAATTCTCACCAAGGTAACGGAACAATCAATTAGGAATACTGAGGCTTCGAGTTCGCCACAAATTACAAGCTTTTAAATAAAATCAATTAACCAATATAAGAAACCTTTTAAGAAATACTGAAGTAAAAGTAATTCTTGGGATGTGGCTGTCTTGCTGATTGATAGTTCGACGATATTGATCCATTGAGCTATGAATAGGAAGGCAGAAAGTTTAGCAAAGAATCCAATCTTAAAAAGCCAGTTGGATTAGGACAACTGCTAATAGGTAATGTCATAAAGCATTAAATCTACAGATGTATCAATACTGTACACTAGCTGTTCATCGCGGTTTCACCCGTGCCCCGGGGAAACTACTTAAAGCACCCGGATAAAAAGTAGCCTAACACCTTCTCTAGGGTCCCTTCTATCTCAGTACTAAATTTCATACAAATCAGTCCAGCCGTTCACGCGTGATGCCATGACCAAGGGAAATAGGTATTCATCCTTACTAATATTATAAATGCGAAAGTAACTCTGTCTGTCTGTTACGCTTTCACGCCAAAACTACTGGACCGATATAAATGAAATTTGGTACAGAGATAGAATAGACCCTGAGGAACAACATAGGTTTTTTACCCGGGTGCGCTAAGTAGTTCCCTCGGGATGCGGGTGAAACCGCGGGAAACAGCTAGTTTTTATATATATAGATGGAGTTAACTCTACAGTAAGGATCTTCATCACATGGCCTCCAAAAACCAATGGGTAACTGTGATTTTTTATTTCAAATCACTCTAATGTCAGTTCCTCCCTTTGAAGTATTATTTAATCGCATCTAGCTAGATCCAAATCACTATAATGAAATTATTTTGGGAGAAAGCTAGGCGAACGATGAATAATGTTTAGCGAAAAATATTTTCTTTAAACTTATTCTGATTTTATTAGGTCCCAACGAAAGACCATAAATTATTACTTGGCACTGAAATACAGTTTGTAGGGCCACCTGAGTCCTGAAGAAAGTTATTAAGTGAAAGCCTTTTTTTTTTTTTTTGAAAGCCTATTCAGCGAAAGTTATTGATATTAATTTGGTAAACCATTAAGAAATTTACTTGGTCCGTTCTTTGAATAAACATTATTCGTGAGTATTTTTTAAGAGGCTTAATCATTTCTTAGAAGAATTTTGTTACCATATTAAGTTCATTATGAGGCGCACGCGATTTATTTTGGTGAAAAAAATCAGTGTGAGAGCCAATTAAAGTCTTCAATAAACTTCTACTTACGGGGAACAGTCATAAGTCACAGTAGCAGGAAGAATATAACGAATATCACACGTCTTTAAATTTTCGTTGGATGACTTGCCCTACCAGCGTTATCTTCCATCATTAAACCACATTACGTAAGATACATTAAGTAATTATTTCTCATTACAGAAAGAATTACAAATCTACATCAGACTAACAAAAGAATACAATCCCAACATTTCCCTTTCGCCAATTTTCCTTCAAAATAACCAGTCTCAAATTGACAATAAAACATAATACTATATGACCGCAACAATGATGTGGTAACGCTATGGTCGACAACCCAGTTCCCAGGCGGTGAGGCAATCTCATAATTGTTGGACCGCAAACTTTCGGCCTGGACATATTCAACCCACGTTTTAGCTTGCAGTTAGTGGTCATTCAAAGATTCAATTAGACCATTTGCACTGTCTGTCTGACTGTCCGTCACTTAAAAACTGCCCATTCGGAAGCGCAAATCCCTATGCAGAAAAGGCAAGGCAGCCAAGAAACTCGACATATGTCATAAGTATGAGGAAAATCTCACGTCAGGGTTTAGATAGCAACATAATATTGTCGTCAGTAGTGCAACGGGCTTGATAGGGGTATCTGTCGAGAGTGTCTTGGGTTGCTCTTGATATTTCCTTTAAGCTGATACTGGACCCTGCCGGGGCTGCGGGACGTTTGAAAGATATACCGCGCCCCCGGAATACATAGGGCTGAGGAAGGAACATGGATGGGTTTTAGTCAGTAAGAGTCTGACACTCTCACCCGCCCCACCAGCAGCGGGTCATTTGATGATTTTCCATCCGAAAAAAAAAAGCGGATACTGGGCTATAGTCCAAGTAATGTTTACATTGATTCATCTGCCGCCTACATGCACCACCAGAGTCTAAATACTGAAAGCGTACCTCCTACTCTAACCCTGTTAACAAAAACAGCGCTAACGCATATCAGGGCCATCAATCACTCGTTTTTCTCTCACATCATATGGTTAAGCCTACCCTAATAAATGGTCGGGCGACGACATACCCCTGAGCGAGGGGTGTTGGCACGGAGAGGCACCGTGTTGAACTTAGGGTGTTTGAACGATAACACGGTGAAACACTGTGTTTATTTTTCGAGGTTGAATGAAGAATTGGGTTGTAAACACGTGTTCGAATTTGTATTAAATTTTTACACAGTGTCATTGATGACAAAATTATCTATGTTTTAGAAGGTTTTGACCTTTTTACACAAATACCTTTGTTGTGACTTCTTAGTTGACCTATACATATATTGGTAGAAAGCTAGACTACTAAGTATGATTTCTTGGTGTGATTCCTGGGTTGGCAAAGTGTCATTGAGTTTTTTCTTATGAAACTTAGTAATATACTGGGGGGTTAGACAAGTAGCAAAAACGCTAATCTACGCTAGTGGAGACTGGATTATGCCTTTTGGTCACTAGGTTTGCCCCAATTACATGGAACTTAAACAAAACTGGCTAATTATGAGTCTGAAATAAAACTATAAAACTTCCTATGCCTTAACATTCGGGGAACATTCATCACTGTTCAGGAATGAGACTGTGATAGAGCTAGAAGCTACTAAATGTAACATCTCTTCTTCACAACAGAATATTACTACTTTGATACGTCGTAGTAGGACCGTACTATCACGTATTTTGCTATCATTGTTTAGGAGTGAGACTAAGACCGAGTTATAAGTGACGTATGATAACATCTATTCTTTGATCCATTATGGTTTGCCCCGATATTATGTAATGAATATTTTAACTTCAATGGATCTTTTTTACTTACAAAGACATATAGAGAACACACTAGAGTAAAATACATTCGTAAAGCGAAGTGCCGGTCATTGTGAAGAAATTGTTGAAAAGGGTTACACAACTGTAGCAGGTCGACTTGATTGGATTTACTTTGAGTATAGAAACGAACATACAGAGACGAACATACGGTTGACGGATTGAATACAAACTTTAGACCCTACCCACCACTAGTATTCAATTAATTAGAAGTTCTCCCAATTCACTAATGGAAGAGCTCTAGCTGATAAAACTTGTACCAAGGCCTTTAAAATAAACAAGAAAGAGAAAAATAAAACATTAAAGGAGAACTTAATAATACAACAACAGAAAAACATTTCTTCTCATCTCTGAAGGCCAAACTTGTAATAATTCTTACTCGTTGAACAATGTTCTTGAATACTCCACTAGAATAAATAAAATCATACTTATAAATGCGAGTAACGTAAAGTCACTCTGTTTGTCTATCCGTCTGTCTGTTGCGCTTTCACGGCAAAACTGCTTAACCGAGATGGAATTTGATGTGAGATGGTTTGAACCCTGGAAAGGGACATATAGTAGTTTTTATCAAGGCTATGGGATGTTCGACAGATTTACCGCGCCCCCGGAATAAAAAGAAGTCCTTTTAGCCTTAGCCCTTAGGGAGGAACATGAATGGGTTTTAGTCAGTAAGAGTCTGATACTATCGGCAGGGGGAGTCATTTGATGAATTCCCATCCCAAAAAAAAGGTTAGTTTTATCCAGGTACGTGCAGTAGTTCTCTCAGGATGCAGGTCAAACCGCGCGGGAAATAGCTAGTTATATAATATAAGGCATATTTTCTCCAAAGACGTAGACAGAGCTGTATCTACAGTAAGTATAAATACAAATGACGGTTAGGTTATTTTCAGCCGCATTTAATAAGGACATAATATGTAGTTTAGTATATTGTCAACTGGCCCATCACAAATCCTGATACAGGCCTGCTACTGAGAAATTGGACGTGGAAAAATAATTACACTACTCGATCCTGAAAAATCCGAGCTTTCTTATCTATTACTGTACCTTACAAGATTTTTATTGAACTCAATTTCAAAAACTTACCATCTAAACACACATCTATGGAAACATAATTTTATATTGAATACCTTCTGAGTATTAGAGATCTTTTTCAGCATAGATTCCACTAGTCAAACAATCTTCCATTGTCAAAGAACTCATTAATCTCCTACCAATGACCTTAAACTAATTAAAATTTCCACACAAGGACATCCCTGCACTGTGTCGTAATAGGAAAGCACTTATACCGTACCATTTACTCCAGTGGGCCCTCTCTTTCGCACTTATATCTATGGTATACCTCCATCTCTGTTCAGCACAGCATCCGTATCGATCGGACTTTCAACCTTGACCTTAGGGGAGGGACACACAATGTCCCGTGTTCCCGACCTTGTACTATGAAACTAGGAGAGGGAGAAAGCGATATATTGTTTACGGTAATGGTTCTCGCTGTGTCTTAGTACCCGCTTGAAGGTGATAAAGGGAGTGATGATTATTATTAATGCTATTGTTTATATCGCGGTGGTCTAGTAGTTAAAATACCTGCATCTGGTGTAGCAGTGTGCAGGTTTAAAATCGGGCATGGCTTTTCTTAAGTCACTATGTACTTCCCAAGCGTATCTAAGACACTACTGAATAGCGGTGAAGGAAAATATCGTGCGTAAACCTGGACTAAATTAGTCTGAAACCGCCTAGAGCAAGAGCGGTGATAAATGATCATGCCTTCTCTCAATGAGAAAGCCCAACAGTTGTATATAGTAAATAGGCCCGTGCTATTGATTTAATACTAATTTGTCTTCAGTTGTAGTCTATGTTTAGACAGTACAATTTTGGGTACTTTGGGTAGGTACCTACCCTTCAGAATACTATGAATCAGACTATTCAACACCGCAAACTAACTACCTGTAGTTTGTATAGGAGCTCGTGACTAAGTAACAGCCGCACGGGTCGATCGATCAAAGGTTAAGCTGCGCTTGGCGCGGTCCGTGGATGGGTGACCATCTATGTCATAGCAAGACTCCTCCGTGCTGCAAGCACGTTAAGCTGTTGGTCCGGGTTGTCATTTGTAGATCTTTGACAGTCGTTACGGTTAGCAGCTAAAAAGTCTGACAATCAGTCTTACCAAGGGTTATCGTGTTATCCGGTAACTGGGTTGTGGAGGTAATATAGGCAGTCGCTCCATGTGAAACACTGGTACTCAGCTGCATCCGGTTTAGACTGTAAGCCAACACCAACATTGTTGGGAAAAGGCTAGGCAGATGATGAACTGCCTGTAGTTTCATCGAGTCCAGATTCCGAGCTTCGTGGTTTTTTTTTTAAACCTACAAAGCGATTTTGATCCGTTCCTGAAATTCCGAACCCGCCACCTCTTCCACAGCATTCGCATTTTCGAGCACTGGACCAATGAAGCACTCGAGCTCTAATACATATCAAGTTTGTTCGTAAGCTGTTTGAAAGCTAGTGAAGGGTTCTATACAAATTAGGTCAAACTACCCTTCAATAAATTCGGTATACTTGTCTAGTTATAATACGTAATGATTTTAATGAGTTGGAAGGTCAAGAAACTTGTGAACCTTTACCTACTCATCCATTAATACGAGTTCTGAACTAAGTTAATTGGTGTTTGAATAGATTTCAATGAGGATCTATACACTGTGATTGAATTCACTGTTTCCCGCAAGGCATTTACTCAGTCCATGACATAGAATCTTTCTAGAACATTTATTCATTAAAATAAAAATATGAATAACTAGCTGTTTCCCGCGGTTTCACTCGCATCCCGAAGGAACTACTTAGCGCACCCGGGTAAAAAGTAGCCTATGTTGTTCCTCAGGGTCTATTCTATCTCTGTACCAAAATTCATTTATATCGGTCCAGTAGTTTTGGCGTGAAAGCGTAACAGACAGACAGACAGACAGACAGAGTTACTTTCGCATTTATAATATTAGTAAGGATTATTATTATTTATGTAAATAGTATAAAATATGAATTATTATTGTATGTATTAGTTTATGATTATTGTTTTGTTATATTATATGTATAGTATTTTCTATGGGCCTGGTTGCCTGATATAAAGGAATAGATACAAAATAAAATATTATTAGCAAACCCGGACAACTCCATAAATGTCGTGTTTATACGGTAACGCGTCAAGCTTATGATAAATTTAACAATGCCCGTTTATTAAGATTATTTTTGGTACTTGGTCATGTAGAAATTCATGAACTAAGTACATATTTTTCGGGAAAATGGTGAATTAAATTACACCATGTATATATACGCGACTATCTATACTAATATTATAAAGAGGAAAGATTTGTTTGTTTGTAGGGTTTTAACTCAAAAACTACTGGACCGATTTTAAAAATTCTTTCACCTTTAGAAAGCTACCTCTTTACGAAGTATCAAAGGCTATATTTATTTCCAGAAATAATTAGGGATCCCTACTAAAACTTGAAAATTGTAACCCAAGGTGTAAAAAAAATGTCCACGCGGGCGGAAAGCTAGTATTATAATAAATCGATATTGGTCATCCTCCATTTTATTTCTCACGTATTTATTTCTGTAATATGTGGGATATAACGCCTTATGTTGTAAGTAACGTTACTTCAGGGAGTGTTTGCTTGCCCGGGCAATATTTCTCGCTCGATTTATTACATCGTAATGAGGGTTTATTACATCACTCCTTGAGATGGACGGTAGATACATTCTATTTACGTCTAATTCGCAATAGTGTTTGTTGATCATTGTGTAGGAGGATGAGGGATCTAAGAGTAGGTATATAGCTTTTTCTTGCACGTGGTTAATGAGATTTTCAAGAAGACTTTGGATATCTTATAATAATGTGGGAAAATTCTCGAAGTTCGCCAAGAGTCATGACGTTGTAAATAGTAAAGGTTAATGTCGTGGTGGCCTAGTGGTTAAGGCACCTGGCTCTCGTGTACGAGTGTGCGGGTTCGGAACCTGGCAAGTACCAATGTGACTTTTCTAAGTCATACGTAATTTCTAAGTATATCTTAGGCGTTATTGACTAACGGTGAAGGTAAACATTGTGAGGAAACATGGATTTAAAAAGTCTGAAATCGCCAATCCGCCTTGAGCAAGCGTGGTGATCAATGCTCATGCCTTCTCTGTATGAGAATAGGCCATGTCCAGCAGTGGGACAATATATAGGCTGATGATGAAGTAGTAAAGGAGCCAGCTTCTCCTGAACATTGTGACGTGTTTCAACCAAAGAGTTTTGTTTTTTCATAGGTATGCCTTTTAAATTCAAGTGTTCCTACCACGGCTCTGGAAGACAAAAGGCGAAGGAAGTAACATGGATGGGTTTTAGGATGGAAGGCTTTTCATTTTCTAGTTTTTGTTTAGATTGACAATTGGGTTGTGAATCACTTGATTTTTAAGCTAGCAAAGCGCAAGAATTTCTGGAATAGTCTTTCTATAATTATTATGTGTGTCTTAGTAATTTCAAACTTAGGGCAGATAGGAGTACCATACAAGTTCTTGCAAAGCTTACTTCTATAAATAAACCTGGAGTCTGATAGATATAAATGATTTGACGTTGATACCCTTTTAGTTCCTTAGAAAAGTGTCTAAGTAGCTCCAAGGCTGTTAGACCCGTATCTCCTTCCAAATTAAGACTGACGTAACAATTACTTCGATATCTTGTAACCTTCCTTTTCACTCACCTTTTGATTCTTAGAAGAACGGAAATCGTGCCAAGTGTGAGTCGGGCTTGCACACGAATGGTACCATCGTACAACATTTGACACAAAAAACGCCGAAAATCTTGTACCAAACTCACCCTTTCGGAACCCTTAATTTCTAAATTGACTTAATTTGCTACTAGTTTCCCGCGGTTTCGCCCGCGTCCCGACCTACCTCCTCTATCTCCGTACCAAATTTCATCCAAATCGGTTCAGCCGGTTTACCGCGAAAGCGTAACAAACAAACACACTCACTTTCGCATTTACAATAATAGTTAGGATATTTGGGATAGCAGAAATAGAAATTCTACTAACTATCTACCGCCACAGTGGTACCTACTTTGTACTGCGCTGACAGACAGACAGGCAGAAAGCAGAGCATTAGTTATAAGGCTATAAAAGATTAAAGTCCATTACATTGGCTCCCTTTGCGTACGAAACCCTAAAAACAAAAAGTCCGGATATTTTCGGATAAGGTTTTAAGCACTTTAATTAAACGCTTGCGGTAATTTGTGGATCCGGGTTTAACTTCCCTATGTTGATTAAATAATCATAAATAAGGAACGCCCTTTATTAACATGTTAATTAACCGAGACAGGGGGATACGTCGGCATTACAGTTTGTAATCCCTAAGAATTTAAATTTTAATTTTAACCAGCCTACAGCGAAGCTGAAATGAGAATAATTGCAATAAACACGTGGTGTTGCGAGTTTGAAAGGTTTTATGAGATACATGTAATTTATATAGTTGCATTGCTCTACAATAAACCAGCTTTTACCTAAATATTTTATGTATCAAAGTTGTATGAAAATAACAAGCTTATCTAGATTAATTTTATAATGTTGGCACATATTGCAAATCCTTACTAATGCGAAATAAACTTTGTATGTTTGGATTTCACGACAAAACAGCTGAACCGATTAGATGGCATTGAGTTTTTAAATATCTTGAACCCTGGGCAAAGGGATCTCCCATCGTATTCCACGCTAACTCTATAATTTGGTGTTACAGGAGCGGGCTCGAATGTCGGGCGGCGGCGGCGGGGGCCTCATGTCGTGTGTGCGCGAGGGCTCGCTGGAGCCGCCTTACCGACCGCCCATCACCGACACACACAACCATGGTGAGTACCAGGGTAGCATACGCGTTGAGGAATTACAACCACGGAAGAATTACACCTTACACCAGCGGTCGGCAACCCGCGGCCCGCGGGCCGCATGCGGCCCGCGGACGTCTTACTTGCGGCCCGCGAATGTTTGGTAAAAAAGTTTTTACCAAAATAAAAATATAACAGACTTCCAAAAATACTAATAAGAGTAAAATTATTTTCATTTAAACGTTAGTCAGTGTCTCTAAGCTACTGTTGTTAGTATTTTGCCACCTACTCATGAATTAATGAAATACGCTGGATGTATGGCTTCAAGGTAAAAAAAAACCGGCCAAGTGCGTGTCGGGCATGGCAAATATTTTTTTAAGCTCCCAAACACGTAAAGTGGGAATGATTTTTTTTTCGCGTATCCCTTCGTATGTTTTATCATTGGATAGGTCTTTCGAAAATATAATGTGTGTGTCAAGACCATTTTTCGGTTAAGTGGGCCATTTGCGAAATATCTAGTTTTTAATGCAAATTTTTGTTCGATACGAGCACCCCCCTCCCTCTAACTTCCGAACGGCTAGAAATGTAAAAAAATTCACAAACGTAGCACATGTAATCCACTAATAAGGAAAATTATCACGGCTTAGTAGGCGTAACCGGCAGGGGCGTATTTACCATAGGGCCAAGGGGGCCATGGCCCGGGGCGGCAGGCTGCGAGGGGCGGCGAGGTTCAATTTTTTTTTTTAATTTGATCATCCTATCATATCAGCCTAATTATTGTGATCCTAAAAACAAAAATCGCGCTCGCTACGCTCGCGCCTTCAACTAATCTTATTTAGTTTTTGCTACAATTTTGAGTTCTTTTCTCCAAACCTTATTATGCAACAAACAAAAACAACTCAAAAGTATGTTTTTTATTGTGATCCTACAAAAAATTCGCGCTCGCTTCGCTCGCGCCTTAAACTGCCCCTGCTTTTTTTTTGCTACTATTTATAGTTCTGTACTCCAACTATTATCGTGCAACAAACAACTCAAAAGTATTTTTTTTATTGTGATCCTACAAAAAAATCACTCTCGCTTCGCTCGTGCCTTCAACTGTTTTTATTTTATTTAAAATTTAGTTTTTGCCACAATTTTGAGTTTTAGGTATACTCCAAACATTATCATGCAACAAAAAAAATTACATCCTACAAAAAAATCGCGCTCGCTTCGCTCGCGCCTTAAACTGTGTTTTCTTTTACTTTTACTGCAATTTATAGGTCTTTCCTCAAAACGTTATCATGCAACAAACAAAAAAAAACTCAAAAGTGAAAAACAAAAACTGTTTTGCAAAAATAAAACCGACTTAAAAATACACTACAAATTGAAAAATAACTAATACGTCGTTCTAAAAGTCGGTGTCTCCAATCGTTATTGTTTTGTGTTTTTTCGCCACCAACTTCAAGAACGATCCATTGGTTAGGTTCTATTTTTCCATTTTTTTTTCATTTTTGTTAATGGGGCGGCAAAGCTAACTGGCCCGCTAAATCTTTAAATACACCTCTGGTAACCGGTTACAGAGTTATACTCGTCTAACTAAGACCTACTACGGAACCCTAGTGCGCGTGACCCGACTCGCACTTGGCCGGTTTTTCTATGGGAAATTATACGTAGGTATATCAGGTAGAATCTAGGGTAATATCATAAGTGCGGCCCGCCTATAGTTTATTTTGCTACCTTGTGGCCCTTGCTTGCCAAAAGGTTGCCGACCGCTGCCTTACACCAATGTCGCTTTTGCGCGAGGGCTCGCTGGAGCCGCCGATCCGACCGCCCATCTCACACAACCATGGTGAGTACCAGGATAGCATAGGCGTCAAGCAATCACAACCACGGACCTAACACTCATGTGCTCGTGTCCTGTTTGCGCGAAGGCTCGCTGGAGCCGCCGATCCGACCGCCCATCTCACACAACCATGGTGAGTACCAGGGTAGCATAGGCGTCGTGCAATTACATCTACGAACCTCTTATAAAAATGAAAAAGTTTAACAACTTCAATATTATTTCTTCTTCAAAGTTTGAAATCTTTACTAATATAGCGCGAATGTAAATTGGTCTGTAGCACTTTCATGGTTGAATAGATGAAAAGTGGAACACCACGATAAACAGTTAACTAGTAGCCAATAATATTAGTCTTAACATTTGTAAAATAGGGATCTCGAGAAACGTACATCTGACGAACTCGGTAAAATAGAACACTCCAATATTATGAAAAATAAAGGATTTAGAAATGGTTGGTCTGAATTATCGGAGTGCGTAGGTAAAATGACATTGAATGCAGTTTCGTAGTATTCAGTGTTCATCCAAAAATGATAATGCATAGGTTGTTTTACCCTCTACGATTGAGAGAAGAACACTACAAGGCGATAGTTCCCTCGTCACTGCAAATTATTTAGCTTGTTGAAATTGACAAATCCTCAACAATATTAGAAGGGTGGTTTCCCCCAAAATTAGTAACAATAGAATTCTCCTCGCTGACCCCTGATTTAATGATGGATCTATAATCGTAAATCTATCGTATAATCCATAGCTTGGGGTAGACAACCCCAAAGGTTTTTGTTGGCGTCATAAAAAGTGAGTAAGGAAATAATTACGCAGGGGGGTTCGTAGACATCGTTTTTAAATAATGTTTGTATTAGTTACTAAGGCGTGTGTTTTTTGGCGCTATTGGTCAACCCCAATAGTAGCAAAGGATATTAACCGACTTGCAAAAAAGGAGAAGGTTCTTAACAGTTTTTTTTTCTCTTGGAAAATTGTCATATCCATTTTATTATACATTATGGTAATATTTATTGTAAAAGGAAGTTGCAGATCAAACATAAAGGTAGTATACATCAGGCAAAAGTCGTAAAAATGCGCATATGCGCCTTGCGCCTTGCTAAACGCCTATATTGACTGAGTGTTGAAGCCATCAGCAATAAACCTTAATGGAATTACAACCCCTCATTTCTGGACTGCAACACCACTTTTGAAGCTTCGTATGGAAGGACCAAACCCGGACTTATGGCCGTCATAAAATTTGTGGCTATTTCGCATAAGATATAATAAAAGAAAAGTATAAAGTACTATAAATGTTTCTTTATATTATGTGTACTTAAGACATATGCACGTAAGACTGGTTGTCAGACTTTCTGGCTTCTGACTACTACCCGTAACGACTTTCAAAGATCGACAAATGACAACCGGGACCAACAGCTTAACGTGCTTTCCGAGGCACGGAGGAGACTCGCTATGACGTAGATGGTCACTCATCCACAGACCGACCGCGCGAAACGCAGCTTAACTTTGATCGGTTGAACCGTGCGGCCGTTACTTACCCACGAGCTCCTTCTCCTATTACTATTCTTTACTATTATTATATTACTATTTACTATTCTTCCTAAAACCTCTAAAGTACCTACAGATTATTGTTAGCTATAATTTTACTAAATTCCCTCGCTTATGTTCCAGGCGAAGGGCGCACGGGGCGTTTCCTACGGGGCCTCCGGCGCATGTTCAAGCGTCGCGGTAGTGGCGCCCGAGCAGACGCCTCGCCAGACCCCAAGAGCAGCTCCACCTCCGAGCTGCTGGACGCTGACCGACATGCCAGACGAAAGTAAGAGGCTGTTTTATTGTTTGACTTAAGGTGGCACAACGTTGAACGCCTTAGTAGGTAATCTTGATGACAAGTTGCCGATCGGATTGGCGGATGATTGTAAGGAAAAAAAAATTGTATGATGTGTTGTGTAAAATGATTATTTATTTATTTTTATTAAACTTCATGTACCTATTTACTGTATTTTAAGGCTGGTGAGCCTTAGAATTAATGGGACTGTGTTGTAATAGGTACAAAACAAATAAAGAGCAAAATATCAATTTAGTAAAAAAAAAAAAGGAAAAAAATGCAAAATTGATAATATGCATTTTAAAACCAATAAATATGACCTGGCAAAGCTTGTAAACTTCATGTTGTACTCTAAAACAATTATAATTTCAATAAATAAGCACGTTATCAAGAGGGCAATGTACTTGCATAGCTTTAACTTAATGTTGTTTCTAAACAACTAGCGCCATCTATGCATTCGTGAGCGTACTTTTAAGTACGTACGATAATCAAGCAGGGTCAATTTTATTTCTATTAATTTTAAAATAAAGTTAATACGACAATTCAAAATTTGAATAAACGTGTAAAATGCATTAAAAAATATTTATTAACTACATAACTTTTTACGTGTAGTGCAAATTATCAACATTTTGACTTACCTATTTCTTAATAAACTATTTTTTATATCGTTCCGTAAAGGGAAGGCGCCTACGGCAGCGGCCTGTCCGTGTCTCACGACTCGGTGTTCACGGGAGAGCGGTCGGGAGACGAGTCGAGCGACGAGCGACCCACTCCTGCGCACGGATTGGCGCATGTCGCCACATCGCATCGGGTGAGTATTTTTACCTTATATTAAACCGCCTACAGATAGGTAAAAAGAGAGTTGACCTCTACCAACTTTTTACACCCATTTGAGTAATTGAGATTTGGATACTCATCCTTACTAATCCTTACTATCCTTACTTAATATTATAAATGCGAAAGTAACTCTGTCTGTCTGTCTGTCTGTTACGCTTTCACGCCAAAACTACTGCACCGATATAAATGAAATTTGGTACAGAGATAGAATAGACCCTGAGGAACAACATAGGCTACTTTTTACCCGGGTGCGCTAAGTAGTTCCCTCGGGATGCGGGTGAAACCGCGGGAAACAGCTAGTATAATATATTATTATGTCCTTCAAAACCAGGAAGAACCTTAAAAATGTAACATTAATTCAATATAAGACTCACATAATATAATGTTACATGTCGTTACAAATGAGATTATATATAAGGCGTGACTTCTGACGCGAGTTTGTAAGCTTATTTACTACTGAGACTTCACTACGGTTATTTATAACAAGTAAATAGTAATATTATGTAATCACTGCAAGTTCACACCTCATAAAACACAATGAACTTCACAATATTCTTCAATATTCCATTCTTGAGGAGTTCGTGGCTAAAATAAAAGCCGCACTGGGGCCTTACAATGACGTGCCAAAGCAGGAATAGTTTCGTTGTAAAAAAGAGACGGTGCTATACGACGTTAGTAGCTGTGTCTCGCTCTCACACCTTAATAGTGATTGCAAAAACACGTGGTGGTACGGCCCCTGGTCGATTGTAGAAAGGTTGAGCTATGCTTGTCGCGGCCGGTTCGTGGATGACCATCTATGTCATAGCGAGACTCCTCCGTGCCTCGCAAAGCACGTTAAGCTGTTTGTCCTGCTGTTTTTTGTAGATCATTGGCAGTCGTTACGGGTAGTCAGAAGCTAGAAAGTCTGACAACTAGTCTTACCGAGGTATTGATAGACAGTCTCTCCATGTAAAACACTGGTACTCAGCTGTATCCAGTTAGACTGAAAGCCGGCCCCAAGACAGTTGGGAAAATACTAGGCAGATGATGATGATGATGATTGAATCCCTTATTATTCTTCCTCCTCGGTACCTCTAATGTTAAGGTTCATTGACCCGTGCTTTGTTTTCTCAACAACGAACCTTGTGGAAAGACATTTTGATAATTCCCACTAAAAAAGTTATTAATACGAAAGTAGGTCTGCCTGTCTGTTGGTTATGCCATTGCGGTTTAACCGCTAAAACGATTTGGATGAAATTTTGGTTTGGCGATAGATTGAAACTTGAGAGAGGACATTGAATTTATTCTATCCGAAGACATGAACGAGTTCCCTTGCGATGCGAGTTCAAACTGGAGAGATATAATATGTACCTATGTTCTGAAATCTTAATGCGGTTCACAGAATACATCTACTCACCAAGTTTCAAAAGCATAGTTCTTACAGTTTCGGAAAAAAGTGGCTGTGACATACGGACGGACGATAGACAGACAGACATGACGAATCCATAAGGGTTCCGTTTTTTACCATTTGGCTACGGAACCCTAAAAATCAATTGCCAAATGTGTGTTTGTAAAGGTCATCTTTCAGAACTGTTCAATCGATCTAATTAGTATTTTGTTTGCTGCGTTCAATGAGAAATGTAAAGTAAAAATTTGCTTATACATTTTACATTTTTTTTTTTTTACAAATATTGCCTGTGTACAGGCTTGGTCGAAAGAGAAAACCTCCTAATCTTACAAGACAGCTAAAATATACAAACAGAGTCAAAACAAATTATTGAATTCGTAACACAAATAAAACAGCACGTTTCTTTATTTCCTCTCGCGTCCTTCCCAACTCTTCGATATCAGCAACATCGTCGTTCACATAATGAGATGTATTTATAAAAGACTCGATGTTTATGACACAAACCGAACTCCGGTATTGTTCTGTGGCGGAAGCAGGTGGGTTCCTTTCTTTGCTCTCATAACGTACCAACCAACATAATGAGTTTACTTTAAATTTGACGACAACAACGGCAGAGCTTTTCCTTAAAAAGTCGCGTCTTTAAACATTATCTTATATAAAAAAACTATTAAAAGTGATTTTAAAACGATTAATTTTAGGAATCAAAAATAATACAAACTATTTTCATTTGCTCATATTTTTGCTTAATGAAATGAAATTATTTATTGTATAACTGGGATATATAAATCACTTTTACACGTCAATAGTTTTGTTATTATGAGAATGCTGGCGGCGGCATTTCCTAGCTGACTACCTCTGAGAAGAAATGCCGAAACAAACTCAGGGGTCGTGGTCTCTTTTAAAGTCCATACAAAGTTGATGATCAATTGATTATTAATGGGAGTGTAGACAATGACAGAATGACAGAATCCATAGTTTTAAAGGATACAATATTATCTTGTACCTGTGTCTATACCATGCACGGGTCTACAGAGTTCAGGACCTTTGGGAGGCGACCGTGGGGCCATAGTCAACACTTAGAAGCCCTTTAGAGACGGACTTAAATAATGGTGACACTTAACCGCCGGCGATTATCCCTGTACTCATACTCATCTCACACTATAGGAATTCATCTGAGGATCTCCGATTTTTGCAGGACAATTGCAGAACATGGAAATAAATTACTTGGGCTATTATGATGGGATGATATTGGACTAGAATAGAAGGAACTATGAGAATCTAAGCAAACTATGAAACAATATACACACGTAAAAATGGTAGGCAGCGACTCGCTAGCTCACTAACCGGCCTCCACAGAAATAGTCGCAATACAGTTTATTATTTGTGATGTCAAGTGTTGGTTTTTAGTATTAAACTGTACTTTTCTACTTTGAAATATTTTATTATATAGAATTTTACACGATATACATGATTTTAAATTTAAACTACTTAAAACTACTTAGGGCTAAAGATTAAAAAATACTACTACAACATATATGCTAAAACAATAAATATAAAATACAAAAAAAAAACACCTAAAGGAACACTTTAAGGTTAAGCGTCAAACTTACCTACTTGTAACCACAAAAAATAATAGTTTAAAAAAACACGCTTTTATTGCTGACCGAACTAAAAAGTAGAAAATAATTTTTAAATAATTCAATTCAGAGTAAAAAGCGTGGGGTGCATTTTCCTATATTTTCATGACTCTCCTCTCATAAATGGTTGCCAATAGAATAGGTGTAATAATTAAAATATCAAGCACCCCACGCTTTTTACTCTGAATTGAATTATTTAAAAATTATTTTCTACTTTTTAGTTCGGTCAGCAATAAAAGCGTGTTTTTTTAGTTTTTTTAAACTATTATTTATTTTCCATTTTTTAGTTCGGTCAGCAATAAAAGCGTGTTTTTTTAGTTTTTTTTATCGGATTATTGCATTGTCATCGGCCCTTAACACGTGTGCAAAGTTCCAAGTTGATCAGACGTCTAGAAACCAGTGAAAATTAGGTTCAAAGATTCCGTTACATACATACATACATACATACATACAACCCGAGCTAATAAAAGCGTGTTAAAAAAAAAACAATCATAATATTCTGCTATCCTCCATTCGCACTGCTGAGAGCAAAAATTCACTTCGCTTTCATTCTAAGATAATCTTAACCTAAAAAAATATTCTTAACTTTTTCTTTAAAAACCTTCTTTTGATGACTTGAGTAGCTAATGTCATCATACCATTCATCGTCGACATAGTGACGTTGGTTCTAAAACATTAAAATTCTTCGCGACCAGTTAACACCTAATCTTTAATCTTTTGACGGCACGTTTGGCGTAGTGGCTGCGAAATTGGCTGCGGGTTCGATTCCCGCACGGGACAACAAAAATTGTTCCGGGTCTGGGTGTTTGTGCATGTGTAATGTATGTTTGTAAACGCACCCACGATACAGGAGTAATTCCTAGTGTGGGGCAACGTTTTACAAAAAAAAAGCACATATGAAAGATTAGGTATACGTGGTCATAAGCACAAAGGTTCTATCTATGGAGATGATCCGTCAAGAAACTCCAAATTCAAAATTAAAATCAATTTCAATATTATGAGCCTAAAAAAACTATCATACTATCTCCATTTCACTACATCGACCATAATTGGAAAGAAAATAAAGTCTTCGATAAGAGAAACCTTTTGCTCGGTAGAGTTAAGTAAGTATTGTCTGGCTATTGTGCTTAGCTTATCAACAACAACAATAACGGCCTATGTATTGTTCTACTTCAGGGCGAAGACCTCTTCTCACACAAAGAATGTATGAGCATTGATCACCACGCTTACCAAAGGCGATTTAGGACCTTTTTTTTTACATGTCCAGGGGCTGTACCACCACGTATTTTTGCAATCACTATTCAAGTTTGAGAGCGTGACACAGCTACTAACGCCGTATAGCTCCGTCTTTTTTCACAACGAAAATAATCTTGTTTTGGCACGACATGGTAAGGCCCCTGGTCTCCTCTCGATGTTTTTCTTCACCGTTAGTTAGTGGCATCTAAGTTGAACTTAGAAAGTGCATACGTATAACTTTGAAAAAGTAACGTAGTACATGCCAGGTTCCAAACCCGCACCTCGACTTTTCTTGTCACCTCGCGTAAAACTTTTCACAATCTTCCTAGCGTATTACTAGGCACTTTGATTGTTCCTTGAAGCCGTGGCCTTTTGTTTTTGTATATTCTACGACTAGCTTCTGCCCGTGACTCAGTCCGCGTGGAATAGTGGTGCTCCGCTACTATTGGTTGTAGCGTGATGATATATAGCCTATAACCTTCCTCAATAAATGGGCTATCTTACACTGAAAGAATTTTTCAAATCGTACCAGTAGTTCCTGAGATTAGCGCGTCCAAACAAACCCACAAACAAACTCTTCAGCTTTATTATATTAGTATAGATACACATGAATAGCAAAAGCTTTCATTCTGTCATTTTTGATGACCACATTGAAACTATAAATATATTCAACCAGCCTTCATATCTATTCAAATAGAAAGTACATAAATAGTACCATGTCATCGTACTAGCTCTTATACAACTTCACGAAATAGCCGGTCATTGTGCGCTCTTCAATGAGTTGCGGAAGTTTTGGTGAGTTTGTGCTTTCGATGGGAAAAACGGTGATACGTAAATTGTGACATTGTATTGGACCATGAAGAGTACTGGCTTTTACCATTATTCGAGCAAAAATAAAGACTTCTAAGGCTGTACCACCACGTGTATTTGCAATCGCTATTCGGGTGTGCGAGCGAGACACTACTACTAACTTCGTATAGCATCGTATATTTTTCACAACGAATCTATTCCTAATTTGGCACGTCGTGGTAAGGCCCCAGGTTGCACATACAAAAACTCAAGAAAATCTCACTCAACTTATTAAGCTAACTTAGATATGAGTACGTAAAAAGCTTTTTTATACCTCTAAGCTAGGCCAACAGTTATTTAGAAATTATAAGATTTTTATAATCAAAAAAGCTTCAAAAATAATTGTTTCAAAGGTTTTGAAGGTAAAAATGGACAGTTCATATTTTTTTAACCTAAAAAAAAAGGAAGACTGTATTGCTCAAGATGTCTGATTGGAATCTGATGACTTAAAACCTGTATTTCTTGTTTTATACGTAAAAATCATGATGGCTGAACAAAAGCAAACAATCTCTCGTAGTACTGAACCCGGGACACGCCCAGACGAGTATTAATTAATACATTTATTAATACCACATAACAACATCACGTAGCTGCCGTGATAATTCAACCATAATAATCCTACACATGTAGATGTCAGAAGTACCATTCGGTACAAGGTGGTGAATTGTAGACTGAAGCAAGTAAACTAACAGGGACTATAATATTTCCAGTCTAATTTCACATATTCGATATTTGAGTAATTATTTAGTATCGTTTATTTAAAAGAAAGTATTTACATTATTTACATTACGAAAAATAAAAAAAAAGGAAATATATTCTAATATAAATCTAACTAAAATATTGCGTCAAAAAATTCTTCCTCATCGCCGTCAACTGGAAGTGTACCCAAGAGGCTGGCAGCATTGCCACGTTGGATGGCAAGGCTTAGCCTTTGGCCAAAGTAAAAGCCAGCCTTTGGGTCACGGGAAGTGTCAACAAGCCGCTTCGCTAATTCTTTAAAATATAATTAATTAGTAATTAATTAATTAATCGCTAATTCTTTAGTATCTAGATTTCTTTGGAGTTCATCTGATGTAGATATTTTTATCACTTGACTTGACTCTGTTTGTGAAAATGGATAGGTCGTCGAGAATATTTATTAAAGAGGACTGGAATACTAATACTAATTAATATTTAGTTAAATTTCTATTTTCGAAGTTTTTCAATTGAAGCATTACCTCAATTTGAATCTTCGCTACGTGTCTCCCAATTTCTGGGTATTTTTGGATTGCAAATCAACATTATTTGACAACGTTCGTTTTTTTAATTCATCGATTTACTTTTAGCGTTAGCGTAAGTTAATCTTACTCTAATCTTACAAGATCTAAACATAAATCAATCATACATTAAACTGGTATTCTAGAACATTACTTAAGCCTGGCTTTAACTGTCTTCAAATCAATACTCATGACCTATGACTGTGTATCGTTCGTAAACCTTTTTTCGGATGGGAAATCTTCAAATAGAAATAAAATCTTCAATTCAAATTCCATTTCCCGCCATGGGTGGGGAGGGAATGAGTGTCGAGACTCTTTCTGGCTAAAGCCCATCCATGCTCCTTCCTCAGCCCTTTGTATTCCGGAGTAACTCTTCCGAACATCCCGCAGCCCCGGATCATTCTAGAATGCCTAAGTAACCATCATGTTTGATATTGATAGCATTTACATTGCATATTACCTCCTTATTACTTACTACACCAACGATCCGAGCAATTAAACGATCTCTAAAAATCGAATCGGCAATCTTATAAACCGCTAATCAATATAAAAAAACCGGTACCATCAAAACAAGATCATTTATAGCCAGCTCTTAAAAAACCGGCCAAGTGCGTGTCGGGCCACGCGCAGTAGGGTTCCGTAGTAGGAGTTAGTTAGTCGACTATAACTCTGTAACCGGTTAAGCCTACTTAGCCGTGATAGTTTTCCTTGTAATTTCATTATATGTACTACGTCTGTGATTTTTTTCACATTTCTAGGTACAGCCATTCAAAAGTTAGAGGGGGGGGGTAACTCGTATCGAACAAAAATTTGCACTGAAAAGCTAGATATTTCGCAAATGGCTCGCTTAACCAAAAAATGGTCTTCACACACCCATCATATTTTTGAAAGACCTATCTAACGATACCCCACACGGAGGGGTACGCGAGAAAAAAAATATTCATCCCCACTTTACGTGTTTGGGAGCTATCCTAAAAAAAAATATTTTTCAAAATTTTATTTTACCACTTTCTCGGCGTGATCAATATACGTATCCATACCAAATTTCAGCTTTCTAGTATCAAGAACCTCGGAGCTATGCCGCGGACAGACAGACAGACAGACAGACAGACAGACAGACAGACAGACAGACAGACGGACATAGCGAAACTATAAGGGTTCCTTGTCGGACTACGGAACCCTAAAAAATTAGCCTTCTGCGACTTCTTACGTGATGCAAGCATGTAGTAACGCGAAATCCTATACAAGATCGAGTTCCGTTGCTCAGTTATGCTCTCTCGAACACAGTCACAGTTGTGTTGGATACCGCGCGTGTGTTGCGGACCTAATTCAAGTTATATTTTTTTTCCTCCAACGAATGGGATGAATCACCCAGTCTGAACCGAGACCGCGAACACGCCCGGCGTACAAAATATTATTCGATATTTAAAAAGTTTTCAAAGAGTGCTGTGCCAGTGTTAAAAAATAGTGTTTTTTTTATAAAGTGCTCCAAAAGAGGTTTTGTGTTATTAAGTTTCTGGTTTCAGTGATATTTAAAGGTTATTTATATTACTACCGGTACATGTTTATACATAATCGATATTTGAGTAATAATTTAGTATGTAAATCTCTTTAGAATCCATCTGATGTTCGTACTTTTATCTTACGGCATTGAATCTGCTTTATTAAGCTTCTGGCCTTGCGAAAATGTTTAGGTCGTCGAGAATATTACCAACCGCTATATTTTATGAAACTAAGTACAAATTAAATAATACTCTTATCAAAATGCAGTCCACCATAACATAACCATAGCCAACAAAAACAATAAAAAAAAACGAAAAAATGACGTCACTCCCGTCTCGCCACCCTCGACAGCGTGAATTTTAAAAATAGCGCTAATTTCAAGCTAATTAGCCAGTTTAATGTTTTACGTCTGCCTTTCAAATATGGAAACTGGGTTTGGTCTTAGAGTCTGACTCATGGTTGGCTCCCGATCGATAACATATATATGGCCAGTATTTTTAGTTTTGTTTTGTTTTCCGAAGTTCGAATATTACGTCACTGCTTTGTTTTCGTTCGAAGTTGGTGTTAAGTGTGAATATTGTCAATATTTGTTAGGGATCTTCAAAAACATAAATTTTGATGTTAGTAGCTTTTCAAAGTAGGAGTATGGAATTTTAATTGAAAGCTAAATATTTTTTCTTTTAAAGTAAACTGAAAAGTGTTTTTTTTATTGATATTACACTGGCGTTAAAAGTAAATGACTACTTCGCAAAGCAAATTAAAAAGAAAAATCGAATTAAAAATTTATACAATTAAGTAATTTTAATCAAAAAACCGTATTATCTGAAGTACATAAATATGTATTTGGTATATTTTATAGAATTCTGCACATGATAATGACACGCGATGCACACACAAAAACTAAACACCTTCGTGTTAGGTTACCTACTGTAAAAAGTTAAACAAAAAAATTTTATCGACAGCTCGATGCTGTAGGTAATGCAAATATTATTCTCCATTACGTTACTGTATCTTTAAGAAGATCCGAATAATATTACAACTCTTCTTAGAAGTTTTAGTTGGCACTGGGTTCAGGTCTACTTCCTTAGTTTGTTTTGGTTGTAACAGACCTTGATAAAACTATTCAAAATCAATAAAATCAAATCATTTATTCAAAATACATGTACCATATAATTTACAAAGTTGCTTAGCTTATATATATTATATTGTATTGTAAACATTTCTTTTTGAAAAGAGTGTCTATGGAGTTTCTTGCCGGTTCTTCTCCATAAGACCCACTCCGGAACTGTGCAACTAGCTTGACGTTTCATAACAGCCTGCAAGACCTATTTGAAAAAAAAAAAATAGTTTTGAGTTTAGACTATACAGACAGGTCCAGCGAAAATCTGTTATTTATTTATTTTATTTATTTATTTAACAATTTATGTACACAGAATATAAGAAAAGAAGAAGGAATAGGAAAGCATTGTACAAAGGCACTACTTATTTCTTAAGAAATCTCTTCCAGTAGACCTGCGATAGGAGAGTTAAAATAAGAGATGTAGACAGACTGTGTAGAAAAAGAAAGTAATAATATTATTTAAAACATACAACATAAACTTTACATAAATAATACATATACAAATAGAATAAACTATAAACAACAATACATAAATACTCAATATATAAATATACTATACATATTATATGCATCTATGAAGATGAGGAAAGATAGTAATCTTTAACTTTACGCTTAAAAGAAGCAACAGTTTGACAGTTCCTTAGTTCAGGTGGAAGTGAATTCCACAGTCGTACCGCTTGCACTGTGAAGGAATATGAGTAGAAGTCAGTGGAGTGGGAGGGGAATTTGAGGAGGGATTTGAGGTGAGACCTGCAGGGCGCATCTGGTGAACGAACAAAGGAAAAACGTTCCCGCAGGTAGGAAGGAGTTTTAGGGTTGTACAGGATATTAAAAAGAAGACACAAAATGCGAGTGTTCCTGCGAAGACGAATGGGGAGCCACTTGAGATTCATGCGAAAATGAGAGACATGATCATACTTTTTGAGGTTAAAAATAAAACGAATACATATGTTTTGCAACCGCTCAAGCTTATTTAAGAGCTCCTCTGTGGCATCCAAATAACAGGCATCGGCGTAGTCTATGATGGGTTGAATGAGAGTCTGAGCAAGTGAGATTTTGGTATTCAAGGGCAAAAAGTTCTGGAGACATTTCAGCGTGTGAAAAGTGAAGTGCACTTTACGACTGACTTCAGCGACCTGAGCAGACCAAGATAAGTCAGAGTCAATTATGACACCCAAGTTTTTAGCCATTTTAGCGTAGTCAATCTGAATCCCATTCAGACAGAGAGGTGGTAGGGACGCAACATCAAGCCTGTTCCGCATGTATCTGCTGCCAATGATCATGGCCTGAGACTTCCTGGGATTGATTTTCAGCCCAAAAGACTGTGCCCAATCGCCGATCATATTCAGATCATGATTCATGGCTGTAATAGCAGCTACGGCTTCCGAGCATGAAAAATGATTGTAAAGCTGCAAGTCGTCTGCGTAGAGATGGAAATTGGAGGAAATGACCCTAGTGACCGAGTCAATGAAGACAGAGAAGAGAAGAGGAGAGAGGACGCCACCTTGGGGTACACCCGCAGTAAGGTTACACCAGTCGGAAGATAAGTTGTCAAGGCGAACACACTGCGTGCGGCCTCTTAGATAGGAATCAAACCAACTTAGAGTGGTAGAAGAAACATTGATAGATTTAAGGATTCCCAGAAGGATATCAAAATCAACAGAGTTAAAAGCACTGCTGAAATCAAGAAGAACAAGCAAGGAGAGAGATTTATTTTCCATCGCAAGGCGGATGTCATCGGTTACCTTCACAAGTGCGGTTACAGTGCTGTGACCAGGGCGAAAACCAGATTGGTAAGGACTAAGAAGTCCATTACTTGTGAGAAAAGTAGAAAGTTGATGCTGGACCAGATGCTCAAGAACTTTAGAAAGGTAAGGGAGGATAGAAATGGGTCTAAAATCTGACAAAGTAGAAGGGTTAGAAATTTTAGGTAACGGAATAATGATTGCTTCTTTCCAGGACTCAGGAAAGGAACCGGAGAGCAAGGAAAAATTAACAATGTGAGTCAACACAGGAAGCACTGAGGGAAGAGTCAGAGAGATCATTCTTGAGCATATATTGTCATTACCAACTGCATTAGAGGAGATTGCACGGATAGACTTCATTACATCAGCCTCGGTCACAGCACTCCATTCAAAAGAAGGACACTGTGGCATCGGCAAACTCGAAAGCCTACCTAGTGTACAGGTTCTGACGTGCGGATCTAAACGGACAGGGGGACAGGAGAAATAATTGTTGAGAGCACACACGTCAGTGTCCCCACAGGAAGCGGCAGTAGCTTTACCGATGCCAATTGTTTTCAGAAATTTCCATACCTCAGAGGAGTTACGGTTATCAAGAGAATTATGGAAGTAGCGCCTCTTTGCATCTCTGCACATTCGACTGCAGCGATTACGCAACACTTTATAGGCAATAAGGTTGCGCTCTGACGGACTACGCTTCAACCTCCGCTTAGCCCTGTCTCTACTAGCCATCAATTCCTTTATGGAAGGAGTAAGCCAAGGAGCCGGAATAGTCCTAACTTTGACCCGACGGGTAGGTGCATGGCTGTCAAACAAACGCAGTATATTATAATTAAATGAGTCAACCATGTTATTAATGCAGGTACTCTCAAAAATATCTGTCCAGTCGATAAGATCAGCATCACGCTTCAATGCCTCCAAATCTATGCCCTTGTAATTCCGAAGGAAAAGATAATGAGGCTTTCGCTTAGGAGGACGAATCCTATAAGACAAAAAGATGAAATCATGGTAGGAAAAACTGGCTGTAAGCTGTCCATGAAAAGAGACATTACTGGTCTTAGAAACAATCATAAGGTCCAGCAATGAAGGTGTGCAGTTAGGAAAATTATGAGTAGCAGAAAGAGGTAAGATACTAAGATTGAAAGAAGAAAGGAGAGATTGAAGTTTATGAGCTCGGCTGTCATTCTTTAAAAGGCATGTATTAAAATCACCCATCAAAACTACATGCTCGTAAATGGGAGAAAAATCATTTAGAAGAGTGTCAAAAGAATCAAAGTAATTAATGTTGAGGTTAGGGCTGTAAAGAACTCCAAGCAGCAATTTAGTGTGGTTAAGGGAAACTTCAAGAAATAGATGCTCTGCCGATTCCGAGTACAGTGAAGGTGAAACACTGATGATCTTATACGGAACATCAGCTCGTATATAGATCGCAACACCGCCACCCCCTTTCCCCGTTCTGTCATTTCGGACAAGAACAAAGCCAGGGAGGGCATAGTGCGTAGATAACAGAGAAGGTTTAAGAAAAGACTCCGATATCAACAAAGCATCAAGATGAGCACTGTCTATGGATGCCAGAAGGTCGGAATAATGGCTAGGAACACTTTGAGCATTAATGTGAGCTACATTGAAATTATTAGGATAAGGAGAGAGAAGCGAGGAGATTTGATCACCCAAAGTCAAGGGGACTGAAGAATCACTGTCTGCACTAAGAAAACTGTTTAAAGATGAAGAACACGAAACAAAACTGTCATCAGAACCGTTATCACTCATAGAATAGAATATATATATATATATAATTAATATATAAATAACAAAATAAAATATAAAAACAATATAAAAAAATACAAATAAAAGATAAATTAATTAATCTCTAGGCTATTTAACTCACCTAGTCGCTGTAGATGAGAGACTAACAACTTAATTCACTTAAAAATAATAAATTAAACTAAAAACCGGTACTAACCGTAAAATCACAAACATCAGTAAACATAACGAGAATAACAGAGACAAGAGAAAGACGGTAACAATACAAAAACAAATGTCACATCAACATGTCAATGTCAAAACGCTAACGCTGTCAACAAGATGTAAATAACTAAATATGATTCTGACATTGAAGACTACCGGCACAAAAAATAAAATATTATGTTACTGAGATGTGAATGTACCGACATTACAAGAACAAAATTAAGGAACGTACAAAAAGAAACTATAAAGTAAAGTGAACAGAATACAAAACAGAAGAATAACAACAATTGAGGCACATAACAATTAACGGCGAGCCTTCCTGACAATCTTAGTCTTCGTGATAGCTGCTTTAGGAGAAGCACTAGCCACAGTGGGCGAAGTACTAGCAGCGGCATCAACAGAAGGTGCAACACTAACGGGAAACAAATCGATAAGGTCATTAAGCTCACCAACACAGGAAATCTTTCGGCGAGACTTATCAGGTGCCAGGACGATTATCTTTCCCTCAGCAGACCAGCAACTATTGATCCCGAAGTGCTTACGTGCGGCTAAGAAAACATGATGACGGGCTTTTGTTAGAAACTCGGAGATTGTGATCCCAGTGCCCTTCAGTGCCGTTTTATTGTCCCAGACCAAGCGACGATGCTCCATGTCTCTGAAGCGTACCAGCACAGGCCTGGTTTTACCCTGCGAGCCTCCAAGTCTATGACACACTTCAAAGATCTCCAAGCTCATGTCTTCAATCTTCAGCTGCTTGACCATGATCTGAAGTATAGTCTCGCTGAGTTTTTCGTTGGCCTTCTCCGGTACACCATGAAACAGCAAGATCTTTCTTCTCATGGTGGTTTCATGCTTGTCCAAGGCAAGAGAAAGCAGCTCAACTTGAGTTTTAAAATGAGACAACGTTTGGCAAACAAAGCTTTTGAAATCTGAGAAGTCCGATGAGAGTGAAGCCAGATCTGAGTGAGTTGGAGTGGTGCCAGCTGAAACTTTTTGCAGCTTCTCTTCATAGTCACGCATACGGGAACTGAATAACTTCTCCAACTCATCAATACTGTGCCCAAGTTTGCTGTCCATTTCAGTTGAAGTTTTTAGTTGTTGGTTGTTGTTAGAAGGAGAGTTTATTGAGGAATAGTGAGCGAAGGTGGGTAAATCAGCCAATTAATACATAAAATTAATAAAAATAAGAGTTAAACTATATTAAATAAATATTAAATAGGGGAGCTATAAAAACACAACTGTATGTCACGCCTACCCACGTAGGAAAAAAAAGCTAATAGGTGATAGGCCTAATTAGGTCATAAAAAGTACAATTCTAATCTACGATATCTATTAAGTTGAGCCTTAATTACTAACCAGTATTGGTCGTAGTATGATATGCGGTCGATATGCAAGGTTAAGCGTCATATGCAGCGGTGATTCTGCGGATGGGTGGCCCTGACCTTTCTTCTATATCAGCTATTAATCGAGAGGTGCCGCGTCTGTTGCGGTTAGATTGATGCGCTTACCTTTATCAACTACATTTATCACAATTAAAATAATATTCGTGACAAAAATCGTAGGTCTCTCTTTATGCAAGTAAGTGTACAAAATATCTAGAGCAAGTACTTTAGATTTATGTCCAAGTTTTATTAACATAAGAAAAGAACTAATACGTATCAGAACATATCCAACAAAAGTTGGCAAGAATAAGCTTTATAAGTAGAAATTCCTAAGTTAATGTAGTTGACTCATTTATATTACACTGGCAGCGTGGGTGGCGTGGGCAGCCGGCGAGATAAAGTTGTATGATTTTGTTTTTACTATTTCACATCCACATGTTTGTATTTAAATGCAAAATGTGTATAATATCTATCAAAGTTCAGTCCTTTATTTAATTTCTTATTACGTACTTGTAAAACTAAAAACAATTGCCCGTTCCTATATTTCTTTATGGGGTAAAATCAGTGCCGGATTTATATTTTTTATGAGTGTAGGCCACTTTATTTCCGCCGCCCATGTACCTTCCTAAAATAATAATTTTACATTTATAGTAAAGAAAACGCTAAAGTTAAATAAAAAAACCGGCCAAGTGCGAGTCGCGATCTTGTTTTTTTTTGACCGCATAATTAAGTTTGTTTACAATTACATATTTAAAAAGCATGTTAATTATATGGAATAATATTTTTCAATAAATAGTAACAAAAACAGAGTTTGAAAACAAGTATCTGCATAATCGATAGCGCGAGCGAAGCGAGCGCAAATTTTTTTTAGCATGTTTATCATAGGTAACAATATTTTAAAATAAATGGTAACTAAAACAGAGTTTGCAAAGAAACACAAAGATCCACGTTACCGAAAGCGCGAGCGAAGCGAGCGCGAATTTTTTTAGCATGGTAGGGAACATGTTTCAATAAATTGTATCAAACAGAACAGAATCTGAAAATTAAAATAGGTAATATACGTAATCAGAAGCGAGGGCGCGAACTTTTTTTCAACATGATAATTATATTTTCAATCAATTGTAACGAAAACAGAATCTGAAAAGAAATCCTTACTAATATTATAAATGCGAAAGTAACTCTGTCTGTCTGTCTGTCTGTTACGTTTTCACGCCAAAACTACTGGACCGATATAAATGAAATTTGGTACAGAGATAGAATAGACCCTGAGGAACAACATAGGCTACTTTTTACCCGGGTGCGCTAAGTAATTCCCTCGGGATGCGGGTGAAACCGCGGGAAACAGTAAGAATATGTAATTGAAAACGCGAGCGAAGCGAGCGCGAATTTCTTTTTTAGCAAGATAACTAAATAAATAATATTTTTTTTATGGGTTGCCATGATTGTTGATGTTGCAACCTATTTTATTTAGTTTCCGAAGATGGGAGAATTTTTCGCTAGTTCAATAAGGTTAAGTTCAGTAAGGTTGCCTAATCAGGCAACCTTACTGCCTAGCCCCAGGGTAGCTACGCCTCTGCTCACGCTTTTATTTAAGTGCTAACTGATAACTGTAAATTAAAGCGTATGTTGCTTTCCGCGAAAACAGTGAAAAATTCTTCGACATCCAGGCTAACATTCTGTGTAGGTTTATGCAAACTACTCAAAATTTTTACTTTGTACAGAACAGAAAACAAGCGCTCCACGGACGGAACCCCAATAAAAATGTTGAATCTGTGACGATACAAATTCCGGCCATGTCCTGTTGGTAGCTATGGAAGCTATTGGGCGCCTGCTTTATTAAGCGCTTAGCATACGTCTAAGACTGGTTTGCACCATAGCTCACTAAATGCAAGAATTGGTAGGAAAATATACTCACCTAAAAATTTTAAGACAGGGAGGCCTATGTTCAACAGTGGACCAATGTAAAATAGGTTGATAATACTGATATTTATGACATCTTCGCTATCTTAACTAGGTAAAACAATAGTTTTAAAGGGACAAAAATATGTAATATATACGTATATTTATAATGCAGTGGGCAAGTCGGTAGTAGTTGTAATGAGATTGTGGGTATGATGTCAAAACTTTCCCCATGTCACATGTCGGGGCTCCCATATCCCCGGATCATTGATACAGCTGATACGGCGGTAGCTACGCCCCTGGTGGTTACGTTGAGCCACTGTCGCCCGCCCCCTGCTCTCATCCAACACTCACGCAATAATATAGATAAAATAGGTACAATAACGTAGCAGTAGGTACCTAGGATTAATAATTTTCGATAGGAATGAGTTTCATTAGGGATTTAACGTATTAGTATAAAAAACTATGAGAAAACCAGTGAACTTGTTAGACTTTTATCCTCTGAAATCGAGTGAGTGTCCTCTGAAATCTGCCGCCCCCAGGACGCTGCCGCCCCTAGGCCGCTGCCTATACGGCCTATTGGCAAATCCAGGACTGGGTAAAATGGGCAAGACTTGGCTTCGATGCCCAAAAATACTCTTAATTATGATATTAATATTCATTGCTTAAAAGTCTATAGTCATAGTTTACGTCACAATAAGAAAGTAAAATAAACAGGCGTATCTGCAGACGCCAGATTAATAAAAATAATTATTGCATAACCACAAGATTGGAGGCTATATTTAACATCGTAATAATAATTCGTTTGCAGTTTTAAACGACTGGTTATTTTTTGTTTGTTTTGACGCATTTTAACTTTCCTCTTAATAAGTATAGGATCACTGGCGCCACTTATTAGAAATTGCGCTGTCATTTAAACGATTGGCAATCTGGTACAGCATCGTAGATTGTATTGCAGCATTATTCCACCATATTAGTACATTTGTATTTACTCAATGTTACTCTGTGATTAAGAATACTATTGTGCTAACAAGGAAAGTCTTATAAGCTTCTTGCGGGACAGGCACAACCTGATGCAGGAAGTCTTTGAAATTGTATCTTGTTTGTAACTCTTTAAAGAAATCTAATTTTTAAGCATAATTCAAAACTATGTAACCTTTATTTTGTTTTAATAAATTTATTCTTATTCTTATCGTAAATGACAGACGCTCTATGAATACAATTTTTAACAAGTTTTCTGCCAGTTACTGTTGTCTTGATTGTAGCTTTGGTTGCTTTTATAAGGTTGATTGATGTCATGGTTGATATAGGCTTAGGTATGCTTAGGACTCTCTAGCAAATGGAACATGAATCATAATCAGTAACATAACATTTTTCCCCGTTTGTTTATATGGGAATATGGGGAATTATTTTCTTATTGCTCATTTAGAGTATCTAACAAATTTCTGAGGTAATTTATTTCTCCTGAATACATTGTTTTTCAGCCAGGACGTATGTAGTGTGACAGGAGTATATAATATTTTTAATTTCTCGCAAATTACTGTTGAATATTAATTCATAGATTTTTCAATAAAATCAGCATCTCTATCCTACTAATATTATAAACGCGAAAGTTTGTAAGAATGTATGTATGGATGTTTGTTACTCTTTCACGCAAAAACTACTGAACGGATTTGGATGAAATTTGGTACACATATAGCTTTTAACCTAGATTAACATATAGGATACTTTTTACCCGGGTGCGCGGAGTAGTTCCCTCGGGATGCGGGTGAAACCGCGGGAAACAGCTAGTTAATAATAAAACGTGGTTTTGTCTATTATTTTTGATTTAAAACAATAAGCCAAAATTTTGGTATCACCATCTTCATCTGCCTAGCCTTTTCCCAACTATGTTGGGGTCGGCTTCCAGTCTTTAACCGGATGCAGCTGAGTGCCAGTGTTTTACATGGAGCGATTGCCTATCTGACCTCCAAAACCCAGTTACCGGGTAACACGGTACCCCTTGGTAAGACTGGTTGTCAGACTTTTTGGCTTCTGACTACCCGTAACGACTGTCAAAGATGTACAAATAACAACCGGGACCAACAGCTTAATGTGCTTTCCGAGGCACGGAGGAGTCTCGCTATGACAAAGATGGTCACCCATCCACGGACCGACCGCGCCAAGCGCAGCTTAACCTTTGATCGGTCAAACCGCGCGGCTGCTACTTAGCCACGAGCTCCTCTGGTATCAGCATCTTGTTCTTCGTAATGTAGCATTTTCAACGTCAGTAAATTGACAACATTCATCAAAAAGTAGATTAAGCCTACAGGCCTCAAAAATATTTCGAATAAAATCTTTAGACATAAGAATAGCAGTTGAAAAAACTCGAAACTAAAAGTTCGTTATATAATATAGACAAAGACACAAACAGGTTATGCTGTGTCAGTTTAGGTATATTTATGCACATAAATAACATTGGAAATATATGTTTATCGTTGTCTAGACATAAACGATATTCTGATAAGATGCGGTATAATATGTCTACGAAATATGTAGTTTAAACTGAATTTTGCACAATTTTTCTATCTATAGGTACATATAAAATGCTTTGTCTGAATGACTGACGGATCAACGCACAGCCTAAACCGTTGATCGTAGACCAGAAACTTGGAGAGGGGCAACATTTGTATGAAACTCGGTAATTTAAAAAAAATAATTAATCCTTTAGCCCTCGCTGGTGAAGCCGCTGGCAGAAAGATAAAATTCAATGAAGTAGTGTAAAACATAAACCTGCTTCCCGCGGTTTTTATCAAATCCTGTGGGTTGAACTCATACCTAATTACTGGCTGTTAGATTTTCGGGATTTCAACCGTCAATCATCTGACAATGACAACCGGGGCCGTTCAATCCGGGATAGGTAGGAATCTCGATATGAAATGGTCACCCAATGACCCACCCACATATTTACCGCGGTTGCTTCTGAGCCGTGAGTATCTCCTCTCCTCTAATCTTATCTTAGATTATTATGTATTAATGAATCTATGAGTGATTAGATTATTTAGGCACTGAATATGTAAATTGTATCATCATTAATATATTTTAGTACAGCATTCAGTTAAATATAAAATTGATTCCAATAAATAAATATAAATAAATATCTTTGGACAATTTCACACAGCGCCATCTAGCCCCAATGTAAGCAATGCAAGCATGCTTGTGTTATGGGTGCTAGCTTAACGGATATACTACTTATATATTTTTATAAATACATACATAGTAACACCCAGACCCGAAAGAATGAATCGAAAGTTTCATCAAAATCAAAACTTGGTATACAAACAGGCTGTTCTGCTGTTATTGTTATCTGATATATCTTTTTATTGTGAAGTAGTTTCATGAAGTATACGACTGAATTTCGATTCATCAAGGTAAAAGGTACGTTTTCTTTTGATGTAGATATTTTACATTCTTACAAAAACGTTATCGTAAAAAACGTTATTATTTTGACTGACCAGTGTCGTGTTATCCAGTAACTGGTTTGTGATGTTATATAGGCAGTAACTCCATTTAAAATACTGGTAATCATCTAGTTAGACTGGAAGACAGTTGAAAAAAAAAACAGATGAAGATTAGCCATCTTTATTGCTTCAGACTTAAACCATCATATATAAGAAGCAAAGTTCCATAACTTATGTAATCGTTTTCAGACGGGATCATGAAACTGAAATAGTTACCTATATAAAAGTTTCGTAATAACGTGCAGAAGAACTTAGTTCGTTGTATGTAGCTGCACGTATTATTATATTACTGTTATGGCAAGTAAAACTACTTTTATTCGGATCTCCTTGGTAATTATTGTATTCAGCTATGAATAGTGATGTGGTTTATGTAATTAATTTTGTATCTTCATATTTTTTAATAAGACTATTTCCAAAAAATCCTGCTAGAAATTCGCTAGAGCCCTACTGTTAGAAATAGCTTATAGCGATAACACTGGCTATTGTCCTTTTTTTCGGATAGGAAATCATCAAATGACTCCTCGCACCGTGGGTGGGAAGGGAGTGTCAGTCTCTTACTGACTAAAACCCATCCATGTTCCTTCCTCAGCCCTTTTTATTCCGGGGGCGCGGTAACTCTTTCGAAAATTCCGCAGCCTCGGCAGTACAATACGACCTCAATGTACTTTTTCGCATGTTTGTATCATTATAGAATACTAGTTGATTCACGCGGTTTCGCCTGCGTCCTTAGAGAACTACTTCGCGTGTTCCATCCATGTTTCCAAATCAAAAAGTAATATACATACATCCTTACAAACGCGTCTATATTATTAGTAAGGATTCGACATTTCGTATAGATAGATATATGATCTTTAAGCGATCCATCAGAGCGTGAGCCTGTCGCCCACAGCTCACACATACCAGAAGTGTGTACGTCCTAACTAGAGGCAGTCGCCACGCATTGCTAATCCCCTCCAAATTCATTTGATGCCACTCATTTAACGTTCGTTAAGCACGTTAGGTGATGAGCACACTGTTAATTAGTCGATAATGCTGATGGTACATTGGTTTAGTTTATTAGAGAATAGGGTTCGTAGTTCTAAATACAGTATACCATGGACTTCTTGTAAATCAAAAATAATTGTATGAAATTAGGCTGAAAATCAGAACTTTTTGAACTTTGGAAACCTAAATGCTCGCCGTACATATATCTAAAATCATCTTAACTTCTCTCATAGGTTCATCCGAAGGTTGTCGTATGAATGTATGTAATAATAAAGATTTTTTTATTCTAGTAGGTAAAGAAGTCTTTGACATTCTGCCTTAGAATAGTCATGACAAATCAGTACTGCCTAATAATTGTTTGACCAAGTTTTTTTTTTGTTGTAAATAGTAGAAGCTGAAATGTGCAGAAACTAGTAATGAGTATAGAAAAGAATTTTATCAAGCCAATCATCACATTACAGAAAAATCGATACGCCATTTAATTTGTACATTCTTCGATTTTAACAATTTGCTGAACGCTAATCACCTGATACAATGTCTAATTGTTCCATCGGATGTTAGGGAAAAAAATCACAAATCACATTGCAGAAAATACCACCATTTCACGGTAATTCGCCGCTGTGCACGCGGCTCAAGCGACGATACATTAATTTCAATGCTCAGTACCGTTTCGCTTGATGCTTCTACTTTCCAAAATTCTCTTCACAGAGCAAACTATGTATTCGTCTCACAATACTTGCAGTGGTTTTGGTTCTCTCTGTCGTGCAACAGTGCTCATCTTACATCGCTTATTAAAAAAAAAAAGCTGTCAAAAATTTTCGCGCGGATTTTCAAATTTGGAATTTGTTGTTCTCATTCTTGGGTTACGGAAAGTGAATTTAAATTGGTAATTTTTACTAAATTGCTTTTTAATACGTGTTTGGCCCAGGAAGGTATGCTTAATTTGAATTTAAGCATAAAAGGTCTTAGGGTCGAAGAGCTTTTCGGTCTCTTCACACTTAAAAGGTACGGAATGACTAGCGAAACCTTTATGCAAATTTTAAACTTAAAATTTGTTCAAAGCATAGTAAATTACGTATCATATCATTCGATTAACTGTGTAATGTGTAATAATACATTTTGTTTACAAGTAACTTTATTTATTCCGTAACTGGGGAATGAGAACGTTAAAAATAGATAACTATTCTAAATTCTAGTCACGTAAAAAAATTGAATGTGAACAAAACTTCAAATTTGGAATTTCGGATATTTGAAGTGGTGACGTAACAAAAATGGCGCGAATCTCGGATGCAATTCGAACTATTTGGAACATGGCCTGGCTGTTGGCAACTAAAGTGTTTTTGGTGAATATTTTTTTTATTACATTTATAAAATCAAAATAATCTTACCATTAAAATTTGTAAGCATAATATTTGAATAATCTGTGCATGTGCAATCGCGTTTATACATAATTTTATTTGTATATAGATGTTGATTGAGCGATAGCCTTGATATTTTCGTAAATTATTCACAATTCATTTTCAACTTACAAATGTGGTAATCGAAACATCTAAATTGTTTAATTATTAATTTATTTAATGTAATAATAACAAAGCATTAATTATGTTCTCCCATTATATAGTAGATCTATATACAAATCCTTACAATCCTAATATAACAAAAGGTATCTGTCTGTCACGATTTCACGGTAAAACGGCTGAACGGATTTCGATGAAATTTTATATTTAGATAACCTGAAACCTAGAGAACGACATAAACTAGTTTTTATCCAGGTCCGTGAAGTATTTTCCTCACGATGTGAGTAAAACAGCGGCACAGCAAGTTATTCTATAACAAAATTAACTATTGACGTCTAAGCTCATTGTTCTGTTACTTAACTAAAGCTAAGCACGTGTCTTTTGAAGATTGCTTGCGTAATACAATGTTACCGTAATAGTTCTCGTGATGTGATGACAGTAAAACAATACTGGCTTTGAGTTTTTTTTCGTGACAATCAATGGCGGGCATGCTTTATTTACTGAAAGTCGTTTCCAAATATTTTAATTTTATGCAACATTTTCTTAATTTCCATATATATATTTAGATCTTCATTTGTCTAGCCTTTTTCTAACTATGTCCATTAATATTTGTAATAAAAATAAAATTTTAGATAGGTAATTAGTAAAAAAATACTTGTGATCTAAAAAGTATAAATAAAAGTTTGTTTATTAAAATTGTCCTTTACGCAAATAAAAATAATATAATCAGGGTTTAATTACCCCATAAAAACCCTACAACTCAATACATTATTGCATTCCAAAATGTAGGCTTGGGTGGTAAACATTTATTTGGTAGGTAACAATCGTGCACCCTGTCGGGCACAGCAAAAGATATTATAATGTTTGTATAAATGTTTGTCCTATGTACTTATCTTACTTTAACGTGAAAACGTCAAAAGGCAAAATATAATTTATACATAGTGTTGTACGATGCGTATAGTGACACATAGGCGCTGTAATTTTCCTAAACCAACACAATAAAAGGAAGGAGGAACACAATAAAATTGACAAATATTTATTAAAATATTTTTCGCCTTCATTTTCTGTAAATAATTTTTTTACATTCAATTTCCTAGTATTAAAAGATATTCTAATAAATATAATAATTAGGTACCTACAGTATTATTTATAATGAGTGATGTCATCATTGTTTTCCTGTATATTATATTTATATAGTAAACCTACCCATATTATGTACACTACATATTCAATTGCATTTAATGCTATATATTTTATGTACTGGATAAAATACTAGAAAACTGCTTTATATAACAAATATCTTCGCGATTCCGTTATGAGTTGGTAGTTATGTAAATTGTTGAGTTGGATTTAATTATAATAATATCTTAACTATCTTTTGGGTTGTATGATCAATGCTTACGCCTTCTCTGTATGAGAAGAGACCTTTGTCCCGCTGTGGGTCAATCAAAAGGCTGATGGTGGTGAATTCTCAATGTATATGTTTTAAATATATCTGTAGTAGGTATAGGGAGAGGAATTTGTGGCTAAGTAACAGCCGCACGGGTTATCAAAGGTTAAGCTATCCTTAGCGCATATACAGAGACAAATACGTCAAGCTGTTGGTCCCGACTGGCCTTTGTAGATCTTTGACATTCTCTGCGGGTAGTCAGAAGCCAGAAAGTCTGACATCCGATCTTACCAATATCGTGGTACCTGGTAACTGGGTTGTGGAGGTCAGATAGGCAGTCGCTCCATGTAAAACACTGGTACTCAGCTGCATCCAGTTTGATTAATAACCCAACCCAATAAAGTTGGGAAAAGGCTAGGCAAATTATCATGCTGTAGGTATAAGGAATTAAAGATAAAGATTGATCCGTGCGGTCACAATTCGCGACGTACTTACATACATACCATGAATATAAACATATAGGCACCATCATCTCACATCGAACAGTCCTGTTCACCTCGTGCGATTACCTTGAAGATCTCAATATAGATATTACAGGTAATCTTGATACAAAACACTTTTTCCTGACAATTAATTTAACGATATACCTACGCTTCGTAACTTTACTTATTAGAGGTGTTGAAAATAATAATGAATCTTGTCTATGGTCATCCATGTGTAACTCCTTAATAGAATTGTCAATAATCTTCTTTTCTTTTCTAACATAAAGTGTTAAAGAATCGGTAAATCTGTAAAGGTACTCATTACTGTGAAGAACTCTACGAGTAAATGAGGTACCAACCCTGAAAACAATGAATGTTCCTTTTGTGGTAAAAAGAGGAAGAAAGTAACATATATTGACATAACAACACGCAAATTTAACATGATAAAAAGGATATTAATATAATATAGTAAAATATGTACATATAAAATGCTTTGTCCTGACTGATTGATGGATCAACGCACAGCCTAAACAGCTGATCATAGAGACCTCAATCTTGGAGGATGTGTTCTTTATATGACGTAGGCATCCCATTAGAAAGGATTTTCCGAAAATCTACCCCTAAAGGGGTGAAAAAGGTGTGCAAAGTTTGTATAACACAGTCATTATGATTTGAATTCACGCGGGCGAAGCCACTGGCGGAAAGCTAGTCAAGCAATATAACACAGTGGTGCAGAAGAAGATCTAATAGTCGTTATACAGGAAAAAAGTAGCTAAATAAAAAAAATACAAAATCAATTTTCCGTCTCAAAGCCTGATAGTAATCAAATGGACCCGGAAAATAATAGCAAAGGTTTTGCTTAATTATTAAAATAATCCGTCACATAATTATTTCTGTTATTAAATTGTGAAGCTTCCGAAAAATTAATTGGACTGTTAGAAATTAATGCGATCAAGTGCTTAATTAATTTTGTGTATTCGCTCTTCTTCGTGAGCAATTACTGACGATCAGTCTTAGCCTAATTGGATATTTGATTTGAATAAACTGTTTATTTTATAACTAGTCTGCCTACATATATTCTCCTGAAAAAAAAACCACTTAAATATACTGATTCGGAAAGCACAGAGTTACGGTTAGTCAGAAGCCAGAAAGTCTGACAACCAGTCTTACCAAAGCGTATCACGTTACCCGGTTACTGGGTTGTGAAGTTCAGATAAGCAATCGCTCCGCGTAAAACACTGATCCTCAGCTGCTCTAATTAGACTGGTAGCCGACGCCAACATAGTTGGGAAAAGGCTAGGCAGATGATGTCACACAATAGTGACAAATGATAATATGGGCACGTCATCACCAATCCGTTTAAGTATTTACTTTTTGTCAAAACTGTTGGATGTTGAGATATCATAGTTCTTGCAATAATTGACAAAAGATATATAATTAACATATTACGCAATATACTTTAGTATATCTGACGAGGTTCTTCGTAATATATTCACTCAGCAGCTCTCTAAAACTAAAAGATTAATTGCAGGTTTTATACAATTTAATGTGAATGTAATGCAAAGCTGTACGCTGAACACTGTTATTAAATCTTCATTTATATTAAACTAGCTTTCCGCCAGCGGCTTCGCCCGCGATATTTTAGCCAATGGATACAAAAACTTGACAAATTATATACTAAAACCTTCCTCTTGAATCACTCTATCTATTAAAAAAAACCGCATCAGAATCCGTTGCGTAGTCTTAAAGATCTAAGCATACATAGGGACAGACAACTTTGTGACTTTTTTTTATACTATGTAGTGATGAAGCGAGGATTGAGGTAATACCTCTAGTCCCGAAGGCACTAATATTATAAAGTACAAGTTATTTCTTGCTGTTTGCAACTCAGGGGAATTAGGGATCCGGAGCTGCGGGATGTTCTAAAGAGGTATTGAGCTGCCGGGATACAAAGGGCTTAGGATGGAACATGAGTCTTTTGAGGAGTGTTTTGATGATTTCCCATCCGAAAAAAAGTGGAATTGACACTTTATTTCATTACCCAGATAAAAACTTTCCAATAACTAATAACTAAAAAAATATTAGGTACTAGCTGTTTCCCGCGGTTTCACCCGCATTCCGAGGGAACTACTTAGCGAACCCGGGTAAAAAGTAGCCTATGTTGTTCCTCAGGGTCTATTCTATCTCTGTACCAAATTTCATTTATATCGGTCCAGTAGTTTTGGCGTGAAAGCGTAACAGACAGACAGACAGACAGAGTTACTTTCGCATTTATAATATTAGTAAGGAAGTAAGGATTAAGTAAGGAGTAAGGATAAATGCTATAGTCACTTTGTTCGTTTAATACGTTTTCATGGTAAAACGGCTGAATTAGTTTGGATGAAATTTTGTACTGAGATAGAGAGGGTACCCTGAAGACAATTATAGGCTTACTACCTTTTATCTTAAACCTTGGAAAACGGCTATTTCTATTTATACAGTTAAGCAATAAGTATAGTAAAGCAAAACAAGTTTTCCAAGCACAAACTGGGTGACACCGAAAACCATTTGTCAATGACATTAACATATTAATAATGTCCTCCAGATAGAATTTTGATCACGACGGCCGATCTTAAAGAAGACCAGCCCAAACCATTATATGTAGTGCACAAGTGTAAACGCAGACACAGGTGCACTCTCTATTCCCTCTCGTTCAAAATCCACTTGGTCGACAATCCGACACCACTAGGAACAGATCAGGCCCTGGATCAACCGCTTTACGTACTCTCCGTAGCACGGAGGAGTCTCGCTATGTTCAGTAAACGATCACCCATGTGTAGTCTGACGGCGGCTAGCACAGCTTAACCTTGCTAATCAATAGATCCGCGCGGTTGTGATTTAGCTATGAGCCTCTCAATTTACATAAATTAGGTGACAAAAATTGATAAAAAAGATATTTAAATGCCGAACGTTATGATAATGACACACTTTCTACGTCTATAAAATTAATTTTATGCGGTCCACATTCTCATTCATGTGGATTAATACATAATAGAACCTAAACTAATGTAACTGTCTGTCTGACTATTGGTATGTCATGTTATGCCATCACAGAACCAACAATGTATTTTTTATCCGGGTGCACGAAGTAGCTTCCAGGGAGTGAGTTAAATCGAAGGAAACATAGCAACAAGCTATTTAATGACTTCATATTTAAATAAATTGCATTTATTTTCCTCCAAGCATTGCACACTTATGAGGAAATACTTGAAACATCGAAGTAGCACAATGTCCTTTATAGCTAGATGTGCTAAGCTCAGTTCATAGCTAACTTATTGTGTTATTGTTCTTACGTCTCGAAAGTGAAATTCCACTCGGTCTTATGTCACGGCGTGAGGCATACGATTACAGCGGGTGACTGTAGCAGGTAATTTTTTGCATAAATGACGTCATTCCGTGAATTTGCTGGGCTGTTATAATACTGCTAATTGTTTTTAATATTCCGTATGTATACTAAACTATAATACAATTCGAGTGATTTTCCACAGCATAAGGAATACTAACTTTTTTTTTACTGCAATAAAAAGTTTTGTCTAATACCCGATTTTAAGTTTGTCATTTTTTTTGTTAATTGCTTATTATTATTATTTTTTTAATCACCTAAAACGTCAGTTTATCATCGTTCTTTCCTTTCTTATATCTTTTTTAGTAATTACGCTATTTGTAGTGTACTTAAGGTTGAAAATTGCAAAGATATCTCTGTTATCTTATCCCTTGGACCACACAAAAAGAGGATCCGACCTGTGAACCGGCTCGTATAATTATTTAATATTTTTATGTTTATCACAGATTCTGGCTCTCAATTTCGTAAGCTTTACGTGTTTTCAAATGTTTTTAACTATTTTATTGTTGCATTTTTTTGTTAAAGATTTTTTATGGTTGACTTGCATTTTGATTTCATTTCGTAATACAAAGATTATCGCATACGTTTTGACAGTCATCTAAGGAGTTTTTGTATGACATTCTCTGTAGTATAGTATTATTTATAATCATTTAACATTACCTACCTACATAATAACATCAGGAAGCTTATTTGAAATTAAAATGACCGTATGAATATTAGGTACGAGCTGAAACAAAGTAGATTACCTACACTGTATTGTTTGTTCGTTAAATTTGACTCACGTAAGTGACTTAGGAAAATACTTCGAATGAAATTACTTCGAAAAATTGCTTAGAGGAAAATTTACTCGTGTAAGACCAGTTTCATTGAATAATATTTATTATAATGAACACATAACAAAGTTTTATCAAGAGCATAATTATCATATTTTTATGGACTTCCAATAGATAATGAGGTTTAAATTAAAATTCGCGTTGGCGTTCGAATTAGGAAACAAGTTGTCTTCATTCCTTTAGAAATACGTGTTTGACCTTTTCACACTCTTATACCAGTATGGTTTCCTGGTACTTACAGTACGTGGAATCATAAATATTTATTCATTGACTTAAAATATCTGGCTATTCACTATTCTAAAAATATCCATTTTTTTACAATTAATTAGTAAAAACCAAGCATTGATTCTCAATTCTAAAACCGTTTGTAAAACAAATCATTTTCTCAGAAATAAGTACCGTCAGTTCAACAAACCATATATAAAGTTAGCAGGTACCTATTAGAGTTACATGCTCCAGTTAGGCGCAAGGTTTTCCTGTGGTTGCGGTAAGGCCATTGTCCATCACCCGATACTCGGCTATTATTCTACGTTTATGAGAAATATGTGTCATTACTGTCTGCCCGTTATGGGATCTGTGGACTCAAGTACAGTGCGGTAAAAAAGATTAGAAAAAAATATACAGAAAAATGTAACCGACTTCCAAAAAAGAGAAAATCAAATTTATTTTCTGCTGAATAGCTTGTGAACCAATACGTCGCACTAGAAGTCGGTGTCTGTAGTTACTGTCGTGAGTATTTTGCCATCGACTTCTAGAGTGACGTATTTAGTTTTATGAAGTCTGTCTAAAATCGTCGGTCCGTTAACCGAAAACTTTTTAACCACGAAGCGGGAATTTTCTTACTGATGACAACATTTTGTTCAACCCCGCCGGCTGTTAATCAACCGTTTTAGGAATAAAAAACCCAAATGATAGGTTTATCCATCGTATGGTAGAACTTTGAATTTATGGTACACAGCTGTTTTCAGTTGATCGGACCGTTATCTTGTCGGTGAACTTGAACCTTAAACACTTTTCCTCCATATCTATAAACTCCGAAAAAACAATATACCGAAATAACATTAGTTCTACATTTAATTGTTAGTTTGAAACAATGAGACAGTTTGATAATAACCTATCCATTGTTAGAGTTACAAAACATTTCTCTGACGACTATTATACGAACATGATTTAAGCAATCTCTCGCGTGTCCTGCTGACCTGGTACCGCCGTTTAGTATTTTGATTTGCATTTTTTATTTATATCTAGTTTGACTTTTAAATCTAGTTTTAAACATGTGCCATATGTAATCAAAAATGTTTTTTAACACAATAATAAAATTTTAACATGTATAAGTTAAAAATAAATCGATTGTCTTTTGCTTGATCTGACATTGGTCTTCGTTAACGAAAGTAGAACACAAGACATATCATAAAAGACAAAAACCATACGTTTTTCATATGTAAAAATCAGTGCTTCAGGAAAAAACATGGAGTACCTTTAGTGCTGCTGGATTTTTTTTAAGAGTTTCCGCGGCCCTGGATTGCAATGGGCGAACGAAGGAACATGAATGGGTTTTAGTCAGTAACCGTCTTACTTATATTTCCGATTAATATTTAATCTGCTGCTTAACAATAGGTTAGCAAAGATCTCACTCATAAATGTTGTTTAGCGTTAATCTGAACATAAGTTAGTAGCTTCATTCTGGATTATGACTTCAACTTCAGGTTACAGGTTTTTTATAAGTCTGTCACTTCTTCCCGTTCTGCCCATAGCGAAGAAGTATAGTTTTTTCCACAAACACTGTTTTTTTACAATGTATGATTTAAAAAAATCTTATTTATTATTTTGCAATGATTTCCTATTCCACCCATTTTATAAAATTAATCATTGGCTTATCTATCACAGAGATTAAAATCAAAACGATCACGTTTACAGCCGAGGAGTGATTCATTGGCTCTTTGCACCTATGATTGCCTAGTACGTAGTATTAAAATGATGAGTCCATAATAAAAGAATATGAATTGATGACGAAGAAGATTCTCAAGGCATGTCGGGTATTATATAAATAGGTGTTATCCATAGTTAAGTAACTTGAAAAAGTATTTATTACCGTAGAACACCAAGACAAATAATTAAATCTACGATGAATATAAAGCTGATTTTCCTCTTAATTAAAGGATATATCATTACAAACTTATTCGATGCTGTCAAATATTATTCTACAAAAAGTACCGTTCTCCGTAACAGATAAGAGTGTTAAAATATTACTAAACCATCGACTTATCTAACCGGTTAGTAATGAAACAAAAGCTTCGAAGACTCGGTACTAATGGTTTCACGGTAAACATAACATTAAGGCGGCGATATACGACTTTGGCCCTTTTAAAGCTAATGATTACGCTTTAACGACTTGCTTTCATGATTTGAAAAGTATATATACTAAACTAGAGCATATGCTTGATAATTTTGTATAACGTTTTTTTTAATTATGTATTTATAACATTGTATAAAAAAATCATGAAGTTAGGTCTAACGCACAAGAAAAACTGAGTTTTACATAGAATTTATCAAGCGGATTTTAATGAAACCTGTACCATTTTATAGAAAAGTTAATTATCTGTCTTTTTGTATACGTATATTTTTTTTAAATCGTACATTTACGTCAATTTTTGTGCTTTTGTCAAAATGTTGAGTTGAAATTACGGAGGGGCTCCACCGGGCGACGGGGGCAGTACGTCTGTGACCACTGTCACGGGTAGACGCTGTCACTCAGAGCGAGCACATTACGATGTAAATAAATTATTATATTTGTGATAAGATGACTGGTGAATTATAATTATTACATTGAAAAGGCACTACATGCGGATAAAATATTTTTTTGATGTGAATAACGTGTTTTCAAACCAAATCATCCATAATCTGTCATAATCTAAAATGTGTGTATCTAAATTTGGCAGGACAAATATATTTTTTTTTTGACTTACTAAATAATAAATGTACTTTAGGATTTAAATATGTTTTAATACATTGCGTATTCAAAACGAGAATATTGCATACCTCATTTAAATTTTACATGTAGGTCGGAGATAATCGTCAAAATTAAAATTCTTTCATGTTATGTTACAATATTTCCTAATAGTTTGGAATTTATAGAAATAGTAGCTATAAGTCAGGGCATGGGATGATATCTTAGAACAAAACTTAATGGTTTGTAAATAAAACGGTTTATCCATGGGTAACAAGGTGGCGCTATTCTAAATTATTACCAATGAAAATATTTTTCTAAACACGTGAATTTGGGTTCGAGTTTCTTTGCTACGAGACGAATTTGAAAAAAAATGCAGAATATGATAAAAAAATAAGCTTTCGCTATTAAAAGAGTATTGTAAAATGTAAAATTGTAAAATGTATTGTATTGTCTGACTATTTTAGCTAGACAATTTTCCTATTTTGGATTGGTTACATTAGTTTTATTTTTAGGGTTCCGTAGTCCGACAAGGAACCCTTATAGTTTCGCAATGTCCGTCTGTCTGACTGTTCGCGGCATAGCTCAGAGGCTCTTGGTACTAGAATGCTGAAATTTAGTATAGATCTATATGTGTATTGATCACGCCGATAAAGTGGTAAAAATGAATAAAAAAGAAAAATAATTTAGTGGAGCTCCCGAACACGTGAAATGAGGATGAATATTTTTTTTTTGTTGCGTAACCCTTCATATAGGGTATCGTTAGATAGGTCTTTCAAAAATAAAAAAAACTAACTTTCGAAAACTATCACGGCTAAGTAGGCTTCACCGGTTACAGAGTTATAGTTGACTAACTAAGACCTACTACGGAACCCTACTGCACGTGGCCCGACACGAACTTGGCCGGTTTTTTACTGGTAACATTGGGTAGTGATGCTTTACATAGCAACCATTTTCGAAGTTTAGTAAAAACGCCAAGTAAGCAGTCACATATGATATACATATTAATCTATTAGTCAAGGTATCTAATGTGGGATAATATTATATACACACAATCTAAAAGATAAGACGAAGCATAGTATTTTAGAAATGAAGGTCCTACTTCACTATGCCACTCTTATGTTTTATTTTCAACACCAAATAGTATCCGACAGAACGTCGATTTTTGGCTAGGCCTAAGCCGATTAATAGGCAATAATAAAGCCCTGATAAATAAAAAGGACTTGATCTTCTTTAATTTTTGGTCCAGAAGTCAAAGACAGAAGAACTGAAAATGAAAAAAGAAGATATATTCAAATAGTATATAAGTGTGTAAGTTAAGGTTCCGAACCAAAATAGTAAAAAGTAACCCTTATGGGATGCGACTTTCTCTGTCTGTCTGTCAGAGCTGATAATTACTTCAGGAATAACTAACCTTATCGATTTGGAATAATTGTTGAAATATATCGCAAATGGATAAAGTAGAAAAATAAAATTGGGAATTAAAATTGTTTTCTTCGACATCTTTTGGTATACGAATTAAATTTAAAAAAAACTCTCCGTAGTTTGTAAAACAAACATTCTGAAATAATTAGACTTCCGTACATTTTTCTCTTAAATGCTTTTCTTAATATGGTATTTCGACCATTTTCCAATTCCAAGGTTATGTTTGAATTCCGATGAATTGTAATAAGAAAACTAAATGAAAATTGAGCTACTGCATGTCAATTTAATAATCTTTTTATAAAAAAATCTGTCAATTTTTAAATATATTATAAAAAACCTTATATTAGTAATATAAGGTAAAAAGATAAAGATCAAAAATATTTAAATCGGTAATCATAAATGATTTCAAAGTCTAAAATCAATATTGCATCTTTCTAAAAGATTATCGAAATGCCATACAATGGTAGGATTTTTTTCCATTACTTTATTTCTTCAATAATGCATGAAACCGTGGAAAAGGCTCGTACAGCACAGTAACAGCTAATTCTCATTCAGACAAAGTCTATATCCGAATTTAGCACATTTATTTTTGCATTGATTTTTTGCTTTACGGCACTTTCAAAATTGGGCCCAAAACGGGTGATATTCCATTGTTCATGATAGGTAAAAATTTAAAAAATCCTGGTCATAATCGGAATCTTTACTATCCCACTTTTGGGTATAAAATAGACATGCATTAGCATTAATTATCACGCTTTTTCAAGGTGGATTGGTGATTTCAGACCGTGTAGTCCAGGTTTCCTCACGATGTTTTCCTTCACCGTTAGTCAATGGTGTCTAAGTTATACTAAAAAAAGTGCTTGTAAAACTTTGTAATAGTCAGATTCGTAATTTCTAGGTTTCGAAGTTCGAATCTGCATACTCATAAATGAGATGCAGGTGCCTTAGCAAAAAAGCCACAATGACTTTTTACTAATATGTTCGGTGTATCAACTTAATAATATGAATAAAACTACCTGCAGCTTATTTAAAATATTAACATCATTTGTTATACAGTCTCACTCACTTTTAGGTCTTTAAACGTAATAGATTATTCAATTTCGGTTCTGTTGGTGTCAAAACTTAGGCCAATTTTAAGCTAATGGTTTGGCCAAAGCTGATGCCAAAGGTTTGGTCGGACACTTTACAGATGGATCAGAAACGTCGGACTAATTAACTGGCTTCCAGGCTCTCCTTACAAAACTAATATGTTTTTCCGATACAAGTGAAGATGAGCTAAAGTTATTTGAGAAGCAGCAGATGTCGTAAAATGCAAATATGAAAAAAATTGCATTTCTGTTAGAAAAGCTCAAAGTGGACACCAATATGGCCTAAAAATTAACTCCTATGGTGCGATTTTGTCTGTCTGTCTGTCCATCTTTCACAGCGGATTAATTCAAGAATGCTAGTTGTCAGAATTTTTTCTTGAAACTTGTAACAATTCAGATCGATAAACATGTTTTGCAGATTAAAGAAATTGAAAATATTTTTGCTTTTCTGGCAAACGAAGTATGCAGTGGGGGTTGGAAATTTAAAATTAGTGTTTCGAAGTATTACTCAGACAGATGTTATTTGTATTTCTATTTTTATATCTTAGACATGCATATCAAAATACAATATGCGACTGTCCTTAGAATCTCTACATAATATTATGGTCACCCGTCAAAGTTCTTCAAAATATAAAATGACAACCGTGCGGTGTGCATTGCGGGGTCGCGGGGGGGAAGCTCAAGCTCCGCCCATTTGCTCAAGGTCATTGGCGGTAGTCGTCGTCTTAATTTGACTTCCCGTTGTTATCTGCAATTCTGTACATACGACTTTACCAATAAATATGACGTGACTAATGCTAGTTACTGTTTCATATTTATTTTAGGTATACAACAATTTAGTTGGAAGCGGGACATCTTCGCGAATAAACGTTCATTAGTTTAGCGCAAAAATATAAATATTTATATGTGGCCAGAAACTTAATAGCATAGACAACTTTGTGTTATAAAGAAACAAGAGTGAAAGAGTTCCAATTTCAAAGTGTGTATTTAAAAAAAAGATTTCCTGTCCACAGATAATTAAAACCAAACTTGTATTTTTAATCCAAGGAAAAATATCATAGTGCCAATGTGAAAAATATGGAATATTAGTTAAGTGACTTATAAAATAGTGTAGTGTAATGGTCTGTTAATGTGCCAAAGATAAGTGATAGTAACAAAAGAGTTACCAGTGGGTATGAGTCAAGGATGGAAGAAAAAGTTCAGTTGGATCACAGACGGAAAACTAGCGCGGTTTTGGGTTTGTATCTACCTTATAAATTAATTATTAGGGTTCCATACCCAAAGGGTATAAACTGAACCCTATTACTAAGACTTCACTGTCCGTCCGTCTCTCCGTCTGTCACCAGGCTGTATCATATGAATCATGATAGCTAGACAGTTAAAATTTTGACAGAAAATATATTTCTGTTGCCGCTATAACACCAAATCGGATTCGCATTTGTAGGGTTCCGCACCATACTTAGTTTTGTATATATATATAATACCTTTCATGACTGGTTTTTTTGCAATGTCCCTCATAGCTTACCAATAAAATATTACTCCTCTAGCAATTTAAAGGAGATTATTTTGGGAAATATAAACGAATGTATCTGGTGCATTATCATAAGGAAAATAAGACTTTTATAATCACTGTCTGCCTTCACCAACATTATATGTCGTTAATCCATGGAGTAAATTTTCTTAAACCTGTCTCAGAGAGTGCGTAAAGCTTTCGCCCCTGATCTCATCCCATCATCTGACTTTAAGACTGAGGGAAAAATAGTACCTAGACATATGTTTGCGAACACTAATTAAATTTCTATAGACGGAAATTCGGTCAGGAAAACATTTAAAATAAATCGTAAATAATCAATAGAAATACTATGGATATGACAATGATGTTTTCATGACTATGTACATATACTTCATTATGATTTTCCTGCCGTGTTTCCCCTAACTGAAACTTATTAGGTATGTCTACCTATTTTTACAACCTACTGCCATCAATGGTAATAACATATATATAAAAACAGTACTAAGTAAATAAGGATGTTGTCTAGTGTACTTAATGACCGATGTTTTGTATTAAAAATCTTTACTTCTGTAACTAAATAAAGCTGAAGAGTTTGTTTACTTGAACGCGCTAATCTCAGTAACTGACGATTTGAAAAATTCTTTCAGTGTTAGATAGCCCATTTATCGAGGAAGGCTATAGGCTATATTATAATCACGCTAAGACCAATAGGAGCGGAGCACCACTATTCCACGCGGACGAAGGCGCGGGCAGAAGCTAGTATTATATTTATGCAGTAAGGTACCTTAAAAATAATAAAATTCAAAAGTCATTTTCATTCAAACCAAGCTGAAAATCAGAACTTTTCAGGTTCAGCCGTTTTGCCGTGAAAGTGTAACAGACAGTACTCTTATTTCGCATTTATATAGCACTAGCTGTTTCCCGCGGTTTCACCCGCATCCCGAGGGAACTACTTAGCGCACCCGGGTAAAAAGGGTACATTGTTCCTCAGGGTCTATTCTATCTCTGTACCAAATTTCATCAAAATCGGCTCACTGGTTTAGGGGTGAAAGCGTAACAGACAGACAGACAGACAGAGTTACTTTCGCATTTATAATATTAGTAAGGATAAGGATATAGCAAGGATATCTGAAAACTGGTCGGTACGTTAAATAAAGCAGCTTTTTCTCAAAATTATGTTAAAATGTTATACGTAATACTACCCGAGTTACTGTTACATATCGATACGCAGAGGAAGCTGGGCATTTGTTATCTGTAACATTGTCCGTTCCTAATTATCGCGTTAATAGGACAAAAAAATTGCAGAATTTTACACTGATAAGCACGTGGTGACATAATGGCCACTGTTTTTCATTAGGCAAATAAAAAGATTATCTACAACACAATTCATTTTAATTTTGAGCGATTCTCGCAAATTGGTGTTCCAAAATTATATTTTGTTTATTTTAAGCCTGTAGTGACCCACTGCAGGACAAAGGCCTCTCTTCTCTCCTTCTATATGTTTCTGTCTACTGACCAGACGCCATTCTTTTAGATAGAAGTCTAGTTAATCCCGCCATCGCCATCTGAGCCTATCGTGATGTGGTCCCTGCTATCTGGGACCCACAGATCACATGTTTCAAAAACATAATATAATTGTAGACATCAATATCAAATAATTCCAAAACACAATTTGTTCGCTTTATTTTGAATTTACTGCAAAATTAGATTTTTATCATAGATTCAATAAATTATAGTAAGTGAATTGAGTTGGAAAATTAGTGACATCACAGTTCGCAAATTCTATGGGAGAAACGGATTTTGACAGCTCAAAAAAGAATGTCAATTGATTGGTGTTAACTACCACTTTGACTTTTTTTTCTACATGACCTCTTGCAGGGTGCTTCTAACAGCATTCGACCTGCTTAACCGGACAATTACTACTTTGAAAACACAGTATTTAGTATAATATATTACACAGTATTTTATTTATAGAGTATTTATTAATGTTTGGCGTATTTTGTCGATAGGCGGAGTTAGTGGCGGCAGTAAGGCGGCGGGGGCGCGGTGATGGCAGCGACGATGATGAGGACCTGGGTCTGCCGCAGAGCCCACCGGCATCACCACCGACTGACAAGGTTGAAAAGGTAAGGAAATTATTATTTTGATGTGGTTGCTATTTTGAGTTAAGCGCCATCTATGAGTGCTTGCGTGAACTACTACAATTTGGAAGGTGAAGTGTAGTCGACTGGACGATTAGCATTTGGAGTGATATTTGAGTTTAGAGTAGTCATCATTTATTCATTAAATTTTCAGTTTTTTTATCTTATTTATATTGTTATGAAATTGCGTGCAGAATTATCATTAGTATCTAGCGACATCTAGCAAAGTAATTGAGTACCACTAATTGTAAAAGTTTCCAATGGATACGATAGATGTCGGTACTTGATACTTTTACATTTATTCTGTGGTACCGGCAAAAATAGCAACCTTCTGGAAAATTAACAAAAATAATTTAATTACAAGTTGTATGACACACTGCCTGACTGGATGATATGGCTTCTAATTCCATTCAACACGTTCCCTGTTCCGCATAATTAAAAGGTGACTTTTTCATACCCGAAGGCCGAGCTAAGGTACTTAATAGGCTTAGCTATGATTGGGGCATTTGCATAATCAACTTTTACGTAAACTAGGTGATTATTACTTAAAATAAATATGTTAAAGATAGCAACAAATTAAGCGGCTTATCTTAACGGAAACAAAAGAAATATTTTTATGGATAATATTTTTTTTTAATGGCTCTGGTAAGAACATACCTACTAGATTCTACCTACGACTTGGCGCTTTGATTGGACCTACTTATGAGTAAAAATTATCCCATACAAACGTTCATCCCCAATACTGGGTACTACGGCTCTTTTTTTCAAATAAATGCTTACATAATTTTTGAATTTATTAGGTTGAACCATTAATTAATACAATATTATAAATGCAAAAGCTAGTTTGTGACGCTTTCATTCCAAAATCGCTGATCCGATTCTGACGAATTTCGGCACAGAGATAGATTAGACCCTACCATGGTGATTTTTAGCTACAACGCGAGTGGCGCCAGAGAAAAAGCTAGTTATATACAGGCGCGGTCGCGGCCAGATATTTATAGGGGGTGTCATTAACATCCATAAATTAGCCGACGTGTTGCACCAAGCCGAAGGTTTCAAGCAAGGTTCGAAATTGAACGATCTATTATAATTAACGACCGACCAATGCGTACAATTAAAATTTTCATAAATTGTTTATTTTTAGGACGTTTGTCAGTTAGATGTGTATTTCGGGGGGGGGGGGGGTCAAGTCTCAGGAGTCATGACCGCCTCCCCCCTCGGATGGCCACTGGGATATATATATTGATGATATTATTTTACTAGTTCTCTTACAAACACCTTTCTAAGTACTCTTATCTTGTTATCTAGCTGATCATTACAAAAGTACTTGATATTTATTGCTATATATCTACTTAGTACATCGATCTTCTATACCTACATAGGTATAGGTATACAAAACAATACAATACAAAACATAGGTATACAAAACAATAAGGATACTACGATTAGTATATGTATACTAATTGTACTGAGCTAACTGCTTATGTGATGATAAGACAAGACATGCTTTATTTACAATATTGATTTTGAAAACAGAAAATTGATCATCTCGATAGTCATCACTAGTATTTTTAGCATCAACTTCAAACAATTGACAGATAATAAACAAAATTTTAAAATTATATTTAGTAAGCTTTGTACACACGTTGTAGCACGGTAATCGGCCAGTAAAAACACTAAAACACTAGTAACATTCATGTAGGAACACCTTTACTGCATTTTATGTGACTTAGCACAAATGTTATTTATTAAAGCCCCCCCTTTTCTGCCAGGGTTGCAGAATTATTCCAAAAAAATGCCACGGCCCCTAAACGCAAAGGGCGGAGGGAGAAACACGGTTAGGTTTTAGTCACTCAGTTTGACCCTATCTCCCGCTCTGCTCAGCGGGGTGGTGTCATTTAATGTTTTCCCATCCTAAAAACAAAGTCCCCCATAGAAGGAGTCCTGTAACGTTTTAGGCGTGAATAAAGGCAATAACAAATTTAATCCATAAATCGTGTGCGTTGTAAATCAGTGCGCTTGATTGAGCGTTGCAGAATGAATGGGCTCAGACGCAACGGTGAAAGTGGTGTCGAGGTCGATTGTGGATTTGTTACACTAGACCTATAGCTTATCCAGCTGGAGTAATCCTCCTGAGAATTGCGTTTCCAATCTAGGACTCAAATACAGTACAGTACACTCTTTATTTCCGATGGGAAATCATCAAATGACCACTCCCGCCGTTTGTGAGGCGGGAGGGAGTGTTAGACTCTTACTGACTAAAACCCATCCATGTTCCTTCCTCAGCTCTTTATATTCCGGGGGCGCGGTAATGCGGTTTCGAACATTCCGCAGCCCCGGCAGTACAATACACCCTCAATGTACTTTTTTCTCACTGAAATCTGGACATATGAGATTTAGTATTGTTTACCACAAGTCATGTCAGCCATATTCTTCATCATTACGTCAGTCCCAATGCTAGGTAAAGGCTTCTTAAACAGAAAAGGCATGGGCATTTATCACCACGCTTGCTCAAAGCGGATTTGCCATTTGAGACTTCTAAGTCCAGGTTTCCTCACGATGTTTTCCTTCACCGTTACTCGATGGTGTCCAAGATTTACGCAGAAAGTATCTACGTATAATTTTGATTAAGTTATATTGGTATTTGCCAGGTTTTAAACCTGCACGTTCGTACTTGACGTTCAGGCTCCTTAGCTTCTAGGCCACCACGACGTCAACATATATATACATATAAGGAAATACACTAAGTACTACTTACGTACGTACTAATTAAACATAGGACCCCCTTTTTCACGACAGAAAATAGTCAGTGGCCATTCATCGTTATCTTCTGACCACTTTGCAAGTGTATAAGCGCTATCGACCGAGTCTCCACAACCAATCATTAGTCTACATAGACTAACGATATAGTGTAACATTATACATTACATTGTCATGGAAAACCAAACAATAAATGAATGCTCTGTAATAATTAGAAGCATTTGGAGCGTAAAGTGTCAGTCAGATATCGTTGACTGTCAGGTGTCAGCCCGCATGACTTGAAAACTAAATGGAAAGAGAAAATGTGTTTTCATACGTTACAAGGGGAAAGTGGTTTCCGTTAGACTGGTATTGGTGTATTCACCCTATCTCTGTGTGTCGTATCCTGATATTTTTTTGGGGACACTAATCCCCCGTTTAGATCTGAATAACTCGTTAGTGTAGTGGAAAACGCGACTGCTGTGAACGGGATCACGCATTCAAATCCCATGTCGGGCAAATTGTGGTCTTTTAAAATTTTACAAAGTAGCCCGAAGTCAGTAGGTTCTGTTACATCCCTGTAGCTTGGAGGGTACGTTAAGTCTTCGTCCCAGTAGACGTTGTGGAAAAGTCAGAAGCCGTCAGGCGGATTTGAGAAAACTCTGACACTAAGGTTTGTTAGATTAGCAAAACCTGCAACCCAAACGATTTGAAGAATATCTGAATATGGGTCTCAAATCGCCAATCCACTTTGAGCAAGCGTGGTGATCAATGCTTATGCCTTTTTTAACCGACTTCAAAAAAAGGAGGAGGTTATCGACCAAAACCGACCAAAACATCGCTTTCGAAGTCGGTGGCGAAATACTAACAATAGTAACTTACAAGACACCGACTTCGAAAGCGATGTTTTGGTCGTAAAGCGTTTAAATAAAAATTATTTTTTACTTTTCAGTTTTTTTTTTTGGAAGTCTGTTTTTTTGTAAAAAGCTTTTTTGTTTTAAATGCTAAGCATATTTCTGTGTCCAACAGTATTTAATGTGAATCACACCATTCTTTTGCGTCAAGTACTAGTCATTCTAGGCCTAGGTGTACCTAAGTGTAGTGTAATGTCATACGGTTACTTTATGGCCCCCATTGTCTGAGTACCGTTGCCGAGGTAACGGTCACAGAGCTGCGTTGGCGCTTCATTTGTTTCTATATTAAATTTGACACTTGAATAGAGATGCACTTTGACATAGTATGGAAAAAGAAAACTATGTTTATGACTAGCTGTTTTTCGCGGTATCGCCGGCAACCTGAGGGAAATTTGCGTACCCGGAAAAAAATACCTATCCTATATGACGTATGTTATTATGTTTAATCTAGGTTATAAACTTTGTGTGTACCCGATTTCATCCAAATAAGTTCAGTGGGTTTTGCGTGATACGTATTAAACCTACAGACAGACAGACAAAAATTATAAAAAAATGTTTTGGCTTCTGTTGCTCGAACAAAAACCCTCAGATAAATTTTTCTTCGATATCTATAATGTACAGATATCAATTACAATTCATGTAGATATAGACAACTGTCATCATGTATTTACTAAATGTGGTAATTGTACGCTTTTGCTTTTGTGTCATGCTTTGAAGAAAATTTTGTATTTTTGTCTTTTAATTTTTTGCCTATGCCCCAGAAATTTAAAGTATTATTGATCGAAGCCCTTATCGCAAAGTCCAGCTAGAACATAAACTAACTGGTTGCTTAAATACCAGCCATCATCATCACGACTGTATCAGCCGAAAGGATAAGCAATAATGTCACTTTACGACTTATACATTTAATTAACATACAAAACAAGTACTAGCTAACCTATCAACACTGTATAATAGGATAAACGTAATAATCAATAGTACTTTGACATGTATGACGTCATGAAGAACCCTGACCGCCACGGTCGTATTAAATATTCAGAGTTGTATGGCTTTCACACCGAGCCATGGGGTTTGAGGACTTTCCTTGTAACTCCAATGGGGATTGTAACGGGGTTTATGGTCATGGGAGGAGTATTTAAGGTTTTGATTACGTCATTTATTGAATTGAAATATTTGCTGCGGGCGTTCTTAAACTGTGCGTTGAGTGCAGTTTTATCTATATCCATACATCATATAAAATGCTTTGTCCTGAATAACTGGACCGATCAACGCACAGCCTAAACCGCTGGGCTGATTTTGTCGATTTTGGTTTTAGAATACATATTTGCCGAGGGAAGGTTTAAATGGTCAGAAAAAGTCAAGATAGATGTAGGTGATACGAAGTTCACTGGGTCATCTAGGATAAAATATTAAACCTGTAAATGCGCCGCGAATTGAAAATGTTTGGGAACTGTAAAAAGGCGCCCCATAATACAAGGTGTGTTTCTACGACAGCTCTCAAATTGCTATGAAATCTGTATTCATATGGAGAAAAATACTTATTTTCGTTTTTAAGTATCCAGCTAAACATAGGATTTATTCAAACTATTTACTCATATAAGTCCCGTTATCAATTTATTTCCTGAAGACCTGAAAACGTTAATTCTCACAAAGTATTTTTTAATATTTAGATAATGATCCAATAAAAATTTCGAGTCAATCACCTAATAAGATCGATACTTACCACTTTCTAACATCAGATTCAGCCTGACATTTCCTACTTCCTAACTTGTGCGTCAAGAAAAAGTAGCGCAAAAAAAACTCCTAAGAAAAGTTATTGTAGCCAAAACATTGGGTCAGTTACCCCTGAACATTTTTTTCGGCCACCGTTCACCCTGTAAGGCGTAGGCTACACCCACGCAAAGCAACAGTATCACCATGTATGTCGTTCTAACATGAATCTCTTTTAATCTGCACGTCACACCAACACTGCCATTTAAGGCTTCCACAATCCACACTATCTATTGACAAGCGCGCCAGTCTCAACGCGACCTTACACTGCGTTGAACGCGCGTTAAAAAAAACAATTTTGTTTTTTTTTCCGGACTTTATTTTTATTCCCGCCTATTTTTTTTTTCAAAAATGGAATTATGACATTTTAAAAATACAAGTTTTTAATAGTGACGTAATAATAGTTTTAGTTTTATTAGTGTTGTGGTTATATAGTGAAGTTTATTAAAGTGTAACGATAAAAGTTTTTAGTGTTTTTATTGTTTTAGTATAGTTAGATTTACGTAATATCGGTGAGGTGATAATACAATATTTTATGTTGTATGTATATTGAAAATTATGTAACTGTGCAATTTTAAAAATAATCTATTGTGAGATTTGGGGCTCTTCAGATATTTAAGATAGCGAGTCTTTTGCTGCTGTCACTACGCAAAAAGTACTAAAATAAAAATCATCATATGTATATTACATTACGTACTACATTACTGGTTCAAGTAAATATTATAGATTGAAAGACAGACATACGTAAGTAAATTAAATATTACACGTCTGCGTAATAAAATTTCACACACCTAGGCTACATAAGCGAAATTCACACATACAATAGAAAAATCTTTACAAAAAACTCGCACAAGTGACAATGACAATAGATAAAGATTTATAAAGAATTTTCTGTTAATTAATAAGCGTTGATCAAAAATAATTTAATTTATTAAAATTGTAACATGTTACAGCAGCATAATCGAAAAAAAATAAGTAAGATTGTCGCAGTTTTTGTCTCTGTCTCATTTTAAATATTAGAAGAAAAAAAAACTTGATTTGTTTTGACAAATCAAAGGTAATTATTAAAACATTCCAAAAAGTACGTACCTAGTAGTTTCAGATGAGTAATTGTAAATTGTTTTTTTTTTTTTCTATCTTTATTGATATCACTGTATTATTTGAAAATTCAAGCCATTATTCTTCTTTATTTAAAATTGTACTCTCGATGAAAAAGAAAACGCAATCTACAAGGAAAACGTCAAGCACGTAGACAAACAGACAGTCAGACATAGATTAGAAAATAAGTTTCACAGAACACATAATAAATGGCAATTGTAAAAGATTTACAACTACTTTTTGCTGTAAATTAAAAAGAAAACTAGAACTCTATTATTTTATCAAGACATATGAAACTATTATCGTCTACAATTCAAATCATTTGAGACCTTGTTTTTCACATAATAAACTCTTTATTTGATATTCAACATAAAAAAATCTGCTTTAACGAGATATAATTATTCAGATAGTTATATGATATAATAATTAATAATCCATTCTCATTACTTTGTGTGACATATTCATGTACCTAGTACTTTTTTTCTATGTTTTTTTTTTTACAAAAAATCCGTTACTTGTGATTTTTTTCACAAAAAATATATGTTACAAAACTAACGGAGTTTATTACCTTTGTGTACCTAAATATGAATTGAAGTGTTCTCAATTTTAAGACATCATCTATAATATCACTATTCCAAAAAAACTTAGATTTTTTATTATTTCAACTTACGTTTTTTTTTGTCAAAGAAATACTCGGTAATTAATTATTTAAATATATTTTTATATTTATTCAATACCAGCAATAAAACACTAGAAAATAATTCAACAAAAAAAATCTAGAAAAAAAATGCAATACCATTGGAAAGTCAGTTATTGCATTTCCTTACAGAGAACATTAAAATGATTCACAGTTAACATCGATAGTTATCAATTATGCTTTGACATAATTCGCCTGCAACTGTTATGTAACAAGCGGTTAAGTTTAACTGCTTAACGAATGACAATTAACACGCATGAAATCATTATGTATGCTAATGGCATTGTATAGTGATAGCCGTTTTCTCTAGATGTCATAGTACATACTTGTATATAGGTACAATAATACTTTATTAAAATGCCGCCCGTGTAGGCTATACGAATTCAAATTAAAAATGTCAGAGTTTCATATAAACTTTGCCCCCCATTTTCATCCCCTTAGGGGTAGAATTTCGGAAAATCATTTCTTATCAGATGCCTACGTAATACAAAGAACACGCCCTCCCAGTTTCAGGTCTCTAAGATAAGCGGTTTAGGTTGTACGTTGATCCGTCAGTCATTCATGACAAGGCGTCAAGCATTTTATATGTATATAGATAAAAAAATCATCAGCATTTTATGTGTATAGATAGATTTCAAACTACGCTACTAGTACCCTTTAGGTCGCCATAGCCCTTATTGTGTAGCTTTTATCTACGATTTTCTCGTTGTTTTTTAAACTGACCCGGTGAATTTCGTACAGCCATATTTTTTAGTTCGATTAAAGAAAACTTATGTACAAACCTAGCCCTGACAATTACGAACACAAAAATAACGATGCCGTTGAAATTACGGTATTCTACTACTAGGAAAATAAATCATAAAAATATTTAACATTAGAAATCTTAAAGTAGAGTTACATAGATGCTTAAGAATTATATAATACTCGCACTTAGAAATATATGGTTGAACAAATTGCATCGTTGAATAAAACGTCATTTAAACTTTTACGTATGTCACATTACTTGACATCAATTAGACATAGGTAGATATTATAATAATTTAGTTAAAGTATATTATAAGAAAAACATCAAAATGAATGAAAAACTGAAATGAATAACTTTTATCATCCATTTTGACGGATCTGCAAAATGACAATGCTTCAGTTTGACGTATAAGTTACTTAAATTTTTTTGGTACAACTGGCTGTTAAACTTTCAAATATTTTCTTCTTTAAGAATTAAAAATAAAAACTCTATTTTAACGTGATTAGAGTCTATGCCATAAACAGCGCCATTTTTAAGCTCTATATTAAGTCCTATAGTATCTAAATCAACCTGTTTCTTATGACACGCGCACCAAATGCAATTTGTACTATTTCACAATTCCACCTCAGTTAATACGCTACATCCCGAACAAGTCGACATTCTCTATATCCTTCGATAGAAAGTTGAACTCTGCTATAAATAAACTAACATGACATTTTGTTACACAGGTACTAGGGGTTTATTATCAGTAATACTTGATAGACCTAGGAATTTCTCACTCGATTGGGTCGTAAAAGTTACTACGAACAAATTATATTGCCGTTTAATAAACCTTTGATTTGTCTGAGGCGAAGTCAGGCTTCGAAATTGGTGATAGCGTTCAAAGCCCTTTGCTTTGCCATATCTCCGTATGGTCAATGATTTTATACACTTTTGGGGTCACCATCATCATCATCAGCCTACTTAATATTCGTTCACTGTTGGACAAAAGCGTCTCCTAACATGTACCATATCGCCCGGGCTTCAGCTTGAAGCATCCAATTTCTGCCTGCAGCCCTTTGCAGATCATCACTCGATCTTGCCGGAGGCTGTCCTACACTACGTTTACCTAGTCGTGATCTCTCACTCAGTGTTTACCCCAATGGTCGTGGTTCTTCTACAGCTATTTTTGGTCTTTACCAGTTTGTCTTTAATTACTCATTTAAGATTTTTTGAATTCCATTGTAGTGGTGAAACATTGGCGGACTTTAGGTGTTCTGTACTAAACAAAATTACCTATGCACTCATATCTCGTTGCATCCCCAATAATCCCCATATAGTCTCATCCCCATAACCTCAGGTTTCTATGTTTCTTCTAATAACCATTACTAAATTCTTTTTGTGACCGAACCGAATTCACTGTTCTATGAAAAACGCTCTTTTATACGGAATAAAATTCTACATTCTGATAACTTTCATGTTATGTTCTTGAATTGAAACATTTTAAACACGCATTTACTCAACCGTCAATACTATCTAGTGTAATACGTTATCAACATTGATTGCATACAAGATAAGGAGATGTTGAACAGAGTCCAAACTTTTTCCTTTTATTTGTCAGACACTAAAATGAATGTAAGGCGTGACGTGCATGCGTGACATAAATTGAAGATGAAAAACTTTTGGGAAGACTGACTTATTAATTGTTAACCTTGTGCCTCGAATAGGTCTGTATAAGTGTATATCTCATTTAGATCATCATTTAGTTCTCTTACCAGATATCACAAATAGAAAAACTTATCAACATTTTACAATATTTTTCGGATGTAAGGGTTGTTTTTACCTATACCAAACTAACGAGGTTTAGTTTAATCTCCCGTAATACCTTTTTATCTTTTCTTCTTCATCCCTTGCTTCGGATCCAGGGGTTCACTTTTCAGCATTTCTTTCTCCTCGCATGATAATCAGCATCCTTTGTAGAAAGGCCATGAATATTTGCACAAGTTACTTGTGGATGTCAAACGCGTTACCTATTATTTTTGATATCGTCTGTCTCTCAGTTGTGAACAAAGCTTGGACTCTGTCTGTTATTTAATCATTGACTGCAATCTAAACTTGACAGTTCACCCATGAGTAACGGGGTACCTCGTAACAAAAACGTGGGAGTATTGTACATGTACCAACCGCCACAATACTCACTTCTAATAGTGAAACACGGTGTAAATGAATAACTGTGAGTGCGCGTACGTATTGTTTTTATTTTTCTTGCTGGTAAGCTGTTTAGGTACTAGTATTTTATGTGTTGCCATTGAATTCTTCCCATAAAGTAGAAAAAGCATATATGTAGTTTGAATTTATTGTTCTAGCTTTTAATTGTGAAGTCAGTATTTCACGTAAGTAAGCCAGTATTTGCGAGGGCAATATTTACTAATGTGAAGCTAAGAAGTCGTGGTGGCCTAGTGGTTAAGGCACCTGCCTCTCGTGTACGAGTGTGCGGATTCGAAACCTGGCAAGTACCAATTTGGTCCGTTTATGTACTTTCTAAGTATATCTTAGACGTCACTGAGTCTGAAATCTGAAATCGCCAATCCGCCTCGAGCAAGCGTGGTGATCAATGCTCATGCCTTCTCTGTGTGAGAAGAGGCCTGTGCCGAGCAGTGGGGCAATATATAGGCTGATGATGATGATGAAGCTAATGGTTTTTTTTGTAATGTAATTTTTTAAAAGTCCTCGTGTTTGTATAGCCCATATTTCCAATAGCCATTCTAATATGCCAATCATTATTTCACTCGAAAGGAAAAGGTATGATGTAAACAACAGTTTACCATAATACTTACGGTTGATCGATAAATACACGATGTTTAAATAAAAGAAATCTGTCAAATGACCCTGACCTCGCCTTTATTTACAAAAGCGAATTAAATTTCGAAACGAATGAGACTAATTACGGCCATTGTCTTAAACGATTAAGTTAAAGTGTTGCCAGTTAAATTAGAATGGAGCACGCTTAATTTGAATAGAGGTTCCGTAGTAAATATTCCTTAGTAATAATTGGCGTTTGGAATTATAGTGGCTGAGCGATTGGCTGCTGCGCTGCGTGTCGTGGATTCGATTCTCGCATGATACAACTAAAATTGTTCCGGGTCTGAGTGTTTGTGCATGTGTAATGTATGTTTGTAATCGCAGAGGAAGAATGAACCAGTCTAGATTATTCAAAAAAATATAACATGAAGTTTGCAACATAAGTAAAAGTATAAAGTACTACCGATTTATTAAATCTCATGATTCCTTTGATATAATTCATACGCTACACGTGTTTAGGTCCCTTTAAGGTTAATTTCGAATAATGCCACTAAGAAGACCAATTCAATTTATCTTTTTTTTTCAAAAATCTACTACATTTAATGCTACAGAACCCAAAAAAAAGCCGATGTTACACAAGCGGGCCTTGCGTTTGGCCAATGCCAGTACATTCACGCGTCAGGCGGACTGCGGCGTTGCTAATCGGCTTGTTCCTTCTGTAGCGTGCGATATTATCGCGTTATGTATTCACTTGCTGATTGGCTGAAAAACTGCTGTTATGTCTTATAAAACAAAGATTATGTTGTGTATGTTTTTGGAACAAATTGCATTGCAGATTTCGTTTTCGATAGCACGCATTTTTCAGAGGATAAAGGGAATGAATAAGGATAATGGTTTATGTCATTAATTCTGAAAGTATTTCAGTATAAAAGTAGATTAAGAAAGCGATATCAAACACTAATTTAGACATTGAATTTGTTCATTTTAATCTATGCCAGTTGCACCAAAAATATAAGGTTACTTTATACGTGTAACGGAAGAACTGTCATTTAAGATCTGTCAAAATGGATGATGGAATTTATTTATTTTGCTATTATTTATGATATAAGTTTGCTTGTTTTTGTAATATAAAAGTAAGCAAATTATTCATATCAAGTTTAGTGACATACGTAAAAGTATAATGTATAAATGATAAAAAAATTGATGCATCCCGCTATTAGTGAATTCCATACCCACAGAAAAAGGATTTTCCCGAACTCCGAATCGACACTGAACTCTAAAATTTTCGTATTAAATATTTCGGTAATTGTTATGTTATAAAACTGCGAAATATCGAAAGTCATTGACCCACTTGCATTGTTTTGTCACGCGGAGATCCGTAATACTATAAAAGCCGACTCCTACGCATCCTGTTGATAAATCATTATAAAATAATATGGTAAATTCCATAAAAAATATTATGACGGTTCGTTGTTAGTTTATGGTTAACTGGGGACGTTCCATATTAGGGACAAACGCATCTGGATTTTTAGGAAATTATTATTTTTCTATTTTATTTTTATTGAAGTTTGTGTTATTAAAAAATAATAATTTCACCAGCATTTTTTATTAATAAAAATAGATTTATGGTAAATTAATTAGATAATGAAGAAAAAATAGCTATCAAATTAATTTACGATTAATGGATTGGCTATATAGATATTGTTATATAAATTACGGTTATCATCACAATCAGCTATTACGCCTGCAAATAATTATATTACAATATTAAAGTTATATACAACTAGCTTATACTCGCGGCGTCGCCCTTCTATGCACTTGAAATGTAGCTTTTTTATAAGTAAAAGATTTTTTAAACCTGTCTAGAGATTACCTAAATAAAATACTTCTATACGTGTGTTTGTCACCTCGTCCTAAAGGGCTTGACTGATTTGGATGACATTTTGTGTGTATATTTGAGTGGGTCTCTGAATGGTTTAAAGATACAGTTGCACCCGTTAGATGTTGTTAGGACAGTACCTACAACGTCTGTCCGCTAGTATTTCTATTTTATAAACTTCTTTATAATAAAATTATATATGAATTATAAATATATAATAATTGAAGATTTAAATAAATTGAATGAATCCTCCAGGTAATTGAATGAATTTACCTTATTTTGTATGAATGTGTGTTATTCTTTCACTTAAAAACTACCAAATGGTTTTTGATGAAATTTGGTACAGACATAGTTTATAACCTGGATATAAAATCAAATATAAAATAATAGTAAAGTATAAAAATTATCTTTATACTTTTATCGGGATGCGCGAAGTATTTCCCTAAGTTATAAAAACAAATGCATGAATCTAGATATTAATTATATCAAAGACACAGCGCTTTTAGGTAACCCACCGCATAATGTATTTGCATATTCATAATAAAATACTTTTCACATCCAATTGCGTGATAATACTTATTAGTAAATCAAAATACCATTTCTACATAACATTTCCTGACGTTTAGAGTACTTTTATTACAACAATAAGTCACAGCCGAGTGAATCGACCAAACTAATTTAAGGAAAAAAACAGCTTACGCAATACGTACAAATACTAGATTTATTCCAATTTTAATATCAATTGCGAAACAAAATCGTTGGTATGAAAATTTTCGCATTACCGAAAATTGTTTTGTAATATTCGAAAGCGCATCACTAATGTCGGAAGTACATCCGGCGAACGCGAAACGTCGACCGTTTGAAAATTCAATCCGTCGGCATTTTGAAGCTGTTTCAATATTAATATTTATGGGCGGGCGATTGAAAATGGTGTTTACGCCGCGCTGTAAATTAGTTGAGGGATTTGAATTTGAAAAACTATGATTACTTCTAAAGATTGAGTTTCTAACACATTAATTCGGATTTGACAAAAGTGTATCAGTGTACTATAGATATTAGAGAGGTATACATAATAGAGATTTAATATAAGATAGCGAGACATATGGGGGGAAGGCATTATAGATTAGGGTAAGTTATAATGAGGGTAAAGATATCATCATCTCATTTCGCTAGCTATGATATTTGTCAACTAGCTATTTTTCGCTATTTTACCCGCATCCTCAGGGAAGTCACTACTTCAAAAACTAGTCTATAGCCTTCTCCAAAGTTCGGCCAATCACCACACCAAATATAATTTAATTCGGTTCAGTCGTTTTAACGCAAAAGCGTAACAAACAAACAAACTCACACTTGCATTTATAAGAAAACCCTAATACATGTCCTAGTTGGGAATCAAACCCAGTGCCTGATGCACTTACGACACTTACATCAACGAGGCAGCTAGTTAAATAGTAATTAATTTACCTTAGGGCCAAATTCACCGACGGTTTCGTAATCAGTCCGTTAAACGAAAATGTTTTTAAACCAGGTACCTGGATTTTTCGTGTTACCCACTTTTAGTTCAACCCTGGTTTGGTAATCGACAGTTTCAGGAATAAAAATCTCAAATAATACGTTACCCATCAAAAGTTGGATTGGAAGTTTAAATTTATTTAAAACAGCTGTTTTAAGTTAATCGGACCGTTATCTTGTCGGTGAACTTAGGCCTTAATGGTTTTTGTAGTCGTTGCGTAGTTTATCGAAGCTTGAAAGTGATCAAAGTTTTAGCAACAAAGGGAAAATTAACATTGTTTTTTTCGGCCTACTGATTACGAATAATCAATTAGTAACGATTGTTTCAAGGGGATTCCGATTGGCCATGCCTTTGCGCAGCTTTGCGGTACATGGCCGATGAAATATAGTCTTTTTCCCAGCGATAGACGGTACATTAAAGAAATGGTATGTGAAATGTTTTTTTTATCAGTCCTTGCATAGTATGAATAAATTTTGTATTGTGTACTAGCACTTTGCGTACGACTGCCTTACTGCTTATCCCCATAATATAACATACAACGTGATCATTTATAACCAAACGGTTGACCCTGTTAAGAATAATTTTCAAGTAAATCTGTGTAGCTCAAACAGATAAACATTCAAACGGACACTCAGACAAACATTAAAAATATTATATTTTTATTATTATGTAAAGATACAAGAAAATCTCACGTGCATAGAAAATGTAGCATCTACCAATACCTCTACTAGTAGGTACCTATATTCTTTTATTTATCTTTAATTTTATTATGTACTCCTACAACTATTTCCAACTAATTAAGACCGCTGATTTCATACATTTCTTTCCCTTAAAAGGACCAACATAAAATGGCGTAATTTCAAATGAACGTTGATCCCTGTCGCAGTAGATTTAATTCGAAATGATGTGTCATGGTATATTGGTCATTGTTCAGTCTCTTGTGAACGCTTTCTATGCGCTTTCCATGGTTCAATTGTTTTCACAGTTTAGTTATAATATAACAGATAGACGTTCTAAACTGAGCACAAGTTAAAAGTCAATAAGTTAGTATTATCTGTTGGTTAATCTTGAAGTGAAAAGCGGTTATTACTGCTAGTTAGTTTTATGTTAGATGCTAACTTTGCTGGGTAAATGTTTTCGCTTTTGGTGGTACGATAGTTTTTGTACACATGACTCAAGAGTCGTTTTAACGGTTAACGGATGATATCTTAGGGATTGTATAATTTTTCGTAATATTATACTGCCTTCGCCGAAACTTTCAGAGCGGAGGGCTTGTGTAATTTTTCGTCTATTGTAAATCTACATACCTATATCGACACGATTTTTATTTCTTTGCCAAATCACTGACTATTACTGCAATTAATATTTTTTGTTTTATGCCAAATTAAAAAAACATTGAAAACAAAAGAGAATTTCTTAATTATTGTTCTTAAAAAAAGTAAATAAAATAATTAGGGCGTGTTTCTCTACATACACTACATTACTTTCTTATAATTCGAACATCATTCGTATGGAATTATCTAGCAGATAATTTTAACCAGTAGATACTTTCCCGGAGGTAATATCAGTCTATTACAATAATATAACGTTTCAGTAGCTACATACGTACTTACGTTAGTTTCAGAAGGTTGTAATCAAAACAATTGTTGTACTCCTACTTGAAGTGGGCACTAGTCTGTAAGTGGGGACATGCATTAGCATCGATAATTACATTCTTAGCTACTTATGTTTTCAGACTTTCCCAGTAAAGATTGTATTATTGTCGTATTGAGCTGTAAATACTGTACTTTTATTGCTGTGATAAAGAAAATTGCTAAAGCGCTCTTGTGACGTCATGAAAATGATTTTATAATAATGATGATGAAAGAAAGGAACTCGTGGCTAAGTAACAGCCGCACGGGTCGACCGAGCGACCCTTGGCACGGTTTGTCCGATGATGGGTGACCATCTATGTCATAGCGAGACTCCTCCGTGCCTTGGAAAGCACGTAAAGCTGTTGGTCACGATTGTCATTTGTGTGTTGTTCACATCCTTGACAGTCGTTACGAGTAGTCAAAAGTTGTGGAGGTCAGATATGCAGTCGCTCCATGTAAAACACTGGTACTCAGCTGCATCCGATTTAGACTGGAAGCCGACCGCAACGTAGTTGGGAAAAGGCTAGGCAGATGATGATGATGATGAATGATTTTTAATTTTGACATACACATGGCATATATTCTACTAACTTTCTAAAATTAGGGTCCGTAACACTAGTGACCCGCTTGGATGTTGTACAGACGAAGGAACTAACATTACCTATTCAGATACGCTTGTGACTAAAAACATTACTCAGTAATTATTTTACATTGTCATTGTTTTAAAATGGTGGATTTGTACAGCGGATGTATTTATTTCATTTATCATATTCATCCAATTTTATATGCAAATGCGCACATATAAGATTATTGATAACGTTCATGTACACGCTGATAAGTGATAAGATTTTGATTCGTTCGTATCATGTCCAGTGTTATCAACTATAGGTGTAAAACAATTATAATAATTCACTTTTTATCTCTATTACTTGTTATGAAGTAATCTAGGGTTTATTGAAAGAACTTATTGTTTTGACGTCAAATAAGTATCTAAAGTCTGTACCAATTTTCTGTTCTAATTTTCCATCAAGGATATAAATGGCATTAAATTATAAATGATGATGTTTAAAGCATGGAATTGCCAATTTGTTAATTTCTTGCCAACACGAGCCGCCAGGTTGTGTTGGGTTTGGTCTGCCTGACGTCTTAGCGACTTCACGTGTAACGCAAATTTAACCTTTTGTAATGCAGTATAAAAAAAGTTATTTTGGGGGTTATTCATATCACTAGCTTTTCGCCAGTGGCTTCGTCCGCGTAGTCTATACGAATTCAAATTAAAAATGCCCCAAATTTTGGGGCAGAATTTCGGAAAATCCTTACTTATCGGATGCCAACGTCATACAAAGAACACACCCTCCAAGTTTCAGGTCTCTATGATCAGCGGTTTGAAGATTACAGGCAATAGTACTTTTTGCCATTATTCTTGAAATCTATAACTACCTACCAAATTGTTCACTAGTAAACCTTCTACGCCAGATACCTTTTCACTTCAAATGTGGCCATTTCAACGCACATTATGTTATTGTATTCAAACAAAACACGTCTGGCAAAATGCACAACTATATAATTATGCCAGACAGATGCCATCCGGCTCGGTGAGATAGTTCACCCCTCTTCCGCTTCCCATTGGCCAGCGGGACACCGGAGCGGCAGAGCGGCACAATCACGCGTCACATTATTGCTAACAATGAGAACGGACTCATTTTTTGTGTCACAAAGTGTAATTTTATGCTGTGATTTGTGGAGATGATATGGAGAGTACTTGTTTGATCTATACATCATGTGGTTAAAACGTGGCTGTCATTTTGTAATTCTGTTAAATTTTTGTGTTCAAAAAATGCAGAGTATTTACCTCATTTAAACATACAGTATAAAATTGGTGGGTAATTAGAAAATAAAAAAAAAATCTTCTTTTTTTATTAACGTTCAATAGCCTTAATGACAGCATTTTGACGTTATTTTTCCTGAAGCGTGAGTGCTACTATACCTAGTACACATTTAAAAAAACCTCTCCTTCCTACTAATAATGCACAAATAGTGGACATAATGGTTGTTATAATACGTATAATTATGTTACGGCATAATTAGACTAAAGTAAGAAATACACTGGCGTGAAATTATCTATTTGAACATTAGTTTTGCAGTTTTCACGGAGGCGCGGCTGGTTGCGTCAGCGAGCGTGTAATTTTGCAACTACCCGTACAGCAAACACCACGCGGGACTTTCGCCGCGCCTTACACTTGTAGCCAAATTTATGTAGTATCTACATTATAATCATTTTTAAAATTGAAAATCGTCTGTGTTAATTTAAAAAAATACAGTGGTTATGTTTGCTGTTGTTAACAAAAATCCGTGGAGTTTTCTAATATGCTGTAGACAGCCAAGTCGAGTAAAAAAATTGTGGCAAGCGATATTCTTTATGAAGCTGTCGACTTGTTCAACCCTTGTACGGAATCAGAAATAAAAAGACTAATTAATGATCTACACAATAAACCGCTACTTCATATTTTACTTACAAACTCTACTAAATAAGTATAGTTTTAGATTAGGTTTGCCCAAAAACTTAATTTTGAATTCACATTCACAACTACTGTGATGTAAATACTAAAATAAATAGCGTTGATTTATTTTGGCCCCAAGTGTATTCATGTCATATTTATAGGAATATCGTTACATTATTATGGTGAGAACTCTTTGATCGCTAAACATAATACTATACAAAATTAAAATTACCTTATTTAATTAAACAAAGAATTAAGAGACAAAGAATCTATTAATTGTTATCTTATTAGGTGATGGAACTGATACAAAAAGTCGATAAATTAATCGTGTATCATGCCCATGATATGTTTTATCTGAATTCATACTTATGAATAGCAATAAGTACCTAGTTAATATTTAAAATATATTCATACAATTCGCTAAAATCATATAAATCTTCTTCTATCTTCTATCTATATATATATATAAAAATGAAACCCGTTTTCCGTTGTCACGACATAGCATGAAAACGGCTTGACCGATTTGGCTGAAATTTGGTACGGAGATAGAGGGGACCCTGGAGAAGGTTTTAGGCTACATTTTATCCGGGTGCGTGAAGTAGTTCCCCCGGAACGCGGGTGAAACCGCGGGCAACAGCTAGTATATATATAAAAATGAATCCCTATTTCCCTTGGTCACGGCATCACGCATGAACGGCTGGACCGATTTGGATAAAATTTTGTACGGAAATAGAGGGGACCCTGGAGAAGGTTTTAGGCTACTTTTTATCCGGGTGCGTGAAGTAGTCCTCTCGGGACGCGGGCGATACCGCGGGCAGCTGCAAGTTTCTAATAAAACTGCTCCTATATATAGATATTCCATCTTTATCACAGACATTAGCATTGATATGCGTATTACGTGCGAGGTTTTTATCAACTCTACGATTGCACTTCATATTTTATCTTTGATCGCGATAATTTACTAGCAGCTGTAGACTTTTTGGAAGGAAAGATTTTTTTTTTTCAATTCTGCCGCCATAGGAAGAAAGGCTGTAACCATAGTATATGTCCTTTTTATTCTATGCTGTAACAATTATTTTTTTTCGATATTAGAAAGATTATCGTAATCAGAATCTTTTTCTAATTCCAAATAAGTACCAGTAATATCGAAAAATAATGGTAGTTACGGTCTTTCTTTGTATGACGTCAGAATTGTTTATTGATAAAATTTAAAGAACTGTATTGCAGTTTGTATGCTCATCTATCCGCTATTTGGTAGGAGAGGATTGAACATGTAGATATTTTTTTATACGCCGTTAATGTTTGCTAGAAAATGTATCGGCAAATACGTGTGCTGTACGAATTCAAATTCACAGAGTTTCATACAATCTTTGCCCCCTTTTTTACTTCCTTAGGGGTAGAATTTCGGAAAATCCTTTCCTATTGGATGCCTTTGTCATACAAAGAACACGACCTCCAAGTTTCAAGCCTCTACGATCAGCGGTTTAGGCTGTGCGTTGATCCGTCAGTCACTCAGGACAAAGCATTTTATATGTATAGATAGGTATATTTATACCTATATTTCTACTCATGGTTAAGAAGGTCGTAGTGGGTCGAGGGCCTAACTTTTGACCTTGAAACTGGCCTGTTTCCCACAGTTAATATAATTTTTTGTGAACTTTACATAACTCATCAGAATATACGTAGGTATAACATGTTATAAAATACGAATATCAGTAAAAAAATATCAAAATAATAATACACGTCGATACTTGCGATAGCATTATCTATTATGAACACTCTGATAACCAAGCCATTATAATATGTAATAGTAACTTCAATGTATAAAACTACCATCTAGTTTTTGTTTTCGAAAATAGCTGTTTTCGTGTCTGTTTTCTCGGATAAACATCTACACAGAATTAACTAAAACTCAGTCTACAGGAACGATAATGTAGGATATATCAATTAGCTTCTAAAAGTAAACAGATTAAAACTCCATTACATAGCAGCTTATTTACTAAAGCTATTTCGTTACTTATCATATTTTTTTTTAATAATCATAATCTTTAATGATTTATGCACATGCAGTGTGTATAGTGTAACTATTCTTAAACTTATCGGAAGAAGGAAGAAGAATAGAAAGCAAATAAATATTAAATACACTTACAAATAATTAATGTGCTGGCGAAGCTTTGCAAGGGTGCTAACTTTTACGGTGGGTTTTCCAAATATTTTCTTTCATAATATCTCTTCAAAGTAAGAGTGAACAAGCTTCTTCTAAGTGAGCTCGATCCATCGTAAACTTTTTCTCTGTCACTTATGACCTAGATGAGAGTCAAGAGCAAACCCATAAAATAAAAAAAATAAACGCATGAAAACAAATGAGGACGATGAACTTTCAAACATGTTATAACAATTATTAAACCTGTTATGTCCTATGACATAGGACATAGGACCTATGTCATTAAAATCAATTGCTGCATATGTCCTATGTCATAGGACATAACAGGTTTAATAAAAAGCCATTAGATTCTTATAGAATGACAAATACCCATGTCAATGAAAATATGTTGCTTAATTTTACAAATATTGAAATAAGAACAATAGCCCCAATCTCACAAAAGGAAAAAAACATTTGCAACTAAACTATGACATCATTTTCAGTGTGTGTAATTTTCACCAGAAACTGTTAATCATAATGTGTAATTAAGTATAAAGTATGAGTAAGAAGTGTAAACAACTAATAAATAAAGAAATGATGTGAGTGCATCGATTTGGTATCGAGTGACAGTATCGATAAGGTTCGAAGTATCGATAACATCGGTGGAGATGATGCTGTATATGACGAAAGCGGAGGATGTGCCGGTGAAGAGGCCTCCTAGGAGACGACATATAAGTGCCAACATAAAGGTTAATCATTACTTTGTTAAAAATCTCACTTTCAGTTTTTTTTTATATATTTTATGCAAAGCTATTTTATTAAGAAGCTTGTAAAAAGCCTAACTACATAGTTGCACGGCTGAAAATAAATATGAAACGTGTCCTCCGTTATTCGAATCAGGCATGAATATAATGGTTTTCTTATTAAGAAAATCCTAAAAGTAAGTCTAAAATCTAGTAGTTTTGTTGTCCTCCATAATGTTTATATAGACGATTCACAATTACTTGAAGCAAGAAGTTGCCTTAACATGCTAAAGCCCATTGTGTCACCCTATGTAACTAACTTTCCAATATCATATGTTTTTCTTTTGGTGTACATAATAAAGAATATTCTATTCTGTTCTAAAGAAACTACAGGGAACGAAAGACTAGGTGTCTTTAAAACCAAAATATCGTACCATATCTATACATATAAAAGTTTTATGAACCTACGATATTACACTATCGTGCCGCAACACCAGGCTACTTGAATAGCAAAGCATGCTAATGCTGCACGCATCCGGCTTGTGATTTATTTCAATAAGATTATCTGCACTGATAGCGAGATTTCTAATGTAACTTATGTGGTGGAAAATATGGTTTTTTTATGTTGTGTATGTTGAAATAATTGGTATGTCGGCTCAAGGGCACAGCGCGTTGTAGCTCCCGCTGCAGCGAGAGGAAGAGGGCCTTATGAAATATGAAACGAGAAACAATTCATAAAAAAAAATGTTGAGTGATACAATATTTAATATAATATGTATTACATATCAAAACATACTAGAGATATACACTCAAAATGTACTAGAGATACATATTTTGCCCGTTAAATTTCAGTTAGTCTCATGTAATCGAAAGCAAATCTTGTTTTCTGGGAATTTATTGATTTCATATAACAAATGCATTGGTGCTCAAATACTACTCTAACTAAATTACGTTGTTTATAGTACGTCGTGTTATTTCTTACTTTTTTGTCAAGAGTTTCCGGGACTAGATGTCATTAAGGCCTTAAACTGAAAACTAAGAAGACGCATTAGTACTTAGTTGTAGTAGAAGTATCCTAAAAGGCCTTGTCACCAGGAAAATTCAGCAATACTCGTATCTCTCTATATTTAATAAAAAAAACGCTTAAAAAGTTGGAGGAAAACCTTCAAATGAAAGTATATTTTCTTCTGATAAGGTATCGGATTTAAATGCTTATCTGTTATTTCCTGATATAGATATAATCGCTGAAATCTATGACAGTTTATGTCAGTCTAATGATAATATCAAGGTGCAAACTCTAAAAAATCACTAATTTGAAAACAATAACCTAAAGATCTATAACTTTAAGTTGATGATATTTCAGAAGATAGTAGAACAATAACTTCAATAATAAAGGACAAAAAATCTCGCGCATTTTTTTGGCAATCATACTAATGGGAATCTTCTCGTTCTTTCCAGCGGCACCACGCGGGCATATCGCAGTCCTCCTGCAGCGATGGCTCCCTCCTCAGCGTCGGCTCCTCGGAGATGGACGAGGACAGCAGTAGTGGCCACCACCACTCGCATGACCACTCCAGGAGTGACCAGTTCGACTTCTACAGTGAGTATTGCTGGTCTACTTAGGTTTGAAGAGTGGAAAATTGGATAGCATACTTCTTCTTTTCGAAGAGTCTATTATATGACTATTTTGTTGCGTAATTAAAGTGCAGAGCGATATGCGTAACCTCTGTAGAAGGCATAGCATGGGAGTGGACAAACCCGTTTTATCTACCTTTTTATATATAGATTATGTATTGAACAAGGGGACAAAAGGTAGACAAAACTCGTTTATTCTCGCTCATGATAGACCTATCATGGATATCGCACGATATCGGACAAACGCGTTTTCTATGCCATTTGTCTCCAGAATACGTAATAAAAAAGAAACAAAGGGTGGAGAAAAAGCGTTTGCCTATGCTGCTAAAACAGATGGGAGGAAATGAGAAACATTTTCCAAGTCAATCTCAAGCTTAATCCAAAGGATACAATGTTCTTATCGTAAATAAAGGATCCACATAACCATTCCAGACACGTCGGAGCCGCCGACGGGCGTGGCGCCGCTGTCGCACTCGGCCGCGAAGCACAAGATGGCGGTGCGCCCGCGCCGCACCCACGGCGCGCCGCGACGCAAGAAAAACAACCCAGTTAGTATTGAACTTTAAAGTAGGTGTCGGATTTTATGGAAACTCGCTTTGCTTCTTGCTGACTCTCTTTCTGCTTTGTGAATTGACATTTTGAAGGTAAAGCTTACTAACCTTTTTAATTAGCTAACTCATTTCTTTCTTTACTGGCTGTTACTCGCGTACTGAGGGAACTAACGCGCCTGGCTAAATAAAAGCTTAATACCGACTCCATGGTCCCATTAACACCCCATATTTAGCCAGAGGCGTATCTAAAGCGCACATTAATTACCTACGCAAGTTCTATTTAAGTTTTATAAGGGTAGCCTATTCAATTATGGATTATTCTAGTTAAAAAAAAACAATTCTTAACCAGAGAGACATCTTTCTCTGGTTAAGATTGTTTTTTTTTTAATGAACGGTTGATATGAGTAGTGCGGCGGCCATGTGGTTATCAGAATGACGTCATAATCCACACTCTTAACTATAGTTACTAGCTTTAATTATGTTGCGAGACATAATTAAGTAATTTTGTCCGATATCCTTAAGGCTGCCCAAAAACAAATGCGGGTTCACAGAACCCTGTTGTGTGCTTAACGTTTTCTATTCTTCTATTAATACTATTGACACAGCTGTTTTAATATAAGCTTCAGCTCAGTGGGTTCTTTGGTAGATTGTCAAGAAGTCATCAAACTACCCACTGCGTCAATGTGTCTCTCTTTAAAATTCCGACCAAATATTAATTATGCTGACCTTATAATTTCAGATTGCCGCATCAGCCTTGCCGATAACGCCCGAACTGAACGAAGAAATGATACGAAGCACTACTCCTGAAGTCAGCCACAAACATTCAGAAGTGGTTACTGGTGAGCATTCAAATATACACCTTATTAGATCCTACTAGAGTCACTTGTATTCTGATCATGACTAAGAGATAAACTTTTTCATTCCAGAATCATTCTCTTCATCGACCACTACGAAGCATCATAAAATCGTGAAAGAACAGCATCAGCACGTTAGCAGGGAACTTCAAAGAGTTCTGGAGACTCCAAGCGACACTAAGCTGAAATCCTCGTCCTTACCTCCCGGATTGGCTCTTGGCCACCTCGTCGGGCAATCCCCTGCAAAGCTCAGCATAGCTGAGTCCATCACTCCTCGATCTTCAATTAAAAGAAGCCAGTCTAGCTCCCAAGGGCAGGCCCTTAGAGAGAGCTCTTCAAGAACGCACGAGGAGACGATCCAAACCTACCATTCGGAAGAAAGGATGACAAAGTATCGCATGGATAAGAAAGCCGATGAATCTTGCCTCGAAAAGAAATCTAAGTCAGACAAGAAGTCAGAAAACGAAGCGATTAAGTCGTCAAAGAAAGAAGAATCGTTCTTCAGTAGACTTCGACTTAGAAAGAGTGGAAAGAAATCTAAAAAGGACCAAACGGATGGAGATGGTCAGCAAGAGACTAAGAAGTCTAAAACTGAGAAGCCTTCAGCGCAATACAAACCTGTTGACACAGAGAGAAATTTTCATGAAGGACAAGGGTACAAGCCAGTACCTGCTGAAAGAACACACAAATCTGCTGGACAGAAAGCTTTCGCCAACCAAATGCACAAGAGGTTGGACAACAAGGGCGCTTACGTCCAGGACAGCGCATACAAAGATGTGTACAGCGCTGTCAAAGTTCCCGGTGTGGAATACAATATTACTGATCTCAAAATCGCTGAAGAAACCGATAAAATGTTGAACCAAGAAATGAAAAGTCGTTACAGCAGACGTGAGGAATTCTGTGAAAAGATTGAGAGAACAAAACGGACTTCTTCTAAAGAGACAATTGAAGATAAGAGGGAATCTTTTAACCTCCAACTTGATAAAAACAAGAGACCAGCGTCAGTCCAAAGATTGGTCGATCCGTTTTCCTCAAAAGCATTTATTAGTAATGAACTGTTGAACAGGGCACAGGAAGAGTCTCCAGTGATCTCAGATGACGAGCCTCCAATAAGAGCGATGCGTATCAAAAATGTTCATAACGATTATAACATATTCACTAGCAGTGGAAGCATGCCGAAAAACATACCCTACTTCAACCCAAGCATGCTGGCTTCGACGTCACCTCCCAAATCGACTAGGCATCAGAGTTCCGACAACATCAAACACAGGTCGTCCGAGCACGTTTCCGATTTTACTGAGAAATTGATCGAATGCAAACGTGAATCAGCGCGCCATACTTCTAAAACTGAGGAGTCATACGTCACCTCTGCGATGAGGTCTCTGGGAGACGAGTATGTCGAGACTCGCAGCAGCATCGGGAAGTCACACAGTTTCCGCTATGCGTCAGAGACGACGTCAATCAGCTCCCAAGAGAACCAGATGCCTAGTCTGCCGGCCATCGTCGGCATTTCTGAACCGTTACTAGAAAGCTGGGAAGTCAACTACAGGAGGAACCTGAGCGAACGAAACGATTTCTCCAAAAGGATTTCAGCCAGAAACTACAGTATAATGCACGGCAACGCCGAAGCTAACTACGATAGCTTGCCAAGTACCGATAGCAGTTACTTGGATAGCCTCAAAACTGATGCTAACGAAGATAGAAAGCTCTTCACAAATAGCATTCACATTACAATGGATAATAAACGCGACAGCGATATCTCTCAAATAGAGGCTAAAATTGATGATATTATTAGTTCGCCTAAGCCCATTATTGCCCCAATACTCAAGTCTAGTTCTTTAGATAGCATTAAGAGTAGCCCAGAGAAACCGAAAGATGATAGACGGAAAACTATATCTGTCGAGAGCGCTTTGAGTGCCAAACATACGCAAAAAGAATTGAAATCAGAAACTGAAAGTTTTATATCAGTAACTCATATCAATAAAGAACAAACCCCGGTCAAAACGGTGGAACCACCAAAAAATAATAAAAGTGAGGAGAAATTACAAAAATCTGGATCTAAACCGGGAGTTCCGGAGTTTCTAAACATTCAATTGAACAAAGTTGATGCTAAACCGACAACAAACATTGTTTTGACAGCTAACGTTACGCCAAAGAAACTTGATAGTCCACAAGCAGAGAAAGAACAAGAAATTGAATGTTTCCAAATAACTGAAACTAAAACACAGAATATACCTGTGCGAAAGGAATCTATTAAAAGCAACAATTTTGTTGAAAATATTATTGAGAATACTCAAAATGATGACAAGAACTCCCCACTCAGTGGAAGGAAATCTGTAATACCTATTTTACCACAAAGCCCTTCGACACCAAAAGCATTCTTCAAAAGAAAAGCCATGAGCGTTGAACTGCAGGATAGACCAGAAAAACCACGAACAAACTCGATGAGTACTGATGGTAGCACGGAGAGAATTTACGACAACATATCCATGGATCAAAAATCCCACTCGAGTTTCGGAAGTAAGAGTTCCATTCAAAGCACGGACAGCAATGACATCAAAACACCTGACAGACAAGACGAGGCCGTTGTCTATCGTAAGAAGCCTGGCATTCTTTCTAAAGAGCTTCGAGGTGACAGGAGAAACGATGACGAACCAGAGCTGATGAAAGTGTTCGCTCGAAGGTCTTTAAAACTGAAAGATTCTGAAGCCGACAGCATTGCCCAAGAAATAGCTGCCATCAACAATAAAGAAGAAGGCGACGTACCACCAACAAGAAGTAAGATATTGAAAAATGAATTCAACGCGTCTATAAAATCTAGGGATAGTGACAAAGAAAACGAAGATGTTATAAAAGAAGAAGAAAAGAGATTGGTCGACATTGCTGCCCGTGTGAGTCAGTTTGGTGCTCCACATTATCAGAGAAGTGTTAGCATTAACAGTGTATCTAACCTTAAAAGAGATAGCGCTCCCGTATACAGAAGCGAAGTAAACAAATACAAGAAAGAAGTATCAGACTCCACTCCCGAAAAGAGACTTAGAAATAGAACGTTCCCTGACCCATCAAATGACAGAGAAGATATTAAAAATATAGCAAAAAGCGAAGCGATGGCTTATAAAGCCGACACTTTGACAAAAAGGCCGTGGCAGAAGAATGATGATAAGTTCAGATTGTCAGTCGAAAAGGATAGGAAAGAAAGTGCTGTGATAGACAAGGATGGAGATTTGGAAAAAGATGAAGGTGGGAAGGAGAAGGAACCTTCAGGAGAAGCCGATGCGTCTCCCCAGTTTAAAGGGATTCTGCAAATGAGAGCGGAGTGGGAGAGACGAGCTAAACAGGGCATGACCAAATAATTCTGGTGCTAGGTACAAGGTAACACTTTATTTATTGTTTTTAATTCACTTTTCAGTCATTAAAAACCGAAAACTTATTTTTTGAAAACTTACGGTTGTATTTGAAAGATGTTTCAATTAATAATAATAAAAAAAAAAATACTTTGTGTACAAAAGCCAGGTATCGTCAGGCTATAGATTTATCCCAATTTATTTATTCGTATATTTTATATATATTTTTAATTATTCCAGGACGTTGGGGAGTTTGCTGTAAGAAATCGCATTACACTTAGTATATAATATTATAAATAAATAGATTTAATTAGCTTAGAACATTCTAATCGGCAAATATCGAATGTTATTCAGATGTATTAATTTAATAGTTTATCCGATGTTAAGCCAATGTATTTTTGATCGTTATTACAATAATATAGCAAATAGTTTCTATTTTATTAAACAAAAACACTATTAATGTATTGAACCGATCACCTATTCGTGTATTGATGATGGAATACAAATTTTATTCATATAGTTTGATGTGGTTTTATTTAATTCACCTACTTTCACAAGTTCCCTGAGTAAACTTGTCTTCGATCAACATTCAAAAATCATTTATAGGTACAAACAAGGCTGCCAATTAGCAAAAAACGCCCGCCTTTAACCACTTCCTATGTGTTTTTGCTGGGAAGAAGTGGCGCAACAAACTCCCCAGCAGTACTCCCGAGGTCTCGGTCGAATTGAGTACATGACACCAATAATTCTAAGACTCGAATTCTCTAAATAAAGACTATCTACTTCATTTTAGTTCTCAAAATCAATGTGGTTTCGAAATAACTGTAAAATTATATTTTTTGTTGCTTTCAAATCAATTTATAAATTAGCCAGTTGACTTGGAAAAATAGTGAAGTCACTGGTATACCCAGCGAATTATTTCTAATTCGTTGGGTAGGTATAAAATACAAAATATTTGAGGAAATCGCGTTTTGACAGGTCATAAATAGTGTCCATTGATTGTAGTGTCATCCAATTGAACTCTTCGTAGTATGGTCTTTAAATATAAATGGAAAGATATTACAAGCCAGTGAATACATTATATTGGTTAAAAAAAGTAAAAAATAAATAATTAATGTATGATTAGAAATCTACTAACAAAGGACTCTGTAAGTAATTATTTGTACTTAAGTAAGTGAACTACATTATTGATTGATTTAATAAATCTTGATAAATATTAGAGTTTCACAATGCTGCAAATGCTTAAAACTGCATTTTTTACATAGATCCTAGACCTACATTCTATAGATATTATACAATCACACAAATTGAATTTTATCAAATACAAAAGAGGGACAGTGCTATAGGTCCTGCATAGCTCCATCCCTTTCTCACGATAGAATCTGCATTATTTTATCGTGTCGTAATTCATTCCCAGTTATTAAAATTAAACTGCTTTAAGTTCTGTACTTAGTTCAAAAATATCTAGAAAAAAAAACATAAATAAAATAACCTCTTTTCTAAAGTAGGCCAAAATTAAAGGCAGGTAGGTACAGTTTTCTAAGAAAACTTATTATTCTACAATAGTAAAGATATTGTGTAGCGAGCATCGATCGACACGACCATGAACACAGGTGGTGGTTGCAAATTATAGCTATTTTTGCAGTCATTTTTTTCTGCGATAGATACAAAACTAAATACCTATCAAGCGTGTTTTTTTTGTGAAGGATTAGGCAGAATTAGTGGGCATGTATCACCATCGGCAGTGCAGTGGCGGATCCAGGATTTTGGTTTGGGGGGGGGGGTCTTGATTCTGGGGGGGCTTGATTCTGATCGGTCTATTTACAATCCCACTGTTGGGCACAGGCCTCTTCTCATACAGAGAAGGCATGAGCATTGATCACCACGCAGGCGGTTTGAAGACTTCTTAGTGCATGTTTCCTGACGATGTTTTCTTTCACCCCAAAATACACTTAGAAAGTACTTTCAAGACTTATTATGAAGGTATACCTACTAAATACATCGTTATTGCATCCTTATTTCCTTAGTAAATCCAAAAGAGACTCTCTCTGTCTGTCTGCTACGTCTTTATATCAAAACATCTGTACCAATTTAGATGAATTTTGGTACATATGACGTAACGTTATTGAAGATTTAATCTATTTAAAAATTTACTTCAGTACTATTGATTTTATGTACATGTATGTATAATGATTTGATGATTGTAAAATAGGTAGATGGAACATATTATTTTTAATTTGTTTGTGTTACAGTGACTAAAAAGAAAGATTACAGTCCTAACCACACAGAATTATAAGCTAAGCTTTTTATTAAAAACCTCAGATTACCAGAAAAGGTAGGTAATCTTTGAATGGGGTGGTTTTAATATGAAATTATTTAGGTATATATGAGCCAGAATCAAATTATTAAAAATTGTATCTTTTATTTCAATTTTAACTGCGTAGGTTACCTATATTAAAAAAGTAAAAAATCGTTGAAGAAAAATGACGATTTCATTTGAGTTTAGAACTTAAAAAGAAATATTTTCTTCAACTACCCTGTATTCAGTAAATAAAATGCATCTACATTATAAAATTTACGACGACTTTTAGATGAAAATATTGAATAATTAATTTTAGAAACTATTGCCATGCAAAAAATGATCCGAGTTTTATCTTCTATCAAAACACGCTACCCCAAAAACGCGCATTTCCGAACGCAGTAAAAGCAAAGGGGATGGGGTGGTGATCCCACGCATGCGCACTGAACTACCCACTAACTAACCCCAATACGACATAGCGTATCCTCCATTTTATTTCCATTTATTTCATAATTCTAGCCGAAAAATACTTTCGTGAGCGCGACCTATGAACAATACACACATTTAAATGAAGTGCGAAGTTCGAAAGTGATTCTACGTTTGAATTTTTGAACAAAAAGACGAATCGAACAAGCGTGTGCTTACGTAATATTATTTTTTCTATAATCAAGATTGTGTAAGTGTTTAAACGAAAAAGGTGAGTGTTTTTTTACTTCAATTATTTTTCACGATACAAAATATATATCGTATGTTCATAATTTTCTATAAAACGTCCACTTGGTCAAGTATTTTTTGTACAATCGTGTCAGATATCGTCAAGATGACCTTTTCTAAGGTATTACGCATGTCGCGTCTTCTAGTGAACAATTATATATTTGTTTTCACAAAACCACGTTACATAAAAGGTCCAACCTACTCTTTTAGACTCCCAAACCCTAATTTGAACTGTAATATTATTATTTATACGTCTGTTTTTCCAATAGCATCCTTACATAGGTTTTTATGTACTTCTTTATATATAACGTAGGGCAATAAGACGTGCCACGGGAAACTTATTAGAATACAAAATGAGATTCTGAAGATTGAGTGCAAGACGTTATTAGTAGGTACAATACCAATTTGTGTAAAGGTAAGGTGGAAAAGTATTAGAAAATTATAGCTTTTATATGCTAAAGTGGTATTGAGTTTCACGCTTGTATTTTTTAAAGGGATTGGCAGAGGTATGAGACAGTAAGCTACAAGGCACATTTTATTCAGCCTATACCCGGCCCCTCTCACAACAGATTTAACAAACGTCAGTATTTACTGCGTAATAAACATTTCAATAGATTCTCTTGAAAATGATAGACACGACAGAAATTACGACACAAATGTCATGCTTAGATGTCTTTGTAATGCCGGTGTCGCGACACTTTTATTATGTCACGACACTTGGTGTATACACTGAGTGTACGTTGTATGGTGTCGTAGTGAAAAACTAGATTAATGGTTCTATTCTAAACAAAAACCTTGGTGGTAAGTTGCTCCATGGTAGTAAGCATGGCGTGTATTTAGAGAATATCAATATCAAATGCTTTGTCCCGAATGACTCGAACGGATGACGGATCAACGCACAGCCTAAACTGCTGATCGTAGAGATCAGAAACTTGGAGGGTGTGTTCTTTGTATAACGTAGGCATCTGATAAGAAAGAATTTTCCGAAATTCCACCCCTAAGGAGGTGAAAAAGGAAAGATGTTTCCTTCACCGCTAGTCAGTGACGTCTAAAGCGGCTTTCAGACTACGCTATAATATATAGCATAAAGTATATAGCTCATATCACAACAATATCGCGTACCATAGATAGCCAATAATATATACCCAGTACAGTACAGTGTGAACGTGTCCATAACAATGTATGGTGCGCGATATTGTTTTGCCATGATATTATAGCGTATACATACATATTATAGCGTCTGAAAGCAGCTTTACTTAGAAAGTACATAATTATGACTTCAGAAAAATCACATTGGTAGGTACTTACCAGGGTTTGATCCCTCACACTGGTACACGAAAGGCAGGTGCCTTACCCATAGGCCACCACGACTTTTTCAATTGAAAGGAGTAGTCGAGGTGTAAACTATACATCATCTGCCTTTTGCTGACCAGAAACCTTGTTGGAGACGGCTTCCAGTCTAACGGGATGCATCTGAGTACTAGTCTTTCACATGGAGTGACTGCTTATCTGACCTCCACAACTCAGTTACCAGTTATAATACACACAGCCTACGATACAACAGCACGTTTGGCGTAGTGGCTACGGTACTACGTTTCGCGGATTCGATTCCCGCACGGGACAACTAAAATGGTTTCCAGTCTGGGTGTTTGTGCATGTGTAAACAAACATTCAGTTTGTTAACGCACCCGCGATGCAGTAGTATTAAAAAAACACATATAGATCTACTCGCATTTATACAGTTAGATAATAATTGAGTTTTCTTGAGATAAAATAAAATATAAGGGTTTGTAGGTAAAAAAGGTAAGGGGAACAGTTGCTATCCTAATTCCTAACTAATAATATAAATTCAAAAGTGAGTTTCTATGCTACGCATGCACGGTAAAACGGCTGATCCGATTTTGATGAAATTTGATATGGAGATAAACGGAACCCTGGAGACGATTATACTTATTATCCGGTTGCCTGTAGTTGTTCCTTCAGGACACGGGTGAAACCGCGTGAAACACCTAGTAATATATAGAAGCAATATAAAAATACAAGGCATGAAGGAAAATGAATGTTTTGATAAAAGATCAAAGATATGCGGCTGAAAGATAAACAAGGCATATGCCGAGATCAAATATATATCAAGATAAACAGTATCGAAGCCAATATGATTTATTCTTTTCTGATCTCTTCAAGTTATATGAAGATATATGAATTTAGTTATTATTTTTATACCTACCTACAAAACAATAGCAATAAGTTTCAGAATTGTGTTTATGAACCAAAACCCACGGTACGATTCTCAAATACTTCTTTATACTTTTATAAAATGTGTAGTTTGTACTTGTGTTTGTATGTTTGTAAAGCTAGGCTCTACAACACCATACATTGTACACTCAGTGTAATATAGCGAGAGTCTGTGTAGACATTAATTTTACATTTATTGTGACACGAGAAAAGTGTCGCGACAGCGGCAACACAAATAAATTTGTCGGTCTTAACAACATAGACATTTGTGGCGCAATGCCTGCATTTGTTTAAACTTAGTAAGAGTAAAGTCTTTCACGCAAAAAAAAAATGAACTAATGTGGATGAAATCAGAATTATATGAACCTAATTCAAAGACCACGCAGACGAAGTCGCGAGGATAAGCTAGTCTACATTATTTACAGTACTCTCCCTTTGTGCCCTCCACAGCCGTGGGTCGCTCGTACATTTTATCGAAGACTCATTCGACTTGATCACAATCGTGAATACTGAACCAGTAAATAGATTAAGAGTCCATTGCCATTAACCCCATACATAACCCACTTCCCCTAGAGCTAACCATAAAAGTAATTAAGGGGGTCTTCCCCTCCCCCAACATTCTAACGAGCTTGCATTCCGAAGCTCGAAAACAAATGAATTTGATACTAGACTTACGAAAAAACCTTATTTTTGTACAAATAAATGGTGTGATGTTTTATCGTTTTTTCCTTGCTAGGAATAATTGAATACTTACCAGTGTAATGGTATTAATTTCAATAATATATTTAAGGATATTTTTTATGTTTTTATTGTGAACAGAAGTATCTCAGACGCATCTTAGAGACATAACGGAAGCACAAAAGAGCGGCTGAAGTGTCTTAAAAAGTGTTAGTATCGGCAATTACATTGGCTATTCGCCTGTAATTACACCGGTATTATTTACTTTACCATGGAGGCAGTCCTTCTTTTAATATATACCTGATGGCAAGTGGTCACCGATGCATATGAACTTCTTCAATAGGTAATAGTCGGTTAGTGAATTGGCGAGTCTCTGACTGCCATTTTACACTAGCTTTTCGCCAGCGGCTTTTCCGACGTGAACTATACGAATCCAAATTAAAAATGACAGAGTTTCATACAAACTTTGCCTCCCCTTTTCACGTCCTTAGGGGTAGAATTTCGGAAAATCCAAAAAGTTTCAGGTTTCTACGATCAGTGGTTTATTTAGGCTGTGCGTTGATCCGTCAGTAATTCAGGACAAAGCATTTTATAATTATGTATAGATTGTTTCAGCAGGCGCCATAGGTTTCCATAGTTCCCCATATCCCAGTCCTATCATCCCATCACAATAGCCCAAGTAATTTCTTTCCATGTATTGCAATAGACCTGCACAAACCGGGGATTGTCCCTGGGTGTATTTCTATAGTGACATTTTATTAAAGTTGTCTCAAAGGGCTTCTGCGTGTTAGCTTCGGCCCCACGTTCGCCCCCCAAAAGTCCGGGACTCTGTAGTCCCATGCATGGTAGAGAACTAGTCGTAGATGCGGTGTCATGTGCGTGTACTTTTAATTACTTGTTCTTTAACTGTGGACAAAGCAGCAAGTTACAGTTAATTGCTTCATGAAATATACTTCGATTTGGTAAAGTCCATTACTCTGTCATGTTTGACGATGACAGTCATTCGACTGTCATTAGCTGCCATCAATATTGATTCGAACTGCTATTTAATTGTAGACGAAAAGCCTTTTGTGTTGGTCCAGTATGTACGCATGTATAGATAGTATAATTACTAGAGTAGGCTATAGTGGTTCTATATAATTACAAAAATAGTCATTGTGGCGTATATATCGGATTTTAGATGGTTAGACCCCCCCGCCCTTGTCAAAACCGTAATGAATAATTTAATACCTAGGTTAATTAAGTTAATTCCTGATTACGAGTAAGGATAGGTTTTTCAAGCCGTCTGTAGGTATTCCTAAGTCTGTATATGATGGTACAGTATGAAATTATCAGTCGAGCGGCCATATTTAGCGATGACACGTAATCAAACGATACAACTGACCCTCAGACTCAACTTGCCACCATTTACAAGCTCCAAGTTCTTCCAAAAACGAAGGCAAGAGACCCATTAACTAAACTTATATAAAACAACGAACTTGCACCTATTAATTCAACTATAAAACTTAAAATAACAACTTGAAGCAAAACTTTTGCTTCAAACTTGACCATAAATTAAAAAGGAGTGCCTTACGAACGCCAAATTCCCCCCAATTTGCATAAGGAGGGTCCATCAATAATCATTTTTGTCTTTATTCAAATTTATCGGAGTTTGCCGAAGAATTTCGTTAAAAATTCAGGTGGAAAGGTCTTGGGAGAGTGACTCTCGCAATATCGATCAGCGATACACTTGGTTTTTGTGTTCGATGGAATTTAAAGGCTTTAGCGAGGGATACCCTTGTGACAAGTACTGGAGATCTTTGACAGTCGTTACGGGTAGTAGCCAGAAATTCTGACAAGCAGTCTTACCAAGGGGTAGGTATCGTGTTACCCAGTAACTGAGTTGTGGATGTCAGATAGGTAGTTGTCAACTGGATCCGGTTAGACTGGAAACCGGCCACAAGTAATTGGGAAAAGACTAGGCAGATGATGGCGATTCAAACTAGAAAGCCAAAGATATGTCGTTAGGTAATCCTAACGACTGTTAAAAAAAATGTTATCTACATCTGAGTCGCTAAAATTCATATTTGGCCAACTCCTTGATAAGTTAAAATGCAGAAATACATGAAATTCATTTATCAAAGAATTTGAAAGATAACTATATATATTTTGGCATTTCTGATAATATTGTAATGTTTAATTAATATTAAAATAGCGTACATAGTTCTTAATTAATTAGTTTTTTTTAAATAAATAAATAACGTTTGGAGATGGCTCAGTTTAATTTGTGCCTAATGGATTTGGCTACATGTGATTTCCGATAGGGTGGAGATGGATGAATTTGATTTGACATTGCAGCTTAAACGTATTTCAGGGTTGTCACAAATAAAAGGCAGAGGTAATGACCAAAACTGTAATTAAGTAAATTAAACAAAATCTAAAACTTCTTCTGTGTCATCCAACTCCAAGTCCTCATTATCTTGATGTTGACTTGAATTTGCCTGGTACTCATTTGCGCTCAATACAGATTTATAAAAATTTAATATATCATATTTATTATCCCACTCTTCTCCATAATGTTTGTCTAATAGCCGTTTAATGTCATTTAATTTTGCCGGTTTTATTGTAACCCCAAGGGTAACAGGTTGCGGGTTAATGTTTTGAACTTGTTTACCTCTTTTAAGAATACTTTTAGTTGTACTCAAGTCATTTTTGTAGGAAATTTCGCCCCTCACTAATATTTTATTCTGCGTCCTCGTGAGAATGACACGCTTGCATTTGCTTATTTGAAAATGCCAGCTTTGTGTTGGCTTTAGTATTTTTTTGCATGTCTCCTTCCAATTCAGTACAGGTATGTCGGAGACAAGCTTATGAACAGTAGCATGGTTAGAAAATATAGCTCTATATTCTTCAGGTTGCACAATTATTTCTAGCCTTCTAATCTGCTTTTCTGTCAATGCAAAGACACGATCAGCTGGTAAAAATGAATGTCCAGTTACAGGATAAATTATTTCCACACGCTTAATGTTATTGGGAGCATTTATCAACCATTTCATAGCCATTCCGATAACCATCATATTTTTGTTTTGGCCACCACATCCATCTGCGACCATTCGTATGACATTTTTGCCACTCATATCAATGTTATTTAAGCAGTGAAAAAGACTACTGCAAATTTCATTTGATCCCTTTAGTGACTCATTTTCAGTCCATGTGTAGGCGTGCACATTATCTTTACATAATTTTTGTGACGATGATCCTATCACCACAGTGAAATTATAAATATATAATTGTCTAGCGTAATAAGTCGCTTGATCAGGTATTTTTGGTAGCGGCAAATTTTTTTGACAATCGAAGCTAATTGTAATCAAATCATCACGGTTCTCTTTTAAATAGTAAAAAAATGCAGCTGCACGCAATTTATGAATTCTTGTTTGAGTCATTATTGAAACTTTTGCTGCAGGATCTTTTTCTATTTTTAAGGTTTCTGTAAATTGCAGACATGCAGAGCAGACATCTTGTCTGGGGCTACCAAAACCTATATTAAAACTTGTGTTAAATACTAGCCTAAAAAGCCCTTGAGTACAACCATAATCCGGTAAAGCCTGATCATTATACATTTTACACATTTTTACAATATTTAAATCAGGATGCAAATAAACCCTGTTTTTAATTTTTTCTCTCGAGTAATGTACTTCCAGTGGTTTAAACTTTTTAATGAAATTTTCAATGGCTTCTCGTTTGGCTGCATAAAGAAATTTTTTTCTATCACCACCTCGTCGCTCAGTAGCTGCCTGTGGATTCTCGAAATATCTTTTCATGACTCCTTGCACCCTCCCTTTTTTCAAACGAAGAATATTCAAAAATGATTCTCGACATACCGGCACCAATTTACCACTTTTGTATCGTGGTATAAAATATTTAAGTGCTAATGTTTTGGGTGCTCTTGTAGAGGTTGTTGGGCGCCTACGATTAGTAGAAGTGGCATTACAGTGTTTTATTATTATATTATCTTGTAGTTGTTTATTTTTATTTGAATAAAATATTTTGTGGAAGAAAAAAAAATCGTTTGATTTTAATGTTCTGCACTGAAAAGCTTTAGTAATATGCGAGCATTGGGGTGCAATCGGTAAACCAGGAGTAGAATACCTGAAGAAAAGCAAAAAAAACTGTGACTGAATATTAGCCTCAAATTCAGCGCAGTGCATGCCAAACATCATTATAAAATCTTAATAATTAAACCCACAATCCTCACAACCATAACATTGGAAGTTTTCACTATATAATAAATATTATAAACACACATCTAAAGCAAAACAAAATTTTAATATATTCCAAAAATTTTACAACCCTAACCAATGGCCACTGTACCATACCCAAGCAGGTTCCGAAACAAAGTTTATAAATGAAATTACTTACAGTTTTGCATTCTTTTCACTCTGTTTATTGACTTTCTTCGATACCGTTTTCTTTCTAGTTTTTTCTGGCGGTAATTTCACTATTATGCTTTCCATTTTTCTGTTTAAATTAATATAAAACCTTTTCGGAGCGGTCGTTACAACAAGCCACAACGTGAACGAATGACATTTAAAATGGCGCCCGAAACATCGACACTGCGTTGTCATTGGTCGAAATGGACATGGCGCGTAATGTTTTGAAACTATGTCAGGAGATGGCCAAGTTTAAAACAAAATAAGAAATAACGGTCGTCCTTTCTACTGTTTAAGTGAGGATATGGACAATTTTGAATTTACAGACTTATTTAATGTACTTTAAACTTTTTATTTAACGTCAAATATCGAAATCGATAGTGAATGGAGATAGCCACGTTTGAACTTTAGCGACTCCTATAAAACAGAGCTAGAATTATCTAGCTCTGTGCTCTAGATAACATTTTTTTACTTGTATTGTATATCTGTATTTCAATCCCACCAAAATCTGCAATAACTCGTAACAGTTACCGTTCATGTAAACACCGATGGGTTCAACCTGAAGGAACACTATCCCAGGGTAGTTCGACCGCGCAGTTTGTCTGAGTGACGTATGCGGTAAAGGTAACCGCGGCTACCCTTGCTTTTTACGGATAAAAAGTATCTTATGTAGATATTCCAGATTATAAAGTATGTGTGTACCAAAATGAATCCAATTCCATTCAGTTCGTTTTTTCGTGAAAGAGTGACAAAAATATATACATCCTCACAATCTTTTGCATCTATAATATCGTTAGTGTAGTGTGTAAGTTTTCAGTACGTTTTTTTTTGCGGATGGGAAATCATCAACCCCTCCCGCCGTAGTGTCAGACGCTTACTGACTAAAACCCCTCCATGTTCCTACCTCCGCCCTTTCTGTCCCACAGCCCCGGCAGGTTAGTAGCTATCTGGTGTCTGTATATTTTACTAGCCGATGTCACTTTAGGTTGGTCCTACTGGATACTAAAAACTGGCGTTATTAAAGGATACTTATAGGTCCATCACTGTCGAACACTTCTGAAAAAGTGACGTGATTATTTAAGCGAGTTGCGGATTTTAACGTAACATATTAAAACAACTTGTTAAACTAAAACAAAAAATATACCAATCCTTCAACCTTGTTAAAGTTTAGTAGATACAGTCAATTTTATTATAATCTTTTCAAATTACAAATCTGTTTATATAAAAACTTCTTTACATTCATGTCCCTTCTCTATAATTGTCAATTATAATGAAATAAGTACCCTGACTATATAAGGATTATTTTTACTCTATAGAAGATTTTCTGAAATTCAAGATAATACTAGCCTTTAATATAACCATTACCAATTGATTAAAAAAAATGCAATTTACAAGATTATTACGTACATTGAACATGTGTATGTTCAATGGAACTGATTAAAAATACACTTTATATTTTTCTTTCCCTTACAAGGGAAAATAACAGCTTAATAATCCAGAAATCCGGGATTACTTAATAATTCATGGGAACTTTTGGGAGCACAAAGGGTAGCTGAAAGTTTCCCTTGTTTTAGGAACAAGAGCAAACACATATGTTTGTACTACGTAAAAGAGTGTTTTAGTTCCTAAGTACATACATCTATTTTAGATGTAATCAAAGACTAGCGTATACACGCAGTGTCACTCACAAATATTCGAAAGTGAGTTTGATTGTTTATTTTATTGCCTGTTTGTTTGTTTCGCTTTTGGTACGGAAATTGATGGAACCCTCGAGATAGTTATAGACTACCCAGTTTATAGGATAGGCTAGCTATTTCCTGCGAATTTACTCGCTCCCTGAGTGAATTACTTCACGGAACCGGATAAAAAATCCTTGAGTTCAGCCGTTTACCGTGAAAACGTAACAAACAAACATACTCGCTTTTGGATTATAAGTTTATTAAGGATGCCCATAAGTTTGTACAGTGTAGCAAAATGGAATACATAAAAATGTAAAACTCTGTTTCTCATATAAGTTTTAAAACGTTATTTTACGAAGTTGTGTTAAAAATAAAACTCATTTTTTCGTCTGGAATATTCCACAATGTTAAAGAAAATTGTTCAAGCAAAACTTTCCCGTGCTCACTATTTTAAGGTTTCACCAGTTCTCGGGAATTACAACAAGTTTTGAAGAAAATATCATAAAACTTCAACAGGGTTTAAAGAAAATAAAAAACACAACATTTGCTTCACGTTTCTATAGAAACTTTGTACTTTTCTCATGTAAAAACAGTTTAAAATTGGTGAATGAATTTTGTAAAATATTTGTGTCATGTTATTTTCCATAATTGTAGCTCTCCCGGCAAAGAATCGGTATTGTAACTGCGACCATATAAACGTTCAATCCAATCCAATCAAATAATGTAGTTTTTCATGAAATAAACTATGACGTGGAGTCATACTTATACATACTTACAATATATACATACTTACAAATTTCTCCTGTCTCTCGGGTCCATTAGTTTAAATCTTACTGCTCGTGGCTAAGTAAAAGCCGCATCGCGTCAGAGCGGTCGATCGATCAAAAGTTAAGCAACGCTTGGTGCGGTCAGTCTATGGGTGACCAGACCAGAGGAGATTCCTCTGTGCTTTGGAAAGCACGCTAAGCCGTAGGCTGTTTGGCAGTCTTTACGGGTAATCAGAAGCCAGAAAGTCTGACAACCAGTCTTACAAAATGGCTATGGTTTTACACGGTAACTCGGTTGTAAACACTAGTAGAACCCAAACAGACAGGCAGATAATAATGATACTTCAAATCTTACATAGGTAGACAAAATATTTAGATCAGTTGGTAAATAAAAACTTTGATGTACATATTTAAAAATACTACAAAATACATTGTGTACACAGTCTATTGAGAAAAAAATCATTATAATGTTTCTATCGTATCTTTTTCAAAACATAGCATGATCAATCAAATTCTATTCATTCTTCTTTAAAAATATGTAAACAGATTCGCGTCGGTAGCCCCAACTGAATGATGTACTACCACGGACCAATATTGGAGGAACATTGATTTATTCACCCTCACCCAGCTAGGGTGGCCAGCTAATAGGATTAGCGGGGATCCTCCCGTTATTACTACACGGAAGACTCTGAAATTAAAAATACTTGGCCACCTTGAGCGGCATATTATTTGCACCGGCTTGAGTTAAATTTTGAGCCTTCAATAAAATAATAGTGGGTGGTTTTTACATTATTTTTATTATACACTAGCTTTTCGCCAGCGGTTTCGAATTCAAATTAAAAATGAGAGTTTCATACAAACTTTGCCATGAGATTGTTACATTGGCAAGTGAAAAATATTCCGTTTGCTGTCCAATTACCTCGGCTAAGAATACACCAGTGTCTATCCACAATCTCTACACAATTCCTGAGACCCTAGTACTTTAACTTGTCCTCACGTGACCTAGAAAGCTGAGAGTTTTCACACTCATTGTCTCAAACAAGAGATCAAACGGGAACGCCGCACTAATTAACGCGCTTGACATTTGTATTGTAATCTGAAACAAAGAACTGGCAGACATCTTGATTGTAAGAGAAGTGATAACATCTGGGAATCGATCTGTTATCTAGCAGCGTTGTGTAATATAGACTCTGAAGTCTGGACTTCAAACAATGTAGTTACATAGAAACGATGATATTTCGTAAATTATATTAATACTAGCCGTTTCCCACGGTTTCAACGAATTAAATTCCAAACCCACAAGATAAGACTGTCATGTTAAAAATATTTACAAATTAATACATCTGCTAAACAATAACAAACAAACATCAATTCCTTTCACCATGATCCTTACTAAACAAACAGACGCGGTAAACAATAGCTTGATTGATGTACCGTCCAACGATAGACTGTTTCTAATTGTTTATTAATCTTTTCATATAAGTATTAATTGTAGCAAATTTTTTCAAGTCCAAGTCGTGGTAGTCTAGTGGCTAAGGCACCTGCCTCTCGTGTACCTACGAGTGGGAGGGTTCGAAACCTGGCAAGTACCAATGTGACTTTTCTGAAGTCATATGTAGGTACTTTCTAAGTATATCTTAGACGTCACTGACTGATGAAGGAAAACATCGTGAGGAAAACTGGACTTAAAAGTCTGAAATCGCCAATCCGCCTTGAGTAAGCATGGTGATCAATGTTCATGCCTTCTCCGTATGAGAAGAGGCCTGTGCCCAGCCATGGGGCAATATATAGGCTGATGATGATGAAGTTTTTTTAAAACGTTGCCCCGTACGAGGAATTTCTCCTGTATCGTGGATGCGTATGACGTGAACATTTTTGACATTGCCCAATCATCATTAGACGGTGTATTTTAATGAGGAATTTGTCTTTTTAGTGACAGAAAAATATTCAATGTATTTTTAAACGTTTTTGTAAGTTAAAGACCCGTTGAATTAAGTTTACATCCAATATCTTCGCAAAGGGAGGAAGCATAAAGTTTAAAATATTGAAACAGAAGGGTTAAAAACACTTTTTCTAAACCAAAACTTATTTATTTGAATTTATAATATAATTTACAATATCATCGAGAAATTAAACACGAGTATAAAAACCGGGCAGAGTTTCGGCTTAGTTTAGGGCACACAACCGAATCAACACTAAAATGAGCGACCCGGATAATTTATATCCTTTCCCCCTCCACAATCATCAGATATAGTGCGACATCAGCCGGACATGACGTCACAAACAGTCAATTGCGAACTTAATAACAAATCAATAAAGTAATCTCAATTTAACATGGCGAGGCTTGGCATGGCTTGGCATGGCATGGCATGGCTCTGCTTGGCTTGACATGGCTTGGCATGGCGTAACGTGACTTGGTGTGGCGTGGCTCTGCTACAGATGTGGCTGGCGTTACAATCGGCCATCCTGTAACAATTGCTCCCGCAATGGAGCATACGGCATTGATTAGCTTTCCAATAAATAAATAAGATGCTCTGTTTCCAATTGGTCATCAGAGCTACTGGCACTATCAGATACAGGAGCCACACTGCGATATGGTCGCAGAGAGTCGGCGGAAACCAATCCCATAAAATGTTTGTATCCCCTCAAACCCATTATGCTCCTAATCCTGTATCCGTCATTGTCAACAACTCTTACTATAATATATGAATAAAGGTCATCTAATTTTGTATTTACTTTGGCAGCGCTACTAGTGGGCGCCTGCCTCCACAGAACCAAGTCCCTCTTCTTATAAATGTGTCAATTTTTGCGACGTTTATCCAAGTTACGTTTCATTCTAGCACTAACCTTATCAATACGCACGCTAGCCTTACTGCGTTTAGACTGGGTTGATTCTGGAACATTTCCAGCAATAGACACATCGCATACTGACCTACTATTACGTGCAAACATCAAATCATATATCTTTCTTTCCATATTCACCCTTCCTATAAGCACAGTATAGACAGGCCGTAACATACTTTTGAATAAACCGGGTCATTTTAGGGAACCAAAAATCACTTTTAATTAAATCTGTTGTACGCTTCAACCCTACATGCTCTATCTCGTCATGATGCATTTGAACTATTTTCCATCTGGCTGCTCTGTGAACTGCAAGTCTATTTTCATGAATTGTCTATCTGTATAACCTATTATATATCAGTGTATAATTATTTTTTATTTCAATGTCATTCGAACAATTACTTAATTTATTAATTATGTTTTTCAATTTTTCGTCCTGGGACTGAACCGTATAAAACCAATCTGTGACCTCAGGGCAATTAACATTAACATCATCAATTGGATTCCTACTGAGCGCATCCACATGTCTCATGCGCTCTCCAGGACGGTATTCTACGCTAATGTCGTATTCTTGTATTGATAGCCACCATCTCGCAATACGAGGAATGATGTCGCGTTTTGTCAAAGTTGCCCGTACGGCGGTACAATCAGTGACAACTTTTACTCGTTTACCTATGACGTACACTCGGAATTTACGTAATGATTCCACGACGGCCAGAGTTTCGAGCTCGTAATTATGATATATACTTTCTACTCTGGATGTCACTCTGCTAAAATACATAACGGGCCGCAAGGTACTATCGGACTGCCGCTGTAATAATATACCTGCTACCCCCGACTTACATGCATCTGTGTGTATTTCTATTTCTAACGCGGGGTCATATAAAGCTAACACCGGTTTAGAGCATAAGCATTTTTTAGTTCATTAAAACTTAACTTGTTTGAATGCTTGATCTTCACTGTAGCCTGCACTCCAGACCGCACACGGGATACAGCACCAGCAGCGCGTGCGACTGGTACCTCACACGCACGGCGAACGCGTAGCAGATCTCGTTCTGTTCTCTGGCTTCGGTTCATATTTGATATCTGTAATGCCAGAAAACAACCAAGCGCTTAAGCAACCAAACAATTAAATTTATAAGCGAAGTACGATCAAGCTGTAAAAGCTCGATAGAAAAAGCTGAAACAAGTATTAGTGAAGTACTCTTTAAAATGCAGTACATAAGTTTCTTAGACGTGAAATGAAATAAAAGATCTCATTGCTAGTCAGACTGTCAGTCATTAAAATGTTACGAACTTTTTCAACAACGGGTTGTCTGTCATCAACATCAATGCCATCCTCTAGACAGGCCTTATATGAACCACAACCACAAGGGCATGACACCCAACTGTACCTCAGGCTTTACACAGATCTCTTCCTGGTCACCCCGATGCCATCACACAGGCCTTACACGGGTCTCTTCCAAGTCACCCTGATACCCATTGGTAGGTACAGCTCACCACAAAAACAAGTAGGTATAGGAAACATTATGCCTACAAATCTACAGTCTGGCGCACAATGTAAATCATCACAACAGTGGCGTAAATAAGTAAGTAGTAACAGATCAAATCCAAGTACTCACGAAAGCAGCTTATCTGAGGTCAAATCATATTTCAGAGTACCTGTTAAACCTGATTCTCATTAGCAGACAAAAGGATTAGTAATCACATTATTCGCTCGGTCTAACCTGACCTTCGAAGGCAGTTATCAAATATGATAGGTCTTAGACCACGCACATCATAGTTAACACTGTTTGACCAATCTATTAGCGATAGAAAAACAAATATAATGCATTTTGATCAGCGAAAAGAAAACCCATTAAATATAAATTTAGTTTATGACAGTTACACGATAAAAGAGGTCACCACTGCTCGTTTTCTTGGACTAATTATAGATAGTAAATTGAATTGGAAAATACACATTGACTCACTAGCCAAATAAGTAAGCAGTCTAGCGTATGCATTATATAAACTGGCACCAATTATAAATATCGAAGCATTACTGTCGGCATATCATGGTCTCGTAGAATCCGTTCTCAGGTATGGTATAATTAATGATCAAACGAACTTACCTGTACGTGAAGTTCGATCATTATTATATGAGCAGCTTCATTCGACGCGATTTCTTCTTTTACATGTTGTAGCTGAGTCCTAGGTATGAGGCTTCACACAGTTATTTAAATTAATTTGGTAAATTGAAAAAAGGAAACTAGCAATACTGGGGTAATTTACCCCACGAATCTCACTCAGCGCGCGTTACTTCATTCGTGTTTAAAGCAGTCTACCAACCATATTGTATTACACTTAATTTTTTCTTTAGCTACTAAGTTTGTGGGTTTGGGGTTTTTTGGGAGGGTTGTTATAAATCGCGTCGAATGAAGCTGCTCATATAATAATGATCGAACTTCACGTACAGGTAAGTTCGTTTGATCATTAATTATATTTCGCAGCTTCATTCGACGCGATTTCTTCTTTTACATGTTGTAGGATGTTTAGAGTAGGTACAAAATGGGTAAAGCTCTAAAGAAAAAACAACTGATAATAGTTTACTTGTACTTATTTTTATGTAAGAAAATCGCAAATTACAGTTTAAAAATAAAGTAAATAATTTTGTAACATACTTCTGGTCAATTATTTTTCATTTTGCGTTAGATAGAATTGCATTTGCAAACCTATTAGGATCCTCAATCAATTCTTTATTATAAAATTTTGCGAAAACTTTGGACGACTCTGACCAACCAGCTGTTTTGCGAATAACATCAAGACTCACACCAAGTCTGTTGGCGGATGATGTAGACGAATGTCGGGTGCTGTGCGCACCGAACAACGATGTGTCTATTCCACTACTTTGTAATGTACCTTTGATCCAGTTGCTGAGAGTCTGTGAGGATACTTTGGAAAATGGTTTTCTATATGAAATAAATAAATAATGATTATTACTGTTGCGCAAAGTTTTTGTTTTATTTATGTATTCTAGTAAACAACTAGCCGGGCATATTTCTGGTTGTTCATTATAAAAAGGTAATTTTAAAGTAGGTTGCAATGAATTTATTTGAGAAGTTTTAATCAAATCTGAAATAGTGATTATTATAGAATCACTGTTCTGTACAGCAATATTATCAGTTTTTATTAAGGAGAAAGTTTGAACCCGATGAGCGCTTACAAGTGCTAACAATGTCAAAGTCTTTTTTGTTAATATTTCTAGAGTAAGTTCATTATTAGGCCATTGTTTACCGAGATACCTTAAGACAACGGCTGGATCCCAAGTTACATTGTATCTTGGTGCTGGTGGTCTTAGCCTAAATATGCCTTTCATAAAACGTTTTAAGTGATCATCATCCAAAATTTTCGGAAAAATCATTTTCAATGCAGACTTGTGAGAATTTATTGTGCCATATCTTGCACCATTTTGATAACATTCTGTTAGAAAATCAATAACAATAGATCCTGATACATTGTAATAATCGTAGCTATTTCGGTTACAATAATCAACCCACAATTTTATTGAACTGTCATATTGCTTATAAGTATTTTTTGAAAGAGATTCTAATATAATTTCAATTGATTGGTCTGACAATGACTTTTGCTGTAACGTTTTCCGGACAATTTGACGGCAATTAATGATAGCGTCTGATGAAGATTGTGCGGGGTTCTGAAAGGAGATTTCAAGAGATTAGTATTTGGTTCAAAATATAAAGGTTCTGAAATCATGAGTCTCTTGAGAATAGGGTACCAGGGTTGTGTAGGCCAATTTTGTACAACAACTATACCTTCGGATTTTTCGCGAATTATTTTTTGCAACATTTTCAGAATCACCGCAAATGGCGGAAAAGCGTAAAATTGAAAGTTTTTCCATGAAATAGTAAATGCGTCTATTGCGTACGCATCGGGATCGCTTTTCCATGCTGTATAGACAGAGCATTTTGAATTACATCGACTTGCAAATAGATCTATTTCAGGTAAACCGAATTCGTTAACAATTTTATCGAAAGCGGTATCGCATAATTCCCATTCAGTGTCTAAAAACTTTTTACGTGATAAACTATCCGCTTCACAGTTAGCTTTAGTGTTAATATATGATGCGAATAGCACTATGTTACGAATTTCGCACCATGCCCATATTTCGCGAGAAATCTGATTTAAATGTGGGTATTGTATAGACCCCATTCTATTAATACAAGAAATTGCAGTAACGTTGTCAATGCGTAGTAAGATTTTACAATTATTCAGACATTTTGCAAACACTTTTAAGGCCAAAAAACTTGCTTTTAACTCCAACGTATTTATGTGAAGAAGAGCTTCGTCCTTCTTCCAAAAACCATACGCTTTATCGTGTTTGCAATATGCGCCCCAACCACTATTAGATGCATCAGAAAAAATTTCAATTGCATACTCGCTGAATGTTAAAGGTTGTGTGACGAAATCAATATTTTCTATCCACCATTTTAAATCACGTTTTACATGATCAGGAATGTCTATAATTTGACTATAACTAGGGTTATGCAGTAGACATAAGTATTTTTGTCGTTCTAATAGTTTTGTGTACATCCATGCGTATTGAATGGCAGGGGCGGCTGATACTAATAAGCCAATCAGACGGGCTAGTTCTCTAAGTTTACAAGTATTACTCTTTAGAAACTTAATTATCAGTTCTTTAATTTTTAACTTTTTAATTTTAGGTAATTCTAAACACATATTCTTTGAGTCAAATATAAAACCAAGATATTTGCATCTTTGATTAGGAATAAGGCAACTTTTTTCGCGATTTATAATAAATCCGAGATATTCAAGGAGTTTTATTGTAGCCTTTACATTAGATTTGCATTCTTTGTATGATCGTCCTATACAACATATATCATCTAAATAGATAACAGATATCATGCCTCTGCCTCTTAAGTATTCCATTACTGGTTTTAGAATTTTCGTAAAAACGTAAGGGGCCGTAGACAAACCAAACGGGAGGCAATTAAATTCATATAGAACTCCGTTATATATAAATCTTAAATATTTTCTATGAGAACTATGTACTGGCGTTAAAAAATAAGCATCTTTCATATCAATCGTTGCCATAAAGCAACCTTTTGTTATCATCTTTGACACTGTTCTATAGTCCTCCATTTTAAAGTGTTGAGTAATTACAAATTTGTTTAAACGTTTTAAATTTAGAATAAATCGATTGGTCCCGTTTGGTTTGGGTACTAAAAATATAGACGACAAGAATTGTTGATCACTTGGTGAACACTGCGATATTGCATGACTTTTAAAAAGCGCGGCAATTTCTTTGTCGAAATCAATTATTTCCTGATTAGTTCTTGTATTAAGACAAGGTTTTGTATAATCTCTGGGAACTGAAGAGAATGGAATCCTATATCCCTGGATCCATGACAATACAGTGGGATCACTTGTAATTTCGGTCCATTGTTGCACAAAATATTGTAAGCGACCTGCAGTGCGTACCTCGTCTACGGGCGCCTCCGTGTGCGCGGGCGCGGCGGCGGTGACCGGTCCTCCGTCTCCACCTCCCGATGTTGAAAGCCACTCCTCGCCTCGGTGGTGCGCCGCTGGGTCTGGGCTGTCCGCGACCCTGCATCGGCCTTGCCCACTGGTTGCCGTTGCAGGGACCTCCAGTTTCCCTGACCCTTATTTTTATTTTTAATAAAGTTATTTTTATGAAACTTTGTATTCCGCTGTGTATTGGGAGCACTTTTTTGTTTTAATTCAATGCCCGATTTTTTAATATTTTTTGCTGACTTTAACTGATCGGCTACATTTTCTCCAAACAAGTATTTGTCACGGACAGTGTCGGACATAGTCTGTTTCATGTCACTATTTATAGTCGAAATCATAAAGTGTCGGCGTGTTTTCGTTTCATTATAATGACTATCACATAGAAGGCGACATGCGTCGCTGATAGGTTTGAGAAGTTTAGAAGGAACAAAATCTTTTTCTATAATACAGGTGACGGCCCGTGATAGCGCTGCTATAGCTGAACCTATTTGGTTCTGCTTTGTCTCGATAATATTGTCACGTTTTACAAGATTGTTAGACATAGCCGCCTTTGTCTCCGGGTTAAGTATTGGAGCCTTTAACATTTCGCAATTTGATGGAATTGTGTACTCGTCCAGAAGATTTTGTTTTATGTCTTTTGGCAGACCTTTAATCAAAATTTCGTTCCACCTAACTGCAAGGTCTTTGTGGACTGGTGGACCAAATACAGTTTTGTTTTTGGGATGTTCTCCCAGCAGGGCAAGAATGTCATCTTCTAAATTGGGTTCCGTGTCATTTGTAGCAGAACCCGACGGAGCTGTTACCAAAATATCTTTTGGAACTGAATCCGAGGTTGGTATAGGCGTGCCTGTAATTATTTCATCATTTTGTAGACCTGAAAAGACATAATTTATGTTTCCTCAGGATTCTATAACATTACGTTCATGGGGTGAGAAAAGAAATATGTAGGTAGACGTAGTCCCCGCTGGAATACGCGCAACCAAGTGTAACACATGTAATAATGGACACAACCCCGCTAGTTGTTCGCATTAAAGTGTAGATATAAAATATAACAATTATTGTTAATGTTATCATATCTTAGTTCGCGGGGCGAAAAAAGAAAATATGTGAGGGTAGAAAGACGTAGCCCCCGCTGGACTACGCGTAATTTTGGCGTGAAGGAGACAACCCCGCTGGTTGAATCGCAACACAATTAATTTCGTTAACTTGTTTTTTTTTTTTTTTTTTGTGACGGAAAAAACCCCGCTAGTTATTCGCATCACCAAATCGATGAGATCGATTAAATACAAGTTTAACATAAAGTACCTACATAGGTTCTAACAAAAAATTGAAACTTACGTTCTGGTAATTCATCCTCTGAAGAAGATGAAGCTGACATAATCCGGCGACGGCTTCTCTTTTCGAGCTTAGATTCTAAGCGACGTATTTTTTCACGTATTTCAAGCGAAGACTCGGATTTTCTTTTCATTATTACTATCGATGGGGGTAGACGAAAAATACTTGCGAAGCCTTCAAACACAGAACACAGAATGAAGTAACGCGCGCTGAGTGAGATTCGTGGGGTAAATTACCCCAGTATTGCTAGTTTCCTTTTTTCAATTTACCAAATTAATTTAAATAACTGTGTGAAGCCTCATACCTAGGACTCAGCTACAACATGTAAAAGAAGAAATCGCGTCGAATGAAGCTGCGAAATATAATTTTCTGGGCAAACTCTACAAATAAAGAAATAGTATTCAAATGCAAAAGCGATGCATACGTGCTATGTTCGGCATCCAAATTACTGAAAGCTGTAGGCCATTATTTGTTAAGCATAATATTCTCCCGCTTCCATCACTGTACATAATGGAAACAGCTTTATTTTTCAAAAACAACCAACACTTGTTTCCACGGTTAGCAGATAACGGCAGAAAAAATCTACATTAAAGTATTGTATGCAAAGCTTCAATAATCTATAATAAGATTCCCGAAAATATTGAATTACTAAACATCGAATTATTAAAAAAAAACATTTAAAAAATATCTTATTGGTAAATGTTATTATACCTAATGTTAATGATTTTCTTAATGACAAAAATGTATAAGTAAACTTGACATATTATTATGTAATAAATTATTTATATCCTATTCTGATGTATCATTCTAATTTATATTATTATTATTTCAATTTGTAATATTCTAATCATTTGTTTAATGCTAATGTGTAGTTAATTAATTTTGTCTTTATTTATTTTTTGTCTGTTATAATAATTACATGAAACCATAGTACTTATATTACGATTCTTTATGAAAAGCACTACTTTGTACTTGGGTTTGTAAATGCATGATTAATTTAATATTTCTACACCAGCAATGGTAGTATGTGTGAAACAATATTTAATATAAGACCATGATGTACCATATACTTAGAAATAAATGATATTCTATTCTAGGCCTACAATAAATTCGCAACATACCCTACGCAATGTCATAAAATATTTCAGAAACAAAAATGGATTGATCTCACCGGGTTTATGAATCTATGCTTCGTAATATCTCGGGGAACCGCAATTGGTTCGCGTTGAGACTTGATGCACCGTGCAGACTGAGGAGTTATGCCCGCAGACACTTGGAGTTGACTCCTTACTCAGCACAGCAACGCAACGCAACACTTGCGCACATTTCAGATCTTGACTGATGGTCAGCAGACACAGGATCACTTCAATTCTTGTATTCAAACGACCTAAATCAGAAACGGGTGGCGTGCGCTCTCTCCGGCGATTGGTGGGTAATTCGTGATTATGATTCCAGTACAAAATTAAAACTACAGACGATAAGAAAATCACTAAAACACTTTCAATATTAAATTACAGACAGTTTGTTGTTAAATCGGAACGGTGGACCAAAAGCGGGTGGGACATGATGAACAATCCCACTTCTGAGTGAAACAGAAGGGTTAAAAACACTTTTTCTAAACCAAAACTTATTTATTTGAATTTATAATATAATTTACAATATCATCGAGAAATTAAACACGAGTATAAAAACCGGGCAGAGTTTCGGCTTAGTTTAGGGCACACAACCGAATCAACACTAAAATGAGCGACCCGGATAATTTATATCCTTTCCCCCTCCACAATCATCAGATATAGTGCGACATCAGCCGGACATGACGTCACAAACAGTCAATTGCGAACTTAATAACAAATCAATAAAGTAATCTCAATTTAACATGGCGAGGCTTGGCATGGCTTGGCATGGCATGGCATGGCTCTGCTTGGCTTGACATGGCTTGGCATGGCGTAACGTGGCTTGGTGTGGCGTGGCTCTGCTACAGATGTGGCTGGCGTTACAATATGTTGTTTTGCTTCCCTTCGCCTGTGATACAGCACCGAAAATGCTCTTCTGTACAACATTATTGTGTTCACGTTTTAAAGATAGGATTTACTTGAGTTGATACCCAGAAATCTTCAAACAACTCTTCTAAAAAAATGCTTTAAAATGCTGTCTGGATCCTTTGATCAAATTCAAATCTATCAATATGAACATGTATGTAAAAAACTTTGTCAATAAGGATCTTTTTCAGTCCCTTTAACCTGATATTTGTCATTTAATTAGCATTAATGAACATTTGTCGGTAATGATAAATTATAATAAAATATTTAATTTGTGTCGGTCGATTTAAATATTAATGTACAGCATGTTGCATCAAACTTTTAATCATTTATACGTCATAGTTTTATCCATAATTAACATACTTTTGGTATTTTTTATGTTATCAATACAAGGATATAATAATTAAGTAAACATACATCATAAATATGTAACCGAAAAATATAAAATAATAGCAAAACTAATCAATTTTATCCTCCATCTTGTCAGATCTTGAATGACAGTTCTTCCGTTTCACGTATAAGTAATCTGTAGGGCTAGGCAAGTGGCATAAAGGCTAATAGAATAGAATACAAAATGTATGGGATTGACATTGAATATCAGATAGCTAGTCGTAAACGAATGTCATTCCCATACATTTTGTTTTCTATTCTACTAGCGTTTTGCCACTTGTCTAGCTCTACTGATATTTTTTGGTGCAACTGGGTGTAATTGTAATTAATTTATTTGTGTTGCAGTACAGCCGCGAGGAATGCTCCACGTGGCGCGCTAGGTAATGCTGAGCGGCGCGATCCTGAGCGCAGCGCCGGTGTCCCTGCGCGGCCTGGCACCAGGCCTGCCTGCAGCGCGGCCCGCGCTCCTCGCCGCCCTCGTCATGCACGCGCTACACGACCGCCAGGATGAGGCCAGCTTCATAGGTCAGTGATAAATAATATTTATTTTGCAAATAGGTTATAACATAACACGTTCACACGTCAATTATTTTTTTTAAAGCTAGATGAGTCCGGTGTTTCCTATCTGAATACCTTGAGAAGAAACACCGAAACAAAAATGCTGTTATATTCATCATACACAAACTTTAACGAGAACATTAAGAACGATTTTCATTGCCATCCGCTACCGTCTTTCTGAATACACGTTAGGTTAAGGTGTTCCTTAACCATAAATAAAACTGTTTGTAGGTATTAATTATAAAAGGCTAATTTTAAATACTTCTTAAAAATAACATACTTTACTTATTCCTGTTCTTGGTAAGTTTCAGTTTCATTACGTCGCAGTAAGTTCTTTAAATGTTAAGACAAATAAACGCTACAGTTTTTCGGAAGGTATTCCACACGATGAAATGAGACATACCAGCTACTCTGGATGGCAGCTAGTATTGTAGATGATTATGATAATCATTGGCGATTAGGTGTCCTTGTTTGCCATTAAATTCAAAAAAGAAATAATCATTTAAACACAACCTCACCATTTCTTTGTCACTCCATTACTGTAATATTTAAACGTACACGTAACACGATAATTTCTGGCACCCCGTTTTGGTGTAATTTGACCGCTTATATTCCCGATAAAAACAATGTCAAACTACCCTCTTGTTCATTTACAAACATGCGTCGTGTTGGCTGATGTTATCGGTTGAATTTTGCGAAAGTTCGTCCTATCTCTACCATCTAGTGTCAACGACCGCCCACCACCCCTCATCTGGCATACCATTGCTTTTTTAAAACACATAATGAGGGGCTCGTGGGTTACTTACAGCCAAATATTAAGGTCGGAAGGGACAGGACCTCAGAAAGCACGGTAGGCTCATAATAGTGGCTATCGTTTGTTAACAGTCTTGATTGGTAGTCAGTGACATCATACCAGGAGGAGGAGATTCAGACAGACAGATATGTGTTGCTGGGGAGTATGTTGCACCACTTCTTTCTCCCAGCAAAAACACATAGGAAGTGGCGAATGGGCGAGTGCGTTTTGGGGGCTGTCTCTTGTAAATTTGACGTTAAAAAAATGGTAATTTTCAGCCTAATTTGAATATGATTTTTGAATTTTGAATTTCCAGGGGGTAACTTTTTACTTTTTAAGTATAACCCAGAGGTGGTCAGATATATAATCACTTATTTTATCTCCATTTTCTTTTCTTTTATATTTTTAATTCATACAGAAACATCTAGCGCAACAACCAATCAAGAAAACTTACGAATTTGTAAAAACCTGCCAAATGCGAGTCGAACTCGCGCATAAAGGGTTGGAAAAAAAAGGCTGTATGAGATCCCCTTAAATATATGTTTTTATTGTTTTTTAAAATTCGTTGTTATAGTGGGAACAGAAATACATGATCTGTGAAAATTTCAACTGTCTAACTAACATCGTTCATGATATACACCCTGGTAACAGACGGAGAGACGGATAGACAGACAGACAGAAGAACAGCTGACTCTTAGTAATAGGGACCCGTTTTACCCTTTCAAAATTCAAATCATTTATTTCAATTAGACCATTTACAGGCACTTATGAATTGTCAAAGAATAATGGAATATTTGAAGCTAGTTTCTTTGGGTATGGAACCCTGAAAATGTTCGTAGACTATGTCAAGCCAAAAAGCTTTAGTAAGCGTTATCACATTTATTTGGCGACATCTCGGAGTCTCGTGTCAATGGTCGAGTCGAGCCAATGCCGCCATGTTGTGACGTCAGTGTTTTGACGGCTGCGGTCTCAACACGGTAATGACAAAAAAGGATTCGCGTCGTAAAGGTTTGATGTTTTTAGCGCTCGCTGGCTTGGTTTTATTTTAGGTAGCTTTTTGCTTGATGGCTATTATTTTTTTAGATCGTAACGGGTAATTATTATTATTCAGCTGGGCTGATTTTTACTTAAGCATTCTGTAATTAACGTCGCTTTTTGAATGACAGAAGGTTAGGATTATTAAAATAGTTATTTTTTAATCTTATGGCAGTCTCGTTGATCTAGTAGAACTAAGCGCTATTCGTGAGGTCCTGAGTTTTTCCCGACTAGGTTAAACTGTTTTTAATGAAAATTGTAGGTGTTCCTATATAAGTATCGACCTAGCCCTTTGGGAAAATCAAGTACAATCATTATGTATTTTTTGTTATAAAACTTAACATTGAAGTTAATAGACTTATTTTTCAAGGTTTATATCTAAACTTTCTACATATTATATCATACAAAACGTACCTATTCTTTTACTACAGTAGTCTTTTAAGTTCTACCAAAGCTAAGAATTCGTGTAGCTTAGAAAAATTACTTATGTAAGTACTAGGAATAAGAATCAACATAGCTAATTACATAACATACTGCGTAACAAAAACAACTAAACAAACAAATCGATTGTTATACTCATTCGTACCTCGAATGCCAAATCTATGAAAATTTATATCAACTGGCTAAATACCAATAACTGGCAGCCCTGTTCGTAATTCACCCGAAATAGTCCGGCGGAGTCACGCGAGGCAGCCCTATCGGCAGACATCTTGGCGCCTGCCCGCGCCCGCGCCCCGCCCTCCCCCTCTATCGTCTGACGCAGCCTTGGTGCATTGTAGATTCATAGATTCTAAACGCCTACATTTTATATACTCCTGGTAATTTGTAATTTTTACTTAGTCACCGCTCGCTGCGTATGGTGTTTTGTCTGTTTTTTTCTGTACGTCATTGGGGTCAAAAAAGGTCAAATGGTTTAAAATAAGCTTTTTCAAGCTTTGCCTTTATTGGTTCTATTATGTTTATAATGTGATTCTTGTTACCCGTAGAAGCGTTAAGCCTTTTATAATTCCTTCCCCTTGATTCTCATGAATTATTTTTCTTACCTTCCTCAAACCTACTGGTTTACTAATGCAACCTTGTTACTCATGCGGCCTTGGTACATTGATTCATAGTTCATAGATGTACCTACGCCTACACGTTATGAACTCCTAGTAATTTTACACCAAACAATCCTTTACAACCCGTCCAAAAAAAAGTGTGAACGAAATTATTTCTTTCCAAATCTCTTCAGACAGATTTTTTTAAGACCAACCTAATTTTGTTAGTTCCCTTGTGTCTACATTTTCATTTCTAATTTCAAGTCTGCGTATATCTTCTGTCTCTTTCATTTCGTACGTCACAGGTAGGTCAACAAAGGTCACACGAATATTACGAATGAAAAGCTATCTTTTTATAGGTTCTGAAAGTTTTACTAGTCCAAAGCACACGCTAGATTCCTAGTGAATTCTGTCTGCAGCATGAAATGAGGTGAAGAATATTTTTAACACTTACTTTTCTGCATATTTTGATTGGTTTGGATTTACTGATCGATTTATGATTTGTATTAATTATCATACTATTTACTAGGAGAAGTTCGTAGCTAAATAACAGTCGTAAGGACCGATTGTTCAAGGTGCAGCCGCGCTTGTCGCAGTTGGTCCGTGGATGTGTGACCATCTATGAGGCTGAGCCGTTGATCGCGACTGTCATTTGTAGATATTTGATAGTCGTTACGGGAATTCAGAAGCCAGGAAGTCTGACTACCAGTGTTACCATGGGTGTTACCGGCTAACTGAGTTGTGGACGTCAGATAGGCAGTTGTTGCATATAAAACTCTGAACCGACACCAAGACAGTTGGATAAGGCAGATGATGATCTTAAAATTAACCTATAATATATCGTTATCAGCTCAGTCTTGAGTAAAATTCTTTCGTATTTCCACAGTACTATTATTGAAATACGGCTGGACTTTAGCCTCGCGTACAGACATAATGACGAATGATGGTTTTACCTTTCAAGCATCCAATGATCTCTCTCAGTAAGATTGTTCGTTACGCTTTCAAGGGTAAACTGTTGAGCTAATTTTGGTGAGATTGAGATTGAGTTTCGGAATGGACAAATACAATATAACTTTTTATCCGCGTTCATGAAGAAGCTCACTAAGTAATATTATTTAGGGACAGGATGTTTCCCGCGGTTAAACTTGCATTCTAAGGGAACTACTTCTGGCATCCAGTTAAAAAGTATTCTTTGTGTTAATCCAAGATATAAACTACTAACTTCCTGCCAGCGGCTTCGCCCGCGTGAGTTAAAAAATGACCGAGTTTAATACAAAATTTGCCCCCCTTTTTCACTCCCTTGGGGGTAGAATTTATCAAAATCCTTTCTTAGCGGATGCTCATAACATCTACCTGCATGCCAAATTTCAGCCCGATCCCTCCAGTGGTTCGGGCTGTGCGTTGATAGATCACTATGTCAGTCAGTCAGTCACCTTTGAGTTTTATATATATTTTATATTTATATATATATTTAGATGTCCGTCTTACTTATAAAAAAAGTAGTAGTAGATAAGTCGGACTTTATAAGAAAGACGGTGTGTGTACCAAAATTCGTCCAAAACCATTCAGCAGTTTTTGATTGGTAGAGTAACATACATACATACACAAAAACTTTAGCAATTATAGTATTAGTCGGATAAGATAAATCGTTGGGCAGTCGATAACAATAAGAAATCGCTCACTCCCATCAAAGTGGAGCAACGCATTATTTTGGCGGTCGAGTTGCGCAATAGAACACATTATTGTTATTATGTCCACGACTTACGCCATTGTTGTTCTATTGCACACGTGTTTTTTTATATACTTGAATAGGTTACTGCAACATACTTATTAACAAATAGCTGTCAAAAAGGAATTACTTAACGTGCCTGTAAGTGTAACCATCAGATAATCTCCTGGTTCCTCTCTATCTCCGTATTAAATTTCATCCAAATTGTTTAAGCTATTTTACCCTGTAAGCGAAACAAACAAACACACTTTGGCATTTTTAATATTAGTTAGGTTATACAATAATAGCTGTTGCCCTTTTTCTTCGATTTCAGTCTATCACAATACCAAATTTCATCGAAATACTGTCAAAACAGACTGACAAGAGTTAATTTCAAATTAATAATATTAAATAAGGATTACTCAAATTGACGAGTAGTAAGTAATGGTAACTCGAATTGTCGAGTAGTAAATAAAGATGACTCGAAGTGCTTTTGAGCAATCATTAATCTATACATATAAAATGCTTTGTCTTGAATGACCGTCGGATCAACGCACAGTCTAAACCAATAACCAATAAATCGTAGAGACCTGAAACTTGGAGGGTGTGTTCTTTGTATGACGAAAGCATCGGATAAGAAAGGATATTCCGAAATTCTACTCCTAATGGTGTAAAAAGGGGGGCAAAGTTTGTATGAAACTCTGTCAATTTGCTGACGGAAAGCTAGTAAAAATAACATAATGCTTTTGAGTGAAGTTAATATTATTCTTTCACAAAAATCTTTATACTTAACGTTTTATAAAGAGTACAAGTGACCATTATGTAGGGCACTACATTTGACGGTCAATTACACAATGGCCACCAGTCACGACTCATATTGTTGCTGCTTAGTGTATTATTTCCTGTACCTGCCTTTTTCACTTCATTGCCATATTTGTATGAACTGTTCCTTATGAAATATTTTTTTTTATCATATTGACTATCAATAGGAATGCCTACAGTATCCGCTAAGCATTTTCCTAAGAAGGTTGAGGTCACATAACCGAGAGAAAAAAAAATGAAAGTCGCTAAAATATTCCAATGAGTTTCATTTAATTACCAATGCTTTCGTACAGTGATCGGATTTTAGGACTTTGTTACTACCCGTATTTACTGTCATCATCATCGTCAGCCTATATATTGTCCCACTGCTGGGGACAGGCCTCTTCTCAATCAGAGAAAGCATGAGCATTGATCACCACGCAGGTGCCTTAACCACAAGCCACCACGACTTCTCTTAACTGTCATACACTATGGTTTTATTTTATCATCATCTGCCTAGCCTCTTCCCAATTACAAGGGGTCCGCTTCCAGTCTAGTTGGATGCAGCTGAGTACTAATGTTTTACATGGAGCGACCGCTTATCTGACCTCTACAACCCAGTTAACGGGCAACACCATACCCCTTGGTAAGACTGGTGGTAAGACTTTCTGGCAAGACTACGCCTAACGACTGTTAATGATCTACAAATGACAGCCGGAACCACCGGCTTTTTTTCGGATGGGAAATCATCAAATGACCCCTCCCGCCATGGGTGGGGCGGGAGAGAGTGTCAGACTCTTACTGGCTATAACCCATCCATGTTCCTTCCTCAGCCCTTTGTATTCCGGGGGCGGCCTCATTTGAACATCCCGCAGCTGGGACCACCGGTTTAACGTTCTTTCCGAGGCACGGAAGAGTCTCGGTATGACGTAGATGGTCACGCATCCACAGATCGACCAAGCGCAGCTTAAGCTTCATTAATCAACCCGTACGGCTGTTACTTAGCCATGAGCTTCTCATATGTGTTACCTTTGTTTTTATTCTATGAAATCCTTAAATAGTAAGAGTAACCATGGAGTTTCTTGCTCGTTCTTCTCCATAGGAATCTACGTTTTGGAACGGGCAAATAGCTTCAATTTTTCTTTTTTTGACTAACTCGTAATTATTTGACAATTCATAAGTGCCTGTAAATGGTCTAATTGAAATAAATGTTTTGAATTTTGATTTTTATTTGAAAAATAAGTTCAATATATGACAAAGGCTTACATTACTCACTGGTGATAAATTATAAACGCATTAAAGCCTCACCATAGAACAATATTTCTCCATTTAAAATACTCAAAACACCCTGAAACGGATGAAAGGTTAATGAAATTACCATAACAAAAAAAACACCATGTACAATCACCCCCAACCCCCATATTTCGTTATTTACACCTGATTAATAAGAAATGTATGGGTTACAGGCGCCACCATGAAGCCACCCCCACCCCCACCCCTCGACAAATGCGAGTTTTCAGTACCATGACTCACTACTACGGATTTTCCAACCAACCTACTTTAAACGAAACGCCATAACTCCACATAACTGCTGCGCCATTCTCAACCTAATCGCTTTCGAGATAAAACTTTAGTTTTTCTTGTTAAGTCCAGGATTTTTAAGGGTGAATTTTCAGTGAACCGATGCGTTCAGTTCATTCATATTGTGTGCGTGAGTGGTCGTTATTTCAGTTCTAGATAATAGTAATTATTTATAATTAGGGTAATGTGAGTGTGATGTGCCGGTTTTTAATATTTTCGGGTTTATTCAGTTACGTTTTGAAGATTAAACCTGTGAGAAGAGTTAGAAGTAAGTGAAGATTAAGTTCTTTGGTTATAATCGAAAAGTAATTGTGAAAATTATTATCCTTTTTTTATAAAAATGCTGAGAGAAGATTGTGAGATGAATATTTAACATCTGACTTTGAACATAATGCATTGTTTTGTAGTGATAGGCTGCTGCTACTGAAAATAATTTCATAATTAAATTATTAATGGAGAAGAATATCTTAGCATATATTTAGTTGAGATTACAAATTTATGTCAAATTGTCAGACTATAAATTTGTCTACTCAAGGCTGAATTACTCTTCATATACATATATAGTATATACAGTACTAAAAACATTTATTTAGGTTAGTACATCACTCCAGTAATGTACTACTTCTATCTATCTACTTAAATATTTTTCCTGCCATTGTGTGTAGAAACAAAAGTGAAATGATTACTTACATGAATAAGTAATGTAATCCATATGAATGTGTTTGATATGGCTGTCAATACGTCCGTCCATTGATTTTCCATTAGCTTGTACCATGCGTCATACAACAATAATGGTGTCCGCTTTTAGGCTCAAATGTACTGCGTCGATGTTTGTAATATAATTTAAAATATTTAATAATTTAACCGGATAAAAATCACGTAGAAATAACTTCTTCCAGGGCCACATCTATCTGCATACCAACTTTCATCTCAATTGGCTTAGCTTTTCATCGTGAAAGTATAACAAACAAACTCACGTGTGTTCTTTGTGTGACGTATACATCCGATTAGAAAGGATTTTTCGAAATTCTACCCCTAAAAAGAAGAAGAAAGGTAAAAAGGGGCAACGTTTATATAAAACTCTGTCATTAGGTTCTTTTTTAAATTTGAATTCGTATTACGCCACGCAGGCAAAAAGCTAGTATCATCATCATCTGCCTAGCCTTTTCCCAACTGTGTTGGGGTCTGCTTCCAGTCTAAACCGGATGCAGCTGAGTACCAGTGTTTTACATGGAGCGACTGCCTATCTGACCTCCACAACCCAGTAACCGGGTAACACGGTACCCCTTGGCAAGACTGGTTGTCAGACTTTCTGGTTTCTGACTATCCGTAACGATTGTCAAAGATCTACAAATGACAACCGGGACCAACACCTTAACGTGCTTTCCGAGCCACGGAGGAGTCTTGCTATGACATAGATGGTCACCTATCCACGGACCAACCGCGCCAGGCGACGCTTAATCTTTGATCGGCCCGTGCGGCTGTTACTTAGCCACGAGCTCCTCCAAGGGCAATAAGCTAGTATAATAATAAAAAAATAAGTACGCGTTTCTGGTTGAAAGGCGGGCCGACCACTAGCAAGAATACATAGCGCTGATGACTTCTCCGTACCAAAATGAATCTTTAGCCCTTTACCACATTCCCCCTACACCTCTAACTGCACAGCCTGCGCCCTGCACTGACCTGCACATGAGTGCACATGTATGTGGAGCGGTTGCATTGGACGCGCCACCCGGCAGAGCGTGACGTTTGCGTCATCACAACACTGTTGCATCAGCTTTGTGCCATGCATCATGCGTGATTTTTTTCATGTACCCAGCCTATTTTTTGTGGCAATATGCTGAAGACTGCAGCAGAGTCGTAACCAGTCTAATTCTATAAGGATTCGTAGGCAGTTTATTTATGCGTTTTTTTTTTCGGTATTTTGACCTCAAGATACAAAATTATGCTCGTGACCCGTGCTTTAGGAAAATATGTTTCTAAAGTCTGCTCTGCTCCAATTGATTTTACGAAAAATGTAAACAAAGTTGAAAGATATTTTGTTTGATGGCATGTCAATTTCTTGCTCTAAACATCATTTCATTTATCTATCCCCCTAGCGACTTCGGACTTGACATCTACTGCTTTATTTTAACATGATTTTAATGTCACTTTACTATCCTTCGATTTTGGCTGAGTTTAAAAAAATACAATACATAATATATAGAAGTCACATTACAGTAATAAAAATCATCGTATTTCATGCTTGTTGTGAAATATGTTTTCCCTAGTCAATTAAGTCATGAAATAGGGAAATGCATTTCCTCAAATAGATTGCTTTAGCACGTGTAAAATGAACAATTATGCTATTGACAGTAATGGGATTCGCTATAGTATTTAAAACTATTACTAGTTTTATGTAATTCTGATTGGTTGGATAGAAAAGGTCAAAAGTTCATGGAAAAATAAAACAAAATAAATAAACCTATTTAATAAATGTTGCCGACATCGCTAAGATTACAAATCAAATGAAATAAACCTATCATACCTTTTCTTTAAAATTTTCATGTAAAACAATCAATCCTTTAAGCAATAAAAATCCTATATTTTCCTTCAATAGCATGTTTCTGTTCAATAAAACTGAATCGTGTGTACACGGACTAACAGTAGGGCGGCCACCCCCCACCGCTCAGTCTGCAACCGGCCGTATACGAGGTTGAACGCGTTGTGCCTTTGCCCGTGAAAATACAAAGTGAATAGTGAAGTGCGTTGAAAAATAATCGCAGTGACATATTGATTTTTTAAAAGGTTTTTGGCGGTTTATTTTTAAAAGTAGAATTGAATTGGTATAATAATGAGGTTTTTTCTAATATTAATAGCTGTTTAATTTGTAAATGTGATAGCGTGTGGGCCGAGGATTTATTAGGATAGGAGCTCGAAGGAAATTTGTTTTTTTCATGCAGTTAATTCTACGCGAGAGTTTAATAATGTTTAATGCGATGCAAATACGGTTTTTTATGTCTTTAGTGTTGTGGATGCGTGCGACTAAATTTTCGATTTTTATAAGAAATAACGATTATTTTTTTACTAAAATACCTACTTCTTCGCTACATTTTCATTACCTTGATTTTAGTGAGTTAATTATTATTTCAATACTTAATAATCTTCTAATTGATACGTAATAGATGAGTTGTGTCTCCTTGAACGAATAGTTTTTGTGCTATCCATTGTTTGGCTTAATTATAGGATTCAGTCATAATGTTCGTCTTATTATGCGATCAATGCCAAGCAGCTGTCTGACGCCGACAATTAGTAATTTAAGAATTAATATACTATGTAGGATAAATGGTTACCCATCCATTTCGCGGTACGTAATATATCACAAAATTGCCTCAAAGATTACCTATAATCTCTGCTTAAGTTACGTACAAATCTTTTTTAAATCACTTACCTTGGCATATTAACAAAAAAGTAATCTTAAAATAAATAAAGTTTATAAAATATGACGAAATTCGATTGTGACCACGCCGCCTTTTTTAAACACAGCTTTAAAATGCAATAAAACTGGCCGTATAAATGGATTGACCATAAAATAATCTAAAAGTAAATGGTAAAAAAAATAACAAGTTTATCTTAGCAACTAAATCAAGGCAATGCTGCACTTTTTTGTTTCTTTAATTGTATGCATGTAGGACACTGATCTCTTTTGGGAGCGAACGTGGTGCCGAAGCCAACACGCTTTCTTAAAAAAGTCAAAAAGTCTTTTGGGACCAATTATTCCATTATATCTGTGACACGTATAACTATTAATTATCCCTGTATACACTATAGAAATGCATCCAAGGACAATCGCCCGTGCAGGACTATTGCAAAACATGGAAATACTACTTGGGATATTGTGATGGGATGATAGTGGACTAGGATACGAGGAACTATGAAAAGCTACCGAAATAATGAAAAACATACACGTAAAAACATAACCCTCCTTTTGGCGCAGTCGGATAAAAATGGCAGGCTATTTAAGTTTTTCTTACAGAAAAATGGTTGGTAATTTTAAATATTTCCTTCATTAATACTTAATGCTTTATTTATTTACTTTACGACGAAAACAATTACAAACTACACTCTGATAAAATAAAACAACAAACAAACGAATACATTATAAGTAAATTATGATTACAATAATGGCCCATGCTCATGGTCATGGCTGGACAATCACTGTCCACTGTTACAATGCTACATTCGTGTGTATCATACATAAATTAGGTTTAACAGTTACTTTTGTTATGTCAACAAAATCATTGACCAATTAGTATGTTTATAATCTATACTAATATTATAAAGAGGAAAGATTAGTTTGTTTGTTTGTAGGGATTTAACTCAAAAACTACTCGACCGATTTCAAAAATTCTTTCGCCATTAGAAAGCTACATTTTTATGAAGGCTATATTTATTTCCAGAAATAATTAGGGATCGATTCCAAAACTTGAATAATGTAACCCAAGGTGTTAAAAAAATTGTCCACGCGGGCGAAGCCGTGGGCGGAAAGCTAGTGTTGGAATAATTTCGCAACACAGCACAGAAGCTTATTGGCAGGCTGAAAATTAAAATTGTTGCTTTATTCGAATTTAGCGTTGAGCTTTTTTTATTATTTATACCAATGTTCGTCAACTGGTCATAATTTGAATATTTCGAATATTTTTTTACTGATAAACATTAAGTTACAATAACTTTTACCGATCATAAATAATCTATGCTTAACCGCTCCTAAAAGCCCTACCATGCAGATCAGAAATGTGTAAAAAAATTTTTTTTGATCAAATTTTATTGTCTATTCAATAATACCAATTCTGTAGATATAAATGGAGATTAAGGTTATTTTAAACTTGTCAAACTAACATGCTATTAATTTTTTGGGATCCGAATGCCAAAAAGCAGTGTAGGTACAAATATTTCATTGCACTGGCTGCCATATAAGATCTATTAAATTAAAAATTGACAGGGCGTGGGAGATTTTTTCACGAAAGACGCTTACTTAAAAAACCTATCTAAATACAAAATTGTTACAGGCGTTTCCAAAATAAATTGATATGCATACAAAAATTTATCGTTACATAATTTTTCAATACGAAAAAGCTTAAAATACATAAATCTTTGGCATGAAACATAATTATTTCATTCCCTCTTTTGTCAAAATAATGTCATTGTTTATAAATGATGTGTACCACGTAGCGGGTCCCGTAGTAAATCTGTTCAATTAATTAGGGGTAATCCGGGATTAAGCCAAGATAGAAAGGGCTCGTTGTTGAACCCGCTGTTAGGATTAAACACGATCAGTTTTAATTTCGTTTTTATTATATTTTGTATAGGTACTTACTTTAATGTATTTTTTTCATGTTAACAGTAATTTCTGATTTTTGAGATTATTATTTCGTGTATTGCTGATGTAATATAATAAAAAAAAGTATTTTTTTGCGAAAGTGCAGTGAATCTTAATTCAAATTCGGTGTCAATATTTTCTCTTTACATTTTTCATACTGAGTTACAGTGCATAATATATTATGTTTGTTGCATAACTAAAGACTCGAAATGCATAATTTGTTAGCTTTTTATTATTATTCCTCCTTTCTGTTTCACTTGTCTCAAGCTATTTAAAATAAATGTTTTTTTTTTTATATTTACGTTGAAATATATTTTTTGGGCATATTCAGAAGCCAGAAATTATAACAATCAGTCTTACCAAGAGGTATCGTGTTATCCAATAACTGGGTTGTGGAGGTCGTAATAGACTGGTGATGATGTTAGTTCCTCATCATCATTATGCTATTTAATATTGTCCCACATTTAGACATAATAGTTTCTCATGTATATTATTTTAACGCACCCCAAAAACATCTACATACATCACCATCAACCCCCATTTACCACCTAAAAAAACAATTTCCTCACACACAATAACTTAATTTACTTAACTGACCTCAAAACATTCCAACACTAAATAGCCTTACTTAACCTACATTGAAAAGGGAAGTAAAATGATTGATCACATGTTAGCAGTCTTGAAAACGAATGGGTAGTTCATGATTGATCGTGTTCCTCCGACCTGATTTTGAGCAGTGCGTTGCCCCCACTAAATGCTACCATTATAGATCGGACTGCGGTGCACGCAATGTGTAGCTTTGTTTGGGAAAGGGGGTAGGCAGGAGCGTTTGTTTTTTTCGTTCTGTTTTTCATATATCTATAGTTTAATGTCGTTAATCATCGTGGTTGATGCATCTGCATGTGGTGTACGAGTGTGTGAGTTCGAAACCTGGCAAATAGGTACCAATGTGACTTTTCTAAAGTTATTATGTACTTTCTAAGCGTATCGTAGACACCAATGACTAACGGTGAAGGAAAACGTCGTGAGTAAACCTGGACTTAAAAGTCTGAATCGCGAATCCGCCTTAAGCAAGCGTGGTGATCAATGCTCATGCCTTCTCTGTATGAGAACAGGCCTGTGCTCAGTGGGACAATATATAGGCTGATGATGATACTATAATGCAATGAAATTGGGTTAGTATCACACAATAATATTACCTATTCAGTATCTGTAACTTGCTGTTTCCCGCGGTTTCATCCGCCCTGAGGGAACAACTACACCCACCCGGATCATCGGCCTGTTATAATATTCTTTTTTTTTTAATGTTGCCCCACACTAGGAATTTCTCCTGTATCGTGGGTGCATTCAAACATACATTACACATGCATTAACATCCAGACCCGGAATAATTTTCGTTTTTATTGTATGTTTAGACGGCACGTTTGGCGTAGTGGCTGAGCAATTGGCTGCTGCGCTACGTGTCGCGGGTTCGATTCCCGCACGGGACAACTAAAATTGTTCCGGGTCTGGGTGTTTGTGCATGTGTAATGTATGTTTGTAAACGCACCCACGACACAGGAGTAATTCCTAGTGTGGGGCAACGTTTTAAAAAAAAAAAAAAAAAAAAAAAAAAAAAAAAAAAAAAAAAAAAAATTTAGTTGTCCCGTGCGGAAATTGAACGCGCGACACGCATCGCTGCAACCAATTGGTCAGCCACTACGCCAAAAGAGTCGTCAAATATGAGAAACATATTATATAGATTTGCTAGAAACATATATGAAACAGATTATATTAGTATTATTGTTGATCTAAACAAAAACTCCTTAAAATAAGGTTATCTAAGTAAACAAGATTTCTTTGTCAAATACCATTTTCTGCTTCCTAAGTGTAGTTGACGATCTACTTAAGTAATACTACGCAGACTGGGCCATAAAGTGTACTAAATGGGACGAGCGGGTCGTTGACCTCGGGGCACATGAGTCAGCAACTTACAGAGTACATACGGATTTGTACTGTATCAATGTTGGCTCTGGAAGGGATGGAATTCATTGAGGAAATATGAATATATTTTTGTTATGAAGGGAAATAAGTTTATGTAGGAAGTCGATTACAAAGTTTTATGATTACAAAGTTTTATTATTTAGTGGAATATTTACAATATTTAAATAAACATAAACACTTAAAATATATACCTATATGTACAAATAAAAAAATAAAACAAAACTATACAGACATGTGAATCAATGAGATTAGGCGTCAAAGTACTCATCCTCATCGCTGTCATCCGAAAACGTGCCCAGAACTGACTGACCAGGGGGCTTAGACAAAGTAACAATCTAAAAACGATAACGAAGTTCGAAAAGACTAAAATGTATGGGACTGACATAAGCCGCGTTAAATCACGTGGTCAATCGACATCGTTATCGCAAGTTGGTAGACAATGTTTTAATTCGTAACGAAACTATAGAGTAACGAATTGTTTTTGTGGCTATCCCATACAAATGCGTAGACAAGCAGCACTTTCAGCGTTCGCCTTCGCTTCGATAGCGATCGCCAAAAAAGATAACGAAACGAATGTTAAAACGTTGTAGTTAAAGAAACATTATGGCCGGATTTCATTTAGCAGCAGATTTTTGACACGGTGTGATTACATTTACTTACATACTCTTAGGTATTTCTTCTGTGCTAGAGGCATTATTGCAGATCGAAAATGCATTCTTTACGTTTATTGTGGGCTGCACACAATGAAAACACCTGGGAGAGGCGCCAAAACCGGTTAAGACAGCGACGGCAATTGGAAACAATTGAGGATATGCTAGAATTGTTATTCATCCAACATTTCAGGCTTAATAAAAGAACATTTAGAAAATTATGTAACGACCTAAAATGTCATGCCGGATTAAAAGGTTCCCCTGAAATTCCCCTGGAAATAAAGGTAAAAAATTTAACATTCATAATCATAAACCAATTATTTACTTAATTATTGCAGGCATCATCGAACCAAATAGATTATACGAGTACATATATAGATAACCAGATATACAGATTACTCCATCATCGTTAAATTATCCGACACTTTTAAAAATGAATCTATTTTGAATACCATTAAGTTTTGGAGACCATCTAAAAGTAATAACACTTTATTCACTTACCACTGCCAAAATATTGTTTTAATTATAATTTGAAAACGATTAAACGCAACACTCACTTATTCTTAGCATTGTACATACATATAGCATTTTTGAAAACAACAACAACAACTACTAAGTTCGCGGGTTTGATTCGATTTGACACTTCTTGACTGACACTGACAGCTAAATTTTCGATACCATAAACAATATTTTTGTTTCTTAACGAATAAACAATTCGACACAACGATCGCGACAATAGTGTTACATTGGCTAGGAAATTGTTTTCGATATCTCAGTGACGATGACGAATTTAGATATCGTTTCGGTACGAAGCGATGTTACTTTGTCTAAGGACCCAGACTGGCAGCATTGCCACGTTGAATGGCAATGCTAATTCGTTGTCCAAAAAATATGCCAGCCCTCTGGTCTCGCGTGTCAACCAGTATTTTCGCGAGTTCCTTGGAATTAAAATACTCATTTTTTGTGCTTTTGAATAAAAGATTGATGAATGATTTTTAAAGAATGAAAGGATTTTTAGCCATATTTATGAGATGTTGTATGTATTGTATAGACGTAATTCGTCTATCGCAAGAAAACACATAGATAGTACCAACCTTTACAAGATATTTTATAATTTTTTGAAAAATTCTTAAATTATTGTTTTGTAAATAAAAATTGCAATAAAATTAGACAAATACTGACAGATGGCTTAATAGAGTTGTCGTTTTAGGAAAATTATAAAAATAGGATTTTCTTGTAAAATCAAAATTTAATGTCTCGTACATCGAAACGTATTGTAATATAAACCATTGTAATAAGTATAGTGTGCTAAGTAAAAAAATACAAAAAAAAACACTCTTATTTCAAGGTCTTTTAAATCAGAAAGTTGCATAGCTTACCATTAATTTTATCTGCAGCAACATTCCAACACATCTTCAAGATAATTAATGCAAACCAATTTTAATAAATCATTAACATAAGACATTAACATTAGCTTCTCTTACCTAATATAAATAACATTTTTTTAATGGCATTCTACATATCCTTCTATAGAACGATAAAAAATATATTTGTATGTTTGTAACTGAATCAGACACAAACGGGTGAACGGATTTGGATGACGTTTGGAATACAGATAGATTATACCCTGGACTAACATGTGGGATCCAATTCTAAAGTCCACATAAAAGAAGTCACGGGTTCAAGCTAGTCTTTATATTGTGCGTGTGTTCGTAATTCTTCTCCTAAACGACTTGACCAATTTTGATATTATGTTTTGCTAGGTACTTAGGTGATTCTTAGGTATAATTGAATCCGGCAGATAGCTCTATTTATAACTTGACTAGCTTCTGCCCGTGACTTCGTCCGTGTGGAATAGTGGTGCTCCACTCCTTTTGGGCTTAGCGTGATGATATACAGCCTATAGCCTTCCTCAATAAATGGGCTATCTAACACTGAAATATTTTTTTAAATCGGACCAATAGTTCTTGAGATTAGCGCATTCAAGCAAACAAACAAACTCTTCAGCTTTATATATTAGTATAGATAAGATTCAAGTAAACCCAGAGGGTTAAGCTAGTTAACTTAAAGAAATCATTTGGCTTCATTTATTTTAAAAGAGACTAGCTTCTCCCAGCGACTTCGTCCGCGTGGAATAGTTTTGCTCCGCTCCTATTAGTCTTAGCGTAATGATATATAGCCTATAGCCTTCCTCGATAAATGGACTATCTAACACTGAAAGAATTTTACAAATCGGACCAGCAGTTCCTGAGATTAGCGCGTTTAAACAAAATGACAACATTTCCCTTCACTGCTCTGCTCCTATTGATTGTAGCGTGATGAAAAGTATACTATAACCATCTCAGGAGTATGACAAATAATTGTACCAAGTTTCGTTAAAATCCGTCGAGTAGTTTTTGTTTCTATAGAGTTTATACAGACAGACAAAAAATTAACTGATTGCATTTTGGCATCAGTATCGATCCCTAATCACCCCCTGATAGTTATTTTGGAAATATATTTCATGTACAGAATTGACCTCTCTACAGATTTATTATAAGTATAGATATAGATAATGATGTTAATGTTTTTATTACTTGATAGAAATTGGATTACATTCATAATTAATTTGAAATGAGAAATTGTAACAGTTTCTTTAATTAAAAACTCGAGTAACTGAGTTTAATATGTTGAGACAACTAAATTCGGAATTCAATGTTTGGTATCTGGATGATGGAACCTTGGGAGGCAATGCAGATACCGTTTTAAATGACCTCATTTTTCTCCAAGACAAACTAAATGCAATAGGCCTGACACTCAACGTTTCGAAATGTGAACTTTTTATACCTGACACTACTGACAGACAAGTGACTCTCTCGAAATTTAACGCAATAGCCCCAGATCTAAAATTAATTGACAAAAGTTCTCTTTGCCTCCTTGGTTCCCCAATATTTGAAAATTCCTTTTCTAATTTTATTGATGAGAAAATACAAAATTTCAGTGATGTTTCGGAAAGGCTGTTCCAAATTAACATGCATTCGGCCATCACCATAATTCGGTACTGTTGTTTTGGTCCAAAATTAACTTATATTCTGCGCGCTTCCCATTTATGGAAGCACGCAAATCTTTTGGACAAAATTGATCAAATAATTCATAAAACATTAACATCCATCTTAAATGTGGCCATGGACGACCGAGCTTGGACTCAAGCCACTCTTCCCATTCGTATGGGAGGCCTCGGCGTCCGCAAAATTTCTAGTATAAGTTTACCGGCTTTTATATCCTCCGTCCGCGGTACTGAGAAATTAACCAGGAATATCTTACCTTCCACACTGGTTAATTTTGAGGTACCGTGTTTGACTGAGGCTATAGATACCTGGAAAATCACCTGCCCGAACTCTGATCTACCCGCCAACCCATCCTCCCAAAGACAGTGGGATGAGCCGCTCTGCAGAGTAATTCAAAAGAATTTAATCGATTCATCAATTACTTCTGCCGAGCGAGCACGCTTGCTGGCTGTGGGTGCATGGGAATCGGGTCTTTGGCTTCAAGCACTTCCGTCATCAAACATAGGCACCATGTTTGATGACACTACTTTCCGTCTTGCTGTTTGCCTGCGTCTGGGCGCGCCATGCTGCTCTCCTCATCGCTGCCACTGTGGCGAAGCTGTCAACAGCCTCGGTCACCACGGCCTGTCATGCAGCCGAAGCGCGGGCCGTATCGCGCGGCACGCAAATATAAATGACATCATCCGTCGTGCTCTTGTTGCCGTCGGCGTTCCAGCTGTATTAGAACCAAATGGCTTGGCACGTGACGATGGCAAGAGACCAGACGGTATGTCATTATTTCCATGGAAGATGGGTAGGCCTTTAGTGTGGGACGCAACCTGTGTCGATACTCTTGCGCCATCCCACCTTGCTAGCTCTGCGTGCTGCGTTGGCTCCGCTGCTGCGGCTGCGGAGAACCTCAAGCGGCGAAAGTATAGTAACCTTATTGGTAACTATATTTTTGAGCCGTTTGGGGTTGAAACTCTAGGGTCGTGGGGTCCGAGTGCCCACCTTCTTTTTAAAGAATTGGCGAAGCGGCTTGTTGACACTTCCCGTGACCCAAAGGCTGGCTTTTACTTTGGCCAAAGGCTAAGCATTGCCATCCAACGTGGCAATGCCGCCAGCCTCTTGGGTACACTTCCAGTTGACGGCGATGAGGAAGAATTTTTTGACGCAATATTTTAGTTAGATTTATATTAGAATATATTTACTTTTTTTTATATTTTTCGTAATGTAAATAATGTAAATAGTTTAATATGTTCAGCTATATATATATATAGGTACTGCTAGCTTTTTCCCGTATTCGGGCTTTTAAATTAACATATGCATTAGTATGAATAAACCATAAACATTTTAGATCGATATATGTACATAATAAATTCAAAAAGCCTCTTCACTAAAATTAATTAGTCTGCCGTGACGAAAATTGCGAGATAGAAGAATAAATACAGCTAGACTTTTTATAGACAGTCATAAAAACAGTCGTTCATCTCGTAGAACGATTATATCCGTAACGTTTATATTTGAAGAATCTAGAATTCTAGACTAACTACGTGCTAGTGCGTTAGTCGTAAAATTACAACCAAAACTCGACTTAAAATGGGTTTAAACTGACATAAAAACATCTACATATGTTGCTATTAGAATGTTCCCGTAAAGGCGTAAACCATATGCAAAAGTTTGTCAGGTACATATGTAAGTTTGTTTCTCTTTCACGCATAAACTACTGAATGGTTGAGGATGAAATTTTGTACACATATAGCTTATAACCTGGATTAAAGCATTGGATACTTTTTATCCGGGTGTGCGAAGTAGCTCTCTCAGGATGCGAGTAAACCCTGGGAGACAGCTAGCTTAAAAAAAAACCCGAATTGTAGTCTTGTATTTTTATTTTATCTTTGGTCAATCTTTGGACAATTTCACACAGCGCCATCTAGCCCCAAAGTAAGCAATGCAAGCGAGCATGCTTGTGTTATGGGTGCTAGCTTAACGGATATACTACTTATATACTTTTTAAATACATACATATCATACATAGTAACACCAAGACCCGTTACAGAAATTAAAAATCATCATTTCAATTTCTGAATCGAACCCGGGACCTCTTACGTGGTATTCTGTTATATGTTGACCACTAAACCACTCAGGTCGTCAAATTATGAATCTGTTCTTTACTGTCTATGTTAAAGTGATCAGTTATTTAAGTGACATAACAAATAAAAACTCTTAAATGCTTTCACTTATTATTCATTAAGTATAAGTATTAAAATAAAGTCCAAAAAATATTTATAATACAACAGCAACTATATCTGTCTGTGGGGTATCTACTCTGTAAAATCAATGATCCGATTTAGATGAACTAAGAAAATAAAAGAATAAGTCTCTAGAGATTATCGAGTCTCTAGAGAAGTATTTAAGTCCTTTACTTATCTTATAATTAAGATAAGTGCTTTTTAACTCGATTAGTAGCTTCAGTTGTGTAACTAACTACAAAGTAATCAGATATTGCAAGTTAATTTTTAAGCGTCTTAATTCTGTGCCATGCACGGGACTACAGAGTCCCGGACCTTTTGGGAGGCGAACGCGATGCCAAAGCCAGCACGCAGAAGCACTTTGAGACAACTTTAATGAAATTTGATAGTGACACATGACCGGCGATTGTCCCTGTATACACTATAGAAATGCATCCAGGGACAATCCCCGCTTGTGCAGGACTATTGCAAAACATGAAAGATACTACTTGGGCTATTATGATGGAGCGATAGTGATTATAAAGATGCATTGACAGGACTAATCTGCTATATCAGATCATCATCATGAGTTTTTACCATAGAATATTTTATTACAATGGTATTCTTTAAAACTGGTTGCAAATAAAAGATCAAAGGTTTTTTTACAATATGATGGCATCTCTAAAATTTGCAACTATTTAATTTATTAATGGAATGCAAAAAAACATTCACTTTAGGTCAAGGTGACTGAGCCGGTTGCATCAAACCACATATCATTTATAGCTACTTTTACGAATGTCGCTAATGATAAATGATATTTATTTTGAAGTCAATCTTAAGACGAATAATGGCTATATTCATAGACTTCGCGCCGATGCGACGAGAAACCGCGCTTCCTAAAAAAAACTCCTTAAAGAATAAAATTTAGCACCCCCTTTTTTTTCTGATGGTAAATCATCAAATGACCCCTCCCGCCGAGGGGTGGGAGTGTCAGACTCTTACTGACTAAAACCCATCCATGTTCCTTCCTCAGCCCTTTGCATTCCGGGGGCGCGGTATCTCTTTCGAACGTCCCGCAGCCCCGGCAGGCTACGGCCCTGGGGATCTAGCACCCCCCACATTTTGTTTTATGTCACCTATCTAAGAACACTTGGACTAATGAGATGAATCTAACGATACCATATTATAGAAATCCATAGAGTGGTTTGGAAGATATGAGGAAATAAAGAATATTACAAACAAAGATAGGCGCGAAAAACATAACCCTTTCCTTGCAGTCGGGTAAAAATAGCTCCGTGAATGCGCCCTCTTATTATTGTAGTGCGTAAGTGATCCCAGTGTTTTTTTTATTTTCAAGTATTATTTTCACACAGTTTCACTACAAAAACTGTCATTTTACTTCAACTTGTATCTAAAATTATTTAAAATATTCGGGACACCTTCCTTGCAGCAGGATTGGCTTCGGACTGGCTCGGGTATGCCGACTTCGGCATAGTATTTGTTGCCGCAGTTTACAAGTACACTGGCGGTATCTAGTCGGAGCAGCGCGGAGACTGTCATTAATCTATCAATCTAAATTATAATAGGTATCTTCTACCTATTATAATTAAGTCAGTTCTTCCGCACTACAGTAAATCAGGGTTCCTAGACCCCTAAATAAGGGAAGTATAATAAAAGAAAGGAACCTTAGCATATTTTTTATTACTAAACATAATCTACCATCATATTTGAGTTTCAAAAAAAACTTTTAAATATTATTAATTGAGTTATTAAGCTGTCGATAACTTAATAAAGAAGCGATTTAACAAATTCCGAAGTTAAATTGAATTTCGTTATAATTGATAGGAAAATCTCATTGACACCTACGTCAGCAAAATATATAATTTTATACATCACTTGAAGACCAAATAGTATTACCATATTTTATTATTTGAATCTATATCTATACTAACCTTTTTTGAAGAGTTTGTTTGCTTGAACGCGCTAATCTCAGGAACTACTGGTCCGATTTGAAAAATTATTTCAGTGTTAGGTAGCCCATTTATCGAGGAAGGCTATAGGCTATATATCATCACGCTAAAACCAATAGGAGCGGAGCACCACTATTTCACGCGGTCAAAGTCGCGGGCAAAAACTAGTTTAATATATGGAAGTTTAAATATAATATTTACATCATCATTATCATACGGAGATAGTTAAAACTAGGAGAATAAAAAGATGAAAAAGTACCCGATGACCGTCATCGACTACTTTATAACCGGGTGCGTTAAGTAGCTCCCTTGGGACACGGGTAAAACAGCGGGCTTCAACTAGTTATCATAATTATAACAAGATAAATTAAAAATTTCAAATACCCCCCGAAAAGAGCCTAAACTCTTACACTGCTGGACCGGTGTTAACCAATCATAGTTAAGAACCACCGCAAGGAAACTGGCTTTCAAATGAAAACCACCGCATCGAAATTGGTCCATCCGTTTGAGAGCTACGATGACAAAGACAGACGGACATCGACGTCAAACTGATAACACCCCTCTTTTTGCGTCGGGGGTTAAAAAGAATCTCTTTAAACTATTCTTTGTTTTATCTGCCTATACCGCAGGCGACGCCAGGGACGGCGCCTAGTTTGCGGTATCTTGGTTAACTATGCTTAGCAATAGAACTTTAAATTACTTATTTACTCGTAAATACTAAACAATTTAGACAAGAGTATATCAAAGTCAGACTTTAATTAAATACAATGGAATATCAAACTAACAATATTATCTTTGCAAAGTTAAATAATCTATAACTTTGTATTGACTTTAATCTTAGTTTAATGACAAAAGTTAGCGTTGTACTCTCATCAAATCTATTGTATTTCATTGTCTGTAATTTATTAATTTATAGGATAGAAAATATTAAGCCAATTTTAGATTTCCGCGGATAGTCACATAAAACTTAAAGCTATTTATTCTAGCTAGCTAGCTATTAATTATTTCGGCACGTTTGGCGTAGTGGCTTAACAATTGGCTGCTGCGCTGCGGGTCAGGGGTTCGATTCCGCACGGGGCAACTAAAATTGCTCCGGGTCTGGGTGTTTGTGCATGTGTAATAAATATTTGTAAACGCACCCACGACTCGAGTAATTCCTAGGGTGGGGTTCTTAAAAAAAAAAACTAAATAACGTCGTTCATTGTTTGCCCTGAACTTCTCATGACTATTACGTCTCATACCATCTTCACAGGATCGTTAAGGACGAGGGATGACCGATGAAAAATTTTTAGAATTCGTTTTTTAAGTTTGAATTCTAAATAAGTATTAATCCCGTCACTTTAGATAAACGTCTCTCGCATGACCGAACTTCTAATAACATCTAAAAGATATCTACAAATGAAAAAACTCAATGACTCAAAAAATAGATAGGTTCAACTCACCTTGAGTCGCCCGCTACCTTTAACCTTTTAAATGGTTCGAAATAGGTATGTCTCTTGTAATTTTTTACTTTGTATTCACTACATTGCAGTCATCATTTAATCCGACATGCAATTTAAGGATAGATTGTGTTCATTAAAGATATACGTTATGTTCAAAAAGTTTTCAACTTAATTTGAAAAAACAATTATTGTTTTTTTTTTTAATTTTATGCATAATTTAAGGTACAGTTTGGAAATATTTCTAACTAATTAGTAGTTTAGCAACCTATTGTATGTTCAAGTGTACTTTTAAAAGGTAAAGTTTCTAAGTTTTGTATGTAATAGTGATCCCAAGAACTGCTGGACCGATTCCAAATATCCTTTCACTTATAGAAAGCTACATAATCCTTGAATGCAATCTAAGTGATGGAGATGTACTTACATACGTTTTATAACATGGGCAACGCCGACTTACAAAAGACAGCTCCCAATATATCATATCGATAAATATGGTAATTAACTAAACATACATCATACATATTTAGACGAAAAACATTAAATAATAGCAAAATTATTCAATTTTATCCTCAATTTTGACAGAACTTGAATGGCAATTTATACTCGGTAAATAAAATATGACATATTTATACTATAAAGTAAAATTATAATAGACAGCTGTATTGCTGGGAAGTTTGTTCCTTGTTTCTTTCCAGCCATAACACTAGGAAGCATTAAAGGGTGGCCGTTTTTGGTGTGCTGTCATAATGTATTTTGATGTGAAAAAGTTTCGAATTTCAGTTTGACAGTTCTTCCGTTTCACGTATAAGTAACCTGATATTTTTTTAAACGTCTGTACCTGCGACGTCATTAAAGATTGACATAATTGAAAACATGCCGAAAGGTCAATTCTATTGATATTTTGATTACATACTACAATGTTTTGATTTACAGGTCAGTGACGCTACGGTTTGTTATTTTTAAACATATCTCGTAATGTTACATAAGGTTGTGTACAGTCAGCTGTAAAAATATGTATACATAACACGGAATTAGAGACGCCATTTTGTAGTGGTATAAAAACAAATAACTTCGTTTGGTTTCCAATTTAAATGAACGAGGCTGAATTTCAATATTTAACATAGAAAGATTTTTTTAATTAGGCTCTCTGTTATTCATTACCAAGCGAGTCTTATTATCTTAGTAAACATGAGTCTAGCTTGAGTCTATGTTCCACCGATATAATCAAAGTTAAATTAGTTGTCAGACTTTTAGGTTTCTAAACACTTTGAGTAGTTACAATAAGGTAGAAACGTTTGTATTACCACTGGGAAGACTGAGAAATCTTTTTTTTTTATTAACACGCTTTTATTAGCTCGGGTTGTATGTATGTATGTATGTATGTAGGTATGTATGTATGTATGTATGTATGTAACGGAATCTTTGAACCTAATTTTCACTGGGTTCTAGACGTCTGATCAACTTGGAACTTTGCACACGTGTTAAGGGCCGATGACAATGCAATAATCCGAAAAAAAAACTAAAAAAACACTCTTTTATTGCTGACCGAACTAAAAAATGGAAAATAAATAATAGTTTAAAAAAACTAAAAAAACACGCTTTTATTGCTGACCGAACTAAAAAGTAGAAAATATTTTTTAAATAATTCAATTCAGAGTAAAAAGCGTGGGGTGCTTGATATTTTAATTATTACACCTATTCTATTGGCAACCATTTATGAGAGGAGAGTCATGAAAATATAGGAAAATGCACCCCACGCTTTTTACTCTGAATTGAATTATTTTCTACTTTTTAGTTCGGTCAGCAATAAAAGCGTGTTTTTTTAGTTTTTTTAATTATATTAATATTTCAATATATTAAGCCTCTGTGAATATATAGGTACTGTCTGAATTTTGATCGAGCAAAATGCATATTTAATTATGATGTTGATTTTTTTTCTCTTTAATTTTTTGTATGCCTAGATATTTGTGTCCATGACTATACTTTACGATAACCTCAAAATCATAGAGTTATTATTGCGTTACCTCGCATTTAACGAGAATATAATCGGCTTAAAAGGAAATATAACATTATAACATTATTTTAGGAACTAGAAACAAGCAAGGGAAAACAGAATGTCCTTGTGAAGAAACTGTAAGGCTTTGTTTTAATAAACAGACGTTTATTCACTGTATTATTTTTATGAAATTTAATAAATATTTTAATCGACGAAGAAATTACATTAGCGTTTAAATAAATTTATTTTTCTCTTTTCAGTATATTTGGAATTCGGTTGTATTTTTTTGTTACTTAAATAGATAGAATACTCTTCTGCAATTTTTTTGTAAAACCTCCTATTTTTTTTACACTGGCGGCCATAATAAAAAGGACACCGCAATACAGTGTAATGCATACAAAAGTAGTACTTACATTGCTAAATCTATCACCACCTCTCACACGATCGCAATGATCATTACGAGCTAACAATTTCACAGACTCACGCGCAGATAATTGCGGCACAAACGCTGTGTCATCTGTCCATTGCTTTCCAACCAGGAATAGTGTCGCTGTGGTTTCCCAATCACCATTTATGGAACTACGAAGCTACGTGATCTTTCAATGTATATAATTTTAGATTTTCTAATGAGTTTTCTGTATAGCTTTTAAGGCTAGTATTTCTCTTCGTGTTTGGAGTTTTATTTAATTTTGTAATCTATACATATAAAATGCTTTGTCCGGAATGACTGATGGATCAACGCACAGCCTAAACCGCTGATCTTAGAGCCATGAAACGTGGAGGGTGTGTTCTTTGTATGACGTGGGCATCCGTTAAGAAAGAATTTTCTAAAATTCTACCCCTAAAGGGATGAAAAAGCGAGGCAAAGATTGTATGAAACTCTACCATTTCGTATAGCCAACGCGGGCGAAGTCACTGGCGGAAAGCTAGTCTACTATAAAAAATAGTAATCGCTTGCCGCCGTCTGTACGCTTGATCTTTTAAACTACGCGATGGATTTTAATGCGGTTTTCATCAAATAGACAGCACTAATTTCGTGTCTAATGCCTAATTTAATGACCTTTATAGATTTAAACAAAATTTAAGAATCTAAATTCTACCATAATGTAGTACCTACCTTCATACATATATATATATATATACATTAATCTCATACATAGTTTCCAAACTAATTTTCTTAAGGCAGCTAATTAAGAGTGAATTAACGAGCACAAATCATGTTTACCTCATTAAGAAGAATCACTCGTTGAATAAAGGTAAAAGTGGTTAGTGCGAGACGAGAGCCTGAGTTAAATGAAGCAGTTTCATTAGTACAGTAATTAGATGAAGCTAGCGAGCTGTTAATTAGATTTCAACAACTATTTTTATTGTTAAAAAATATAGTATTTTTTTTCTACATGACCTCTTGCAGTGTGCTTCTAACAGCATTCGACCTGCTTAAATTAGGACCTCACCACATAGTCCGGCTATGTGGCGAGATCCTAATTAAATTAAGGCCTCCAGCAAAAAAAAAAATATTGTTATTCGTCTTACATATTAAATGCTTTGTCCTGTATGACTGACGGATCAACGCACAGCCTAAACCGCTGATTGTAGAGACCTGAAACTTGGAGGGTGTGATCTTTGTATGACGTAGGCATCCGATAAGAAAGAATTTTCCGAAATTCTACCGCTAAGAGTGTGAAAAAGGGGAGCAAAGTTTGTATGAAACTCTGTCATTTTTTTTAATTTGAATTCGTATAATCCACGCGGGCGAAGCCGCTGGCGGAAAGCTAGTTATATTATAAATGCAAAATTGAGTTTGTTTGTTAAGTTTCACGGCAAAACGGCTCAACAAATTGGGATGAAATTTAGACCAGTTTTTATACGGGTGCGTTAAATTCCCTCGGGACAAACCCGCGGGAAACAGCTAGTATATATATTGATTAACTCAATTATAAATGGCTTAGTTAATTCCTTGTTGAATAATTCCAACTACAACAATGAAAACGTTACGATTAGGAAATGTGCTAAAAAAGAAACTTCTCGAAAACAAATGCATTCAAAAAGATTCTCATACTTTCATTGTTAGGCCGAGTACACAATAAAAACAGTCCGTAATTTTTCGTCTTGAAAATTGCGTAATGAGAAAATAGTCTGTTTTATTTAAGCTAAGATTGAGGTAAACTACCTACCTCTCTTTTTTATAATAACGGTGTTGGTTTGCGAATTTAATAAACTAAATTACATATGTATTATAAAGACAATACGTTTTAATTGTTATTTCATAAAACCTGTGTGAGTTTTGATGTAAGTGAAAACGTGGGATTTGTCGTGATAGAAATAATGATGTCACACAATTTTATGAATTGGATTATACAACGAAATCTTATGAATATATACAGAAATATATTAATAATAACAGAATATTCATAGAATTAGATTTTTAATTTCCTAAAATGTTCTGTATTGAATTTGTCCTTTAAAAATTCGAGCTTTATGAATAAAAAAACCATGATTAAAAAAAATCTAAACAAAAATTTACATAGAAACAGAATGTAAAAATCTAAAATTAACATTAAAAATACTAATGACAAAATAACACTAAAGCCACTTTAAATTTACTTAACAATTAGTATTTAAACTTGATAAGAGACAACTTGATACGGTACTTATTTTTCATTCGTAAAAATAATTAATAAATACGTTAATGGAATATTACAGATACATATAGGACTTTGCGTCAAAGAAAATGATATTGAACAATGTTTTATATTAGTAATTACGTCATAAAATGTCTGTTCTTTTATTTTACTTGAACATGTTTTGTTTTCTTGTTGCGTTGGCGTTGACGTAGGTAATACAAAAGGTTATATTTATTTAAGGTTAGTAGTACGTAAAGGGCATTAGGGAGATACCTATTAGTATTAAAAAAAATCGTATGGTAAAATGTGCTTGGATTTTAATACAATAGCATTATTTTCTTTTAAAAAAAATACAGCCATTATTATGTTATGTAGATTATAAAACTGTCTAGTTTCCACAGACATACATTAAAACTCGATTCAGTAACATATTCACGCACAAACATTAATTTATTCTACCTAGGTACCCTACGCTGTTACATATTTAAACTTATGTAAAACACTTCAAAATTCAAACCTCGTAATTTTACTTAATTCTACAAAAAAAACGTAATATTGCGTGACACTTTATTCTTGTCGCGTAATTTTACGTAATTTATCCCGTGTGTCCTCAGCTTAACTCTCACTGGTATACTAACTACGAACTGTGAATAGTGATGGATCGAAAGTGAAAGAAAGTTAGTGATGTGTCCGTCTGTCTGTTAAAAGTGAACTCGGAAACATGGGACTGCATAAACGGGGAAGTGAGTACCTACCTTTATTTTTCACACTTTTTACTAGTTTTTTTTTTAATTTTTTTTTCGCAATCATGCTGACAGTAGATACCTTTTTAATTTCGACGCCATTGACTAACGGTGAAGAAAAATATCTTGTGATATCCTGGACTTCGTCGGCGATTTCAGACTTTTTATGTCCAGGTTTCCTCACGATGTTTTTCTTCGCCGTTAGTCAGTGACGTCTGAGATATTCTTAGAAAGTAGGTACCTATGTCTTTAGAAAGTCATACTGGTACTTGCCAGGTTTTGAACCCCCACACTCGTACACGAGAGGCAGGTGCCTTAACCAATTGTCGTCCTGCAGGCTAAAGAAGTCCACTATTTAACGGGAGCACGCCAAACAAGCTCGTACCCCTGTACTACAGTTCTTTTAAATTTCAATCTACCTATAATAAAAGCTAGACTGACAATGCTGTCTCAAACACAGACTAAGTAAATGTAACTTTTACTAGCTCTCAAGATGACCATCGCAAACTCCTCCAGCGAGAAAGTATTGACACATTACTGTGTTATTTTCGTATTGATTCTGTTATGTCAGTGCTAGCCGTATATAATTATAGCTTTGTTTACATTACACGTGGATACGATTTTACGCGCGTAGATATTCTAGCAGCCCGTTGCACCAAAAAATATGTGTTTACTTATACATGAAACGGAAGAACTGTCATTCAAGATCTGTCCAAATGGAGGATACAATTGAATGTGTATGCTATATGTTTATTTAATTATTACATCTATGTATTAAAAGTATATGCTAATTGTTAAGGCGGCGATATACGACTTTGGCCCTTTTAAAGCTAATGATTACGCTTTAACGACTTGCTTTCATGATTTGAAAAGTATATATACTAAACTAGAGCATATGCTTGATAATTTTGTATAACGTTTTTTTTAATTATGTATTTATAACATTGTATAAAAAAATCATGAAGTTAGGTCTAACGCAGAAGAAAAACTGAGTTTTACATAGAATTTATCAAGCGGATTTTAATGAAACCTGTACCATTTTATAGAAAAGTTAATTATCTGTCTTTTTGTATACGTATATTTTTTTTAAATCGTACATTTACGTCATTTTTTGTGCTTTTGTCAAAACGTTGAGTTGAAATTACGGAGGGGCTCCACCGGGCGACGGGGGCAGTACGTCTGTGACCACTGTCACGGGTAGACGCTGTCACTCAGAGCGAGCACATTACGATGTAAATAAATTATTATATTTGTGATAAGATGACTGGTGAATTATAATTATTACATTGAAAAGACACTACATGCGGATAAAATATTTTTTTGATGTGAATAACGTGTTTTCAAACCAAATCATCCATAATCTGTCATAATCTAAAATGTGTGTATCTAAATTTGGCAGGACAAATATATTTTGTTATTGACTTACTAAATAATTAAATGTACTTTAGGATTTAAATATGTATTTCTTTTAATACATTGCGTATTCAAAACGAGAATATTGCATACCTCATTTAAATTTTACATATAGGTCGGAGAAAATCGTCAAAATTAAAATTCTTTCATGTTATGTTACAATATTTCCTAATAGTTTGGTATTTATAGAAATAGTAGCTATAAGTCAGGGCATGGGATGATATCTTAGAACAAAACTTAATGGTTTGTAAATAAAACGGTTTATCATGGGTAACAAGGTGGCGCTATTCTAAATTATTACCAATGAAAATATTTTTCTAAACACGTGAATTTGGGTTCGAGTTTCTTTGCTACGAGACGAATTTGAAAAAAAAAATGCAGAATATGATAAAAAAATAAGCTTACGCTATGAAAAGAGTATTGTAAAATGTATTGTATTGTCTGACTATTTTAGCTAGACCATTTTCCTATTTTGGATTGGTTACATTAGTTTTATTTTTAGGGTTCCGTAGTCCGACAAGGAACCCTTATAGTTTCGCAATATCCATCTGTCTGTCTGTTCGCGGCATAGCTCGAGAGGCTCTTGGTACTAGAAAGCTGAAATTTAGTATAGATATGTGTATTGATCACGCCGAAAAAGTGGTAAAAATGAATAAAAAAAATAAAATAATTTAGTGGAGCTCCCGAACACGTGAAATGAGGATGAATTTTTTTTGTTTGTTGCGTAACCCTTCATGTAGGGTATCGTTAGATAGGTCTTTCAAAAATAAAAAAAACTAACTTTCGAAAACTATCACGGCAAAGTAGGCTTCACCGGTTACATGGTTATAGTTAACTAACTAAGACCTACTACGGAATCCTACTGCGTGTGGCCCGACACGCACTTGGCCGGTTTTTTACTGGTAACATTGGGTAGTGATGCTTTAACATAGCAACCATTTTCGAAGTTTAGTAAAAACGCCAAGTAAGCAGTCACATATGATATACATATTAATCTATTAGTCAAGGTATCTAATGTGGGATAATATTATATACACACAATCTAAAAGATAAGACAAAGCATAGTGTTTTAGAAATGAAGGTCCTACTTCACTATGCCACTCTTATGTTTTATTTTCAACACCAAATAGTATCCGACAGAACGTCGATTTTTGGCTAGGCCTAAGCCGATTAATAGGCAATCGCTTAATTCTTTGGCTGAAGCCCTGATAAATAAAAAGGACTTGATCTTCTTTAATTTTTGGTCCAGAAGTCAAAGACAGAAGAACTGAAAATGAAAAAAAAGATATATTCAAATAGTATATTTAAGGTTCCGAACCAAAATAGTAAAAAGTAACCCTTATGGGATGCGACTTTCTCTGTATGTCTGTCAGAGCTGATAATTACTTCAGGAATAACTAACCTTATCGATTTGGAATAATTGTTGAAATATATCGCAAATGGATAAAGTAGAAAAAAACTACCTATTACTTTCGAGGAAAAATGGGAATTAATATTACAAAGTGTAGTTTCTACGTCATCATAATTATGAAAGGGCTTGATATAAAGGCTTGATGCATATTCTAATATTTTTTATGTTTTCTTCGACATCTTTTGGTATACGAATTAAATTAAAAAAAAACTCTCCGTAGTTTGTAAAACAAACATTTCACATGAAATAATTAGACTTCCGTACATTTTTCTCTTAAATGCTTTTCTTAATATGGTATTTCGACCATTTTCCAATTCCAAGGTTATGTTTGAATTCCGATGAATTGTAATAAGAAAACTTAATGAAAATTGAGCTACTGCATGACAATTTAATAATCTTTTTATAAAAAAAAACTGTCAATTTTTGCGGTGAGTTTTTCTGATAAAATATATTATAAAAAACCTTATATTAGTAATATAAGGTAAAAAGATAAAGATCAAAAATATTTAAATCGGTAATTATAAATGATTTCAAAGTCAAAAATCGATATTGCATCTTTCTAAAAGATTATCGAAATGCCATACAATGGTAGGATTTTTTTCCATTACTTTATTTCTTCAATAATGCATGAAACCGTGGAAAAGGGTCGTACAAATTTGGTGCTTGAAAATGTAACAGCTAATTCTCATTCAGACAAAGTCTATATCCGAATTTAGCACATTTATTTTTGCATTGATTTTTTGCTTTGCGCCACTTTCAAAATTGGGCCCAAAACGGGTGATATTCCATTGTTCATGATAGGTAAAAATTTAAAAAATCCTGGTCATAATCGGAATCTTTACTATCCCACTTTTGGGTATGACATAGACATGCATTAGCATTAATTATCACGCTTTTTCAAGATGGATTGGTGATTTCAGACCGTGTAGTCCAGGTTTCCTCACGATGTTTTCCTTCACCGTTAGTCAATGGTGTCTAAGTTATATTAAAAAAAGTGCATGTAAAACTTTGGAATAGTCAGATTCGTAATTTCTAGGTTTCGAAGTTCGAATCTGCATACTCATAAATGAGATGCAGGTGCCTTAGCAAAGAAGCCACAATGACTTTTTACTAATATGTTCGGTGTATCAACTTAATAATATAAATAAAATTACCTGCAGCTTATTTAAAATATTAACATCATTTGTAACACAGTCTCACTCACTTTTAGGTCTTTAAACGTAATAGATTATTCAATTTCGGTTCTGTTGGTGTCAAAACTTAGACCAATTTTAAGCTAATTGTTCGGCCACAGCTGATGCCAAAGGTTTGGTCGGACACTTTACAAATGGATCAGAAACGTCGGACTAATTAACTGGCTTCCAGGCTCTCCTTACAAAACTAATATGATTTTCCTATACAAGTGAAGATGAGCTGAAGTTATTTGAGAAGCAGCAGATGTCGTAAAATGCAAATATGAAAAAAACTTGCGTGCATTTCTGTTAGAAGAGCTCAAAGTGGACACCAATATGGCCTAAAAATTAACTCCTATGGTGCGATTTTGTCTGTCTGTCTGTCCATCTTTCACAGCGGATTAATTCAAGAATGCTAGTTGTCAGAATTTTTTCTTGAAACTTGTAACAATTCAGATCGATAAACATGTTTTGCAGATTAAAGAAATTGAAAATATTTTTGCTTTTCTGGCAAACGAAGTATGCAGTGGGGGTTGGAAATTTAAAATTAGCGTTTCGAAGTATTACTCAGACAGATGTTATTTGTATTTTTATTTTTATATCTTAGACATGCATATCAAAATACAATATGCGACTGTCCTTAGAATCTCTACATAATATTATGGTCACCCGTCAAAGTTCTTCAAAATATAAAATGACAACCGTGCGGTGTGCATTGCGGGGTCGCGGGGGGGAAGCTCAAGCTCCGCCCATTTGCTCAAGGTCATTGGCGGTAGTCGTCGTCTTAATATCATGTTTTATGATATTCGTAAAAGTATAAATGACTAGCTTTCCGCCCGCGGCTTCGCCCGCGTGGTATTTTTTTTACACCTTGGGTTACATTATTCAAGTTTTAGTAGGGATCCCTAATTATTTCTGGAAATAATTATAGCCTATGACACTTCGTAAAGATGTAGCTTTCTAACGGTGAAAGAACTTTTCTGGTTGATTTTTTACACCTTGTATCCGAAAAACCCAAATATCTTACGGAACCCTATTTTTTCCAAAATAAAATTCAGCCTATGTTACTCGTGGATAATGTAGCTTTCGAATGGTGAAAGATTTTTTAAAATCGGTCCAATAGTTTTTGAGCCTATTCATTACAAACAAACAAACATACAAACAAAGTTTTCCTCTTTATAATATTAGTGTAGATAAAAAAATTGGTGCTGCCGACTAGAAGAAGTGTTTTTAATTGAGTGTGGTGAATTCGCGGTAAACAGCTAGTCCTTTATAATTATACAAAGAAATAGAGAGATTCTAACTTATATTATAAATGAGAAAGTGAGTTGTGCTTTCACGACGAAACAGCTGAACCTGTTTGGATGAAATTTGGTACGGTGATAGAAGTTTATAGGCTACTTTTTATCCGGGTGCGTTCAATAGTTTCCTTGAAACGCGGGTGATAAATATTTTAAAAGTAATTAATATTTTTATAAGCCATTGTAACGCACAAAAAAAAAACTAAACTGTTTGGCATGGCATATACCGATGCCCTGATGACTTTTCCTAAATCTTGAAAGTTGTTCTATGTTCATTTTGCTGTGCCCTAAAAGGTCTATAATTGTTTCTTTATAAGCAATTATTAATCTAATATACAAGTAATTATCTATGTATTGTAGAAGAAATGCAATTAAGAATTGAGTATTGACTTCTAGTGCTGAGGTCAAAAGCCGATTTAATGATGGCTTAACAAAAAATAAATTCAATAATGAACAGAACTCCTATTATAAATAAATGAAAAAGAAAATTGAAATCTCTCGGGTAATCTCGCCAAGCTCAGAGACTTAGGCCTAAGGGTCGGTTCACATCTGACTGAAGATGCGTCGCGTATTATGAAGAAGAAAGAAAGAAAAAATATTATCGGTCGCGTAACGCCAGAACAGACAATTATATGAGAAAATATTCAACCTTACACACTTAACCGATGATGCGCTAGTGCGTCGAGCGTACAGCGTCTGTTCAGTTTCCGTCAACGCATTGTCGGCCGACGTAAGAGCTCGATCTTTATCTAAATCCTCCCAAATAGCTATTATTTCAATGGGCTTCATTTTAGAATTAATTATCACACAACTCAACCGCTCTTTAGATGCTGAATAGACGCGTAATAATGTGGCAAAACGAAGTTACGCACGACGCATTTTCCGTCAGATATGAAAACACGCTATTTGATGGAATAGACGCGACTGATGCATCAACGCATCATCCGCCAGATGTGAACCGATCCTAAGTCTGAACAGTGGGCATAATACCTAAATGAATTCTAAAATCAAAATATTCCATAAGGCCGTATCATAATAATTTCACGGGATGATTCACAGCGCTGATTCTGAGGCCACAATCGGACTCATTACGAAGAGATTGGCCTTATTCATACGATATAAAAGCAATTCAGTCTGCCTGTGTAATTCGTCTGACTCATTATACTGGATTTTATGTATGAGATCTGAAACGTCATGCATTAAACCTTTTGGGATTAGTGGAATTCATATTTTGGATAAGTTGACCTACTTTACCTTGACAAGGATTAATACGTTTAGGTACTTATACAGTACATTATAGAAATAATAATGAAATTATTTTAGGAATTATAAAACTCTGCTCTTAATATTGAAATTGACTTTAATTTTGATTTTGGAGTTTTTTGCCAGATCTTCTCCATAGATAGAACCTCTGTGCTTAAAACCACGTGACTAACCTTTTTGGAAGCCTATTTGAAAATAAAAAATAAAATTACATTGACAATTAATAATAACGAATTTGTTTAAAAATGAAAACAGGTACCTACTTAAAACAGCTGAACCGGGTAACAAAAAAGAAAGTGAAATAAAGTTATGAAGCAAATCATTTCAAAGTTTTAACAAGGTAATCGTTAAGCTAACAACAAATAACCCGTAACCCGTATGGTCATTGGTTATACTAACCAGTTACATCACTTTGTTCCGATGACCACAGACAAATTATTACCTAATTACATTTGCGCCGATGACAAACACAGGCCGCTTTCGAAATTCAAATGTAAGTGTCAAATGACGTTAGCTGTCAAATTTTGCCGCGTAATGCTCCAAAATGGCCGCGCGTTGAAACAGATTGGTTTTTAAGAGGTACTTTATAACTTCATGCTCGTTCGCTTTTAGTGGATTCATCGAATATTGATACCGCGTCGTCGATTTCTCGATGGCGCCGAAGTACCAATCGATTACATAGAGTATGGTTTGAAGTTCTCGGTAAGAATCGATTCAAGCTAGAAGTGGTTTTTATCAATTTTGAGTTGTAATACTTATGCCTTCAATGGCTTGAACTGGCAGTTACGAGGACTTTTAGATAGTTCAACTAAAATGACGATGTATTTCGAATAAAGTAGCGTAGTTTTTCGGATGGGAAATCATCAAATTACTCCTCAGGGTGTCAGACTCTTACTGACTAAAACCCATCCATGTTCTTTACTTAGCCCTTGGTTTCCGGGGGCGCGGTAATTCTTTCGAATATTAATTTGAATATGGCTATGGCCCCGTCACTTCTGCTGACATCCACAGAACTTTATATTTTTGTGTTCATAAATACACTACAAGGTTGTCCTTATTAAGTACTATATGTACTATCATTTTAAATTTATTGACGATCTCTCGATATATTCAAGTCTTTAAAATTTCATTTTATATTCCATTTCCATACTCAATCAATTTAAAAGATCAACAATTATATCCCAAATTTCGTCAGTAATAGAACTGTTTTGCATTAAAACAAAACAGTTATTATGTGTGTGGAAAAACACACAGCATTTGTTGAAGAAGCATCCAATAAATTAAGCCTAAGATTGTGCAATTTCATACCTGAATTGTCCTTCTTATGTTACCTGTCTCTTTCACTCGCAGCAGAGCGTGACAGTTTTCCTAAACTGAAGCGCGGCTGTCAATGTCAACTCATAGTCTTCTATCAACCACCAGCAAGCACCTTGCTCGAATGCTGTGTGTTTTTCCACACACATAATAACTGTTTTGTTTTAATGCAAAACAGTTCTATTATATGTGTTTCCAAAACACACAGCATTTGTTGAAGACCTGTTTGTTATCTGCTGGTGAAAGAACGTGTAATGGGTGCAGGTACTATGAACGCTATGTGAAATTAAATAAATCTCAATAGTTAAATCAAATAACCAATTTGTATTATAGAAAATTATCCATCCATGAAATGTATTAATAAAACTTAAAAATAATTAAATGAAAACACACTTAATTTTTTCTTAAAAAATTTAGAAAACTAAATCAACATGTTGAGGCTCTCCTACCTCTAAACTTACTCAATTACACAACAAAATTAAATAAAATTATTTATATTCTGAGATCAATAATTTAAATTATGAGATCAAAAATCAGCTACAGTAGAGTGCACTTAAAAAACAATGTGGTAATCATTTATTCAAGAGATATTTTAGCTCTAAGGAATTATAAAATTGTTTAAAAGATAGTCATTAGTCCCACTATTCAAACTCTTCTTAACTGTACGGCAGTAGAACTTTCTGAAGGTGTTAGAACTTCTCCAATTAGCTCTCTCTAAAATTTCATCTAGTGGCCTGTTCTCTGAGAAGCTTCTTGAGGCTACTGCTGATCTGACACTACCTGGTGATGCATCTATTCCAGCTTGTTTAAATACATGCCTTATCCAACCAGCTATTATGGTACGAGTGGCTGGCCTGACCTTGCCAGTGATTGATATAAATAGGCTTGTCAAGTTATCATCTTCAGTACGTCTGACCTCTGTGGCTTTAAGTAATTCTATAATATGTCTGACTGGGCATATTTTCTCATCAGGATGTTGTTTCAGTATCCATCCTGATTGCCTGGTATTTGCATTATCAGTCTTGGAACCAAATCTTGGCCACAATGTTACCTTTTGGTTGTCATTATCCATGATAAGGTTTTCTTTTGATAACTCCAGAAGTGTCAAATCATGGATTCTTCGACCCGACGCTAATAATAAAATAATTGCAGTTCTTCTAGATATATCAAATAAAGTATCTAACCTTGGAGTATTCCTAAGCCAGCTAAAAAGTAACTCTGTATCCCAGATAGGGTTTTTCTCTTTAGGTGGTTTAATTAAGGCTGTAGCTTTTAGAATTTGTTGTACAAAGAAATTCTTAGATATTGCATCACCTTTTGCTGTGTATGTGGATACAGCAGATTTATGTAGAAGTATAGTCCTATAAGCGAGTTTATCATGAATACACAACTTAGCCAAAAACCGAGCGACATCATTGCTCTGTGGGCAACTAGGGTCAATACTGTTCTGCAAACACCATGCAATCCAACGCCTTATTGGAGCTTTGTAGGTTGATATAGTGGAGTCTCTCCAGCTTTTATTCAGCAGACCCCTTTCCTCGGTGGACCAGTGAGCGACCTGATCGGCCCACCCCCAATTTTCCAAGCTAAAAGTTCCAACTTTTGTACCTGAGGGGGGCTCCTGCCTGTTGTCAAGTCCAACAGGTTGTTGGATAAGTCCCGTATTGGCACCGGTTCCGCTAAAGCTCGTGCCTTCAGGTCCGCTATCCAAAAGCACTGCGCCCAATGTGGCGCTATTACTATGTAAGTTCCGGTCGCCGTATTGAGGTGTCGTAACACTCGTGGAACGAGATTCGGTGGTGGGAAGACCCAAGCCAACTCGAAGTTCCATTGTCGACTGAAGGCGTCGCAAAAAACAGCTGACCCATCTCTGGAGTCCCAGCTTACGTACGAGCTTACGACGGCGCTGCGTCTTGATGCGAACAAGTCGACGTCTGGTATGCCCCAAAGTCTGAATACGGCCTCCGAGGCCGGGGGCAACAAGTGCCATTCCGGCACTGGTCGATTCCTGGACAGGCGGTCGGCTATGCCGTTGTACCTCCCCGGGAGGTACGCCGCCGAGAGCGTGATGTTGAGGCGCTCGGTGAGTTCCAAAAGCTTGGTTGTCAGCTGGAGAAGGGCTAGAGATCGAGTCCCACCCTCGTTCCTGATATAAGCTACCAGTGTCCTGTTGTCGGACTGTACTAATATGTGCGCACTCCGCAGTGACCTTTGGCAACGATCTATGGTACCGTAAACTGCGAAAAGTTCCTTTAGGTTGCAATGCCAAGACCTTTGGTGCACTGCCCATCTGCCTGTCAGATACCTCTCGTTCAGATGAGCACCCCAACCTACATCCGCAGCATCTGTTGTTAAAAAGTGGGTCACCTCTTTCTTGTGCAGAACCACTGAACTGTGGTCTATGGCGTTCCGCCACCATCTTAGTTCTCGCTGCACACAAGGAGGTAGATCCCTCTTCTGTGAACTTCTGCGTCGATGGAAACTTCTTAGGAACCTTTGTGTTTGTCGACAGTGTAAACGTCCTCTCAGTGTTGTTAAATTTGCAAAATTTAGGAGTCCTAGAAGGCATTGACTCTCCCGAAGAGTACAACGACCCCTCTCTAGAAGTTTCGCTATAAACATCTTTATTCTTGCCACCTTCTTCGGTGGTAAGGCCATGGTCTTGTTTTTGGTGTTCCACAATAGACCTAGATATTCCAGCGCCTGGCAGGGTGCTAGTACTGACTTTTCGTAATTGACATGCCAGCCTAGGCTCTCCAGAATTTTTAAGGTCTCTGAGACCTGATTCTGTAGTTTGGTTTTGTCTTGACTTACTAGTATATAATCGTCTAGGTATACCAGTAATCTTATGCCCCGCGCACGTAATATTTCTGCAATCCAGTTGGATAGAGTTGCGAAAGTTCGGGGGGCAGAAGACAGGCCAAATGGTAGCGCTGTTAATTGAAACACTTGGTTGTTGTAAAACACTCTTAAGAAGCGACGGTGGGGTTCTGAAATTGGTAAATGAAAATAAGCTTGTTGGAGGTCTATCTTCGCCATCCAATCGTTTTCTTGTAAGAAGTCCGCAACATCTGTTTGGGACACTAACTGAAAATGCTTGGTTGCTACATATCTGTTGAGCCCCCTGAGGTCGAATATGGGGCGCCAGCCCCCATCTTGCTTCTTTACAAGAAACATTTTGGATAGGAAACCAGAATTCATAACTGGGGGTACCTCCAAAATTCTTTTGTCTATTAAATCCTGTATTACTGCTGTCATCTCGGGGGAAGTCCTTGTGTTGAACTTTCTCAATATATTTGTTGTTAAATGTTTGAGTGGTGGTTTTAACTTGAAAGGCAGGCGACCTCTGGTAACTATATTTATAATGAACTGGTTTGCCCCAAGCTCCTCCCACACCTGGACATGGTCCTTTAAGCATCCCCCCCGGAAAGTTTGATGACTCTGTATATAGTCATTTTTGTTTTGAGTTCTGATCTGAATTTCTTTTTTTTGAAGCTGTTTCTACGAAAGTTATGACGCTTTTGGGAAGTTTGAAAATTATCAGGTTTCAAATGTTTGTCATCTAATCTATTACTCTTATTATGTGTGTTATTATGTACTCTTCTTTCATTTTTATTTAAAAAGTTCTTATTTGTTTTTCCCTCCTTAATATATTCTGGTTTATTTAACCATAATTGGGTACCACCCAAAGATTTAATAACAGGCTGTAGACCGTCCCGGCTAAATAAATGTTCAGAACTAGGAGGAATACCTCTTAATGTAGCTTTTAAATTAGGATTATTAATCTCTTTAATTATTCTTTCTCTTCTAATTTCAATAGATTCCCCCCTCCTACCACAAATAATTTGCATTATCTTCTCTGAACATTTATGTAGCGGGGAACCAGATCCCAGTAAACCAGTAATCTTTTCAAAAAGAGAGTTTGGGTTTAAATCACCTGGGTTTCCAGCGGCCCAATTCAGCAATTCTTGCAAACCTTGTTTCAACAATTCCTGTTGTTCTAGTTCTGCATTTGTCAATCCAGCTAACACATTTTCTGCTGAAGCCAAGTAATCTTTAGTTTTATTGAGGTGACAAAATTCTTCATTTACTTTTAATGATACAAAACCCGGAGTAGCGGAATAAGTTTGCAATACAGATTTGTAACGCATACCCTTCCATGCCTGTGTGTTGAAATGTTGTAGCTTATCTAGCTTATCTAATCTTTCTTTCTTGGCCGGGGGAACAACTTTTCTTTCATCAAAATCTGTGTTTAATTCACCTAATGTAAACTTATCAGAGCTCTGACACGGGTTAGTTAGATATTCTAACTGATGGGTTCCCTTGCTAGAGCCAGGAAGGACTAGGTCCTCAGTACTACTCGGATTACGATTAATGAAGGGTAACTGTGATAAATAACCGGATATGTAACTTACTTGGTTTATAAGTCCGTCTATACGAGGATCGGAAACTATCTTATGTTTGTACTTACGACGTTTATTCGGCGGCGGAGATGCGTAGCCCTCCTCGTCTTCCGAAGATGAGGAAGAGCTGCAGTCCCCACTGGTGGATACAGAGTGGTGCGGCAGTCGAGAAGTCTGTTCTTCATCCGAAGCAACAGCAACCGAACTACCACATTCACCACTACCGTTGCCCTTACCGCCAATATTGGCGTTAGTTTGAGTGCTCATACTCACTAATAATACACAAAATCACTTTTTAACAACTAAAAAACTTTATAAAACAAGTAATATTCACAATGAAAAAATTTTGCACGTTTTCGCGGCGAAATTTATGAACGCTATGAGTTGACATTGACAGCCGCGCTTCAGTTTAGGAAAACTGTCACGCTCTGCTGCGAGTGAAAGAGACAGGTAACATAAGAAGGACAATTCAGGTATGAAATTGCACAATCTTAGGCTTAATTTATTGGATGCTTCTTCAACAAATGCTGTGTGTTTTGGAAACACATATAATTGATCAATCATTATCCTCTTCAATCAGATGAATAGGTAATATGAACGAACTTATTGTAATTTCAAATTGAAATTCTGGAATATTCTATTTGGTAGAATTAGGAAGAACTCTGAAGCTGATTTGTATTTCTTTGATTTCTTGCACAAGTAAATGCGAATTGAATTGTTTACTTTACATAATTATTATATTTTGATTTATTCAGTTTCCTTGTAATAATAAAATGCAGTTACATGAACAGACGAACACAAGTAAAAAGCATCCTGGACATATATTTTCATACCTTTCATCTAAATTCAGCCGTTTTACCGTGAGAGCTTAATGAATAAACAAACTCACAGGATTTTTTTTATAAACGCTGTCGCGCTAAGGGTGTTACTATGTCGGTCTATAAAACCTGTCTACTGTGATATAGCATATTTTATAAGCTTTTTCTATTATTGTAGAGATATATAAAAAAAACAATTTAATAAAAGCAAACCACTTTTGAATTGTCAAAGCATGATGAGTCTGACAGTAAGTCAAAAACAGTTGAAGCTATTTGCCCATAATATTATCTGTGTCAATAAGACCACAAAAAAACTACTAAAATAATATACAACTGCCTCACTTTAATAACCTACATTTTAAAACAATTCGGTATCATAAAACGAATTACAGACTACATTTTGACCCATCAGCCCACTGACACTCGTACTCATAAAAGCCTGTCAGTCTCCCAGCACAATTAGGTTTTCTTGAAGTTTTAAAAGCGTACAGTCGGGCCGTCTGAAGGTCGCCTGAAAATCGATACAGTCCGCCGTCTTCGCGCCGCGTATGTGAATTATTTACTCTTCCAATGGTAGAGACGATTGATATTTGCCAATCATGGGGCGTTGTCGTGTTTTTTTTTATATAGTATCTGCTGGATATGTTTTGCCAAAAATACTAGAGCTTTGTTTAATAGGATTTTGTGAATATTTTTTCCTTTATTTTTATGGAGAAATAAATTAATTTGTTTCTGCAAAGACCTTGGAAAATGACGATGAAAATGACGTCGTCCTATAAGATTTTTTTCTCTACGTGACGATCACTTTAGCGTTTAAAGTGACCTTTTTGTCCTAATGGTATGTTCTTTAAACCTTTCATAGCAGCATACCAACGAATAGGCGCACGTGGCAGTGATATACCTACTGTATAAAAATGTCCTTTTCTATAGTTCGAGCTATCTCCATACAAAATTTCATCCAAATCTGTTGAGCCATTTTACTGTGGAACTGTAACAGACAGACAGATAGAGTTACTTTCGCATTTATAATACACTGACGGACTAATAAACTGCATCAATGTTCAACACGCACCTACCTTTGAAAAAATCATTTTAACCAAGTATTCCAACTTTTTATACAAATTTAAATTGAAACCTATAGTTTGGTTCGTTAACTTCATAACATCATAGTACCTATCATTATCCCTAAGTGTATGTTTGTATACTGGAAAGGGCCATTCAATTTTTTTTAAACAAAAACTTTGATTCAGTTTCTTTGTCTGGGGGTATATTAGTAGGATACTTCGTCCCCAAGGTATCAATGACACCTCAAATCATTAACCTGCAACGCACAGCCCTGCTAACCCCCTCTCTTAGTGCACCGTTATTATGTCATGATTCATATCAAGTTCAAAGCTCAGGGCTGCGGTAAGACATTAAATGTCACATTCTTTCACCATAGCTCACCGTAATGGCTGCTCGCACGAACCTTTGTTTGTCCATGAAATGCAGTTGGTGTTACTAATGAAAGACTGTGTGAATTGGTGCAGAAATAATACAGGTGATATTGATGTATAAGTCGTGGTGGCCTAGTGGCTGAGGCGCCTGCCTCTCGTGTACGAGTGTGCAGGTTCGAAACTTAGTAAATACCAATGTGACTTTTCTGAAGTCTATCTTACTTTCTAAGTAGGTATATTTTAGGCATCACTGACTAACGGAGAAGAAAAACATCGTGAGGAAACCTGGACTTAAAAAAAGTCTGAAACCGCCAATCCGCCTTGAGCAAGCGTGATGATCAATGCTCATGCCTTCTCTGTATAAGAAGAGGTCTGTACCTAGCAGTGGGACAATATATAAGCTGATGATGATGTTTACTTAGTATATTATTTATTTTACATATACTAGCTGTTTCCCGCGGGTTTCATCGCATTTTGAGGGATGTACTTCGTACTCCAGATAAAATGTACTGTTTGGTTTTTCCTTTTGTCCTCAGTCCATCCAAAGGTTGTCTGTAAGAGATCGCTTTTAGCGATAAGACCGCCCATTGTGTCACCTACCTTAATTATATTGTTAAGTTTTTTTAAGTTTAAAAGTGGTGTACATAATAAAGCATATAAAAAAAATGTAGCCTGTATGTGAATCCTGGTTATGAAATATGTGTATACCAAATTTAATCCATATCCATTCCGTAGTTTTTGCGTGAAGGAGTCACAAACATATTAACATCCTCATAAACTTTCGCATATATAATACTAGCTGTTTCCCGCGGTTTCACCCGCATCCCGAGGAGTTCCCTCGGGATGCGGGTGAAACCCGCGCACCCGGGTAAAGTAGCCTATGTTGTTCCTCAGGGTCTATTCTATCTCTGTACCAAATTTCATTTATATCGGTCCAGTAGTTTTGGCGTGAAAGCGTAACAGACAGACAGACAGAGTTACTTTCGCATTTATAATATTAGTAAGGATAGTAAGGATTAGTAGGATTAAGCAGTACAAACCGTTTAAGAAGATAAGACCCACTTGTGGGAACCAGTTTTCCCAGTATTGGGACTAGACGTGAGAAGTAAGTTCAGTTCCGAAATTTTTATCTTATTTTTTCGGCCATTTTTCGGTTTCCGTGACATTTTGTTCGTTTATTTTTCTATGTAAACGTAAATTTTATTGCTATTTACATATATCAAAGTAAAACATCGGAAACCTGAATGTAATTTGACATACTACTCATACCTTTTAACATTTATTTCAAATCTCCCAGGGCCTTATTAACCATCACACAATAAAGCCACCCTGATTCCAGTATAAAAACGGAACGATATGCTGTTGATCATAACTCCATCTCTCTCTAACACACTGAAATGTGCATCATTCTATTATGTCATAATACGGCCCAAGTTTCAGCAATTCACATTATGCAACAACATTTGTCTATCGACACACCCCATTCCCATTCCCAGGTCGAAACCAAACAGATCTATGTATTCTAAAATGGTTTCCCACAATAAAGGCTTTCATTCACGATCTAGGTATTATTTCAGAACAACAGTAGTATTACTAAAAAGTATCAATTATGCAGTGGGCGCTATTGTGGGCCGGAAGCGGGCGCGACCGTTACGTTAGTGGACACACGCCTTTATTTTGTGGTTTGAGTGATGACATATAGCGGGGTTGAGTTCTTTGCAAAATATAAAAAAAAAAATATTTTTGTTATTTTAATGGTCTTTAATTTATTAGGAAACGTTAATTAATTTACATGCTTAAACATGTTTTAAAACTACTATTACTACATCATACGTGTATCATGTATATGCTAAAACTATAAATATAAAATACAAAAAAAGGAAGAAATTTTTTTTATGCTATCTTAATTAACACACTCCTTACCTCTATAATATTAATTTTCGACTACCTGTTTCCCGCAATTTCACCCGCGTCCTGAAGGATCTAGATAAAAAGTAGCCTATACCTGTCTCTAGGCTTTCCTCTAAAAAAAAATCGGTTAAATCGTTCTCAAGTTATAGCATAACCAAGAGAAATTGGAATTTATTTTTATACATATAGATAAGAATTACAAATAACTGGCAACATTATGAACAAAAAACTTCTAAAAAAAATTAAAATTATTTATAACTAAAAGGCGACCCCATACACTACACGCTTTACCGCCCACCCCATGGAAAGGGTGATCAAAACACCATGTAATCCCAACTCTTGAAGCGTAACTCTTGGCGACACCAATTGGAGCCACTTCACACGTTTCCTGATTTATTTATTTCACATTTACTTATGGTCAAGAAACTAAATTAGATAACCATGAAAGTTTTTGTAAAAAATATTTTTTTGTTTTCAAACCGAATCACTTTTAGTTTATAGTAGTTTAATAAAACGTAAGGTAGACAATATAAATAGTAGTTAATGAATCTGCATAGATTTTTTTTACAATTTAATATAAAAAAATCGAGCGTTAAAAAATCTTAAAAAAATAAGAAATTGATCGAAAAGAAGAGTTTGTATTTTCACGTTGTATGTCAATATTTTTACGTATAAAACATTTAGGTACATACTATACATACATAGATATTTATATATACATAGATACTTTATTGTCTACAAGATAGTATTATATAAATGGGAAACATTCTCAAAATATGGAACAGTAAACACAGTTATACCAGCATAAGCAAATAAATTTAAGAGTTTCTCCGACTCACCCCACTTTCGTGTCAACGTGAAAAGGTCAATGCCCCAAGTTATCTCAATCAAATATTTATTCAATATTTTCCTCAATCTCCTTCCTGTGTTACGTATTAATATAAACACGCATCGCGAATCTTTATACACGTCTATAATCGATTTTCACGGTTATATAACTTTAATGTTGGTAGATAACTACCATGTAATGGATATACCTGCAAAATATGCAATATTTTATAAATTATTATAAACACGTTGATTACATCAATTTGATGTTCAATTGTTTTTTTAATTTTCACGCTTTTGATTGGTAAAATACTCTCTTTTACTGATAATAATGAAGGTACTAACTGAAGCACATACGTCTGAAGATAGTCGCAATTTTCAGATAAAAAAATACTTACAAAAAATTAAATAATGAATAATCAAAATGTATAGGTACCATTATAGGTATTTCAAAGGGTATCGTGTTACTTGGTAACTGGGTTGTGGAGGTCCGATAGGCAGTCGCTCTATGTAAAACACTGGAAGCCAACTCCAACATAGTTAGGCTAGGCAGATGATGACCATGTATAGGTATTTCATTTTGTCGGTTGACGTCAATTAGGATGATTTTTTTGACCCATTGAATATTTTCATATCATAGAGTTTTATTTATTTATTTATATTGTTAAGAATGTATATAATGTAAATACCATAATATAATAATGTAAAAACCTTTTTAAATTAAATAGAGCTAGATTACAGTAGTAAAAAGTCCAAGCTCAAAGGTCAAGCCCAAATCGCTATCTCCTTTAGTCTGTACCACACGTCAATGACCCGATACCCGCGTGTAACTATTAGACCATAATGTGCGCTGTAACATCGCTACAAGGGTTATTCTCAATGACTATTGGAACTTGTTCAGGGATATAGTCATCCCCCCATTACGGGATGTTGCGGGGATAAGCCTGGGATGGGCATTTTGGCAATCGGTGCGTGTTAATGGGATTGGTGGGGAATTTAATAGGGATGTACAGATTTTATAGTGTGTTAGTGGCATTGCAACTACATGTTGTCTAAGTTATTATGTTCAGGCAGTATTTGGGATTAAACCGCAGTATGGGGTTATAGTGACGAGTTGGCCAGCTTGCTGTGCGATAGAGATTTGGAGTTAAACGGGACGAATAATATCGTCATTTGGTTTTGCAACAGTATTTGCTAAGATTATAATATATATACACAGCAATGTTGATGTGTATAAAGTTTTGACTCACTAATATTTTAGTTTTAGGGTTACGAAACAAAATGGTGTAAAGGAACCCTTATTGCTTCAGTTTCTCTGTCTGTCTGTCACAACTGCTTATATTATATATAATATTTTTTTTGAAGTAATCGCCAATTTTCATTTACCTACAAACAAACTTAATTATGCGGTCGTAAAAAACAAGATTATTGCGATTTTACTGCGTAGCGTATAATTTATTACAAAGCTCGGAATCTTCAATGCGTGAGTACGGCTCGCGGGCAATAATTTGACCGGTTTTTTTTTTCATGTCTATATATCTTCATCATCAGCCTATATATTGTCCCACTGTTGGGCACAGGCCTCTTCTCATACAGAGAAGGCATGAACATTGATCACCACGCTTACTCAAGGCGGATTGGCGATTTCAGACTTTTAAAGTCCAGGTTTTCTCACGATGTTTTCCTTCACCGTTAGTCAGTGACGTCTAAGATATGCTTAGAAAGTACATATGACTTCAGTAATTAGACTGTGCCAGCCTAACCCTGTCTAAAGTATCATAATACTAAAAAGCCTTAACTCAATATAAAGTAGATCTCAGATGAGATGCTCCTCAGCGTTTTAGAACAGATTCTCAACAATCTCGTAGCGTAAAACGTTTAGTTTCGCTAATAGTTGAGAAGATTCAACCAGCTAAATAGGTCAACCGTTTACCTAAGCGCCGCTTAGAATCTAGTTCGAAAAGGATCAAGGCCTTTGTAGGTCGCGAGTGGAATCAATTTACGTATCTTAAATGCCTCTTCTAGATAGCTTTTAAGAAGGTCGTTTTGGCTATAAATTGTCTTGTTGAAAGTATGATAATGGTTCGTATTCTAAGTAACTGCATAGAGATTATATCTATCTATATCAGACTTTATACTAGGTAATCTATACTATACTATAATAAAGCGGAAAGATTTGTTTGTTTGTGGGGTTTTAACTCGAGAACTACTGGACCGATTTTAAAAATTCTTTCACCGTTAGAAAGCTACATCTTTACGAAGTGTCATAGGCTATATTTATTTCCAGAGATAATTAGTGATCCTTACTAAAACTTGAATAATGTAACCCAAGGTGTGAAAAAATGCACACGCGAGCGAAACCGACAGCCGAAAGCTAGTATTTTATACGTTTACATCCTAGTTTTGTTAACTTTTGCAAACATCGATAAAGACCTGTCAAAAATAAAATTTAAAAAATAACACCTTATAAACGTACTTCTATTAAGTTAGGTATTATTTTTGTCTCGTTGTACCTTACAAGTGAAGTGTTTAGTTATGTATTGAAAGTTTAAAATTAAAACCATTCTAAATGTACATACCAACAACGTAGGATACCTATATTGACAAAATAGTTTTTTTTTAGTACTTCAAGTATAGGTTCTTAAATATATGTATCGATTTACTTTCCAACCCATTAAGTAGGTAAGTAGGTACATACATAAATAATAGACATGACCGATGACATCAATTACATCGCACTACACTGACACATGTTGATGGTGGGGGGTGAAGGAGGGGGGGTAATAGTCAGCTATTATTACGGCTTCGGCTCTGGTTACGATGAGGCCGGCCAAGTGCTAGCCCTCGAGAACTGGAACAAAATTGTTTGTTAGGAATATTTTGGGATTCAAGTTTTAGGAACATTCATTTACAGAAAGTATTTACATTAGGAAAAATAAAAAAAGCATAAATCCTTATCCTTACTTCCTTACTAATATTATAAATGCGAAAGTAACTCTGTCTGTCTGTCTGTCTGTTACGCTTTCACGCCAAAACTACTGGACCGATATAAATGAAATTTGGTACAGAGATAGAATAGACCTTGAGGAACAACATAGGCTACTTTTTACCCGGGTGCGCTAAGTAGTTCCCTCGGGATGCGGGTGAAACCGCGGGAAACAGGTAGTATTCTAATATAAATCTAACTAAAATATGGCGTCAAAAAGCTTCCTCATCGCCGTCAACTAAAGTGTACCCAAGAGGCTGGCAGCATTGCCACGTTGGATAGCAATGCTTAGCTTTTGGCTAAAGTAAAAGTCAGCCTTTGGGTCACGGGAAGTGTCAACAAGCCGCTTTGCTAAATTTTTAAAAAGAAGGTGGGAACTCGGACCCCACGACCCAAGAGTACAATTACCAATAAGGCAATTCTAATATACAATTGCAAAATGTGAGTTTGTTTATTACGCTGTAACGTTAAAACGGCGGAACCGATTGAGATGAAATTTGGTATGAAGATAGCTTGAACTCTGAAAAAAGACATAGGGTAGTATAGAACCTGGTGCGTCAAGTAGATCCTACTGAGTAGATACAACTAGAAACCTGTAAACTACAACGAAAAACCTAACAAACAAACCTAATATAGTTTGTATAAAGGATATATGTATATAAAAAGGTACATTCATATTGTATGTTTCTCAATAACCCTTTAATCCTGATAATCTAAGTACATTGCAATTTTTTCTAGACGTCTAGCTCAGTGCAGACATCTTAGCTATAAAGAAAATAAAGCTAGAAAAAGCTAGACAGTGGACGTAACATAATGGCCTGATAGCAGATCTTTCGATTAGGGGACAATGTCTTGTACCTATATAAAAGGGGATCGGAGTCATCCCCCTTTAATCATTTTATAATCTAAGCTTATGAGATTGCATTTTTCGCAGAAAAGTTTACTAATTTGATTATTGTGAATGGTAGCTCTGTCTATCTGTTTGCTCGGTAGAATAACTGCACCGATTTACATAACCCGGAGCAGGCCATAGGCTTTTTATCTGCGTGCATGAAGTTTAACCTTAGGACGCGATGTTTGTTTATTAGAGCCCGGGAGTTTCAAATAAACGAACATACATATAAACTAAATCCTTTATAGACAGAGAGACAGATACTACGATAGAACGCCATTCTACTATTCTCACAATCTCTATGTCTTGAAGAAGCTGGCCTCTGGCCATGACCAGATCGCATGGGTCTTTATCCATACGTCTGTATCAGTCATCATTTCTCCCTTTATAGCCACATCTGCCTAAGATTTTCCCTATTCTGTTGAGATCAGCTTCCAGTCCAACTGGATGGAGCTGAGTATTAGTTTAACATGGAGCGACTGCCTATCTGACCTTTGTAACCATGATAATGATGATGACAAACAACCAACTAATTTGTTCCATCCTTGTCCGCAGAGAATGGTCTGCTCTCGTACGAGAACCCAAACTACCACTTGGACCCGTCTCGACTGGAGTCAGCGATCTACAGCGACCTGTACGACATGCACGACGACAAGAACACGCCTGATGAGTACGACAGCTATCTGGATAACAGGAGGTGAGTCACAGAGACCATCATCTGCCTAGCCTTTTCCCAACTATGTTGGGGTCGGCTTCCAATCTAAACCGGATGCAGCTAAGTACTAGTGTTCTACATGGAGCGACTGCCTATCTGACCCCCACAATCCAGTTACTGGGTAACACGATACTCCTTGGTAAGACTGGTTATCAGACTTTCTGGCTTCTGACTACCCGTAACGACTGTCAAAGATGTACGGCAACGAGTACGACAGTTATGAGGTGAGTCACAGAGAACATATAAATTTACGACAGTTAAGGAAAGCATCGTGAGCAAACCTTCGGTGCGAGCACCGATCTATTTGGAATTTATCGATTAAAATTAACAAGTTACTAGGATTAGGGAACTATGGAATCCTACGGCCACATGTAAAAAATATCAAAACTTATCATTACGAATTTCACATATCGAGTTCACATTACACATATCGTCTACTAAAAATCTCGCTACCAAATAAAAGACAGAAATAAAAACATGATTGCATACAGATTTGAGTAAGCCCATCAAAGTTCGTGAGCCAATAACTCCATCTGAGCGACCGCGAACAATCAGACATTCCTCATTCCCAACCTAGCTCAACATTCGGCTAGTGGAACAATATAATATACTATGAGTATTGATACAGAAGTCCCACTTTCGTAGGCTATAATTTTTTGATGTATGACAGGTGTACTACTCGACCCGTAGGTAGTCAGAAGCCAGAAAAGAGTGTGCAACCGGTCTTACAGCTTCTAATCTAACTGGATGCAGCTAAGAGATGAGTATTTTACATGACGACTACTTATTTGACATCCGTAACCCAGTAACTGGTCAACACGATACCCCTTGATATGACCGGATGACTAACTTTCTTTCACGGACTACCCCGAATGACTGTCAAATTTCTACAAATGACAACCGGGACTAACAGCTTAACGCGGTTTCCGAGGCACGGAGGAATTTCGATATGATACCCATCCACGGACCGACCGCGCCAAGCGCAGCTTAACCTTTGACCCATGCATTACATAACCCAACGAGGAATAAGCGCAATGTTATGAACTGTTACTATGGTGTCTAGCATAACTTCCACTAGAATTTTGCAACCCAATCGAGTGTCATCACAGAGTGGCCGAGTGGTCTTTCTTGCTCAATACGTGCATCGTAGTGCGTTGTGTTACGTCATAGCCTCGGGTGCATCGACCCGCGTAGTGCGCAGTCGCTGCATCGATCCGGTGCATTCGGGAACAGAATGATAGTGTAACAGTTTGCTTTGATGTTTTTGGAAAAACACCTTTTAATGGTTTCAATTTTAATACACAAAATGTAATATCGTGGAATAATGAAACATTTATTTTTATTTTCATACTTACAATAATAATGTTACATAAACACAATGTTATTCATGTTGTTTACTAATTATGTACGTAATTGAAAAATGAAATAATCAGCGTGAAGATTATTAATCTTCTATCAGTACCAGAAGGTAGGTAGGTCAGTAGGTTTGGTAAAAAAAAAGTTTACTTAACAGCATACAATTAATTTCTCTAAAATTAATCAAGTATTATAGCTTAATTATGAAATATGCCATTTGAAATTAAGTCCTCTTTAATCGTACATGTTTACTTCATGCAATAAAAATCTTTGACATTATAACAAGGCAGAAAGCAATTACACACAATAAATCAAGCTGAAATTTGTTCCAATTACGTTTGTATGTACTAACAAACAATATTTCAGTAAAAACACGCTGGTTTAGTGGCCTCACGTTGCACACGCAACCAGCGAACAGAGCAACATCCGCTTTGAATGAACATAATAGCGCTGTAGTGTGGCGCAAGTCATAAGCTGACAGCGATTTGCGAAATTATCGCGTTTTTGTTTACAAATAACTTTTGTGACTTACAAATGTTTTCTCTTATGAATTTTATTATAAAAGAGAGAAATTGTTTATCAAATTAAGGCTTTTAATTCCGATTTCGTCTGTATGGACTTCAGCATTGGGTTCAGATACCCGGATAAAAGGTATTCTTTGAGTAAATACAAAATATCTGTGTTTTTTTGTGAAAGAGTACCTACCTAACAAACATCTGACCATCCATTCTTACTTTTCACGTTTATACTATTACGGTATTAGGGTTTTCCCTAAAATAACATTAACATCATAACAATAACAATCATCATCATCATCAGCCTAGCCTTTTCCCAACTATGTTAGGGTCTGCTTCCAGTCTAACCGGATGCAGCTGAGTACCAGTGCTTTACATGGAGCGACTGCCTATCTGATCTCCACAACACAGTTACCGGGTAACACGGTACCCTTTGGTACTTCTGTGGTCTTTTTAGGATCATAACAATAATAATGACCCTGATAAGAAACAAAGTTATGTCAATGCATATTCAAGTGCATGAAAACGCTAGTTTCATGGCCGCACTATACACGCGACCAGCAAACAGAATAACATCCGTTCTGAAATAGATAATAAGCGCTGCATTGCGGCGCTAGTTTCTATGCACTCGGAGCGAATGACTTAAGATATCCATAATGCACTCTTTTGACTGAAAATACACTGGTATACTCACTCATATTTCTACAGAGTTAGGTTAGAATCAGAATCTACAGAACGTCACGTACCAATTTCTTTTTCGTATGGGATATCGTCGTATCCCGCCGTGGGTGGGGCGAAAGGGAGTGTCAGACTCTTAATGACTAAAACCCATCCATGTTCCTTCCTCAGCCCTTTGTTTTCCGGGGGCGCGCGGTATCTCTTTCGAACGTCCCGCAGCCCCGGCAGGGGTACCTACCTTAATACTTTTTTTGTTTCGTTCGCATCTGAAGAAATGATGGACGGACACTGGACAGGTACTAGGGATATAACGTTGACGATGAAAGAAAAGTATGGAAGATATGCTGCGCCGTCCCCAAATAAATTGGGATAAGGGCAGATGGATGACGATGATGACATCCATATTATCTGGTCATGCTTGTGCCGGTTGCGAGTACCTTACCTGGCCGTTTCATTAATCTTTTCTCATCCGCCGTTGGAATAGGACTTTGGTACCATTTTATCAGTTCATTTAGGAAAATAGATCCATTAGCCCATAATAAGCCCATTGTAGATTACCAATGGTTACAGACTCCTGCTAGTAGAAGTAGGTAGGACACGTCAAGCATTTTTTTGTTTTTTTCTCTCCGTGTTTTGCCTCGAGTTGTCAAAACACACAACTAGTGATTATAGAAATAATATTTACCAAGTTTACGATATCTAAAGTCAATAAAAACAAACATTTATCGCATAAAAAAATTAACTCACATGTGACGTTTGAACAATCGCTGTTCTGATGGACACACGACCACGGCGGAGAAAACAACATCCGCTATCAACGCAGAAAATAAAGCTGCAATGTGTTACAATTTAGAAGCTTAAAGCGATTTAAAGCTCGTATCGGCACGTACAACATTACTCCTATCGTAATAATAAAATGTTAGCTAGTGAGCAGCATAGTAACTGAAAACCTAGTAGATACCCGTAGAAACATTTAGGTACCTACCACGAAAAAACTGGATATACATCTATACTAATATTATAAAGAGGAAAGATTTGTTTGTTTGTTTGTAGGGTTTCAACTTAAAAACCACGGGACCGATTTTAAAAATTCTTTTTCCTCCTCCTCCATCCTTTCACCGTTAGAAAGCTACATCTTTACGAAGTGTCATAGGCTATATTTATTTCCAGAAATAATTAGGGATCCCTACTAAAACTAGAATAATGTTACCCAAGGTGTAAAAAAAATGTCCACGCGGGCGAAGCCGCGGGCGGAAAGCTAGTGGGATATACTTTAACTGGATAGTTCAAAATTCATAATGATGCTTAGGGTTTGACTTTGTAATTTGAACTAGAAACTAGCATTTTCTCGCGGTTTCACCTGCGTGCCGAAGGAACTTCTTCGCGCACATGGATAAAAAGTCCTAAGTCAAGTCCTATATCGTCGCTCGGCAGTGAAAACCTCGTAAAGCACAAATTCATGGTTTTTGTATTTTATTTAATTTTTGGAGAGAAAACCTCCGTCAAGCACCATTAGAAACAAACATAATAATATGTTCATTTAATTTGTGCTTTACGAGGTTTTCACTGCCGAGCGACCATATGTTAATCCGGGTTAACTATCTGTGTACCAAATTTCATACAAATCCATTAAGTAGTTTTTACGTGAAAGAGTACCTAACAAACATACATCCATACATTCTTACAAACTTCTTACTTATTATATTTATTCTTATTATATTATATTTATTCTTACAAACAAAAGAAAGTATTTTTTCACACCGCAATGATGTTAAAAATCAGACCAAGGTCGTGCAAAACTATTATCTAGAAAGTTAATTTAAATTCACAATATTAAATTAGGTGATTAATTCAATTTAAAATATTTTTTTAGTTATGATAGATACATATATAATTTCATTAGGACTCAATTTGTCTTGAATATTGCACGTTTAGTTTTTCATTAATTATTTTAATAAAACCTTTCGTTATAAATTAATTATAATCGAAACTTTTACTGAACCGTTCAAAAAAATAATCTTTTTGATTTAAAGTAATTTTCAATGTAGTCATATAAATGTTTTCTCCTGAATGACGGACGGGTCAAGGCGCAGCCTAAACCGCTGATCGTAGAGACCTGAAACTTGGAGGGTGTGTTCTTTGTATGACGTAGGCATCCGATAAGAAAGGATTTTCCCAAATTCAAAGTTTTTATGTAACTCTGTCAATTTAAATTTGAGGTAAAGGAAAGCTAGTACAAAATAAATTCACATTTAAAAACAATACCAAAGCCACAGTTTAACAAAATCCCGTACAATGACGTGAAAACTTCGCCAGTTTACAAACATCGTTACACTGGATTTTTACGATGCGTCGAGCTCAAGTTAAATCGTATTAAAAACTTTCAGCTCAGTTTTTGTTGCTGTCAATGTCGTTGAGGGATACTGTGTGTATTTTTGTAATAATTAAATGTAAACATATTGGAATTATCAAACTATATGCACCTATACTCCATATAATAAGATTAGAAATACGCACCCTATTTACCAATGACAAAAATACACAACATTATCTTGCTTTCAACACCATCCTTATCAGTATGGAATAGAATTCGAAATCGGTTAAATAAGCTGCAAAAATATTCTAATCTTATTGTAAACGAAGTAAAAATTATTTCGCTGAAGTTCAATCTATGGCCATACCAATCAATCCGCCTACCACGTATTGATCCAAACTATATAGGGTCGAAGCCTGTCTTTTTAACTGACTGCAAAAAAGGAGTTTCTGTATTAGACCTGTATGTATGTATTTATGTCCACGATTTTCTTAAAAAATACTGATGTGATGTGAATGGGGTTTTCGTTATTTAAATGCATTTTTTTCCATACATCTCTATCAGCCGTCATCTCATTATAATACAATCCATTCTAGCCACATTATCGTCTTTTCCACAATTCATCCATGTTTTGGTCTTCCTCTAATCCTTGTGGTGCCCATACCAAAAGGCATCTAAATTATTTAACGGTTGAAGACATGAAAGGGTACAAAACCAAGCTCGCTTATTCGAAATAAGGATTTTCAATTTAAACCTAACAAAAACAAAAGCAAAAATAAATTGTCCTCCAAGTTATGGGAAGCTTCTAGTTTATTGCGATCACGTTCTAGCTCCAATATCAAAATGCATCCGTGAGAACGTGTCGCCACCTAGCGACGGAAATTGCATTCTTTCTACTGAGCAATTTTCAACCTTACCTTACTAAACTGAAGGTTGAATTTCAGTTGAGTTTTTTAATCCTGCTGTAAGTCTAATTAAAGGATTATTGCTCCGGATGTTGCTTTTGGAGTACATTAAAATATAGCTCGCTTATGAGTTATGGGGTTAATAAAATATCTTAATTGTGTTGCAAAGAAATAGTGTGTGTAATACGAATTCAAATAAAAAACCTCCCCCCTCTTTTTCACCCCCTTAGGGGTAAGAATTTGGAAAATCTTTTCTTATCGGATGCCTACGTCATAAAAAGAACACACCCTCCAAGTTTCAGGTCTCTACGATCAGCTGTTTAGGCTGTGCGTTGATCCGTCAGTCATTCAGGACAAAACATTTTATATAGATTTTTGTTCCCATGTTTTACGAAATTAAGCTATGCTGATACGAGGTGCCGCCCCCCTCCCCCCACTATACGTTCTATCTAGGTGTATAGATTTTAATTTCAATGACTCGTATAATGAACGAAATAAAACCAAATAGAGCGTGCGGAATGAACTTGCAATTGTTTACATCGGAAATGGTACAGCCTTGCTGAGGCAATAAACTGGGTTTGTTTGGTTTCTTATCTGTTACAATAACGTTCCACTGTAAGTTGTTGGTATGATTCAATCATTTCAATATTGTAGAGTTATAGAGTAAGAGTTGGTGTCGACATCGGCATCAGTGTCGGACATATCGGAGTCAGTGTCGGAGTCGAAAATGATGTCGGCTGCAGATTAAAGGAACCCTTTCCGAACGAGTCGAATTCTGGAATTATTTTCGTTCGACTCGTTTGACGCGTTCGGCTCGGATAAGTGTGCGTTCACCTTAAGTGTCGGCGTCGGTTACGACGTCGGACTCGGAGTTGGCGTCGGTGTCAGTGTTGCCGTCACAGTCAATAATTAAGTCGGCGTCGGCTTTAAAGTCTGCGTCGGTGTCGGCGTCGGACATGTCGTTGGCGTCGGTTATAGCGACTGTTTGGTGTCGTCAGTGTTGACGTTGGCGTAGGCGGCCCATCGTCATTTCATATGCATATCAATGAATAATACTCACACCCCCGAGACTACGATACAGGGAAAACACAGTGGGAAATTCCTTTAAAACAACTTCATCAACAAACTTTCATTAATTAATTGGATTATTACATACAATCCTTGCCGGCCTAAATCGAAGTTAAAATCTAAAAACTAATTATCAAAGCGAATGTATGTTTGTTACGTTTTCACGGTAAAATGGCTAGGCCGATTTAGATGAGATTTGGTATATAAATAGATCGAATCCTGAAGAAGTTAATCTTATCACGCAGTTGTCTTATCTACGTTCCGTCCTAGAATAATGACCGTTTTCTCGGTATGTTCGGTCACCTATAAAAAGATGCCGCCCACTCTTAGCCTATAGCCAGCATTCTTCGGCACTGTGTGTTAACTGCCTGTATGGTTTTATTGTGTATCGGGGCTAAAAATAGGGTAGTGTGGTGTTTGTTTTTTATGATCAGATGAAAAGTATGAGATTATCATGATTGTAACTAGGGTCTAGCCAGATTGTGTTCGATAAACCCGCATATAAGTGACTAGCTATTTTTTCGCGTTCTGAAGAAACCATTAAACAGGGCCCCATCTATTTTCGTAATAAATTTCATCCAAATCGGTTCAGCCATTTACTGTGAAATCGTTATAAACAAACAAACTCCTTTTCACATTTACAATATTAGTTAGAATATTATATACTAGTTAAGATAGGTAGCAAAATTTTTATATAGGTACTTTTAGTTACGTTAGACTTATGTTTATTGTACAAAATAAATACAATTTACAACGTAAATCTGAACAAGATTATTACGACTTTATAATAACACAATTTAAGCATCCAATATAATCACTAGAACTCGTATCTATCTCATCTAAGATATTTTATAACATTACCATCTTTCAAACAGAAAAAGCTATCTTTAAACTCATCGATCAACCCTTAACCACCTACTACACGCCATATTTCCCTTCCTATCCCACCCTATCCACTCGTCTCCTAAAAACCACTTGTATGTTGTAGTCCCTGCCAACGGCTCAACGGCAGTAAAAGGCCTTTTGTCTTTTAAAGTCTCTCGTCTTTCGTCTCCCGTCTTCAATATTTCAGCTCGCTATTGGAGTGGGCTCACGTACGATGCATCGGGATGATTCTAATGGAATACTTCTCTCTGTATGATGCTGTTTCTGCTCGTTTATATGTACATTATGACGTAGTTTGTTGACAGGATTTTTGATGGATATGTTAGGATTCTTAGATGAAATGTTAGGATTTTGAAAGGCCGCGCACTTATACCGTACTTTTATATACCAAACCAACTAGTCAGTAAAGCTGTATATGGTTAGAAAAGGAGCAGACAAAGTATGATATCATACTTAAAAAAAAAACAGACAAGATATATATCTTGTCTGTTTTTTTTTTTGGTTTAAGTAAGTCTGGGGGTGCAATTATTTATTTACAACTAGCTTCTGCCAGCGACTTCGTCCGCGTGGAGTAGTGGTGCTCCGCTCCTATTGGTCTTAGTATGATGATATATAGCCTACAGCCTTCCTCGATAAATGGACTATCTAACACTGAAAGAATTTTTCAAATCGGACCAGCGGTTCCTGAGATTAGCGCGTTTAAACAAAATGACAACATTTCCCTTCACTGCTCTGCTCCTATTGATTGTAGCGTGATGAAAAGTATACTATAACCAGCTCAGGAGTATGACAAATAATTGTACCAAGTGTCGTTAAAATTCGTCGAGTAGTTTTTGTTTCTATAGAGTTTATACAGACAGACAGACACACAAAAATTTTACTGATTGCATTTTTGGCATCAGTATGGATTCCTACCTAATCACCCCTGATGGTTATTTTGGAAATATATTTCATGTACAGAATTGACCTCTCTACAGATTTATTATAAGTATATTTATTTACAATAATAAAAACATAAAAATATAAAATTATACTACTAAAATTAGGCATCAAAATATTCATCCGCATCGCTGTCAACGGGAATCGTGCCCAAAAGGCTGGCTGCCTTCTTGTCTGATTAAATATAAAATAGGTAAACCAATCTTTGAATAGTAAGCATTTACAATTGCAAAAGTCAGTGTTCAATTGAATAAATTCAGTTAGGTATTCACACCCATACTTAGAATTGTGATGCAATTCCCAGAGAACTGATCCAGTATTGTTCCAAGTCAAGGGTAGACCGTAACAATGGCTTCAGATAATTATGTGTATCAATTCGTGAAGAATTTTTTGATACCCAATTAAAATGCCTTCACGCAACCATTACAATTAATATGTTACTGTTTTATGAAAGTGAAAACATTCTTCGTCATCATTTTATATGACTTTTTATAATTATTTGCATTTTGATTGTAAATTTCTTTGCGGGAGTTGTTCTCATTGCTAGTACCTACCTAGATAGAGTACCTAAGGAAGTAGGTACCTACGTACGTAATAAAAAGTCTAACACCCAGTTGCAACAAAAAATATCGGGTTACTTATACGTCAAACGGAAGAACTGTCATTCAAGATCTGTCAAAATGGAGGATAAAATTTAATAATTTTGTTATTATTTTATATTTTTCGTCTGAATATTTATGATATAATATGTTTACTTAAATTAATAAATTTTTATTACTGATTTATTTACAGAAAGTATTTACATTATGAAAAATTTTAAAAAAAGTAAGTATAAATATATTCTAATATAAATCTAACTAAAATATGGCGTCAAAAAATTCTTCCTCATCGCCGTCAACTGGAAGTGTGCCCAGGCTGGCGGCATTGCCACGTTGATATGTTAACTTAATAATTATATCTTTGTATTGATAACATAAAAAATACCAAAAGTATGTTAATTATAGATATCATAATGTTTCGTGATTTTCGTAAAAGTATAACGTACAAATAATGAAAAGTTTGTTAAGACGAACGTTTGCTAGCAGCCGGTTGCTGCTAGCATACGTTCGTATCACTGTTGTGTCCTTGCATTTCTCTGTTCGAATGCACAATGAGCTCGGTTCGTGTATTAACATTTAAATGTCTCCGGCAAGCACTTCGTGGCTTTCGTCAGACATTCGCTGCCACTCGTCTCTGTTGTTTTTAAATTGGCTTTGACATCATTTAAAATGCTAACTAAATTCCCTTTATAATTCTAGTGGACTGCGATTTTTAAACGACTTTCTTAGTGTGTATTTATAGTACTTGCATAGTAGCTAGCTTATACATGTTAACTTTGGATATAAATTAATACAAAATGCTTTGTCCTGAATGACTGGCGGATCAACGCACAGCCTAAACCGCTGAGCCCTGAAACTTGGAGGGTGTGTTATTTGTATAACGTAGGCATCCGATGTCGTATGATAAGAAAAGATTCGGAAATGCTACCCATAAAGGGATGAAAGAGGAGAGCAAAGTTTATATGAAACTGACATTTTTAATTCAAATTCGTAAAGCACTCGCGGACGAAGCCGCTAGCGGTAAGCTTGTATTCATTAAAAGCAAAGCATATTAAATAAAAAAAAATCGTTTAATCAAATAAGGCTGAAAGGCTTTTTGAAAGTCAAATTTACAAAAGTTTTAATTACAATGTACCATTTATTTCAATCTAGTACTCTGTCCATGACAAAGAACCTTTTTTTGGGCATTTATTCATCAAAATAAAAATATTAATAATTATAATCAGCAAACCCGGACAACTCCTGCAACAAGCTGTGATAAAATTAATAGTGCCTATTTTTGAAAAATATTTTTAGTACCTACTTAGTCATGTAGAAATTCATTAACTGATTACATACTTTTCGGGTAAACAGTGAATTAAATTACACCGTGTGTCTATAAAGATGATGATATGATTTTTCAAAATAAAATTAATTGTAATGACAACTAACATTTGCCATTGCATTGGCATCAAACATTGCCTATTATAAATACGTAACATAGGTCCGCAAGTCCCCACGTACAAAGAGACAATGCCTAAACAAACATGTTCAATGGTCTGTCAATACATTTGGTGCAACAGTTAGATAGAAGCTTTTCGTCTGATGATATAGGTCTGCTAGGTATATAGGTAGGTATATGTTGTCTCGTAATCTTCCACCATAGCTCTCAGTAGTGATGTTGTCCTAGTACACAATATGCAAAGTGCATTGCCGTTTGCTGCAATTCTCAAGAGCCCGACTCGAGTCGTCTGTTTTTATGTCTTGTCATTTTGTACATTGTCGTGTCTGTCATCAATCTACGCTGTTCTCTAGTTTGATATACCTAGGTATATATTGATAATACCTGTCCCAACATTTACTGGTTCAAAAATTAAAATGAGCAAATTAAACCTGCGTATTCCGTTCCCAGCTATGTTGGGGTCGACTTCCAAAATAATTAGGCAGTTCATATTATTACGTATTAATTATTAATATTCATTTTTCCTCCCAATTAGGTAGTGGATTCTAAAAACCTTTCTGGATGAGAAAAAAACCTTAACAAAATAATATTCTGATTTATATAATTTACCTAAAACTTTTCCCTATCCGAAAATACCGATATCTCCCATTAAACGTAATCAATCACCCTCCGCCCATTACAGGCCAAAAATATTCTTCCAATACAAAAAAATACACAAAACATTATTCACCAAAACAAAGTCGCACGCCAAGTTGTATATCTACTTTAAACAAGCCGTCTTATTGCCTCATATTCCCCAACTTGGCGAGTTTAGAGGGACTTGGCGGAAACTTGCTTGTTAGCACTCAATCCGCGTCCCCCTTCCCTAAATTAGGTGGTTCAAATAGGCCATTGGATACGTTAATGGGACTAAGTTCTCGGCCGATCTTTTTTTAGTGGTGCTTGTAAATTGGGCGTATTTTCAGGACTTTACAGTAGGAATAGCTCTAGAATATTTGCGTTTTTGTCTAGGAATAAAGAATTGTTGACGGCCTACAAATTCCTGTTTCTTATTCAACTAATCTTGAGATTTTTGTGGTGTGATAAATACCAAAACATAAAATATTATATTTTTTTCTAAACACATACTAAATATAAATAAAAACCTCACATATCACAACAGTATTTAATTAAGTATTTTCATGATAAAAAAAAATAAAATGTTTTATTAAAACTGTACCAACACTTTCTCTATCTCAACAAAGAATTATTAAAATCTAGGCTGCTTCTTTAATGAAAAAATCTTAATTTAATTTTAATTAACGCATTTTTTTCTTTACTTTCAGAGTCGAAGACGAGGCTGCTTCGCCGACAAAAACAAGGTATTTAAACAATAAGTTAATTAATCTTTTTAGGCATAAGAACTTAGGCTTAGACCATCTCTTTACCATAGTATTATTAAATCATCATAATATTAATATAAAAAAGTATTTTATGAAATATTTGACATGATATTCAATATTTAAGAAAAGATCTTTTAGAATTTTTGATTCTTTTTCCATTCCAGTCAGTTATAAACCTGTTCATATAAAAAAATGTATTTTACATTATGAACTATTAAAAAAAGAAAATATTCTTATGATATGAAAACACTAAAATATGGCATCGAAAAAATTCATTCTCATCGCGATCAACGGGGAGCGTTCCCAAAGGATTGGCAGCATTACCACGTTGAATGGCAGGGCTTATCCTTTACTATGTTTCTTAATAAACAGCCTGTTAGAAAACCTAGGTTCCTAATACCGGTTTAAATAATTTTATCCAATTAAGTAGGGTATTCATAAAATCGCAATTAAATTATAAAGTGTTACTTCCGCCGAGCCAAAACCAATCGTTTAATAAATTAATTGTCGGTTGGAAATTGTTTATAACTTTTAAATTATACTGAAACTATTGCATGTGCATATAATAGAGGGTAGTACATATAATTCGAATGCGATTTCATTAATTATTGAATTCATAAAGGAATTTATTTATTTCCTTATTATATTTTAAATTTTATATTTTTTTTACAAACAATATATACAAATGCGTTGCATGCAAAATGCTTTGCCCTGAATGACTGACGGATCAACGCACAGCCTAAACCGCTGATCGTAGAAACCTGAAACTTGGAGGGTATGTTCTTTGTATAACGTAGACATCCGATAAGAAAGGTTTTTCTGAAATTCTACCACTAAGGGGGTGAAAAAGGGGAGCAAAGTTTGTATGAAATTCTATCATTTTTAATTTGCATTCGTATAGCTCACGCGGGCGAAGCCGCAGGCGAAAAACTAGTGTCGTTATAAAATAAAAAGTGACACCTGATTCCGTAATTAAATTAATTAAAACCCGCGGCTTTCTCTGTGTGACCTTCGTAAAGTCTGCCTTTTTGTGACACGGGTGAGAGAGTAGCAAGTGAGACAAAAAATAATCTTATTATTGTCTGTCTGTCTAGTCGTAGACTGAATTGAAGTTAGAAGTGCGTATCGAAATAGAATTGAAAACGGTTTGTCTGGTTGTCTATTTTAGTTCTATGTGCCTATCTAAATAAGTGTCGTTTAATTGGTATTTTGCTACGAATGTAGAAAAAGAAAATGTGTGTTAGAAATAATGATTTGAAGAAACAGCTATCGAAGCCTTACAAAAGGTTAATTTAACCGCGCTAGACATACTTAGTAAGACATACTAGGCTTCTATCTAACCCCTTTTCCAAACTAGATCAATTAATATTCAGATAAGCCTTTTCGGCTTCTCTAGAAGTCTTTATATCTGTATTTTTAATATGCTGCAAGTTACTAAAACAACAAACTAATTTTGAGATTATGTAGAATAATCTCCTTTTTTTAAGAAGTTGGTTAAAAAAAACCATTTTATTTAATTTTTTCAAAATTAGTTTGATGTTGACTTAACATCTTTCATCTAAGTATAATTAATACACAATACTCATTACTTAATCTATTTTTGTGGGGAATTAAAAGTGTAAAATTCATATTCTAATATTATGAACCGACATCAACCGAAAATACTGGATGGCAATTCTGAGTGGCAACTTATTTCACTTGCGAAATGTACAATAATTGCTTAATAAAACGGTACTCTACAGGACAAAGGAACCGGCCAAGCGTCGCTGAAAATTCAATTAAACGCAAAAGTATAAAAACAAAAAATCATAACTCCAGTCGTTTTTGTTCAACTGTTGCATCGCAGTGTAAAAGCCTAACAGCCGAAACCCGATTACACTTAATTGGTAACAATCATTACGTGTTACGTCTTAAAACCAACTTGATATTAATTGCGTTTTTATTATAGTCATTATTCCGAAAAAAAAAAAATCTTGCCAAGCGTGAGTCGGACAGCACATTATGATTCTGAAGATAAATGTACCACGATAACATCAGATTGAAGTAGTATCCTAATAACTGCTGCTTATTTGTTTGTTACGTGTTCACGATAAAACGGCTGAACAGAATAAGATAGAATTTGGTATGAAGGTAGCTAAAACCCTGGAGAAGTTTATAAGATAGTTCTATCCGGGTGCGATAAGTATTCCTTCAGGATAATAATGAAACCGTGGAAAATAATATAAATATAGGTCATTAGAGGCAATCTTCAAAAAACTTTTTACTTTGCCTAGTCCGGGAAACTGAATTAGAAATCAGGACCATGCGTAATATTTGCTTTTGCATACACTACTACTTGAATAAGTGAATTTATATTAAATGGTTTTATTAATCGAAAGTTATTTCATAAATGTCGGATATCTCTATACTTACCTACTTCATCATCTGCCTAGCCTTTTCCCAACTATGTTAGGGTCGGCTTCCAGTCTAAACCGGATGCAGCTGAGTACCAATGTTTTAGATGGAGCGACTGCCTATCTGACCTCCACAATCCAGTTACCGGGTAACACGGTACCCCTTGGTAAGACTGGTTGTCAGACTTTCCGGCTTCTGACTGCCCGTAACGACTGACAAAGATCTACAAATGACAACTGAGACCAACAGCTAAACATGCTTTCCTAGGCACGGAGGAGTCTCGCTATGACATAGATGGTCACCTATCCACGGACCGACCGCGCCAAGCGCAGCTTTACCTTTGATCGGTCGAGCCGTGCGGCTGTTACTTAGACACGAGCTTCTCTCTCTACTTACCTACCTATTTATTTTAAAATAAAAAACAGAGACGTTATTTTTTAAACCGCTTAATATTCAGCCTAAATTATTCAGATGGTTCATCATTATTTTGCTGCGGAACCCTAAAAACGTGCTCACACAGTTTTGATTTTATTGTTCCACCAAGTGGCCGTGTTTTGCGTTTGTTTAAACACAGTTTACGTTCGATAAATTAACTTTAAACCGAAGTTTCAATGGTAATGATCATTGAAAATGCTCGCCAGGAAAAGAAGATATTATTATATTCGGTTTGTGTATCTTTATGTATTTTTATGAGTGAGAAAATAGTGCTATAATGTTAGCAAGGTTTTGTGACTATCCCAGTGTCATTATCATGATATTTACATTCTTATACGGACGTCAGGCTTATTAAAAAAGTGGGATGGTTCGAAAGAGTTACCGCTGCCCTGGGATACAAAGTGCGAAGGAAGGAACTTGGATCGGTTTTAATCAGTAAGAGTCACAGCATTTAGATTCGTTTGATGATTTCCCATCGCTATAAAAAGGCTTGAAATCATAGCAAAAGTTTTTTTTGTTGACCTACAAATTTGTAAACATATTTTTGCAACAACCTACATTAAGCATTATCTACCAGATTCTTTCTAATTTGAACAGCATTGCCATCCAACGTGGCAATGCAGCCAGCCTTTTGGGCACGATTCCCGCTGACAGCGATGCGAACGAGTTATTTTGATACCTAACTTCTGGTTTTTATTCTTCACTTATTGTAATTTTTATGTTTTTTTAGATATTGTAATTATGTAAATAATTTAATTAATTGGAACGCCATTTATCTGGTACCTTCTGACCATAGATCTCGTAAGAGAACTCACAACATAGTAGTTATTTTAACTGGCACAACACCACAGTAGCCGGTTACAGTACTAATTCTTGTTAAACACAGTTTCTGCGCGCTCGGTAAATATGATCAGGTAATTGTACATGCTCGCGACTGCGGCGGCCTTGCGCTTCGGTACAGACTTCAGTGATAAGATGTAGCGACAGCGGGTTTGTCAGTAGGTGTTTAAGTTCGACGTGAATTCAGTGAGAGACAGCCGAAGTTATGTTTATGAGATGTTAGTAGATTTTTTTTAATGAAACTAGCTTTTTCGCCAGCGGCTTCGCCCGCGTGGTCTATACGAATTCAAATTAAAAATGACAGAGTTTTATAAAAACTTTTCCCCCCTTTTCACTCCCTTAGGGGTAGAATTTGATGCCTACGTAATACAAAGAACACACCCTCCAGGTTTCAGGTCTCTACGATCAGCGGTCGTTGATCCGTCAGTCAGCTCAAAGCATTTTATTAATAGACTAGCTATTTCCCGCGGTTCCACCCGCTTCCCGAGGAAACTACTTGACGCACCCGGATAAAAAGTAGCCTAAAACCTTCTCCAGGGTCCCGTCTATCTCTGTACTAAGTTTCATCCAAGGCGGACCAGCCGTTCACGCGTGATACCGTGACCAAGGGAAATAGGGATTCATTTATATAGATAGATAAGTGATGTTAATTTATTATTGATGGTCCGTGCTACGATTGACAGAATCTAGATGGAATAAAGAATATTGAACATGAGTACCTGTACAATTAATAATGTTATTTCAGCAAGTCTAGTACCTATTGGGTAGAATTTGAGTTGTTGTAGCTAAATAAAATTGCTGCAAGTTACTGGTCACAATCACAAATGAGATATTTCTTAAGACCCATCAAAAATATTGGATTTAATAAATCGCTCCGCTCCCCGCAGCTCTTATCACCAACACCCCACCGCTACACTGTGATTCATTTCAAGTAATAAAGTCAGTGACGCACTCAGCGCCAGTCACGTAAAGCGCTTTGTTTATTTTTTATGAACTCATAAACAATGTGCCGCATTAAACCAAACTAGTTGTACTATGAAGGATACAGCATACGTATGTCTTAAGCCGGGACTATACTGCGGCGAACGGTTACGAAACGCGTGTAACATTCGCTTTTTTCCATTTTCGGGTGGGAAATCATCAAATGAAGGGCCTGCCGTAGGTGACTGAAGTGAGTGGGAGTGTCAGACTCTTACTGACCATCCATCCATGTTCCTTCCTCAGCCCGGTATCTCTTTCGAAGGTCCCGCAGCCCCTGCAGGCTATAGCCCTGGGGGAGGGTCTCGTCATTAATGCTGACAGTTCTTTGAGGCGCGTGGAACACGAACGCGCCGTCGACGCGGGTCTGGTCCTTGCTGGACGGCGAACCACCCATGGCTCACCGTCCGCAGCCCCGCGCCTACGGTGGCCGGGGGTCGTCTCGCGGTAACGTTCGCGCTGGATGACAAAAAAGGTTTTTTTAGGGATCATCAAATGACTTCTCCCGTTGTAGGCGGAGCGGGGGAAAGTGTCAGGCTCAGGTAGTACTAAGAAATCGAGGGGTCTGAGTCTACAACGGATAAATCGCCTTTATTTTGGTTAAAGAATCAGCATTGCCATCAAACGTGGCAATGCAACCAGCCTTTTGGGCACGATTCCCATTGACAGCGATGCGGAAGAATTTTTTGATGCCTGATTTCTTTAGTATAATTTATTATGCTTATGTTTTAATATTCGTTCATTATCTTAGATGCAAGTTAGCTGTAACGTGTCCGTGAACACAAACGCATGTGTCTGGTAGCGGCTTTATACTTTATAATGAAGATATTGTGATCTTGAAAATTAACCTTAATGCCGTATGTTATGGTTTAGAGAAGTATAATATACTTAGTAACATTTTCATCTTTCAATTACCTACAATATCAATTAAATTACATTATCACACTAAATAATGTTAGAATTAGACATAATATAGGTACTCGTAAACAGAACTTGTGTCATATTAAAATTAGAGTTAACCGTTTTTGTTATGAAACTCAATATTCAAAAGAAGAGAATAAGAAAAAAATAAATACATAATTGGTAGATAGGGATATCGTGCACACAAGTTGACGGGATCACACGGTCGTTAATTACCAATTGAAAAACTAAAATTGGTCTCTACCAATTTCAGCTAATATAACCTAACGTAAAAAGACCTATGTCTACTTTCCTCAAAAAAATAATTCATAAATCCTTTTGTCTCTTCCACAGTGACAAGAGCGGTTTAATCACACCGCCGCAAAATGGCGGCGAAGAATCCCCTCCGCCAGAAAAAGAGAGGGCTGATCGCGAGGACTCGGAGAAGAGTCACTCGGCCCCCGTGCCCCACTCAGCAGAAGGTCCCAACGATGACCTGTACGCGATACCAGTGAAGTTGAGACCCAAGAGGGAGCCCCAGCTGCCGCCGGGATGGGAGAAACACGAAGGTATACGTAGGATATGTATGTTCTTTTTGAGATTTAGTATTAAACTAGCTGTTTCCCGCGGTTTCACCCGCATCCCGAAGGAGCTACTTCACGCACCCGGGTAAAAAAAAGTAGCCTATGTTGTTCCTCAGGGTCTATTCTATCTCTGTACCAAATTTCATCAAAATCGGCTCACTGGTTTAGGCGTGAAAGCGTAACAGACAGACAGACAGAGTTACTTTCGCATTTATAATATTAGTAAGTATAATATAATATATATATGTATAATAATAGTAGGCAAGACAGTTTGTCCGATGAGTACAGGTTGGAGTGCGGTGTGAGGCAGGGGGGTATAAGCTCACCCAAGCTTTTCAACCTGTACTTGAATGATCTGATCGTTGGACTCAGCAGTAAACCTGTCGGATGCAAAGTTGGCAATGTTATGGTAAATAATCTGAGCTATGCAGACGATATGGTGCTGCTGGGTCCAACGGCAGGGTCGATTAGGGACATGTTAAAAACATGCGAGGAATATGCAGTTAGACATGGACTTATATACAATGTACGGAAGAGTGAATACTTGATCTTTGGGGTCCCTGGTAAACCAATTTCCTACGAACCTACCATTTCATTGAATGGAGTGCCACTAAAAAGGGTCAGCCAATTTAAATATCTTGGCCATTATGTTACAGAGGACCTTAAAGATCAGGTAGACATAAATCGTGAGCGCAGGACTCTAGCAGCTAGATGCAATATGTTGGCCCACAGGTTCGCCCGCTGTAGTGTAGAGGCGAAGATAACACTTTTCAAAGCTTACTGCCAGAACTTCTACACGGGCGCCCTGTGGGTCAACTATACGCGGAAGGCCCTTGATGTCCTGCGAGTGCAGTATAATAACGGCTTCAGAGTGCTGTTGGGGCTGCCGAGATTTTGTAGCGCGTCTACTATGTTTGCTGAAGCGCATACAAACGACTTCTATGCGATTATGAGAAATAAGACCGCCTCTCTATTGAGTAGATTACGAAGCAGCTCCAATAGCATTTTGAAGACGTTATCTGATTATTATGACTCCCCAATGATGAGTCATTTTATAAAGGTCCTAGTGCGTCAGGACAAACCAAACTACTAACCCGTAGACATAAGCATTACTAACAAGTGAGCCTTTGTAGCATCATTGAATAAATATATTATTATTATTATTATTAGTAAGGATTACGGTAATTTTCGCTGCCGCTGTGGGTAGCGCTGGGTATTCTGAATACCGCTTGGGTAAGCTGTATCTTTTCTCGTTGGAGCCATCCATTAATCATGTGATGTTGTTTTTAGGCTTTTTTTAACCCCCCCTCCTCCTTGGTGATACATGGTGAGGTTTAAGACTCCCCCCATATCACATGTATTTTTTAGTACGTACAAAGAATCTTAATTTTAAATATTTATAAAATACTGGTCTAAGTATCATTTAATTTTCGGCGTTCGCCGAAAAAATAAATAAATACACGTGATATATTACTACATACCCCCCCCCTTGTAATATTTCGTGATTTTTTATGGATCCCTCCCCCCCTCCCTTTCGAGCCTCACGTGATTAATGGACATCCCCTTGTTATTCGGAATTCAACTATTTGCTTTTTTTTTATTTGCTCAAGTTTGAAGAATGAGGATACCTCTTATCTATATGGTTTTTGATTCGAGCACTAGCAGCGAATATTGCATACATATCCTGAATTGTCCATTCAAATCAGTTTTATATATAGTTTATTTCACAATTAGACTTTTTGTGAGTAAAGTAAGCTTATCTACTTTAGAAGAAAAACCAGTAATTTCTCTAACTATAACTGGGTTTAAATCTCATTCAATTTATGTAGGTATTACACCACCGCTACGTATACCAAAGCCGAGGGTTTAATTATTTAGCAGTGATACTGCACCAAACAGACTGACGTACATACCTGTGAAACCGACATAACTGTGGTAAAATCTGTAAATATCATATACTATTCTATACAGACAAGTTTCCAAGGAATCTTTAATGATACTTTGTGCAAGAAATAGTCGACATTTAGTTATACCGCTCAGTTTGACGACTGACATGAAAGTTTGTCACAGTTACCGACATGGAATTCTTAACTAAAGTAGGGTAATTCTTAAAAGCTTGAACAGTTAATTCTTCATTTATCACCATACAACTGTGGTTTTCTTTTATAACAAAAAGAAATATAAAACTAATTTGCGGTTTCATCCATGTGGTTGTGCACACTAGAATGAGTATTGTCTCTGACGCAGTCTTACAGTTTTTATTGTGTCCCGTTATAGGCTATGTAATAGCCTTCACGAGTGGCGATGAACGGCTAGACCACCCTGCCGCCATCTTAGTCATCATTATCATCAGCATTAAAGATGTTGGTATAGATACTATTGGACAAAGGCCTCTCCTAACGTATGCCACATTATCCTCAACTTGCCGCATTCACTCTGTCTGCAATCATTCACAGAACGTCATTCCATCTTGCACAAACTCTGGTGCTCATCACATATTAATCATACCTTTCTTCCCCAGATAACGACGGTCCTTATTACTGGCACATAAAAAGCGGGACGATCCAAAGAGAGATCCCCAAAATGCCGCCCGTGGAAGCGAAGGAGTCACGCATATCCATGGTCAGGGACTGCTCAAACCTGTCTGAAGTGAGCAAGTATGAGGGCAGTATGATGACCAGCTCCGTCACTAGGAGTACCACGAGCGGAGCCCTGGACCATGATGGACAGGAGGCCGAGAGGAAACGGAAAGAGGAGATGTCTTACAAGTGAGTTTAAGAAGTTATTTCTTTGGATCTCCTGTTTTAAAGCTTTTATAGAATATGCAGGATTTAAGAATGTACTATTGTGTCTTTGGCCAGGGGCTTCAGCGTTCGATCCCTAGCAGTATTTCTCAGTAGTTTACATAATAGGAAAGTATGTGATGATTTGCTAGACCTTCGCTTATGCTTTTCTAGTACAGACGTACAGACGTTGTGTCAAAAACATTTTGCGATTGGCAAGCAAATACAAAATACGATTTTCAAAAGTGATAATTTTCCTTGAGATTGTCTTGAGTGTCAATGTGAATGAAATTAACCTGTGAATATGAATATTTTTCTGCTAAAGTCGTCAATCTGCACTGAGTAAAAGTGGTACTCAAGTGTTAGAGATAAGGGCTTTGGTATTACAATTATTCTTTTCTTTTTTCTCCTCACCCAGACGCCGCAGTTTCCCAGCTCGCCCAGAGCCAGACAACGGTCGCGCAGTCAGATTCTTCGTCCGCTCCCTCGGCTGGGTAGAGATCTCTGAATCGGACCTGACCCCGGAGAGGTCCAGCCGGGCCGTCAACAAGTGCATCGTGGACCTGAGTCTGGGCCGCAACGATCTACTAGACCACGTCGGACGTTGGGGCGATGTGAGTTACTGTCAGAGAGGTTTTTGAAAACAATGATTTTTAAGCTTTATCTTTGAGAATATTTTTTTGTTTCATTATGTTTTTTTCCCACCACTACTTACGAAAGTGGAGAAGAGCGGACTTTTTTTTACTTTTCTGTAATGACGTTTAGAAAGTGCTGATTTTTAGCTTAATGATGATAATTATTAGTAGAAAGCGAGGCTTATCTTCAGTCATCAAACAACAAAAATAGCTCATATGTATGAGCTTACTGTCGAGTGGTACATACGAGTTCTTTGAAGATAAATGTTTGTACCTCGACTCATCTTCTTTGTTTAGACTTAAATGCAGCCGTTCAGCTAACGTTAGTTCTGATACCAAAAAACTCTAAATTATCTTAATTCCTCTTTCCAACAGGGCAAAGACCTCTTCATGGACTTAGACGACGGAGCCCTAAAGCTGATTGACCCAGAAAGCCTGAACACACTGCATACGCAGCCCATACACACTATACGCGTGTGGGGAGTCGGCCGGGACAACGGACGGTGAGTAGCAACCCTTATAGTTCATTATACCGAATTCGTTAAAAACTAATTAAATAATGACCATGTTTTCTGTCTTTGCTAACTGGGAAATAGTGAAAGGTAAATAACAAAGAGATATTCAGGTTTTTTTTCTACATTTGTAGAGCCTTTAGGTGTGGTTTTGCGTTGATTTTCGAAAAATATCTGATTTTGATTTGATTGAAAATGTTTGATTAGCGTTTTTAGTGCTGTAGATAAAAAATATACAAAGCCTTTTAAAAAGATTCTATTAATATTTAAAGAAAACTTTTAGAGTACCTAATTAAGGAAGCATTTTTTGTTAGTTTTCTATTGTTCTTGTAAATACTTTAGCTTTTACAATGTTATTTTGGCTTAACATCACGCAACATGGTTAAACTATCTCTAATGACGTCATTTCACGCTGTAACATTTGCCATAAGCCTGCCAGCAGAACACATTAATATAACATTTCAAATCATAATGACGAAATACAACAACCGTCGATTTGTAGTTTTCTGGGCTCCCAGAGAATTCCTACGTAACCGAATTGGGCCCCATCATCTGCACGCTTATGCGCTCCAAACGTATCCAGGATTCTAGAACCTTCTTCTTTGTGTCCAGGGACTTCGCGTATGTGGCTCGAGACCGCGCGACGCGCAAACACATGTGCCACGTGTTCCGCTGCGAGGCGCCCGCGCGTAGCATCGCTAATGCACTGCGGGATATCTGCAAACGCATCATGATTGAGCGCTCCTTGCAGCCCCCGCCACGTCCCACGGACCTACCGGCTACTAGGCGCCCTAGACCGCTATCTGGTAAGCAGTAATATGTAACTACATCTGGGGCTCGTAGCTAAGTAACAGCTATGGCGATCAATGGAAAAGCAAGGTTCCTAGCCTAGCGGCGGTCAGTCAATGGATGGGAGACCGTTTTCTTATCATAGCGAGACCTCCCCGTGCCTCTAAGAGCTGTCGTAAGCTGTCGTTTCTGCGCCTCGTCTCTCCCCGGTCGTATATGAAATTGGGACAATAGAGAGAGCACCTGTGTCAGCGCAAGCGCTTGTGCACTACATCGACTGCGTACCTGGCCAGTCTGCAGTCTTCATTAAGACTGGTCGCCGTCACCGAAATCGGCGTGGAGATTATTTTAACTATATCATATTGAAATTGACCTGATTGTAATGTGTAGCTATCTACTGTATATTTACGTGGTACAGTGGGTGCGGCGTTCCCGACGCCGATGGAGGAGCCGCGCAAGACGGTGCGCGCGCTGTACCTGGGCAGCGCGGAGGTGTCGCGCGCCACCGGCATGCGCGTGCTCAACGACGCGCTCGAGCGCCTCGCCGCCGCGCGCCCGCCCTCCGCCTGGCGCCCCGTCGCCGTCGCCGTGGCGCCCTCCATGATCACCATCACTGACGAGGGGGTGAGTCCTACTTGATACCAGTAGGTAACGACGCGCTCGAGCGCCTCGCCGCCGCGCGCCCGCCCTCCGCCTGGCGCCCCGTCGCCGTCGCCGTGGCGCCCTCCATGATCACCATCACTGACGAGGGGGTGAGTCCTACTTGATACCAGTAGGTAACGACGCGCTCGAGCGCCTCGCCGCCGCGCGCCCGCCCTCCGCCTGGCGCCCCGTCGCCGTCGCCGTGGCGCCCTCCATGATCACCATCACTGACGAGGGGGTGAGTCCTACTTGATACCAGTAGGTAACGACGCGCTCGAGCGCCTCGCCGCCGCGCGCCCGCCCTCCGCCTGGCGCCCCGTCGCCGTCGCCGTGGCGCCCTCCATGATCACCATCACTGACGAGGGGGTGAGTCCTACTTGATACCAGTAGGTAACGACGCGCTCGAGCGCCTCGCCGCCGCGCGCCCGCCCTCCGCCTGGCGCCCCGTCGCCGTCGCCGTGGCGCCCTCCATGATCACCATCACTGACGAGGGGGTGAGTCCTACTTGATACCAGTAGGTAACGACGCGCTCGAGCGCCTCGCCGCCGCGCGCCCGCCCTCCGCCTGGCGCCCCGTCGCCGTCGCCGTGGCGCCCTCCATGATCACCATCACTGACGAGGGGGTGAGTCCTACTTGATACCAGTAGGTAACGACGCGCTCGAGCGCCTGGCCGTAATACCCACTTGATTTTGAAACAAAATATACGAATGTTTTCCCACGCTATTTCAGGAGACAACTCCCATTGTGGAATGTCGTGTCCGTTACCTGTCGTTCCTGGGCATCGGGCGCGACGTGCGGCGCTGCGCGTTCATCGTGCACACGGCGCAGGACCTGTTCGTCGCGCACGCCTTCCACGCCGAGCCCTCCTCTGGCGCGCTCTGCAAGACTATCGAGGCGGCTTGCAAGGTAATACCAGATACTAAGTAGTATGCTAAGAGTATGTCTCATATTTTAGTAAGTAATGTGCACCTACTTAAACGAAAAGAACTCAGTTTAATCTCTTTCTTATAGATAGTTATAACATGATATAAATGCCAGAATATTGAACTGATAATATACGTAAGTTATTTAAATGTTACGAGGGTTTTCAATCAAATTATAGAAACTTCCACAACAAAGCCGAGCTTTTATTATAAACTAGCTTCTGCCAGCGACTTCGTCCGCGTGGAAAAGTGGTGCTCCGCTCCTATTGGTCTTAGCGTGATGATATATAGCCTATAGCCTTTCTCGATAAATGGACTATCTAACACTGAAAGAATTATTTAAATCGGACCAGCGGTTCCTGAGATTAGCGCGTTTAAACAAAATGACAACATTTCCCTTCACTTCTCTGCTCCTATTGATTGTAGCGTGATGAAAAGTATACTATAACCATCTCAGGAGTATGACAAATAATTGTACCAAGTTTCGTTAAAATCCGTCGAGTAGTTTTTGTTTCTATAGCGTTTATACAGACAGACAGACAGACAGACAAAAATTTTACTGATTGCATTTTTGGCATCAGTATCGATTCCTAATCACCCCCTGATAGTTATTTTGGAAATATATTTCATGTACAGAATTGACCTCTCTACAGATTTATTATAAGTATAGATATAGATAGCTGAGTTATTGTAAGCTAGAACAAATATTAATAAGAACATTTGTGTATCAGCTGCGCTACCAGAAGTGCCTGGACGCGCACGGCGGGTCGGCGTGCGGGGGCGGCGCGGGGGGCGCGCTGGGCGCGGGCGCGGGGGGCGCCGAGCAGCCGCGCGGCTCGCTGGGCGCCGCGCTCAAGTCGCTGGTGGGCTCGCTCACCGGCCGCCGGGGCTCCTGAACGGCGCCCCACTCGCCGCACTCCGGAGGTACGTCTTGCTTATCACCACACTACAGCAATCGCACGAGTCTTTTGACAATATTGTCTACCTCAGCGTTTAAACATGTGTAAAATAACTCAATCAAAAAAATATGGAAAAAAACAACCTAGAGGGCTTATTCGTAGAGTTTTCAACTGCATTCCCGCTCGAACCGCACGTATTTAATTTCGTGCCTGTATGATCTATCTTAAGTGAGTCGTAAATAATGAAACTTTTACATTAAACAAAATATTTTAAAATATCAAATTTATTTCAGAAATGTCAAATTTATTTCAGAAATATCAAATTTATTTCACAAATGTCAAATTTATTTCACAATTGTCAAATTTATTTTACAATTGTCAAATTTATTTCAGATGAATCTTCGGCACAGGAGGAGTGCGGCCCGGCGGCGCGGGGCGACAGTGCTGCCGCCGACACGCAGTAGCGACATCGCATGCCGCCATTACATGACGTCACATACTCACCGCTGCTGTATCGTTTTAACTGAGTGCTCAGTCAGCAATACGTAGTGTGCCTAACGATTGAGCCGAGAACAAGATTTACATTATATGATAGGGTATGACGTCATTTTTCTGATGAAGAACTTTTTTTGGGGCCGGACCCATAAGCGGCAGATGTAAAAGCGTGTGGAATAGAATAAGAAAAGCGCGAAACGCCATATTGTCGCCATAATTGCTGTCATATTGCGATACTAAAACGTCTAAATTAAGAATATTAATACCAAAACAAAAATGCTCGTTAAAACGATACAAATCACGCAAGTCGACTGAGAAACTTGACTAGAAAACTAGCCAATCATAGTTTTGCTTACATTACATTGACAAACACATAAGTCCTAATTTGACAACCTGGACTTTGAATTTGACATTTCATATAATCTCGACTGCATTGAACATATCTATTAGTTTTTTTACGCTAATAGGCCGTCATATTTAGTGAAAATATACTTAAATAAATTACGTGCAATATAGCAATAAACAGGTTTTTTTTATAGTTAAGAAATGTAATCAACAAGGTCATTATCCCTGTTAATTTTTGAATCATTTGCAAATTGAATTTGTAAATAAAACTGTTGATAAAATTGCTTATAAAAAAACGTGCTTTATATAAACTAACAAATAAACAAAAAGAGGACCTTGAATTTAATTTAGCAGGAATGTTTACAGCAAAACAAGCCTGCTAAAAGGATTCATGGTGACCTAAGTATTTGTCATCTACATGACATACAAAACTCATTAAAAAAAACTTAATACCAAAATGTCAAATACTAAATAAATTGAATGGAGTTACTATAATAATTTAATTAATGTTAGAGTAGCTACACGTAATTCGGTGTTATATTTTAATGTCAGACATCTTGAAATTGCAAAATTAGGCAAGCTAGCTTACTCCATTATAAAACTTCGATATTCGCCTTAAGTTTGACTATGTAAAATTCCTCGTACTGTATTACTAAAACATTAATTAAATTAAAAATGACTAAAATCGTTAAGCATTATAATCCTATCCCTTCCTTGCTTAAAACTGTTGAATAATAAACCTATGTATTACCTCGAGTTGTAAAAAGCCTGTTTTAATTTGATGTTAGACGTTATGTATTTGTAAAACTTTACGTAATGTTTACAAAGTTGATGCATTTTCTATATGTTTGTACTACAAACTACATAGAATATAATTGTATGACTTTTAAACATTAACTAAAATAAACTAGTTGTTAGGATAACGTTTTAGAATAGAAAAATGCTGATGTCCGATATCAAACAATATTTTTAGGGCTGATGTTTGTATTGTTAAATTGACGTGTATTCAAATTGAAATGTCAAATTACACTCGACAAGTCGAGACTAATTTTACATTTTAATTTGACATTACCGTTAGGATTTACCAAATTTTTGGTCTCTTGAAGGTTACCTTATAAATTACTAGTCCATAGAAGTAGGTATGTTAAGCTTTTGTAAATTTAACGCTATTTATATTCTGTGACACAATATCTCACAGAACACTATTGATGTTAAAAATAGATTTTTGTGTAAAATTAATTGTAAGACTCGTAATGGATTAGTTTGGGATGTTGGAAGTTCTTTGTAAATAATTGTAAACTTAATGCGACTAAATTTAAGGTAGATAATTGATAGTGTTTTCGGACAGTTTTCGGTCAGGGCTGGCCTGCTGCTACAGCACGCGATGGATAGTCAATCGTAAGCTGACTTTAGATGTAAAATGGCAGTGTGTATGGAAAATATTGGTGTTGAGCACGGTATGTACCTAGAGAGTAAGGCATCAATGGTTTCCAAAAACTTCGGTTCGTAGAATTATTAACGAATATAGGACCCTACGAGTATAAATAAAGAGTTTATTTTTGCTTAAGCTTTAAGGTATTTAGAATTTCGATTGCTAAAGATAAATATTTTTTGTATGATCACCTCATTGAGTGTTTATAATATTTATATTATAATGTAAGCTTTTTGGGCGTAAATTATATCTTTAGTTCCGCATTTTGAAGGCTCAAATTTAAAGTCCACTAGTTGAGTCTCAAAGATTTTAATTTGACAAAAGGACTCTGATTGTAAAATGAAGTCTAAAATTGTCAAAGATACTTAGAAACTAGACTTTAAATATTGAGCGATGGTCGACATTACCATCGGAATATAATTTAAAACCCATTCAATCGCTAACCTCATCGTAACAAGGGTGTTCGGAACACATTGAGCTTTCAATAATATTATATATTTATACGTAATATTCAAAACCGCTGATATTTAAACTAGATTAAACAAAACCTAAATTCGGCCATTTTACATACATTCATAAAATATAAAACAAAATAGCTGACGAGTTGCCGTTGGCGGCTTAAGGCGGCGATATACGACTTTGCCCCTTTTAAAGCTAATGATTACGCTTTAACGACTTGCTTTCATGATTTGAAAAGTATATATACTAAACTAGAGCATATGCTTGATAATTTTGTATAACGTTTTTTTTAATTATGTATTTATAACATTGTATAAAAAAATCATGAAGTTGGGTCTAACGCAGAAGAAAAACTGAGTTTTACATAGAATTTATCAAGCGGATTTTAATGAAACCTGTACCATTTTATAGAAAAGTTAATTATCTGTCTTTTTGTATACGTATATTTTTTTTAAATCGTACATTTACGTCAATTTTTGTGCTTTTGTCAAAACGTTGAGTTGAAATTACGGAGGGGCTCCACCGGGCGACGGGGGCAGTACGTCTGTGACCACTGTCACGGGTAGACGCTGTCACTCAGAGCGAGCACATTACGATGTAAATAAATTATTATATTTGTGATAAGATGACTGGTGAATTATAATTATTACATTGAAAAGGCACTACATGCGGATAAAATATTTTTTTGATGTGAATAACGTGTTTTCAAACCAAATCATCCATAATCTGTCATAATCTAAAATGTGTGTATCTAAATTTGGCAGGACAAATATATTTTGTTATTGACTAACTAAATAATTAAATGTACTTTAGGATTTAAATATGTATTTCTTTTAATACATTGCGTATTCAAAACGAGAATATTGCATACCTCATTTAAATTTTACATGTAGGTCGGAGATAATCGTCAAAATTAAAATTCTTTCATGTTATGTTACAATATTTCCTAATAGTTTGGAATTTATAGAAATAGTAGCTATAAGTCAGGGCATGGGATGATATCTTAGAACAAAACTTAATGGTTTGTAAATAAAACGGTTTATCCATGGGTAACAAGGTGGCGCTATTCTAAATTATTACCAATGAAAATATTTTTCTAAACACGTGAATTTGGGTTCGAGTTTCTTTGCTACGAGACGAATTTGAAAAAAAATGCAGAATATGATAAAAAAATAAGCTTACGCTATTCAAAGAGTATTGTAAAATGTAAAATTGTAAAATGTATTGTATTGTCTGACTATTTTAGCTAGACCATTTTTCTATTTTGGATTGGTTACATTAGTTTTATTTTTAGGGTTCCGTAGTCCGACAAGGAACCCTTATAGTTTCGCAATGTCCGTCTGTCTCTCTGTTCGCGGCATAGCTCAGAGGCTCTTGGTACTAGAAAGCTGAAATTTAGTATAGATATGTGTATTGATCACGCCGAAAAAGTGGTAAAAATGAATAAAAAAAATAAAATAATTTAGTGGAGCTCCCGAACACGTGAAATGAGGATGAATATTTTTTTTGTTGCGTAACCCTTCATGTAGGGTATCGTTAGATAGGTCCTTCAAAAATAAAAAAAACTAACTTTCGAAAACTATCACGGCAAAGTAGGCTTCACCGGTTACATAGTTATAGTTGACTAACTAAGACCTACTACGGAATCCTACTGCGTGTGGCCCGACACGCACTTGGCCGGTTTTTTACTGGTAACATTGGGTAGTGATGCTTTACATAGCAACCATTTTCGAAGTTTAGTAAAAACGCCAAGTAAGCAGTCACATATGATATACATATTAATCTATTAGTCAAGGTATCTAATGTGGGATAATATTATATAGACACAATCTAAAAGATAAGACAAAGCATAGTGTTTAAGAAATGAAGGTCCTACTTCACTATGCCACTCTTATGTTTTATTTTCAACACCAAATAGTATCCGACAGAACGTCGATTTTTGGCTAGGCCTAAGCCGATTAATAGGCAATCGCTTAATTCTTTGGCTAAAGCCCTGATAAATAAAAAGGACTTGATCTTCTTTAATTTTTGGTCCAGAAGTCAAAGACAGAAGAACTGAAAATGAAAAAAAAAAAGATATATTCAAATAGTATATTTAAGGTTCCGAACCAAAATAGTAAAAAGTAACCCTTATGGGATGCGACTTTCTCTGTCTGTCTGTCAGAGCTGATAATTACTTCAGGAATAACTAACCTTATCGATTTGGAATAATTGTTGAAATATATCGCAAATGGATAAAGTAGAAAAATACTACTTTCGAGGAAAAATGGAATTTAAAATTACAAAGTGTAGTTTCTACGTCATCATAATTATGAAAGGGCTTGATATAAAGGCTTGATGCATATTCTAATATTTTTTATGTTTTCCTCGACATCTTTTGGTATACGAATTAAATTTAAAAAAAACTCTCCGTAGTTTGTAAAACAAACATTCTGAAATAATTAGACTTCCGTACATTTTTCTCGTAAATGCTTTTCCTAATATGGTATTCCGACCATTTTCCAATTCCAAGGTTATGTTTGAATTCCGATGAATTGTAATAAGAAAACTAAATGAAAATTGAGCTACTGCATGTCAATTTAATAATCTTTTTATAAAAAAATCTGTCAATTTTTGCGGTGAGTTTTTCTGATAAAATAATTATAAAAAACCCTATATTAGTAATATAAGGTAAAAAGATAAAGATCAAAAATATTTAAATCGGTAATTATAAATGATTTCAAAGTCAAAAATCGATATTGCATCTTTCTAAAAGATTATCGAAATGCCATACAATGGTAGGATTTTTTTCCATTACTTTATTTCTTCAATAATGCATGAAACCGTGGAAAAGGGTCGTACAAATTTGGTGCTTGAAAATGTAACAGCTAATTCTCATTCAGACAAAGTCTATATCCGAATTTAGCACATTTATTTTTGCATTGATTTTTTGCTTTGCGGCACTTTCAAAATTAGGCCCAAAACGGGTGAATTTCCATTGTTCATGATAGGTAAAAATTTAAAAAATCCTGGTCATAATCGGAATCTTTACTATCTCACTTTTGGGTATGACATAGACATGCATTAGCATTAATTATCACGCTTTTTCAAGGTGGATTGGTGATTTCAGACCGTGTAGTCCAGGTTTCCTCACAATGTTTTCCTTCACCGTTAGTCAATGGTGTCTAAGTTATACTAAAAAAGTGCATGTAAAACTTTGGAATAGTCAGATTCGTAATTTCTAGGTTTCGAAGTTCGAATCTGCATACTCATAAATGAGATGCAGGTGCCTTAGCAAAGAAGCCACAATGACTTTTTACTAATATGTTCGGTGTATCAACTTAATAATATAAATAAAACTACCTGCAGCTTATTTAAAATATTAACATCATTTGTAATACAGTCTCACTCACTTTTAGGTCTTTAAACGTAATAGATTATTCAATTTCGGTTCTGTTGGTGCCAAAACTTAGGCCAATTTTAAGCTAATGGTTTGGCCAAAGCTGATGCCAAAGGTTTGGTCGGACACTTTACAGATGGATCAGAAACGTCGGACTAATTAACTGGCTTCCAGGCTCTCCTTACAAAACTAATATGATTTTCTTATACAAGTGAAGATGAGCTGAAGTTATTTGAGAAGCAGCAGATGTCGTAAAATGCAAATATGAAAAAAACTTGCGTGCATTTCTGTTAGAAGAGCTCAAAATGGACACCAATATGGCCTAAAAATTAACTCCTATGGTGCGATTTTGTCTGTCTGTCTGTCCATCTTTCACAGCGGATTAATTCAAGAATGCTAGTTGTCAGAATTTTTTCTTGAAACTTGTAACAATTCAGATCGATAAATATGTTTTGCAGATTAAAGAAATTGAAAATATTTTTGCTTTTCTGGCAAACGAAGTATGCAGTGGGGGTTGGAAATTTAAAATTAGTGTTTCGAAGTATTACTCAGACAGATGTTATTTGTATTTCTATTTTTATATCTTAGACATGCATATCAAAATACAATATGCGACTGTCCTTAGAATCTCTACATAATATTATGGTCACCCGTCAAAGTTCTTCAAAATATAAAATGACAAGCGTGCGGTGTGCATTGCGGGGTCGCGGGGGGGAAGCTCAAGCTCCGCCCATTTGCTCAAGGTCATTGGCGGTAGTCGTCGTCTTAAATATCTAGATTAGAAGTTTCATATGGAGAGTTGTCATGAATAAAGGGAATTGGGACCCATGATAAAGATTTTCGAATTAAATTTGACCTTACCACAGTTGAAGTTTACTTAAATTAAAGTTGAAAAAAAAAACTTCAAGGTATTTCAACTATGGAAGGTGAAATGAGTTCCAAAGTTACTCGAAATGTATTATTATTAATTAAAAGTGTTTTTGTGTCTGTAACACTTCGACAAATATATAGATAACTTAATAGTTTATTATATAATAGAGAGGGAATGACCTTTGAATGTTACCTAGACAATGACGCCATCAGCTAGTCACAAGGTTCTTAATCACTGATGACTGCAACAGCTGAACTTGACACTGACTTTGAAATAACTTTCAGCTAATTAGCATAATCAAAGGTCATTCACTTCCAATAGAATTAAGGCATTCGAGTTAGAATATCACAAAATAGCTTCAAGTATATTTCAAATATTAGAAAAAATCTGTGTCGCTTCACACTTATATAAATATAATGATACACTGAGCTGTTCTCTAATACGTAAAGATAGTGTTATCACACTCTAATGCTAAGTAAAAGTCATTATTTATACAAAAATATATGAATATTTTAGAGTGGGCTTTTCATAGATGAATGATTGGTACGAGGCCTCTAGTGGTCTTATATCTAGTCGTTCTTGTATGAATTCTCACTTTGCGCAATACATGTGACATTGCAAGCTTCGACGGCCTTTTATCGGATGAAGTATGTCAATATTTTCTATAAAAAAATAAACGTTTATGTAGTCTATTAGATTGCTTGTGAATTCCTGTTTTCTAGCTCACTGTTGAATATAAATGATCAGGAAGATAATGTTATATACAGTCATCGCTTTGACAGCTTAAAAGCCTTCAAACTGTGGCTTTTAATGAATACTTTTGTGAAATTAATAAAAAAATATTCATACACATGTGTTTTGTTTGTTCATAATTGGGACCCTTAAAATCTAGTAGCACTAGACTAAAACATCTCAAACGATACCTCACACGACATATTAAAGGGGAGGTCACCCCCCCCTCTTTTCCTTGTTAGTGGTCAGTCATCGTCTACACGTATAAATAAATGAATATTACTTGTTACGACAGTTCTGCTATGATCCTATGAGGAGCTCCGTTCTATATCTCCGAAGTTCATGACCATGTCAATATTACAAACAAAAAAAAAACGAAATTTGTCCAGGCTTCTCCGAGTAAGCAGGCACAACTACATAACAAAAGATTCTAACGAATTGAGAATCTCCTCCTTTTTTTTGAAGTCGGTTAAAGAAATTAGTAAGGATGTTGGAATAATCTCTTGGCCTTTCATGGGAACCTGGTACAACTGGTAGTTTATGTCAAATTTGTCGCTAATGTCAACGATAATGACATCGCTAAAGCGTTGAAAAACCTCTTAGTCATTTATGAGAGCCTAGTACTTTGTGATGGGTTTGATAGAGAACGTCCTATCTGTGGCAGTATTAAATTTTGAATGAATGATCTGTGATAAATAAATACCATCTTAATGTCATGGGAGCCTGGTACTTTGTGTACGGTTTACGGAACATTTGTTTGGTGGAACATCAAATTACAATCTTTGTTCGATGGAACAATCTCTCGGTCTGTTATGAGACCCTAGTACTTTGTGCTTGTCAACCATTGAAATTTATTTTTGTAATCTGTGGTAAAAGACACCAAATTACAATCTTTGTCTGATGGAACAATCTCTCGGTCTGTTATGAGACCCTGGTACTTTGTGCTAATATTTGTCAAACATAAAATAATTAGTACAGGATCCCTGGTACATCTTTCATCAGTTATTACTAACAAGCTGATGTTTCGTGAGTAGGTTCCTTTTGACTAGACGCCCAACTTTTTTCTTTACAGTAATGTTGGTAAGTGGTAGCTTAATAGGGATAACAAGGATAAAATATGTTGATTTGACGAATTTAAAAAATTTATTGCTAACCGATTTTTTCTTTGTTTATTATCAAGATAATTATCTAAATAATGTGAAAAAATATTTGTCCTACAAAATGTAAGGTTTTGTTAGGGAGTCCCCCCGCTCCAACATGTATCGTAAACAAGGTCATGAAAAATTATTACTAACCAGCTGATTTTTTTTTTATTGGTTAGCTAACATTTGCATAGTTTACCACCCACATTGTCCTACAAATTGCGTGGTATGTCATCTTGGTCCTACGCTCAAAAGTTGTCAATACCGCGGGACTTTTTTTTTTATTAGTAACTGTAGGACAAAGGTATCACGTGATAGGTTAATATATTCTTCGTCCAAATAAAACAATGTCCTACAAAAAAAAAGGTATGCTTTATTAGTCCTACAAGATTTGTAATTTTGGAGTATACAAATGAAAGGATATATGTATAAAAGGGTATAAGGACATATAAAACATTATATATAATATATAATGTATTATATATATATACATACATAATATAATGTTATATATTTATATAAACATTATTTTTTATCTGATTCATCTGATAAATCTCAATCTGTCTCTGACTAGTATATAGTAATCTGTGGTGCGCATGCGTTTGTGAGCAAGGATAATAGTGTGCCTCAGCTCCAATAGCAAAATGTACAAAATAATATTATTTTTAATTTCATGAATTTAAACTATGTAACTGGAGGGCTGGAATAACGTACCACGCAATTTGTAGGACAATATGGGTGGTAAACTATGCAAATGTTAGCTAACCAATAAAAAAACCGGCCAAGTGCGTGTCGGGCCACGCGCAGTAGGGTTCCGTAGCAGGTCTTAGTTAGTCGACTATAACTCTGTAACTGGTTAAGCCTACTTAGCCCTGATAGTTTTCCTAATAAGTTGATTATATTTCATCATGAATTTATTCAAATTTCTAGGGATAGCCATTCAAAAGTTAGAGGGGAGATGCTAGTATCGAAATTTTTTTAACTTTAAAGGTAAATATTTTGCAAACGGATTCCTAATTCGAAGTATTGTTTTGACAGACCTACTATATTTTTGAAAGACCTATCCAATGATATCCCACACGATGGGAAACATGAGAAAAAAATATTCATCCCCACTTTACATGTAATGGGAGCTACCTTATAAAAAATATTTTACATAATTTTATTTCACCACTTTGTCGATGTAACTAATATACATATCTATACCAAATTTCAGCTTTCTAGTACCAAGAACCTCTGAGCTATGCCGCGGACAGACAGACAGACAGACGGACAGACAGACAGACGGGCATGGCGAAACTATAAGGGTTCCTTGTCGGACTACGGAACCCTAAAAATCAGCTGGTTAGTAATTATTTTTCATGATCTTATTTATGATACATGTTGGAGAGGGGGGACTGCCTAACAAAACCTTATATTTTGTAGTACAAATATTTTTTCACGTTATTTAGATAATTATCTCGATAATTAACAAAAAAATTATCGGTTAGTAATAATTTTTTTTCATTCGTCAAATCAACACATTTCATCCCTATTATCTAAGTTATAAACCACAATCGAGAACTTTCGTACAAGAATTTGTTGGGCGTCTCATTGAAACGAAGCTATTCTCGAACATTCAGCTTGATAGTAATTATTTTGACATTAAGTATAAGTACTACAACTTTTGAGCGTAGGACCAAGATGACCTACCACGCAATTTGTAGGACAATGTGGGTGGTAAACTATGCAAATGTTAGCTAACCAATAAAAAAAAAATCAGCTGGTTAGTAATGATTTTTCATGACCTTGTTTACGATACATGTTGGAGCGGGGGGACTCCCTAACAAAACCTTACATTTTGTAGGACAAATATTTTTTCACATTATTTAGATAATTATCTTGATAATAAACAAAGAAAAAATCGGTTAGCAATAAATTTTTTAAATTCGTCAAATCAACATATTTTATCCTTGTTACCCCTATTAAGCTACCACTTACCAACATTACTGTAAAGAAAAAAGTTGGGCGTCTAGTCAAAAGGAACCTACTCACGAAACATCAGCTTGTTAGTAATAACTGATGAAAGATGTACCAGGGATCCTGTACTAAATGTATTTTTGTTATCTGATGATTAATGTGATAAAAACTTTATCCCTTTTAGGTCATGGGAGCCTAGTACTTTATGTGGAGATAAATACATTTTGGTAGAAAAATCGTTGTTCGGTTGGTAGAAAAATGTTTGTTCGGTGTAAAGAATCTCTGTCTGTTATGGGAGCCTAGTACTTTGTGCTGTGAGAGCTACTATGTTTGTCTCTTTTTTTCAAATGAATTCCGTAATGAATTTAAAAGAGATGCAACCTGCATTGAACATTTCACTTTTTATTATCCATCTATGTTTAAAAATTCTATATCTTTGTGTCAAACAATAAAATAATGCTTTTTTTCATAATTTTCCCACATCTTGAGGGAAAATTCTGTAACAGAAGTTTAAAAAAATATTAGTTTTTAGACACCGAGAAAGCGTGCCGCAGAAAGAGACAAAAATACGTTACTATTTTTAGGGTTACCTAGTGTGAGGGAGAATTAACCCCAAAATTTGTGATAGATGTACGTACGAGAGAAAGCCTGAAAAGGGACGCTGCTATATCATCGATATTTTTAGGCATGCGATGCGGAGAAGACATTCTACCACTTAAGGGAGGAGGGATGATGATGTGGTTCTAAATAACTGCCATTCATAAGTGATAGTAGGATCTGGTTTTGTGAGTAAATAATACAACATGTTTATTTATAATTAGGTTTTAATTATAACACGTTATTGTCACGGTATTGAAGCTTAATATGTCATTAACTAAATATTTACTATATTTACAGATGGGTCGAAGAGTGTAGAAGGTAATGGGTCTGCATATTATATACCTAATGTAGATATGAACACTCAGGATAACTGTTTTAAAATAAGTGTACCTACATCCATTATGACTTTGGAGCTCATTGCAATCTCAGAAGCTTTGACCTATATAATTAATGATTGTGGACATAAAAAAGTTGTCATTTGTACAGACAGCAAAAGTTCATTACAACATATAGCTCGATGCGCCTCTGGTCACAGAGGTGCATCGATAGCTTATGTCATCATATCTAAAATTTATGATATTACTTTAAAAGGCACCCAACTGAGGTTGCAGTGGGTCCCATCACATATTGGGCTGCGGGGCAATGAAGAGGTTGACACGTTGGCAAAATTAGCGGCTAGGAATGGAAAAGAAACAAATATTATATTAGATTACTTAGATTTTTTACCAAAATTTAAAAGAATGTGTCATGATTTTTGGAAGGAATATTTTAACAAACAGTCATTAGAGAAAGGTTTATGGTATAAAACCATACAGTGTGAACCTTTTCGCGTGCCTTGGTTCATGAATAGTGATATTAGTAGAAAACTGATTGTTACTGCTCTTAGACTCAGATCTGGACACATACCATGCAAAAAATTTGCCTTCATGATGAAGAAAATCACTTCACCCAATTGTGAGGAATGTGGAGTAGTTGAGGACCTACAACATGTACTGATGGAATGCGTCCAATATGAGTCCGACAGAAATAATTTAGTAAGGTCCCTGAATTTGAACAGAACGGATGTAGGCATGTTCCATTTAATTTTATCACAACCAAATTGCGACAATGCGAAAGATTTGTTTAAATTCATGGCCCATGTCTTGTGAAAGTATAAATGTTTAGGATATGATGGGGCTGACATACGCTATGCGTAAAAGCCCCTATAAATAAATAAAGACAAAAAAAAAAAAAAAAAATATTTACTAGAAGAGGTACAGCATTAGGTAAAAGCAGAGTAAGTTTCTTCTTTTTTATTATCTTTTTTTCCTCAAAACGTCTGCTGCAAATTTTTTGATGACGGTTTTGGTGTCCAATCTGCTCGTCCTGTAGCTACAATCCAATTCCGATATAAATGATCATGTTCAGGAAAACTGCAACAAGCCATTACGTTTTCTTCAGATACCTATTTAATTAATAGACACTGCAGAAAACATTATTACATCCTCGAATAGTGGGTAATCATTCATAGAAAAATTGGCAACACCAAAAATTTTAGGTTAGAATTTCTAATTGTTAGTTAAGGCTTTTTAATCGATAAATTTACGGTTAAAGTACATGTTACACAATATGTGAATATCGAAATTATTACTGTATGCCTGGTAACTGATATAGAGTGGTATACTTACGAATGAAAAGACAATCCTGGCATTTTTGTTCAACTATCGCTTTTACACCTCATATTGCTACACCGCACCATGTTTTTATTTGAATTGTTATAATAGTAAGTCTAAATTGTTCATAACAAATTATAGCATGAAATACTTAAAATAAAGCACGTAAACTGTATTTTATACGAAGACGATAGCTAGTTAGACGTCAGCTGTCAAAATTTGTTTAGAAAAGTACTATGCTAACCTTGAAAAACATGGCACGCTCCGTGAAACAAAAAATCTTATTGTTCTGTTTCATTTCTTTACACAACATTGGCGTAAGTTGCTCTCTTTCTTGTGTGACTGCGACAAAAGATACCAATTTGTCTATAGCGTTCTCTGTCTACGGGAAACCGTGAAATAATCTCTTGGTATTTCATGGGAGCCTGGTACTTTATGCCGAGTTTGACGGTAGTGAGTGATACCAACCTCTACCTTAAATTAATTTTTACGAGGGTTTTAAATATTAGTTTATTGTTGTATTATTTATTGTAAATAATTATTACGTATAATATAATATATAATGAATTTATTCATCCGTGTATTTGCGAAATAAATAACTATCTGTGAAGTTAGATGAACGCCAAATAAATCTCTCGGTCTGTTATGGGACCCTAGTACTTTGTACAGTTTTGTCAAAGAACTGCTTCAACTAAAATACACATACACATAATTTATAATTTTTAGGTTGTCTGTAAGGTAGGCAGGCATATAAATGGCCGGTTGCACCAAACTTTTTAATTCCTTTTACGAATATCACTAAACCTGATATGAACAATTAGGATAATGTTATTTTTTATGTTATCAATACATAGAATATCTATTAAGTATTTAGACGAACAACAATAAATAGCAAAAATATTGTTTTATTTATATTTTTATTTTATCCTCCATTTTAACATCTTGAATGACGACAGTTTTTCCGTTTCACGTACATGTAACCGTATATTTTTTGGTGCAACCGGCTAAAAAAAAAAGAGAAAGTAAAAGTATAAACGCCAATACCGTCCAAAGCCTTTGGCAACAAAGTTTAGAGGGCGCCGGGACGAACAAGCGCCGTAGTTACCATCTTTAAGACTGTACTAGCCATGCATTTGATTCAAGTTTTAGCTCACAGTTTTAGCTTTCGACATGTCAACCAGCAGCTCCAAAGTATAAAATTATTTGCACCTGTTTAATGAAATTAAAACCAACATCATATTCATTATAAATATTTATTCATAATTGTTACATTGGGCATAATTTGGAATTTAGGATTTCAACTCACTCAATCACAAAAGAACTTTTTAAAGTTTTATTTTAAAGAAAATAAAACTATATATCATATTATTTCATCTGAGTCTGTGTAAAAATAGTTTACTGCTCCACAACTCTTGATTTAGTGCATCTTGCAGTTAAACATTACAAGTAACTGCAATATGCAGTTAAATTAACTGCGAAAATAACAATAACAAATAATTTTTCATTAATAATACAATCATGATTTAGACTTAAGCGTTTTTTTGGCGCAAATTCACTTTATTAGGCCTAGGAAATAGTAGTACAAATTGACATCATTTGTCTCGTACCTAGCCTTAATATTTTTTTAATAATCAAAATATTATAGATATTAAGTAATATAGTTTTGACTGAAACTATGTTCTCAAAAGTCGTTCGCAGTGTTGTATACACAAAAAATATCTATCCTTCTACATTATTTCAACAGGCAAACGACAATTGAATGAGTGGAGCAGTAGCTTTTGTTGGTGTTTAAAACGTTTATCGTAAAACTAATAGCTCTATTATACAAAATACGTGTGTTTCTATACAAACTTAGTGTATCAATAAAATTAAACATCTTGCTATATTGTCTAGCACGTGGGTCCAGAGAATTGTTCAAATAAACGATTAAAAAACAGAAATCAATTGATGAGAGATAATTTCTTTTTATAAGAATGCAATTTAAAACTAGATTAAATGATAAAACAAATATTTTCATGCAGTAAGTAGTCAGATAAAATATAATAGACATTAGACTATTAAATCTAGTTTTTGACGTGATATGAATGAAGGACATAAAAATGGAAAATAAATTACTCACTGGACCCGACATAAGCTTAAAAAATGCCAAAATCGACAATAATAATTGTCTTTCATAAGCGCATCACTAGGGTCAATTATGTCAACATGCAGATAAAAATCGACATTACTGTTTATCGATATATTTGCTATCGACATAATAACGTGCTTAGACATCTAACACGTATTTATCGCAGTCGATAGATCGTATTCCTTGGTAATTTTAGAATATTATAGTGCATATTAATTAACAGCGTGATAATTTAACTGAAAAAAATATATATATTAAAAATTTAATAATAAAATATTCATATACTTTTAGTTGTGGTAACAGAGGCAATAAATTCAAGTTACATGTATAAAAATATAAATAAATAATATGTAATAGAAATAGATTATTGGCACTAATTATGTTACATTGTTATTGCCTGTGGCATTGCCAGAGTGAGTGACACATGAAAGATAGCTCATAGTACTTAAGGATACTGAAACTTTCCGTCACTTTAGACGCCTACGCCTCTCCGCTATTTTCCAAGTTAAAAACTAGTATCAACTTCAGTTATTTGTTACATACGACCGAAAATCTTAATAGTTTTTAACATAATGCGTTATTTAAACATAGATAGGTAACGGTTTTGTCTAATTTTAATGGAAAAAATTAACAAAACTTGTGGCTTGGCTTAATCCATGTATCTGAAGCACTACAATACAATATTATTTGTAATTCTAGCGATCCGCCCTGTGTTGGCACGGGTGCTATTTATTATATAGATTCTCTACTATAATATGCATGTATTGTACATATAAACCTTTTGAATCACTCTGTCTATTGATGAAAATCGCATTAAAAACAGTTGCGTAGTTTAAAAGATCTAAGCGTACAGACGGCGGGGAGCGACTTTGTTTTATACTATAAAGAAATTTTCAATTTTGCAATTTATGTGGTTTCACATACATAAGTCACTAAGAATACTAGTTTCTACCGCGACTTTGTCTGCGTTGACTTCAGAATTGGATGTGAACAGATATTTTTTATTAGTAAAAAAATGGAGAAGGATGATTAGTTTTGATCAAATTATTACCTGAAAATAATTGTCAAGAATACATACGATCTATCGACCCGTGTAATTGCGTGTACAGTATAAATTGAGTTATCCGGTAGTGGCTAGTTCGGCTGTGATACATACTATCTTCATGTAACTATTACAACATCCTTGTGATTTCAACAGCTTCGCTCTCGCGTCATCCTGGAATGAGATAATACATTAATTAATTATTGTTGTCTACATATACATGCTTATTTATATTATCAACAGTACCTACTGGGAAGAGATAAGATTTCTATCAGTGATTATTTTATATTGGACTCTACTTAATCCTTACTAATATTATAAATGCGAAAGTAACTCTGTCTGTCTGTCTGTTACGCTTTCACGCCAAAACTACTGGACCGATATAAATGAATTTGGTACAGAGATAGAATAGACCCTGAGGAACAACATAGACTACTTTTTACCCGGGTGCGCTAAGTAGTTCCCTCGGGATGCGGGTGAAACCGCGGGAAACAGCTAGTTTACAATAAGATTAGAAAAAAAAAACAAACTATTTTTGCAGCTTATTCAATCGATTTTGAGTTCTATTACATACAGATAAGGCTGGTATTTGAGAACAAAATAATGTTTACAATAATTATATTCTGCATTGTATTTTGTTTTGTCACCTCAGCAATAGAGTTTAAAATCGTTTGAACAAGTGGTAAATTAAAGTTAAAATTACAGTTATTTGTGATTTTAGCAATACCATATATGTGGGTTTTTTGAGGAAAGAGATGTGCGAGCGAGAGAAATGGGAAAATGACAACTAGGAGTATTAAAATTTATGAAATTATAATTTTTCACTATCATTTTCATCAGTCTGTATGTAGGGTAGGGTGTGTGTAACCCCACCCTCATCAAACAATATTAGTAAACTAGCTGCCCAGCGCGACTTCGTTCGCGTGGTATGCAACCTCTACCCAACTCCTTGCTATAAACCTCACGGAGCCCGAGACCTTTCCAACGAATGCAAAACCGTGGAAATCGGTTCGTGCGTTCTGGAGTTATAGCGTCAGGAAGGAAAACACGACTTATTTTTATATAGTAGAGATAAAGCGTTAAACATTCTCACCTGTGATGGCATTACATCCATCCATTTTGTTCAAAGAAGTGCGTTCTGTACTGAAACAAATGAAAGTTCTATAGACGAGTGCGCCGTGAGGTTGTATGTAAGTACAAATGACCGACATATTTACATGGTCTTTTAAATTAATATTCTATGAGGGTGCTTGAAATTGAATAATATTTTAGTTATTGAAATACTAATTTTAGAAATTTTCGTAAATGCAACGATATATAAAAACTAGTCGGTACGGTACCAGTATATTTTATGAAAAATTTAAATAAAGTCGTAAACTATTTTGTTCTATTTCTGCCACAGAAATTAGCAAAATGGCGTAAGGATGGCGCATTTATGTCAACTTCATGCTCTAAACATTATCATTTTAATTATCTATGTAGGAAAATAAGAACAAAATAAGTTATGATTTTGTTTACATTTTTCGTAAAATCTATTGATATTGACTATAAAACAATAGTCAAGCACCCTCGTAATATATATTAATATAACATTTACTGAACATTTACATAACATTTACTGAAAATAATATGTATTTTTTTAGTTACATAACAAAGAGATCACCACATTTTTAATATTTGAAGGTACATATACAATTTGGTACAGTAATAATGATGTGAAATAAAATGATAATGTTTTTTTATTAACCAAGCTAAAAAAAGCGCATTGCATATTTCTATGAACAATTTAAAAAGTATATTATTGTCACATGTTAATTTTAAAGATATACATACAAAGATATAATATACAAATTCTCTAAATACAAGCAGAAATTTTAGGCTATCATTTTATCCCAACAGAAATTAATTGGCTGTGTACAACAAGATATCAGGCCTAAAATTTTACACAGGCAAAGGCGAGGGTATCAAAAAAATCTTTATTCAGTAGTTTTTACGAGTGAAAGAGTAACAAACATACATCTTCAAAAACTTTCGAATTTATAATATTAGTAGGAAGAGTTTCACAATATTTTCATTAAAAAAAAAACGTGTGGCACTCGGGGACTGCCGCGGTAAAGCTATTGCATAGCATTTTTATCAACTTATGCAACTATAATTAAATAAAATAAAAATAAATAACGCCGATACAACCAATGCCACCTAGAGGCGAGTTGCTGAACTAAAGAGACAAGCGTGATATTTCTAAGTCATTAAAAGTTCTGCTATTCATCGATAGATGGCAAAACTAAAAAGTATCACCGCTGTGCCGGTCGGAGTGGCGGGTGTTAGGTTTTTTTTCGTTACGGAATTTCTGGATTCGGTTTCCACGCTCAAGGCCCGCGATAGAAGCTATGCAATAGCTTAACAAATTACAATCTGGCCACAATTCAAGTTAGATTGCTGTTTCGTTTGTTCAACCAAATAAAGAGATTCAATTAGTGAAAATCCTTACTAATATTATAAATGCGAAAGTAACTCTTTCCTTCTGTCTGTTACGCTTTCACGCCAAAACAGTTGAACCGATTGAGATGAAATTTGGTATGGACATAGATTGAAACCCGGGGAGCGACCTATGATAGTTTTTATACGGGGGTGCGAAGCTTTCCTCGGGATGCGGGTGAAACTGTGTGAAAGAGCTAGTCAAATATATATTTTTTTTTTCATAAATTTACCATTTACCATATGATAGGCATTACATATTATTTACATAACAAAATAATGAATACTAATGGTCGAGGAGTTTTTGAAAACATGACATTTGAGAGTACATGATTAAGCTTTTACAATATTATTGCGTTAGGTACTAATTTAGTTACATATGTACTAAATGTGTTTACTGAGTGCAAGAATGACAGCATGATAATACAAAGCAAAGGGCGTGAAGACGAGGCAAAAAGGTTGTAACGAGTTGAAAGATTCCAATTTAGCTAAATTATAATTATTTAAAATTTCCTTTTATCTAAATTTTAAAATTATGTTTAATAATTTCACAATAGTTTTTAATATTTTTTTTTTTAAATAAATATTTAATTTTAATGTAAAAAAAATGTTTGACCTAATAAACTAGTATTTTTTCTTAGAACCTATAAGGAATCTTCTCAAAACTACAGGCTACTACAAAGCTTAGCTAGTAAAACTCGTTACAACCTAATTCGAAGCTGTACAAGCACAATGACGAGCACAGAGTAGTGAGTATATGGAGTATTCATAAGTTATTTTTTTAGATAGTGTACTCTTAACATTTCTATAACGCTGTATGCCACTGGGGTGGACAAACCCGGACCCCCGGACACATGGATTTTGTATTAAATGCTTTCCATCCACAATGCTACGCCAACTGGAGTATTTTTATACTTTTGAAATATTAAACAGTACTATAAATTCATGTTAAAAATATTGGTGCCATTACTATCAAAAAGAACTAGTGAGATTAAAAAACATTCAAAGCAAACAAAATGTATCTATCAAAGTGCGTACACTAATTTATCGACTGTATTTATCAATCCCGATATTCTAACCCATAATCACACCTTTCCTCTTATAAGCCGTAATCTTTTAGCTATGGAACTATTTTGTTCCTTTCTGTCAAAATTAATTTTAACTTGACAGATAAAGACAAAACACTTTTATAGATAAAAAAAGAGGCTTAAAAGGTGAATTGCGTTCTTATGAATAAGGGGGTTCCACTTTAATATTTTATGGCAGGTTGTAACTCCATGTACTGTATACTCTGTGGTGTCGATCAGCTGCACTTACAGCTTGTCCCTGTCCCGCGCCTCGCCGAACACGGCGCTTCTCGGGAACGAAGGCTGGCTGGAAGACCTCTCGTGTTTCGCTAATTGACATAAATGTTAGGCTTACCCACAGTTTTATTTGACCCCTAACCTTTCTCAACGACAAATAATACGTAAATATACGCCCCATGATTGTTTTACATGCTACAAAATTTATTTTTAAATACATTAACACATTACCAGTTTTTTTTTGCTTCAATTGCTCTAAAATCATTATGCTACTGACTATTTTAATTCAATTTTTGAGTTATAAATCCCACTTGCATTGCGGCCAAAGCTTTGAATAATAGAACTATATGCACCCAAAAAATGACTTATTAATTCTACTTTGGCATCCCGTAAAGAATTAAACAGCATATATATAACTTTGTATATTGGCTGACTAAAGCCCAATTTTCCAAAGTTTGAAGCTATAAGTATAAAAGTGAAAATAATAATTACCGTTTGTAATAACTCCACCGTAAGAATTACTGCTGAACTTTGGAGGTTCTTGAGAATGCTGAAAAATGCAAGGAATAAAATAAATTTCTGGTTATACTATTTTATGCACATTAACACCCAGTTGCATAAAAAAATATCAGATTACTTAGGGCCAAGTTCACCGACAGATGGTTACCTAATCGGGCCGTTAAACAAAATCTTTTTTTAACTAGAAAGCTGGAATCTTTGTGTTTCACACTTCTAGTTCAACTCTGGTTTGCTAATCGACCGTTTCAGGAATAAAAATCTCAAATAATATGTTACCCATCGAAAGTTGGAAGTTTGAATTTATGGTAAACAGCTGTTTTGAGTTAATCAGACCGTTATCTCGTTGGTGAACTTGGGCCTTATATGTGAAACGGAAGTACTGTCATTCAAGATCTGTCAAAACGGAGGATAAAATTGAATAATTTTGCTATTATTTCATGTTTTTCGTCGTATTATTTACTATAAAGGTTTATTAAAAAATTATATCTATGTATTGATATCATAAAAAATATTAAAAGTTTGCTAATTATTGATATCATGTTTTGTGAAATTCGTAAAAGTATAAAGTATAAATGATAATAAGTTTGGTGCAACTGGCTGTCAGACATGTTAAACATATAGATTTTTTTCTAAGACTCCAAGACCACTCCATTCTATTAGAGCTAACAGCTAATGGATCTAATGAAATAGTTTCTGTGTACCTATAAAAGCCACATGCAAAAAGAGGAACATGTTTAATAACAAAATTCTTGAAATCAAATGTAGAATTTATGAAATACAAATATAATAAGATTGGAAAATATTATAAGTTTTGTATTTTGCACAAGTCCAATATACAACACAATGATTGGTTTGTAATAATTTTGTGTGATTCAGTAACAAAATATGCAGGATTTTTTTTCTATTCACAAAGAGAACTTAAAACGATAAGCTAATATCGACTGAGTCGATAGAAAAATTGGGAATCTTAGACTTTGTTTAAGCATCATAGACTTAATTTTAATAAATTAGTAAAAAAGAACCCCTACCTCCATCTCCCTAATATTCCTCATAAGCGTATCAATATCATCGTTGGTAGCCTCCTCACTTTCACTCTTCCGCACATCCTTATCCTTCTTACAATTGCTATTATTCACTTTTTTGTTCGCGTCATAGTTCACACGCTCCTTAGAAGGCACTGTCTCACTTTTATCACGTTTTGGTTCACTTTTGTCAGTCCTATTGTCCTCCACTAACTCCACGTCACTGCTGCTGTCGTCCACCGCTAGAGGTTCCTGCTCACTCAGAGGGTCGACGTCAGAGATGATGACGACATCTTTCTTCTTTTTGACTTCAGGTGGCCGTTTATCCGGTTTCGCGAAGGTAGGGGAGTGGTGTACAGGAACTAAGGCGGGTCTAGGGATGTTGTTCTCAGTGACTCTCATGTTCTCAATCTGCTTCTGGGGGATTTCCTCCTTAAGTTTCGGACTGGGATCCTTTTTACTTGGCTGGTAACTAGTGTCGACGTGTAGCGGTGATGCTACTCTCTTCTCTTTGACTTGACTCTTCTCAGATTTCTTATTCTTATCTTTTTTAACCATTTCGTTTAATGCTGCTGGTGATTTTACTCTTATGAACCCTGCCTGCTTGTCTGGGGGTGGGGGTGGTTGGACATTGTTGTTGACTTTTTTCTCAGGCTTTGGGGGGTTGTTGGGGACCGGCGTTATGGTAATGCTGCCTATATTGTTGGGGGGAATGTATAATTCTTCTTTCTTATCACTGTCTTTTTTGTCTGGTTTGTCTACGATTAGGTCTTTACTGATGGAAAAGCTGTTCATAATTGAGCCGAAGACGGAATTGGTTTTGTAGGGAGCCTTCGCGTCGTCTGCAGCTGCGGCTGCTTCCGTCTTGTCAGGCGACAGCTTGGTGTTGGTGGTGGTGACGGTGAGCGAGCTCGGGAACTGGATGGGTTCCGTGAAGGTTGTGGAGGGCAGGGTTTCGCTGCGCTGTGGCAGGGGCTGGGGTTCCGTGCGCTGTGCCGGAGGTTGGGGTTCAGGGCGCTGGGTGGGCGGTTGTGATGCTGAGCCGAGCCGCTGTCGTTTCAAGTCTGACACTTTGATTTCTTTGCTGAGACTGAAATTAAAAAAGGTTTTTTTTTATTTACAATAATTATTTAGAATATTTTGCGCTAGAATGAGGCTTGTACTCTTTATAAGATATTAAATCATTATCGTCTTAAATTGCCAGCGCTGATGTAGCGGTAACCGCCCGTTCACGACTTCGGTCTAAGCGGCGAGCGTTGCGGCGGGCGGCGCGGCGGCGCGGGCGCCGAGCGGCGCGTCTAGCACGCCACGTACCCTCACTAGCGGCGAGCGGGAGCGGCCGAGGTGGACGTACTTGGATACTCAAAATTAAATTCATAACGTCATCTACATTATCCCTTCTCTGTTTTGAAAGCAATATATATTTTTAAAACAAGATATTCTTAATATTAGGGAAGGAGAACACAACCTGAATAAAGATCGGTATTTAAATGGAAAATTTCGTGATTTATACGAAGATTAAAGAAAATATCCAGATAAGTTTTATGAGTACACAAGAATGAGAGTGACATAGAAGAACATTTAAAGCAGCACATCAGATAAATCTTTCAATTCTTTAATCAAAATCTTTGTTTTCGTTCTTCCCATATTTTTTTAATGACATGTTTAAATTTATTTTTAGGATGTTTTGACATCCATAGAGGCGATCGATTTAAAATTTCTGATAAAAGCGCCTCGGCGTTCATGACTGCTACAAAATCCTTTAAAATATTTCAAGCGTCCCTGAGTCCGTCACTCCTACACCGCCGTTCGCGCCGCTCTGGGTCGTGGCGTCGCACTCCTGCGCTAGTACATTTGTTCCCGCCGCCCGCCGCGCCGCGCGCCGCTGTACAATTCGCTCGGAGAAATTCGCGCGGTTTTTCGCTGTGAGCGGCGACTCGTGGCGTGCTTCATACATTTCTATACATTTGATTTCGCCGCTCGCCGCGCCGCGCTAAGCCGCCGCTCACAGCGGCAAGGTCGTGAATAGGCCGTAATACATTCACTATATTCGTTTGGTTACCGTACACCCGGCATTGACTGTTGTTATCATTTAAAATCGACCCGAAATATTGTCGTTGTCAGTGTGGTGTTTAAAGGCTATTTTCGCAATTAATATTCCTTTTTGGAATTTGTGGGAGTATCATAATGATGATTAATTGTGTCTTGCGATTTAGTCAGTTTAAATAAGTGAAGAGTGTATCTCGTGGTACAGGACAGCTATCATAAGAAGAAAGGCAGACTATTATCTTTTTTCGATTTTGAGTATATGTATTGATATACACATTCGTAATTAGAATTTAATCCTCATTTCAAATATCTACTCTACTCAATATCGAAAAAAAAATAATTTTAGTTCAATCTTTTTTGTAATGAGGTTAGAAAAGTAGTGTGAGAGCGGGTAGTGGGTAGGTACAGGCACTCACTCGGCCTGGCGCAGCAGCGTGGGCATGCGCACGAAGCCCTGCGGGAACAGCGGCAGCACGCGCGCGAGCAGCAGGCGGGCAGCCCCCGGCCCGGCCAGGCGCGCGGCCCGGGCCAGCAGCGCGCGGGAGCGGCCGCACCAGGGGAAGCGGCGCTTGGGCAGGCGCTTCTCCACGTGCGGGGCGCCCTCCGCCGCTGACGCTATCTGGATCTTCTTCCTGCGAGGAGTAGCCAGCATTGTGTTACGTGTGTGAGTAACACACTGTGTGTTTAGGGACGAATATAGTAAATAGACTTCTGTGAACTAAACATGCAGATCGATGTAGTTTATTAATCACTAGCTTCCGCCTGCGACTTCATCCTCAATAAATGAGCTATCTAACACTGAAAGAATTTTTCAAATCGTACCAGTAATTCTTAAGATTAACGCGTTCGAACGAACAAATTATTCAGCTTTATTATATTAGTATAGATTATTTAATTGATCTTGAAAATAATAAAAAATATTATATCATACTAAATCCTGCATGTTTGAAATTAATTTACTTATCATATTTAACACAAAAAATTAATAAATGCTAACCAAATAAATACAATACATTCTTCACTACTACCGATTACACACAAAATTATATTAGACAGAAAAAACATCTACAGACTTACCTCTCCTCTTGTACTCTTTCACATTCTGCATTATAATTAGCTATCATTGCGGGCGTGCGTTCGTCTATTAGTGCTTTTAACCTGAAACCAAGACACACATTTAAAAATAACTCATGATATCATCCACAGCAATTGATAAATCAATAAATGGCTCAGTTAATCCATGGATAGGTGAACTATATCATACAAATTCTTCCTTGTCTCAAAAAGCACTGTTTATCTCAACTATCATTAGTACAGCTTGGCAATAAAGAGTAGAAATTAATAGGGGCGCCACTTTACCGTTCGCGTGGCAACCCGCTGCGACCGTATAGCGTACCATCCTATCGTCTTGATACTAAGCTGTATTTCTATAATTAATTAATATCAGTAAGTATTATAAAATGTAATAACAAGTATTCACGTCATGTTACTGAATACAAATTACTTATAAGCACTAATAATGTAAGCACTCCTGTGTTTACAAATTTTTTTGGGTATAAAAAAAAGGCGTATGAATATAGCGTTATTATATTTGATTTCAATAAATCTTCCTCTAAATATTCCACGCCCGCCACATCCATGTCTTGGCTAGAGCTAGCCATAAACTCATCTGAGTCATACTCAGATTCAAAGGCACTGCGCTATCATGTTGGAGATTGATTCCTAAACGTTTAATGTCCAAGTACGAGCCCTCTCATAAATTCATAATACTCCTTTTCTATTTTGTTAACATGTTGGCATGAATTTTTTTGAACTCCTACTCGGTTATAGATTGAAATGCACGTTCGGTGCTTCCTATAAAGATAAAAAATTTATTAAACCTCTATCAATATTAAACGTAAAAAGTTTACGGTACCTATCTATTTTTTTGTGATTTTTAAATGCTAGTTATAACAAGTATTATATTATCTTGTGATCACACTCATAGATAAAGTTATGTAGAATTCGAATTTACATATTGCAGAGTATCAAGGCTCAAGCCACTCAAGTATCAATATTATCTAGTCGCGCTATACCAAAGTGTCAAAGACAAAACGTAAACATAACCTATATGCTCGATGTTTATTGTTCAAAATTTCACTTATTTCGTATTCAAGCAATTCAAAACTAAATAGAGATCATAAATTAACACTTGATACAACTAAATACAACAAAACATACCTGTCATAATGGCGGTACTTTGGTAAATATCGTCGAGATCGGAAAGAAGAGTTTAAGCCTCATGTTCGACCAGATATCGCCTATAAACATTATAAATTGTTTCCTTGCTAGTACTCCGAATGGTTTTATTTATTATAACGTGGTTTTTTAACGTTTTGATGGTCGAAATAAAAAAATAAGTAACTCGCGAACTTTGTTTACATCGAACGACACAGAACGACATTAATTGCCAGCAATAAAAAAAATTCGTTCCGTTTCTAGACTTTTTTGCCAAGCTGTAAATGTTTGACAGTCATTCATTACAGATAGTCAGAAGCCAAAAAAACTGACATCCAATCTGGCAAAGGTGTGTGGTGTTTACCAGTAACTGGGTTTTGGAGAGGTCAGATTAGCAGAAAACCTCAACGGTAGAAACATAAATTTGTAAAGCATAAAAATATTGCAGACTTTACTTATTATTACTTACCTAAATAAAGTCTCGACAATCATAGCTTCCCTCTGTTCAAAAGTAAGCGAGTTAGGATCGAAGTCTTCCAGATCGTCGTCAACTTTGCGCTTGTTGTTATGTGTTATTGTAGTTGTAGTGGTTGTGGTCGATGACGTAATAGTTGTTGTCGATGTTGGGTTGGCAGTGGTCACTGTCGTGGCAGGTGTGGGTTGAGCAATTGTCGTAGATGACGCAGCTTTGGATGGGAATATATTTTATATTATAAACAGGTCTCGTCTTGAGTTAGACTATTGGAACTTCTGAATTACATTTCTTATATCAGGTGGTTGATTCCGTTGCTACATTCCCGACTCGCTTTATGCTGTTAGCACTACAGAGCTTGAACTATGGGAAAATTTACAGGCTATTTTTAGGCTTAATTAGGCCCTAAGGCCTCTGATATGGAAATATAACAACTGCTATTAAATTATTAAGGTAACAGCTGGGGACGGCTTTCTCAGGCACAGGGGTTCAACACTACCAACTTCCTGACTGCAGGCTGATTAGTACAATTTTTTTTTAATCCCCGGAGCAATATCGGCCCAAGAAATCGAAAGGTTCACAGCAGTTGCATTTGTGATCACTAGCCTAACGAGGCAATCAAGCAGGTTTTTTTTTTCGTATGGGAAATCATCAAATGACCCCTCCCGCCGGGGGTTGGGTGGTCGTGTTAGACTCCTACTGACTAAAACCCATCCATGTTCCTTCTTCAGCCCTTTGTACTCCGGGGGCGCGGAATCTCTGGAACCTCCCGCAGCAGTGTAGCAGTAGGATATGTTACCGGGAGCGGCAGGCGCGGCGCGGTGTCGGTGCTGCAGCTTGGCGCGGGAGGTCCCCAGTGCTCGCGCGGCTCGCGCCCAGGCCGCGCTGCCGGCGCCCGCGCTGCTGCCCGCCAGCGCCCGGGACAGCCTGCACACACACACACACACATTGTAACACTCAGTTGTATAAAAAATATCAGGTTACTTATACGTGAAACGGAAGAACTGTCATTCAAGATCTGTCAAAATGCAGGATAACATTAACATTATCGTCTAAATATTAACGATATTTGTTACCTTAATTATTTTATCTATGTATTGAAAACATAAAAAGTATTAAAAGCGTGCTAATAATTGATATATCATGTTTTGTGATATTCGTAAAAGTATAGCGATACTGGACATATGGCACTGTCCACTATAAATGCCAAAAAAACCCCTAAATTCCCAATCTACCTATTGCTTCTCTGACTTTCCTTGATTTTCCTGATAGTGGACACCCTGAACGTAATTGTTAGTCATTCTAAGGTGTTAATTAGAATATTATGACTCTTTAGGAACAGTAACTAAACATTTTAATCACTAAGCTTGTTGCAGAAATTAACTCTACTAATTAATAGAGATTATCAGCATAAACAAACGATATTAAAAGTAGTGACTACTAAATGCCTTGAAACAGTAGATTCCAAATAAAATGTTGCGATCTTGTTTTATTCTTTGAAATAATAGGCACAGTTGCAAATTTTATATAGAAAAATATTAATGTCATCTTCCATATAAGAAAAAAACCTAACATCATCAGGTTTAGTGTCCGTTTTATTGTTTTTCTCTACATCTTGACGATCTCATTAAACCAGTTTGTCTGAGAATAACTCTATATTTTTTGTTTATTTAGCTTGGTGAGTAGTCAAAAGAATCAAATGTCATCTTTTTAGAATTGGTGAACTAAACTCCCCAGCAACACGAGTTCAGTGATTTTTATCTACCTGACGATGTAGTGGTCGGCGAGCTCGAGCAGCTGCTTGCGCGAGGTGACGGGCTGCTGCGCCAGCTGGCGGCTGACGAAGTTCTCGAGCGACTCCAGCGCCTGCAGCGCCGTCGGGGACAGCTTCGCTTCCACCTTCATCTCCGTATCCCTGGGAATGACCATTATATTAGAGTGATTGATACCACCAATCAAGCAGATTTTCTCATAGATTTTGTTTGGTACATCGTGTGACGTCAGTTTCCAATTGTTTATTTAAAATCGGTAGTGTCACACGGACGGACAGAAAAGAGAGTGATCTTATAAAGGTTCCTTTTAAGGTATGGAACCCTAAAAACGTATTTAAAAAATCATTAATTGAAATTAATCGAGTTTTCAGGTACAAAATGAAGTGTTTTGGATAATAAATAGTATCAATTGGCCAATTTACATCCAAACTAATTATCATTAATGTAAGTTTCTTTGTTATGCTTCACGGTAAAACGGCTAAACCAATTTAAATGAAATTTGGTATGCAGATAGACTAACACTTCCTAAAGGTTTAAGGATAGTTTTTATCCGAGTGTGCGAAATAATTACCTCAAGACCAGAGTGAAATCGCGAGAAATAATTTAACCCACAAAAAATAATAACATGATTACTTGGAAATATCCAATAGAACTGTTGTTAGCTTTTTACCAAACATGTTCATCACTATATATTCAGACTAGTAGACAATACTTGCCTGGAGCTATCAGACGTAATGGCATTCTCAGAGCTCGGCGCCGGCTTAGACGTCAGCGAGTCTGACTGCGATGTCCGCGAATCTGCGCTCTCGCCGTCACCGTGAGCATTATCTGCAACACATGCATTGAAAAATTAATAGAATTTAGTATATTCATAATGGTGCCGATTCTGACTTACACACGACTAAACTAATTTTAAAATATCATGCTCTTTTTCTATTGCGAAATACAAGAAGAGGATAGCAAGTAATTCAGTGCTGTCAAATTAAATGACAGATGACATTTTGTTCGTACAGGTTTGTTAATTTAGTCGAGATGTTACGTCGTGATGATTACAATTTGTATGGAAAACTACTTTTTTCTAATTTGACAGGTGTTAAAAGTTTGCTATCCCCTTCTTATATTTGTTGATGTAAGAGAGAATTATAGACTAAATTTAATTTAGATGGTGTCAAGAGAATCGCGGCCAATGTCGTGGTAGCCCAGTGGTTAAGACATGTGACTTTTCTAGTCATACGTACTTTCTAAAGTTTATCTTAGGCGTCACTGACTAATGGTGAAGGAAAACATTGTGAAGAAACCTGAACGTTAAAAGTCTGAAATCGCCAATCCGCCTTGAGCAAGCGTGGTGATCAATGCTCATGCCTTCTCTGTATGAGAAGAGGCCTGTGTCTTGCAGTAGGACGATATATAGGCTGCTGATGATGATGATATTCATGTGTCGGATCGTGGGGAGGATAAAATGCTGGTACTCAGCTGCATTTTTTTTTTCTACATGACCTCTTGCAGGGTGCTTCTAACAGCATTCGACCTGCTTAACCGGACAATTACTCAGCTGCAAAGACTGGAAGCCTTAATATAGTAGGGAAAAGGCTAGGCAGATGATGATCGTGGGGTGAATATTCATTACTCTCCCGAATTTATATCAGTTAATTTGGACATCATCAGAGATCATCTGGTGAAAGTGAATCTTTACTAATATGAACGTAAAAATAATGATGCTGTCTGTCTGTTACGTTTTCACGCGAAAACGGCTGTTTTTTTTATGAAATTTAAAGACATCGTTTATGCGGTTTAGGCTGTGCGTTGGTCCGTCAGTCATTCAGGACAAAGCATTTTATATGTATGAATTGGTTGGTGACCTACCGTCAGAAGTTTGTTTCCCAGACGTAGCAGCTGATGAGTCAGTGCGACGGACTTTCTTGGCTTTCTTCTTATCAATCTTTTTGTTTTTCTGTTGATGGAAATCAATTATTTACAATAAGTATATTAAATACTAGCTGTTTCCCGCGGTTTCACCCGCGTCCCGAGGGAACTTCTTCGTGTACCCGGGTAAAAAGTATCCTATATGTTAATCCAGGTTATAAACTATGTGTGTACCAAATTTCATCCAAATCCGTACAGTAGTTTTTGCGTGAAAGAGTAACAAACATCCATACATCCATACTTACAAACTTTCGTCTTTATAATAGTAGTAGGATACTCAATCATATTTGGAATAAATGATTGAATTTAATTATATTATGAATAGAAACTTAATTGTGTTTTATTATATTACATATTAGAGAATCCCGTTGTTTAATCATTGTTATTATTTCTTTTACAAAAATAATCGTGTCTCGTATTTTTTTTTATATATAGTATATAATATAGTATAATAAAATAAAAATAATATACTTATGACATGAGACAGTGGGAAAAATTTATCACAGGGCTAGTGTTGGCGAGGGTATATCATTACCGTATAATGCCATCTTTAATTAGACTTTTGTTAAATAACTTAGCTGTCTTTAATAATATTGTGCTAAATGAAATCCTTACTAATATTATAAATGCGAAAGTAACTCTGTCTGTCTGTCTGTTACGCTTTCACGCCAAAACTACTGGACCGATATAAATGAACTTTGGTACAGAGATAGAATAGACCCTGAGGAACAACATAGGCTACTTTTTACCCGGGTGCGCTAAGTAGTTCCCTCGGGATGCGGGTGAAACCGCGGGAAACAGCTAGTATTATATAAAAATATTCATTCCCACTTTACGTGTTTGGGAGCTACCTTAATTTTTTTTTCATAGTTTTATTTTACAACTTTGTCGGCGTGATCAATATACAGATCTATACCTACTAATTTCAGCTTTCTAGTTCCAAGAACCTCTGAACTATGCCGCGGATAGACAGACAGACAGACGGACGGAATGGCGAAACTATAAGGGTTCCTTGTCGACTACAGAACCCTAAAAAGACCATATATGACTTACTAGCTTCTGTCCGCGACTTCGTCCGCGTGGAATAGTGGTGCTCCGCTCCTATTTTAGCGTTCCTCAATAAATGGGCTATCTAACACTGAAAGAACTTTTCAAATCGTACCAATAGTTCCTGAGATTAGCGCGTTCAAACAAACAAACAACTCTTCAGCTTTATTATATTAAGTATAGATATGTATTAATTAGTTATTTATTCACCTTCTTCCGATGTTCAGTCTTGTGCGAGTCGACGTCGCCGTTGGCGATCGCCTTGGGGTCTTTCTCGTCCTGGCTGGACTCTGAAGAGCTCTCCGAGGAATCATCTTCGCTACTGCTCGATGAGATGCGCCTCTGTGACGATGACAATAATTTTATTAGTAAACTAGATGACCCGGGGAGCTTCGTTTCAACATATTATTTTTCTGTTCAAAACCCAAATAGTGTCCGGGTTTTTTTTTGCCCGGACACTATAAACTTGGACAAATCCGGGGAAAACCAGACCGATCATCGTCATCATCAGCCTATTTATTGTCCCAGTGCTGGGCACAGGCCTCTTCTCAAACAGAAGGCATGAGCATAAATCACCACGCTTGCTTAAGGCGGATTGGTGATTTCAGATTTTTTTTTAAGTCTAGGTTTCCTCACGATAGTTTCCTTCACCGTTGACGTCTAAGATATACTTAGAAAGTACATAATAATATGACTTTAGAAAAGTCACATTGATACTTGCCAGGTTTCGAACCTGCACACATTTACACGAGAGGCAGGTGCCTTAACCACTAGGACACCACGACTTTAATCCATGCCACGACCCCCATCCCTAATTTCACCATAACATGAAGGTTTTTTCGCAAGAGGTTCCGAGGGTTCGATTCCCGGCCGGGCAGAAATTGACATGTTGAATTTTAATTTCTGTGACGGGTCTGGGTGTCTATGTATAATATGTATGAATTAAAAGAAAAAGTATATAAGTAGTATATCCGTTAAGCTAGCACCCATAACACAAGCATATTAGTTGCTTACTTTGGGACTAGATGGCGCTGTGTGAAATTGTCCAAAGATATTTATTTATTTTTATTAGTTTAGCATGCTCACCTTATTCCTCCTACCTCCCGGCTCCGCGTCGGATATCGCCGACTGGTTGTCAGGCACGCTCTTGAACTCCAACGAGCCACAGTTGATGTAGAAGCCGCCGTGCAGAGTGTCGCACTCCGGGGGGATCATCTCATCGTACTGGAACATGAATGTAGCGTTATTTGTATGGGAAGGTATACTGAGGTAGTAAGGTATACTCAAACACCTTTTTTCACCACAAAACCCTGTTTTTAACCCTTCCTACCTATTTCTACTGTAACGTTATTAAAACATTAGCTGCCTCTATCCTTATTCACTACTCTGTGGCCTGTTACAGGTGCATATTGAATCTACCTGACACGGTTATACATACCTGGCTTTGAGTAGGATTAGCGTTCTCTGAACTGAATTCTTCAGTTAGATATTTAGGTAGGAATTAAATTAGCATAGAAATGTACTGTGTGGTTAGTCGTGACTTCGTGGGAGGAGCTCGTGGCTAAGTAACAGTCGCACGGGTCGACCGATCACAGGTTAAGCTGCCCTTGGCGCGGTCGGTCCGTGGAACGACCATCTATGCCATAGCGAGACTCCTCCGTGCCTCAGAAAGCATGTTAAGCTGTTGGTCCCGGTTGTCATTTGTAGATCTTTGACAGTCGTTACGGATAGTCAGAAGCCAGAAAGTCTGACAACCAGTCTTACCAAGGGGTATCGTGTTACCCGGTGACTGGGTTGTGGAGGTCAGCTAGGCAGTCGCTCCATGTAAAAGACTATAATACATGTAAGATACTCAGCTGCGTCCGGTTTAGACTGGAAGCGGACCCGAACATAGTTGGGAAAAGGCTGGGCGGATGATATTTGTATGGTAAGGTACTGAGAATACTCCCAACATCAATTATTTTATCTAGCTATTTCTCAGTTTCACTCGCATCCTGAGGGATTAACTTTCAGCATCCTACCCTATGTGTTAATCCAGATTTCAAACTATCTCTGTACCGAATTTCATCTCAGTCCAGCCGTTTTGCCGTGAAAGCGTAACAGACAGACTAGAGTTACTTTCGCATTTCTAATATTAATAAGGATTAGCAGGGAGACTCTTTAGGTGGATTTTAGTTTAGTTTTAATCTGAAAATGGAAGTAATTTCCGCTATATACTTTACATTCTCTTAATTTTATCAGCATATTATATACAAAGTGTAGTGTTTCATGTAGATCAGATAATGAATATAATTTGTATAAATTGTAACTCTTTTTCCAATCTCATGTTTTTTCTTTTGGTGAACATTAAAATTATGTACTATTTTATTCTAGATACTACTAAGATTTCTCAGAAATTAGGTCCAATGGAGAAGATCTTCATCACACTTCATTTTGGTTCACACAATAAAAGAGAGGAAACCTGGATACAAGACAAAGTGAAGAAACCTAGACTTAAAGTCTGAAATCGCCAATCCGTCTTGAGCAAGCGTGATGATCAATGCTCTTGCCTTCTCTGTATGAGGGGAGCCTGTGCGCAGCAGTGGGGCAATATATAGGCTGATGATATGATATATATTTTAACTTTACTTCCCTCGGGACGCGTAAAAGCTAGCAAACTGTCTCACTTATAAAAAACCTGTTACCTGCCTAACCATTTTTCACTTAAGCCTTACTTAACGTCGTAATCCAAGATTAAGCTATTAAGTTCTGATTAACGCTAAACATCATTTATAAGTGATTTTTTTACTAATCCGTTGCAGATTAAAAATAACTCGGACTTTATAAGTAAGACGTCTACAGGTGTCGTTACGGCAAAGCATAACAATCTCAAAAGGGTTATTTCGAATCTGTGTCATTATTAGTCAAATGCTAAAACGGGCATCTTCTGGAAACATTCGATTGTGTATTCCAGTGGCGACGACACTTCCTCTACTAAAATATCGTGACCCAGATACTGTTTTTGGCTTAGCACTTAATTGCCTTTGCTTTAATTACGTATTGTGAAGTTGTATGTAGGTATTTACTTATGTTAGTTTTATTTTACGGTTGCATAGAATATAAATATGATCAAATATTAATATCCTTACTAATATTATAAATGCGAAAATAACTCTGTCTGTCTGTCTGTTACGCTTTCACGCCAAAACAACTGGACCGATATAAATGAAATTTGGTACAGAGATAGAATAGACCCTGAGAAACAACATAGGCTACTTTTTACCCGGGTGCGCTAAGTAGTTCCCTCGGGATGCGGGTGAAACCGCAGGAAACAGCTAGTCTTATTTATAAAAAATGAATTGCTGATCGTTAGTCTCGCTAAAACTCAAGAACGGCTAGGTCGGTAGCTGATTTTGGGTTTGAAATGTTTGTCGTAGTCCAGGGAAAGTTTAAGCAGTGAGAAAAATTAAGATAGATGGGAGGTGATACGAAGTTCAACATCAGTTGTATATGGTCATCTAGTTGTAAATAAAATATGACATGTTTATAATATACAGTAAAATTGAAATAGACAGCTGTATTGCTGGGAAGTTTGCTCATCACTGCTCCTTTTTTCCAGCCATAACATTAAGAAGCATTGGGCGTTTATGGGGAGCTGTCATAATGTATTATTCTGACGTGAAAAAGTACTAATTTTATCTTATTTCAATAAAAAATATAATTTAAAAAAATATATGCCACTAGCTGTTTCCCGATGTTTCCAGGGTCACCTCTATTTTCTTACCAAATTTCATACAAATCAGTTACTTAAGTCATTCTCAAGTTATAGCATGACCAAGGGAAATAGGTAAAAGGTATCCATTTTTAACCGACTTAAAAAAAGGAGGTTGTGTATTCGACCCTTATGTGTCCCCGCAATTTTTAATATATAGATACATGTGTTTGTCACTTGTTTTATTTTTCCTGTAAAATATAATATGTAGGTTAATTCCTACTTATATGGCAAATTTGTTAGGACGCATGACATGACACATTGTGTATGTATTTATGGCTGATTGTTGCTCTTTCACGCAAAAACTATCGAATGGATGAAATTTTTAGGATACTTTTTATACGGGTATAAATACCCATCCCAAGTCTACGCAGACGAAATCGCGGTAGAAGCTAGTTTCTATAGGTATACTTTAATTATTAGAGATATGGCGCTTTCCAAACTACGGACATCAAATTTCAAAAACAATGGAATCTATACAAAAATATACAAATTTAAAGACAAAGCCTTTTCATATATGCCACTTGACCTAGTAGCTTCGCTTTGAAAGTTTAGACCAACTTACTGCCAACCAATTACATGACCGAACTATGCAAAAATAATATTTGTTTTTTTTTCATTGGCGATAAAGGTGTGCTGTCATTTTTATAAATTGTTCAAAACTTTAGGTTGATAGCATAAGTACTGAACACACAGCAGTGGCTATGACAGACAGGCAGACACCCAGTCACACGCACGCACCATAAAGGGATGTTCGAAAGAGTTACCGCGCTCCCGGAACAATAAAGGCTGAGGAAGGAACATGGATGGGTTTTAGTCAGTCAGAGTTTGACACTCCCTTCCGCTCCACCTATGACGGGAGGCGTCATTTGATGATTTCCCCACCCGAAAAAGGGTTCTTCTACTTCTGCCCAGGGCTGCGAGATTGTTCGAAAGAATTACCGCATTCCTGGATCGCTGGATTTTAGTCAGTAAGTCTGACACTTCCTTTTGAACCCTAAAAACACACACAAAATTGTATGTATTTGTCTTAAAATCAAGTACTAAATACTAACCCCATGTGTGTTGTCGATGAAAGAGTCATTTTCATCGTAGCCAGCGCCAATGTCTGCAAAATCGTCGTGTTTCGACCGGCCCTTGCGGCCGTATGTGCTCTTGCCGCCCTGCAATATTACAAAATGACTATCATATAGATATATCGAAACCTTCAACTGTCAAGAAATGGTCGAAAAACCCTGTAATGTGCAGGCCGAGCCCTTTCATATTTTGATAACCCACATACGGTACTTTGACATTTTAAACCCCCAATACCACCCACATTTTCCATAAAAGCAATACTATTTCTTTACTTTTTTAATACTGTTCCTTTCAGGTCATACATAAGTCAAGCATTAATAGTTCCCGAAATAATCATCTGTGACAGACAGACAGACGAAGTGAAACCATTAGGGTTCCTTTAATCATTTTTGGTCGAAATCCCTAAAAATACTTGATGCATTCGCAGCAAGCCATCCAAAAGGGAGGTTTCTCAATGAAGCAGATAACAGTTTACGATTTAATTACTGAAATATTGCAACTAATCCAATAAAAAGAGACCCTACAAGGAAAAAGGTATAAAATTGGTAGGCACCTATTTAAATATGCGCTTTACCGAGGAAAAGTTTTCGATATCTATCGATATCCACTCATTGGATGACGTGTATACATCAGCCTTTTTGTGACATTGAATTTCCTGGGAAATTACCTTTAAAGTATGCAATAAACAGTTATTTTATTTTCTGTATGACAAATTCTTGAAGAATAATAAAAGAGAAACAAAAAAAATAATTCAATGCTTTCGTTTTAATCCTTATTACTATTTTTTTATGAATACGATAGGTATGGCTGGGGACTTAAACAAAAAACCAAAAGGGTTCCTTTTTACCATTTTTGGTACGGAACCCTAATAATTAAATATAGTTTTACATGGTATTAGTACCCAAAAAATATTTCACGAAGAAGCGTAGAAAGTACCTATATAAAGTTTTTAGATATTGTGATATTTAATATCACATTCGACAATAACAACATATTATGTATAAGATTGTCATTTTCAACCTTTGTTGCACTTAGAGTGGTGTAGTAGGTACGTACTTTCATGTTTTAATGAACAATTTTTTCTATACTATGACTAAACCTTTACAATAAATACGTTTTCCGGGTCTCTTGTTATAGTTCTTTAATATTATTATATTATATGACCTTGACAATATTCTTCCTGTAACTAAAGGTAGGTTTAAAAACTTACATATTTCTGTTCAAACTTCCTGGCAATGCGTTCCACGTCATCGTTATTCTCTGAGAAGGGATCCAGCCCAGCCGTCTTCCCGTTCTCTCTCTCTACTCTTTTCTTTCTCTGAAACATAACAGGGTACGTTTGAAATAAGGCGCAAATAATTCTTTTACAAAAAAAAAAATAATAGTAATCTTCCAATTCGTCTTGGGCAAGCGTGGTGATCAATGCTCATACCTTCTCTGTATGAGAAGAGACCTTCGCCCAACAGTGGGTCAACAAAATAGGCTTTTGTAGTGCATTAATTTATTGTTGCAGATGTAAAATAAAAAAAAAAACTATGCCATTCAGTTGCTATGTCAAAAAGTTTTAGCGATAGCTAATCAATAGCACCGTTTGACGTTAGCGGAAGTTAAAGATAGCAACTTGGTTATGCTGTCAGCTTGGAAACCACTCGCCCTTTGTTAGTGTGTCGTCTAGAACCAATAGGTACTGCCTTTAGGGTATAACGTGTAGAAAGAACACAAAGATTGGAAAGAAAATTAGTAACGAGACTAATTCGGAGATTCAACAATAAAAGACAGGACTTCATCTTTTAGATGGACGAATGTAAAAAAACATAATTAGCAAAAAAAAAACACTTTTAATCGTCTAAAAAAATTCTTGATGAACACCTGAATACAGTAAAAATTTACTGAAGAAAATCACAGAAATTTTTGTAAATAGGCTGAACAAAATTGCAAATTCCTCAAAAACACAATGTATTAACCTTCTAGCTTTGCTCAGGCTACCTACCACTTATAATTCATAGTTTAGAAGTACCTATTTAACTTCAAAACTATGGATCACCTATAAAAGTGCCGAGTCTGTACCAATTGTTTTTAAGAAAAATGTAAACAAATTCGTAACCTATTTTGTTCTAATTCTGTCACAGAAATTAACAAAATACCTGGATGGCGCAATTATCTCAATTTCATGCTCTAGACATTATCATTCATTATTCAATGCCATTTTATTTATCTATGTGGGAAATTTAGAATAAAATGGGTAATGATTTTGTGGGTTGAAATATAGTCTCACATGGTATGGGTGGTATTACTAGTACTCAGTACAAATAGATCATGCTTGATCTAAGTGAATACATTGTATAATAATGCTGTTACACCTTAGTAGGTCAAGAACCTTATTTATGATGACTATGTATGTGGCATGTATTAACAGATATATGTGCACTATAAGCTGTGTGGGATTCTCATATTAACATTTATATGCTAGATATTCAATGCAAGATGGAGGTAATGATTTGAGGATGAACAAACTGGCAGAATTATTTTATATGGCATTCTGCGTGGAAGTGAAGGTGGCAGGCATTGTGTAATGATGTCAATACTACTTTATTTTAATGTCCTGATATTACGTCACTGAGTAAATAAAGTTTTTTTCAAGCCTCAAATCGGCAATTCACCTTGAGCAAGTGTGGTGATTAATTCCTGCCTGCCTTTGTTCAATAATAGATACAGTATATCCTTTTGTTTAAATAAATGTAGATAACATTTAATGTAACAGGATAAAAAAAGTAAAACTAAACAAGATGCATTACTTCTTCTAGTTTAAATAATACCAGCAAAACAAATTCACACTTTTGTCTGATTTTCTGGCAACTTGTCAAATTAAAAAACAAAATTAAAAAGAGTAAAAAATAAAAAGATTCTGCTATTAGAGTGTTTATCTTTCGCATTATTGATACATAAAGTGTATATATTAGTAAATAATTTCCTATTTTTTTTGGGATGTGAAATTATTGGTGTGATTTAAAACCTAGCCATGTTTCTTCCTTCCTTTAGGTTCAGGGCAGCGGTAACTCTCTCGAACAATTCCGCAGCCCTGGGGGTATGTGAATCTGATCATAGATTAAAATATACGTATATCTAGTAAGGTGTTAGCTGACACTGATAATCCATAATGTCAATATGAACCAATGACTATCTAGGTCAAGTATTCATAAATTGAACATGATATTAGAATTTACGGATGCTGCAAATACTGAGAGATATTTATTTTATCCTTTATAAATATTGTAGCCAATGTACCTACCTAGTACCTACCTATCATATTATGTAACATCTATGTATAAAAACATTTTTATTTCTGAAGCCAACTGGTGGATCCAATCTGATAAATAATTGTTTTTAATTCTCAAGATAAATACATTTTTATGATATATTTTAATTGTAAATATTAATTTTAATATAAATAATAATTTAGAAACATATCTGCAAAAATGCATAGTCATTGCCAGGAATTTCACTAACATGCTCGAGCAACATATTTGAATTCTTATCTCTTCTCTAGAATATTGTTCAATGGGCCTAGCACTAACGAAAAAGTATTCGTAAATTAAGTAATTTTTAAACCATAAATAGAAGTAATCACCTGCCTAGCCTAGTTCAACTGGATTACTGGAAGCAGCTGAGTACCAGTGTTTTACATACTGCCTATCAGACTTATTGTGTTTTTTTAGTAATTAATTAAGGACTTGTTTGTATAACTTACCAATTTAAATGGTTTTTATGACAGTACTTAGAATTAAATTTTTGCAAGTACCAGTTTTTTTATGAGTGTGGAGAGAAACCTATTCCTGATCTTGTACCAGTGAATAGCTACACCGCTAAGATGACCCACCGACCAATAGCTATTCTTTTGTTTTGATAAATTTAAGTATTTATCTATTAGTACATTATCTTAGAGGAAATGTAAAAATATTTTGAAAGAAGAACAGTAGGTAGGTTCTTTATTATTGTGGGATACAAAACAATTCGATTTTTATTTAATTTCCTTACAACTTATTATTATACCTAATATTAACATATTTATTGACTAGCTGTTTCCCGCGGTTTCACCCGCATCCCGAGGGAACTACTTAGCGCACCCGGGTAAAAAGTAGCCTAACAACATAGGCTATTTTTTACCTCAGGGTCTATTCTATCTCTGTACCAAATTTCATTTATATCGGTCCAGTAGTTTTGGTGTGAAAGCGTAACAGACAGACAGACAGAGTTACTTTCGCATTTATAATATTAGTAAGGATTGAATACAAACATTGACATTCCTGCTTTTGTAAGACTAAATCTTGCACCTGTTTTTATGAATAAAGAATGCTCCTATTTGTTAATTCTTAAATGAACAAAGACACAGGTTTTTCAATAGCATAAATTAATAGACATATGTATGTGTGTTAATGTCTAATAGTGATTTTTTATAGGTAATACAAAACAATAGATGTCACATGATTCTCAACCAATAAGACGATTTGTGATGTTAAGCCGTACTCTGATTGGTTTAAATTTGCATAAGATTTCACCTTGGTCTATTTTCAAGAATATTGAAAGTTATAGGTAGATTGTAGTATTGTTATCTTGTCATAAAATTTAATCAGTAATTTTTTATGTAATAAATTGATTAGTGATTTTTAGGAAAAAAAAATGATTGAGACTACATTGGAAATAGTATTATTTTATTTATTAGATATTGATTTTTGAAAAAGAGAAAGTGTAAAGAGACAATCTGCAAAGAGTTTTTTTTACATTAGCAGACAATGAAATTACAATAACTGACAATTTTACCACCTGGCACATAATTACATTCCAATTTGAACTTTATTCCTATACATATAAGGACGAATTTCAATTCCCTTGCATATTTTAGTCATTGTTATTTTATCTCTTTCCATGACTTTATGTAGATAGATATGTACTCAGGTACAACAGTAACACCTATTTTACGTTATATTCATACAAAATCCTTAATACGAACGTAACTTTGTCGTAAGTAATGGCTAAACCGATTTTGATGAAGTTTGGTACGTACCTACCTTTTTTTAGCAAACTTGAAATCTGGACAAGGTAATAGGATACTTTTTAATCGGATGCGGGTGAAACCGCGGGTAACAGCTAGTCCCAAATAAATCTATCAAGAAAAAGCGTAAAACGAAACGAATGGCCTTGACAATGACACTGAGTGATCCCACGCCAAAACAAGTAATCAAACGCACTATGTTAATAATTAACATTATCGACAAAAACCTTGGCAGGTAAAATAACCTAAATATGTATACTTTTTGTTAAAAATAAAGTAAATAGTCAATATAATGTAATCACCAAATAAATAATGAATCATTTCTGTGATTACGTCATCGTTATTCAAGTTATCTAGCAAGGTGGAGCCTAGACCTAAATGTCCTCAAAAAACTGCAAAATTACCTACTAAATATGTCACATACCCACCTACATAGGTAGGCAATAAAATATTCCAACCTTAAAACCTTCCATCGGACCAGGTTTATAAAAGTCCAGAAAAAAATAAATAGATCGTACCATAATATTTCTAACAAAAACTCCTAATAATGTTATCTCAAAAACATTATTTAGTACAATTTGAATAATTATGCACATATTGTACAACCACACTAATTAAAAAAGTGTTTATTTACAAAACAACACATTCTGTCAAATAAATAAACGCTATTCAATAATAGACGTTACTCCATTGACATAACGGCGATAAAACCGCGCCATTTTTAGCAAAAAGCGCGCGCGCGAATCTGCACGCACTCAATAAAAAAAAAACACCCAACATCCATAACGTCTCATCAAACCTCTAATCTGTTTCATAAAATGATACATCCTACCGCTATTACTAACACAATAACGAAGCGCTTTAAACCTGAAACTGTAACTATCAACTCCACATACATTTATTTATACATACATAAATAATCATCCCACACGATATGAAAATACAAAATCACAAAAAAAAAACATTCTAAAAACTGCTACACATTCAAAACTCAAACCAATATTTACTCACACCCACACGCGCAAACGTATGTAGTGCACTCCTAGTATATAACCTATATACGTTATATACTCATTAAACTGCTATCGATTGAGAATAGAGGCATAGAAAAATAAAAAAGCTCACAAAGAAGCAAAGGTCGTGATACGATCTGCCAACGCATGCATTTTGCAAGCGAAACTCAACTTGGCAACATTGCACATCAAGTTTGAAAACAAATACATAACCAAACATTCTATTTACGCGTACAATACATAATAAATAACCCCTTCTATCGGTTAAATTTAATCTCATTATCCTAATAATGCGTTAGAGCAGTACAACGACAGCAACCTATGTATCTCTTACCTACACGCATTCTCTATCTCATATAATATGATAAACATACCTATATACCACTTATGTACACTCCAATTGCAAACATATGTTCATACTTTCATTTACAATGTATTTTAATTAAATCATAATAATGTAACCTAAAATCATACTTTTTACCGGACACCGTATACAAATTGGCAGGTTATCCTAGGTCATTGGAATCAAGACTTTCGCGTGTTATAGTGATACCGTACGCAATGCAATATCGTCAGCACTCATTATACAAGTTATTTATATGGCATAACACTTTAAAAAATATTCATATTGGAGCAAAAACAACTTTAATCATAACGTGTTAGCGATCAAAACATTGCTCTCGTAAAATGATGTTCTAAGCCGACAACGAACTTCTATGATTGTTGCAAACATGGCGACCGCTATCTGAGCTTCTCGAGCAGGCCGTGGACGCAAATTCATGTCACAAACCTAATACAAAACCGTGTAACGTAAGCAAAAAATATCCTAAAACGATTTCAACTGGACCCCTCGAAACCGGCCGTAGCCGCTGTCCAGACAATCTTTATGCTTCGATTTTTTTTTAGCTGATCCCCTGCACTACAAAGAGCTGGAAAACCAGTATGGTTGCGTAAATTGCTATGATTTTCTGTTATAACTTACCTCTTCTGCAATGACTAGTTCCTTGTAATTCAGCTCCGGATATTTACTTTCGTTGCTTTCATCCAAATTTATAGTTAATCTCACTGTTTTGTTCACATTATTCTTTGCACTTTTTGGAGCACCCACTGTTATAAGAGTAGCACGTTTAGGGTCCGACATTTTCCACCAAATTCGAGTATAAAATGATTTTTTTCAAAGCATGACACGACCTGCATTTTCAAACTGTGTAGCACATTGCCACCATGTTGGTATTCATTGTTTGGGTTGTGAGCGCCCCGGTTGGTATGCGAACTAAATGCATTGTTTACAACATTTTCCGATAGATGGCAGCTGCATTTTTCTATTTGAATCGGCAGATGTCAGTACTTTTGGTAGATTTATTCTAAAGAATAATGCTGTTTAAAGCAAAACATATGTTGAAAATTTAGGAAATTGTTATTATGTAAAGTCTATTTCAAAATATTATGAACAAAGTGCAAAAAATCAGTTAAAGCAAACGTTTTCATCAATAACAAAATGGTTATGACTTCCTTACGATTTGGTGAAGTTGTGGTTATGATGGTTTGTTGTAGATGCAATAGATGTCACTTATCAAAACTGAGAGTGCCAGCTGATCACTGTTTTACCGACCTACACAGATAAAATATAGGAAAAACTTGTCAGCCTGGTATAATATTAAAAGTAAATAAAAAATAGAAAGGCATGTTTTGTCGATAAATAAGTGAGTCGAATAGAATCAAAACCGGTAATCTGCACTTTGAATGAATTGTGGCAATTAAATAAAAACGTTTTTTTTCATGTTGTCTGGGTAATAGCATTATATTATAATGAAATTAGTTACTTATGCGTTATAAAAATTATTTAATAGCACAAGATTTGGTCTTGGTCAGCTCATATTGCTATATTTTACGTTCGAATTTTGCAAAATTGCCGGATTTGATACTAAAAATTAAAGAATGCCATATTTGTTACCAAATATGATTCAGATCGCCGTCTTTGATCCCAAATTATTGACAGATTGCCCAAATGATTGATCTTTGAATTTAACGAAAATATGGTATATTTCAGCGGTGTCAAAAATAAAAAGAAAGACTTTATGAAATTATTTATTTAATTTTATGATACCTAGATCATATTAGAAAAACAGAGGAGTGAGCACTAAAATATGCATAATTGTAACGAATTTGTAAACGTGTAATTTTCGGGATTTCTTTGCCGTTTCCGTGCAAACTTATTAGTCACCGGCGTAGGATGACAATCCATGATTAGTTTTTATTAAAATCTAATCACTTCCACCACAAAATCAATAAAAAATCAATAAAAACACGGAGACAAAGTTGGTAGAAAACTTGAACAAACGCCATTAAACCACGTGACCAATTTCGCGCCTGTGATTGGTGGATGGAATAAGATAGCCGGGTTTGATTTATACCCTATTATGATTGCCGGATTTGTTATTGAACTGCTATTTTACACTGGATTTTAACGCCACATTGCCGACTTTGACACCGAAAGACGAAATGTAGTAACGTTATTTTAAATTTCCCGTGTAACCATATCAAAATCTCATTTTTGACAAATTTGACAGATTGCCGTCTTTGATTCTATACGACTCAAGTTAAATATTATTATTAGAAATAATAATAGCATGATTTATAATAAATTAATGCATTTAGTTTTACATCCATATTCGTGATTCTATGCAGCGCCATCTACAAATAAAATGTGATATTTATTAACAAATATTTTCAAATATGTACTTCCTAAAAGTAGTGCAAATATCTTAAAGATGGCGCTGTGATAAGAAATGTTGCGCGGTCCGAAGTGATGCGACCCACTCATCCCAATCCGGCACTAATGAAGTGAAGCTGCTTGCCGCGTTCTGAGGGAACTAATGATAGTTCTCCCAAGGGAGTGAGAGTGAAAGGGTCCAATCTATCTCCAACGAAAATGTCATTCAAATCGGTTCAACCGTTTAGCAGCAACGCTTTTACGCTTGTGTAACAAATAAATAAACTCATATTCTTCTTCTAAGGGCCGAGTTCACCAACAGATGGTTTCGTAAATGACCCGTTAAACAAACACATTTTTAACCACGAAGCGAGAATTTTCGTGTTACTCACTTCTTGTTTAATATCAGGTTGGTAAACGACTGTTTTAAAAATAAAAAGCTCAAATGATAGTGACGATTTTTGAATGAATGGACAGCTGTTTTAGTTAACTTGTCGGTGAACTTGGGCCGAAGAATAATCCACGAGTTACCTATTTTTTGGTTTCGGGAACAGTTATTTGGTGAGTTCACTGTCACCTGTAAAACATCATCTGCCTAGCCTTTTCCCAACTATGTTGGGGTCGGCTTCCAGTCTAAACCGGATGCAGCTGAGTACCAGTGTTTTACATGGAGCGACTGCCTATCTGACCTCCACAACCCACCAACCGACTGGTTGTCAAACTTCTGGCTGGCTGTCACCTGTAAAACAATAGTTGAAATTCCAACTTCAAATCATGCACTTCTTTCTTTAAAATAAAAATGTGTGCCCACAGTGATTATAATCATCTGCAAAAGACACGCCTTTTTAGGGTTCCGTAGTCCGACAAGGAACCCTTATAGTTTCGCTCTGTCCGTATGTCTGTCTGTCTGTCTGTCTGTCTGTCCGCGGCATAGCTCCGTGGTTCTTGTTATTAGAAAGCTGAAATTTGGTATGAATATGTATATTGATAATTTTTTTTTTAGGGTAGCTCCCAAACATGTAAAGTAGGGATGAATATTTTTTTTCTCGCGTACCCCTTCGTGTGGGGTATCGTTAGATAGGTCTTTCAAAAATATTATGGGTGTGTGAAGACCATTTTTCAGTTAAGCGAGCCATTTGCGAAATATCTAGCTTTTAAGTGAATTTTTTTGTTCGATACGAGTTACCCCCCCTCTAACTTTTGAATGGCTGTACCTAGAAATGTGAAAAAATCACAGACGTAGTACATGTAATGAAATTATAAGGAAAACTATCACGGCTAAGTAGGCTTAACCGGTTACAGAGCTATAGTCGACTAACCAACTCCTACTACGGAACCCTACTGCGCGTGGCCCGACACGCACTTGGCCGGTTTTTATTATTATTATTATAAGTAACGAGCTGTTTCCCGCGGTTTCACCTGCATCCCGAGGGAACTACTCCGCGCACCCGGGTAAAAAGTAGCCTATGTTCTCTCTCAGACTCGTACCAAATTTCATTTAAATCGGTTCAGTAGTTTTGTCGTGAAAGCGCTATAAATGAAATGAAAATTTATTTGCAATGAATGTAGGTACAGAAATATGGTGTTAAGTAATAATGGAATCCAATACATTCTACCGTGAGGCATGCAAAAATTGTTTTATAGTTGAATTAATTATGAAACAATAACAAAAATATATGCAATTATTCATCGTACATCAAATTATTAATATAGTCCAAAAATAAACATTCGATTTGTAATCAAAAAGTTAATAATTAGTCAATAATAGGAATAATTGGTGTAATAGGAGTAATTAGGCTATAGACAGACAGAGTTACTTTCGCATTTATAATATTAGTAATATTTTACCTGATAGGGACTTCTCGATTTTGATTTCCTACTATCATAATATATGGAATCGACTAATTTTGTGATTAGATATTTTTTTTACGAATAACGATGTGTGACTGTCGACACACACTAAACGTCGTCAACTAATAAATACTTCATTATCAAATAGGTCTACCTTAGATTATAGGTACATAGATATTTAGATTGGTGCCAACCCTACACCGTTGGGTTCTTAAATTTCATCTGCCCATTAAGTTTTCAGTTCTCACCCAATTACTGGATTGTAATTCAAATTCAAACGAAGTGAGGTTATTATAAAAATGAAGCAATCAGCGAAAACTGGGGCGGTGGTCTTTAAGAAGGGTATTTTCGAAAAACGCTGATGACTTGGACATTATGAGACCCAGATTCCTATTAAGATACGAGACATTAGTCTCACTTTAGCCCCGTTTGATCGTGTTTAGTGCTGGCCCAATAAAAAATACTGTGGGCTAGTTGTAGGTTACGTCTTTATATTAGGCAGATGTTTTTTTTTGTGGCATGTGTTTTATTAATAAAGAATGTTTTGATAGGTTCTCATGCAGCCAGAAAAGTTTTTAGTCTTACTCTTTGACCATAAAAGTGGACTGCCTAATTAATACCACAGGGCAGCACAGTTTCGTGGCTGCAGGACGTTCGAAAGAGATACCGCGCCCCCGGAATACAAAGGGCTGAGAAAGGAACATGGATGGGTTTAAGTCAGTAAGAGTCTGACACTGATGACGGGAGGGGTCATTTGATGATTTCCCATCCGAAAAAATGGGCAGCACAGTCTTAATAGCTCGATTGGTGTAGTGGCCGAGTAATACATAGCGTGCGTTGCGTGTTGCCTTTTTATCATTTGATGATTTCCCATCGGAAGATCCTCTTGGAAATGTGTACTGCAATCATCCTTACTTCCTTACTAATATTATAAATGCGAAAGTAACTCTGTCTGTCTGTCTGTCTGTCTGTTACGCTTTCACGCCAAAACTACTGGACCGATATAAATGAAATTTGGTACAAAGATAGAATAGACCCTGAGGAACAACATAGGCTACTTTTTACCCGGGTGCGCTAAGTAGTTCCCTCGGGATGCGGGTGAAACCGCGGGAAACAGCTAGTTCAATTATAATTGTCAGTGTTTTATTTACAATAACAATTAAGTACATCAAGTAGTCTTCGTATGCTCTGAGTTTAAAAACCATTATTTTCCACAAAGTAACGTTCAATAACGTGTGTCTTAAACAAGTTCATAAAACGAGTTCCATACACGAAAATAAGGGGTTGTACAGCAACAAAGCGATCGCCCCTCAAACTTACCAATTCTAGTTTAAACTTACGAGTTATCTATCAGCCTAACAGTAATTTAATTCAACACTAATTCCTTTATCTCGCCACGCCATTCCCTTCACTCGACTCGCCTAACCACTAGCCCGTTCAAACGGAACACAAAGTAGATATTATTTCACGAATCCTGAGATATATGACCGCACTCCGAGAATATTATTCATTAGGGAAAATGAAATTTTGACCTCCAGCCGCCATGACGGTTTAATGCCAAGCCGTTCCAATTTTGAAAAGCCACTTTTAACTGCTTTGCCGACATTTGGTATAGAGAGCGACCTATTAATTTGTGATTATACGAATTAATCCCTTTCATGTAGTCCTTTTGGGTATATTGAACTTTCTAGGGTCCGTGTTTGAGTGGAATGTTAGATTCTTTATATTTTTCGGGCAAAGGAATTTTTGACGATATGCTTTATACCTACATAGCTAGGTGGAGAAAAAAATAATTAAATCCGTTTTTTATATCCCACATTTTATGAAGTTTTTTATTACAGCTGTACCATGTGTTGCAATGCCTTAATTTCTTGTTTTTTCTTGGGGTAATAAATATGGGTGCCCTCTATCTCCGTACCAAATTTTATCCAAATCGGTTCAGCTGCTCTCGAGATTTACGCTTAGCAACACATTCAGCGATTCATTTTTATGTTATAGACTAGCTATTTGCGGCGGTTTCACCCCCATACTGAGGGAACTACTTTCCGCACCCGGATAAAAAGTACCCTAAAACCTTCTCCAGGGTCTCTCTATCCCCATACCAAATTTCATCCAAATCAGTCCAGCCGTTCACGCGTGATTCCCTGACCAAGAGAAATAGAGATTCATTTTTATGTGTATAGATAAGATACGAAGATATAAGACATAGGATGTACAACGACACCGAATCACCACACAACACAATGTTTAAAACATATTTAATAAAATCAGAACCCGGTAACACGTTCATGTTCTTCAATTCTATCTAAGTATATACTTGTGCTAATCTCGAAAACTACACGAAACACGCTTGAAATACAATAAACGTGAACAGTAACGCTCTCGAACAAACTTGAGTGTGTCATAGTATAAGGCTGAATACACACTGGTGCTTATTATCCTTTGCTCTCCTGGGTGTCTTTTTGTCCCTCAACATTTCATTTTTGAACTGTATCTATTTATATCCTATTTAAGTTCCAGGTCTCTACGATCAGTAGTTTAGGCTGTGCGTTAATCCGTCAGTTATTCAGGACATTATATGTATTCTTATGTAACTAGTTTTTGAAGATCGTTTTGACGTTATATTCGAAGTATATTTCATCAAATCTCCTTCATTGAATATCCTTAGAGCTAAGTTTGTCAAGATGTTTCCATACCTTACCAAATCGAAACTAGAATTGTCACCCTACTTGGCTAATATAATTAAAGACCACGAAACCTCTATAATCAAATTATAACCCAAAAGGGAATTGTCTTAGTTTATGCCTAAACTTTGGGTCTAAAGACATGGAGTGTTTAAGGTAGTTAAAGCCTAAGAGAATTATTCAATAAAATACTATCTATATATGTAGGAAAGGAACGTTAGATAATGCGTGAAAAGGGAATGTAATGAGTGAAAGACGTGAATGTGTGAATTATGGAGGGAAGTAAGAATGAAGAAAAAGGGAGATTGACGCTATGGACGGTCAGACGTACGACGACGAGTTTTTCGGATAAAGAAATAAATTTATTTGGATCTTTTGCAAGAGACAAACCTACAAACCCTCCATAATCAGCATATTTATGGTCCCACTGCTGGGCACAGGCGTCTTCTCGTACGAAGAAGGTAATTAAAATACTTTGACCATGTCAAATATGCAAAAACCTACCAAGTGCGTGTCGGGCCACGCGCAGTAGGGTTGCGTAGTAGGAGTTAGTTAGTCGACTATTACTCTGTAACCGGTTAAGTCTACTTAGCCGTGATAGTTTTCCTTGTAAGTTCATTACATGTGCTACGTCTTTGATTTTTTTCACATTTCTAGGTACAGCCATTCAAAAGTTAGAGGGGGGGATGCTCGTATCGTACAAAAATTTGCACTTAAAAGCTAGATATTTCGCAAATGCCTCGCTTAACCGAAAAATGGTCTTCAGACACCCATAATATTTTTGAAAGATCTATCTAACGATATCCCACACAAAGGGGTACGCGTAAAATATATTCATACACACTTACGTGTTACGTGTTTGGGAGCTACCCTAAAAAAATATTTCTCAAAATTTTATTTTACCACTTTCTCGGCGTGATCATATTCATACCAAATTTCAGCTTTCTAGTAACAAGAACCTCTGAGCTATGCCGCGGGCAGACAGACAGACGGACATGACGAAACTATTTCCTTGTCGGACTAAGGAACCCTAAAAACGTGCCCTTAGCGCTTTTTTATCCTTTAATTTTGTCGTGTAGTCGTGACCGTGGCATGCTGGATACATTTTTGTTTGTCATGTATACATGACTGTGGTTAGAAGGTTAACCTATGCTTGATTTCCCGCCTTATTGATAAGGCGTATGTGAATACGTGGCCTTCTAAAGCTGACAACCTGAACAACTGAAATCTGGTGAGTTTGTGTGTTTACCTTTTCAGACTACCCTATAATATATAGTACAGTACAGTGTGAACGTGTCCAAAACAATGTATGGTGCGCGATTTTGTTGTGCTATGAGCTATATACTATGCTATTATGTTATAGCGTAGTCTGAAAGCAGCTTTAGAAGAAGAATGAGAATAAAAGATGTGAATTAAAAAAAACCTCGATATAATGATTGTCTATAGGGGAAGATTAGCATTTATTCTATAAAATCTCAAGAATACGCAAGTGGGTGAATTTAAATAAATTTCACTGGAAGGGTATACTGCGTTGGTCTGATTACAATATTTATGAGTGCTACCTACGTTTAGTTGGCGCGTGACTCAAATTTCACCCTTTTCTATCCATCCAGGGCGCTACCTCGCAATTACTTGGGAGCTACGAAGGAAAGCAGCACAGTAAAATTTCTAAGACATGTCTTGGTGCGCCTTGGCGGTAACACCGACTTGCCGTGACTACAAACGGTATGACGGTCGCTTATGTTGTCATGCTCCCCACCACCGCTCTCTATCTACATGCCTTATAGGTATGTGTGCTAGGCGTGTTTATTTATATTTTTTTATTTACTTAATTGCAATCTGTTTTTCGACATTCGGCAGTATTATAAGACACAGTATGCAAGGTATATGTTCATTGACATATCCTCACAAAATCTAATTTATACAGGTAGACGTTTGTCCGTAGTGGCCTCATCTGCCTAGCCTTTTCCCAACTATGTTGGGTCCGGCTTCCAGTTTAACCAGATGCAGCTGAGTAGGTACCAGTGTTTTACATGGAGCGAATGCCTGTCTGACCTCCACAATCCAGTAACCAGGCAACCCGATACCTCTTGGTATGATGTAATAATTTCTGGCTTCTGATTACCCGTAACTACTATCAACGAACTACAAATGACAGCCGGGGACCAACGGCTTAACGTGCTTTCTAATGCACGGAGGATTCTCGGTATGGCATAAATGGTCACCTATCCACGGACCGAGATCGTTAAGCGTTGTATAACCTTTGATCGATCCGTGCGGCTGTTACTTAGCCACGAGCACCTCATACTAGCTACACAATATGACGTACAATTCCCAAGATGATCACACGGTCACGTCACCAATACCGCATCCATTCCTATTTACGCAGAACACCGGAGTACATTTGCATTGGATATTTTCCAGCTCAATCTATTCGGATCGGATGGAGGTGCGATTCGGTAACTTTGCTTCTACGGAGGGCGTATAGCTATTGCTTGAGGTATGAGGATACTGGATATGTAGGAAATGAAAGTTGGAGGAAAACCGAAGTCAAAATATATTTGGGTTTGTTTCTAGACAAAGATGATTTTGGAGAACACTTTTGATAGATAGGGAGCTGCCTCATTGGTCTAGTAATGACTGAATTTGATGAGCATGTGTATACTGTATTTAGGCAAGTAAACAACACAGCTTCCGGAGGTGAATTAGGTGCAAGCTCACTGTCGGGCCGAAATCGCTTTGTGGGTTTTAAAAAATGACAGAAAGCAACCTGGAGTAAGGAAGTACACCACCAGGTGTAATACCCTCTTGCCTGGACATTAAGCCGTAGTCCCCGGCTGTTATCTGGAATAGTAGTTGTTGTTACAATTCCACGTCAGAGGCCGTCAGGCGGATTTAAAAAACTCTGCTACTAGGGCTTCTTAGGTTGGTAAAACCTGAAGCCCACACGATAAGAAGAAGAAGACGTTTTTGTTCTCTTAAAACAGGTGTATTTCGCCCTAAAAGAAGCTGCCAAACAGGACTTCCAAAACAGATGACTTATCAATATTCTCTTCTAACGACGAACGTGACCTTTCCTTATCCCAAAAAATAGCTAATATTTTACCCATTACACAAACAAAACAGAGATTACCCGTAAAATGACTTTTACCTCAATATCGTAGCTGATTATAATTTAGGCCACGACCACGGTTCGAGCCGATTGAATCCCGGCCATATTTTTATTAGAGGAGGCGCTGCAGAAAATCGTATGCTTATTTCGAATAGTCTCTGGCACGTACGTACAGAGTAATGCTGTGTTTATAATAGACAGAGGTTGCATTTATAGCTTATAAAAACCAACGAAACCTTTAGTGCAGGAGTACAATTCTCATTTAGCCCGGTGTGTTTTATTGAGAAATAGCAGTATCGAAAAGATAAAGATTAGAATTAAAAGGACAACATCATTATCTAGGAATTGTATAAGTACTTAGAAACATTTATTATTAAAATAGCTTTTCGCCAGCGGCTTCCCTCGCGATTTAGCCAATGGATACAAAAACTTACTCAATACTCAATCATTTATTGCATTCCACAATTTGTTTCTTAGGTGGTAAATTATAATTATGAGATCATTCTGGACCCTGTCGGGCACAGAAAAGTAAAAGTAAAAGTAGGAGAGAGGAAGAGAGCTTTATTAAATTATATTTATTATTTATATAAGTACTATTCTAGTTATTTTATTTATTTCTCATTTAGGTAGTAGTTACCTCTATCCCTACACACTTCTCTGTGGCCGGTTACAGGTGCATATTGGTGCAAATTGAACCTACCTGACACGGTTATACATACCTGGCTTTGAGTAGGATTAGCGTTCTCTGCACTGAATTGTTCAGTTAGATATTTATGTAGGAATTAAATTAGCATAGAAATGTACTGTGTGGTTAGTCGGAAGGTAAACTCAGTGACGGGTTATTAATATTTATTAGATTCAGAACTGCTTTCAAAACATCTTGGATAAGAATTATCAGTTAATTCATGAATGAAACATTTGAAAATGAAATTATCTGGCAGATAAGTTTAATCGATACCCTTCCAGGAGTGGGCAAAATCAAGCATTCTTATTGCAGGTTGGATAGGCAATTTAGACCATAAAAATTGTGCCATTTTACTAGATTCTGCCGGCGAACTGCATGGCGTAAACTTGACGTATTTTTTTACTAGCTTTCCGCTAGCGACTTCACCCACGTGAGCTATATGAATTCAAGTTTAAAATATCAGAGTTTAATTTAAATTTTTCCCCCCTTTTCCACCCCCTTAGGGGAAGAATTTCGGAAAATCACACAGTTACAATGAACGCACCCGGTTTAATCTGTGCGTTGATCCGTCAGTCATTCAGGACAAAGCATTTTCTATGTATTGATTTATATGCGCTCCAAACTGTTAATAATAGCCTTTCTATTATAATAATCATCATTATAATAATCTCGTGGTGGCCAAGAGGTTAAGGCACCTGCACCTTAACAACTATGCAGGTTCGAAACTTTGTTTTTGACTTTTCAACAGCCATATGTATTAATCTAAATGTATATTGGACACCATTCACATACCATGATGGAAAACATTGCGAGGAAACTTGGACTTAAAAAGCCCGAAATCGCCAATCCGCGTTGAGCAAGCGTGGTGTTCAATGCTCATGCTTTCTTTGTATGAACAGATGAATATTATAGACAAATAACTAGAAAAGCCCTGAACATACTAAAGAGTTCTCAACAAATCAGACAAGCTGTTATTAAGTCCACAACTATAATCTTGTTTTTATCTCGACCTATAAAAGTTGCGAAGGAAAATACAGAAATATACGGATAAACACAGTTTTATCGCTCATTAGATCGCTGTGCTTCGTTTGCATTGGGCGAGTAAGTTGAGTAGAGTGATGGACAAAAGTTTGCCTTAACTTACCAGTTTTATGAACTTGTTACGTATAGTGTGTGTGTATCAAATTCTAAATTATTCATAGTAAAAAGCTAGCATAGATGAGTAAAATTGTGCATGAGTATTGTATCGTTTGAGTATGTTACTCAAACTATACAATTTAACTTTTATGGGTGAAATGGTATCATAACAATCAATCTGTCTACTTTGGCCAAATGCTAACCATTGCCATCCAACGTGGCAATGTTGCCAGCCTCTTGGGTACACTTTCAGTTATGATGGCGATGAGGAAGATTTTTTGACGCCATGTTGTAGTTAGATTTTTATTGGAATATTTGTTTTTTTTCCTACTGTAAATATTGTATATAATTATGTATAACACTCAATAAAATATTTGTTGGTTATAATTTTAGACATTCAAGTTATGGTGACAAAAGCAAAATTTATCAAAGCCTGTTCATATTCTGGAACAAACAAGGAAAATGCTGTACAAACCAGTCGTTCTAGTACTATTTGTGTTTAAGCATTTTTACTATACACTGTATTCTATTACCCTATACAAAAATAAAAAAATCAGCAAATTATTCCAATTGCTCACGCAGTGTAACGTCAAAGTTTCACAGGCCGCTAGCATAAGCTCAATGAATTCTTACAAGTATTAAGCACTCGACCACATACTAGCTTCCCTACTCTACCTAATCTAAACGCTCCCTAAGACCGCTACGTAACTAGCAATGAAAGAATGTTGGACGGCCATTGTTTCCGCGACATTACACCGAAGCGTGGTAACTAGCCAAGCGTGATACTGATCGAATTATGAGTATTTATAGATTTTATTTGATTAGTGCGAAATTCTTTATTTGCACCGTTTACTTCTTGACAAAGAAATGGCCAATATAATTTTTTTCTTTTTGGTTTGCGTGCGGCGTTATATGTACATTTTTTATAAGAAGCCTGGTGTTTTTTATGCTAATTACGGTTAAATATTACTGCACCATATTAACTCTATATCCATTAATTAATATAGTTATGAAATTATAATAAACTCATAATCATATTTCAATACCACACGAAAGATCTTTACATTGATCGTTTTAAATGCTCAGCATTTTCACGTCTCTGATTAAATTGCGAATACGAATTCAAATTAAAACCTACAGAGTTCCTATAAACTTCGACCCCCTTTTTCACCCCCTTAAGGGTAGAATTACGGAAAATCCTTTCTTATCGGATACCTACGTCATACAAAAAATACACCGTCCAAGTTTCAGGTCTCTATGATCAACGGTGCGTTGATCCGTCAGTCATTCAGGACAAAGCATTTTGTATGTATAGATTTATCAAAAAATTAAACCTATTAAAAAAATATGTCAAACCATTACCTACAAGCTTAAATACTTCTTATGCTGAACATTCTAGGAGGCTCTTGTTTTCTACCCGCCATTAATTTGCGCGGAACACAAAAGGCAGACAGCGATTGGCAAAGTTGGGCTTTTGATCAAACTTTTCATATTAATAGCAGCGCTAAAATGTAGTGTCCCTGCCCTTACACTGCCGTTATTAGGCACTTTGTAAAAGGATTCGGCTTGTCTTCGGGTTCCGTAGTGTACCTATACAAGTAATTATTAGTTACTTTTTGTTTTATTCCTTTGTAGTTTGATTGTGGGTGTTATCTTTAAAAGCTATTTGATCTAAATCTAATGTGTTTAATTATTTTGAACCATCATAGCTGTTCTAGACAAGACTCTCTTTCTCGTCTCCTTAACATTTAAGTCATCACGAAATTATACTTTTTTCATATTTTTTTATAATATATTTTAGTCCTTTATTCAGTTCAGTTTTTTTCTAATCATAATTGTGCACTTCTCAGCTTAAACTAGCCAAGAAGATACTAAACCTTTGAAAGGAAGGTAATGAAAATTTTCATCTCACGAATTACCACATCATCCATTACTGTTTTACCAACAACATATCCCAAACGACATGTAAACAACTGCAGCGATGGTGCCTATACGATCGGCGGCAGGTGCCAAGGTACCGCATTGCGCCAAACCTTTTGTCTAGCCGGATATCATGTCATTGATGCCGAAACAGTTTTGTGGCGTCTGATAATGTGTGATCATGCAGACTTTTGTTCATGAGCCTGTTTTGTCGAAAGGGACCTATGCTAGTTGATATTTAGCCATTTAATGTTGAATCGCAAGTAATAGGGGTCAACAGATGGCCATTAATGGATAGTATTTAAACGAGCGAGAGAGTTAAATTTAAATGAAAGGCGTGTAAAAATAAAATTTTGATCTCCTAGTTTTCATCACATCGTGGCGTATATATCGTACATCTTTATTAATTAGGGAATGCAATTTCGACTTGAGATCGCAAATTTGTGATTTCGCGAGATTTGAAATTTCAATCTCACAAGATCCGCATCGGCGGCGATTTTCGACATCTCGGATAGTTTTCAAAAAACTATAGTTAAAGTCAGTGTTTCCCGCGGTTTAAACGCACCCGGATAAAAAGCGACTATAACCGTCTCCAGGATCCGTTCTAGCTCCGTGCCAAATTTCGTCCAGATCAGTTTGGCCGTTTTACCGTGAAAGCGTAATAAACTAACAACACACTTTCGCATTTATAATTAATATTATCTGAGACGAACCTGTAGATAGATGGTTATAGGCTACTTTTCACTTTTTTATAGGTTCACGCGGACGAAACCGCGGGGAAAAACCAGTTTTTACATAAACACAATATTATGTAGGTACATACTTTGATCTCATACATTTCAATAGCTGCAAGCTTTGAAGGATTTGTATGCTTGTGGAAGCTTAGCGCAGTTTCACGTGGGTAGTAAGCATTGAAACATATCACAATGGATTTTGTAGCGAGAATACCGGTGAATAGAAAACTTTACACTCCTTTTAGATTTCGCCACAGTCGGGTAAAATGCTGGAATGTTTTTTTTATTTGTATTTTTCTGTTGCGGTGGCGATAATGGCTCTGCTTCTATAAACCACGAACCATTTCAATTACTGTTATAAATAGGAACGTGAGTTTGTTATGCTTCCACGATTAAACGGTTGAACTGATTTCAATGACATTTGGTATAAAGATAGCTTGGACCCTGAGAAAGAACGTAGAATAGTTTTTATCCGGGTGCAAGAAGTTCTTCTCTCAGAACGCGAGTGAAGAAGCTGAAAAATTATCGTTAATATTATAAACTAGCTTCTGCCAGCGACTTCGTCCGCGTGGAATAGTGGTGCTCCACTCCTATTGGTCTTAGCGTGATGATAAATAGCCTATAGCCTTCCTCGATAAATGGACTATCTAACACTGAAAGAATTATTTAAATCGGACCAGCGGTTCCTGAGATTAGCGCGTTTAAACAAAATGACAACATTTCCCAATCTATAGCTACAATCAATAGGAGCAGAGCAGTGAATGCTCTGCTCCTATTGATTGTAGCGTGATGAAAAGTATACTATAACCATCTCAGGAGTATGACAAATAATTGTACCAAGTTTCGTTAAAATCCGTCGAGTAGTTTTTGTTTCTATAGAGTTTATACAGACAGACAGACAGACAGACAGATAGACAAAAATTTTACTGATTGCATTTTTGGCATCAGTATCGATCCCTAATCACCCCCTGATAGTTATTTTGGAAATATATTTCATGTACAGAATTGACCTCTCTACAGATTTATTATAAGTATAGAAGATAGATAGAAGATAGATAGAAGATAGATAGAAGATAGATAGAAGATAGATAGAAGATAGATAGAAGATAGATAGAAGATAGATAGAAGATAGATAGAAGATAGATAGAAGATAGATAGAAGATAGATAGAAGATAGATAGAAGATAGATAGAAGATAGATAGAAGATAGATGGGACCGTGAGTTTGTTACGCTTTCACGGTAAAACTGCTAAACCGATTTAGATGAAATTTGGTATGACGATACTTTGAACCATAAGAAAGGTTATAGCATAGTTTTTATTTAAGTGCGCGTAGTATTTCCCTCAGAAACATCTAGTATCAAACTAAATTACTTTACTATCCAAACTCATAACCAAGACATGCAATAAGCACCAGCATTTCTATCTACCCTTAATATCCAGCTAATAATCTTAGTGGCAGTATCTCTGCGGATATTATCCGGGCATGCAGATTTATACCCGGCTTATACCCGGTGCACATATTGCGGGCTCCGGGCCTATTCAAACCGCCTGTGAAATACGTATCGAGAAGCTTAGGTAGCTTACTTTCTGCATTTCTTGGCTAGGTGTTTTAAATTGAAGGTTGGATGTAAAAGAAATATGTATATTGTGTTCAGAAATGGGAGGTTACTCTTGAAAGAAAATTTCGACTTAGAAAGGGTATCTATGGAGTGTCTTGCCGGTTCTTCTCCATAGGACTCACTTTTTGGAATCGTGCTCCTAGTTTGACGTTTAGCTTTGACGTTTTGTAAGAACCTGTAATTTTTAACCGACTTCAAAAAAAGGAGGAGGTTATCAATTCGACTGTATTTTTTTTTTTTTTTTTTTTTTATGTTTGTTACCTCATAACTTGCGACTGGGTGAACCGATTTTCATGATTCTTTTTTTATTTGAAAGCTGGTGCTTCCCGTGTGGTCCCATATAAATTTTATCACTACTGGTTCAGCCGTTTTATAAATATATCAAAAATAACGATTTATCTCTACTTGCTGATATGCCAAATACTTAGATGATTTGGTTATTTACGCTTATTACAACCTAAAAAAGTGCTGTGTTTATTATGTTAAGATAGCAAGACCGAGACACTGAAAAGCGAAAAAATAAAAAAACTTTTTACAAAAAAATAAAACCGACTTCCAAAAAAAAACTGAAAAGTAAAAAATAATCTTTATTTAAACGCTTTACGACCAAAACATCGCTTTCGAAGTCGGTGGCGAAATACTAACAATAGTAACTTATAAGACACCGACTTCGAAAGCGATGTTTTGGTCGTAAAGCGTTTAAATAAAGATTATTTTTTACTTTTCAGTTTTTTTTTTGGAAGTCGGTTTTATTTTTTTGTAAAAAGTTTTTAATGTTTTGAATGACTTTGAAAAGAAGAATCAATGTCCTATGTTTTTAGGTTCCAAAATGGTTTGACTTCGTGCGTCTGTCCCTCTGTCATATCTGATTATTTCAGTGAGTACTAATGCTATCGACTAGAAATTTGAAACAGTTGGCTGTTTTTTTATCTGCCTACCATAAAAGGAAGATAATATATTAAAAGTATCTATGTATGTATGTCTACTAAGTAAATGAGATGCGTCTTGGTGTTAGTTTGTATATGTTACCTTTTATTTTTCGAGAATTGTTTCTAATATTTATTCCTTATATTCCTTACTAATATTTATTTATTTATTATATGCTTTATTGTACACATGAAAACAACAAAAAAAGAAGTTCATTTAGGTAAAGGTATCTTATCGCTAACTGCGATTTCTTCCAGGCAACCATAGCATGGACAAAAAAGAGTTGGACAAGAAATGGGTCCGTCTACAGTGTTTTAGAAATGATTAACTTAATTTATTATAAATAATACGTTTTATTACTGCTAAGATCATTATTTTAGTAGGTAGTAAGGCCTAGACCGGCTTATTTTTTTTGCGTAGATGCCTATTTATTGCTATTTTAAGATAATTTATGTATCTGAGTGACCTACGGAACCTCGGACCTCTCTATGAAATACCTTTTAGCTCATCAAAAGGTATTTCATAGAGAAGTGGGGAGTTGCTAGAAGGATCTAGGCCTTGCTAACTGTTATTTCGTAGCGTTTCTTTATATTTTCTGAGAACATTTACCATAGCAATGTAAATATTTTTTTATACCATCTGAAAGTAGAGATTTCAAAGAACAAAAAGACTACCGACTTTTAAAAAAAAAGTGATATTTTGACGCGAGAATTTTCGATTGAAAATTAGGGTGTTTTTTCGATATTAAGTCAAAATAAAGGTGAAAAAATAATTATTTTAAATCAAATAAATTACAGTGTGTTTGGGACATAAAAAGGTAAGTTTTCACCAAATTTCGTGAAAAAAAAATTATTATTGTAAAAGATAAAAATAAAAAACCAAAAACTTGGTTTTTTGAATTTTTCACATAAATTTTGAGGTTATGTGAAAAAAGTGTTAATACAAAAGTTGTAGATCTTTTTATTACCTATAACTTTGCCGTTTAACTTTTTTTCATAGGACTTGTAGTTTTGCCGGAAATTGAGATAAACCGATTTTTTAACTTTAACCCCCCCTCCCCCCACTTCCCGACCTCAGATCGCCCGTAATTTATTTTTCCTATCATTTTTATTGTATTCTCCTTCTTTTCCAATGGGTTTCATCCTACTATTATTTTTTTTGTTTTCAAAAGTTATTGGCACTGGTCTAAAACTACTGAGTAACTAGCTAAAGTTTTCTTAGAAATCTACATGAATAGGTCTGACTGTCTGAACGTGCGTTTACCAATCGCCACTCGGAGAGGCTATTCTAATTATAGTTTTTTAATTAACAAAGCAGTTAAAAAGTTATTTAATTCATTTGTAAGTTTTAATAGTTCATTAAAAGTATAATTATTATTTGCATTTTTAAAACAACAATTTACCATCTCTCAGTCGAGCAGTTTTTAACTAATTTCTCAGTATTAGCTACTCTGTTAATTAGATACATAATGTTTTTAATTACATGACGCATTTTATAATTTTAACAAAGTTTATAAACTTGTTCGGTCACCATATTTCGTCATTAATATTATTTATATAAAATAGTTTCTTCTCGCTGTATTGCAAGCCAATTCTTCTTCTAGCTCACGATGACGTGTATTGCTATTACTGTTCAGCAGCCTAATTACGTATCTTTCAATATCAGTTGCAATACCTTTTATTTAGACATTGCAATGATATACATTGTTTCGTTGGAAATACCAATAAGTTAAACGTTCAAACACATGCAACAATGTATATTAAACTCCTTTTGATGGGTATGTCAATTGGATATCCGTTTTTTACGTAATAAGGGGGCAGCTCCCTAATTACGTAAGCTGATATTAATCAATTTCAGTTGCAATACCTTTCATTTTGATAGTTCAATGATATACATTGCTTCGTTGGAAGTATCAATAAGATAAACGCCCTAAAATATTCAACAATGTATGTAAATCTCCTTCTGATGGGCATGTCAATTGGATATCCATTTTTACGTAATTAGCAAGCAGGAGTGAGAGAGCGTGAGGAGCGAGACGGAGCTATGAACGACGTATAGCCCTATTTTTGCAAAGGAATTCTTACTGCTTTGTTACGTCATGGTAGGTTCTTCAGGGCTCCGTTGCTCTGGGTTTTAGTCAGTAAGAGTCTGGCACTCTCTTTTCGTTCAGCTCACAGCGGGTGGATTCATTTTATGATATTCTATCCCTAAAAAACATTCGCCGTGTATACTGAGTATACAGTGTATGGTGTCATAGTGTAAACCTAGCTTAACTCTACTGGATTCATTACTTCCTAATTCTATAAACTCAAGCACAAATGTACGCGTACATTGATCACTAAACCTTTCCATTTAATAAAGCTTATCTACATTTTCCCTGAAACTTGTGCGAAATGCATTGCGAATATCCATTTCCCAATCATAGGTGTGAATACGTAGATAATGTTGGCCGCATTATGAGCGCGAATGTTCCTGGAATTAACGCTCACGGCGCGTGATTGCGATCCATTGAAACACGCCACTTTCTCGTATAGACGGCGCGTGAATATTCAAGTTTAGTAGCGTTTTTATTTATCTTTTACCTTTTAAAATTAGCTTCGTTTGAATGCCTATTTTTATTAGACTACTGGCTTACATCGAAACGGTAGAATCTGGACAGGTACCTAAGTTCTTAGATGGGAAATCATCATATGATTCCCCCGCTTTCCCGCTTTGGGCGGAGCGAGACTAAGTCTCTTACTGAGTAAAACCAACTCATTTTCCTTTCGTTTACATTCCGGGTCCGCGGCAAGCTAAGCAAAAACTGAATAGATTGAGATAATACTTGGTATGGAGATAGCTTGAACCATCAATTGTATGTGTGTATTTTTTTAATTTCAAATAGGCCTTTGCAGGCTCTTATGAGAAGTCACACTAGTTGCACGGTTCCTATGGAGGAATAGGTACAGGTCCTATGGAGAACCTGTATTGACTCTGTTTGTTAATGAATGATTTTTAGTTAGGTTTTTATGATTTTATCAACTCATATTTACACGATCCGCATTATCTCATTTGTAAATTCTAAGATATTTAAAAGTAAAATTTTAATACTACAAAAAATTTTAATACCTACTACTTTAATACTGCGACAAGTATCAGACACAACACACCATTACCAAATATCACACACCAGTTTTAGGGTTCCGTACGTATAGGTTAAAAACGGGACCCTATTACTAAGACTTCGTTGCTGTTTGTCCGTCTGTCAGTCACCAGGCTGTATCTCAATTACCGCGATAGTTAGACAGTTGAAATTTTCACAAATTATATATTTCTGTTGCCGCTATAACAACAAATGCTAAAAAACACAATAAAATAAATATTTAAGGCACCCATACAACAAAGAAAAAAAGATTTTTTTTTTGCCGTTTTTATACTATTTTTAGACACTCCCTCCATACACAGTGTACGGTGTCATAATGTAGACACACCTAAACATTTCAATTAAACAGGTTCACAATACATTCACACGATACCGTACGAATTTGAATAATTAATAGATACTGTGAGGGCTGTAATATTAATGAAGGTAGGTGAATTTTCTCGTACGCGCCGTGTTGGTAATTATGTTTGTTTTATGTCGGCACATAAAGTACCATTGTTGGGTGTTGGCGGGACTTTCACAGTTTAATTTGCACACGTTTTTGGGGTAGGTAGAATTATTGGTATGGAGGATGAAAATATTTTGTTAATTTTCAAACAAAACTGCTTAAGAACGGTATTTATACATATATGAAATGCTTTGTACTGAATGACTGACTGACGGACGGACTGACGGACGGACGCACAGACTAAACCGCTGATCATAGAGACACTGCTGCCGCTGATATTATATTCATCATTGGCCTTTTTTTATCCCACTTTTGGGAAAAGGTCTTATCATTCAGAGAAGGCATGAGCATTGATCACCAGGCTTGCTCAAGGCGGTTTGGCGATTAAAGACTTAGTAGTCCAGGGGGGTTAGACAAGTGGCAAAAACGCTAGTAGAATAGACACCAAAATGTATGTGAATGACAGATGGCTAGTCGTAAACAAAGTCATTCCCATACATTTTGTTTGCCACTTGTCCAACCCCCCAGGTTTCCTTATAAGTCACAGTGGTGGTTGTTACCGGGATTCGAACTTTATAATATAAGTAGGGATAAATTAGTACCTATAAGGTCCTGCAGATGAAATTGCAGTCAATTAGTATTCAGTGCATGTTGGGCCCCGACGTTCATTAATTCTGTTCAGCTGCATTGCAGTCTCAACTTTCTGCTTTATATTTATTGTGCCGCTGGGTTTTTTTGCTGACTCCTCTTAAACATAACTAAGACATAATACACCACATTGGACAAGAAACAATTGAAGTCATCTACCAGATAATATAATAAGAATGACGATCAAATTTTGAATTAGGCCCAAGTTCACTAACAAGATAACGGTCCGATTAACTTAAAACAGCTGTTTACCAACAATGTTAACTTCCAACTGTCGATGGGTACCGCAATATGAGATTTTTATTCCTGAAACAGTCGATTACCAAACCAAGGTTGAACTAGAAGTGGGTAACACGAAAATTCCAAGTTCCTAGTTAAAAAACGTTTTTGCTTAACTGGCCGATTACGTAAGCATCTATGGTGAACTTGGCCCTTAATCTGATAGCTCTTATACTACGATAGAATACCACCACAGGCAAGTGAAAACAGCTATTTAAATATCAATTTTCATTTATTTTTGGCTACAAAATGAGAAGTTATCGTACTTCTAAAATGATACTACAAAACCAGCCAAATGCGTGTCGAGCCATACCTACGCAATGAGGTTCCATAATATGTATGTTTTCGTTAGACGTGTAATTTTCCTTTTACGTTTCTGTGACTTCTTCAAAAGTTAGAGATGTTCAAATATAAAAAAATACACTTTAAAGTTTGATATTTCGCAAACGGCTCCATGAATCAGAAAATGATCGCATATTTTAATTAGTTAAGAATTTTTATTGAAAAATACTGTGAAAATACTCAAATGCGAAGTAGAAAAAAAGCAAGCATTGCCACGGGCAAAACATATTAGTCATAAAGTAAATTATAATAAAGTTCAAATGCGAACATTAAACATCTATTCCTTTGAGGTAATGTTGTTTTAATTTCAACTTTATGCTCTGTCTAGTCGCCATTTCATTTCTACGTTGTCTGCAATTACTTATTTTAAGTTATTACTATTTTGTTTGTTTATGCGTCTCGGGTTTAGCATAATATTACTGTTATTATCGTTAGTACTTAATTGCAAAATCCAGTTTTTATTTCTGACTAGCTTCTGCACGCGACTTCGTCCGCGTGGAATAGTGGTGCTCCGGTCCTATTGGTTTTAGCGTGATAATAACCTGACCTGTCGCCTTCCGCAATAAATGGGCTATCTAAAACTGGAAGGATCTTTCAAATCGTACCAGTAGTTCCTGAGATAAGCGCATTCAAACAAACAAACAAACATGAAATTAATATAGAAAATAAAATTGAACTTCGCTATGAGTATCAGCCATATCGCTGAATGTCAGCAACTTTGCTATGTGTGTCAGACACTTCACTATGAGTGTCAGACACTTCACTATGAGTGTCGGACACTTCAATATGAACCTGAACCGGAAAACCGAAAATCCGAAAAACCGGAACCGGAAGTAACGAAAAAAAATGATGAGGGGCAGATGAATGTCAGACACTTGACTGTGAGTGTCAGACATTTCATTATGAGTGTCAGACACTTGACTGTGAGTTTGAGTGTCAGACACATCATTATGAATGGTAGCCACTTCGCTAAGAAATAAATATTGAAAATGAAATTGAACTTCGCTATGAGTGTCAGCCATTTCGCTGCGTGTCAGCAACTTTGCTATGTGTGTCAGCAACTTTGCTATGTGTGTCAGACACTTAACTATGAGTGTCAGACATTTCATTATGAGTGTTAGACACTTCACTACGAATGTCAGACACTTCACTATAAATGGTAGCCACTTCGCTATGAAATTAATATTGAAAATTAAATTGAACTTCGCTATGAGTGTCAACCATTTCGCTGAGTGTCAGCAACTTTGCTATGTGTGTCAGACACTTCACTATGAGTGCCAGACACTTCATTATAAGTGTCAGACACTTCATTATGAGTGTCAGACACTTCAATATGAACCTGAACCGGAAAACCGAAAATCCGAAAAACCGGAACCAGAACTGGACACGAAAAAAATGATGAATATCAGACACTTCACTATGAGTGTCAGACACTTCATTATGAGTGTCAGACACTTCACTATGAGTGTCAAGCCCTTCGCTATGAGTGTCAAGCCCTTCGCTATGAGTGTCAGCTATTTCTCTGAATGTCAGCTATTTCGCTGAGTGTCTGCAAATTTGCCTATGAGTGTCAGACACTTCAATTATGAGTGTTAGACACTTCAATATGAACCTGAACCGGAAAACCGAAAATCCGAAAAACCGGAACCGGTACTGGACACGGAAAAAATGATGAATATCAGACACTTCACTATGAGTGTCAGACACTTCATTATTAGTGTCAGACACTTCACTATGAGTGTCAGACACTTCACTATGAGTGTCAGACACTTCGCTGAGTGTCAGCTATTTCTCTGAATGTCAGCTATTTCGCTGAGTGTCTGCAAATTTGCCTATGAGTGTCAGACACTTCAATTATGAGTGTCAGACACTTCAATATGAACCTGAACCGGAAAACCGAAAATCCGAAAAACCGGAACCGGTACTGGGCACGGAAAAAATGATGAATATCAGACACTTCACTATGAGTGTCAGACACTTCATTATTAGTGTCAGACACTTCGCTGAGTGTCAGCTATTTCTCTGAATGTCAGCTATTTCGCTGAGTGTCTGCAAATTTTCCCATGAGTGTCAGACACTTCAATTATGAGTTTCAGACACTTCAATATGAACCTAAACCGAAAATCATACAATCTGAAAAACCGGAACCGGAACTGAACACGAAAAAAAGATGAATGCTAGACACTTCACTATGAGAGTCCGACACTCCATTATGAGTGTCAGACACTTCACTATGAGTGTCAGACACTTCACTATGAGTGTCAGGCCCTTCGCTATGAGTGTCAGACACTTCACTATGAGTGTCAGACATTTCGCTGAGTGTCTGCAAATTTGCCTATGATTTTCAGACAGTTACCTATGAGTGTCAGACAGTTACCTATGAGTGTCAGACACTTCAATTATGAGTGTCAGACACTTCAATTATGAGTGTAGGACACTTCAATTATGAGTGTCAGACACTTCAATATGAACCTGAACCGGAAAACTGAAACTCCGAAAATCATTCAATCTGAAAAACCGGAACCGGAACTGAACACGAAAAAAATGATGAATGTTAGACACTTCACTATAAGTGTCAGACACTTCATTATGAGTGTAAGACACTTCACTATGAGTGTCAGACCCTTCACTATGAGTCTCAGACACTTCACTATGAGTGTCAGACACTTCACTATGAGTGTCAAGCCCTTCGCTATGAGTGTCAGCTATTTCTCTGAATGTCAGCTATTTCGCTGAGTGTCTGCAAATTTGCCTATGAGTGTCAGACACTTCAATTATGAGTGTCAGACACTTCAATATGAACCTGAACCGGAAAACCGAAAATCCGAAAAACCGGAACCGGTACTGGACACGGAAAAAATGATGAATATCAGACACTTCACTATGAGTGTCAGACGCTTCATTATTAGTGTCAGACACTTCACTATGAGTGTCAGACACTTCACTATGAGTGTCAGACACTTCGCTGAGTGTCAGCTATTTCTCTGAATGTCAGCTATTTCGCTGAGTGTCTGCAAATTTTCCCATGAGTGTCAGACACTTCCATTATGAGTGTCAGACACTCCATTATGAGTGTCAGACACTCCATTATGAGTGTCAGACACTTCACTATGAGTGTCAGGCCCTTCGCTATGAGTGTCAGACACTTCACTATGAGTGTCAGACATTTCGCTGAGTGTCTGCAAATTTGCCTATGATTTTCAGACAGTTACCTATGAGTGTCAGACAGTTACCTATGAGTGTCAGACACTTCAATTATGAGTGTCAGACACTTCAATTATGAGTGTAGGACACTTCAATTATGAGTGTCAGACACTTCAATATGAACCTGAACCGGAAAACTGAAACTCCGAAAATCATTCAATCTGAAAAACCGGAACCGGAACTGAACACGAAAAAAATGATGAATGTTAGACACTTCATTATGAGTGTCAGACACTTCACTATGAGTGTCAGACCCTTCACTATGAGTGTCAGACCCTTCACTATGAGTGTCAGACACTTCACTATGAGTGTCAGACACTTCACTATGAGTGTCAAGCCCTTCGCTATGAGTGTCAGCTATTTCTCTGAATGTCAGCTATTTCGCTGAGTGTCTGCAAATTTGCCTATGAGTGTCAGACACTTCAATTATGAGTGTCAGATACTTCAATATGAACCTGAACCGGAAAACCGAAAATCCGAAAAACCGGAACCGGAACTGGACACGGAAAAAATGATGAATATCAGACACTTCACTATGAGTGTCAGACACTTCATTATTAGTGTCAGACACTTCACTATGAGTGTCAGACACTTCACTATGAGTGTCAGACACTTCGCTGAGTGTCAGCTATTTCGCTGAATGTCTGCAAATTTTCCCATGAGTGTCAGACACTTCAATTATGAGTTTCAGACACTTCAATATGAACCTAAACCAAAAATCATACAATCTGAAAAACCGGAACCGGAACTGAACACGAAAAAAAGATGAATGCTAGACACTTCACTATGAGAGTCCGACACTCCATTATGAGTGTCAGACACTTCACTATGAGTGTCAGACACTTCACTATGAGTATCAGGCCCTTCGCTATGAGTGTCAGACACTTCACTATGAGTGTCAGACACTTCGCTGAGTGTCAGCTATTTCTCTGAATGTCAGCTATTTCGCTGAGTGTCTGCAAATTTGCCTATGAGTGTCAGACACTTCAATTATGAGTGTCAGACACTTCAATATGAACCTGAACCGGAAAACCGAAAATCCGAAAAACCGGAACCGGTACTGGACAAGGAAAAAATGATGAATATCAGACACTTCACTATGAGTGTCAGACACTTCGCTGAGTGTCAGCTATTTCGTTGAATGTCTGCAAATTTTCCCATGAGTGTCAGACACTTCAATTATGAGTTTCAGACACTTCAATATGAACTTAAACCGAAAATCATACAATCTGAAAAACCGGAACCGGAACTGAACACGAAAAAAAGATGAATGCTAGACACTTCACTATGAGAGTCCGACACTCCATTATGAGTGTCAGACACTTCACTATGAGTGTCAGACACTTCACTATGAGTGTCAGGCCCTTCGCTATGAGTGGCAGCTATTTCGCTGAATGTCTGAAAATTTTCCCATGAGTGTCAGACACTTCAATTATGAGTTTCAGACACTTCAATATGAACTTAAACCGAAAATCATACAATCTGAAAAACCGGAACCGGAACTGAACACGAAAAAAAGATGAATGCTAGACACTTCACTATGAGAGTCCGACACTCCATTATGAGTGTCAGACACTTCACTATGAGTGTCAGACACTTCACTATGAGTGTCAGGCCCTTCGCTATGAGTGTCAGCTATTTCGCTGAATGTCTGCAAATTTGCCCATGAGTGTCAGACACTTCATTATGAGTGTCAGAAACTTCACTATGAGTGTCAGACACTTCACTATGAGTGTCAGGCCCTTCGCTATGAGTGGCAGCTATTTTGCTGAATGTCTGAAAATTTTCCCATGAGTGTCAGACACTTCAATTATGAGTTTCAGACACTTCAATATGAACTTAAACCGAAAATCATACAATCTGAAAAACCGGAACCGGAACTGAACACGAAAAAAAGATGAATGCTAGACACTTCACTATGAGAGTCCGACACTCCATTATGAGTGTCAGACACTTCACTATGAGTGTCAGACACTTCACTATGAGTGTCAGGCCCTTCGCTATGAGTGTCAGCTATATCGCTGAATGTCTGCAAATTTGCCCATGAGTGTCAGACACTTCATTATGAGTGTCAGAAACTTCACTATGAGTGTCAGACACTTCACTATGAGTGTCAGGCCCTTCGCTATGAGTGGCAGCTATTTCGCTGAATGGCTGAAAATTTGCCCATGAGTGTCAGACACTTCATTATGAGTGTCAGACACTTCAATATGAACCTGAACCGGAAAACCGAAAATCCGAAAAACCGGAACCAAAACTGGACACGAAAAAAATGATGAATATCAGACACTTCACTATGAGTGTCAGATACTTCATTATGAGTGTCAGACAGTTCACTATGAGTGTCAGACACTTCATTATGAGTGTCAGACACTTCACTATGAGTGTAGGCCCTTCGCTATGAGTGTCAGCTATTTCGCTGAATGTCTGCCAATTTTCCCATGAGTGTCAGACACTTCACTATAAGTGTCAGACACTTCAATATGAGTGTCAGTCACTTCAATATGAATCTGAACCGGAAAACTGAAACTCCGAAAATCATACAATCTGAAAAACCGGAACCGGAACTGAACACGAAAAAAAGATGAATGTTAGACACTTCACTTTGAGTGTCAGACACTTCACTATGAGTGTCAGGCCCTTCGCTATGAGTGTCAGCTATTTCGCTGAATGTCTGAAAATTTGCCCATGAGTGTCAGACACTTCATTATGAGTGTCAGGCCCTTCGCTATGAGTGTCAGCTATTTCGCTGAATGTCTGCAAATTTGCCCATGAGTGTCAGACACCTCACTATGAGTTTCAGACACTTCACAATGAGTGTCAGACACTTCGCTGAGTGTCAGCTATTTCGCTGAATGTCTGCAAATTTTCCCATGAGTGTCTGACACTTCATTATGAGTGTCTGACACTTCACTATGAGTGTCAGATACTTCATTATGAGTGTCAGACACTTCTATATGAGTGTCAGACAGTTCACTATGAGTGTCAGACACTTCACTATGAGTGTCAGACACTTCACTATGAGTGTCAGACACTTCGCTGAGTGTCAGCTATTTCGCTGAATGTCTGCAAATTTTCCCATGAGTGTCAGACAATTCATTATGAGTGTCAGACACTTCAATATGAACCTAAAAATCCGAAAATCTGAAAAACCGGAACCGGAACTGGACACGAAAAAAAATGACAAGTGTCAGCAACTTTGCTGTGTGTCAGATACTTCACATTGAGTTTCAGACACTTCACTATGAGTGTCAGACAATTCGCTATGAGTGTCAGCTATTTCGCCGAGTGTCTGCAAATTTGCCTAAGAGTGTCAGACACTTCAATATGAACCCGAACCGGAAAACCGAAACTCCGAAAATCGTACAATCTGAAAAAACCGGAACCGGAACTGAACACGAAAAATATGATGAATGTCAGACACTTCATTATGAGTGTCAGACACTTCACTATGAGTGTCAGACACTTCACTATGAGTGTCAGACACTTCACTATGAGTGTCAGGCCCTTCGCTATGAGTGTCAGCTATTTCGCTGAGTGTCAGCTATTTCGCTGAATGTCTGCAAATTTTTCCATGAGTGTCAGACACTTCATTATTAGTGTCAGACACTTCACTATGAGTGTCAGAAACTTCACTATGAGTGTCAGACACTTCAGTATGAGTGTCAGACACTTCGCTGAGTGTCAGCTATTTCGCTGAATGTCTGCAAATTTTCCCATGAGTGTCAGACACTTCAATTATGAGTTTCAGACACTTCAATATGAACCTAAACCAAAAATCATACAATCTGAAAAACCGGAACCGGAACTGAACACGAAAAAAAGATGAATGCTAGACACTTCACTATGAGAGTCCGACACTCCATTATGAGTGTCAGACACTTCACTATGAGTGTCAGACACTTCACTATGAGTATCAGGCCCTTCGCTATGAGTGTCAGACACTTCACTATGAGTGTCAGACACTTCGCTGAGTGTCAGCTATTTCTCTGAATGTCAGCTATTTCGCTGAGTGTCTGCAAATTTGCCTATGAGTGTCAGACACTTCAATTATGAGTGTCAGACACTTCAATTATGAGTGTCAGACACTTCAATATGAACCTGAACCGGAAAACCGAAAATCCGAAAAACCGGAACCGGAACTGAACACGAATAAAAATTAATGCTAGACACTTCACTATGAGAGTCCGACACTCCATTATGAGTGTCAGACACTCCATTATGAGTGTCAGACACTTCACTATGAGTGTCAGGCCCTTCGCTATGAGTGTCAGACACTTCACTATGAGTGTCAGACATTTCGCTGAGTGTCTGCAAATTTGCCTATGATTTTCAGACAGTTACCTATGAGTGTCAGACAGTTACCTATGAGTGTCAGACACTTCAATTATGAGTGTCAGACACTTCAATTATGAGTGTAGGACACTTCAATTATGAGTGTCAGACACTTCAATATGAACCTGAACCGGAAAACTGAAACTCCGAAAATCATTCAATCTGAAAAACCGGAACCGGAACTGAACACGAAAAAAATGATGAATGTTAGACACTTCATTATGAGTGTCAGACACTTCACTATGAGTGTCAGACCCTTCACTATGAGTGTCAGACCCTTCACTATGAGTGTCAGACACTTCACTATGAGTGTCAGACACTTCACTATGAGTGTCAAGCCCTTCGCTATGAGTGTCAGCTATTTCTCTGAATGTCAGCTATTTCGCTGAGTGTCTGCAAATTTGCCTATGAGTGTCAGACACTTCAATTATGAGTGTCAGATACTTCAATATGAACCTGAACCGGAAAACCGAAAATCCGAAAAACCGGAACCGGAACTGGACACGGAAAAAATGATGAATATCAGACACTTCACTATGAGTGTCAGACACTTCATTATTAGTGTCAGACACTTCACTATGAGTGTCAGACACTTCACTATGAGTGTCAGACACTTCACTATGAGTGTCAGACACTTCGCTGAGTGTCAGCTATTTCGCTGAATGTCTGCAAATTTTCCCATGAGTGTCAGACACTTCAATTATGAGTTTCAGACACTTCAATATGAACCTAAACCAAAAATCATACAATCTGAAAAACCGGAACCGGAACTGAACACGAAAAAAAGATGAATGCTAGACACTTCACTATGAGAGTCCGACACTCCATTATGAGTGTCAGACACTTCACTATGAGTGTCAGACACTTCACTATGAGTATCAGGCCCTTCGCTATGAGTGTCAGACACTTCACTATGAGTGTCAGACACTTCGCTGAGTGTCAGCTATTTCTCTGAATGTCAGCTATTTCGCTGAGTGTCTGCAAATTTGCCTATGAGTGTCAGACACTTCAATTATGAGTGTCAGACACTTCAATATGAACCTGAACCGGAAAACCGAAAATCCGAAAAACCGGAACCGGTACTGGACAAGGAAAAAATGATGAATATCAGACACTTCACTATGAGTGTCAGACACTTCGCTGAGTGTCAGCTATTTCGTTGAATGTCTGCAAATTTTCCCATGAGTGTCAGACACTTCAATTATGAGTTTCAGACACTTCAATATGAACTTAAACCGAAAATCATACAATCTGAAAAACCGGAACCGGAACTGAACACGAAAAAAAGATGAATGCTAGACACTTCACTATGAGAGTCCGACACTCCATTATGAGTGTCAGACACTTCACTATGAGTGTCAGACACTTCACTATGAGTGTCAGGCCCTTCGCTATGAGTGGCAGCTATTTCGCTGAATGTCTGAAAATTTTCCCATGAGTGTCAGACACTTCAATTATGAGTTTCAGACACTTCAATATGAACTTAAACCGAAAATCATACAATCTGAAAAACCGGAACCGGAACTGAACACGAAAAAAAGATGAATGCTAGACACTTCACTATGAGAGTCCGACACTCCATTATGAGTGTCAGACACTTCACTATGAGTGTCAGACACTTCACTATGAGTGTCAGGCCCTTCGCTATGAGTGTCAGCTATTTCGCTGAATGTCTGCAAATTTGCCTATGAGTGTCAGACACTTCAATTATGAGTGTCAGACACTTCAATATGAACCTGAACCGGAAAACCGAAAATCCGAAAAACCGGAACCGGTACTGGACAAGGAAAAAATGATGAATATCAGACACTTCACTATGAGTGTCAGACACTTCGCTGAGTGTCAGCTATTTCGTTGAATGTCTGCAAATTTTCCCATGAGTGTCAGACACTTCAATTATGAGTTTCAGACACTTCAATATGAACTTAAACCGAAAATCATACAATCTGAAAAACCGGAACCGGAACTGAACACGAAAAAAAGATGAATGCTAGACACTTCACTATGAGAGTCCGACACTCCATTATGAGTGTCAGACACTTCACTATGAGTGTCAGACACTTCACTATGAGTGTCAGGCCCTTCGCTATGAGTGGCAGCTATTTCGCTGAATGTCTGAAAATTTTCCCATGAGTGTCAGACACTTCAATTATGAGTTTCAGACACTTCAATATGAACTTAAACCGAAAATCATACAATCTGAAAAACCGGAACCGGAACTGAACACGAAAAAAAGATGAATGCTAGACACTTCACTATGAGAGTCCGACACTCCATTATGAGTGTCAGACACTTCACTATGAGTGTCAGACACTTCACTATGAGTGTCAGGCCCTTCGCTATGAGTGTCAGCTATTTCGCTGAATGTCTGCAAATTTGCCCATGAGTGTCAGACACTTCATTATGAGTGTCAGAAACTTCACTATGAGTGTCAGACACTTCACTATGAGTGTCAGGCCCTTCGCTATGAGTGGCAGCTATTTTGCTGAATGTCTGAAAATTTTCCCATGAGTGTCAGACACTTCAATTATGAGTTTCAGACACTTCAATATGAACTTAAACCGAAAATCATACAATCTGAAAAACCGGAACCGGAACTGAACACGAAAAAAAGATGAATGCTAGACACTTCACTATGAGAGTCCGACACTCCATTATGAGTGTCAGACACTTCACTATGAGTGTCAGACACTTCACTATGAGTGTCAGGCCCTTCGCTATGAGTGTCAGCTATATCGCTGAATGTCTGCAAATTTGCCCATGAGTGTCAGACACTTCATTATGAGTGTCAGAAACTTCACTATGAGTGTCAGACACTTCACTATGAGTGTCAGGCCCTTCGCTATGAGTGGCAGCTATTTCGCTGAATGGCTGAAAATTTGCCCATGAGTGTCAGACACTTCATTATGAGTGTCAGACACTTCAATATGAACCTGAACCGGAAAACCGAAAATCCGAAAAACCGGAACCAAAACTGGACACGAAAAAAATGATGAATATCAGACACTTCACTATGAGTGTCAGATACTTCATTATGAGTGTCAGACAGTTCACTATGAGTGTCAGACACTTCATTATGAGTGTCAGACACTTCACTATGAGTGTAGGCCCTTCGCTATGAGTGTCAGCTATTTCGCTGAATGTCTGCCAATTTTCCCATGAGTGTCAGACACTTCACTATAAGTGTCAGACACTTCAATATGAGTGTCAGTCACTTCAATATGAATCTGAACCGGAAAACTGAAACTCCGAAAATCATACAATCTGAAAAACCGGAACCGGAACTGAACACGAAAAAAAGATGAATGTTAGACACTTCACTTTGAGTGTCAGACACTTCACTATGAGTGTCAGGCCCTTCGCTATGAGTGTCAGCTATTTCGCTGAATGTCTGAAAATTTGCCCATGAGTGTCAGACACTTCATTATGAGTGTCAGGCCCTTCGCTATGAGTGTCAGCTATTTCGCTGAATGTCTGCAAATTTGCCCATGAGTGTCAGACACCTCACTATGAGTTTCAGACACTTCACTATGAGTGTCAGACACTTCGCTGAGTGTCAGCTATTTCGCTGAATGTCTGCAAATTTTCCCATGAGTGTCTGACACTTCATTATGAGTGTCTGACACTTCACTATGAGTGTCAGATACTTCATTATGAGTGTCAGACACTTCTATATGAGTGTCAGACAGTTCACTATGAGTGTCAGACACTTCACTATGAGTGTCAGACACTTCACTATGAGTGTCAGACACTTCGCTGAGTGTCAGCTATTTCGCTGAATGTCTGCAAATTTTCCCATGAGTGTCAGACAATTCATTATGAGTGTCAGACACTTCAATATGAACCTAAAAATCCGAAAATCTGAAAAACCGGAACCGGAACTGGACACGAAAAAAAATGACAAGTGTCAGCAACTTTGCTGTGTGTCAGATACTTCACATTGAGTTTCAGACACTTCACTATGAGTGTCAGACAATTCGCTATGAGTGTCAGCTATTTCGCCGAGTGTCTGCAAATTTGCCTAAGAGTGTCAGACACTTCAATATGAACCCGAACCGGAAAACCGAAACTCCGAAAATCGTACAATCTGAAAAAACCGGAACCGGAACTGAACACGAAAAATATGATGAATGTCAGACACTTCATTATGAGTGTCAGACACTTCACTATGAGTGTCAGACACTTCACTATGAGTGTCAGACACTTCACTATGAGTGTCAGGCCCTTCGCTATGAGTGTCAGCTATTTCGCTGAGTGTCAGCTATTTCGCTGAATGTCTGCAAATTTTTCCATGAGTGTCAGACACTTCATTATTAGTGTCAGACACTTCACTATGAGTGTCAGAAACTTCACTATGAGTGTCAGACACTTCAGTATGAGTGTCAGACACTTCGCTGAGTGTCAGCTATTTCGCTGAATGTCTGCAAATTTTCCCATGAGTGTCAGACACTTCAATTATGAGTTTCAGACACTTCAATATGAACCTAAACCAAAAATCATACAATCTGAAAAACCGGAACCGGAACTGAACACGAAAAAAAGATGAATGCTAGACACTTCACTATGAGAGTCCGACACTCCATTATGAGTGTCAGACACTTCACTATGAGTGTCAGACACTTCACTATGAGTATCAGGCCCTTCGCTATGAGTGTCAGACACTTCACTATGAGTGTCAGACACTTCGCTGAGTGTCAGCTATTTCTCTGAATGTCAGCTATTTCGCTGAGTGTCTGCAAATTTGCCTATGAGTGTCAGACACTTCAATTATGAGTGTCAGACACTTCAATTATGAGTGTCAGACACTTCAATATGAACCTGAACCGGAAAACCGAAAATCCGAAAAACCGGAACCGGAACTGAACACGAATAAAAATTAATGCTAGACACTTCACTATGAGAGTCCGACACTCCATTATGAGTGTCAGACACTCCATTATGAGTGTCAGACACTTCACTATGAGTGTCAGGCCCTTCGCTATGAGTGTCAGACACTTCACTATGAGTGTCAGACATTTCGCTGAGTGTCTGCAAATTTGCCTATGATTTTCAGACAGTTACCTATGAGTGTCAGACACTTCAATTATGAGTGTCAGACACTTCAATTATGAGTGTAGGACACTTCAATTATGAGTGTCAGACACTTCAATAAGAACCTGAACCGGAAAACTGAAACTCCGAAAATCATTCAATCTGAAAAACCGGAACCGGAACTGAACACGAAAAAAATGATGAATGTTAGACACTTCATTATGAGTGTCAGACACTTCACTATGAGTGTCAGACCCTTCACTATGAGTGTCAGACCCTTCACTATGAGTGTCAGACACTTCACTATGAGTGTCAGACACTTCACTATGAGTGTCAAGCCCTTCGCTATGAGTGTCAGCTATTTCTCTGAATGTCAGCTATTTCGCTGAGTGTCTGCAAATTTGCCTATGAGTGTCAGACACTTCAATTATGAGTGTCAGATACTTCAATATGAACCTGAACCGGAAAACCGAAAATCCGAAAAACCGGAACCGGAACTGGACACGGAAAAAATGATGAATATCAGACACTTCACTATGAGTGTCAGACACTTCATTATTAGTGTCAGACACTTCACTATGAGTGTCAGACACTTCACTATGAGTGTCAGACACTTCACTATGAGTGTCAGACACTTCGCTGAGTGTCAGCTATTTCGCTGAATGTCTGCAAATTTTCCCATGAGTGTCAGACACTTCAATTATGAGTTTCAGACACTTCAATATGAACCTAAACCAAAAATCATACAATCTGAAAAACCGGAACCGGAACTGAACACGAAAAAAAGATGAATGCTAGACACTTCACTATGAGAGTCCGACACTCCATTATGAGTGTCAGACACTTCACTATGAGTGTCAGACACTTCACTATGAGTATCAGGCCCTTCGCTATGAGTGTCAGACACTTCACTATGAGTGTCAGACACTTCGCTGAGTGTCAGCTATTTCTCTGAATGTCAGCTATTTCGCTGAGTGTCTGCAAATTTGCCTATGAGTGTCAGACACTTCAATTATGAGTGTCAGACACTTCAATATGAACCTGAACCGGAAAACCGAAAATCCGAAAAACCGGAACCGGTACTGGACAAGGAAAAAATGATGAATATCAGACACTTCACTATGAGTGTCAGACACTTCGCTGAGTGTCAGCTATTTCGTTGAATGTCTGCAAATTTTCCCATGAGTGTCAGACACTTCAATTATGAGTTTCAGACACTTCAATATGAACTTAAACCGAAAATCATACAATCTGAAAAACCGGAACCGGAACTGAACACGAAAAAAAGATGAATGCTAGACACTTCACTATGAGAGTCCGACACTCCATTATGAGTGTCAGACACTTCACTATGAGTGTCAGACACTTCACTATGAGTGTCAGGCCCTTCGCTATGAGTGGCAGCTATTTCGCTGAATGTCTGAAAATTTTCCCATGAGTGTCAGACACTTCAATTATGAGTTTCAGACACTTCAATATGAACTTAAACCGAAAATCATACAATCTGAAAAACCGGAACCGGAACTGAACACGAAAAAAAGATGAATGCTAGACACTTCACTATGAGAGTCCGACACTCCATTATGAGTGTCAGACACTTCACTATGAGTGTCAGACACTTCACTATGAGTGTCAGGCACTTCGCTATGAGTGTCAGCTATTTCGCTGAATGTCTGCAAATTTGCCCATGAGTGTCAGACACTTCATTATGAGTGTCAGAAACTTCACTATGAGTGTCAGACACTTCACTATGAGTGTCAGGCCCTTCGCTATGAGTGGCAGCTATTTCGCTGAATGTCTGCAAATTTTCCCATGAGTGTCTGACACTTCATTATGAGTGTCTGACACTTCACTATGAGTGTCAGATACTTCATTATGAGTGTCAGACACTTCTATATGAGTGTCAGACAGTTCACTATGAGTGTCAGACACTTCACTATGAGTGTCAGACACTTCACTATGAGTGTCAGACACTTCGCTGAGTGTCAGCTATTTCGCTGAATGTCTGCAAATTTTCCCATGAGTGTCAGACACTTCATTATGAGTGTCAGACACTTCAATATGAACCTAAAAATCCGAAAATCTGAAAAACCGGAACCGGAACTGGACACGAAAAAAATGACAAGTGTCAGCAACTTTGCTGTGTGTCAGATACTTCACATTGAGTTTCAGACACTTCACTATGAGTGTCAGACAATTCGCTATGAGTGTCAGCTATTTCGCCGAGTGTCTGCAAATTTGCCTAAGAGTGTCAGACACTTCAATATGAACCCGAACCGGAAAACCGAAACTCCGAAAATCGTACAATCTGAAAAAACCGGAACCGGAACTGAACACGAAAAATATGATGAATGTCAGACACTTCATTATGAGTGTCAGACACTTCACTATGAGTGTCAGACACTTCACTATGAGTGTCAGACACTTCACTATGAGTGTCAGGCCCTTCGCTATGAGTGTCAGCTATTTCGCTGAGTGTCAGCTATTTCGCTGAATGTCTGCAAATTTTTCCATGAGTGTCAGACACTTCATTATGAGTGTCAGACACTTCAATATGAACCTAAAAATCCGAAAATCTGAAAAACCGGAACCGGAACTGGACACGAAAAAAAATGACAAGTGTCAGCAACTTTGTTGTGTGTCAGATACTTCACTTTGAGTTTCAGACACTTCACTATGAGTGTCAGACACTTCACTATGAGTGTCAGACATTTCGCTGAGTGTCTGCAAATTTGCCTATGATTTTCAGACAGTTACCTATGAGTGTCAGACAGTTACCTATGAGTGTCAGACACTTCAATTATGAGTGTCAGACACTTCAATTATGAGTGTAGGACACTTCAATTATGAGTGTCAGACACTTCAATATGAACCTGAACCGGAAAACTGAAACTCCGAAAATCATTCAATCTGAAAAACCGGAACCGGAACTGAACACGAAAAAAATGATGAATGTTAGACACTTCATTATGAGTGTCAGACACTTCACTATGAGTGTCAGACCCTTCACTATGAGTGTCAGACCCTTCACTATGAGTGTCAGACACTTCACTATGAGTGTCAGACACTTCACTATGAGTGTCAAGCCCTTCGCTATGAGTGTCAGCTATTTCTCTGAATGTCAGCTATTTCGCTGAGTGTCTGCAAATTTGCCTATGAGTGTCAGACACTTCAATTATGAGTGTCAGATACTTCAATATGAACCTGAACCGGAAAACCGAAAATCCGAAAAACCGGAACCGGAACTGGACACGGAAAAAATGATGAATATCAGACACTTCACTATGAGTGTCAGACACTTCATTATTAGTGTCAGACACTTCACTATGAGTGTCAGACACTTCACTATGAGTGTCAGACACTTCACTATGAGTGTCAGACACTTCGCTGAGTGTCAGCTATTTCGCTGAATGTCTGCAAATTTTCCCATGAGTGTCAGACACTTCAATTATGAGTTTCAGACACTTCAATATGAACCTAAACCAAAAATCATACAATCTGAAAAACCGGAACCGGAACTGAACACGAAAAAAAGATGAATGCTAGACACTTCACTATGAGAGTCCGACACTCCATTATGAGTGTCAGACACTTCACTATGAGTGTCAGACACTTCACTATGAGTATCAGGCCCTTCGCTATGAGTGTCAGACACTTCACTATGAGTGTCAGACACTTCGCTGAGTGTCAGCTATTTCTCTGAATGTCAGCTATTTCGCTGAGTGTCTGCAAATTTGCCTATGAGTGTCAGACACTTCAATTATGAGTGTCAGACACTTCAATATGAACCTGAACCGGAAAACCGAAAATCCGAAAAACCGGAACCGGTACTGGACAAGGAAAAAATGATGAATATCAGACACTTCACTATGAGTGTCAGACACTTCGCTGAGTGTCAGCTATTTCGTTGAATGTCTGCAAATTTTCCCATGAGTGTCAGACACTTCAATTATGAGTTTCAGACACTTCAATATGAACTTAAACCGAAAATCATACAATCTGAAAAACCGGAACCGGAACTGAACACGAAAAAAAGATGAATGCTAGACACTTCACTATGAGAGTCCGACACTCCATTATGAGTGTCAGACACTTCACTATGAGTGTCAGACACTTCACTATGAGTGTCAGGCCCTTCGCTATGAGTGGCAGCTATTTCGCTGAATGTCTGAAAATTTTCCCATGAGTGTCAGACACTTCAATTATGAGTTTCAGACACTTCAATATGAACTTAAACCGAAAATCATACAATCTGAAAAACCGGAACCGGAACTGAACACGAAAAAAAGATGAATGCTAGACACTTCACTATGAGAGTCCGACACTCCATTATGAGTGTCAGACACTTCACTATGAGTGTCAGACACTTCACTATGAGTGTCAGGCCCTTCGCTATGAGTGTCAGCTATTTCGCTGAATGTCTGCAAATTTGCCCATGAGTGTCAGACACTTCATTATGAGTGTCAGAAACTTCACTATGAGTGTCAGACACTTCACTATGAGTGTCAGGCCCTTCGCTATGAGTGGCAGCTATTTCGCTGAATGTCTGAAAATTTTCCCATGAGTGTCAGACACTTCAATTATGAGTTTCAGACACTTCAATATGAACTTAAACCGAAAATCATACAATCTGAAAAACCGGAACCGGAACTGAACACGAAAAAAAGATGAATGCTAGACACTTCACTATGAGAGTCCGACACTCCATTATGAGTGTCAGACACTTCACTATGAGTGTCAGACACTTCACTATGAGTGTCAGGCCCTTCGCTATGAGTGTCAGCTATTTCGCTGAATGTCTGCAAATTTGCCCATGAGTGTCAGACACTTCATTATGAGTGTCAGAAACTTCACTATGAGTGTCAGACACTTCACTATGAGTGTCAGGCCCTTCGCTATGAGTGGCAGCTATTTCGCTGAATGTCTGAAAATTTGCCCATGAGTGTCAGACACTTCATTATGAGTGTCAGACACTTCAATATGAACCTGAACCGGAAAACCGAAAATCCGAAAAACCGGAACCAAAACTGGACACGAAAAAAATGATGAATATCAGACACTTCACTATGAGTGTCAGATACTTCATTATGAGTGTCAGACAGTTCACTATGAGTGTCAGACACTTCATTATGAGTGTCAGACACTTCACTATGAGTGTAGGCCCTTCGCTATGAGTGTCAGCTATTTCGCTGAATGTCTGCCAATTTTCCCATGAGTGTCAGACACTTCACTATAAGTGTCAGACACTTCAATATGAGTGTCAGTCACTTCAATATGAACCTGAACCGGAAAACTGAAACTCCGAAAATCATACAATCTGAAAAACCGGAACCGGAACTGAACACGAAAAAAAGATGAATGTTAGACACTTCACTTTGAGTGTCAGACACTTCACTATGAGTGTCAGGCCCTTCGCTATGAGTGTCAGCTATTTCGCTGAATGTCTGAAAATTTGCCCATGAGTGTCAGACACTTCATTATGAGTGTCAGGCCCTTCGCTATGAGTGTCAGCTATTTCGCTGAATGTCTGCAAATTTGCCCATGAGTGTCAGACACCTCACTATGAGTTTCAGACACTTCACTATGAGTGTCAGACACTTCGCTGAGTGTCAGCTATTTCGCTGAATGTCTGCAAATTTTCCCATGAGTGTCTGACACTTCATTATGAGTGTCTGACACTTCACTATGAGTGTCAGATACTTCATTATGAGTGTCAGACACTTCTATATGAGTGTCAGACAGTTCACTATGAGTGTCAGACACTTCACTATGAGTGTCAGACACTTCGCTGAGTGTCAGCTATTTCGCTGAATGTCTGCAAATTTTCCCATGAGTGTCAGACAATTCATTATGAGTGTCAGACACTTCAATATGAACCTAAAAATCCGAAAATCTGAAAAACCGGAACCGGAACTGGACACGAAAAAAAATGACAAGTGTCAGCAACTTTGCTGTGTGTCAGATACTTCACATTGAGTTTCAGACACTTCACTATGAGTGTCAGACAATTCGCTATGAGTGTCAGCTATTTCGCCGAGTGTCTGCAAATTTGCCTAAGAGTGTCAGACACTTCAATATGAACCCGAACCGGAAAACCGAAACTCCGAAAATCGTACAATCTGAAAAAACCGGAACCGGAACTGAACACGAAAAATATGATGAATGTCAGACACTTCATTATGAGTGTCAGACACTTCACTATGAGTGTCAGACACTTCACTATGAGTGTCAGACACTTCACTATGAGTGTCAGGCCCTTCGCTATGAGTGTCAGCTATTTCGCTGAGTGTCAGCTATTTCGCTGAATGTCTGCAAATTTTTCCATGAGTGTCAGACACTTCATTATTAGTGTCAGACACTTCACTATGAGTGTCAGAAACTTCACTATGAGTGTCAGACACTTCAGTATGAGTGTCAGACACTTCGCTGAGTGTCAGCTATTTCGCTGAATGTCTGCAAATTTTCCCATGAGTGTCAGACACTTCAATTATGAGTTTCAGACACTTCAATATGAACCTAAACCAAAAATCATACAATCTGAAAAACCGGAACCGGAACTGAACACGAAAAAAAGATGAATGCTAGACACTTCACTATGAGAGTCCGACACTCCATTATGAGTGTCAGACACTTCACTATGAGTGTCAGACACTTCACTATGAGTATCAGGCCCTTCGCTATGAGTGTCAGACACTTCACTATGAGTGTCAGACACTTCGCTGAGTGTCAGCTATTTCTCTGAATGTCAGCTATTTCGCTGAGTGTCTGCAAATTTGCCTATGAGTGTCAGACACTTCAATTATGAGTGTCAGACACTTCAATTATGAGTGTCAGACACTTCAATATGAACCTGAACCGGAAAACCGAAAATCCGAAAAACCGGAACCGGAACTGAACACGAATAAAAATTAATGCTAGACACTTCACTATGAGAGTCCGACACTCCATTATGAGTGTCAGACACTCCATTATGAGTGTCAGACACTTCACTATGAGTGTCAGGCCCTTCGCTATGAGTGTCAGACACTTCACTATGAGTGTCAGACATTTCGCTGAGTGTCTGCTAATTTGCCTATGATTTTCAGACAGTTACCTATGAGTGTCAGACAGTTACCTATGAGTGTCAGACACTTCAATTATGAGTGTCAGACACTTCAATTATGAGTGTAGGACACTTCAATTATGAGTGTCAGACACTTCAATATGAACCTGAACCGGAAAACTGAAACTCCGAAAATCATTCAATCTGAAAAACCGGAACCGGAACTGAACACGAAAAAAATGATGAATGTTAGACACTTCATTATGAGTGTCAGACACTTCACTATGAGTGTCAGACCCTTCACTATGAGTGTCAGACCCTTCACTATGAGTGTCAGACACTTCACTATGAGTGTCAGACACTTCACTATGAGTGTCAAGCCCTTCGCTATGAGTGTCAGCTATTTCTCTGAATGTCAGCTATTTCGCTGAGTGTCTGCAAATTTGCCTATGAGTGTCAGACACTTCAATTATGAGTGTCAGATACTTCAATATGAACCTGAACCGGAAAACCGAAAATCCGAAAAACCGGAACCGGAACTGGACACGGAAAAAATGATGAATATCAGACACTTCACTATGAGTGTCAGACACTTCATTATTAGTGTCAGACACTTCACTATGAGTGTCAGACACTTCACTATGAGTGTCAGACACCTCACTATAAGTGTCAGACACTTCGCTGAGTGTCAGCTATTTCGCTGAATGTCTGCAAATTTTCCCATGAGTGTCAGACACTTCAATTATGAGTTTCAGACACTTCAATATGAACCTAAACCAAAAATCATACAATCTGAAAAACCGGAACCGGAACTGAACACGAAAAAAAGATGAATGCTAGACACTTCACTATGAGAGTCCGACACTCCATTATGAGTGTCAGACACTTCACTATGAGTGTCAGACACTTCACTATGAGTATCAGGCCCTTCGCTATGAGTGTCAGACACTTCACTATGAGTGTCAGACACTTCGCTGAGTGTCAGCTATTTCTCTGAATGTCAGCTATTTCGCTGAGTGTCTGCAAATTTGCCTATGAGTGTCAGACACTTCAATATGAACCTGAACCGGAAAACCGAAAATCCGAAAAACCGGAACCGGTACTGGACAAGGAAAAAATGATGAATATCAGACACTTCACTATGAGTGTCAGACACTTCGCTGAGTGTCAGCTATTTCGTTGAATGTCTGCAAATTTTCCCATGAGTGTCAGACACTTCAATTATGAGTTTCAGACACTTCAATATGAACTTAAACCGAAAATCATACAATCTGAAAAACCGGAACCGGAACTGAACACGAAAAAAAGATGAATGCTAGACACTTCACTATGAGAGTCCGACACTCCATTATGAGTGTCAGACACTTCACTATGAGTGTCAGACACTTCACTATGAGTGTCAGGCCCTTCGCTATGAGTGGCAGCTATTTCGCTGAATGTCTGAAAATTTTCCCATGAGTGTCAGACACTTCAATTATGAGTTTCAGACACTTCAATATGAACTTAAACCGAAAATCATACAATCTGAAAAACCGGAACCGGAACTGAACACGAAAAAAAGATGAATGCTAGACACTTCACTATGAGAGTCCGACACTCCATTATGAGTGTCAGACACTTCACTATGAGTGTCAGACACTTCACTATGAGTGTCAGGCCCTTCGCTATGAGTGTCAGCTATTTCGCTGAATGTCTGCAAATTTGCCCATGAGTGTCAGACACTTCATTATGAGTGTCAGAAACTTCACTATGAGTGTCAGACACTTCACTATGAGTGTCAGGCCCTTCGCTATGAGTGGCAGCTATTTCGCTGAATGTCTGCAAATTTTCCCATGAGTGTCTGACACTTCATTATGAGTGTCTGACACTTCACTATGAGTGTCAGATACTTCATTATGAGTGTCAGACACTTCTATATGAGTGTCAGACAGTTCACTATGAGTGTCAGACACTTCACTATGAGTGTCAGACACTTCACTATGAGTGTCAGACACTTCGCTGAGTGTCAGCTATTTCGCTGAATGTCTGCAAATTTTCCCATGAGTGTCAGACACTTCATTATGAGTGTCAGACACTTCAATATGAACCTAAAAATCCGAAAATCTGAAAAACCGGAACCGGAACTGGACACGAAAAAAATGACAAGTGTCAGCAACTTTGCTGTGTGTCAGATACTTCACATTGAGTTTCAGACACTTCACTATGAGTGTCAGACAATTCGCTATGAGTGTCAGCTATTTCGCCGAGTGTCTGCAAATTTGCCTAAGAGTGTCAGACACTTCAATATGAACCCGAACCGGAAAACCGAAACTCCGAAAATCGTACAATCTGAAAAAACCGGAACCGGAACTGAACACGAAAAATATGATGAATGTCAGACACTTCATTATGAGTGTCAGACACTTCACTATGAGTGTCAGACACTTCACTATGAGTGTCAGACACTTCACTATGAGTGTCAGGCCCTTCGCTATGAGTGTCAGCTATTTCGCTGAGTGTCAGCTATTTCGCTGAATGTCTGCAAATTTTTCCATGAGTGTCAGACACTTCATTATGAGTGTCAGACACTTCAATATGAACCTAAAAATCCGAAAATCTGAAAAACCGGAACCGGAACTGGACACGAAAAAAAATGACAAGTGTCAGCAACTTTGCTGTGTGTCAGATACTTCACTTTGAGTTTCAGACACTTCACTATGAGTGTCAGACACTTCACTATGAGCGTCAGACACTTTACTATGAGTGTCAGACAATTCGCTATGAGTGTCAGCTATTTCGCCGAGTGTCTGCAAATTTGCCTAAGAGTGTCAGACACTTCACTATGAGTGTCAGACACTTCACTATGAGTGTCAGACAATTCGCTATGAGTGTCAGCTATTTCGCTGAGTGTCAGCTATTTCGCTGAATGTCTGCAAATTTTCCCATGAGTGTCAGACACTTCACTATGAGTGTCAGACACTTCACTATGAGTGTCAGGCCCTTCGCTATGAGTGTTAGTTATTTCGCTGAATGTCTGAAAATTTGCCCATGAGTGTCAGACACTTCATTATGAGTGTCAGACACTTCACTATGAGTGTAGGCCCTTCGCTATGAGTGTCAGCTATTTCGCTGAATGTCTGCAAATTTTCCCATGAGTGTCAGACACTTCATTATGAGTGTCAGACACCGCACTATGAGTTTCAGACACTTCACTATGAGTGTCAGACACTTCGCTGAGTGTCAGCTATTTCGCTGAATGTCTGCAAATTTTCCCATGAGTGTCAGACACTTCATTATGAGTGTCAGACACTTCAATATGAACCTAAAAATCCGAAAATCTGAAAAACCGGAACCGGAACTGGACACGAAAAAAAATGACAAGTGTCAGCAACTTTGCTGTGTGTCAGATACTTCACATTGAGTTTCAGACACTTCACTATGAGTGTCAGACAATTCGCTATGAGTGTCAGCTATTTCGCCGAGTGTCTGCAAATTTGCCTAAGAGTGTCAGACACTTCAATATGAACCCGAACCGGAAAACCGAAACTCCGAAAATCGTACAATCTGAAAAAACCGGAACCGGAACTAAACACGAAAAATATGATGAATGTCAGACACTTCATTATGAGTGTCAGACACTTCACTATGAGTGTCAGACACTTCACTATGAGTGTCAGACACTTCACTATGAGTGTCAGGCCCTTCGCTATGAGTGTCAGCTATTTCGCTGAGTGTCAGCTATTTCGCTGAATGTCTGCAAATTTTTCCATGAGTGTCAGACACTTCATTATGAGTGTCAGACACTTCAATATGAACCTAAAAATCCGAAAATCTGAAAAACCGGAACCGGAACTGGACACGAAAAAAAATGACAAGTGTCAGCAACTTTGCTGTGTGTCAGATACTTCACTTTGAGTTTCAGACACTTCACTATGAGTGTCAGACACTTCACTATGAGCGTCAGACACTTTACTATGAGTGTCAGACAATTCGCTATGAGTGTCAGCTATTTCGCCGAGTGTCTGCAAATTTGCCTAAGAGTGTCAGACACTTCACTATGAGTGTCAGACACTTCACTATGAGTGTCAGACAATTCGCTATGAGTGTCAGCTATTTCGCTGAATGTCTGCAAATTTGCCCATGAGTGTCAGACACTTCATTATGAGTGTCAGACACCTCACTATGAGTTTCAGACACTTCACTATGAGTGTCAGACACTTCGATGAGTGTCAGCTATTTCGCTGAATGTCTGCAAATTTTCCCATGAGTGTCAGACACTTCACTATGAGTGTCAGACACTTCACTATGAGTGTCAGGCCCTTCGCTATGAGTGTTAGTTATTTCGCTGAATGTCTGAAAATTTGCCCATGAGTGTCAGACACTTCATTATGAGTGTCAGACACTTCACTATGAGTGTAGGCCCTTCGCTATGAGTGTCAGCTATTTCGCTGAATGTCTGCAAATTTTCCCATGAGTGTCAGACACTTCATTATGAGTGTCAGACACCGCACTATGAGTTTCAGACACTTCACTATGAGGGTCAGACACTTCGCTGAGTGTCAGCTATTTCGCTGAATGTCTGCAAATTTTCCCATGAGTGTCAGACACTTCATTATGAGTGTCAGACACTTCAATATGAACCTAAAAATCCGAAAATCTGAAAAACCGGAACCGGAACTGGACACGAAAAAAAATGACAAGTGTCAGCAACTTTGCTGTGTGTCAGATACTTCACATTGAGTTTCAGACACTTCACTATGAGTGTCAGACACTTCACTATGAGTGTCACACAATTCGCTATGAGTGTCAGCTATTTCGCCGAGTGTCTGCAAATTTGCCTAAGAGTGTCAGACACTTCAATATGAACCCGAACCGGAAAACCGAAACTCCGAAAATCGTACAATCTGAAAAAACCGGAACCGGAACTGAACACGAAAAATATGATGAATGTCAGACACTTCATTATGAGTGTCAGACACTTCAATATGAACCTGAACCGGAAAACCGAAAATCCGAAAAACCGGAACCGGAAGTAACGAAAAAAAATGATGAGTGGCAGATGAATGTCAGACACTTGACTGTGAGTGTCAGACATTTCATTATGAGTGTCATACACTTGACTGTGAGTTTGAGTGTCAGACACATCATTATTTATTTATTTATTTATTCATGGAAAACCAACAGCTATACAAAAGAGCGTTATTCGCGAAATAGGAGACAAAAAGCCAATTACAGGTTTTCACGGATAGCAGTAGAGTAACACACTTATAGCCAATCATCTAAGTTTACAAATAGAAATGCTGAAAGAATTAAGTCTAGGTGTATGAATATTAACATTAAATTTTGAAAAAGTCAAGGTTTAGCTGTCTCCGTGCTACGCTGCTCTTGGTATTGAATGGGTCAAAAGAGTACTTTTTACACAGTTTATTGAAGTCTTTGCTCGCTCGCAAGATATATGTATTCAGCCTGTAGTTCGAGGATGAAAGTGGAACTGATATAGGTGGGTTGAACCTTACCGATCTTTGTGGAACAGAGAAATTAAGTTTTTGCAATAGGTTTGGGCAGTCAATTTCGTTTGAGAGTAGTTTCAGCAGAAATGTGCAGTCGGCTAAGCGGCGTCGGTTTACAAGTGGCTGAAGGTGAAATTTTTTGCATTGAATTATGTAATTCTCTGATCTATAGGGTATATGAAGCTTATAACATAAAAATCTAATAAAACGTTTCTGGATGCCCTCTAAGCGATCAATGTACTTATCATAACATGGGTTCCAAATTTGTGAAGCATACTCAAGGTGACTTCTTACAAATGCACAATAAAGAATTTTAAATGTTTTAGCTTTTTTAAAGCAATTGGATATTCTCATTATAAAGCCTAAGGCTTTAGACGCTTTCGCAACTACCTGTTCAATGTGAGTATCAAATAAAAGCTTAGAATCATGAAAGACACCAAGGTCACGTACCCCCTCGCATCTCGGTAATATTTGACCTTTAAGCTCGTAATTTGCTGATATTGGGGAGCGCTTCCTACTAAAGGTGACTACAGAACATTTAGAAGGGTTAAGATCTAATTTATTAATAAGGCAGTAATCATCGAGTCTTGATAAGTCAGACTGAAGAGCCTCAACGTCCTTTACCGACGACACGCAAGAATAAATCTTCATGTCATCTGCAAAGCAAAGAAGGCTGGAGTGGCGGAAACAAGAGTCGATATCGCTTACATAGAGGATGAAGAGCAATGGGGCCATCAGAGAGCCTTGAGGCACACCGCTAGGAATTAAAATCCAGCTCGAAGTGTAATTAGCAATCACTACAGCCTGAGACCTATTTTCCAAATAAGAAGAAAACCACCGTAGAAGGTCACCTCTTATGCCATTACAACATAATTTCATTTTTAGTATGTTATGGTCTATTCTGTCAAAAGCTTTACTGTAATCTGTGTAAACGACATCGACCTGTGCCCCACCATCCATTCCGGCCGTTACATAGTCATTCAGTAAGGTTAGATTTGTTACTGTCGAACGACCTTTCAAGAAACCATGTTGCGAGGGACTGAAAGTATGTCTGAGCGCGGCATAGATCTGATCATAGACGATCCTCTCGAAGACTTTAGCCACAATGCACAATTTGGATATGGGCCTATAGTTAATAATTTCATTTTTCGAGCCTTTCTTATGTACGGGAGTGATATAAGCAGACTTCCATATTTGGGGAACCATAGACGTAGAAATTGATTTCTTAAACAGCAGGGATATCGGAAAGGCAATGGATTTAGCAGTGCGTGTTAGAAATTTGGGAGACAGGTTATCAGGGCCAGCAGATTTAAACGGATCGAGGTTAGTCAGCAATTTCGTAACGTATTCAACATCAATCTCAATCGAACTAATATCACCACCAGCATTTACATTCATCGTGAGTTGGGGTAAGGAATGCCTAGAAGTAGGTCCTGCATCATTAGCAGGATCCAGGAATGTAGAATAAAAATGGGATGAGAAAGCATTACAAATGTCATGTGCCGAAGAAACAGTTTTATCACCGTATTTGAAGTAGCTAGGCATTGAATTTGACTTCGACCTTTGCTTAACAAAACTCCAAAAATGCTTAGGGTTCTTCTCAATAGTTGCTTCGGTAGATGACAGATAATCGGAATAACAATCTGCTTCCATTTTCCTCACTCTATCACGGAGCATCTTAAAAGTAGCCTCGTCAGAAAGTCTACCATACAGTTTAAATTTCCGGTGGTATTTAGATTTCTCTTTTATCAGACGTATAAGTGACGAGGAGTACCATATTGGATAAGAGGAAGGACGAATACTTTTGGATGGAACATGTTTATCTCTCAGATCAGCAATGGTGCTATAAAAATAGTCTACACACTCATCAAGTGTCCGATTCGCAAAGAAATTGATCCAATCTATGGCCGATATTTCATTGTTTATTGCAGAAAAGTCACACTTATCATACAAATATCGGGTATAAGATGCAGGTTTCAAATACTCATACACCGCAAAATTTATGTCAATAAAAATCACGGGATGATATTTGTCAACAGGGACCAAGGGCGCCGAGCATTCACTTACATAAACACCGTCATCGTTACATAACACTAAGTCCAAAATTTTTCCATAGAAGTTAACTATATTGTTAAACTGACTTAGGCCCATGACCCGTAATTCATCCATTAAAAAGCATTCGTCTGAGCTATTAATATTTGAGGGTAAAAGTGAATTGTTAACCGATTGCCAAGATATTCCGCTTAAGTTAAAGTCACCCACGATCAAAAACTTATCATTGCTAGCATTATTTAAAACTACGTTACTCAAATTATTAATGAAATTGGATAACTGATCTGAAAATGAATATCCCTGATTTTGTCTACACAAATAAATAACACCTAAATTTAGCTTGAAACAATTTCGCGTAATAGGATCGCGCAAATTTATTGATACCCATAAAAGTCTTCAGCGCAAGAGTGGAACGACGGTTGTGGTACTGCAGATATGTGTTTTTTTATTGCAATTAAAACACCACCACCACGGGTTTGTCCAGTACGAAGATAATCCCGATCGCGGCGCCACACAATATACTGATCGCTAAACAGCTCCGAGTCAGAGATCCCATCCACTAACCAAGTTTCCGTCAAGGCGATAACATCATAATCATTCAGGCATAAAAGTCGATAAAAGGCATCAGTTTTAGTACGAAGTCCTCGAACATTTTGATAGTAAATCCGTAAGTTCTTCATAATTAAGTTGTTAGACATTGCTAATAACAAAGGTCATAGAATCATCATATGCATCTGCATTATCTGATAAGGTAAAATAAAGCAGACTTGCTATGTATGTTTCCATATAGAATAAAAATAAAAATGAGGGTAAGATAAAATAAATAATTAGTAAACAGGCAACAGAGTCCAAGGTGCGAGCGAGCAAGTAAATATTCAATTGGCGTAGGAATGCTAGCAGAGTGAAAAGGATGGTTGTATTTTGAGTTAACATTGCGAATGGAACAGCGCGGTAAGCATTATAGCAATAGTAGTGGGGTGTCAGGTGATTAGGATCGACAGAGAAGCTAAACCTTTTACAAATACTTAATGAATTGAGAGGTAACATAGTGCAGTATTTTAATATTTTTAAATTAAGTGGAGAATTTATGCGGAATAAATGTGATAAATTAATTACATACTTAAAACTTAAATAAACAAAGAGATGAATTTTGAGTAATACAATAGATTAAATTATTTTGTTTAAATCTCTTTCTGTGTTAATAACAAGTACATGAGATCCGTCGTCTTTGCGAACGTGAATTTTACCGTGCTTAACCCAGACATACTTGAAACTTTTCTCTTTGGCCAAGATCCTGGTCCTGTTCAGTAACTTCTTCGAGGCCGAATTGAGATGGTCGTTAATATAAACTTTGGCGGCTGGGCTTTTATAACCAAGATCGTGAGTAGTTAGGCCTTTGACAGCACGTGCCGCTGCGATAAAATCCTCTTTAATGTATCTATTGATAAAGCTCACAACAATGGATTTATCCTTGGAATTAAAGATAGGTATTCTTGAGATGTAATTTACCTGTGTTTTAGGAAATATATAATTAATCTTTTGGCTGATGTTCTCTAAGATTGCAAATAGGTTCTCATCCTTGTTGAGCGGAATACCCTTAATCTCAATGTTATTTAGTCTGGACCTTTGATCATTAATTAACAATTCCGACCTGACACCATCAACTCCAGTTTGCATTGCATCAACTTTACTCTGTAGAGCTTCAAGGCAGATTATTCTGGACTCGAAGTTATCAAGTTTCACGGCAAACTCCTCCACCCTATTGCTATCAAATGCAACGCCTCTCTTAAGTTCTCCAAGTTCTTCCCTCATGCTCCGAACATCTTCTTGGAGCGTGGTCAATCCAGCCAATTGCGCCTTCAATTCCCGAATCTCGGAAAGTATTGTTTCATTAGAAACCGGATCTGATGATTGTACAGTGGGGGACGGAGATGCCGTACGGCAGGTTGTACACTTCCACAGAGCACGCCTTTCCGTGCCTAATTTTCTCCATCCTGATTCGGTCATACTCACACAACCAAAGTCGTAGTGCTTCTTGCAGACGCCACATTGTACACCATCATTAAATTCTATATTGCAAGCGGCACACTTCATTATGAGACAGAAATTGGGTAATACTGGGGGAAAATTGATAAAAGGTTGCAAATCTCTGATCACCGGACTAATGAGCTAATGCGTGCGAAACCAATGAATGCGCGAGCGCTAATGACTATTTATGAATATTATGAATATTTATTTCTTAGCGAAGTGTAGCCACTTCGCTAAGAAATAAATATTGAAAATGAAATTGAACTTCCCTATGAGTGTCAGCCATTTCGCTGCGTGTCAGCAACTTTGCTATGTGTGTCAGCAACTTTGCTATGTGTGTCAGACACCTAACTATGAGTGTCAGACATTTCATTATGAGTGTTAGACACTTCACTACGAATGTCAGACACTTCACTATAAATGGTAGCCACTTCGCTATGAAATTAATATTGAAAATTAAATTGAACTTCGCTATGAGTGCCAACCATTTCGCTGAGTGTCAGCAACTTTGCTATGTGTGTCAGACACTTCACTATAAGTGTCAGACACTTCATTATGAGTGTCAGACACTTCAATATGAACCTGAACCGGAAAACCGAAAATTCGAAAAACCGGAACCAGAACTGGACACGAAAAAAATGATGAATATCAGACACTTCACTATGAGTGTCAGACACTTCATTATGAGTGTCAGACACTTCACTATGAGTGTCAGGCCCTTCGCTATGAGTGTCAGCTATTTCGCTGAATGTCTGCAAATTTGCCCATGAGTGTCAGACACTTCATTATGAGTGTCAGACACTACACTATGAGTGTCAGACACTTCACTATGAGTGTCAGACACTTCACTATGAGAGTCAGACACTTCATTATGAGTGTCAGACGCTTCACTTTTAGTGTCAGGCCCTTCGCTATGAGTGTCAGCTATTTCGCTGAGTGTCTGCAAAATTGCCTATGAGTGTCAGAAACTTCATTATGAGTGTCAGGCACTTCATTATGAGTGTCAGACACTTCACTATTAGTGTCAGACACTTCAATATGTACCTGGAAATCCGAAAATCTGAAAAACCGAAACCGGAACTGGATACGAAAAAAAATTACAAGTGTCAGCAACTATGCTGTGTGTCAGACATTTCACTATGAGTTTCAGACACTTCACTATGAGTGTCAGACACTTCAAAATGAGTGTCAGACACTTCACTATTAGTGTCAGACACTTCGCTATGAGTGACATTTCGCTGAGTGTCTGCAAATTTGCCTATGATTTTCAGACAGTTATCTATGAGTGTCAGACAGTTACCTATGAGTGTCAGACACTTCAATTATGAGTGTCAGACACTTCAATTATGAGTGTAGGACACTTCAATTATGAGTGTCAGACACTTCAATATGAACCTGAACCGGAAAACTGAAACTCCGAAAATCATTCAATCTGAAAAAACCGGAACCGGAACTGAACACGAAAAAAATGATGAATGTTAGACACTTCACTATAAGTGTCAGACACTTCATTATGAGTGTCAGACACTTCACTATGAGTGTCAGACCCTTCACTATGAGTGTCAGACACTTCACTATGAGTGTCAGACACTTCACTATGAGTGTCAAGCCCTTCGCTATGAGTGTCAGCTATTTCTCTGAATGTCAGCTATTTCGCTGAGTGTCTGCAAATTTGCCTATGAGTGTCAGACACTTCAATTATGAGTATCTGACACTTCAATTATGAGTATCAGACACTTCAATATGAACCTGAACCGGAAAACCGAAAATCCGAAAAACCGGAACCGGTACTGGACACGGAAAAAATGATGAATATCAGACACTTCACTATGAGTGTCAGACACTTCATTATTAGTGTCAGACACTTCACTATGAGTGTCAGACACTTCACTTTGAGTGTCAGACACTTCGCTGAGTGTCAGCTATTTCTCTGAATGTCAGCTATTTCGCTGAGTGTCTGCAAATTTGCCAATGAGTGTCAGACAGTTACCTATGAGTGTCAGACAGTTACCTATGAGTGTCAGACACTTCAATTATGAGTGTCAGACACTTCAATTATGAGTGTAGGACACTTCAATTATGAGTGTCAGACACTTCAATATGAACCTGAACCGGAAAACTGAAACTCCGAAAATCATTCAATCTGAAAAACCGGAACCGGAACTGAACACGAAAAAAATGATGAATGTTAGACACTTCACTATAAGTGTCAGACACTTCATTATGAGTGTCAGACACTTCACTATGAGTGTCAGACCCTTCACTATGAGTGTCAGACACTTCACTATGAGTGTCAAGCCCTTCGCTATGAGTGTCAGCTATTTCTCTGAATGTCAGCTATTTCGCTGAGTGTCTGCAAATTTGCCTATGAGTGTCAGACACTTCAATTATGAGTATCAGACACTTCAATATGAACCTGAACCGGAAAACCGAAAATCCGAAAAACCGGAACCGGTACTGGTCACGGAAAAAATGATGAATATCAGACACTTCACTATGAGTGTCAGACACTTCATTATTAGTGTCAGACACTTCACTATGAGTGTCAGACACTTCACTATGAGTGTCAGACACTTCGCTGAGTGTCAGCTATTTCTCTGAATGTCAGCTATTTCGCTGAGTGTCTGCAAATTTGCCTATGAGTGTCAGACTCTTCAATTATGAGTGTCAGACACTTCAATATGAACCTGAACCGGAAAACCGAAAATCCGAAAAACCGGAACCGGAACTGGACACGGAAAAATGATGAATGTCAGACACTTCACTATGAGTGTCAGACACTTCATTATTAGTGTCAGACACTTCACTATGAGTGTCAGACACTTCACTATGAGTGTCAGACACTTCACTATGAGTGTCAGACACTTCGCTGAGTGTCAGCTATTTCGCTGAATGTCTGCAAATTTTCCCATGAGTGTCAGACTCAATTATGAGTTTCAGACACTTCAATATGAACCTAAACCGAAAATCATACAATCTGAAAAACCGGAACCGGAACTGAACACGAAAAAAAGATGAATGCTAGACACTTGACTATGAGAGTCCGACACTCCATTAAGAGTGTCAGACACTCCATTATGAGTGTCAGACATTTCACTATGAGTGTCAGACACTTCACTATGAGTGTCAGGCCCTTCGCTATGAGTGTCAGACACTTCACTATGAGTGTCAGACATTTCGCTGAGTGTCTGCAAATTTGCCTATGATTTTCAGACAGTTACCTATGAGTGCCAGACAGTTACCTATGAGTGTCAGACACTTCAATTATGAGTGTCAGACACTTCAATTATGAGTGTAGGACACTTCAATTATGAGTGTCAGACACTTCAATATGAACCTGAACCGGAAAACTGAAACTCCGTAAATCATTCAATCTGAAAAACCGGAACCGGAACTGAACACGAAAAAAATGATGAATGTTAGACACTTCATTATGAGTGTCAGACACTTCACTATGAGTGTCAGACCCTTCACTATGAGTGTCAGACACTTCACTATGAGTGTCAGACACTTCAATATGAACCTGAACCGGAAAACCGAAAATCCGAAAAAACCGGAACCGGTACTGGACACGGAAAAAATGATGAATATCAGACACTTCACTATGAGTGTCAGACACTTCATTATTAGTGTCAGACACTTCACTATGAGTGTCAGGCCCTTCGCTATGAGTGTCAGACACTTCACTATGAGTGTCAGACACTTCGCTGAGTGTCAGCTATTTCTCTGAATGTCAGCTATTTCGCTGAGTGTCTGCAAATTTGCCTATGAGTGTCAGACACTTCAATTATGAGTGTCAGACACTTCAATATGAACCTGAACCGGAAAACCAAAAATCCGAAAAACCGGAACTGGACACGGAAAAAATGATGAATATCAGACACTTCACTATGAGTGTCAGACACTTCATTATTAGTGTCAGACACTTCACTATGAGTGTCAGACACTTCACTATGAGTGTAAGACACTTCGCTGAGTGTCAGCTATTTCGTTGAATGTCTGCAAATTTTCCCATGAGTGTCAGACACTTCATTATTAGTGTCAGACACTTCACTATGAGTGTCAGACACTTCATTATGAGTGTCAGACACTTCACTATGAGTGTAGGCCCTTCGCTATGAGTGTCAGCTATTTCGCTGAATGTCTGCAAATTTGCCCATGAGTGTCAGACACTTCATTATGAGTGTCAGACACCTCACTATGAGTTTCAGACACTTCACTATGAGTGTCAGGCCCTTCGCTATGAGTGTCAGTGTCAGCTATTTCGCTGAATGTCTGAAAATTTGCCCATGAGTGTCAGACACTTCATTATGAGTGTCAGGCCCTTCGCTATGAGTGTCAGCTATTTCGCTGAATGTCTGCAAATTTGCCCATGAGTGTCAGACACTTCATTATGAGTGTCAGACACCTCACTATGAGTTTCAGACACTTCACTATGAGTGTCAGACACTTCGCTGAGTGTCAGCTATTTCGCTGAATGTCTGCAAATTTTCCCATGAGTGTCTGACACTTCATTATGAGTGTCTGACACTTCACTATGAGTGTCAGATACTTCATTATGAGTGTCTGACACTTCATTATGAGTGTCTGACACTTCACTTTGAGTGTCAGATACTTCATTATGAGTGTCTGACACTTCACTATGAGTGTCAGATACTTCATTATGAGTGTCAGACACTTCACTATGAGTGTCAGATACTTCATTATGAGTGTCAGACACTTCTATATGAGTGTCAGACAATTCGCTATGAGTGTCAGCTATTTCGCCGAGTGTCTGCAAATTTGCCTAAGAGTGTCAGACACTTCAATATGAACCCGAACCGGAAAACCGAAACTCCGAAAATCGTACAATCTGAAAAAACCGGAACCGGAACTAAACACGAAAAATATGATGAATGTCAGACACTTCATTATGAGTGTCAGACACTTCACTATGAGTGTCAGACACTTCACTATGAGTGTCAGACACTTCACTATGAGTGTCAGGCCCTTCGCTATGAGTGTCAGCTATTTCGCTGAGTGTCAGCTATTTCGCTGAATGTCTGCAAATTTTTCCATGAGTGTCAGACACTTCATTATGAGTGTCAGACACTTCAATATGAACCTAAAAATCCGAAAATCTGAAAAACCGGAACCGGAACTGGACACGAAAAAAAATGACAAGTGTCAGCAACTTTGCTGTGTGTCAGATACTTCACTTTGAGTTTCAGACACTTCACTATGAGTGTCAGACACTTCACTATGAGTGTCAGACACTTCACTATGAGTGTCAGACAATTCGCTATGAGTGTCAGCTATTTCGCCGAGTGTCTGCAAATTTGCCTAAGAGTGTCAGACACTTCAATATGAACCCGAACCGGAAAACCGAAACTCCGAAAATCGTACAATCTGAAAAAACCGGAACCGGAACTGAACACGAAAAATATGATGAATGTCAGACACTTCATTATGAGTGTCAGACACTTCACTATGAGTGTCAGACACTTCACTATGAGTGTCAGGCCCTTCGCTATGAGTGTCAGCTATTTCGCTGAATGTCTGCAAATTTGCCCATGAGTGTCAGACACTTCATTATGAGTGTCAGACACCTCACTATGAGTTTCAGACACTTCTCTATGAGTGTCAGACACTTCGCTGAGTGTCAGCTATTTCGCTGAATGTCTGCAAATTTTCCCATGAGTGTCAGACACTTCATTATTAGAGTCAGACACTTCAATATGAACCTGAAAATCCGAAAATCTGAAAAACCGGAACCGGAACTGGACACGACAAAAAATGACAAGTGTCAGCAACTTTGCTATGAGTGTCAGACACTTCGCTTTGAGTGTCAGGCACTTTATTATGAGTGTCAGACACTTCACTATTGGTGTCAGACAATTCGCAATGAGTTTCAGCTTTTTCGCTGAGTGTCTGCAAATTTGCCCATGAGTGTCAGACACTTCATTATGAGTGTCAGACACCTCACTATGAGTTTCAGACACTTCACTATGAGTGTCAGACACTTCGCTGAGTGTCAGCTATTTCGCTGAATGTCTGCAAATTTTCCCATGAGTGTCAGACACTTCATTATTAGAGTCAGACACTTAAATATGAACCTGAAAATCCGAAAATCTGAAAAACCCGGAACCGGAACTGGACACGACAAAAAATGACAAGTGTCAGCAACTTTGCTATGAGTGTCAGACACTTCGCTATGAGTGTCAGACATTTCACTATGAGTGTCAGACACTTCACTATGAGTGTCAGGCCCTTCGCTATGAGTGTCAGACACTTCACTATGAGTGTCAGACATTTCGCTGAGTGTCTGCAAATTTGCCTATGATTTTCAGACAGTTACCTATGAGTGCCAGACAGTTACCTATGAGTGTCAGACACTTCAATTATGAGTGTCAGACACTTCAATTATGAGTGTAGGACACTTCAATTATGAGTGTCAGACACTTCAATATGAACCTGAACCGGAAAACTGAAACTCCGTAAATCATTCAATCTGAAAAACCGGAACCGGAACTGAATACGAAAAAAAGATGAATGCTAGACACTTGACTATGAGAGTCCGACACTCCATTAAGAGTGTCAGACACTCCATTATGAGTGTCAGACATTTCACTATGAGTGTCAGACACTTCACTATGAGTGTCAGGCCCTTCGCTATGAGTGTCAGACACTTCACTATGAGTGTCAGACATTTCGCTGAGTGTCTGCAAATTTGCCTATGATTTTCAGACAGTTACCTATGAGTGCCAGACAGTTACCTATGAGTGTCAGACACTTCAATTATGAGTGTCAGACACTTCAATTATGAGTGTAGGACACTTCAATTATGAGTGTCAGACACTTCAATATGAACCTGAACCGGAAAACTGAAACTCCGTAAATCATTCAATCTGAAAAACCGGAACCGGAACTGAACACGAAAAAAATGATGAATGTTAGACACTTCATTATGAGTGTCAGACACTTCACTATGAGTGTCAGACCCTTCACTATGAGTGTCAGACACTTCACTATGAGTGTCAGACACTTCACTATGAGTGTCAAGCCCTTCGCTATGAGTGTCAGCTATTTCTCTGAATGTCAGCTATTTCGCTGAGTGTCTGCAAATTTGCCTATGAGTGTCAGACACTTCAATTATGAGTATCAGACACTTCAATATGAACCTGAACCGGAAAACCGAAAATCCGAAAAAACCGGAACCGGTACTGGACACGGAAAAAATGATGAATATCAGACACTTCACTATGAGTGTCAGACACTTCATTATTAGTGTCAGACACTTCACTATGAGTGTCAGGCCCTTCGCTATGAGTGTCAGACACTTCACTATGAGTGTCAGACACTTCGCTGAGTGTCAGCTATTTCTCTGAATGTCAGCTATTTCGCTGAGTGTCTGCAAATTTGCCTATGAGTGTCAGACACTTCAATTATGAGTGTCAGACACTTCAATATGAACCTGAACCGGAAAACCAAAAATCCGAAAAACCGGAACTGGACACGGAAAAAATGATGAATATCAGACACTTCACTATGAGTGTCAGACACTTCATTATTAGTGTCAGACACTTCACTATGAGTGTCAGACACTTCACTATGAGTGTAAGACACTTCGCTGAGTGTCAGCTATTTCGTTGAATGTCTGCAAATTTTCCCATGAGTGTCAGACACTTCATTATTAGTGTCAGACACTTCACTATGAGTGTCAGACACTTCATTATGAGTGTCAGACACTTCACTATGAGTGTCAGGCCCTTCGCTATGAGTGTCAGCTATTTCGCTGAATGTCTGCAAATTTGCCCATGAGTGTCAGACACTTCATTATGAGTGTCAGACACCTCACTATGAGTTTCAGACACTTCACTATGAGTGTCAGACACTTCGCTGAGTGTCAGCTATTTCGCTGAATGTCTGCAAATTTTCCCATGAGTGTCTGACACTTCATTATGAGTGTCTGACACTTCACTATGAGTGTCAGATACTTCATTATGAGTGTCTGACACTTCATTATGAGTGTCTGACACTTCACTTTGAGTGTCAGATACTTCATTATGAGTGTCTGACACTTCACTATGAGTGTCAGATACTTCATTATGAGTGTCAGACACTTCACTATGAGTGTCAGATACTTCATTATGAGTGTCAGACACTTCTATATGAGTGTCAGACAATTCGCTATGAGTGTCAGCTATTTCGCCGAGTGTCTGCAAATTTGCCTAAGAGTGTCAGACACTTCAATATGAACCCGAACCGGAAAACCGAAACTCCGAAAATCGTACAATCTGAAAAAACCGGAACCGGAACTAAACACGAAAAATATGATGAATGTCAGACACTTCACTATGAGTGTCAGACACTTCACTATGAGTGTCAGGCCCTTCGCTATGAGTGTCAGCTATTTCGCTGAGTGTCAGCTATTTCGCTGAATGTCTGCAAATTTTTCCATGAGTGTCAGACACTTCATTATGAGTGTCAGACACTTCAATATGAACCTAAAAATCCGAAAATCTGAAAAACCGGAACCGGAACTGGACACGAAAAAAAATGACAAGTGTCAGCAACTTTGCTGTGTGTCAGATACTTCACTTTGAGTTTCAGACACTTCACTATGAGTGTCAGACACTTCACTATGAGTGTCAGACACTTCACTATGAGTGTCAGACAATTCGCTATGAGTGTCAGCTATTTCGCTGAATGTCTGCAAATTTGCCCATGAGTGTCAGACACTTCATTATGAGTGTCAGACACCTCACTATGAGTTTCAGACACTTCTCTATGAGTGTCAGACACTTCGCTGAGTGTCAGCTATTTCGCTGAATGTCTGCAAATTTTCCCATGAGTGTCAGACACTTCATTATTAGAGTCAGACACTTCAATATGAACCTGAAAATCCGAAAATCTGAAAAACCGGAACCGGAACTGGACACGACAAAAAATGACAAGTGTCAGCAACTTTGCTATGAGTGTCAGACACTTCGCTATGAGTGTCAGGCACTTTATTATGAGTGTCAGACACTTCACTATTGGTGTCAGACAATTCGCAATGAGTTTCAGCTTTTTCGCTGAGTGTCTGCAAATTTGCCCATGAGTGTCAGACACTTCATTATGAGTGTCAGACACCTCACTATGAGTTTCAGACACTTCACTATGAGTGTCAGACACTTCGCTGAGTGTCAGCTATTTCGCTGAATGTCTGCAAATTTTCCCATGAGTGTCAGACACTTCATTATTAGAGTCAGACACTTAAATATGAACCTGAAAATCCGAAAATCTGAAAAACCCGGAACCGGATCTGGACACGACAAAAAATGACAAGTGTCAGCAACTTTGCTATGAGTGTCAGACACTTCGCTATGAGTGTCAGGCACTTCATTATGAGTGTCAGACACTTCACTATTGGTGTCAGACAATTCGCAATGAGTTTCAGCTTTTTCGCTGAGTGTCTGCAAATTTTCCCATTAGTGTCAGACAATTCATTATGAGTGTCAGACACTTCAATATGAACCTGAAAATCCGAAAAATCTGAAAAACTGGAACCGGAACTGGACACGAAAAAAATGACAAGTGTCAGCAACTTTGCTATGTGTGTCAGATACTTCACTTTGAGTTTCAGACACTTCACTATGAGTGTCAGACACTTCACTATGAGTGTCAGACACTTCACTATGAGTGTCAGACAATTCGCTATGAGTGTCAGCTATTTCGCCGAGTGTCTGCAAATTTGCCTAAGAGTGTCAGACACTTCAATATGAACCCGAACCGGAAAACCGAAACTCCGAAAATCGTACAATCTGAAAAAACCGGAACCGGAACTGAACACGAAAAATATGATGAATGTCAGACACTTCATTATGAGTGTCAGACACTTCACTATGAGTGTCAGACACTTCACTATGAGTGTCAGGCCCTTCGCTATGAGTGTCAGCTATTTCGCTGAATGTCTGCAAATTTGCCCATGAGTGTCAGACACTTCATTATGAGTGTCAGACACCTCACTATGAGTTTCAGACACTTCTCTATGAGTGTCAGACACTTCGCTGAGTGTCAGCTATTTCGCTGAATGTCTGCAAATTTTCCCATGAGTGTCAGACACTTCATTATTAGAGTCAGACACTTCAATATGAACCTGAAAATCCGAAAATCTGAAAAACCGGAACCGGAACTGGACACGACAAAAAATGACAAGTGTCAGCAACTTTGCTATGAGTGTCAGACACTTCGCTATGAGTGTCAGGCACTTTATTATGAGTGTCAGACACTTCACTATTGGTGTCAGACAATTCGCAATGAGTTTCAGCTTTTTCGCTGAGTGTCTGCAAATTTGCCCATGAGTGTCAGACACTTCATTATGAGTGTCAGACACCTCACTTTGAGTTTCAGACACTTCACTATGAGTGTCAGACACTTCGCTGAGTGTCAGCTATTTCGCTGAATGTCTGCAAATTTTCCCATGAGTGTCAGACACTTCATTATTAGAGTCAGACACTTAAATATGAACCTGAAAATCCGAAAATCTGAAAAACCCGGAACCGGAACTGGACACGACAAAAAATGACAAGTGTCAGCAACTTTGCTATGAGTGTCAGACACTTCGCTATGAGTGTCAGGCACTTCATTATGAGTGTCAGACACTTCACTATTGGTGTCAGACAATTCGCAATGAGTTTCAGCTTTTTCGCTGAGTGTCTGCAAATTTTCCCATTAGTGTCAGACAATTCATTATGAGTGTCAGACACTTCACTATGAGTGTCAGACACTTCACTATGAGTGTCAGGCCCTTCGCTATGAGTGTCAGGTATTTCGCTGAATGTCTGCAAATTTTCCCATGAGTGTCAGACACTTCATTTTTAGTGTCAGACACTTCAATATGAACCTGAAAATCCGAAAATCTGAAAAACCGGAACCGAAACTGAACACGAAAAAAATGATGAATGTCAGACACTTCACTATGAGTGTCAGACAGTTACCGATGAGTGTCAGACACTTCACTTTGAGTGTCAGACACTTCATTATGAGTGTTAGACACTTCACTACGAGTGTCAGAAACTTCACTATAAATGGTAGCCACTTCGCTATGAAATAATATTGAAAATGAAATTGAACGTCGCTATGAGTGTCAGCCATTTCGCTGAGTGTCTGCGAATTTGCCTTTGAGTGTCAGACACTTCATTATTAGTGTCAGACACTTCAATATGAACCTGAACCGGAAAATCCGAAAATCATAAAATCTGAAAAACCGGAACCGGAACTGGACACGAAAAAAATGATGAATGTCAGATACTTCACTAAGAGTGTCGGACACTTAACTACGAGTGTCAGACACTTCACTATGAATGGTAGCCACTTCGCTATGATATTAATATTGAAAATGAAATTGAACTTAGCTATGAGTGTGAGCCATTTCGCTGAGTGTCAGCAACTTTGCTATGTGTGTCAGACACTTCACTATGAGTTTCAGACACTTCACTATGAGTGTCAGACACTTCACCATGAGTGTCAGACACTTCACTATGAGTGTCAGACACGTCACTATGAGTGTAAGACACTTTACTATGAGTGTCAAACACTTCACTATGACTTTCAGACACTTTACTATGAATGTCAGCAACATTTGCTATGAATGCCAGGTACTGAACTTGAACTTGAACCGGAAAACCGATTAACCCAAAAACCGGTGAACCAAAAAACCGGAAAACAGAATATTCGTGAAGCCGAAAAACCGAAAAACCGATAAAAGCAGTTCAGTATGAGTGACAGACACTTGCTTGACTGTGAATGTAAGCAACTTCGCTATGAAATTGATGTTGAAGGTGTCTGCCCACTACACCGTATCATACCATGACCGTGCTAGGATTCAAGTACTTTAGTTTTGTGAACTCCGGTATAATTCTGACTATACCTATCGTTAACCTCGTCCGTCGCTTTGTACCCAGCAATATTGAAGTCAACAACAGTGGGCCTAGCACGAATCACTACATAATAAATTGGCCGATTACTAGTAATTGTCATTATTAATTTTTTTAGAAGAGCTCGTGGCTCAGTAACAGCCGCAAGGTTCGACCGATCAAAGGTTAAGCTGTGCTTAGCGCGGTCGGTCCGTGGATGGGTGACCATTTATGTCATAGCGAGACTCCTCCGTGCCTCGGAAAGCACGTTAAGCTGTTGTTCCCGGTTGTCATTTGTAGATCTTTGACAATCGTTACGGTAAGTCAGAAGCCAGGTAGTCTGACAACCAGTCTTACTAAGGGGTATCGTGTTGCCCGGTAACTGGTTTGTGGCCATAGATATTATATGTTACTAGTTGTGGCGGTCAGATAGGCAGTCGCTCCATGTAAAACACTGGTACTCAGCTGCATTCGGTTTAGACTGGAAGCCGACCCCAACATAGTTGGGAAAAAGGCTAGGCAGATGATGATGACTAGTAATAATTGTCCTTATAGTGATGCTTTTGTCTAGCAGGAGATATTTTTCAATTGATATGATATTTAAACGAGAAAGGCTTTCATAAAGCGTGTAACCACAAAGTTGAAATGTCCTACAAAAAGTCCCATTCTTGCTCAAAAAGTCGAGTGTTGGAATTCATTTTTTTCCTATAAAAAAACCGATTCGCCCCCAGATATTTGCACTGAATCCAAACGATTGTGCTATCTACGTTTTGCTTTTGCGGTGGTACTACGAATAACAGGATTTTCCTGTACAATTGATTGTGGGAACTGAAAAATATAGCTACAGATAGTGGGAAATCGAAATCTATACATAAAAAATGCCTTGTCCTGTATGACTGACGGATGAACGCACAGCCTAAACTGCTGATCGTGGAGATCTGAAACTTGGATGCTGTATTTTTTGTATGACGTAAGCATGCTATAAGACAGTGAAAAAGTTTGTATGAAACTCTGTCATTTTTAATTTGAATTCTTACAGCTCGTCGTATAGTCGTGGTGGCCTAGTGGTTAAGACGCTTTCTTCTCGTGTACGAGTGTGCGAGTTCGGAACCTGGCAAGTACCAATGTGACTTTTCTAAAGTTATATTTACTTTTTAAGTATATCATAGACGTCACTGACTAACGGTGAACAAAAAACGGTGAGGAAACCTGGACTTAAAAAAGTCTGAAATCGCCAATCCGCCTTGAGCAAGCGTGGTACTCATGCCTTCTCTGTATGAGAAGAGGCCTGTGCCTAGCAGTGGGACAATATATAGGCTGATGATGAATAGCTCACGTGGGCGAAGCCGTTGGCGGAAAGCTAGTTTATGGAAATATTCTTATTCTTCTTCACCATCATTTTGGAAGTAAGTAGTGACAGTAACCGAGAATGAGTCTACAATGTAAATATAATTTTATTATTTATTAAATAATAGTCCTAATGATTTCTATGGTTTAATAATATTAATTTTAACGACGTGTTTTGTGGGTGCCCGAATTAGAATTTCCACGGCCTAAATTAATTGAAACATAGACAACGTTCAGTGACTAGATACTAGGTACCTGTAGGCAGTATATTCAAAATGTAATTAATGCTACACTCTAAGCGATATACATTTAATTCATAATTTACATTTTGTACATTATTTCGGTAGTTTGCTGTGTTAAACGTATGAATAGTTAAATACTTTGCGTGGTTGGAGCTTTGTTTCATTGTAATGTAGGTAAATTCCAACAAAGAAGGTATGTATGTATTTCAAGTTAGAAAATTCTAACTCCTAACTAATATTATCAATGCGAACGTGAGTTTGTCTGTTAATCTACTTGCTCACGCTTTCAATACAAAGTTAGATGAGACCCAGATTACTTTTTATCTAGGTGCGTTAAGTTATGCCCTGGAGACAGACAATAAAAAACAAAATTGTGTGACTTAAAAAACAGGTTTATGGTCTATTTTCCATGTTAATTGTATACCTGTATCCCGCCATGTTTATTTAATACCCAAAAAAGGTTTTCCACCCCTAATTTAATTATATAAACAAACAGAAACGTATCCCAATCCGAACTCAATTTATTATCACCGCACAATCATCTCACAATACCCATTGTCCGTGCCGAATGTCCGATAACTCACACGAACTGGCCAGACACACAGATTCGTGCGATAAATACAACTTAACCCGATTAACTGGGCCATTACCGGCCGTTTAGACTGGATATTACTGGTTTCGACCGGCCGTAACTAGTTGTAACCAGTTCTAACCGGCACATGCGCCCGTGTTGCACCGTAATTGGATGTGTTGTGTTAATTTAATTGATAAAGGATGCAAGTCATTAAATAAATAATAAAAAAATAAAAAATAAAAAAAATTCGTTTATTTCATCTCCACAAATTACAATATGAAGGTACTTATTTGCTAGATACTTACATTCTATTAGTACAATTAAGCTTGACCGTATTGATTTGCAATTTGTGGGAGATCTGGAGTCTAAACTAAGCCTAGGCCTGTATTTTAGCACTCCAGGCCCCCTAAAAGTCTAATGTCACAGAATTGTCAACCAAACAATTGATTTTTAGTATGAAGTGTTTTTTGTGTGTGTGCGTTGTGTGTGCGTTGTGTGTGTCTGTTGTGTATACGTGTGGTGTGGGGTTATTGATTTTAGGTGCACTCACCCACGCAGGGTGAGTGCACCTAAATCAATTGAATATATCTCTCACTAAATTAGGTGTTCAACAAGTCTTTCAGTTTCCGTATAATTCAAATGTATTAACCATTCCTTGAGTTTCCTCTTACACTCCTTTTTTAGAGAATTGGCTAGGGTAAGTATTTTATTTATCTTATTATAGAGCATATCTCCTCTGTAAGCGAAGAATCTTTGGGCAAGAGCAGTATTCACAGCAGTAGGCTCACAAACTGCATAATTTCTTCTGGTTAGGGCAATACGTATTATTCTTGCTTCGGGAATATCTCTATGTTTGAGAAGTAGGGTAAACATGATGTACAGTTGACGCACAGTTAACACTCGAGTCTCTTCAAAAAGACTTGAAGTGGGGTATAGTCGGGGCTTTGATAGAATCACTTTTAGTATCATCCTCTGAGCTCTTTCAAGGGCTATCAATTTGGATTTACATGCACCACCCCATGTGGTGATGCAGTAGGATAAAATAGATTGGACCAAAGCCTCGTAGACCATTACCACAGTCTGCCTCTCTGCCACGTCACGAAGGTCTTTAAAAATATATGTTAGTTTTCGTATTCTTTGGGATAGTGATTTAATATGATTCTCGAATGTCAGACAAGCATCGATTTCGATTCCTAAATATTTGATGCATTTAGCGGGACTAATTTTGGGACAATTGCAGTTGGGCATAGGAGGAAAGTTACATCTGTGGGCCATGAGAAAGTGTGGGGAATTTGAAAGTTGTCGCCGATTTGTTATTGAAAAAAGTAGGTAATTAGTTTTAGTTTCATTTAAGGTGAGAAGATTAGAAGAAAGCCAGTGGCACACTGTATTAAATCCATTTTGAGCAAAGTTGAAAAGTTTTTCGGTAGAATCTGCGTAAAAGGTTAAAGCAGTGTCATCTGCATATGTAAAGATGCGACAATTATTGATGTTAAGATTACACAAATCATTTATGTAGCAGAGAAACAGACTGGGACCCAAAATACTGCCTTGAGGCACACCAAAAACGACTGGCAGTTCATTACTAATGTGGTCACCAATTTTTACAGATTGTGTTCTATTATTTAGATAATCTTTTAATAATGCTAGTGGAGTATCTCGAATGCCGAGGTCTTCAAGTTTTTGCACAAGACGAGGAACAGAAACAGCGTCAAAGGCTTTGGCGAGGTCTAGAAATATTGTCAAACACTTGTTTTTATTATCCAATTTATCCACTACAAAGGTGACTAGATCAAGTACTGCATTATTTGTTGAGCGTCCTGCTCTGAACCCATATTGCGCATTGGAAAGTAAATGGAATTCTTCAAGATATTTAGTAAGCCTCTTGTTGATAAGGCGTTCAATTAACTTAGATAGTGTTGTCAATATAGCAATTGGCCTGTAATTACTGACGCTGTCTCTGTCTCCCGTCTTATGTATCGGGAGCACTAAAGCCCTTTTTAGTGCCGTTGGAAACAGTCCAGCTGAAAAGCAACGATTGATTAAATCAGTTAGGACTGGAGTTATTGTTGGAGAGAGCAGTTTTAAAACCTTAGCACTGATTTCATCCCACCCAGGAGCACAGTCATTTTTCAGTTCATGAATAACTCTTTGAACTTCATCATCATCAGTAGGCAAAAGAACAAATGTATTGACTGGTGGTATAGCAGTCTTCTTAAAGTCAGGAATGTGAGAAGGAATCCTATCTGACAGTTGTTTACCGATGTTTGCGAAGTATTCATTACATTTGTTTATTGCATCTTTAGGGTTTTTTTCTGTATTCAGTAGTTGGAGTGGTAACGGCTTTTTATTATTGTTATTGGTGATAGTTTTAATTGTTGACCATAACTTTTTTGAGTTGTTCTTTGACATAACTAGCTGATCCCTTTCGTACTGTTTTTTTAGTCTTTTTAACAAGTTATTACAAAAGTTTCGGTATCGTATATATGATATTTTTAAGATAACATCATTTAAATTGTTTTTTAACTTTTTGTGCATCCTGTCTCTAGTATGAATACAACGCAATATGCCTGAGGTGATCCAAGGTTTGATTATAAATTTACTTCTGGGAATTAATCGTTTTATTGAATTGTTTAAGATCAACTGTTTAATAATGCGAATAAAATTGTTCATAGCGTTATTAAGGTTTGTTTCCTGATATATTTCATCAAAGTTTTGTTTACTGCATTCAGATTTTAATTTGTCCATATCGATTTTATATTGTGTTTTTAATTTTGTAGAATTAGTTATTTTTGATTGAAAACAGAATAAAACTGATTCATGATCAGTCAGACTGGTTCCTAGAGGAAATGTGAAGGCACTGAATTTGGTTTTTAGTATTACGTGATCTAAGCATGTATTGCCTCTGGTAGGGGTGTTGATTGCAGGAAGCAGTCCGTGGTAGGTTAGGGTATCTAGGTAAGATGTGGTGTCAGGGCCGTTTCCAATAAGGTCGATATTAATGTCACCCACAATTATGATATTTTTGAATGAAGTAACACCTTCTAGTAGCATGTGTAAAGAGGATAAGAAAGTATCAAGAAATCTAAAGCTAGGCGGTCGGTAAATCGCTATAATTACAGTGTGATTTTCTATTTTAATTGTCAGACAATTTGCTTCCGACAGACTGGGTTCTTCAACAGTACATTCTAAATTACTGTTTGTGTAAACGACAACACCATCATTTTGGTTGTAGGAGTCAGTTGTTTTGTAGGAGTTGTATCCCTGCATAATTGGCAAGTTAACAACCCGCGACAGCCAGCACTCTGAGAGGACAATAATGTCACAGGCGAACTCCAGCCTTCTAAATAAAACAAGTAATTCATTAAAATTGCAATTTAAACTGCGGATATTTTGTTGGAGAATTTTTATATAATTTTTGGTATCTCTAAGATATCTGGAGCAGTCTTCGGGGTCGCAGGATATTTGGGTACTGATATTAAATTGATCAATACTCCTTATTAAATTATTGGTGTTATCGAATTTTAAGCATATTACCTACTAGTGAAAATAATTTAAGGGCTAATATTATTTTTGTTGTATTACTGCGATGCCGTTTATCTAGTGCCTCCAATAATATTCTGGTAAACATTGGACTGTTTATGTAGTATGGGTAACGTATCTCAATAAATGGTTTCAAGTTAAAACTGTATTTTTCTAAGAAAATATGTGCATAAGTACCTGCAGAGTAAATATAAATATAGCCATTATATATTCTAGAGAAGCAGTATTCTGGTTCACAATTATAATTTGCTATAATCGAAAAAGTGAGACTTATGAAGGTATAAGGGTGCACACGCCTTTTAAGAAGTATTGTATATATTGCGAGTAGATGTGTATGTTTGGTGAGTAATTGTGTATGTAGTATATTGTAATTGTTGTACAGGGATAAAATAAACATTTCCACATATTTTGTAGTGATGAAAAAGTTACATAAATAATAGGCTTTATAGCAAGCAGCATAGCGAGGTTCCTCGCCATAAATTAACATATTATACAGTAGGTTTACAGAAATTATCAGTCATTGTGATTTAAGCTTTGATATGTCTTCCTCTCGTGAGATTAGTTTTGCTGGCTCACCTTCTTTCAAACGGATGTAAACTTTTCCATACGAAGTCCAACAACCCGCATATCCATATTGTTTCACAGCTTCACGAGCCATATAGTATAAGCGTCTAGCATGAGCGGTTAAGGACTCAGTAATGAAAATCGGTTTAGGTTCACCTCCTATCTTCATGTGCGTCGAGTTCAGTTTCATTTCATTGTTTTTGTCCTTATTAAATGTTTTTGAGGCTTTAATTAGATTTTCTTTCAGAGTAATCGATGAAAATTCCACTGTGATGGGACTGGACTTGCCTGCGGATTTTTTAGACCTGTATATATTCTTTACGTCGGTATCCAGTACTTTGATATTCAGTGCTTCCGCTACATTTTGAATCATGTTGGTTAAGGTTACTTTATTTTCTGAGGGTGCTTCGGGTACATTCCTCAATTCAATGTAAGATGCCTTTGAGTTTCGTTCGAGTAACTCAATTTTTTGCTCCAACACTTTGACGTTATTTTTTAACACAATATTCTCCGACTTAGTTTGTTGAAGTTGAGACAGAATTTCGTCATATTTATCAGACAGATGTTGAATACTATGTAAGATTTCACTATTTTGCTGTGACATATTTTTTAATACATGTTCAAAACTCAGACCTTGATTTACTTGTTGAATTTTCAATTCAGCTATCATATCTTTTATTTCACATATTGCGGTGTCATCATGTTTACGTTTGTAATTGCGGCGAGTAATGTGAGATTGATCTCCGTGATCACAATCTGAAGCCACGCAGTCTGACCCTGTATCGGACTCCAGCGGGATGTTCAACGCTGGTAATTGTTGAGCGGGTTTTTCGGGAGGAGTACGCCGGGTCGCCATAGTAGTAACACAAATTAATAATCTAGGCAAGTTTGTTAGATTCCAGTTGACAGAAAAAATGTTGCAATAATAATAAATAGTGGGTAATCTAATAATATTTTCACTGAGTTTGTCGTAGTGATGCGAACGAACTGTTTGTTTACGATGCTTCGTGCCTCATTCGGTAAACCTCGCAGATCCGAGCGCCGCCGATGTTAGCCGAGCCGGAGCCTAGGTACGACGAAGTTTCACGACGAGTAGATGTCGCGCTGAGTCATACGCCACGAAGCTGATGATTTGCGTTAATTCTTCAAAACGTTGTTTAAAAATCTTGTGATAATGCGATAAGTTCCCATCGGATTTCTAAAAACTAATTCAAACACTATTACGCCGGGTCACTAAATAACGGGTTAGTGTATAGTTTGACTGTGTACTATCACTTTAACACTAGTTTAAGATTATTATAAACAGGAGCTACGTAAAACACGTCTCGTTCGGCGGAGGTCGCGAGCGGGGGGGGAAATTAAAGGGCCATTAAAGGCTGTGCCTTGGTCTGAAATACTTGTGAAATGAAATGGTGTTCGTACGTTTAAACTATGACACGTTACACCGTACTCCGCCGGGGCTGCGGGACGTTCGAAAGAGATGCCGCGCCTCCGGCGTACAAAGGGCTGAGGGACATGGATGGGTTTTAGTCGGTAAGAGTCTGACACTCCCACCCGCCTCACTCACGGCGGGTCATTTGATTTCCCATCTGAAAAAAAGTGTATACAGCGAGTGTCTATGTGTTAACAGGTGTGACATTTGTTGCGATACGAGAATGGTGTAATCTGGTGTGAATAGCATTGACATACCTATCTTACATTTGTGTCTAAATTTTTGTAGTAGTCTTACTTATAGCTTCTAAGGTAAAGCCAGCGAATTGGCTTAGGGTAAAGCGATACGACTATTTTGAAATTGAAATTGACTACTTGACTACCTAATCTTCATAATCAGACTATAAATATTGTCCTACTGCTGGGCACAGGCCTCATATCATACAGAGAAGGCTTGAGGATTGATCCCCACGTTTGCTCAAGGCCGATTGGCGATTTCAGACTTTTAAAGTCCTGGTTTCTTCACAATATTTTCCTTCACCGTTAGTCAATGACGTCTAATATATCTTAGAGAGTACACATGACTTTAGAAAAGTCATATTGGCACTTAACAGGTTTGGAACCCACACACTCGTACACTAGATGCAGGTGCGGGATGTTCGAAAGTGTTGCCGCGCCTCCGAAACATAAAGAGCACGGATCGGTTTTAGTCAGTAAGAGACTGACAATCCCACCGGCCCCACCAACGCTCTTTCGATGAGCATTACCAAAAAGTTTTTGCAACAAAACACTACAAACAAACGAAGTTCTTAGGCCAACAAACTAAGTTCTCCATAAAGGATCTCAAATCTCAAAGACTCTAAGCTAAAATTATATAAGATGGGGCGCGATATGTTTTGCATGCGAGATGCATAATGTTGCATAATATGCCCATAAAGATCCCGTGAAGTGGCCTTTGCCGGGGCTGGCCGACTGTCACACCGAAGTGTAACCCCATTAGAAGAAATATCTGGTCTTACGTGAAGCGGTAAAGCATCTGCAGGTCATTATTAAAAGAACTTTCAACTGATCTAGCACTTGTACATCGACAGAAGCTTTTTAAGAGAAAGTGTACCATTTGTTAAAACTGTTACAACTAGCAGTTGTAGCAGCAATAGTTACCATCCTAACATTTATTATATGTATTAATTTTATATATGTGCTCATGAAATTTTATACAGTCATCATACTATTAATGTATAATATAATATATATCAATTATTTCTTCATTTATCTCGGCTGCTTAGGACCATGTTTCTATGTCAACCTGGGCTATCATATCATAATTTTTTTTTCAAATCCGACTGACAAGTCTCAGGGATTAATTAGCGCGTTCAAAATAATCAAACTCTTCAGTATTAAAAACTAGCTGTTTCCCGCGGTTTCGCCTGCATCTTGAGGAAACTAATTTATGCACTCTGATAAATAACCTTTAACCATTCAAATTTCATCTAAATCAGTCCAGCCGTTTTGCCGTGAAAAAATAACAAAAAAACACTCACTTTGCATTTTAAATTCTAAAGTTAATATTAGTTTAGGATAGTTAGGATAAGTGCCTAGGCTCCTCAGGGAAATATGCTGTGAATTTAAAGTGTTTATGTAAAAACCCTCTACGCAAAAATGTCTTAAATCATTTGGAAAAAAGCTGATGATACTCTTACACATTTGGACCTATATTAACCAAACATAGCTAAGAAACCACCGCAAGGAAATTGGCTTTCAAATGAAAAAAAAAAACCGCTGAAAATCGGTCGATCCGTTTGAGAGCTACGATGCCACAGACAGATACACACACAAACAGACATCGACGTCAAACTTATAACACCCCTCTTTTTGCGTTGGGCGTTAGAAACTACATTATCCCAGTTCGTATCTATGTAACAGTCAGCCAGTAGTTCCAGTTAAGAGTTCAGAAGCGGCGGCCTAAATGTGTAGTGGCGCAAAGCGGGGAGGTAACGACTTCCCTCAAATTATTTCGGAGCGCTATATTAATATTATGACGGCAACTTTATGACTAAAATGTGTATTAACTACCTAGCTTTTTAACGACGCTTTGCGTGAACATTTTTGCCAAGTTTGTTTATGAGCTGAGTCAAAACATATGTGAGGGTTTTATGAGGTATGGTGTAACGGTTTAGGTTTTTTGTGAATGGCTTGCTATGTTTGTATTATATACTAGCTTCTGCCCGCGACTTCGTCCGCGTGGAATAGTGGTGCTCCGTTCCTATTAGTTTTATAGCCTATAGCCTTCCTCAAAAAATGGGCTATCTAACACTGAAAGAATTTTTCAAATCGTACCAGTAGTTCCTGAAATTAGCGTGTTCAAACAAACAAACTCTTCAGCTTTATTATATTAGTATAGAAGTATATATAGCAGTTTATTATGTTTTATTCTAATTAGCTATGCTATGCTATAAGGATCAGAGCCTGAGAACTCAGCAGCTGTATACTGTTAACCTGGTGTTTGAAAAAAAGAAACAATTGGACTATGTAACTCAGAATCCCTCAGAATCAAGGGGAATTTATTTTATTTTAAGCCTATGGTGTTCCAATGGCAAATGGAATGCGGCAAAATATGGCCTCCTTTCCCTCCTTCTTTCCTCTTTAGTGCAATCTGTGGCCATTATTTTAGATAGGAGTCCAGTTCATCCCGCAATCTCCTTCTGGGCCTACCGCAATGTCGTTTAATGTTTTATAGGTAATGAGTGTAAGAAAAATTATATACGTACTATTGTCACAATAGTATTGTGGGTACAAAAAGACTATCAAAATGAGTAACTGCTTTTGAGTACTTCTATCTTTATCTTGTTAGTAATCCGGAAAATCTAGAGTCACAAGGCCACCCAGTTTTACACACCTACCACATACCTCTCTTTCCTCCAAAAAATATTTAAACAATCCTCTCTCGTCACTCTCCTTTGTAGTGTAATCAAGTATTGACAATTTGAGATACAAGTTACGTTTATCAGATTATAAGGAAGTCTTTGTATCATTATAGCGAATATATCGGAGTTTACTGAACTGAATCAAGGGTTTATGTATGTATATGTGATACTGTATCGAAACTTTCATGTTATCGAGTTTTGGGCCTGATGAGAACCGTATGGGGAAGTATTATTGTCGTTGCAAAACCGCGAAAGAGCAAATTTAGAGCAAATTTAGAGCCATTTTTGTTCGCGCAAATTAATTTTTAACATAGATTTGCTGTATTTAAGCGTTGCAGAATTTATATTTTCTTTTCTTTCATTTGTAACTCAATAGTTCCTTGGTCTCAAAAATACTTTAAGCAGAATAAAAGTTGTAATATCCAAGAGTTACAGTCGTTTATATCAACATTTTTATCATTTATACTTTTACGTATACATACTTTTAATATTTTTATGGGATCAAAACAAATATAAAATAATTTATAAAAAGACGAAAAACATAAAATAATAGAAAAATTATTTAATTTTATCCTCCATTTTGACATAACTTCAATGACAGATCCTCCGTTTCACGTTTATTTTACCACATTTTTTTTGTGCAACCGGCTGTTAGAGTACTAAGAGCAAACAACTCGGCATAGTTCATGTGAGTGTAGCGCATGGTGTAATGTACCAGAGATTGTCGCTCGGCGGTAAGACGTTTCAATTTATTCTGCTAACGTTACCGCTCCACAGCCAGCGAGCAGCATCATGGAAGATAGTTGGAGCCGGTATATTGTGGGTATAATCCCACTCATGTATTATAAATACTATAAAACAATAAAATGTTTATTGCTTAAGAAAATGTATACGTTAAATTGAACTCACGACTTCCAAATTAAGTTGAACTTGTATTATAGAAGTCAAGGCGCTCACTCGATTGCAAAACTAAAAAGCATGCAGAAGAAAAATAATTAATTAACAAAAAAATGTATTTATCCAACTAATATATTAAATGCTAAAGTTTGTAGAGATATTATGTACAAGCTTCTGCCAGCGACTTCGTCCGCGTGAAATAGTGGTGCTCCGCTCCTCTTGGTCTTAGCGTGATGATATATAGCCTATAGCCTTCCTCGATAAATGGGCTATCTAACACTGAAAGAATTATTTAAATCGGACCAGCGGTTCCTGAGATTAGCGCGTTTAAACAAAATGACAACATTTCCCTTCACTGCTCTGCTCCTATTGATTGTAGCGTGATGAAAAGTATACTATAACCATCTCAGGAGTATGACAAATAATTGTACCAAGTTTCGTTAAAATCCGTCGAGTAGTTTTTGTTTCTATAGAGTTTATACAGACAGACAGACAGACAGACAGAAAGACAGACAGACAGACAAAAAATTTACTGATTGCATTTTTGGCATCAGTATCGATCCCTAATCACCAGATATTTAGATATCCAGATAGTTATTTTGGCAATATATTTCATGTACAGAATTGACCTCACTCTGTAGTGAGGTCAATTATAAATCTGTATTTATTATAAGTATAGATAGATAAAACAATAAAATGTTTATTGCTTAAGAAAATGTATACGATAAATTGAACTCTCGACTTCCAAATTAAGTTGAACTTGTATTATAGAAGTCAAAGCGCTCACTCGATTGCAAAACTAAAAAGCATGCAGAAGAAAAATAATTAATTAACAAAAAAAAATATTTATCCAACTAATATATAAAATCTGAAAGTTTATTACGATTGATGTATGTTTGTTACGCTTTCACGAAAAAAACACTGAATGGATTGGGATGGAATTTAGTATACACATTGTTAATAACTTGGATTGACACTTGGATACTTTTCATCCGGATTAGAAGGTTCTTGGGTTAAAAAACTATGGATTGGCAACGCATACCCAGTATACAGCTAGTCTATATCTATACTTCTATACTAATATTATAAAGAGGAAAGATTTGTTTGTTTGTAGGGTTTTGACTCAAAAACTACTGGACCGATTTAAAAAAATATTTCACCGTTAGAAAGCTACATGTTTACAAAGTGTCATAGGTTATATTTATTTCCAGACATAATTAGGGATCCCTACTAAAACTTGAATAATGTAACCCAAGGTGTAAAAAAAACACAGTGTACACGCGGCCGAAGCTGCAGGCGGAAAGCTAGTATTTAATAAAAATAAACACACTTTGTTTTACGTAAAAATTGTTGCTTCTTCAATTTTCCTATACCTAAGTAACAGGTCCACAATCATATCTTTAAATCTTCATACATTCGAAACGTAGTGGAAGTATAAAGTGTACCGCTTGCGTGAGCCAACACTGCTATGTAAAGAGCTCGCGCTACTGTATGGGGAATTAAAACTAGATGATGGGATCCCGTTCATGTTGGCTTACATTGAACTGCGCGAGTACTTAGTTTTCTCTCTATTTGTCAAGTGAATAGTTTAAGACTGCTGTTTTTATCAGTCTAGATGACGCAAATGTGTGTATTTCTGAATTAGTCCACGTTCTTTTCACGCGTATTTACATTGGACGTCAACCGAAAGCTAGAAAAAATATAATTTTGCTGCTCAATAATGTATTAAAAATGTCAGTATAAAGAAAATCACTAAAAGGCTCACAGAAAGTAGTCATAAAGTGACACGCTTGCTTTTGAAACACTGGTATTCAGCTGCATCCAATTATACTGGAAGCCAACCGGTTAGGAAAAGGCTAAGCAGATGATGATAATGCTTGCGGTCGCTAGACAGTCTATAATTTTAGCTAATTTTATTAAGAAATTATTAGTATTTGCTAAAATTTATTGAAGGTCTACTTACGAGTACGCAGTGCGTCAAGTAAATTCTTTGGCGGAATTCTTGAGAACAACTCAACTAATGAAATATCCTTGTGCTAAAAGTTTGCAAGCCACCAACTTTTGCGAATACAAGTATGTGGGCGTGGGCGGTGCGGACACAGCGACAAGCGGGAGCGATAGCGGGCGTTATATTATGAAGGAGATACTCTGTGATAGTAATGAACCTTTTGAAAATTCTTACATAAATAGAAAGCTGTAAAATGCAGTAACATCCTGATACGAACTAATGTTACAAATTCGAAACTGAGTTTGTTTGTTTGTTACGCTTTCACGGTTAAACGGCCTGACCGATTGGAATGAAATTTACGTAGTACGTAGGTTGAGGAAACCCTGAAGATGGTTATAGGCTACTTTTTAGTTAGGTGCGTTAAGTACTTTCCTCGGGACGCGGGTGAAACCGCGGGAAAGAGCTAGTAGGCTTTCTTTTATGTAGATGCAATTTTTGAGCTCAAAATTATATTAGTAAAACAACAGCAGGGCACTGCCCCGAATGATGAGTAATAACAATTAATTATTTACAATTCAATTAAATGATTGCAATTGTTATATGATAACAAAACATAATTACAGTAGCTTTACTGAATAGATTTAACTTTTATCATAATCATATTCACTATTTGAAAATGGGATCGACTAATATTATATTGCATTGGAATACGCAGAACTAGTTTAGTTTAGAGTTAAATTCGCATCAAATTAGCTTTGTGATTGTATTTAAATTGGTGACGTCATTAGAATTGAAAATTGTGAAAGTGTTAGGCTTGCTGAATAATGAAATAGTGGCTTGCATGCAGCATCCACTTTATATGCAGTTGAATTATATATTCTAAGTATATCTTAGAAGTCACTGACTAACGGTGAAGGAAAAACATTGTGAGGAAACCAGGACTAAAATAGTCTGAAATCGCCAATCCGCTTTGAGTAAGCGCGGTGATTAATGCTCATGTCTTTTTGTTGAGAACATGCCTCTGCCCAGCTGTGGGACAATATATAAGATGATGATGATGAACACTAATACGAATTACTCCCATTATTTTAACGGGAGCCCGCTCCCGCGTCGCTTATGAACATAACGACAGAAAAGTACCAATTCAATCAAAATGGATGTCCCTTGTAACAAAATAGTTACTTTAGAGTTTTCTGTCCCTCTCACACATGATACAAGTGGGATCGAACTATTAGTAAGTACTTAATTGAATTTACATGTTTTATAAACAATTTAATTGTTGTAGAGATCCTAGTAGTGGTTTGTTCATGGAACTTTTTTCAAAATAATTTAATCTATTTTTGCTACCAACCAAAATTTTTGTATTTGGGTATGTGTTTAAAAAAACTTTCCTTGATACTAAAGAATTCTCCTGCATCATATTTTTTAGGGTTTCGTAGTCGTATCATTGGATGGGTCTTTCAAAAATAAAGCAGGTGTCTGAAGATCATTTTCCAATTTAGGAAGCCCTTTGTGAAATATCATGGTTTAAAGTGCATATTTTTGTTTAGGTTCGAGCGTCCTCCCCCCTTTAACTTTTGAATGGCTGTATCTATATGTGTGAAAAAATTCACAGATGTAGCTTACATACCAAACTTTGAAGGAAAACGCGGCTAAGTAGGCTTAACCAGTTACAGAGTTATAGTCGACTAACTAAGACCTACTACGGAACCCTATTGCGCGTGGCTCGACACGCACTTGGCCTGTTTTTATTCCTAAATCGGTCGATTACCAAGCCGGGGTTGAAAAAGAAGTTGACAACACGAAAATTCCCGCTTCGTGGTTAAGAAACGTTTTCGTTTAACCAGCCGATTATATAACCATCTGTTGGTGACCTTGGCCTTAAATAACAAATGATTTAATTATTTCTCTGAAGAAAAATTTAACAAATAATTTATTAATTTTAGTATAATATTCTATGACTAAAAAGCAGTATTTGAAACTAATAAGGTATACTACAGTAACTATTTTAATATATAATTTTGAAGGTTTAATAATATCCTTGTCATGCAGAAATTTCATATCCGATGTGACATATGACGTCATGTCATGTTCAACAGAATTATCATGGAATTAATAGTACCCTCTAGTGATGTAACTGTTATTATGTTTACTTTGCGTTAGATTATAATATTAAAATTCCATTAGTTTTGAATAGTATTGAAGAAGAGTTTGTATATACACTAGGACTCAATTATTTTGCTAATGTGTCCAATTTTGTTGTTTGAATTATAATCAAATTGGTACAGTGGCTGTTTATCAAATATTACTTTGAGATTTAAGAACCTTAAAAATTACTTTGACCGGCAAAACAATCAGGCTAATTTCAAATATCCGATCGAAAGTTTTTCGTAGGCACATGGACTACATAAATCGTAGCATTGACTACGCCGTAGCATTTGCCGTAGCACACACAGACTCCTAACCATTCTCTCACTTAAATCCCACATACGTGAGATACCTACGTAGCTAGTAACTTTTATACTCTTCCCTAAAAACACATAAATCTACGCTGAAAATACTTTAAAACTAGCTCAGTAAAGTTCATCCAGTCGCAGCCTCGCACCTAGTCTTTTTTCTCCAGCTATAAAGGCACTGTTTCACAATATGGCTGCATAATGCTCATCGCCAGTTAATTATGTAAAACAAAAAGTTTGTATCGCTACAAACAGATCAGTTACCGGGACCGTCTCAAACTTTTAACAGTCACCGTGGAACAAAATTAAAATGTAAATTTCTTTTCGTCCCGCGTTCAGGAAGATATTGGGGTACACGATTTGAGGGTTTTCGGATACCTGTGCTGGGGTTATTTGGTTGAACTCTATTTCAATTAGACTGGTTATTAGTATAGTTACTAGTGTAATTAGTTCTAACATAATATCATACATGTAGCACACAATCATTACCTACGCAATTTTTTTACCGACTTCAAAAAAAGAAAGGTCTTGTATTTAAGTATACACCACACGGTTTAGGCTGTGTTTTGATCCGTCAGTCATTCAGCACACAGCATTAATTTTATGTATAGAATAAATGAAGAAAATTAAAAAACAAACAATAAAACACATTTATAAATCTAGCAGAATCTATTTTCAAAGATAATTATGTGTGATACATTCTCGCGCTGTCATATTTGATATTACATTTCGTACATAAGAAATAATCGTGCCCTCCAGTGTTTTCCGATAGCTGTAACATGGGAGGGGTGTAATGTAACAATATATTTGCAACATGTAACATCGTTTACTGTATACCAATCCTTACTACTCCTACTAATATTTTAAATTTCCGCCCGAGGCTTCGCCCGCGTGGGCTTTTTTTTTACACCTTGGGTTACATTATTCAAGTTTTAGCAGGGATCCCTAATTATATCTGGAAATAAATATAGCCTATGACACTTCATAAAGATGTAGCTTTCCAACGGTGAAAGAATTTTTTAAATCGGTCCAGTAGTTTTGGAGTTAAAACTCTACAAACAAACAAACAAAAAATCTTTCTTCTTTATAATATTATAGTATAGATGCGAAAGTCTGTGAGGATGTACAATATAGGTATGTATGTTTGTTACTTATTCACGCAAAAACTACTGAATGCGTCCTTAGGAAACTATTTAATGTCACGCATAAAAACTAAGGAAAAAAACCGGCCAATTGCCTGTCGGGCCACGCGCAGTAGGCTTCCATAGTAGGTATCATTTAGTCGGCTATAACTCTATAACCGGTTAAGCCTACTTAGTCGTGATAGTTTTCCTTGTAAGTTCATTACATGTGCTAAGTCTGTGATTTTTTTCACATTTCTTGGCATAGCCATTTAAAAGTTAGAGGGGGATGCTCGTTACGAACAAAAAATTGCACTTAAAAGTTAAATATTTCGCAAATGGCTCACTTTGCCGAAAAATGGTCTTCACACACCCATAATATTTTTGAAATACCTATCTAACGATATACCACATGAAGTGGTACGTGAGAAAAAAATAATTTATTCCCACTTACTTACGTGTTTAGGAGCTACCCTAAAAAAATATTGTTCATAATTTTATTTTACCACTTTATCGTACGGTACGGATGAGTGTACGGAAGACCTAACTTAATTGCCGATTTTAATTGTTCTGGCTTCGCAAATAAATGTTTATTTAGATCAGTTATTTTAAAAAAGATACGTATTCTGTCATAAGCTCATATTTAACAGAGTTAAAACACGTATCCTTTTTGATTAAAACATAAATAAGCATTGTTTGATTTGACTTTGAAAAATAAGATCCGGATTTTCGATTATACGGTATAGATCAGGAATAATCGGGATTCTACCGTTCTCCTACTTAAATAGCAAACATCGCGAATTCCCCCAGTATTTCCGATTGAATATAGCAGTGCTGATTAGTCGGTATTGAGTTGTAATCAAAGTACAACGTGCAATCAACGCAACGTAAATACATCGAAAGTGACTTAGCATTTGTACTTGTTGTAGGCACATTGTTCATGCACTATTTAAGTTATTTGATAAGATTCTAAGATTAGAATCTTATCTACTGGTTAGGTTAGCAAACCTGCAGCCCATAAAGAAAAAATAATTATTATTAATTATTATTTATTATTAAAAATTATTATTATACTACAGAATTATTTATTCTAACGAGTGCTACTATCAAAGTTTTCTCAAATCCACCTAACGGCCTCTGACATGGGATAAGTCATTGATTAAATTATCATTTACTGTTCCAATGTTATTTTGTTGTATGTTGGGTAAAGGCCGAGGTGCTCGTGGCTGAGTAACAGCCGCACGGTTCGACCGATCAAAGGTTAAGCTGCGCTTGGCGCGGTCGGTCCGTGGATGGATGACCATCTATGTCATACCGAGACTCCTCCGTGCCTCAGAAAGCACGCTAAGCAGTTTATCCCGGCTGTCATTTGTAGATCTTTGACAGTCGTTACGGGTAGTCAGAAGCAAGAAAGTCTGATAAACAGTCTTACCAAGGGGTATCGCTTTACCCGGTAACTGGGTTGTGGAGGTCAGATAGGCAGTCACTCCATGTAAAACACTGGTACTCAGCTGCATCTCATGTAGACTGGAAGCCGACCCCAACACAGTTGGGAAAAGGCCAGGCAGATGATGATGATGTTGGGTAAAAGCCCTCTTTTCATTGATGGCATGAGCATTGATCATCACGCATGCTCAAGGTGGATTGGTGACTTTTTAGTTCAGATTTCTTCACAATGTTTTCTTTCATTGTTTGCCAGGTTTCTAACCCGTACTTATATGCGAGATGCAGGTTCCTAAACCACCTGGCCAGCACTACTTATTAGTAAGTTATTCACTGTTTACTAGCTGTTCAGCACATCCTGAGGAAACTACTTTACGTACCAAGATTCAGCAGTTTTGCAGCAAAATGTAACAGACAGACAGTTACTTTCACATTTAATACTAACAATTGTTTTTTGGTTCCAGCATGCACATAATTTGAGTTCAGTTTTTACTAAATTAGCCTTTTAACAAATTGCTATTCAACTAGCTCGTATTGTTTCATGTGTAAAAACTATATATTTTACCCTTCATTGCTAAAATGTTACCCTTCAACTTTGCCAATTGTATTCAGTATGACCAATAAAAATGATGAAACAGTCCCCCCAACATTTGTACCCCGTAACGCTTAATTTCAGTTTCAAGATTGCAAAGTCAACGTTTTTATCAAAAAACAAACCTAACGGATAACTGATTGCTTTATTTTGCGTCCGCCCCCCTACCCTCGGCTCACCCCCTCTGTCCTTGTTTTCGTAAACAAAACTTTTTTTTAGCGAAACTTTGTCAAAGAAGCCTTGATTGTTGTTCTTTAGTCTATTGTAACTTTGGCAAGTTAGATAAATATATTTCTTCAGGTGTTATCTGAAAATAGTTATGTGCCTAGACAAACTGCTTTACGATTCATGGGAATAAATATTTTCTTCATAAAAAGAAAACATCTATGTTGTTCACCACATCTGTTCTCATATAATGAAGTATTCAAATGTTTGTTTCTTTATATAAAGGAGGTTATCTCTTTGTAATTTTTTCACTGCTAGCAAGCTGCATTTTACATACCTTCCATTAGTTGCGTGACTGTAAGTAATGAATAATCTACCTGCCATTAAAAATCCCATCATCAGCCTATATTTTATCCCACTGCTGGGCACAGGCCTCTTCTCATACAGAGAAGGCATGAGCATTGATCACCACGCTTGCTCAAGGCGGGTTGGCAATTTCAGACTTTTTAAGTCCAGGTTTCCTCACGATGGTTTTGCTTCACCGTTAGTCAGTGCCGTCTAAGATATACTTAGAAAGTACATATGACTTCAGAAAAGTCACATTGGTACTTGCCAGGTTTCAAACCGCACACTCTGACACGAGAGGCATTATATTCCGAAAAAATAAACTGTACTTTATAACTTTCCTCAACCGATCACAGTGCGAAAATAAATTGGTTCTCAATCGGTGAAAAAATCGCCTTATCAATCAATCATTTATTTTGTTAAACTAAATAGGTAGAGTTACAGATCGTACAGTGATGAAAAATAATAATAAAATACATACTATGTTTTGCCAATATGTGGCGTACAAAGTCAAGACAAACGCAAATAGAAAAAAATATAAGTGCAATTTAGGAACCTGAATGTTTCTTGTGTGCCTTACATACAATAAACATTCAGAACCTTTTTAAGTCAGTTAAACAAATAGTAATTACGATCACAGCTGACAATAACAATAAGGAACACAAACATCAATGTCCGCGTGTCGTCGCAAGGAAACATAGGATGCTATCATTTGATTCACATTTCCTTTAGGAAATTGCTTGTCATCGCCCCCATAAGCGATGGGCGAATTGGAGCAAATATTTGTCTTTAGATATGCTATTAAATTGACGAAGATATGGTAGAACTTATTTTATCTGGTTACCTGTGCCGAGTGAGACAAATTTAGTCAGTATTCAAAGCCAAGACAGTCGGTTAAAAATATTGTAAAGTGTGTACTAATCGATTTTACGAAAAATTGTAAACAAAGTCATGACCATTGTTGTTAGTTTTCACATATAGATCAATAAAATGGCATTAAATGATGAATTACGACTTTGTTTAAATTTTTCGTAAATTCAATTGGTACTACAGACTATAGTTTTGAAGCTCAACAACGATAACATTAACCTGATTTTTACAAGTCCATATATATGTTTTTAATTCCATAAAAAAACAGTGACGATTTCGCGCCAAACCGCCATTTTGTTTTTGTTTTCAAACACCTATCTACGATACCTTAACTGTCAAAATCCATCTAGCCGTTAAGAAGATACGAGGTAATAAAGAAATTAACTTACAAGATACGCGCAAAAACATATTCCTCCCTTGGCTGTCGGTCAAAAAGACCATTAAATGCATCGAAAAAATAATTTTAAAATGTCAATTCACAATGTGTTTATCTATACTATTATATAAAATGACAACCTCATACACTGAATGACTGACTCATCAACGCAGAGCCAAAACGGCTGGACCTAGAGCAATGAAATTTGGACAGGGGGTGCCTTTTATTTCCTAGACAAGTAATAAGAAGGGATTTTTGAAAATTCCAATCCTAAGTATATTAAAATGGAGTTGAAAGTTTGTATGGAGTAAGTTTTATTTTTGATCCGATTAAACTCAAATTTTGCAGAAACACTGTAAAATGAAAATAATTAAACACGTGTTTCACAGTTTTTCAAGATTTTAGCCCTAGGGTAAACAATTTAGATTTTAAGTTTGTAAGAAATAAAATCTGTTTTAGCTTTACGCCAAAAGGTCTGAACAGTTTTACTTGAAATTCACCAAAGATGTTTGTTATGAATCGGTTCAAGTTTTAGGCTACAAATCATCACACTAAATATTATGGGGAATGAGCAGTGAGGTATTGAGATAAGTTTGTAATGGGATGACCTATCAAGTTTTTATAATTACCTATATGCATTTTCGCTATTATCTTTGACATGAAAATCATCACGCCCGTTTGTAAAGAAGATAAGCAGTAATTCAAATTGAAAACACGTTGTGTTAGAATGTCAATTTTACCTAAAATGTTAAGGAGCGCTGTAGTGGAGGGGCTGTATTCATGATCATGCGAATCGGTTACATCGAGTTCAAATCCCACATATTTTTGTTCTTTTTTTGAGATTGGTATATACTAATTTTTTTTTGGTTGATATCATATTATAATATCTTTCACCTTAACGGCTTCAAGGATTAAGTTACGAATTTGTTAAAAGTAAGCGCTTTCAAGTCATAATGTGTAGATGTTATTCCATGGTGATTAATGCCCATGCGTTCCATGTATGCAAAGGGCCTCTTTTCATACATAACAGCGGGATAATTATAAACTAAAAAAAATTGCGCTTTCCATTGAATTAATTCTATTCCACACTTCAGAAATTAAGAATCTAGAATTCCCTTTGCTAATAAACAAATCATAAGGCCACGGATGAACCTGCGTGGGGATTGTTGTGGCGTTAAATACTCTCTTTGCGGAGTGGCTAAGGAGGCACCACGGCATCTTGACCTACCGCAGATCCAATGCCTACGCCTGACGCAGGTTCTCACTGGACACGGTTATTTTAGGAGGTTCCTGGATTGAATCAAGCGAGTGGAAATGTCGGGGTGTCGACACTGTGAGGATCACCTGGAGGTCACGGTGGAACATACGGTGGAGGTCTGCCCCACTTGAGCGGCGGCGATCTCTCACTTTCAACCCTGGTTCAAACCATGGTCCAAAGAGAGTGGGAATAGGAAGCAGTCACCTTCTAATGCTAACCAGTCATGCTGGAAAAGGAGATAGCGGGTTGCGTGAGGGAGAGACAAATCTCACGCCCCAGCCACGTCATCAACATTTGGAGCCAGGAATCGACTCCAGGCCACTGTAGGTCCGGCCTGCAGACTTTGAGCAATAAGTGGCTAACCGTCCGGTAAGGATTAGGACGGGCCTAATCAGCGGGAAGACTCGGGACATGATTTTTCATTCCTAAAAGAAAACATTTTTTTTTGCAAAAATAGAATGCAAATACACAATACCTAATTGGAGACACCGACTTCTAGAATGATGTCTATTAGTTATTTTTAAATTTGTATTGTGTTCCAAGCCAGTTGTTTTTTGAAAAAAAGTTTTTCAGTTCTCTTTTTAGTGGCTCAGTTTGTAATTTAGATAAATTACAATATCCTAATGTCTAGACAAATGTTCATCACCTTTTTAATAAGGGTGAACTCTATATGTCTGTTTTCTCCTTTAAAACATAGAGGTGTGTTGTTATGTTATAGAACAGTGAAAACAATCACAGACATACGATCGCAGCAATCGTGGTTCCTTTGCTATTAGTAATTGAAGAGTTCCATTGGTTATTTACGAAGAAATTCAACAGATCCCAATAATATATATTGTACTAAAACCTTTCTTGAAAACTATGCATTTAAAGAACGACAACTCTCATCCAATTCAGATCAGTAGTTTTTGAGAAAATCGGGGACATACAAACACATGCATACCGGTCAAATACAGAACCACCTTTTTTAAAATCGGTTAAAAAACAAAGACTACCTACCCGTGCGAAGCCGGGGCGGGCCACTAGTTTTATATATTTTGAAATACATCGCTATATAAAATGTATCACCAAAACCAGTTAAAAAATAAATATTTTTCACACACGACAGGAGTAAAGTGTACCTCGATAATTTGTTTACCCTTATCAAGTATTAGACTGTGTATCCACTACCTAACTTTAAACATACCCCTTATATCGTACGACGTAGCTATATTGAGATTTACAACCGTTTAAAAGCAACACTTACAGCTAAGAGTAATGGCTCCAGGCACTGTGCGAATGTTGCGTCGTCAATTTTAAGCCACCGGAGTTTATTTGCATCTCTCTAACGTTGTAAACATCGCCTTACATGTTGCTGTGGAGTCGTAAGGGCTGGATAAGAAGATTATTCTGTTTTGTTAAAGTAGGCGGCACGTAACTTGGCCAAAATTGTAAGTGGTTTTTCTCTTCGTTTTCTCTTTTCTCTAACTATTTTCTACATGTTTAAAAGTAAATTAATACAATAGACGATAGTGTAATGACAAGCATTTAAAGTGTTACTTTTGGATTGCACTGGATGCGCGCAAACTTGTTTCAACTACGTTAAAATCTGGCCAAGTTATTTGCCGGCAACTATACATGTGGTTTTAAATTCAACAACTTGTACGTTATGTTGGTTGGAGAATGGAAAATACACTTCAAGTGATTTTACACAAGCAAAACTTTGCACTAATAATGAGACTGCCTTTAATACATCGAACTTGGTATAGCATCCTAAGATGGTAATTGTTACATAACAATTCTGAGATGATATAGGTAATCTGATAACTTTCAAGACCGATAAATAATGACTACAATAATTAGTACCTATCTATGGCCTAGTGGTTAAGGCACCTGCATCTCATTTACGAGTGTGGGGATTCAAAACCTGGCAAGTACCAATGTGACTTTTTCTATAATCATATGTAATTTCTAAGTATATCTAGGAAAACCACTGACTAACGGTGAATAAAAACATGGTGAGGAAACCTGGACTTAAAAAGTCAGAAATCACCGATCCACCTTGAGCAAGCGTGATCAATGCTCATGCCTTCTCTGTATGATAGAGGCCTGTGCCCAGCAGTGGGACAATATATAGGCTCATATTATACAAAATTATTAAAAATATTTTTTAATACCAGTTACGTCCATTCAATTTCAAGATTACAAAAACAAACGAAAACTACAAAAGCATTCATCATTTCACATATCGTTATTTTTTTGTACTTTTTTTTTCATCAGTATTGAAGATTACAGCGTTTCCATTAAATCGACAGAATAATCTTTTTCACTTTTTTTTGAGAACATGGTCCTTTTTCCATTTAACCGAAAATATAATAAACAACACAGTTTTTAAAACCTGCCTGCTATTTTGACATACCATAAGAAACAGATTTTCGAACTTCGTATTTCGGAATCCGTATCCTGCTATAGACCATCCAAGTCCAACGCGACAAGAATCTTCAATTTAAACGCACGCCGTTGTTTAAACGAGTACCTATGTATGTATGTACATACATTTGATCACCTGTGTTTGTGTAGTACAGAATATATTCCCATTGCACGGTTAACACTCCGTCCTCTTATTTTCTTAGTTGCTGTTTAAACATTCTGTTAGTACAAGTTCTGGGAGACACATGTATATGAATTTTGGGAGTTCATTTAAGTGCAATATTTTTTGTTAAAACGTTTGTTTCAATTAATTTTGGAATGTAATATGAAATAATTGCCTACCTTTAATTTAGTACCTAACCTACAGCTTCAATCAAAATTATTATTTTTTTATTTCAAATAGGTCACTTACGAACGTCAGGATATTTGCACGGTTCCAAAGAGTGGTTCTTATGGAGAAGAAACGGCAAGAAACTCCATAGACACTCTTTTCAAAAATAAATGTTTACAATAGTCTTATTGTAATTCTTTTAATTGATTCATATTTGATCGAGATAGTAGATATATGTACAAAGGTAAACTTAACCCAGAATTGGGTTCTCTTATAGAAAACCTTAGAGCAAAGAGAGATTTAGTATGGGTGAATAAAAAAGTGCATAACTGTCCCCAATTCATCCCTTATACCCAACATACAGACTGAGTTGGCCTCCTTTTTCGTATTAGTTTAAAAGATTATAGCTTTTAGCTATGTATAATATTTTTCCCTTTAATTTTTCTCTGTTAGCTCCCTCACTGTCGTACACTCCCGTCTCCATCATATCATCTTTCACACAATTCATGCATATTTTATTGGTCTACATTTCCCTTTTCATCCTTGTCTTTTTGTTACATGGCCATAACACGACAATCACTTCTTAATTTTTCTGTCAAAGTTACAGCATCGGTATCCAATCCTACAATCCCATGTTTGTTACTCTTTCACACAAAAAGTACAAAATAGATTGAGATGAAATTTGTTACACACATAGATTATAACCTGGATTAATACATTGTATATTTTTTATCCGGGTACGTGGAGTAGTTTTTTCCTGACGCGGGTGGAACCACGGGAAATATTACTCAATAATTTCCAGGTCAATAGACAAAAGATTTAAAGTGATTCCCTATCGTTTAGACACTGATATTTATCAAACGGCTCCATAAAACTCAAATGAATAAAGCCTACTTGAAACAAGACAAGGGAAAATGAATAATTCAGTCGTACATTCGAATGGACATTACGTAATATAGCAAATTGTCAAGGACGCCGATAAAATATTGAGCACAATCTGTTACGGTATCAATCATTTGACATCTGCGATATTTCTGTTGGTAGCATTTATATGTCAGTAGCGTGGAGGTTAGGAATGGAGTTCTTTTGTGAAGGAACTCCGGCGAAAGTACTACTGCCATAGCTACATATGTGACTGCGTCGGGGTTTTAGGTCGATTCCCAGGTCGGGCTAACACAGATTTGTGATAATGCAAAAAAAGTTGCAAAGCTGCCCGGAGTAAGATGGTTGGCGGTGTTACACCCTCGTGCCCTTTATGCCTTGAAAGGCACGTTAAGCTTTCGTCCCTTGGCTACTACATTGATAGCAGTCGTTTTAGAAATATCTGACACTAGGGCTAGTTAGGTTAGAAAACCTGCAGCTTACACAATGAGAAGAAGAAACTACAAAGTTATTTAAGGGAAGATACACAACATTCCGATTTACAGTTTAGTATTTTCCGTAGAAATAAGGATCTATGAGCAAGAAGAGGTTTAATTATCCATTAAAGGCCAGACCGCGCTAACCGCAGCTGAATTATGAAGCGGATCCGTCATGCTTTAAATTTATATAATCCAAAGTTTTATTTTACCTATACCCTAAACAAAATCACTACTGATTAATCAAAGAACAAATTGATGAGATCAAAACTTGGATGGGGGATTCATTGTCCATAATAGTCAAAGCACTGCACAGAGTCAGCTAGTCAACATGTGTAAAAATGTTACCTAATAAAAGGTATTTTTTTTACAATTATTTAATATTGTATAAAGATGGTTCTTCAAACCTTACAGACAGACAGGTGAACACATAGAAACACATAGGAAGTGATGAACGGCGGGCATTTTGGGGGCTGACTTTTGTAAATTTGACTTTTGCTGATTTTCAGCCTAATTTGAATAAACGATTTTTGAATTTTGAGTAATTTTGCAATAACAGCTGAATGGATTTGAATGAAAATTAGTATAGGTACTCATAACTTAAAACCTAACCTAACACATAGGAAACTTTTTATCAGGATACACGAAGTGTTTTCCTTAGGATATGGGTGAAACCACAGGATACTACTAGTAACTAAATATTACAGGTGTGCAAACCACCCCAATTCTTAAGAAAAAAAAGGGTTCGGCAACTCAATCGTAAAAAGGCAATATTTCCTTAAACAAAACGCAATAAAATATAAAATTGGCATAATGAAACGTATCCAAAGTATAACGGCATCGTAAACTGTAACGTGCTTCGTTTTAATGAACACATAACAGCATTTATAGGCAATATCGATTTTACTGTGTATCCTGACGGCCATTAAAAAATAATGTATACATTTTCCTATGTGCGGTGGAAATTGTTTATGCAAGCTGAAGGGTTCGGAGGAAGACGAAAATATCTTCGAATTCGATGTGTTTATATTTTAGGGTGAGGATTCAATAGTGTCCGCAACGATGATTAAAAAAATGACATGTGGTAAAATAATTTATTTAAAAACTAAACCATCCAACGTGGCAATGCAGCCAGCCTTTTGGGCACGATTCCCGTTGACAGTGATGCGGATGAATATTTTGATGCCTAATTTTAATAATATAATTTATTATTTTTTCCTTTATTATCTTCTATCTATCTTCTATACTTATAATAAATCTGTAGAGAGGTCAATTCTGTACATGAAATATATTTCCAAAATAATTATCAGGGGGTGATTAGGGATCGATACTGATGCCAAAAATGCAATCAGTAAAATTTTTGTCTGTCTGTCCGTCTGTCTGTCTGTCTGTCTGTCTGTCTGTATAAACTCTATAGAAACAAAAACTACTCGACGGATCTTAACGAAACTTGGTACAATTATTTGTCATACTCCTGAGCTGGTTATAGTTTACTTTTCATCACGCTACAATCAATAGGAGCAGAGCAGTGAAGGGAAATGTTGTCATTTTGTTTAAACGCGCTAATCTCAGGAACCGCTGGTCCGATTTGAAAAATTCTTTCAGTGTTAGATAGTCCATTTATCGAGGAAGGCTATAGGCTATATATCATCACGCTAAGACCAATAGGAGCGGAGCACCACTATTCCACGCGGACGAAGTCGCTGGCAGAAGCTAGTTATAAATGAATGTTAATATATCCTTCAAACATAAAACACCTTATATAATTTAAAAAACTATAATTCTTATCCTAATTTTATATTAATCCCACTAATATGATAAATGCGAAAGTGAGTTTATTTGTTACGCCTTCACAGTGACATCGCTGATCCGATTTCGATGAAATTTGGCACGGAGATAGAGGAAATCCCTTTTTGGCTAGTATTTAAAATACATATACAAATAATTTAAAATATAAAAGTATGTAAAATACACAACATCGAATTTGCATTCGCGTTGTGTTTACTTTATTTTTCATTAATATGTTTACACCCTTATGCGTATTTCATATTCCTTATTTAAACACTACTTGTCATCGTTTCAGTGTAAATTGAACCAAGGAGGTAATTACAAAGTGGAATAAAATACCAGTAAGTAATACCTGTTGCTTTTGTAAATAACAGTTCAGCAAATATACTCTATGCATTTTCCTGCGATTGTCATGGTTAAATTGATTAAATTGTTTTTAACAGTATAAAAAGAAATGGGTGTGCATTGAGATATACTTTCACGACTAGGGGTACTAAAACTAGTACGTCGGACCCGCTACCGTCTTGATTTTCACTACGACGAAATGAACTGCTTTCCATAGCGCGAACAGCGTTCATTTTAATAAAAAACCAAGTAGGTAATTTAAAAGTAAAATATAGATTTTTTTTTCAGTAATCATTTATTTACAATTACAACATTTACAATATATTTACATTAATATTATTATTCTATGTATAATACAAAAAATAAAAAACACAGAAGTTGGGCATCAAAATATTCGTCCGCATCGCTGTCAGCGGGAATCGTACCCAAAAGGCTGGCTGCATTGCCACGTTGGATGGCAATGCTGATTCTTTGGCCTAGATATAGGCCAGCTTTCGGGTCACGCGTGGAGTCGACTAAACGCTTGAAATATAGAATTGAATTTGTATTTAGAATTGTTTTTATTAATAGCCAATTTTTCTTTTCATTTGTCAGATAACTTTTATCTGTTAATAAATATACCAGTTTGAAAATTTTTGTATAAAATATATATATATAAGTAACATCATCATCTGCCTAGCCTTTTCCCAACTATGTTGGGGTCGGCTTCCAGCCTCAACCGGATGCAGCTGAGTACCAGTGTTTTACATGGAGCGACTGCCTATCTGACCTCCAGAACACAGTTACCGGGTAACACGGTACCCCTTGGTAAGACTGGTTGTCAGACTTTCTGGCTTCTGACTACCCGTAACGACTGTCAAAGATGTACAAATGACAACCGGGACCAACAGCTTAACGTGCTTTCCGAGGCACGGAGGAGTCTCGGTCCGTGGATGGGTGACCATCTTTGCTATGACAAAGATGGCGCAATGAGAAGCGCAGCTTAACTTGTGATCGGTCGACCCGTGTGGCTGTTGCTTAGCCACGAGCTCCTCATATATATAAAGTAACATATTATCTTAAATATAAAATTCTCGTGCCACAATGTTAGTTACCTTACTCCTCCGAAACGGCTTTACTGATTTTTACCAAATTTTATATGCATATTCAGTAGGTCTGAGAATCGGCTACTATCTACCTACTACTATATACTTACTTTTTAATACCCCTAAGTGATAAGAGTGGTCCACCCAAAAAAAAGTGGCATTGCAACGAATGCTGGGCGCAGCTAGTATTATTCTATATTTCATACACATTAATTTATACATACATTATTATTCTTTAGATAAAAGTTATCTGACTAATGAAAAATTGGATTTTAAAAACCTTTTTATTTATATTTTTTTTGAATACATGGAGGTAGATAGCAAAAAAAAAAACAATGCTGATCATAAATGATACTATGAACGATCTGTCCGTGTGTGTAAGCACCCTGTGAGTACTTACTTTTACTTAATGGGACGAAGGTGACCACCTTTATGCCCCAGTTTCACAATCATTCTTTAAGTCTTGTTCTGCAGGTACACCATGAATCAACTAATACGGAGGACATTTAGTACACACAAAAATCTGAAAGATAAGACAAGTTTCAAAGCTTTATCTTTTGCTTATTGTGAATGAGAGTGTTACAAAAAAGTATATTTTATAATGTAACAAATTAAGAGAATACCACGGTTATTCAAAAGAAAGCTTTAATAAATCAAAAGCAGATTAAACTTCGTCTTTCGATTGACCAATCGTAAACTAAACTTTTATCGAGCGACCCGTGCGGCTTTTTTTAGCCACGAGCTCGTATCGGTATTAAAAGCAAGTACAGCCTAATATTAGTTAAAAAATAATGAAGGTTGGTCACCCTACACTTTTGTGAAGCCGCGGGTATCTTTAAGTGTTGGGTCTCCTACGAACATGAGTGCCTTGAGAGACAACCAACGACCACTCATCTAACAAAACATACAATACAGTTTATTCGATTTGTTGTCTTGTAATGTTATTTATTGTAGCTAAACAATACTATCATCATCAGCCTATATATTGGCCCACTGCTGGGCACAGGCCTCTTCTCATACAGAGAAGGCATGAGCATTGATCACCACGCTTGCTCAAGGCAGATTAGCGAATTCAGACTTTTTACGTTCAGGTTTCCTTACGATGTTCTTCCTTCACCGATAGTCAATGACGTCTAAGATATACTAAGAAGATACATAATGACTTTAGAAAAGTTACATAGGTACTTGCCAGGTTTTGAAACCGCACGCTCATTCACGTAAGGCCGATTCCTTAACTATTAGGCCACCACGACGCACGCACCTAGATCAAAAGTAGTCTATAAGCGTTTCCATGGTCCTATCTATCTGCATAACAAATTTCCACAAAATTAATTCAGCCGTTTTACTGTGAAAGCGTAAGAAACAAACTCACTTTTGCATTTATAATATTAGTAATGAAGATGTTTGTGTATTTTGTCTCAAAAACAATAAAAATATAGATATTTTGGTAAAATAACTTTCTCAAAAGTAAAAGTACCTATGTGTATATTTTTACTTTTACGTGTTGTCATAATCACAAACATTAAGTGCGACAAAGTTAAATTCGAAAACTTGTTACTACGTACTTGTAACTAGTTGCAATGTGAACGAAGTAATTTTAAAAGTGGGCGGTGCAGTCGGGATAGCAGTTTTATCTTATTTGCGCTGTTATTTGTTGAACTGTGCGAAGTTTAAGGTACTTATTTTTTTCTTTTAGTGTTGCTGTCGTGCATTAATAACACTCTAGTTTTACAACTTAATTATCACAATAAATTTTTAAATGACATTGTCTTAGACTCCGTGGATTTTTTTATAATTTAACCTATCTATACTAATTATTATCTATATCTGTATAGATATCTATTCATACTAATTATTTGACTTTTGTGCTAAAATACCACCGACTTATAAATCACTACAAATTGAAAATAACTGTTTCTCATTAATTTTATCAAATTATATACATTCATATTTACAGTCATCTGCCTAGCCTTTTCCCAACTACGTTGGGGTCGGCTTCCGGTCTAACCGGATGCAGCTGAGTACCAGTGTTTTACATGGAGCGACTGCCTATCTGACCTCCAGAACACAGTTACCTGGTAACACGGTACCCCTTGGTAAGACTGGTTGTCAGACTTTCTGGCTTCTGACTACCCGTAACGACTGTCAAAGATGTACAAATGACAACCGGGACCAACAGCTTAACGTGCTTTCCGAGGCACGGAGGAGTCTCGGTCCGTGGATGGGTGACCATCTTTGCTATGACAAAGATGGCGCAATGAGAAGCGCAGCTTAACTTGTGATCGGTCGACCCGTGTGGCTGTTGCTTAGCCACGAGCTCCTCATATATATAAAGTAACATATTATCTTAAATATAAAATTCTCGTGCCACAATGTTAGTTACCTTACTCCTCCGAAACTTTACTGATTTTTACCAAATTTTATATGCATATTAAGTAGGTCTGAGAATCGGCTACTATCCACCTACTATCTACTTACTTTTTAATACCCCTAAGTGATAAGAGTGGTCCACCCAAAGAGTGCCCAAGTGGCATTGCAACGCATGCCGGGCGCAGCTAGTATTATTCTATATTTCATACACATTAATTTATACATACATTATTATTCTTTAGATAAAAGTTATCTGACTAATGAAAAATTGGATTTTAAAAACCTTTTTATTTATATTTTTTTTGAATACATGGAGGTAGATAGCAAAAAAAAAACAATGCTGATCATAAATGATACTATGAACGATCTGTCCGTGTGTGTAAGCACCCTGTGAGTACTTAATGGGACGAAGGTGACCACCCTTATGCCCCAGTTTCACAATCATTCTTTAAGTCTTGTTCTGCAGGTACACCATGAATCAACTAATACGGAGGACATTTGTTACACACAAAAAATCTGAAAGATTAGACAAGTTTCAAAGCTTTATCTTTTGCTTATTGTGAATGAGAGTGTTACAAAAAAGTATATTTTATAATGTAACAAATTAAGAGAATACCATGGTTATTCAAAAGAAAGCTTTAATAAATCAAAAGCAGATTAAACTTCGTCTTTCGATTGACCAATCGTAAACTAAACTTTTATCGAGCGACCCGTGCGGCTTTTTTTAGCCACGAGCTCGTATCGGTATTAAAAGCAAGTACAGCCTAATATTAGTTAAAAAATAATGAAGGTTGGTCACCCTACACTTTTGTGAAGCCGCGGGTATCTTTAAGTGTTGGGTCTCCTACGAACATGAGTGCCTTGAGAGACAGCCAACGACCACTCATCTAACAAAACATACAGTACAGTTTATTCGATTTGTTGTCTTGTAATGTTATTTATTGTAGCTAAACAATACTATCATCATCAGCCTATATATTGTCTCACTGCTGGGCACAGGCCTTTTCTCATACAGAGAAGGCATGAGCATTGATCACCAAGCTTGCTCAAGGAAGATTGGCGAATTCGGACTTTTTAAGTTCAGGTTTCCTTACGATGTTCTTCCTTCACCTATAGTCAATGACGTCTAAGATATACTTAGAAGATACATATGACTTTAGAAAAGTTACATAGGTACTTGCCAGGTTTTGAAACCGCACGCTCATTCACGTAAGGCAGATTCCTTAACTACTAGGCCATCACGACGCACGCACCTAGATAAAAAGTAGTCTATAAGCGTTTCCATGGTCCTATCTATCTCCATACCAAATTTCCTCAAAATCGATTCAGCCGTTTTACTGTGAAAGCGTAAAAAACAAACTCACTTTTGCATTTATAATATTAGTAATGAAGATGTTTGTGTAATTTGTCTCAAAAACAATAAAAATATAAATATTTGGTAAAAAAACTTTCTCAAAGTAAAAGTACCTATGTGTATATTTTTACTTTTACGTGTTGTCATAATCACAAACATTAAGTGCGACAAAGTTAAATTCGAAAACTTGTTACTACGTACTTGTAACTACATAGTTGCAATGTGAACGAAGTAATTTTAAAAGTGGGCGGTGCAGTCGGGATTGCTGTTTTATCTTATTTGCGCTGTTATTTGTTGAACTGTGCGAAGTTTAAGGTACTTATTTTTTTCTTTAGTGTTACTGTCGTGTCGTGTTACTGTCGTGCATGAATAACTCTCTAGTTTTACAACTTAATTATCACAATACACTTTTAAATGACATTCTCTTGGATTCCGTAGATATTTAATAATGTAATCCTATCTATCCTTACTAATTATTATGACTTTTGTTCAAAAATACAACCGACTTATAAAACACTACAAATTAAAAATAACTGTTTCTTATTAATTTTATTGAATAATGTATTTACATATTTACAGTAACTAAACAAAAATAAAAATCACAGTAAGTAAAATAAAATACTTCGTTCTAGAAGTCGGTGTCTCCAATTCGGTATTGTTTTGTTATTTCGCCACCGACTTCTAAAATTCAAAATTCAAATGTTTTTATTTCAAATAGGTCTTTGCAGGCACTTATGAAACGTCAAGTTAGTTGCACGGTTCCAAGGAGTGGGTCTTATGGAGAAGAACCGGCAAGAAACTCCATAGACACTCTTTTCAAAAGGAAATGTTTACAGTGAAATGTCTTTTTACAGTACAGGTTATCTCTGAATCTGTTATTTCTAGAATTTTATATATTTTGACTTACGTTTCAATTTATTCAACAGGGCTCAAATGGGCCCACAATTTACAAGCATATCCAGTATATCTCAATATCTTTTTCGCCATGATAAAGCTGTGTACACATGATACCACTCTTTACCGCGCAAACAGTGAATACTCAGCTCAATTTCACTGTTCAAACAGTTGCTTTTGGTGTTCTTCCTTTTATTGCTATAATGCATGTTTAAACGCATAATATGCTTGTGCATACTCAATGAACAATAAAGAATATTTATAAAAGGAAGATTTTGTTCTAGAGAAGATTTAACATTTTTCAATATGTAGCTGTTTTCTGCGATTTATATTTCATACAAACGGATAAAAACTTTTTTGTCCTATCCTCTGTTTTTCTTCATGTCTCGGTCTATCACTATATCAAATTTAATTTAAATCGGTTTAGCTGCTTTCTTATGTAAGCGTAAGAAATAAACAGAGCAACTTTCGTATAAAAAAAAATCATTTTTTAAAATTATGAAATTATTTAAATAATTAATGTATTCACATGAATACCGAGTAGGTGGTACATCGCTAACTAAAAAAATAATTTTAGCCAGGTTTAATAAGCTCTAAATATTATGCCACATTTAGAAATTCACAATATTCTCCAACTTGGGTGAACCCAAAAGATAACTAGCGGAATACATAAAACGAACCCAAAACTGCTATATTCGCAGCCCGTTTTGCCTCCCGCTAAGCCAATGGGTCTGTACTACTGGAAATTTACTTAAGCTCGTATAAACGAACGCATCTTGGTGCCGTATTCATAGTTCGCCGTTTTTTTATGATTTTAAATACAATATAACGCAAAGAATATCCATATAATACGGAGTTGATGAAATTGGTAGATTGGTAATTAATGATAAAAAAATTCAAGCTCATTATTAATGTAAAACGTACGTAAAAAAAACAAATAAACATAAAAAAGTGAAATCTGAACCAAAACTAAAAACCTATTTACTGACTAAAAATTAAAAAAAAAGTTTTTTTTGCGTAGATATTATAATATGTAGTTTAATTTTATGCCTATTTTGTATCAACTTGATAAAGTGCAGATAATGGCCTAAATACATTGACCATATAGTAAAAATATGTATCTATAATATAAAAAATAACCCCAATTTCTCTTAGTCATGGAATCACGCGTGAACGGCTGGATCAATTTGGCTGAAATTTGGTACGGAGATAGATGGGACCCTGGAGAAGGTTTTTTATCTGGGTGGACGCGGGTGAAACCATGGGAAACAGCTAGTTAGTTATATAAAAAAAAGTTTGCCTTGAGGTTAAGTAGGTAATGCAAAGCATGCTAGATTGATATTTTTAACAGATTTCAAAAAAGGAGATTCTCTATTCGACTCGTATGTATGAATGTTTGTATTTTTGCGTTGTTTTTTCTATTAGGAAAAAGAAAGACAAAATGTGTACGTGTCTTACTATGCCTATCTCTTCATTACTATTTTTTATGGTACATTGAAGGAGGGGTTCTTTATGGTCATTTAAAATACATGAGACTATAGCGTGTTATCGAGCCATTAAAGAGCTTTTATGGGGTGACAAAATACTATGGTAAAAGTGGTAATAACAATACCCCACAGAAATTATTATATTTTTTTCTAGGTTAGGTGTGTAGTTGATGTCATCGTATTTTTTCCTGTTGACTATTACATATTGTGTGCTGTAATAAAAAACGTGCTAAAAATACAACATTTAATATTTTACTGCACTACGCTTCGGGTTTTCTATTTCCGCAGTATCCCTGATAGGTTTAAATTTTTTGTACTTTTATGAAGTCGTTCGATCATAAAAGTAAAATAAAAAAAAACGATTATAATTCAAACTTTAAGTATCATATTCTAAAGTAGCTATTTTTCGCGGTTTCACTCACATCCTGAGAGAACTACTTCACAAACCAGGGTAAATACTATTTATGTCCTTCCCTAAGTTTTAATCTATTTTCATACCAAATTTCATCTAAATAGGCTCAGCCGTTTTTCATGAAAGCGTTTTATTTTCTATATGATCTCTTGCAGGGTGCTTCTAACAGCATTCGACCTGCTTAACCGGACAATCCGTGAAAGCGTTGCAGACAGACAGACTTTATAGTAAGGATAGTCCCCTAGTTCAAGGGACATGTGAACTAATAAAAAAACACACACTAAAGTCTCGACTATACATACGGCTCAACCGTCGTCTATTTATCCCCAGCACAGCTCTGAATTAATTAATCTCAGACCAGAATCACCTTCATTGTCTAAAGTGCGTAACTATTCGAGCGCGGGACAAGTTTACACATTCGGGAGAAATATGCTGGCGCAACACTATCTTGTGTTACGCTAGTGATGGGACATTGTCGATAAATTATCTGAATTTTGGGATGTGAGATTATTTTTTGGTTTGACTGGACTGATAGTTTTGAAAATTTTAAATTTTATTTTTTTGGACATCCTTGTTAATATGTATTAGGGCTTGTAGCGTTAAAAGGTCTATCCGACTATGTACCTATTAGCTAGCAAAAATATACCACAGTACATATGTTTTAGATTTAATATGAAGACGAAATTCATGTGCTACGCAAAAAAATCTTGATTTATTAACACGGCTGTTAGCTTAATATATTTCTTCTGTAGTTAAATGCTGATATATTAATATTGGGTTCAGCCCAATATTATTTTTAGTATTTCTTAGTGCTAACTAGTGTTTTGGCCTTTTTCTGCAAAATAATATACTTATAACTAGCTGCTCTCCGCGCAACTTCAAGATTTTTTTAGTGAATCCCTAATTTTTTTTCTAAAGTAATAGTAGCTAAATTTACTATTTAGAACATTAGCTTCTTATAGTGAAAGTCCAATCAAAATCAGTGGAGCCTTTTCAGAGATTCCCCAGAACAAAAAACAGAGAGATTGGCAACAGATATATAAAAAAATATTTGATGTAAGTATCGTGTAAACATTCACATAATAAGTACATATTTCATAAAAATCTGTTCTTTCGACATTTCAAAAAGATACTTCAATTTTATTTATATGTGTGTACAAAATAATATCTAAAATATTTGAACATTATCGAAATTATATATTCATCGTATATTTATTCCCGTATGTTTCCCATCACTACGTTCGATATTACGTGCAGGTAAACTAGTAGATGTAGTTAGCGCGAGTTTGCTTCTCTCGGAGATATTATTAAATGCTATTCAAGATTTGTGAACGCTCTGCCGTATGATTGTTACATGTAAACTGAGGAGTGTGGGCACACGTTTGTGCAATAGACATTACTTACGTTTAATTGCGATTACAAGGCTTTGTCTGTCTGTTCTTGGAATTGGGGAGCAAATTCGCTATTGTTATTGTGGCATAATGAACCATCAACTACAAAACTGGTTATTCATCCATTTCTATGCATAGCAGATGATTTAATTCTGCTGCGGGACGTTTGAAAGGCTGAGGAAGGAACTTGGATGGGTTTTAGTCAGTAAGAGTCTGACACTCCCTCCCGCTCCAGCCACGGCGGGATGATTTGATGAATACCCATCCGAAATAAAAAACTGATTTAATTCTGGTTCAAAATTCAAAAAATATTTATTCAAATTAGGCTGAAAATCAGCACTTTTTGAACGTCATATTTACAAAAGACAGCCCCCAAAACGCCCGCCCTTCACCACTTCCTATGTGTTATTGCTGGGAAGAAGAAGTGGCGCAACAAACTCCCCAGCAACACAGTCTGTCTATTAGGTTTTAAGAACCAGCGTTATACATTATCAAAAAAAATATATAATATATAATTTTTATACAATTATATATGATAAAATTTAGAACATCGAATCTTTTTAACTTAGCAGGAGCTCGTGGCTAAGTAATAGACGCACGGGTCGACCGATCAAAGGTTAAGCTGCACTTGGCGCGGTCGGTCCGTGAATGGGTGACATTTGTGTTATAGCGAGACTCCTCCTTCGATTCGCACTTGGACGGTTTTTTATAGTAAAAATATATTTGTAACTTGGTGCAGGTCCATTATAAGACAGGCGCGGAAGGCCGTCGTTCAATTTGTAGCTCACAATCCGTTTCCGATTGCTCTGTCATGTGGCTGATTGATGGTGTTTGTATAAAACGTCTTAGATTAGCGGGGAACCGCTCACTGCTCAGGAAAAACGTAGCGGGTAAACTAAGCGTTTTGTTATCCATACATATAAAATGCTTTGTCCTGAATGACTGACGGATCAACGCACAGCTTAAACCGCTGATCGTATTGACCTGAAACTTAGAGGGTGGGTTCTTTGTATGACGTAGGCATCCCATACGAAAGGACTTTACGAAATTCTACAACTAAGCTACAAACTTTCCCCTCCTTTACACCTCGTAAAGGAGGGCAAAGTTTGTATGAAATTTCTGTCAATTTTAATTTGAATTCGTATAGACCACGCGGGCGAAGCCGCTGGCGCAAAGCTAGTCCTTGCTTTTGTACTAATTCCAACTAATATAATAAATGCGAAAGTAACTCTTTTTCAATCTGTTACGCTTTTACGGCTACTAGCTGTACCATTTTTTATGAAATTTGATATGGAGATAGATTGAATCTTGAGTTAATTTTCAGCAAGGTTTTACCCGCGTCCTGGAGGAACTACTACACGCACCCGGATAAAAGAAGCTTATAACCGTCTCCAAAGTATTATCTATCTCCATATCAAATCACTACATAGTATAAAACAAAGTCGCTTTCTCTGTCCCTATATCCCTATGTATGCTTAAATCTTTAAAACTACGCAACGGATTTTGATGCGGTTTTTTTTAATAGATAGAGTGATTAATGAGGAAGGTTTTAGTATATAATTTGTCAAGTTTTTGTATCCATTAGCTAAAATATTGCGGGCGAAACCGCTGGCGGGAAGCTAGTTTCGTATAAAAGTTTTCATTTCAGCCGTTTTACCGTGAAAGCTTAATAAACAAACTTACATTCGCTTATAGGATTAGTTGGGATTTTCCCGTTCCTATCGAAAACTGTCACTTAATCAAAGTAATTTTCGTTCGGCATTAGAGTCCCAGTCGACAGTCAAATATGGATGCTTCCTATTGATATTTACAAAGCGTTGATTGCGACACGTATCGATCGTCCGCGACTACTGACACAATTGACTAATCAGGTATCATTGTGGTTATCAGTTTTGCGGCAGGATTGTGGCAGGAGTGTGGCAGATTATAGGTTTCTAACAGGGGTCGTACCATCATGTGTTTTTGCTATCACTATTCCGGTGTGAGAGCGTGACACAGCTATTGTCGTCGTATAGCACCGTCTCTTTTTCAGAAGAAAACCATTCCTGCTTTGGCAAGTCATGGTAAGGCCCCAGGTTAGTTCAGCAGGCACATCATTTTTTTTAAAGGGAAATCATCAAATGACTCCCACCGTGGGTAAGGCGAGAAGAACTGTCGGACTTACTGACTAAACCCATTCGTGTCTCTTTGCGTTCCAGGGGCGCGGTAACTCTTTCGAACGTCCTGCTGCCCCGGCAAGGAATGCTTTATCTGGTAAATGGTCTGTGGAGGTCAAATAGGCAGTCCATGTATGAATTACAAAAAAAATGTTTGAATGATCTTACCTTCTATATAATGTTTCTAGAGATTTTTGTGTACTACGGCAGAATTATACAAGTATAATTATTATGGAAGGAAATATCCAGGTGGGTGATTGACGCTTCTCAAGACCCAAAGACAGGCTACTAATTTGGCCAAAGGAAAAGCACCGCTATCCAACGTGGCAATGCAGCCAGCCTCTTGGGTACGCTCCCAGTTGACCGCGATGAGGAGGATTTTTTTGACGCCCTTTATTAGTTAGTACTTTCCATGTTTTTTTAGCTAATGTGAGTTTTATTGTAAAAAAATAATTAGTTTGAATTCTATTACTTATGTTTTAAGTAGTATATGGATTGGCATATCAGATAATTAAAAAAAATCGTAGAGATTCGCATCATGGTATTAACGTCAGGCGTCAGGATAATAGTGGGCAACAAAGAAGGTCGTATTTTCTGTGGCAGTAGTTAATAAGGATTTTCTAACAACAAAAAATAAAATAGTGAGTACATTTGTTTTAGAAAAAAAACTGCATCGTTTGGCAGTTCTATAAATAACTGAAAAGCATTGTTTGTTTAGCTGCCAGCAATAACACATTATCTTGGCAATTGTTGTCTATTTTTATGTGCATCTGCAATGCGTTTTTAGAATAATGTTTTTTACATTAAACGATTGGGAAATGTATAGTTTTAACTAAAATGGGTCACTAATAAATCATTACAAAATACAAGATAGATTTGTGTTTTAGTCCAATGGATAGTATAAAATTCGCATTGGTTTTTGTTTAATAAAACTGTTCTTTTGTTAGAGCATTTTTATAAGATAGGTACTAGCTATTAACTAGTATTGCAATACATTTGTGAAAATCTTGATAAATATTTTTTTTAATAAAATTGAATAATTTTGCGTGGAGAATTTTGCGATAACTCTAAAGTAGTAAAATTAATAACTACACCTAAAGTACATCTTGTTTATGAATTACTGTATCATGCAAATAAAATAAATTCAATTTAATTCAGAACTCATAAAAGGAATAACATTAATATGCAAATTGAATTAAGCTATACCTACCTGTTAAAATAAATTGTTTTTACTCGCTAATGTTCAAGGCGGATTGGCGATTTCAGACCTTTTATAGAGCCAAGTATTTAGTCTGTTACTAGCGTTCAAGAGAAGCCTAGTATTAAAAAAAAATATTGGTTCTTGCCATGTTTCGAATCCGCCGAAACAATATTGAAAAGCGGGCTTCCCAAGGTGCGTGATTATGCGGATTATCTCGCATTGCCGATGCCCACAAACATTCACGCACCGCAAAAAACAATCAGTGTGGATCTTGAGATTCGAACCAATTTTATCATTCCATATTGCATTATGATAAGGAAACGTAACGCGCACCTTTGAAGTTAAAGATCACCATGACGGGCGAGTTAGGATTACTACAGACAAATACTCTATTCATGGTACATCGGTGCTAGCTATACGTCCGTCAAAAATATCACGCACCGTGGAAAACCAGCGTAAGATTTAAGCTTCAAAGCAAATATTCCCACGATAATTTAATGTTTTCTTAGCGTTATTTCCACCTAGTGCGTTCATAACAATCAGTAACGATTTGTCTTGCTCACTTGGGTAAAAATAGCTGGCAACACAAACAATAATAACTACAAATAAATATTGAAACTATACTTCGTTTCTTTGCGCGATAGACTGTGGCTTTCCCATTTAATTTTCTTTGTAAATGTTGAATGTTTTGTTGAATGTAATTTGAAAGGCAAATTGTTTTGCTGCTACAACTGCATAGTATTGCTTACTTTAAAAGAATTTAATAACGATAAATTACAGTGCTATTTTATTTAAACGTGATAGCATCACGCCTATTTTTCCTAAAGGTATCCCCTTTAGGAAAAATAGGTGTGATGCTATTATGTAGTAGAGGTAGGAATATAAGTTGTAGGTACATAATATACTCAAAATGCTATATAAAATCGTACATTAAGTACCTTAAAGGCTACATTTGTCATCAACTGAGCATCTAGATTACAAGCTGATATAAGCGAGAGACCAGCAAAATTGTACTAAAATACGCCTGAATTTGTTAGATAAATTATATAAACACGTAAATACCATTCTATCAACATAATGCATAATAAATTCGTACACAAACAAAACGACATAAAAATCACCCTTCCACCATATTTTAAACGAGCAAACAATCACCCCTAATTATAATAACGACCAACGATTTCCATTTAAAATGAGGCAACACTGTTACTTGTAAATATTGCTCTGATGAAATGTCCACGATATAAAATCCGGATATTACGTCACGTCACGCGATCACTGGCAATCAGTGAATGGCAAAGTTTATATTAAATGAGTAAGTGGGATTATTATTTTAATTTTGTCAACTATATTAAAAAGAGTAAATAAAAAAAAACTAAAAATAAATAATAAGTCATTCTTTCGCATTCATAATAATAGTAAGGAAATAAGGATTATCCATCACACTAAACCGAAGAAGAAAATTCTCTTGTAATATATTTTCTGATAATAAAATCCATCGTGTTTCCGTTGGATATCAACAGGTGCCGCCACCTGTCTTCCTCGCCTTGTATTACATGTCTTCGAGCCGATGAGTATCTCTGACACATTGTGACATATGTTCCGATATTGATCGAGTAGTCACGGCTTCATAGGGATATATATTATTCTGTGGTAACCCTATTTTTATATATTCTATACATATAAAATGATTTTTTCTGAATGACTTACTGACTGACGGATCAACGCATCATGTCCTTATCCGGTGATCGTAGAGACCTGAAATTTGGATGGTGTGTTCTTTGTATGACGTAGACATCCTATAAGAAAGGATTTTCCGAAATTCTATCCCTAAGGGGGTGAAAAAAAGGGGCAAAGTTTGTATGAAACTCTGTCATTTTTGACAATGAATAGGGCGATGATGATGATTTAAAAAATGGATTTTCGACATCACATCAAGTGACTCACGAGAGCTGTGATAGGTAACACGAGCTTCATCTTACACTTGGCCACGTCGATTATAGAAATAAGGGTTGTCATTTCGAGCTTTGAGGTTTTAAATCAAATAGACGCGAACCCTAGATCACAACATTAGGTCTTAAAAAAATACAGATGTATTTATGGTAGTGCTATCTATAAATAATAGTATATAATCTAAAAATACCTGAAAGAATCACTATCATTTTATGTTAAAAATATTTATATACCTTAAGGATATCTAGGCCGTACATTTTTAATCCTAATCGGGAACTAGCAACTACCAAATAACATAGTTAATACACATAAAATTGTTCGACGAAATTATACCTTTGTAAGTACATTGCAAAGAGGAAACTTGCTAACTAATCCGAAACTTATTCAATACACTTGAAACGAGTGAAACTGAAAACTTGAATCGTCCCCCATAGATAGATTAAACACGGGATACGAAAGCACCATTAACGACTTTACCCATCTTGTCACGACGAGCTGGGACCTGATGACACGGTCACATAGAAATGTAACGTAATAAATAAAATGTTTATTTCAATAACTAACAAATCATTTACATGAGATCAATTTCAATAGTTCTTTATAACTAGAAAAAGATTTAGACAAGTTGATAACATTAATTGGCCTTTATTTCAAAGACAAGTGGGTGAAATAATGTTTCAGGAAACGTTAAATTATAAGCCTAATTCTATCGCCAATTACCTATAACCTACCCCAAAAAGGTTGTTCTTTGTAAGGTTAATAATGTTTGAAGAATCTTCATTTATACAATATTAATTAAAAATATAGGGATAATTAAATCTATTTCCTTTCAAATTTAGATACTTGAATTTTATACACTTTGGCAAATTAATAATCCTATAACCTTTCCCAGGATTCAACCTATCTCCAAACCAAATTGCATCTTAATCCGTTCAGTCGTTATGCCGTGAATGCGTAACAAACAAACTCACTTTTGCATAGATATTGTTGGGTTATGATTGCTTTAGTCATTTCATATCCTGTGATTAAAATGTCTAAGAACATCAATGTTTCGATAGAATTAACAAGTTAGGTGCGGGATTAAATTTAAATTGTTACGTAAAAGAATATCGTAGTACTGTTACGAATTTTTGGAATAGTAATTAAAAGAAAAGTTTTCTTTGAGTTCAAAACGAATTTTCACAGACTCCGGTCAAAGAAGGGTTCTTTGACCGGAGTCTGTGAAAAAAATTGGAGCCAACGATAGAATTTAAAGTAGTAGAAATAAATATAAATACCTATACATATAAAATGCTTTGTCTTAAATCACTGACTGACTGACGAATCGACGCACAGCCTAAACCGCTGATCGTAGAGACCTGAAACTTGGAGAGTGTGTTCTTTGTATAACGTAGGCTAAGAATTTTCCGAAATTCTATATCTAGATAAAAATTATGCACTACCAATAAACATAAATTTTATGCAAGCAATATAAATTGTCACTCAAAACATTCTCCATTTGAACGTGAAACGAATGTTAAATCTAAGACTAGCCAAATCCTTGCATTTTTTTAAACCAAAATCATATAACAACAAAACTAAACAGAAAGTGCGATACAATCTTTCCAACCCACTCTTTCTATACAATAAATCCTGAAATAAAATAAAACAGTTGACACTCCATCAGTCTTCGTAAACGAGACCAAAGTTACTAACTCACAAAGTCGAGAATTAATTGCAAAGAGAAAACTTTGTTATGTTTTGCACTTTGGATTACAATAAATAAGATTAATTTGTACAGCCGTTTTTATCGCATGAGAAATCATCAATGTCCCCTCCCACCACCGCGGTAAGGGTATGTCAGACTCCATGTTCCTTCCTCAGCCCTTTATGTTCCGGGGGCGCGGTAACTCTTTCGAACATCCCGCAGTCCTGGTAGGTGGTTTAAAAATAGTTTAAAAAAACTAAAAAAACACGCTTTTATTGCTGACCGAACTAAAAAGTAGAAAATAATTTTTAAATAATTCAATTCAGAGTAAAAAGCGTGGGGTGCATTTTCCTATATTTTCATGACTCTCCTCTCATAAATGGTTGCCAATAGAATAGGTGTAATAATTAAAATATCAAGCACTCCACGCTTTTTACTCAGAATTGAATTATTTAAAAATTATTTTCTACTTTTTAGTTCGGTCAGCAATAAAAGCGTGTTTTTTTAGTTTTTTTAAACTATTATTTATTTTCCATTTTTTAGTTCGGTCAGCAATAAAAGCGTGTTTTTTTAGTTTTTTTTATCGGATTATTGCATTGTCATCGGCCCTTAACACGTGTGCAAAGTTCCAAGTTGATCAGACATCTAGAAACCAGTGAAAATTAGGTTCAAAGATTCCGTTACATACATACATAAAACCCGAGCTAATATAAAAGCGTGTTAAAAACCGTTGTTTTATGTCCAAAATGTCTTGGGACTGAATTTGAGCCATTGTGGTCAATCTCAATGAACGAGTATCCAGGAGGTATTATAATATTCAGGGGTGTGTGGTGTTCCGGTGCATTATTTAATTTCAATCCAGCTATTTTACAGAGAAAGTGTAACAAAAAGACAGACAGGTAAAGATATAAGTAAGGAAGTAATGCATATGTGTGCATGCTTTGACCTTTGATGTACTCTTTGTAATCTTAGACGCATATTATATTAATAAAAGTCTCCCCGCCGCCGTTCCGACCAGATACCGCGCTTGCTAAAAACAATAGCTCTGTGAATGCGGCAAGGTGAGTGTGTACGTAAACTCGTTTTTTTCTTATTTTTCTAGAAGGTATGATTTTTACACAGTTTCACTACAAAAACTGTCATTTTACTTCGGAATATGTGTAAAATGATTTAAATCATTCGGGCCACATTCCTTGCAACGGAATTAGCTTCGGACTGGCTCGGGTATGCCGACTTCGGCATAGTATTTGTTGCCGCATTTTACACATTATCATTAATCATTATATACGCAAGTACACATGTATCATTGTCTTCACTTTCATTAATCTATGCTTAGACGTTTAATAATTATAATAATCGTAGTACTATATTACCTATCAGCCTCCCCCTTAATTAACGCTAATTGTCAGCCATTTTAGTATTGTGGCGAAATTGTCGGAAAATTGTCGGATTATAGCTGCATTTCTTGCTGGTGATAAAATCGTTGCGTGATTTTGAATTAAGATGTGTTAATTAATATGTGAGATTAAGAGTTTTTTTTTCAAATTATGTATTGTAATGTGCACTGCACTGTATTTGTATTGTGATATATTATATTATGTATGTACAAATTATATAATCTTGTTTAAAATATAAATAGGTATATTTCGTTTAAAACATATCGATCCCAGCTCACAGAAACAAACTTTAAAGGCTCATTGCTTTAAAAGGCTGTTCAGTACATATATTGTTCACAGCGATTTCGAAGCTCACTATTTACGAACACAATTATGCCAATATAAGCGGTGAGCCCAATTTGTTGTTATTATGGCAATAAGCCTACCAACTTTTCCACGTAATAATTTTACGACATGAATAGAATTTTCGTGAACAACGTTGGAAATAGATCACGTTATTTTTTGCCACTGGTGGTTTAATCTAACATTTTTGTGTCTGTTTTTTTTGGTATTTGCGCAAAGAAATAGTAAAAATTGTCTAGTATCTCACCATAGGGTTCTAGGTCTTCGTTAGCCAGTGAGTGAGTGAGTCTGCTGCTACTGCCAGATTTTCCATCTTCCAGGTCGCACCAGGATCCTGAGCAGTATTCCTGAAATGTCAAACATCGAAGTTACAAAAGTAGAAGTAAAATATCAGTTAGCAAATTAAGGAGCGAGGCGAAACTCAAAAACAGCTGAACCGATGTTGAAAAAACCACACGGGAAGCACTAGCTTTCAAATAAAAAAAGAATAATCAAAATTGGTTCACCCAGTCAAAAGTTCTGAGGTAACAAAAAAAATAGTCGAATTGAGAACCTCTTAATTTTTTTGAAGTCGGTTAAAAATTAAATGTATAATATAAAGTTCGAAATACAAAAGTAGCACTTACGCTTACTCAAGAAACCTCTTGTAATTAGGTCACTTAACTCCGTCGAAAAAATAAGACCATTCTTGGGGAGGTAAAAAAAGTGCCCAAAAACTTGGAAGTGAATTGTAGCTACCAAAAACTTGTGAAGCGAGACTAAAATTGCAAGTGTTAACTTTCTGCATCCACCCTCGCGGGGATGGAGAAGAATGCTTAAAAAGCCTCTCGGAAAACTTTAACTGCTGTACTTCTTACTTTCTTAAAGAATGACTAGATGTGTCTGAGAATTTGTCTTCTACTATTATAATAAAAAAAAATTGACTGGTTTTTGGACAGGTTTCCGTGGGAAACTGGTTCAAAATCCTACTTTAAAACAATCCCGTGTGTCTCGAAAAAAATGTGGTAAAATGATGATGTAAAATTTAAAACTGTTCTATTAATATGAAATGTGTTTTAATTGGTAATGTCTCGATTCTACTTTTTGTTAAAAAATTTACCTATTTTCCCAGAATTTTTTTCTTGCTCATTCTTCTTACAATAAATTTTTGGGCAATAGGTTACCGTACTCTGACATAGAGTAATAAGTAATGGGACTCAGAAAACATTACAATGTCCTTGATTTTTCATAAAATTCTCCCAATTATTTTTTTTCCAAATTAAGGAGTTAAAGATCAGATTACACTCACAAAAGACTCATTATTCCACTATTGATCCAAGTATGTATTTCGATTCCATTTATTAAAACAGTGTCTTGCGCCTTCCAGCATCAAAAATACCTCCGTCAAGTGCAGTAATAACGATTTTTCCCCATTTTCAGTCTCTTTATGTCGCCCACCGTTGTCGCTCGGCATTTTAAATAGTCCAGCTAATTTTATGCTTTCTTCTGAGATATTTAAAAAATACAAACTCCTTTATAACAATGAACGTTGTTAGTTTACAAGGAGCGCTCATTAACCGGTGTGGCGCTTTCTTCTTTGCTGTGTAGATTTTTATCTTTTCTTTATCATTATGGTACACCTCAAAGGGTATTCTTGAAATTATGTTTAGTGAACTGACTTACAGAAATAAATCTAGATTCTGCGATAGAAATAATTATATTATTAATGTTCAGTTTTGTTCTGTTCTGATGATTTGCGTACCTTTTATGTAGATAATTTCGTCAGTAAAATAAAATACGATTAATAAATATTATACTAAACTCAATAACTTAAATATTTAATTTAAAAAAAAACAGTATATCATTACACTTTAATCTCACAAAATAATAGTTCTAGAAATACCTACTTTACTAAAAAAAACGATTCAAAATTCAAAAATTTCATCAGAAGAATTTACGGCGAATTTGTATAAAATTTTGAAAGATCAATGCAAACTTTTAAACACCATTCAATTCCAAGCAGTTACTCCATCCAATTAGTTGGTAATCCCACCAATTGAACCCGGAAACGTCTTAATTTCATAATGGAATATATTTTAATGGTTCAATTTGTCAAACGCCACGTAGAATCCAGCGGCTGCTGTTTCAATCAAATGGCCCGCATTTCTCTCAAGTTTTGAACCAATTGTGTCGAAAGATGATTATAAATTGCTATTATTTGTAAAGGACACTGTGGTTCGCTGTAAAAACAAAATTGATGGGTACCAATAAAATTGTTTTGATGGATTTTTAGGTGATCACTGTGGTCATTATTTTTGATGGAGGACCGTTTCTTGTAATAAAAGTCTTCTTGTAAATGATGTTATCACTTAGCGTGGCCGTTTTTTTAGACCAAATTACATGAATTTGATTTGGTTTTCTGCTAATATGAATCATATTTCTTTTTCAGTTGATAACTTTAAGGTAATGTTTTTGGAGTGCAAAAACAAAACACTATAAAAAATTACATCATCATCTGCCTAGCCTTTTCCCACTATGTTGGAGTCGGCTTCTAGTCTAACTAGATGCAGTTGAGTACCTGTGTTTAAATGGAGCGTCTGCCTATTTGACCTCTACAATCGGTTACCCTTGGTAAGACTGGTTGTTAGAATTCTGGCTTCTGAATATCCGTAATGACCGTCAAAGATTTACAAATGACACCCGGGGCTTAATGTGCTTTCCGAAGCACGAGCGACTCTTTGCATGACATAGATGGTCACACATTCATGTACTGACCGCGCCAAGCATAGCTTAGCCTTTGATCGATCGATACAGCGGCGAACAGCTCGTGGCTAAGTACCTAACAGCCACGAGCTCTTCAATAAAAAAATGTAATCATCACAAATTAATTCAGTAAAAGCTAAAATAAAACCAGAAAACAAGATAAATCAGAATTAACGAACCACAAGTCGCAACCCAAGCAAGACTTATAACGGAAAACAATTTAATTACCGGCGGGCTCACAAGTTAATTACCTAAAACGTTGCAAGTACTGCAAGCTTGTACAAGTTGTACCTACGACTTGCAGGACAACCGGTACGGCGGCTAAGTGCAGCGGTTACCGTTCGTTTCGCCGGTTGAGCGTGAAATCTGCAAGCTAAGTATGCAAACTTGTTCCGTGTAACATCGATGTAAGAGATCTAGAAGGTGCTTAAATTGGGCTGCAGGATTTTGTGAAAAAATAGCTTCTGCCCGCGACTTCGTCCGCGCGGAATAGTGGTGCTCCGCTCCTATTGGTTTTAGCGTGATGATATATAGCCTACAGCATTCCTCAATAAATGGGCTATCTAACACTGAAGGAATTTTTCAAATCGAACTAGTAGTTCCTGAGATTAGCGCGTTCAAACAAACAAACTCTTCAGCTTTATTATATTAGTATTTAGATTACCGCGACTTTAGAATACAAAGGGTGAAGGAAAGGAATATAGGGGGTTTTAGTCTGTAAGAGTCTGACACTCCCTACCGCTCCGTCCACAGTGGGAGGAGTCGATTGATGATGTCCCATCCCTAAAATAATAAATTTACTTTAATTAGGTGTATGTGTTGATGACTGATGAAAGATTTCTTAGCTATGAGAACTATTTTACAGTCCCGAATATTGCTGTTCATACATGTAGTGCATACTAAAAACTACACTTTTGGCAGCACAAAAAAAAAGAATTCGTAGTTTCTAAAGGTAAGTGACCTTTGTATCTTAAAGTAGGATGATATTTTCAGATACAGATACAATACTAATATGCTCGAATACTTACTATACATAATATAATAATAACATACATAAATAATACATATAATAAATAAATATAATACATAAATAATATAATAATAACATACGTACAATATATATCCATTCCATGAGGGATCGAGTAACAAAAAAATAAAAATAAATGATTGAACTAATTAAATTTAAGAGGATACATAGAGCTTAAATACCATAATTATCTATATTTAGTATGTTATTTAAATATAATTCTTATCTTTTTGACCCTGGAAATACCTATATAATAAGATAAGTAGATTAAAAACTAATTCTTCTCTATTTGAGTTTAATACTTTAATCTTTATATTTAAGGCGTTATCTTCCACCCACCCTAGATCCATGTTGTTCCGCGTCACTCTCATATTTTACTTGAACGTTACGAGTTGCTAGTTTGCTTTCTCGCACCGTAAGACTATGCAAACTTGTTTGGGGGAATAATTTCTACATGTTTGTCTTAAGCCCTTTGAAACCAGCTAAAGTGTCGCGAAATATGTCTTTGATAGTTTCAACAAGCTTCGATTAATTTGTACATTGATTCTACGACATTGGAGTGTGTGTCTTATGTCTTTTAAGAGTCTATGTTGCCACTGTATGAATTGCATGTCGGTAAATAAATATGTATTAATTCCACTTTTTGTTTCCTTTTATTTTTTATATTCTTTTATTAATATTCTCTTAGTCAATTGTTTTATTAATTATATTTTATTTTATTAATAATGTTTTTCACAGTGTGCGCTATGCCGAAACAGTGTGTTTTTATTTGTGGCTTGGAACAATATTAATTTTGTTTAATATTAGTAGATACCTAGTATTGTTAATTGTTCTGAGACAATGTTATGCCGGCTAACGCTGAAAACCAGCGCCGTGGACTGGTGCCTTTGTGCCCGGGCCACTGCATTATGCTGAGCATAAGCCGTTTCGCGTAGTGGTGACGCATTTGCTAGTTTTATTATTATACCTATGCCCAGTTTTAGATTATACACCTATTTGTTTTTCGTCTTATTCTATGTTCTTATGTGTGTACGCGAATAAACAGTTTTTCTTTCTTTCTTTTCTTATGGGATCTGTCCCCGGCTATTATCTTGATAGCAGTTGTTGTTACAATACCATGTCAGAGGCCTTCAGGCGGTTTTGAGAAATTTCTGACACTAAGACCTGTTAGGTTAGTAAAAACCTGCAGTCCACACGATAAAAAGAAATAGGGTCTGTAACAAGGTCAAGCTACGCTTGCCGCGGTTATTTCATGGATGGGTGACCGTTCTTTTTTTACCGAGATTCTGTTTTTTATCCATTGTTCCTGGCTCTGCTATTTGTAGATCTCGAGAGAGTCGTATCAAATAGGCATATGGTATTACCATCAAAGTCAAGACTTTGTTCTTCTACTTAATAATTCACTAGATTTTGCCCGCGGCTTCGCTCGCGTATCATTCGGTATTAATGGGATTCGTGGTATAAATACAGTTTACCCTTTCGCACACCCAGTTAATATAGTGGCTTCATCCCCTAACTAACCTAACTTTCATCCCCTATTTTATCCTCTTGGGGGTAGAATTTATCAAAATCCTTTCTTAGCGGATGCCTACGTCATAACATCTACCTGCATGCCAAATTTCAGCCCGATCCCTCCAGTGGTTTGGGCTGTGCGTTGATAGATCACTAAGTCAGTCTGTCAGTCAGTCAGTCACCTTTGAGTTTCATATATATTTAGATTTAACTCTTCTAGGAGAAAAGGTCTGTACTAATAACCTTCACTGGTATCGCTTCGTGGCTATGCTATAGAATATCCATACAGGTCTAATAACTTTTACTAGAAGATAAAATTTCTTCTCTTTTTACTTCCAGTGTTCGGCTAATATTTTTTTTCCTCATATCAAAATAAATCCGAGAAAAAATATAATAATAAATTTGGTACAAAAGTTGATAAGAGGAGCGATGAAGAATTAGCATTTGAAGCTATTTGTGGCACCAAGATAGCTATTATCACGAGCATGACCGCGTAGGGCTATAGAACTAGCGTGGTTGAAATCAGAGATGTTCCTTTGAATAATTTTTTTGATGAGGCATACTGTCGAGATCTTTTGGAAAAGAAATGTACTAGATTATTTTTTATTTTAAGGAGAGATGACCAATAACATTGTCGAGGGCAGAAATGATGAAAACCTTTTTAATGATGATAAATGAATTTTAACACTCTAGAAACTAATTTTTACTAATTCACAAAGAAATTCTATAATTATTTTTAAACAAATAGCCAATGGGGCTTGGTGACACTTCCTGTGAACCAAAGGCTGGCTTTTATTTTTGTCAAGGGCTTAGCATTGCTATCCAACGTGGCAGTGCTGCTAGTCTGTTGGGTACACTCCCGGTTGACGGCGATGAGGATGAGGAATTTTTGACGCTATATTTTAATATTTTCATATTATAAATTATTTTTCATTTATATTGGTAAGAATATATGAAATGTACTATGTATACCTTTGAAATTAAATAAACAATATCATACGGATTTTCACACATATTAATGTATACGAATATTCGTCTCTATAATTAATTTTAATTTGAAGTAATTGTAATAGTAATTGGTCATGCTGCCTTATAATCATGCTACTGTCTGTTTATCATACTAGTTATGTTAATACACATGCCTAATTAATAAGGACAATATCCTTTGTCAAATCGCATCGGAAACATGGTCCAAGCTACCGGCGGTCAGGACCCCAGAGAGAAACCTCCTAATTATGCGTGCCATATCCAGTAATACTGCTTTCTGTTTCAAGCGCTTGATCTAACCATCTAACGAGAGCCTCTTCACAAAAATATTAAAAATTATGCTTCCATACCCTATCACACTTCGTGGCCACTTATTGAAAAATGAGCACAAATATTTGGTTATATCTTTCCCATTTTGCTGCCAACGTAAAAGTGACACGCGACGGGATTTCAACGGAGATATTAAAAAGCAACGAAAAATCCCTCTTGTCCGCGTTTTTAGTTCAAACCTTTTGTGCTTGTAGAAGGACAATAAGGTGACCAAACAATACCGGCTCGTTAATCATAGAATATTTGACGTCACGTCAACTTTTACAAGAATATTAATGGCGCCTAATACGGGTAGGCGCCGTTTTGAATTTTTCATCCGCGTCGCCGGTTTCTTTGTACCCTTCCTGGTCAGGTTTGTGAAGGTGATGCTGAATGTTTCAATTTAGTTATTACTTTTATGTTTTTATGAGATTATTATGATTGCTTACCCTGACTTATAGCATATCCCTATTGACAGGCCTAAAAATGAATAGGTACATCTGCCTACAACAGTTTTGCAAGCACTACTAATGTTCGTAACTTTTGATTATGTATGTTGTTTATACTTTAGAGATTCGTAGCAGTCGGGTAATATTGAAAGACAATAATATAAGATATTATTCAATGGTTAAATTATCTTAATGCCAGCTTTGATTAAATCCTACCAACTATGATTAAACCCTATGACATGGGGAGCACAAGTTCAGACCTGCTATATTCATATTCATTTGCAAATATTCAGTTACATTTTGCCCGAACGTGGGCAAATAATACAGAACCTCATGCCTTTCAGTCTCACGTAATAACTAGGCCAAAGCAGTATTCAGTACCTAGTACGCCCCTCCCTTATAAATAATTTCTAAAGACTATTAATCCTAACTAATATTGTAAAGCAGTTTGTTTGTTACGCTTTAACGGATAAACGGCTGAACTGATTTGGATGAAATTTTGTACGGAGATAGAGAGGACTTGGATACGGATATATGCTACTTTTTATCCTGGCGCGTTAATAAGTTCCTTAGGGACGCGGGCGAAACCGCGGAAATAGGTAGTAAATATTACTTCCCCTTACGAAATTTTCATCACACGCCTGCCCCATGAGGCTCTACTAATTAACGTTTAAATTAAAAACATAGTGAATAATACATACGGTGTGACAACACTCACTTCACTAATTATATTCACACCATATCTTTTTAGGGGCCAGCGGAGATTAATAGTGCGGTTGTAAAAAGTAATGGTAATTATTATGAAAGCTTTTGTGGTGTATGGTGTTAATTTTTGAAAAAAAAAAAATATGATGGGAAATACTCTGGGGGGTTAGACAAGTGGCAAAAACGCTAGTAGAATAGAAAACAAAATGTATGGGAATGACAGCTAGCTAGTCGTAAACGAATGTCATTCCCATACATTTTGTTTTCGATTTTACTAGCGTTTTTGCCACTTGTCTAACCCCCCTGGTTATTTTATTTTATTTTTTATTTTATTTTATTTATGTTGGTATGATTTCCATCTATGTATATAATCACCACGCTTGCTCAAGGCGAATAGGCATTGATCTCTCGCGTCCGGCCCTGGTTCAGGCCATGGTTTGAAGCGAGAGTGAATGAGAGGCTGTCACCTCCTTTTGTGGAGCAGTATAATGCTAGAGAAGGAGGTGGCGGGATGCGTGAGGGAACCACAGACCTCGCGCCTGAATGCAAAGGGCTAACGAAGGAACATGGATGGGTTTTAGTCAGTAATGGTGTGTCACTCCCCCTACCTACGGCGGGAGGACTCATTTGATGATTTCACATCCGAAAAAAAGGCAGATTGGCGAACAGTTTTTTTAGTCCAGGTTTCCAGACGATGTTTTCCTTCACCGTTAGTCAATGGTGTCAAAGATACACTTAGAAATTACATATTATTATGACTTAAGAAAAGTCACATTGGTACTTGCCAGTTTGCAAACACGCACATGTTTACACGAGATGCAGGTACCAGGCCACCACGACAACGTGTAGGTGTGTACTTAAGTACACAAGCAGTGTAGTTTTACAAGGTTAATATGGAAGGTTAATTTCATTGTCCTTGTGTGGCCTAAAGGGTAGGGTAATGGGTACTATCTCCCTTCCTGTGGGAGTCATAAAAGTTGACTGTCGCACTAGTCGTCAAAACTAATTTAGCTGAAGGACATTTGACAACTTTTCATGTACTTATTGTGTATCCTTTTACGTTATACCTACTTATAACAAGCAGTTGCACCCAAACCAAGTATGCGGTTACTTATACGTGAAACGGAAGAACTGTCATTCAAGATCTGTCAAAATGGAGCATAAAATTGAATAATAATGTAACCTATGTTTTTCGTCTTAAAATTTATGATATATATTTCCTTAATCATTATAGCTATTATTACTAAATTAAATTACCTTATCTAGTTCTTGTGTGTCTGCTTTTGTTATGTTTAACCATTGCACCGATTTTGATGAAATTAAGTATGGTCATAGCTTGAAATCTGCAAACAACTTATACCCTAGTATACGATGTAATTTTCTTAGAATACGAATAAGTCCCGGAAAACAGATACTACTCTATACATAAGACATCTTAAACAACAAAATACCCAATTATGTAAGAGCATGCATATAGATAATTACGTGCTTCCTAAATTGCACGTTAAACAAGAATCTCCCGCAGATCCCGTTAATTCCCGCCGCCATCAATTATCGTTAAAATCAAAGTGCGTAACGATATAAGCGATTATAGGACAAGATGTTCTCACTTGCGTTGATTAATTAGCACATTAGTGGAACACCTCGGATATTCCTGTATCTGATATTATTTTATGGTAGGTGCCTATGAATTTAGGAGGAGCTCGTGGCTAAGTATGGTAGGTTCCTATGAATTAAGAATTTAGGAGGCGCTCGTGGCTAAGTCGTAAGGGCTGATTGATCAAAGATTAAGCTGCACTTGTCATGGTCGGTCGGTGGATAAGTGACCATTTATCTATGTCATACCGAGACTCCTCCATGCCTCGAAACGTATTGTCATTTGTAGATATTATAGTAAAACTTATTGTTAAATGGTTTCTGGCTGAAGCCAGATTTCGACAACAAGTCTTACCAAAGAGTTTCGTATTACCCGGTAACTGAGTTGTGAAGGTCAAATAGGCAGTCGCGTTTCGCAATGATACTCAGCTCTATCCGGTTAGAGTGGATACAATCTCAACATAGCTGGGAAAGGGCTAGGCAGTTGAAGTCCTATGTATTTAGCAGGTCGAGCTAGTTCATTCTAGTAGCCCTTCCACTTGCAATAAGTAATTTACAACAGTTTATAAAATATAATTAATAATGTAATGTGTCTATTCACATTTCGTGCAAAAACAAAAAACTACTCAATTCATTAACTAAAGGTTTAATTGCTATTTTCCAGGTATTTGTAAAAGAATACTTATAAAAAAATATTACAAATCTGTCATTATGATCGGTATACACTCTCATTAATTTTGTATTTCATACAAATTAGCACTTTTAGGCATCAGCTCGCTGTACAAACCAATATACGCTAAAACAATAACATACATAAAAACACTATTCACTAGATTTGCAAATTTCAACCAATCTTCATCAGCGTTTTTGCTATTAACTGTACCTTCATCTACATCCCACTGAGGAAACACTAAATACGTACTAAAACTATTTTCATAAACAAAATTATTGATTACTTTTACGTAATCATGCGGCAATTTCAATTTACATATGGTTTCCAAAACAAATATCAGTAGTATGAGGACCATAGTTATGACGAGTGAACCGCGATAATACAAAAGTAAGGTCGGCGAGTAATGGCTTTGCTTGGGTATATTGGACATTAATTCTGTCATGAAATAATAATGACCAAGCACGCTGAAGGAAAGTATAGCTAACCGCACTTTCTGCCTCACATCCAAAAACAATGATAACACACTCAGAACAGTTAACACTAAGGCTGGCCATATAACAATGGCTGACAATCCACCCGCTTCACGCACTAAAACATAGCTCAACTTTATCTGGGATCCTGAAGTATGATTCGCTACTTGCTTAAAATCGTGAATGTACCATCCAGCGCTTTTTCCCGCTAAATCAATCGAATCTTGATGCCTTGATGAATGGAAGACCATGGTAAAATTTTCTGTATGAGGAGATATGCCATCGAATTCCAGACTGCATTCTTGTACATCATACGGCCAGTCTGTGAGTTTAACCTTACACCAAGCTTCGTGGACTATCCAATGCTTGCAACGGACTGCTCCAGTATTCTTCAATAGACATCGATATAAATGATACATTTCTACGTTTAGAAAGTCATCTTCGTTCGTCAGTGCAATGTTTGGAAGCCAAATATTGAAGTAGGTGGCATCTGCCTCGACGATGCCGTTGTATTTTGCTGGATCCCATTTTAGTCTCTCATCTTTCCAATCGAGGTGGACCCAATTTTGTACTGAGAAGACTTCTTCTTCACTGTCAAACTTGAAATATCGTAAGAAAAACGTGAGTTCGATCGTGGTGTTTTCACCGGGTGGATGGTGTGCATCGTAGCCGCATTCCAAGTCCTCCATGAGCCGTTTTTCGTGGCCAATATATTCAGGCACATTGTCTACCACACATTTTTTACCGAGAGTGTAGTTTAGTATTTGTAGAAGCAAAATGTAAGTGAGCACGGCCATAGTTCTTTTGGTACTGCAGTCGGTATCAGCCGCTTGACTGTGTGGAAGGTAATAATATACGAAAACGCCCACTCTCGATATAATTGTTTCGATAAACTATGAATGTTATTGTGTGCGTCAATTAAGGTTGATAGCAAAATATAAATACTATTCTGAGTATACAGATACAATTTCGATTGATCATTACGTTCGTTTACCTCAAAAGGAATAGAGAGGTGTGCTATATATTTATGTTTTCACCCATATGTCAAATTCTTGTTAAAGTTCCATATATGGGGGCGAGACTATTAAGCTGGTTTCAGACTACGCTATAATATATAGCATATAGTAGTATATAGTAGTAGCTCATAGCACAATAATATCGCGCACCATATATAGCCAATAATATATAGTACAGTACAGTGTGAACGTGTCCATAACAATGTATGGTGTATGGTGCGCGATATTGTTGTGCTATATTATATTATAGCGTAGTCTGAAAGCTTTATCAATTGAGGGCTATTCTTGCAACACGGCTGCCGATTTTAATAAAATTAGTATAGAGATAGCCTAATCCTTGGGGAATATTTTTTATCCAGGAGCGTCAAGTAGTTCCGTCAGTACGCCATCTCCATACCAAATTTTATCAAAGTCGATTCAGCTGTTTTACTGTGAAAGCGTAACAACGGACAGACGGACAGAGTTACTTTCACATTTATAATATTAGTAAAGATGATTAAGGAGGGGTTCTTAACTTTTTTTAAACTCTTCAAAAACCTGTCTTCAACATCCATGTAAATAATAAAGAATTATTAAATAAAAAAATTTAAAGCTCAACCCTAATTATGCCGAAGCCCCGAACACACCGCAAAAAGTAGGCCCAAATGAACCGCATAGGGTTGACAGAACGGGCTTTAGGATTAAATTACTGTCTCTGAGGTGGGGTGACTGCGTGTCACTGGATAATATGTTCGCTACGACCTTTTTTAATTTAAAAAGTTCATTACGATGATCAATTAATGGATGCAGGTTTCATGGAAGTGTCAAAAAAAATATTTTACTTTTCTAACTTACGTGTATCTGATCTGTTGATGGTTCGTGAAAATTAACTATTATATTTATCGCTTTGCAAAGTTTAGTATGATAAATAAACGTAGTCGATTATTTTTATTATTATTTAACTGGCAGTGTTTCGTTTTTTTTAACTAAGTATATTTTTTAGTATATAATTTCTGCGTAGCAAAATATTTTAACGGCCTAAATTGTTTTGGGGTTTTTAGCTATGCGTGAAATGAAACAAGGATGAACTATGAGAAATAAAGTAAAGCTAGATAGTATAATATGATATAGATGATACGCCGTATCGATTAATCATGCAATATGTATGTAAAAAACATACAAAGTCTAATAGCGTGTATACTAGAAATGCTAATCCGAGGTATAGCCATTTCTAGTAAAACTTTATATCTGTACAAAAACACCATCAATTTAAGAGGCGGGCCCGCCTTCTGAATTCTGTTGACTACAAAAAAATATTTAACTCTATTATTCTAAATCATGTCTTCGTAACTCCCATTCATATTGAAGGGTCAGGCTTACGTGTGGTGTTTTGGGTAATTAAAATTCCCAGTACTATTAATAAGTTAATATGGTAGAACATTACCCCCGTCTCAGGGGATAAGCAGAGAGTTTATTTTAATTGTGTTACTTTCTTCACCTGGGCGTGCAATTATTTGCCTTAAACTTGTTAATTAAACGCGACCCTTTCAATTAAAGGTCATGTGAAGGCATTTTCAAATATGCATTTTGTTTGGCACATTTTGATTTTTGTAAGACCTTTTTCTGACTAAGAAATGACCATTAGAAGCTTATTTCTAGTGGCTTAATTTTCTTTTGACTTTTGAAGTAGATCTGTAAGATTTTCGACTGATTACAGCTTTATACTCCTTTTCCATTTATTCCATATCAAGCAGAAAACAAAAACTAAGACACAAGAGTTTATTAGGTTAGTAAACCTGCACACATGATGACCAGAAGAAAAGTCCTTTGAAATAATTCAATGAGTTTGAAAATTGGAAAACTGCGTCTACTCACGTATCTGTCATAATATTTTCAACAAAAAAACTGCATTGCTAAAAGTCACAATAAACCGTATGATCCCAGCATGATTCTAGCCATTTTCTGCCCAGAATATTGAGGAAAATGCCGTTAATAGACCTCGAACCTTCCAGTTCCAGCAAAGCGTGCAATCAAACAATTCCACATATAAGTGCGTAATAAAACTTTCGTCCTCGCCCGAGGCCACTACTATGTTATTCCATTAAAAGTTTCGCGTAAAAATGCGTAATTTACGCGACTTTGTTTACGCGTTAAACAGTAAAGTGTTAATGATTTAATAAATTTTTAGGACTTCCAGTTTCGGCGTTACAGGTGTTCTGGGAGCGTTAATGGAAAGTTTTCAGTTCAAGGTTAGGGAGTTACAAGGTTATTTTAGGGGTGTTTAAACGATTAGTAGTAACATCATTTTTGGGCGTATATCAGAGCTAGATTTTCTTTTTACTTTTTTTGAAAATCCAACAGCTGCACAAAAAGATCTAGTGTCTAAGATAGGAAACATGAAGCCAATTGTAGGTTTCCACTGATAGTAACAAAAATGCATTTATAGCTAGCACTAATTCTAGCCATTTTATCCCAAATACTACATATTACAAACGTAAAGTTAAGAATGAAGTTAGAAATTTAAGATTTAAAGAAATCAAAGTTTAGCTGTCAAATTTTTTAATTTCTTTTATTCTAATATTTTTTTTAGAGCTTCACTATTAGGCTAAAATTATTAATCACAAAAAGGGCTGATGATTCCAGACCTAAGTATGAGTTACTGTAGCTAGTTTTCCTTTTCTTGAAGTCAGTGGCATATTGCATGCCACTGACTTCAAGAAAAGGATATAAAAAAAGTTCATAATAAAAAAAGTTTATGACAAAAATGTATAGTCACAACTCTCTCTACTTTCCTGGTCGGGATATAAGGACGCGAAATTATATAAGTTATATCTCAAACGTGCATAACATACACGAAGCATTCATTTCATTTTAAATTGAGAAAACGTTTTAAGTAAAGAAAAATAACTCGACCAATATGAAAACAGCACAAAAGCTAGCCAACTAATATTTTCAACGAAACAAATCTTATACTCCAAAGCACACTGGTTTTAACGAAACAACGTGGAACAAACTGACAGGCACATTTCCACGCTACGTTAGTTCCGACAGTTAGAAATAGGATCTGTGTCACGGAGTACGTCAACAATGGAGTGCTAACGTGCTAGTTAATGACAGGAGTGACCCGCGCTCTCAATTGTTTGTGCGTCCTTTCAGTATTCTAACACACGCTAGATTTTTAGAGAAGAGAGAATAAGCCTTGGAGTGATGTAGTCTCTTTTGATTACAGTAAGAGATTAATCAATATTAATTCAATTAATAATATTGATATATCATTTTAAAGGTACGACCTTTCCTTTTCTTTAGTGTATCAATACTTCTTGAATTTTCATGTGCTGATGGCGATTATGCGTATGTATGTATTTACGAGATATGATAACCTAGAAAAATAGAAATATTTATTCCAATACATAAGTTAGAAGTCACCGATAAATTATTGTAATAGTGAATTAAGTAATTATTACGTGGTCGGTCCCTTACCTTGAAAGACAAAGACACAATCACTAATTAGGTTTATTTTCTTCTTTTTTTAAGTTTTTGTTGTTAGAGATAGATTTTAGAACACTTCCAAGATTTCTGAGCATTCCATTTAATAACTACTTACTCCGTGACCTGTAAGAATAGATAGTCAAAGGGGTGATGAATGTACGGACTGAATAGTAAATTCGACGCTGGTATACGATGAGTGGAAATCGACATTATATGTAATATGAAATACAACATGTCTAAAAAGTTAAATTAAATACTAATACAGACTATTAAAAGACGCCGGAGTCTGCGGGATGTTTTAAAGAGTTACCGCGCTCCCAGAATACAAAGGGCTGAGGAAGGAACATGGATGGGTTTTAGTCAGTAAGAGTCTGATACTCCTTCCCGCCCCACCCACGGCGGGAGGGATCATTTACTGATTTTCCATTTTTATTAAAAGACGAAGAAATATGTATAAAACAAATACGCTCATTCAATGTATTCAAAACCCAATAAGCTGAATACGTTATATCAAATAACACCCTTCCTAGTTGATAGATAGAATATTCTTGTACACCATAACAAATGAATGATTTTAAATGCATTGGATGAGGGTATCATAATCTTATTTTCTACTGTGACGTCTGTGACGAACTTTATACAAATAATTGTACCCAGTTTCGTTAAAATCCGTCGAATAGTTTTTGTTTCTATAGAGTTTAGACAGACAGACAGACAGAGAGACAGACAGACAGACAAAAATTTTACTGATTGCATTTTTGGTATCAGTATCGATCCCTAATCACCCCCTGATAGTTATTTTGGAAATATATTTCATGTACAGAATTGACCTCTCTACAGATTTATTATAAGTATAGATAGATAGATTTAAAACATAAAACATGAACAGAAAGGCAAAAAATATGTAATCAAGGGTACCCTGGGTCTAGCTTCTAGCTCACGCTGATACAAAAGAACAACATAGCAAAAAACGTCTTTGTTTATTATTAATTTGAAAAAGTATGGCGCACATAAAAGTTCTTAACATCGATATTGTAAAGAGCTTACATTTCAAAAAGAAATAAATTGTCTCGATAACCGAGGGAAATGTTTGAAAACTAATCAAGTAATAATGAACTCTGTCGCATTACTTTTAAGGACTATAGTTGAATGGTGTGCGGTTTCAATGAAATAGCATTCACCTAGCCCGTAGTGCATTTTGCAAAGAAGTTGAAATATCTTATTTTAAAACGAGATCTTAAGGCAATGGTAGTATATTTGAACAACGGCACGATCCGCTAATGTATGTACTGACAATTTAGAGTCTTATAGAAATATATGGAGTAGCCATTATGTGAGGTTTTAAAGAAAGAATCACCATTTTAAATATTAAGGAGTATATGCTTTTAGAAAATAATATACGGATTGCTTCCACTTTATTGAATAATCATAAAAACGATCAATGGTAAAACTTCGCAATTACTAGTAACAGTAGTAACTAACCATCCCATATCCCACCAATCCTATCTAACATTATAAAAGTGAAAGTGAGTTAGTTTGTTACGCTCTCACGGTAAAACAATCAAACCGATTTGGACGAAATTTAGTACAGAGATAGAAGAGACCCTTGAAGACGGGTATAGGCTTTTTTTATCCGGGTGCATTATTTAGTTCCCTCGGGAAGTAGCTAAAACTGCGGGAATCAGCTATAGTTACTAATGAAATGAGACTGGCTGATATTGGCTCGGACCAACACACTTATTCATCATCTTTCAACATTGTGTTTACATCTTCCGGTAGAAAACTAACTCGTCATTATATATTCAAAGCATTATTATCAAGTAAAGGCTTTTAAAAGAGTAAACAGGTACATGGACGGACCGCACGAAAGCGAACGGTAAAAAAATAAAATTTACACAAGAAATGAAGAGCGCGCGCGAAAGCAATTTCCCTGTGAGATCTTTGTAATGGCCACTTTAAGGTATTAGTGCTGAATTAAAATGGATACGGTATGTTTTTCTCGTAGTTAAGATAGATTAGCAAGGTTAAACTGCGCTAGCCATCATCAGTCCATGGATGGGTCACCATAGCGAGACACGTCCGTGCCTCAGGGAGCACGTAATCAACACGCAATAAGATCGGTTTTGGTCACGGTGGCCAATCTCAAGGAAGACTAGCCAGGTACGCAGGAAATATAATAGTGTAAGCGCTTATGCAGACAGAGCTGCACTCTCTATTCCCTCACTCTCATAGTCCGATGGGTCGGCAATCCGATACGACCGGAGAGAGATCAGGCCCAGGACTGACAACTTTACGTAGTCTTCGAGGCACGATGCACATCCTTGGACTAATTAAGACAAATATTATATTTAGCCGTAGTTACTCATTTATTTATTTATTTAAGAACTATGGATGACTAACAGCTAAAACAAACAGAATAAAAATAGTTAATGTGACTGACACCCAATTATAAGTCATCACTTCTAAAAAACCTACTTTAAACCTTTATACCTACTCTATTTGAAATATCTCTTTAAATGCCACCTACTGGTCTGAAAATTGATACCAGTCCAGTTTGGCAAAAGAGAGGTCCTCATTTTCATTTATCTGTCTCATCCATTTCCACAGAACTCTTCTATGTTCCACTATTTTGTGGTCGCCACCCAGGATCCGCTGTAGAAAATTGCACTACGCCCCTTCCCGTGCTTGCTTTAATTTCAGACTACTTTTAAAACTATATTATTTGATAGCTCAGAAGACTGTTTTCACTGCCCTATACTATAAGTTGAAAATAGAGATAGTTTATGTTCTTACTCGTATTATTTCGTTTGAAGTTAGTCTGGGCAAAGGTTTTTTTGAAAGATTGCGTTTTATTTAAACAAACAGATTCAGAAAACTATTTTGCATTACGTAGAATAAATTCAAATCTATAACAATTAGGTAATATGATCAAGAAGTTTGTTGTTTTGTATACCTATAGGGTGTAAACTCTGAAACTCCCAGGCTACGTGTTATGTGCATGTATAACGGGCGACTAAGTAACAGCCGCACGGTTTGACCGATCAAAGGTTAAGCTGCGCTTGGCGCAGTCGGTCCGTGGATGGGTGACCATCTTTGTCACAGCGAGACTCCTCCGTGCCTCGGAAAGCACGTTAAACTGTTGGTCCCGGTTTTCATTTTGTAGATATTTGACGGTCGTTACGGGTAGTCAGAAGCCAGAAAGTCTGACAACCAGTCTTACCAAGGGGTACCGTGTTACCCGGTTACTGGGTTGTGGAAGTCAGATAGGCAGTCGCGCCATGTAAAACACAAGTGCATCTGGTTTAGACTGAAAGCGGACCCCAACATAGTTGGGAAAAGGCTAGGCAGATGATGATGAAGCATAGCAGCGACCCTGGAGACGATTATAGGCAATTTTTTAAGTGTGTGAAGTAATCCCCCAGAACGCGGGTAATAGTAAGCTTATACCTAATTATTTTGCAACATGGCCAGTCATGAAAGAAAAATATGTATTGTGTATTATTCCTTTTCTCAAGCTCACTATAAGTTAAATTTACCGTATAACTTGCAGATATAAATCTATACTCATTTCACTACGAAGTACAGTCACAGTAAAAGCTGAGCGCCCATTTCCTTCAGTTTTCAGCTGCGTCTGCTTTTCATCCTTTGAAGTGTTCTAGGTATTTAAATGTAGACTATTAGCGACTGAAAGTGGCTGACTCGACATTTCTGGAATTGTAAATTTTAGGTCAGTTGTGTATTTAAGAAGAGGTCAGGCTTTAACTTGCTGGGTGAGTAGAAGTTTTGCTGACTGTACTTATTTTATTATTGCTTCCCACGATGGTGAAGTAAGATTTAAAATTGCTTTAGTTTATTTTTAGTGTAGTCTATTATTACTTTCGAAATGTTTTGAAATAAAATACTGGTTTTTCGAAATATTCAAAACAACGAAAATGTTTTTTTTAAATATCGTATGTACTTGCTCTAGGTAAGTTTCATTATATTATTGATATTATAATAGACTAGCTTTCCGCCCCGGTGTCTATGCGAATTTCAAATTAAAAATGATGGTTTCATACAAAATGTGCCCCCTTTTTCACCCCCTTAGGGATAGAATTTCGGCAAATCCTTTCTTATCGGATGCCTACGTGATACAAAGAACACACCCTCCAAGTTTCAGGTCTCTACAATCAGCGGTTTAGGCTGTGCGTTGATCCGTAAGTCATTCAGGGCAAAGCATTTTATTATGTAGGTATGTTTAGATATTCTGATCGCAAAAATTCGATGTGAGTAAACATATTCAAAGCAACAATTCCTTCTGAGTACTAGAAAGAGATACTATAAAAAATACAGCTGCAAAATTAATATAACCCTTAATTAAAACATCAAACACGCTTTATCCGATAAAAATAAATCGAATTAACACGTTTCAGTATTAATAGTGTTCACTTACAGCAAGATGGCGGCCGCTCTCAACGGAGCTGACTAATTAATGGAAAGGAAACAGAACCGGCGGCGAATTAAAGAGGGAATTACCAGAGGAAATAAGTGGAGCAAATTGACCGCGAACAATCTATTAAAATTGAATGAAGATGTGCTTGATATAAATCTCTTTTAACGAGACAAGAAACATGTTTATTTGTCCTTAAAAAGGATTCAAATATCTTCTACCTTAATCCATAGAAAGAATAATCTTTTTGTAGAGGTTTGCTTTTTAAATGCGAGTCATCATCATAAGTCCATGTATAAACAGACATTATCATTTGTTGGGTAAATGCCTTTCTCATTCAGAGAAGACATGAGCATTGATCATCGCGGTTGCTTAAGGCGGTCTGGTGGTTTCAGACTTTTTAGTCCAGGTTTCCATAAAAAAATACTTTGGTCTCAGCCGTTTAAATATTAAAGCTAAACAAACAAACAGATAGACAGATAGTCAGACAGAGTTACCTATTTTCATAATAATAAGTAATTACGCAGTTGGATTATGTAAGAAGCTAACCAGAAGCATAATTCGAAAAACGTCCTTACTATCAATGTATATATTTATGTACTCGGATACGATAAACCTATGTCTTTCTCCAAGTTTCAATCTGTCTCTATACCAAATTTTATTTAATTTGGTTCAGCGGTTTAATAGTTAAATGATGAAAAGGAAATAGATACATTTTCCTTTTTAAGACAGGCTTGTCTAATGCGAGTACATGAAGTAGTTCTATCACACCGCCATGAAATGCAAAGGGACAATTGAGTGAACATGGATGGGTTTTAGTCAGAAAGACCGACGCTCCATACAAAGCGAGAAGAAACAGTTCTCTAGGGATGAGACTGAAACCACGGGTCACAGCTAGTCATCAACATAGTATTTCAGGGTATTTAAGTTTACAAAATACCTATTCTCCGAGGACTTAGTCTGTAAACTAAGGCTGAAACTTTCACAAGGTGATATAAAACGGATAAACAAAGTTAGTTATTAAATTAAATAATCGTTTCGGTTTAGTCTAGTTAGCTCTAGTTTAGGTTTTACTTATATACTTACGCCTCCCTCCCATGGGTAGTAACAGAAAATAAGGTACTTAAAACGATTGAAAACAAACAAGATTATTAATATATCTGTGTGGACATTTTAAGACATTTTTAAGCGGGGTATTTTTATACTTGTATTATTAACGCGAATTCCATTAAAATGTTACTCCAATTTCAATATAATTGTGATAGCTTGGTGGTGTAAAATATTTTGGTAGTTTTATCCTTATTTAATTTTCGATAGTAGGTAAGCAGTATTCTAGGTAAATTTGTGTTGTTATCATCACGATAACAATATCAAAGACCAGACTAAAATGAAATAGTTCCTTCGGAGTGTTAAGACTACGGGAAGAAGCATTTTACGACGGTTTTATATCGAAATAAATTTCATTTTTACTATCAACTAAATAAAATTAAATTTATTCAGTAATCAGCAAAGTGTGAGGCACGTATCAGCATATTATAAAATATAGGTACCATGATTATTTCGATATCGTGCCAAAGATAAAATAAATTCGCCAGTCGCTTATGGATCAATATTTTTTAATGTATGTCGACAATTTATTTGTGATAAAAAACCGTTTAGATTTTTTTCCAATTTCTAAGTTTATTAAATATTTTTTTTCCAACTTTCTTCGACTGAAAAACTTATTAGGACAATTATTTCTAACTGTATTAATAAGGTTTTTCCAAGTCAGTAATAAGAAAGGGTATCGTGTTACCTGGTAACTGTGTTGTCGCTTCATGTAAAGAACTTAAGACTGTATAATAAATAAACTGAAAAATCTTCACATAAGGTATAACATTTATATACTCATTAGGACACAATTATTGTTGCCAGTAGCACCTACCTATAAGCACCAGTTAAGATTATCTGCTAGATAATTCCATATAAATGAAACTCTATTTATGAATTAATCTAGTAGATAAGTCCTATCCATAACAGGTGAAACCGGCCCTTTTTGTTACATCAGGCTCTTTCAAATGTATTTCGGGCTCCTAAAATACTGCGTGTCGACTAACCGGGACCGGCCCCAACGGATTTGGTTTGCTTTGTAGGAATTTCAATAGCACGTCGTCCTAGTACATTTTACCTGCAATTTCATCCAATCCGTTTCGTGCCGTGCATGCATTGTGGACTCTGTGGTATTCTATGCGTACATTTACAGGTGATTTGGAGTATAATTAGGTCAGTTTTTAGGGTTCCGTAGTCGAAAAGAAACTCTTATAGTGTCTGTCTGTCCGCGGCATAGCTCAGCGGTTCTTGGTACTGAAATTTGGAATGGATATGTATATTGATTACCGACTAAGTGGTTAAATAAAATAATGAAAAAAAAAATTTTTTTAGCTCTCAAAGAAATATTTTTTATAGCTGTGATAAAAAATTTTTTTAGCTCTCACCTTCACGTAAAGTGGTGATGAATATTTTTTTCTGTGTGCAAATATTTTCTAACTTCCAAATGGCTGTCTCTACAAATGTGAAAAAAATCACAGTTATAACACACTTAATTAACTTAGAAGGAAAACTATTATAGCTAAGTAGGCTTAACAGGTTCGGAGTTATAGTCTACCAACTAAAACGTATTACACAACCCTACTGCGCGCGGCCCATCATGCACTTGGCCGGCTTTTTGTCAAAGAATAGAGTAAATTAAATACTAGGAACTAGCTTTCCGCCCGCGTTTTCGCGCGCGTGGACATTTTTTTTACACCTTACGTTACATTATTCAACTTTTAGTAGGGATCCCTAATTATTTCTGGTAATAAATATAGCCTATGACACTTCGTAAAGATGTAGCTTTCTAACATTGAAAGAATTTTTAAAATCGGTCCAGTCGTTTTTGAGTTAAAACCCTACAAACAAACAAATCTTTCCTCTTTATAATATTAGTATAGATAAAATGTCGTGGTTGTCTATGGACTACCAATACCAAATTGAGCAGGCGTAGGCGAGATTGTCACTATCAACAAACAATTTGAAATTCAATCTTCTTTCTGACTTCATCTTAGAGGGAACTGACTAACGTTGAAAGAAAACCCGAAATTGCTAATCCGCCTTGAGCAAGCGTAGTGATCAATGCTCATGTCTTCTGCGTATGAGAAGAGGCTTTTGCTTTATGAATAGGATGGATTTATTTTTAGTTATTGTAAACCAGATAGTACGTACTAATAAAATGTACGGCATTCAATAGTATTCCCTTAAAAAAATCCTTTTGACTCGAATTTCAACGAATCTAAACATAGTTTAGAGACATTATACCCAAGACTTAAGCACTACTTGAAACTAGGTTCCACCAAACAAATGGCTTCAAATTTATGCTCAAGACAATATCTATGCTTCAGTATCGTTATGTCACACAGACCTACGAGAGGAAAAAGTTAATTTGAGTGTTTTTACACTGTTTCAATCAGTGAAAGAAATTTAATTAAAAATGGCGCAAAATCTCATTTTTTTCCCAAAACACACTTAAAGGCTCCGTAAAGCTCTTAAAACTGAAAACCACTGAAGTCTAAAGTAAACAATATCCTTAAGTACAGTTCCGACGCTTTACGTAAAAACTAGTGTACAACATTGCAGTAAATAGCTTGTACTTAAGTACAGTCGAGAACAAGCCTATTTCGCTTTTAATAGGTTGCGAGCGCCGTAATATTAACTACATCTTGCTTTGCAAGGCGAGTAATGAAGCGGAAAAATAGGAAAGGAGATTTTAAATGTTGTAAGCGGAAAAGAATGAGTATTGTGTTTTTTTAGGGTTCCGTAATCGACAAGGAACCCTTATAGTTTCGCCATGACCGCCTATCTGTCTGTCCGCGGCATAACTTAGAGGTTCTTAGTACTAGATAATTTTGTTTGGATATGTATGTTGACTACACCAGGAAAATGGTAAAATAAAATAATGGAAGATATTTTTTAGGATACCTCCCATACACATTATAAAGTGGAGACGAATATTTTTTCACGTGTATCCCGTGGTGTGGGGTATCGTTGGATAGGTCTTTAAAAGATAATTTTCTAATTTAGGAACCCGCTTGCAAAATATCATGCTTTAAAGTGCATATTTTTGTTAGATTCTAGCATCTAACTTCTAAATGGCTGCTCCTAGATGTGTGGAAAATAAAAACCATTACAGGATATATAAAGAACTTCAAAGGAAAATAAGTGTGGTTAACTAGACTTTACCAATTACAGAGTTATAGTCGATCAAGTAAAACCTACAACGGGACCCTATTGCGCGTGGCCCGACACGTACTTGGCCGATTTTTTTTAATTATATTGTTGGCTCGTGTTTTTGATAGGAAGTGACTTTTGTTACATGATTATAATTATGGGTATTTGTTGGAAGAAATTGGTGTACCAATTTTTTTCGTCTTTGCTTAGAGGAACAGGAAGTTGTCATGAAAATATTGAAATTATGTTTTAATAATATAAGGATAGAAGTCCATAAATCATGTTTATGAACTTGGTTTTTTAATATCTTATGTATAATTAAATTAAATCAAAAAGTATGATTAAATTCACGATATTATTTAGCAAGTCTATGTCCTATTTATCCAGTGATCTAGAAGAAAATAAAATTTCCTTAGGTATACTAGTTTAAAGATCAAATAATCTTATGTAGCTTTTTGAGTATGATTCCTGCTGACAGCGATGCGGACGAATATTTTGATGCTTGAACTCTGTTTTTTTTATTATATTTTTTTATGTTATGATTAATAATTATTTAATTATAGATATTGTAAATAATTCAATTAGTTTTCATGCTAATTACATTATTACAACCACCTAAATCAATATGATTAAAAATAGCCATCTTATGTCAACTAACAGTGAAAATAAAGTTTATTTTTTTCGTACGAATACATACCGAAATTAGGCGTTCTCCAGCTCACCTTACCCCAAAAAATATGTCAAGCGTATTCAAAACATTGAGTGGCAAGACCGCGATCTCTAATGGGTGGCTTAACGCGGCCTAAGGGCCTCTTTACGTCCCCCAGGGGCCGATAAAACGAGGCTCTTGCGCCGTCAGCCTCTAGTCGGCTCTTCAGAGCATGGAGAGGCTTCGAGCGATCTGGTTATAACCGGAGCAAAAATTATTGAGGGTGTTGTGTGCAAAACTCGATGGGTTCCCACTTGACAGCTTTATTTTTATTTTGTCGAGTTTTAAAAACAATTTTTTTAGTAAGCAAGTGGTGGTTATAAAGGTTCGATATTTTATTAGATGATTATTTAATATCAATAAAAATGAGTGTTCGTTGGTAAACGCATCACTAGAGAACGGCTGAACCAATTTGGGTATGTTCAGATTTTGCAATATTTTGAAGCAAAATGAAATACCATGATAGTGTAGGATGCCCTTCGCCAAGATAGAGTGACGATCTGCGAAGGGCTGCAGACAAAAGTTGGATGGGTACAGCTGAAGACCGGAAAAGTACAACTATGACGAAGTATTCCAGTTTTGAAATAATCCGCAATTTTCATTGGCAACAAACTTAATTATGCGGTCAGAAAAAAACACGATTAACACTCTACTGCGTATATTTTTCTTTTCGAAGATTGGAATACTCGGCGCGCGAGTCCGACTCGCACTAGGCCGGATTTTTGCCATCAAATCACATGCGTATTTTATCACACTGTAAGATACGAAGAAAGATGAAATACGTGTTAGTTTCATCTTATCCCCCCAAACTAAAAGCACTTTCAACGAAAATGTCCCTGTAAGCACCTTCCTTGTTTATCATAACTATACCAAAAAAAATAATCAAATATTCTGTTTGTATGTCAAAAAAAAATGCTTTTTACTGAATACTAATGAATGTTTACAAGAAATCTATCCAAAAAAATATTTTTCATTTTTGTGTATGTCTGTTTGTTCCGAGTAATGCCCGAAATGGTTGGCCCAATTTTGATAGGACTTTCACTGGCACTTAGAAGAAGTAGCTCAGGCTAGTTTTATTTAAGAAAAAAAATACAAGGGTTTCGCGCAAAAAAAACATTTGTACAACGCGGGCAACGCCGCATGTAGCGGCTAGTGACAAATATGTATTACACTACATAGTCAAAATATGACGTTTCCTCAAATATATTAGCCGCGCGTTGCCAAGCACGGAATATTAACTTGTAGGCCTTTATGTTTAGATTTATTGCGGCGCCATCTTGGTTTCTAGCGGCAAGATGGCGGTTTTAATTAAAAATTGATGAAACACCGTGTGCACGATTTATGTATTGTTGTTTAGTTAGTGGCGGTAGATTTTGATTGGTTTTTATGCTTTGTTTTTTTAAACAACTTCATGAAGAGGAGGTTTAGCAATGAAGTGAATCATCTTGACGTGCTTTTTCAGTCTTCAGTCTGTTCATATGTGACAAACCATCAATACCAACAATATAGAACTATGGTTTCCTCAAATAGATTATAATTTTTGTTATCGTAGCTATTTCAGACATCTTCAGCAAACTTTATCATAATAAAAATACGATGACAAAGGCACAATGAGTTAAAGCCCCGCACACATGTTCGTTTTCGCTGACTCGTCCGTCATAGCTTGCGTTAGTTTGTTAGCTTTCGCGTGTTGTGTGTACCTGGCATTATGCACGAAGTTGACTATGCAACATGAAACAAGCGAGCGTGATCATCATGCATGTTCACTTGGAGACTTTGAACTGTTTGGAAGTTTTTGTTAAAAAACATCGGTAATATAAGCAACTATGATGATCAATAGTAACTAACTTTTTGGTGGAAACCTTTAAGGCGTTTAAAAAATTAATTATTTTTATAAAAACATACTCTTATTATAGTGTTTAAAACTATCAGAGTGAAAAAGTTTTTTTTTTACTTGGACTTGGTGCCTTTTCCAAAAATGTGACGATGAGGTCATAGACTATCTTATTCCATATTTATACCACGTAAAATATATTTGTCTTATTTTAATTTGCACTAATTTCTGCCTACGGAGAGGCTTGCGTTGTTTGCAAATATGTTGTGCTCAGAGTTACGGTATTTCCGGGGTTGCGATACATTCGAAAGAGAAACCGCGCCCACGGAATACAAAGGGCTTAGGAAAGAACATGGATGGGTTTTAGTCAGTAATAGTCTGACACTCCTTTCCACCCCACCCACGGCGGGAAGGGTCAATTGATGATTTCCCATTCGAATAAAAAAGTGGTACCTACTGTATTTCTTGATGGACTCTGTTTCAGAAATAACTCCCTACTCACATACCTACAAACGTCTCTTTATGTTCATCATCATCATCAGCCTAATATTATCCCACTGCTGGGAACAGGCCTCTTCTCATATAGAGAAGGCATGAGCATTGATCACCACGCTTGCTCAAGGTGAATTGGCGATTTCAGACTTAAGTCCAGGTTTCCTCACGATGTTTTCCTTCACCGTTAGCCAGTGGTGTCTAAGATATACTTAGAACGTACACATGACTTTAGAAAAGTCACATTGGTACTTGCCAGGTTTCGAACTCGCACACTCGTACACGAGAGGCAGGTACCCTAACTTAAAAGTTAATTTATTTTATGAAAATGACACTATTTCCTCTTCAAGAACACACTTCATTGCTTTTATAAGAGAGTAAACTCAAAATAACAAATAAAATCCATCCAACATTGTATGAGTATTGTATGACAATGTTTCGTGGCAGTAAATATGACGGTAAAAGCTGAGTGCGTGTCTTTTATGCGAAGATAACCACCGATGCTCGTTTGTGTGTATACGGGAGCGTATCCTGCTGAACAATTTTCTAACAGCTACAATCAGTAGCCTTGAGTGGGGCGGAAGGGAGTGTCAGATTCTTACTGACCAAACTCCATCAAATTTAATCAATTCCTTCCTCGGCCCTTTCTATTCCAGGGGCGCGGACATTTTTTTCTGTAGACGTGCTGCCTAGCAAATACCAATGTGACTTATCTAAAGTCATATGTACTTTCTAAGTGTATTTTAGACACCACTGACTAACGGTTAAGCAAATACTTATGTGAAATAAAATGTTGGCTTATAATTTATGTTCCTGGCTTTCTCTGTATGAGAATAGACCAGCTGTTTGCCCAGATACAAACCTATATATACATAACCTACATTAATACATAGGCTTAAGTAATAAGGCAGATCAAATACTACCACGCGGCACTCTTCGGTACGCGGAGCTCTTATTCTATAACCACGCGCGTCGACGCGTAGTCAGTATGTCTACGCATGTTTTATTTACAAATCGGAGAATGGCGCGAGGCAGTGTATTATCCTATCCGAATAAAAAATAAAAAACAATGTATTTTTAAGTCAAATTTTCTTCCCGTATAATACAAAAAATTTAAACATCTCACACTTACTAAGTAAGTATGACATTAAAGCGAAGTTATAATATCTCACTATTTATCAACATAGTTTACAGATAGTCGTTACGTAATGAAATATGCTCTTACGGTAATAGCTCGAGATAACATTGTTTTCAAACTATTTTGCTGTCAGGAAACAGGATAATGGAAGAAAACATTGTTTGAGACTCTTAGACAACATTTGTGTATATAGACCAAATAGTTTCTGAGAGTTTAGCCCACTTCTTATTGGTCAATACCTTACCTTTTTTATAGATAGGTAATCGTCAACTAACTCCTCCCACTATGGGGGGAGTGTCAGACTCTTACTGACTTAAACCCATCCATGTTTTATCCTATGCCTTTTGCGTTTCAGGCCGCGGCTCTTTTAAACAATCCCCCACCTTACCTATCTACCAATTACTTACTAATAAAAAGTGTATATTTGTTTGCTAGTATGTTACTTTTTATAAACCTGAATACCCTGAATTATCTTAGCATTGCGAAACAGGTTCATAAGTAATATTTTTATATACTAGCTTTCCGCCCGCGGCTTCGCCCGCGTGGTAATTCTTTTTACACCTCGGGTTACATTATTCAAGTTTTAGTAGGGATCCCTAATTATTTCTGGAAATGAATATAGCTTATGACACTTCGTAAAGATGTAGCTTTCTAACAGTGGAAGAATTTTTAAAATCGGTCCAGTAGTTTTTGAGTTAAAACCATACAAACAAACAAATCTTTCCTCTTTATAATATTAGTATAGACAAGAATTATTTATTTCTTTTCACAAAGGTGAGTTAATACTTAATTACAACATGAATTAAATAGAACATACCCACTTCCTTTGTGGGAGACTGGTATCTGCACTAGGAGATCCTATCACACAGATTACCAGCCCCCCCCCCCAGACCAAGATATACTATTACATATTGTTAAGCCCATACATTTATGACAGGGGCCTTAACGATGACGTGCCAAATTAAGAATAGTTTCGTCGTGAAAAAGAGACGGTGCTATACAACGTTAGTAGCGTTGTTTCGCTCTCACACCTGAATAGCGATTGCAAATACCCGTGGTAGAACGGCCCCAGAGCCTACTATTTGCGATGATAGAAATATTAGGTACATATTGTCTTCAATCTGGCAACGCCTTGTAGAAACTGCTAAGTAGAGGCTTAACAATTAGGCTAGCCCATTGAAATTCATAGAGTTGATTAATTATTTTATTGTATAATTAATCAATACAACGTCTTACATCAATAACAATAATTAATGAACGCATTTGACAGCAGATTTATTGATCTAAGATTTTCAGAAAGTGAGGTGATATATAATATACATAGAAATATTACTTGACCTACAAACTGATGGACGGTGGGAATTTTAATGTATTTTTTCTTAAAAATCTATAACCAATAAACTTTAAGATAAGCAATACTGAAAATACGAATTAAAATATTTTCAAAGACAGTCCAGTTAAAAATTAGTTGAATGCTAGAAAAAGATAGCACGATTGAAACATGACGTCATCATGTTTACACGCTGAGTAACTCTACAGTTACAACTACAAAATAATGTTTCGCGTGACAGGGATAGAAAATTCCCTTTCCATTTTTAAAACGTTTATTTTCACAATTGCTATATTACTTTATTTTAAGAGTAACCATGGAGTTTCTTGCTCGTTTTTCTCCATAGGAATCTACGCTTTGGAACGGGCAAATAGCTTCAACTTTCTTTTCAACAAACTGACAGCCTTATGATTTTTTGACAATTCAAAAGTGCCTGTAAATGGTCTAGTTGAAATAAATGATTTGAATTTTGTTTTTTTTTTTGAATATTTTATTTTTTCTTTTTATTTGAAGTAGGTAGTAGTCAAGTTACCAATTAGACAGAATTCACCAATAATGTATCCCATGGAATCAGTTAACAAGAACCTTATCTGTTAGATATGTTACCTAATTACTATAACTATACGACTCAATTTAGCTTGCTATAAATATTAAATAGGAATTTAATATCATAATTTCATTGCATATTATTATTGGATTAAATAAAATAGAATCATTAGGCTCTATCAAATCGGTATTTACCCAAATACTGGTAGAAATTTATTTGAATATTACCTGTCAATTAAACCGTTTAATTTGCAATCAAATTCAGGTGCTATTAATTAAAAGCCGCGGTTAAACATATCTACTAAACAATTATTTGTGTTTGTAAATAACCGTTTTAATGGTGTTAAAATGAATGCAGCTTTTAGGTTCATTATTTAATTTACTAGCGCATACCTCAGCGTCGCCCGCGTTATTCAATTAGGTACCGCATCTTGAGAGAATTATAAATAAAAAAATATATGTTCTTGACCAGGTTTCAAACTATCTCCATACCAAATCTAAATCTTAATATATATAAAACTCAAAGGTGACTGACTGACTGACATAGTGATCTATCAACGCATAGCTCACACCACTGGAGGGATCGGGCTGAAATTTGGCATGCAGGTAGATATTATGACGTAGGCATCCGCTAAGAAAGGATTTTGATAAATTCTACCCCAAAGGGGATAATATAGGGGATGAAAGTTTGTATGAAACTTTGTCAATTTTAAACCGATCGGGCTGAGACTTTGCATGAATATAGCTACTATGACGTAGGCATCCCCTAAGAAAGGATTTTGATAAATTCTACCCCCAAGGGGATAAAATAGGGGATGAAAGTTTGTATAAATCTTCTTAGATTTTAGATAGTTAAGAATATTGTGTATAAATAAGTTTTGTAGACCCTAATTTTTTACACACGCTAAACAAAAGTAAAGCCGCAAAAAAATTGCCTGATTAATAATAATACTTCTTAACGCGAGCGAAGCCGCAGCAAAAGCTAGTAATATATAAATCGTTTCAACTGTTTTCCCGTGAGAGCTTAACAAACAGACAGAAAAACAGATATTCAGTGTTACTTTCCAATTTATAATATTAGTAAGAAATGAAGTATATGCGCTCCATACACACAACAAAGAGTAGAGAGCGGTGGGGAGGGGAAGCGGGGGATGTGACGCGTCACTCCGTTTGCCGTCACGGCATACTTGTGGTTTTACCCCGAAGGGGCGACAATAGGTGTTTAAAATCAATAAAGTTGGTTAAAATAGTTTTAAACCTAGAGTTGGTCTTGTCTAATAACGTTTTCTGTACAGTTTTCTACCGACGCCATCTTGTATAGCCAGACGGGCGACAGTAAACCGATGATGACTACCAAAACTATTAGCAGACCGAAACTGCACTCATTATGTCGCCCGATAGCACTCAAATAATACTATAATAGTCATAGCGATACTGCAGCGGCTCCGTGCATCTTGCTAATACTGCTCGACAGTGTAATTGCAACATTTACACTGTCGTGCAAATTGTATAACGGCTTCCTAACAATCGGATGAACGGTTGCGGCTTGCGTCAGCTGTGTGCTTACACTACAAGCATGAAAATAGACCAATTTTGGTTTCAAATTTGTGTGTTCATTTTCGTTGAGTTTCCGAATATAGTGGTGCAAATGTGCTGTCAGGCTTGTAATCACTTTTTTGTTGGATATTCTACGTGGAGCGTAAAATGATGCGAAACGAAAATTGTTGAAGAAAGTTTTGAACTGAAAAATGGCTTGGTCAAAAACTAATAATGACAAAGGCTGACTAAAAAAGGTTTTGAGCGATAATGAACTTTACTAGCATAATAATTAAATGGATGCATGCTTAATGCATTTTCTAGCTCATGCACTGTGTTGCAGAAGCCAATATTTTCCTAGAATAATTAATTACACATATCAATTACATTATTACCATAATATTGTGAAGGTTTAAAATTATGAGGTAAAATATTAATATTTACTTGCATGCTTTGTATAAGAGGAAAGAAGTTGTTTACATATTTTGTGTGTTTTATATGATATTTTAATTTAATTACTTCTCTCTCTGGTACCTCGCTGGTTTAGTGGTTGCAAGTGCGACTAGTGAGCATGAGTTTGATCCCGAGTCGGGCTCAGTGTTGTTTTTTCTAGTAGGATTTCTACGTAGCAGCGGCGAGTCTAAATTTGGACCCGGTTGATGATAATAGCCTCGCCCTTATTACGTGGTACGTATATAGGTACATAAATACAAATAATTGACAAAATGTGTGTGACAAGAATAAAATAGAAACACCATAGATTTTATTAAAAGATAGATAGATACCGCGGTTCCTAAAAACAATAGCTTCGTTAATGCGTCGACTTAGTATTGTAATGTGTGTATCTGAACCCAGTATTTTTCTTATTTTTCTAGTATTATTTTCACACAATTTCATTACAAAAAACTGGTATTTCACTTCGGACTATGTTTAAAATTATTTAAATTATTCGGAACGCCTTCCTTGCAATGGGATTGGGTTCCGATACTTCGGCATAGTAATTGTTTCCGCATTTTATAAGTACTCTGGCGGTATCTAGTCGGAGTAGCGCGGAGACTTTCATTCATCATCAGCCTATATATTGTCCCACTGCTGGCCACAGGCCTCTTCTCATACAGAGAAGACATGAGCATTAATCACCACGCTTGCTCAAGGCGGATTGGCGATTTCAGACTTTTTAGGTCCAGGTTTCCTCACGATGTTTTCCTTCACCGTTAGTCAGTGACGTCTAAGATACACTTAGAAAGTACATATGACTTCAGAAAAGTCACATTGGTACTTGCCAGGTTTCGAACCCACACACTCGTACACGAGAGGCAGGTGGCTTTAACCACTAGGCCACCACGACTATTATTTACCTTTCATTAATCTACGAGAAAAGTTTATATAGACTTTAATTAATCTATGAGAAAAACATTTATCCGATTATGGACACAATCTAACAAAAAACAACGACAGATCTAAACAATCTAATAACTTATGTACCTACTTGTACATCTCTGCTTGACCTTATGGAGGAAACAGGCGTTATGTTACATTTTAATCTAGTTTTCCTCTACAAAATTACAGCCTAGCTATTGGCTGGAACACATTCTCTAGGTTAATAGTATTAACAAACAATCTGGTTGCTGAGCAACGCAGTAAATTGCTGCTGGGTACTGCAGCCGGGTAGCGCTACGCTTGTGGTGTGGTTTGGCTTTAAATTGGCTTTCATGGCTAGCTTGCTCCTTCGAAATGCCTCTCAATATATCTCCCTAGCTGTTCCCCGCAATTTCACCTGCATCCTGAAGAACCTACTTAACAAATCCGAATAAAAATTATTCTATGTGTTAGTCTATGTTATAAATTATGTATGTAGAAAATTTTATTCAAATCTATTGAGCAGTTTAGGCGTGGAAGAGTTACAAATATACAGACATCCATTGAAAAAAACAGCAATAGTTCAGCAGCTATACGTCATGCCTACAAAAATTAATTATTTGCTTATTTTATTTTCCATACAAACATACAGAATTTCATGAACCGAAAAACATAGCAATGTACTTACATGAATATTACATTTGTACCTTCCGATACTCTATTAAAGTGATAGGCTTTTTATATACTCCAATTTCGGTAGACCATTCCAAATTTTACCTGAGAATACTACAAAACAATATAAAAGAAACAAAGAAAATAGGAAATGGGTCAACTCAAAACATCTCTAAAATTTAATAAGGTTGGCAACAATAAGCACTTCCTTGGTCCTTGGATACGTTGTTTCCTGTTTCTGGTCCTAAACTTCTATTATTCAAGAATTTAGGACCAATACTATTAGGTAATCCCTTCGATTCAATATGCAAATTGATTCAAAATAAACTTGACCCAAGCGCATCGCAATCTTGCTTCACCACACTATCAGCATTCGCTATTTGTGTCCGTCTTCCTCGTACAATAAGTCGGCTAAAATAGTCCTGCTGTTCGGGAATCATTTACAACTCAATTTTGGCCCGTCTTCCCTTGGTAATAAAGCGTAACCTCAAATACCAGCTGAAATACAATTGCAAGTTCAGGGTAGTTGTGTAGGAGTCGACAAATTTTCATTTTCGGATCCCCAAAAACTGATTAAGCTATTTTAGCCTTTATTTTTGAAGAGATAGAGATTACATGTGGTGGTGGGATAGTTTTGGAACAGTATTAAAGCATTGGTTTCAAAGGTCCAAGCTGCAGCCTGAATGAGAATTAAATACCTATTCAAGTCTTAGTCCCGTGCAATATTTATGTAAATGGCTCAGCTAAGGGGTTGATCCTGGGAAATTTTAGACTGTTGTGTAAACGTTGTACCTTTAGTTATCAAGGTGTTACGGTTTATTCATAAGGCTTTATGAGAACTAGACTGGTGAAGTTTTTGAATAGTGAGCAGTTGGTAAACTTGTCTAAATAGTTTGTGGTGACACTGGTATAAACTGGCTAGACTTACTAGTCTTGCATGATTTGATGTCGCAATATGAAAGGGCAGGATAGATAGAGGCAATATACTGAAATGACTGCTAGAATAGGATAAGAAAATATAAAACTTTATTAATCTGAACAACATGAGTGCCATGAAAACTAGGTGAAGCAATAAGCAGCGTTTTTAATTATAATGAGTACATAATTTTAAACCATTTTTTATATTGCCTATTCTGTTTTTAAACGTTGTCCCTCACAAAGAAGTTTTCTGTGTCATGGATGCATTTACAAAGATACATCACACATGCACGAACACCCAGACCCGGAAAAACTCTAAATGTCCCGTGCGGGAATCGAACCCTCGATACGCAGCGCAGCAGCCAATTTCTCAGCTACTACGCCAAACGTGCCGTCAAATATCTAAAACTATTTTGTATGAGTAATTTTTTTTGTTTTTTTTTGACCTTGAACATGTTAAAATGCCTGACAAAAAGGGTTCAAACTAAGATTTCCAAACTAACCTTAGTTTCAAAATCTCAACAAGTATTTTTAATTTGAGTTTCATATATAATTTGAGCGGACATGCCCATCTCGCATGGTCTGCAAAGAAATAGAGGTGGGACGGAATTTTTAATATCTTTTACCCACAACTTGTGAGTTGCGAAATATTAAAATGTCGCTGAAGTTATGCTCGTGTGGCTTGACGTCCATTGAAAGATATGCGAGTAATAAGCGAAGCTTTTTTTGTCGTTTTAGTTTTGTTGCCTAGAAAGTTAAATTAGGAAGATTTAAAACTGATCGCAAAAGTTTTAAACAATTTTCAAATATACTTTTAATCAAAATAACGTTAATTTATCATGATGAACGAAAGGGAATAATTCCAATAAGAAATCCAAAAGAAATTACGTTTATAAGTATGTGTATGGGATTACAGAATTGTTTGAAAGAGCTACCGCGGCATTTTTTTTTTCGGGAGGGACATCATCAAATGATCATCCCACCGAAAGTGGGCCGAGAGGCCCACGTCAGAGCCCAGTGTCAGACTTTTACTGATTAAAACCCATCTATGTTCCTTCCTCAGCCCTTTGTTTTCCGGGGGTGCTAACTCTTTTGAATATCCCACAGGAAAAAAAGGCTACGGAAAGAACACGGGATCGGTTTAAAACACTAAGAGTCTGACTCTATCTCCTGCTCTGCCCGTAGCGGGTATAAGAGTCATTTGATGATGTCCCATCCCTAAAAAAATACTTTTATTTATAAGATAATCATTATTAAACCACTGGTCGTAAATACAATCTACTCAATAAAATAATCTAGCTCGCACTGGAGGATCACCCTGACAAGTAAAGACATAGTTTTTATTACACTTTAGTGTTGTTGCGCCTAGTGTTGTACACAAAGAAGATTTAATTTATGAAACTTACCAAGTTTGCCACAGCTTGAATTTTTGCGCTTAAAACTGGAGAATTGTGGCAATGAGAATTTTATTCGTACACCACCAGTGAAAACGAGGGAAAGATTTCTTTAAATATGAAAAATAAGAGGCAAAATTACCCTGAGACCAATTCATCATCTGCCTAGCCTTTTCCCAACTATGTTGTACCAGTGTTTTACATGGAGCGACTGCCTATCTGACCTCCACAACCCAGTTACCGGGTAACACGGTACCTCTTGGTAAGACTGGTTGTCAGCCTTTCTGCCTTCTGACTACAGTAACGACTGTCAAAGATCTACAAATAACAACCGGGACCAACAGCTTAACGTGCTTTCGGAGGCACGGAGGAGTCTCGCTATGACAAAGATGGTCACCCATCCACGGACCGACCGCGCCATGCGTAGCTTAACTTTTGATCTGTCGAACCGTGCGGATGTTACTTAGCCACGAGCTCCTCACCTTTTAACAATTAATTTTGTATTTTAAAGCGATAGATAAATTTATTTATAGTAAAAGTAACCTAAGGCTTCTGTGGTTAAATCCCGAACTTATTTTTTTAAAGAAAATACAAAGGCAAGTTATACAAAAACTTAAATAAACAACCTTCCTAAAAAAGAAAGTATGCATTAAAAAAAATCACAAAAATATAAAATTCAGATATTTTTAGAGTGAAGGTAAAATATTTAAAATTCTTTTATGAAACCTATTCATAGCTTCATCTTTACAAAACATGCAAAACACTTCAATTTCAAAGATAAAAAACAAATTAATATATTAATACAAAACTCTGGCCCGTGTCAACTTAATTCTCAATGACCTTTAAAAAGATAGAGATTGGACAAATTTATTTCCGCACTAAACATAGGAAAATCGACTTTGTGTTCTGAAACTTAAGGTCCATTTCAACTGCATGATGTTGATAAGGTTTTTACAACAATTGGTCGGTGAAGTGCGGTGAACCCGTGTCGCTTGCACCTTTATAGCCTGCCTCGATAAAAGGGTTTTGTCTAACTTACCTAGACTCATTTTTAGACATGACCTTGCCGTCCTTGACAGATTTTTATCAAATAATGCGGTTTCATCCTTTCTCACAATTTCTCCCAATTACTAATACATAATTATTATAAATACAAAATTGATTCCCTTTGCTTGTTTGTTACGCTTTCAACTTTAAACTGCTGACCGATTTAGATGTAATTTAGTACAGAGATAGATTGAAACTTGGAGCAGGATGTAGGATATTTTTGTATAAGTTACGTCATTATTCAGCTTAATCGGATGCCTGACCTTAACAATACGGTAAAATTGCAGTTTAGTGCAATTTTTTATTGTCTATAAGTACACATAAAATTCTCTTGTCACAGTGTTTGTAACAAAACTCCCACAAAACGGCTTGACCGATTCGTACGAACTTTTGTGTTTATATTCATTCGGTCTGAGAATAGGGTAAACTATTTTTCATATCTACCCCGAAGTGATAATGTTCGTCCACCCCTAAAAAAAGTGGCATTGCAACGTATATACGGCTTAGCTAGTATTATATAATAAGGCCATTTCGTCGAAATGATACAACGATGAACTATTCGATATAAGAATAAACTGAAGAAATTCCTAGATCTAGTTCAATTTGAAAATAAAGTTCGTTTTAACGAACCCACGTGAAAAGTTGTTCGGCTCTTAGAATTCATATAGTCGCCGCTTCGCTTCCCGGAGATGTAGCCAAGTTTCAGTATAAAAGTTGGAAGAAAAACTTGATTTTGAATGTCTAATGCCTTCTATATTGTTGGATGAACTAGGTGAAGAATATCTATACTGAGAAATCTTTTATTCATATTTAATGTTTTTTCTGGAGCAAAAAAAATATTTAGTTAGCAAGCTTGAGTAATTTGTGGATTTTGATTAATAAATTATTAGCTTTTCCGTGGAAACCCGTGACCCTAAGGAACTCCGCCTATGATCGTTTCCAGAGTCCCATTTAACTCTACACCAAATTTAATCTAAACCGGTTCAGCTGTTTTATCGTGAAGGCGTAATAAACTCACTCGCGCATTTATAAATACTATTATAATAGAATAATGCGACATCAAAAAAAAGTAATCTTCTTTACCAAAAATATTAATAGTTTCATAAATCTGTCCAGTTCAGTAAATATTCCGGTTTTTTTTTTCTAAGATAATTTAACTAGCCCACTAAAAATCAATGAACTAAAATTTAGTAGTCGAAGGAATTTGACGTACAAACATAATAAAAAAAGTATTTTATTTTAAATACCTACTTCCTAACATTAGATACTAATATGTTCCCGATATACGTTACAAAACACATTATATGATGGATTACGTTTCCAAAACGTTATTGTATGGCGAAAAATTTACATTATAATAGGCAATGTATCATCACTTGAGTTTGAGTGACGGATGCGTAAAAAATTGGTTAAAGAAAGTAAATTAGGACAATGTAATCTATATCTAATGTATAAAACCGAAGAGTTTGTTTGTACGTGCTAATATTTGAAAATGCCCAATATTTAAGGAGGGTATAAGTTATTGGCTGTTTTTATTGATATGATCCAGCTAGTCCCTAGTTGTCTTCCCCAGTGACGACCTAAGCCGAGGTTCGTTCCCCACTAGGGAGAGCCCTTAGCGCGCAGTCACTCAGTATTAAATTTAGTTGTAAGCCTTGGCTGGAGGCCTAAATTTAACTAGGACCTCGCCACATAGTCCGGTTAAGCAGGTCGAATGCTGTTAGAAGCACGTTATAAGAGGTCATGTGGAAAAAAAATATATTGGCTGTTTCCCTACGAATTGACCCGCATCCCGGGAAAAATACTTCACCTACCCGAATTAAAATTATCCTTTATCTTTTCCCAGGATTCAAGCTATCTCCATACCAAATTTTATCAAAATCCGTTCAATTGTTTTAACGTGAAAACGAGAGAGACCGACACACAGAGTTACTATCACATTCAGTAAGGAACTAAAAATTTAACATCCTTAGAAGTCAAGCAAATAGAAAAAAATGGGCGTGCAATATGACGCTAAGGAACAAGGGCCACGGGCGGTCGAAACCACGGGGCATAGCTAGTCTACTTCATAACATTGCTTTTGCCATTTGCTTGGATCCAATTTGAGTAAGGAAGCTTTGTAATTTGCTTGTGAGTGATAGGTTCTGAAAGCAGCTGGACCAGAGTAACCCAGGATCCTATTAAAATTGAAAGATTCCTTTCATCAGCTGTGAATGGCCTTTTTTTTCGGAACCCCTTCCGCCATGGGTGGAGTGGGCGAGTGTCAGGCTCTTACCTTACTTATAAAAAAACCTTTAATCTGAAGTTTAACAATTTCTCATCTAATCCTGACTTTGATTAAGGTACCAAATTAAGTTCGGATTAACGCTGAACAATATTGTGTTTGATTTTAGCTAATCAGTTGCTAAGAAGCAGATTAAAAATTAATCGCTCTTTATAAGTAAGACGGTTACTGACTAAACCCATCTATGTTCCTTCTTCAGCCCTTTGTATTCCTTAGTAACTCTTTCGAACATCCAGAGGCCAGATGTAAAAGGCCTGAAGGTAGTGCTGTAGTTTGTTTTTTAAAGATGGTATTGTCATTTTAGCAAAATAACTAGATCTGAAGCTGAGCCTATATTAGGTACTCTATTTGGATAAATAATTGTATGTTAATAAATTATAATAAAATAAGTTTTTGGCTAAATATAGCTAATACACTTCTGTGTCTGTGTCTTCCGCCGGTGAAAAGACAATTGAATTATGATATAGAAAAAAAAATAATTAAATTGTCTTCCAAAAGCCACTAATATTTTATAAAATTCATGTTGACTGATAATTTAATCACAAAATAAGTAAATAAAAATCTAACTTTCACTAGTAAATGAGTAATATACAGCAACTTAATACAAAAGAATAAAAAAAATGAAGTTACCAGTTTCATTCTTTAAACAAAGATCAAGAATAGCTTCCTGTTCAAAATTCCTCAGCCAAAATGTGGGCCATCCCTTAATCTCTTAAGTAACTAATCATAACAGCAGGGAAACGGCTTTATCATCAATGATTTACGAGCAAAGATGGAGCTTAATCCCCGAATCAGACAAAGGGCTAATTATTGCCCTTTGAAGACTTTCGCCAAGTTCCTTGGCTAATTTAAATGGCCTTCATTTATTCTTAGTACCTTCCCCATGGAACTCTTATTCTTTGATTTCTTTGTGCAGTTCTGAAAGTTTTTAATTTCGGAAACAAGTGGGATCCTGTTGTGGCCTGTTTTGTAATGAGTTCATTAAAATGGCGTGATTTGAGTGTATTTTTTTGGTTTTGTTTTCATTTCGTTCTTTTATGAGCGCTTGTTTTGGACGTTGAATGAATTTGACGTTTTCTCTAATGTTTGCTTATATTTTTTACTTATTTTGGCAAGAGTAGTAGGTAGAGTGGCTTTTATTAAGGTTCCGTTGTCCGACAAGGAGTCTTAGGAGTTTCGCCATGTCCGTCTGTCTGTCTGTTATGTTTATGTATATCGATCACGCCGACAACGTGGTCAAATAAAAAAAAAATAATTTTTTTAGGGTGGCTCCCAAACACGTAAAGTGGGGATGAACATTTTTCCCATGCATCTCTTTATGTAGGATATTGTTAGATATGTATATATATAAGATTTCAAAGATATTAGAGGTGTGTGAAGACCATTTTTCGGTTAAAAATATATTTCGCAAATGGCTCACCCATTTGCGAAATATCTAGCTTTTAACTGTAAATTTTAGTTTGATACGAGCATCGCCCCTCTCTATCTTTTGAATGGCTCTCCCTAAAAATGTGAAAAAATTCACAGACGTAGCACATATAATGAGGCCCGACACGCACTTGGCCGGTTTTTTTAGTAATGTAGGTATTTTATCGGGAAAAATATTTGTTTATAGATTAGTCAAGTATTTTCCTTCGTTCAAATATTGAATTTAATTTCAAACAATTTTAAAATAAGTCTTTTAATTATGATGTTTATTGAAAATCGACTGCAGATCAGTAAATTAAAAAGTAAAACAGCAATACAATCACGGCAGCGGGAAATAAAGAATTTTCCTTTTTTTAACAAAACAGAAAAATATTCGCGTTCGATAAGACCTAGAGCCGTAGAAACTGTTTTAATTAAAGCAATAAATTGAGCTCAGCTCTACGACTTAGAGGATATTATTCGATACCAAATCTAGGTTGACAAAAGCACGATTAAATTCTATCTAGGTCTTAAATTGAATCTGGATTGCAACTTAGTGATTAAAATTAGGTTATAGCGTAATCTTTATTGTTATTTAATCAGATTTCCCGATGATGTAATAAAAGCGAGAGCGCCTATTTTGTTCATACGTTTTTTTATAATTATATCGTACTAGCTGTTGCACGGGTTTAACGGGCCGATTTTATAACCATCTGTTGAACTGTCGGTGAACTTGGCCCTTACTGTTGTAATTTGACAGTAACACGACAGTGACAGGGATAGAGCTCAGTCAAAATAAGTGCTTATAATGTATTACAAATGAGTGTAAGGAAAAGGACAATAAACCAATCTGTCAATGTATGACTGATTGAACCACGGCCTAGGACATAGTGTTCACTAACTACCCTCTCAACTAGCTCACCAACCAAAAAAATACTAGCGTAATAAAAAACCCAGTTGCGTAATTACAAAACCGTCTAGCGTCAGCTGCACAAATTAAAAATAAAACCCTCTCTTATTTCAGCAATACTGTTTATGTATAGCAGCAATAATTATGTGTTAGCGTTGTAATACTGTAGGTTTTGCATTTCCCACTCTTAATTAAGGGGCCGGAGTCCTGCGGCCGCGTTAGAGCTTGTTTATATGCACCAATGTCGCAGCGTTTAAGGGGAGGCCTAGTGCAGAAATATTTTTATCTTCTTTCTTTAATTTTCTAAGTATTAAGCATTTAAAAAAGTACATTTGAGTATGAAGAATGTAACCTACCCTTTGATTCCCTATTTTAGTGTATAGATTTTGTTATTAAACTGATTTTAAAATGCCTTTCGATAGCTTATTTGTAGACATAAAAAATATATTTATTTAACAGTTTTTTTCCAGTTTCTGCCACATTTTACCCGATTCCTGAAAAACTACTTGAAACATCTTAATCTTTTTCAGTTTCATATACCGTGAAAGCGTTACAAACAAACACAGGTTCGCATTTACAATATTAGCTAGGACAAGTATTTCTGTAGAATAAACTTTGCCAAATTTTTGGCACAACGTTCTTCTTTAATCTTTCATACAAAAACGTATAAAAGGCAGAAAATACGCCTCTGTCAACAATGGAATTCCACGTAAATATTTGTGAGTGAAAACATGTTTTGTTACGTACACAAAGAAGTCCAGTATCCTATAGAATTCACTTATAAGCTTACGGCATCCCATGGTCTAAGATCAAATTTTATTCAAACCCAAAAGCCTTCACCCACCTTCACGATTATCAAATCAATCAAGTCAATTTACAAAGGATTCCATCCAATTACGAAGGGTTGCTAGTTGACCAATCCGATTTGGTGGGGTTCCGTGTCTTTATTCAGCGGTAAGGGATCAAAATTGTCTATGTGGGTTTATATCCCTTGAGTTTTCCTTATGGAAAACAAAGGATTTTAATGTTGTGGTAAAAATATGGAGAGGATTATGCAAAGAACTGTGCCCTTGGCTAAATAGAACACGAAAAGCTAATAATATGCCTTCGTGGAATCACTTATCCATTAAAACTTAACTTAATCATCAACTTTATTGTTTCAGTATTAATTCTTAATTTTAAAACTGGACATCAGAATTCCTACGTATTATAAATATCTTTGGACAATTTCACACAGCGCCATCTAGCCCCAAAGTAAGCAATGCAAGCATGCATGCTTGTGTTATGGGTGCTAGCTTAACGGATATACTACTTATATACTTTTTTAAATACATACATATTATACATAGTACCCTACAGTAGAACCCGGGACCCCTTGCGTGGTATTCCGGCATGTTTACCACTAAACCACTCAGGTCGTCAAAAACGTATAATATTATAAATTACTTATATAAAAAAGTCGAAGAAATTGACTAGACTAGACTAGAACTTGGAATTCGGTTAAAACGGAAGGCGCTGTACATCACGCCAACCTTGTGTGTCTGGTTAAGCAGTTCAAAGCTGTAAAAAAGCACCCAGCAAGACCTCAATAGAAAAGAAACACACTTGCCTAGTAGTGGTCTCCACTCAAGAACCCGTTTACCAATTGTCTCTTCTTCGGCAAATATTGCTACTATCAGTGTGCTTATGATTTCACTGAAACCTCCCAATAAATTCTAACGAGGTAACTAACTATTCACGATACTTCGAGACCAGAGGGCTGGCTTATTTCTTGGACAAAAAATTGGTATTGCTATTCAACGTGGCAATGCTGCCAGTCTTCTGGGCACGTTAGCAGATGATAGCAATGTAGAGAAATATTATGAAGCTTAACCTTGATGTTTTTTTTGTACTTTATATATATATATATTTCTTATAACTTTATATTTATAGTATTAAAGAAATTGTTTTAAATCTTTAGTTTTAAGATATTTTAACCATGTTAATATGTATAATTATTTAACAAATAAATAGATACTTAAATGGTATAATTCCAGTTTACATCTGCAGCAAAATGATGTGACCAAAAAAATCTGTATTATTCGGTTTTTTTCCTAAAATTCTGCTTACCCTTAACCAGATGAGTGGTGTGCTGGGTGCAATTAGGTGTCTAAATACAACCGGCGGTGGAAATTATTTGCTTCTTTCATTATATTACCAGAGCTCTTTGAACGTCAGCAAAATGTATGCAAACCCATTTGAACCCTTGTTAGTGCGCGTAATCGTAGATTAAGCCACATTTTTTAACTGGACAGTTAGTTATGAGTGTTGTTTAAGTAAAGAAGAAAAAGAGATTTTGTTAGTTTTGCATGTAACATGTTGGAACAGGTTCTGTGTGAAACTTAAATGTTCAAGACTCGGAGAGATATTTTTAAGTTTCGTAATGGATAATTAAAATTTATTATATTCATTTATGTGATAGTTTCATAGAATTAAGATTTAAAGAATTATGGTTTTTGAGTGAAATCACAATTACCGCTATAGTTTTCGAGCAGGCGTGGCCGTCGTCAATCAATGGTCGCATGTTCTATATAAAAAGGGACTTTTGCCCTGCAGGCTCTTAAAAAATATAAAAGATTTTGATGAAATGAAAACAGCTTCCTTGACGTCAATTAAAAATAGCACAGCCATAAGGCTGTACTTAACTGTTACCTATATTTAAACCGATGAAGGAATTACTTAATGTACTCAGATACAAACTAGCCTATAACCGTCTCTATCCATTATTCCATATCCAAATATGTTCAGCCGTTTCATCGTTAAAACGTAATAAACAAACAAACAAACTCTCTTTCGTATTTAAAATAATAAGTTTTTTCTCGGGCGTTAGTTTAAAAAGAACGGCACGATGAACTATGCACTAAAATGTAAGGAGTACCATTTACGAAATTTATCTGAAAATTATGTACGAAACAATAGCTAATATTAAACCAGCCAATGAATCAAACGATTTATGAAAATAAAGCGTATATCAAGACAATCCCGTTTTTATGACACGTATTTTACTGAGAGGGTAACCATACACTGGGTATTATTTTATGTCAGTTTATTATTATAGTGAATTATTTGAAGCCTAAATATTAAACGCAAAATAGTTACAATAATAATTCAGTATTTAATTATAAATATTTTATGTGACCTAAAATTTTAGATACCATACCATACCATATTCCGGACAAATTAATGTTTCTGATCCAGCCTGTTCCTTGCTGTCCTCCCCCCAGCGATGCCCTAAGCCGAGGCCCGTACCCCACTAGGGGGTGCCCTTAGCTTGTAGTCGCTTAGTTTAGTAAGTTAAGCCCTGGCTGGAGGCCCTAAATTAATTTAAGGCAGTCGACCACCTTGAAGGTTGACCTGCGAGATGCCATACAAAAAAAAACAAATTAATGTAATGTGTGGAAGTGTAAAAGGAAAATATCAGCTAGAAATTGACTATAACACTATCACCTAGCTGCCAGATTTCCTTCTAAAACCTGGTCACCCTACACAGGTGACAGTTTTACATCGTCAATGTGTCTAGACGTTGTAAATTCTTTGATACATTGAATTTACTCGACAATCTATACGTGAAGCGACTTCTAACGTATAAAAATATAATTTCATAAGAGATTTCGATGAAAAAAATCGTCGTCTTTGGGAAATATTTTCAGCAATATTTACGTTTGACAAACATGGGACAGGTGATGTGCGGAGGTATTTTATTCAAACGCGTTTTATTTGCATTTAACATGATTACAGATGTAATGGAATTTTGTGACGTTGATATTACGTACGAAACGTCACATATTTATGTAAAATATTTGTAAATGATAACCCTCTGCTCCTGACTTTGTCTGCGTGGACTTACAATTAGGTCTAGATAAAAAATACCCTATTTATTTTAATACAGTAAACTACGTTTTTACTAAATTTTATATTGATCCATTTAGTAGTTCTTGCGTGAAATAGTAACTAACAAATATACACACATCCTAACAAACTTGAGTTTTTAAAATATTTGTAGGACTGTGTTCGTACCATTTGGGACTTTAAAATTGTGGGTATGTCGTCGTATAAAAATATTTAATAAAAGTGAATTAAAGTATTGAAAAAAGCAAGGTCTTATAGTAAAGGGAAAATCCAAAAATTTAAAAGAGTTGAAAATTAAGGTAAATTTTATTTTGGTATTTACAAAATCTAAATTTACCCATATCTTAGATTTTTATACACCTGATAGAAACTATACACCTCAGTACCTGGTATGTCAATATCCCGCCAGAATTGGAAACAACTAAATTATGTTGTCCACGCGGGCGAAGCCGCAGGCGGAAAGCTAGTCTGGGATAAATTTCAACTCATTAGGTCCACCTGTTCCTGAAAAATCGGTGGTGATACATGGACAAACAGACGGACAAGAGAGTGATCTTATAAGGGTTCCTTTTTTATCTTTTGAGGAACGGAACCCTAAAAATTATGCAATTAGCCTCTAACTCTATAAACCCCACAGTAATTATAACTAGGTCTGAAATACCCCATCATCGTTCAAGACGTGCCCAGAGCATCTCAAAACGATTTAGTGTAACAGTTCTGTCGTGTTATGGATCCTTGTCTTCAATTAGTTTGATGTTTATTTGTTTTAATTGTTGATTGGTTTGCTAATGGAGTTCAGCAATTAGAGATAACAAGTTGGGGATAAGCTACGGGTTAAGTTTTCTTTGTGACGTCATTATTTAATAGTACTTATTGAAGATTCGTACACTTCAGTGCAAGCATGGTAGGATATCAAAATTATAATGCTTAGAAAAATATAAAATTGACTAACTTTATTGGTGATCGTGCCATTCTAGTAATACATAATACATACATAATATAAATACAAGTATTTATGTTTGCTCTTTCACTTTTGTTTGTTTTTCACGCAAAAACTACTCAATGGATTTTGGTACACAAATAGTTAAAATATATGTATATATAGTAATATATGTATAATAGTTAAAATATATGTATGTATATATAGTATGTAATTTCACCAATTCCAATTTTGATGCTAAATATCATACGATCACCAATTTGTTCATTATGGAGCAATTAGCTCCAAATTATTTAGCTGCGTGCCGATTAGGACGCGTGTGCCAGTGGTTCGCAATCCCTGGTAGAGATAGTCCGGTACAATTCCCGGGCCAGTGTCTTACTAATATAATAATTCTGAAAGCTGCCTGTCTGTCTATCTTTAAAGATTTCACATAGGATAGTTTTTATTCGAGTGGGTGTGGGAGCTGGAGGGTATTTCTCTCAGAATACGGGTGAAACCGCGGGATACTGCTAGTAATATTGTAAAGCGTATGTGAGTTTCTTCATTTGTTTAAAACTAATGTTCTACTTATGTATCATAACGTCTACTGAATCAGACACAGCTTTCCACTTATCGACGATAACTTTATTCTAGAATAAAATTTAACCAAAACACTTATAAATTCTATTCTAAACTATAAATCGTAATAAAACTTTATAATTTGATTTAGGCTTTGATCAAACTTTGTAAATTGAATCCTTTTTAATGTTTATCTTTGGAAAGAATATTATCTTTAGACTTGGTATTACTTCTGTCAAAATTTTAAAAGGGTTGTTATTTGAAGGTTAGCTTAGTTCTAAAGTGCTTGCGAAAAATAAAAAACAATATTTTAAGTAAAACAGTATTTTTTTTCTGGACGACAGACAGACACCGTAGAGGCTCTTTGTCTCAGACCCCTTAAAGTGCATTAATTTAAAGCTGTTTGTGCCAGCTGTTATTTGGAGATATTTGGCAATTATTACAGGTAATTAGAAGCCAGATAATCTAACACAGCCCACCTGACGGGACTAACTGACCTCCACAACGCAGTAACAGGGTTGTGGAGGTCAGTTTGGCAGTCACTCTATTTAAAATACTGGTATAATTGCAGCCGATTAGAAGCCGACCTCAATTAAGTTGGGAAATGACTAGGCAGATGATGGATATAATTTCGAAAGCCATTGTAATGCACATTAACTGTAAGCAAAATCAATTTGGCACGTGAATTTCACAGTGAAGGGGAATATTTTATTTGTTAGCGTTATTACCATTTTACACAACATTCTAACTTATATTATGATGCGAGTGAGTTTGTTTGTTCGTGGAGACCTTAATTTAATTAATTAAATTAGAACCTCGCCACATTGTCCGGTTAAGCAGGTCGAATGCTGTTAGAAGCACCCTACAAAAGGTCATGTAGAAAAAAAAAACTTGGTTACTGCTTTTTTGTTAGTTTTAAATAAAGTTTAAAACTCGATAAAACAGCCGATTTGGGTGAAATTTGGATCAGAGATATGTAGGACCATTAACAGCTGTTTTCAATAACCTATCTATCCTTAGATTTGCCTAACTGAGATAGGATTTTGACATAAGTAGTATGGACCTTATGTTAAAATTCTATCTTTAGTAGGATAATCTACGGACAGATAGGTTATTGAAAACGGTCATAAGACGGTTAATGGCTACTGTTTGCGTGTGTTAAGTACCTAGTTTTTTATTATAATACTCCTGAACTAAAGTACCTACCTCTTATTGTAATGTTTTTGCACGCCATCCAATGGTAGGATACGGTGAAAATATTAATTTATTATTAACACCTATTGTACCATATTCTGGCAAATACATTTTATTGATTGATTGATTTCCTTCTGAGGGTGAAACCGCGTAAAACAGCTACCAAATTATATTATTATCAACCTGTCTAATTAAAAACTAAACCATATTTCACTACCACCCACAAAATTTAAGCAGACCTCACGAAATAGAGTGTCAACTAAAATCAACGTGGGCTGTAATGGCCGTCGCAGCGTCAAGGAAATTAAGTGGGATCTACACTGACGGGATTAGTGCGAGAGCTCTGACGAGGGTAGCAGATGCACCTGTGACTCTTTCGTGCCACGGACTGGGAGAACAAGAAGAGCCTAGACATAGTGCCTTGGAAATTGCAATGAAAGTGAACTGGGAAGACAAATGAAAAAAGTTGGTGGTAGAAAAATACAGTACCTAGCTAATTATGCATTGTAGATACACTAAACTGATTAGAAGTTTGATTTGACAAGCTGAGGACCGGGGGATATGGCGCACAAAAGGGTAGACTTATGATATACAATGTATAGGATGATGATGACGAAACTGAATACCGTTGACATTATAATAGTTAAGACCTGATGTAGAATTCTAGTACTTGAAGACTTTGATGGGAAGTCAAATGGTGTATGATAAAGTATAATACCAACGTGTGCCAAAGCCAGTTGAAAACGTTCCTCTTTTTTCTATAAATTATATTTTTATTAGTAACTGCAATTAGTTTTCAACCGTTATGATTAATTAATTATCAAATAATATTTAAAAACAACAAAAAAAAACAATAGTCAAATTGATAATACGTGGATGTTTGTTTGAGTTTTAGCAACTCAACAAAAGTGTGAATACATTAATCCAAAGAATAAGTATTTAAAAAAAACATGTTAAAAAAGTGCTTAGCTGTACCTACGCTATGTTATATTTCAAGAACCATAATAAGCAAATAAATATTTTAAGTTTGAGTTAGAGATATCCCTCTTCCAGTATTTTTAACTCTTTTGCATAAAGTAAATATGCTTGACCCATATTTCCATACTCCGTGAATCAGTTTACAGACTCCGACTTGTGTTTAAAACGGCGCTGTTTTAATATAATTTATGAGGAATTAATTTATTAATTTAACTTTAACATTTTCACACTCAATTTCTCGTAAAGAGCGAATAGAATTTTAATTAGTCTGCTCCCTGGAGCTTTCGTGAACAGAATTTTGTGTGTTGGACGTAAAAATATTACGAGTACGTAGTTGTTATACGAAACTGCGAGTTATAAAATAAATGTCAAATTGTCCAAAAATTGGATTGTGGAAATTATTATTTTTGTTATTGCAAACAGGATTTTCTTCAAAAGTATATAAACGAGTTACTGCATTTTTTATTTAATTTGCGAGCATTAATTAAAATTATGTGTTACTAGCTATTGCTCGTGGTTTCACTCGCATCCTGGGAGAACTTCTTCATTCACCCGAATTAAAAGTATACTGTGTAGTAATCCAAATTATAAACTATGTGTGTACCAATTTTCATCTAAATATATTTAGCAGGTTTTCCGTGAAAGAATAATATTTGTAAGATTATTACTATGCACAAATCTGCCTGCTATGAAAACTCACATGAAATATCCCCTTAACACTTTGCCCGAGTCGGGAATCGAACCTGCTTAGTAGTCACGATCACCTTTAACCTTCGTAGCAGTGGCGTGCAGTTCATATAGGCAAAAAGACACTGCCTACCCTACATAACTCAGAAAATATTTACTACTTATCTTTATTTTATTTTAATAAGTATCTAATATTTTATCTCAGAGTAATTACTATTAATAAAAAAATCTTGAAACTTAAATCAGCTCCACCTGTCGAATATTGGTGGTAACTATTACGAAGAATCAATACTCGCGATACATTTCAAAAACACACAAAAGTTTGCGCGGTACTAGGGCGCCCCTTTTTTTTTTTTTTTTTTTTTTTTTCGGATGGGAAATCATCAAATGACCCCTCCCGCCGTGGGTGGGGCGGGTGGGAGTGTCAGACTCTTACTGACTAAAACCCATCCATGTTCCTTCCTCAGCCCTTTGTCTTCCGGGGGCGCGGTATCTCTTTCGAACGTCCCGCAGCCCCGGCAGGCTATGGCCCAGTGGGAGGGCCCCGTCGCTTATTGCTGACAGCTCTTTGAGGCGCGCGTGGAACACGAACGCGCCGTCGACGCGGGTCTGGTCCTTGCCGGACGGCGAGCCACCCATAGCTCACCGTCCGCAGCCCCGCGCCTACGGTGGCCGGGAGTCGTCTCGCGGCTCCCGACGCCCGTGGCGTCTCCCGCGGCGGCTGGGGCGTGAGGACTGTCGCTCCCTCACGCGTTCCGCCGCCTCCTTCTCCAGCATAACTGATTCGCAGAAGGAGGTGACGGCCTCCCATTCCATCTCGCTCCGGACCATGGCCTGAACCAGGGCCGGACGCGAGAGGTCGCCGCCGCCGATCGCCCCTACGAGGACACGGCGGTGCCCCGCCCAAGCGGGGCAAACCTCCACCGTATGCTCCACCGTGTCCTCCGGGCGATCTACACTAGGGCGCCCCTAGCGAAAATAGACAGAAAACGTGATTGCCTCATTTCGTATAATAGTATTTGTAAGAAGACTCGTAGACATGCGAATACAATGCAGTGTGCGTTCGTATAAATATTTTGCACACATTGACACAAATTACGCACACAAATAACAAAAAAGGCTGTGTCTTTTTGCGATTTATACGACGGAAACATCGGTTCGGAAACCTTCGGCTATCGACAAGGCCACAAGGGACGGTGGCCGATGTTTTCCGAACCGATCTACATTATGATGTAATGTAACTATTTTAAAAAGTAGCATGTTTTGACTTTCTTATCTCTAAGTAAACAACATTTCTTTTAGTCGTATTTTTTTTTCTGTGACGTGAGTTTCGCGCGCGTCGCCCGCCGTTGTTATTGTTATCTGACTTGTTCTGTGCTAGCGAATATTTCTTAATATTTTAATAATAGTAAGTTTTAAGCGTTGATAATAGTGTGAAATGGAATATATTCACTGTGAAAGTTGTTCAGGTGGTGTGTGTGTGTGTATAGAAAATTAAAAATGATGCGTTTGTAAAACTATCTTTCGAAGAAAAAAACAAGTGATAGCGAAAGGCCGCTGCACCTATACACCAAATCAGATACAATTTATACAAACTAAAGGTATAGTCAATCAATCGTATATTCAATACTAAACAATTTGATTCCTATTATTAGCTCTCGGATTGCATACACGCTATTTCCCTTACTTACCTACTATTTTACCGCAATAAAACCGTCTGGAACGACGCAGGTTTCACCTATTCATATTTATCTCCTACGGTAGAAAAAACCACGAGCAATATGACTTAGAAGCTTCCGTACACTTGGAGAAAATCGTATTGAAACACGATGAAAGTAGATCGAAACCGAATTATTATTCAATCACTTTTTTATTGTTAGTTTTTGAAGTAAACATGAGTTCACTTTACGTAAAAGAATTTGTTCCTCAGTGAATAAGGGAAGTTATTAAGAGAGGTCAACTTTCATGCGAAATACGACTGAGTTATGGAAAACTATTTACGAAATTGCTCTTAGATATTCATGTGCAAGTTTTTTTAATCAAATCTGAATCTATGATTATTTGAGGCGGCATATTACATGCATCATTATTTGATCGACAAGACGACGAACCAAAACCAACATGCGGAATGTATTTTTGAAAAGTGGGTACCAAAGCCAGGCTGGTGTCACCAGGTGTCACTCAGCAGTTTAGGCACATTTGGCCCGTGCGCAGCGCGGCGGCGCATCTCTCGGGCAGGCGTACCTACCTATCGTAGTAAGGTCGTGCGCTGCTCGGCTCGCACGCTAGCGGCAAGCCGCTTCGCGAGTAATTAAGATAGGTACCTACCTATCGATTTTCCGTATAAAAACTTTTTGGCTTTTCTGCCTACCCTACCTAAAAACTCTGTGCACGCCGCTGCTTCGTAGGTATACCTACCGGCCTACCTTGAAGATCAAGCTACTGTAGGTACTTGCGTTTTTAAAACCAAAAGTTTTAAGCTTATTGGTACTTTTGTTTTTTTTGTTACGACATCCGCTTTCATTAAATATTTCACTAAGTTCGTTAAAGCGTTGCAGTGTTATTCTGGGTTTATACTATGACACTATACACCGTACACTCAGTGTATACAGCAAGTGTCTGAGTGTAAATAAGTGTCTGATATTTCTTGTGACATGAGAAAAGTGTCATCACACAGAAACTGTTGGAGCGTGAAAAGTGTTAATATTTATTCTGACATTTGTGTCATTTCTATTATAGTGTAAGCTTAGCTTTAAATACCATAACTCCTTAGCTCAGTAACTGACAAGTTAATGTCAGTTGTGAAGACAAGCTGATAGATCTTCGCCTTCGGCTTCATAATACCTCTTGCCTTTATATCAGCATAAGAATATTCAATGGAATTGTCTCTGAAACACGTGTCTACGAGTTGGAAACCTAGCAAGTACCAATATGACTTTGAAAAAAAAATATGATGACCTGACTACCATCACGTGTTTTGTAATCACTATTCCGGTGTGAGGGCGAGACACAGTTACTAACATCGTATAGCGCCGTCTTTTTTTCACAACGATAATACTCCTGCTTTGGCTCGTCATAGTAAGGCTCCTAAGCGTAATGAAAGAGGTTGGAAGTCACTAATCCAATATGAGGAAGTTTGGCTTCCTCTGTATGAGAAGAGGGCTTTGCCCAGCACTGGTACGTTATTGGTGTTGCTGTAGATATGTGACATATTGTATAATGTTTGTGGGAAGACAGACCTCATCTTGAGTATAGACTGTTGGGTAGCATTGTTGTGTTAGCACATCACGAATTACCCGAATTTGTGGATTACCTAAATTCAAATTAAAAAAAAATATGCCGGTTTCTAACTTCATGACGATTTTTTTATTTATATATAAAATGCTTTGTCCTGAATGACTGACGGATTCGGACACAGCCTGAACAGTTGATCGTAAAGACCTGAAACTTGGAGGGTGTACTCTTTGTATGACGTAGGCATTTAATAAGAAATTGATAAGGATTTTACGAAATTCTATCCTAATGGGTGAAAAAGGGGGGCAAAATTTGTATGAAACTCTGTAGTTTTTTATTTGAATTCGTATAGCCCACGCGGGCAAAGCCAGAAGGCAAAGGTAGAAAGCTAAAATAAAATTACGCTTTCACGGTAAAACAGCAGAGCCGATTTCAATATCATTTGGTATGGAAATTGACTGAAACTTGAAAACAAGAAAATAGATAAAAAGTACTTAACAGAACGTGTACCTAAAGTGCGATCTAAATTTCATATGAAATTAATAAAAAAAAACACGCATTTAGAAAATTAATATTCTGAATATCTGACCGATTTGATCTCTCAATATTAAGATTAATTACGCCGGTCGGTCGTATTGACCTCACAAACCCTAAGCAGTGTCAAGGTCGCCAGGCAGTCGCCCTTTTTAGTTTGTTTACCCCATCACTATGCGGTCCAAGCGGTTATAATGGTTACGTCTTAGATTTACTATGTCTGGCGCTCTCTGGGTGGTCAGCCTAGCTTGAATATTAGCATTTTACTGATAAATGTCCCCTGACTTTAAATTTTAGCGAATAGCTATGAAGATCAAGAAGTCTTTAGGACCCTTTTGGTTAGAATTTCTAGTAAAATGCGATGACTGATGGCCTTAAATTTCTAATGGCAATCAGAGGGCTGATAATAATTAGGTTTTAAGATAGATAACTTCATCTATCTATTCTAAACATGTATATAAAATGCTTTGTTCTGAATGACTGATGGATGAACGCACAGCCTAAACCGCTGATCGTGGAGACCTGAAACTTTCCGAAATTCTAGCCCTAAGGGGTGAAAAGGGGCGCAAAGTTCGTATGAAACTCTGTCATTTTTAATTTGAATTCGTATAGGTTACGTGGGCGAGGTCACTGCGGATAGCTAGTTGTACATAAAAAAACCGGCCAAGTGCGTGTCGGGCCACGCGCAGTAGTGTTCCGTAGTAGGTCTCAGTTAGTCGACTATAACTCTGTAACCGGTTAAGCCTACTTAGCCGTGATAGTTTTACTTGTAAGTTCATTACATGTGCTACGTCTTTGATTTTTTTTCATATTTCTAGGTACAGCCATTCAAAAGTTAGAGGGTAACTCGTATCGAACAAAAAAATTCACTTAAAATCTAGATATTTCGCAAATGGCTCGCTTAACTGAAAAATGGTCTTCACACACCCACAATATTTTTGAAAGACCTATCTAACGATACCCCACACGAAGGGGTACGCGAGAAAAAAAATATTCATCCCTACTTTACATGTTTGGGAGCTACCCTAAAAAAAAATATTTTTCAAAATTTAAAAAAAGCGTATTAATCATTAAGCGTCGTAATTTTGCCAGTTAACATTATAATTATATCAATAGGTTTAGTGGGCAATGTGCAAAGAAATTTTTAACAAGTGCTTTTAACAAAGAGCCCAGTCTGTGAATTAATAAAAATACTACTAACTAATATCATTAAAATGCGATACTGAGTTTGTTGCTTAGTTTCTGGGTAATACTTTCTTGGTAAAAAGTCAAAACAGATTTGGATGAAATTTATTACCCAGATAGATGAGACCCTGGAGCTGGTTATAATTTTTATTCGAGTGCGTGTGATAGTTCCCTAGCGACGGGAAACATCTAGTACCTACATAAAATGAATCTTATTCTCAAAGGAAAAACACGTCAAAAAGACAAACAATTTTACTTTACATTCTTATTTACAGCATTGCCACAATATTCCTAGATACAAATGTACTGGCGCAGTGCCAATGTTGAAGCTAAAAACGTGGCTTACTCCGTGCAAATGTCCTCAGCAAATTGGGAGCGACGCTCTGAGCCTCAGTGATTGATATCCGCTGGGAAGCGCAATGATACTCGCTTTTGTATAGAATTAGACAAGACTTTCTCATATTGCGCCTGTCTTTTGTTTTTGGTTCCGAAATTAAAAGTGTTTGGTGAGATGGCTGGGGCTTTTGCAGTTTTCATGAAGCACGAGGCGAGTGGATATAACTGCAAGGATTTTCTTCAAATTATATCACACTAGTGAAATAGAGACTTTTATGACCGTATATTTTTTTGCTGCAACCAGCTGTAACAGCCAAAAAAATATACGGTTACTTATACGTGAAACGGAAGAACTGTCATTCAAGATCTGTCAAAATTTTGCTATTGTTTCATGTTTATCGTTTTAATATGTGTGATATATGTTTACTTATTGATGTCATAAAAACATATTAAACGTATGCTAATTATTATTGGTATCATGTTTTGTGATAATCGTAATATAAATGATAAAAAATTTGGTGCAACCGGCTGTTAGCCTGCTGTCAGTAACCTGGGTTTCTTAGCGTTTTGACGGAAGGTGGAAAGAATAAAAAAAGAACTTTATCTGAAAGCTCCCAGTTACGGTTAGGTATATGTTTGAAGTACTTAATCAAAAATGGTTGTTGCTGAGTGTATCCACTGTTTTCAATAACTTATCTATTCATAAATTGGCTTACGAAAGGTTTTTGACATTCGTGTACGAAAATTATGTCTGAAATTCTATCTCTAATATGTAAATCTTCTTGATTATTAAATGAAAACATACGGAAAATGTCCGTAATATGGATCCGTTTTATTTAAGGTTTCATAAATCTCTAAAATGACTGAACAGATTCCAAAAATTCTTCCTCTAATGGAGAGTTTAATTTTTTGATCACTTTAAGCTCTGTTAAATGTTCATACAACGCTAGTTATGCCGTGGGTATGAAATAAAAATTCTTGTCTTACCTTGAATAATGAAATTTCCCTTTTGACTGGTTTTGAAAACTTAAAATATTTTTCTATTTTACATCTGAGGTGAGCTACCCATCTAAGCCAAACCGTGTGACCACAGCCTAATACGAATTGGCTGCAAGTGAGTGCATTCCGGAATTTGAGTTACGGATTCCTGATACATCGGGCGAGGAAAGCAAAAATTCTGATCCGCAACTGGCATAGCACTTGCCAAAACCGGGCAGGGCTGCACCAAAGCGGATTATACCGGATGATACTGGATTCGGACCGGACCAAACCGGCCGTCGTTGGAAAAAAACAGTAAATGTTTTAAAGAATCATGTGCAATTCTGCACTGTAGGTTATAAATTATACACTACATACATTGCAGACAAACAAAGCAAGTTATATTTTTTTCTTTTGTTTTTCTTGTGTCTATTTACGCCGTAACTAATTAATTGGCGATAGCTCATTTCTTAGAAAAAGATTGGCTAGACAATATACAACACACTTATGTAGGTATCCTCACTCAGGTAAATAATTGTTCAATCTGTACAAATATGTTGTCTTGTGTGTACAAAAAAAAATCACCCTACTTTAGTGTATAGGGGTGGTAAAATATGCCTGTTAGATACTGAAGCTTGTAGACATATTATAAGCAACTAGTATTTCTCCCGCGACTTCCTCCACGTTTAGGGAAGACTTTCACATACAAAACGCTTAGAAAGGATAACGGATGGGTTCTAATCAGTGGAATCAGATTATACACCCTTCATTTCAGTTTACATTTCATTATTTCCCATCCATAAGAAAACTACGTAATTTGTTGCACTAAGCTTTCACGACTAAAAATTTACTTATTTCTAAGACAGAAATGAGAATATTTACACTAGCATAGCCAGGCCAGTAAGTAGACACCTAATACGTATATCGGCTAAAAATATCACTTACAAAGACAAACTCAAGGACACTCTTATATTATAATACCATATATATAGTGACGTCATTGTTAGGCATAAAAGGCACTTACGAGCCGCGACGACGGAATTAGCCAAAACGAGTTCGTGGAACGACCCCTTAATATCCCTGTTTGTTTTGCCCGATGGAGAACAGAGTTTAGGTATTTTTTTAGCACAATACTAGTTATTATAATTGGAAGACACGTGGACATAGGTCTGTTTATGACAGAACGCAAATATACATACATATATAACAGTTGTGAGACTTCAGAGTCCCACTAAGAATATCGGAGCTGAAAATAGATTTGATGAAAAATAATTTGTTTTAATATTTAAGCTATATATTTCAATGGCGATCTACATTTTATAATTTATTTGTTGACAAACTGGCTGATTTCCGCGGTTCCGCCTGCGTTCCTAAGGAACTACTTAACGCACTCAGATAAAAAGTAGCTTATAACCATTTCCAAAGTCAACCGTCCATCTATCTCTGTATCTCCACATTTCATCCAAATTTACGCCTGGCTGCTAGTTCAAAATTTAACAGGAAAATTTTCAATAAAACTTTGCTTCACCCAATAACGCTGGCTCCTTTCTCATTCATATTCCAATTTGACATTATCATTTACGACTAATGAAATGATATGAAAAGTATGTTCGTTGAGCATAAAGGTAATCCCGGAAATTAACGTGAAATTCATCAAAACTTTAGTGTACCTCCATACGGTATGGAAACCTATGAAAATAAATATTAATATTTAGCTTTTCGTACACGTCGCAACACATCAAAGAGCAGGATACTCAAAGAAACCATAAATCCAGTCAAAGTACGTCGTCTGCCATTTAAGAATGCAGTGCATAACTGTATGGTACAAGCCATGAACTTTCATACATTCATAAAATCACGGCTTTTTAGGGTTCCGTAGTCGTCAAGGAACCTTTATAGTTTCAACATGTCCGTCCGTCTGTCTGTCTGTTTGTGGCATAACTCAGAGGTTATGCCGCAGGCAGACAGACTATTATTTCTAGCTGAAATTTGGTCGTCAAAGTGGTAAAATATTATTTTGTTTTTTTTAAGGTTTCTCCCATTCAAAAGTGGGGATGAATATTTTTGTCTCGTGTAACCCGTCGTGTGAGATATCGGTCTTTAAAAATGAAAAAAATATATATTCGTCCCCACTTTACGTGTTTGGGAGCTACCCTAAAAAATATTTTTCAAATTTTTATTTTTTCACTTTGTCGGCGTGATCAATATACATATTATATAATTATGTATACTAAATTTCAGGTTTTTAGTACCAAGGACCTCTGAGCTTTGCCGCGAACAGACAGACATACATGGCGAAACTATAAGGGTTCCTTGTCAACTACGGAACCCTAATGATAAGCAATTTAAAATGTATTAAAAACTGTAGTTGTAAAGCAAAATATCCAATTATTTTATCTCTGAAAATAAGAAATATATTTTAACCTTTACCAAGAATCAGATTAAAATTTCTTTACATAAAAATACAAACAAAAGGTTTATAAGAAAACTTGTAAAAAATCTTACAGACTTAAATACCCATGACAAAGGATCTTAGCAACCCTTCTCAGCGCACATGGTGTATCGAAAATGTATAAAATACTTCCCTCTTTTTATCAACTTGCGGAAGTTTCAATCCAGTGAAGGAAAGGGGTTGTACTGGTTTCCGAAACCGATATATTCAAAGCGGTATTGTGAAAAAAGTACTTGCCTATACAATCACATATATTTCTATATCATTTACCAATAATATCAGGAACATGTTCTCTTTTTCATATCCTGGGGGCTGTATTATGACATCTTTTTGCTATTAATGTTACAGTGTAAGATTCAAACACCGTTTTTTTTAAATGAGCCTTGTATGGTAGTTACTGAAACCGTGCATAATGCTTGGAATAAAGATGAGGTTTATTTAGAAAATTCTAGAAGACTTTTTTGACTATGCCGCGTCATGGTGGTATGATTGACCTATATGCCGTGACGTCATACGGCATGACGTTCACTTATGCTATCATGCCACCTTTCGACTGCTCCCTACTAAGTATGCATATTTTTATATCTTTTTTCGGTTTGGAAATCATCAAATGATTTCTCCCGCTGTTATCAGACCGGGAGGGAGTGTAATTATTAGAGTTCCGTATCCAAAGGGTAAAAGCGGGCCCCTAAGACTCCATTGTCCGTCTGTCTTTCTGTCACCAGGAGATAATTGAAAATTTCACAGATGATGTATTCTATTGTCTATTTCTGTTGCCGCTATAACATGAAATACTAAAAACAGAATAAAATAAATATTTAAATGGGGCTCCCATTAAACGTGTTTTATTATTTACTACAGTGATAGACGGAGAAATAGAGAGACTACAGAACCGGTGCGTGAGTACGACTAGTGCTTGTCTGGTTTTTTTATTTTATTGAAAAGAACAAACCTTATTTACCCAGTATATTGCCAAGGTTACACCTGTGTCCTTACCCGCTACCTCTTAATAATTGTGCCTAAAAATGTAATTTGAAATCGTTTTCGAAGCGATTCGGGCCGAACGATTGCTTTGTCTCGGCACATGTGCTGTGCCCATAAAATGCAAAGGCTTGCTTGTTTTCTAACTTTATAACAGTTGTATTTTGCATTGCCCAACCTCTGTATCGTTTTTGTTTTCACTTTAATTTTATAGTATTTGGCAAGAGTTCGATTTAGAGATAGATTAGTGAGGTGCTGGATGAAATTCTGTCCTAATGTAATCTTTTTGGCTGTTTATTGTACTACAGCAACCATGAGGTGTTTAAAATAATGTAAATACATCGCTTGGCAATATGTAATGTGCCTTGCAGATTTTTATATAATTTGCATGTTAAAAAAAACTTTACGCATAAACTAAGACTGTTTTATGTTGGTATTTAAAAATTAAGAATTTTATTTTACATAAAACAAGTGTAATCCCTATATTATGTATTCGAATACCGATGTAAAAATTCTTTTATTAAAATACCATGTGAAGTTACTTTGTCTGTTACTCATTAACTGTAAAACGCCTGAACCAATTATGATGAAATTTGGTACAAAGATAGACTGGAACTTAACCTCAAGGTGCGAGTGAAATTGAAGGATTTTTTTTTATAAACTAAATAAAAAGAATACCAAAGAAACTCGTAGAGAGCCTGTCCTTTCCTCACTCTATCATTTCAGAGCATTTCTGTCGTCTCCCCAAGAAAAACAATTAAAATAAATCACCCTTAATTCCACTTAATATTTCTAGCACCAAATATTTTCTTCTCTAATATAATTTTGAGAATTTAATAGCACGTAACGCTAACATGTTTTACGAGCTCGTAAAAACACCTCCTGGCCTAAACGTGGGGCCACAGAAACCAAGGGCGAGTATAATTGTTCCACGAGAGTACCGCTACTAAAACTTAATAGTGAATTAAATTTATTTTTGCAAGCATTTGCGGATTTGTTAAGCTTCGCGTAGCTTGACGACTGTGGGTTGGACGCTCGTGATTTCATTTAAATAAAAAATACTTTAATTAACATTTGTAGTTTACTGAGCGAGCGTGTAGTATGTATCTGTAGTTTATTTTACAATAGTATTTTTGATAGATATAGCAATAGTGGCAGTTTTTTTTTGTGATAAATAATTATTTACATATCTTGCCTTTCATTGAAATAAGTTCATGAAAATATAATTTTATACAGGAATTTTATATTCCTGTATAAAATTAAAAATTACATTTGTTTCAAGCATAATTAACGCTGGCCAAACATCTACAGAAGAGCCGTCTTCAAAGTAGGCTCTTTACACGCCACTGCAGTCATAACCTCAACGGCGTCTACCCTTAATTGGTGTTACACCGAGAATTACTAATCTCGAGACTTGATGCCGTTGTTAAAAGTCAGCCTTTTTGCCAGGCCTGCGTAATAAAAAAGCTATCCAGTTAGAGTTGTTGCTTCTAATTGTTTTATTTTCTCATCTGGCGTTTTGGATTGCCGTTTGGCGGGCGATCGGATTGGTGTTGTAAGGTTATAGCTTTTTTTAATTGGTTGGATTAGTTTATTGATTTTTATTTTGCCATTTGAGGCGCGTGCGGAATATCAATTTGCAGTGAGTTGATAAACTATATAAAATCTATCATACTTCTTTGGAATTCTGAAGACAATGATTATATTTTATTATTTTTCATTTTAAATATCAGAATAATATAATAATAAATTAAAAATTAATTACTTTGTTTTTGATATTTATTTAATAATAATTAAAATTTGGTATGTACGATCGATCAACAACGACATTACGGTATTGATACGACATTTTATAGAATGCATATTTAAAATGATTATTATTTACACCACCATCTTCGTTTTCTCCATGTAAACCTTTATGGAGTTGATATCCCCAAAGACAAAAGAACTCTTCTCCCCCAACATATTAGGTAATAAAGTGTAACATAAGGAAAACACCACCACAAATAAATAGTCAAATAAAACTGCCGTTTGGATTGGCCCCCAGCATCCAATCTTCAAGATACATGTACTTATTGGCCTAATTCTCTTTTAGGTTTTATTGTCTTGAGAAAATTTGTTTTGCCTTAAATGACGGAACTTAAACAGAAAATCAGGTTACTATTATGAAAGAAGATGGTTAAACATCTTTTTAGGGTCATGACCAGTAGCTCAGGAGCTACTGATGGTAACATAAGGTCTTCTATTCTAGTTCATTAAACTCCGTTGAAGAAAAGAAGTTTCTTTTTATAAGAATGCTGGCTAAAAAAAATCCAGCATCAACAAAAACTTCTTATGTGCGATCTTAGTGTGCTTATTGTGTACAAAAAACCGGCCAAGTGCGTGTCGGGCCACGCGCAGTAGGGCTCCTTAGTAGGTCTCAGTTAGTCGACTATAACTCTGTAACTGGTTAAGCCTACTTAGCCGTGATAGTTTTCCTTGTAAGTTCATTACATGTGCTACGACTGTGATTTTTTTCAGATTTCTAGGTATAGCCATTCAAAAGTTAGAGGGGGGGGGGGATGCTCGTATCGAACAAAAATTTCCACTTAAAATCTAATTATTTTGTAAATGGCTCGCTTTACCGAAAAATGGTCTTGACACACCCATAATATTTTTGAAAGACCTATCTAACGATACCCCACACGAAGGAATAGAAATATTCATCCCCTCTTTACGTGTATGGGAGCTACCCTAAAAAAAATAATATTTTCAAAATTTTATTTTACCGCATTTTCGGCGTGATCAATATACATATCCATACCAAATTTCAGCTTCCTAGTAACAAGAACCTCGGCGCTATGCCCTGGACAGACAGACAGACGGACATGGCGAAACTATAAGGGTTCCTTGTCGGTCTACGGAACCTTAAACAATAATGATTTAAACACTAATAGATAACTACCATATACAGTATCCACCCACGGCGGGAGGGGTCATTTGATGATTTCCCATCGGAAAAAAAAATGTCCAAGATTCCAAGACTCACAGACATTACTTCGTTAAGTGCAATGATTTTGGGAAACTAAAAGTACATAAAAAGAGTATTAGTACAAATCAATACTCAATAAGTGTCTGCAGGACTTCACCAAAAAGGTTAAATAATAAAAAGAAACTTCATGGGAAGTAAGTAATCATCTCTCAGATAAAGAACAGCCAATTGCATTTTAGTAATCTGATCACGTCGCAGAAGCAACAGATGCCTATAAAATGAAGGAAGCTAAATCATAAAATAGGAAAAATATTATTTCCGAAAGCCAATTCTTACTTCATAATAGTTCTCGAATGGATAAAGTATGGAGTTCTCATCCTTTTGTGGTAATTTTATCATGGGAGTGAAATACTTTTATTTTTCTGAGTTCTAGTAGATATAGTTATTTGGTCCGAATTTTATTAGCACTCCGACTTTTTTTCAGAATGCGAGTCTGGTTAAAGTTTGCAATTTAATTATGAGCAACGGGAAAATTGCTATCAGTTTTTTTTGGTTTTACATTTACAGTAGATAGTAGGAGCGAATAAGCCTACGTATATATAATTCCTACTACTCATCATCTGCCTAGCCTTTTCCCAAATATATTGGAGTCTAACCGGTCTCCAACATATAGTGGCCTCTAGTCTAACTTAAATGGAATAACTGCCTCCACAACCCAGTTATCGGATAACAAGATATCCCTTAGTAAGATTGGTTGTCAGAGTTTCTGGCTTCTGACTACCCGTTACGACTGTCAAAGATCTAAATGATTTATTAGCCAGTATTGAGACTATCGTGACAAATAATAGCAGTTACAACAGCTCAACAAATGCAGTTTAACTTGTCCAAAAAACCTGAGCAAATATCAACTCCTCTTTTATATGCATTTAGTGCTTAAATGCCTTTTTAGTGAGGAGACAACTCATAGTACTTTGCATACATTTGCATGATGCATGTTGTAACTAGGTTTCAGACGAATATCCCGGCACAATTGCTTGTGTCACTTCGTGTTGCAGCTGGGAATATGTTACACGATCTACATAATGGCCACGATTTTCAGTACGATTTCTAGGATAGTATAAGGGAGTTGTACTGCAAAAACGTTGCCTTGATTATTTTAAGCACGGCCGCAGCAAATGTTATAAGGTACAATGAATGCGCCACTACATTCTTCTTTAGAGTATATGAGAAGTATTTGCTACCGCAAAGCCTTCTAGCGTTAAATATTGAAAAGCAAATACATAGTGCATAGTATTTTCTGTACTCTAGCTGTTGGTGTACGGCCGGGTCCAGAAGGGTCTTATCTCATCCTGATTCTGACATCGGCAACTAGGATTCATATAGAGTGTCTAGTAGTGAACTGAAGCTAAAAACGATTAAATAAGCCGCTGACGATATCCTACAACCAGTCCGCATTAAGCAGAAGGATTTAGAACGCATTTTTCAAAATATACAGCAACCGCAGTACACGTCATAAAAAAGCTGTTAAAATATTTTCTTGATTTGCAAAATTCCCGAAAATTCGACGTCATACAAAAGAAAATTACTTAACCCCTCTAAAATGCACGGTGTCCGCATTCTCATTGTACGCAATGCGGGTATAAAGTACCCTCGCACTAAAAACAAAACTAACACTGCCCACCTGTTTTCAATTACTCTAACCCTCCGATGGGTGGTCTCATTCGTGGTACATTCCCGTTGTGATTACGGAATCTTGATGGGTCTTTTGGACCCTCTACATTGTTCGGGAATATTTTTACATGCTTATGTTAAGGTTTAATGATACGTTGTCGGATTATGGTGATCGTTAATTTAAATGAGCAATTACTTTTTATGTTTACTGTGGCTTGGAAATGTTTTTGTAAACAATTCAAAATCTTGAATTATTTCTCGTTGAACGCATTAAGGAAGTTTTAAATAAGTAAAATTAAATTTAAAAATCTTTTTTCTCGTTTTTTTATTTGGTTTTTTTTTCTATGTTCGTTTGATTTATCTTTTCATGAAGCTGTTAATTTAGAATATTTCAAGAATAAAATAATATGAAACTACTTTGCTCAATTATTTTGTAAAGTGCTTTTTGGTTTTGTTGTAAATATATTTGTTTTGTAATGTACTTTAATTTATGCCTTCAAAGGCGATAAAAGCGCAGCTGTTTTTTATACGAGACTAGCTTAATAGTTTTTCACCTTGCGAGTTTAAGGACTTTTGAAAGTACTCAAAGACTTTTAAAATTGCGCTGAATATCGCTAGCACAAAAGTTATAGGTAATCATTCTTATTTTTACTTGTACAATAATGCTACTGTCTTTACGATTAGGTACGTCGTTAAGACAGAAAATAAATATTAAAAATAATAAATAAACATAAAAGTTAAATACATATTAAAATGACTAGGTAGATAAAAACCTTAAGTACCTACTTTAAATTAAAAAACCCGCACGATGAGGCAACTACTTCACGTAACCGGATAAAAATATTTAGAAATGTCTAGCCAGAAAGTCTGACCAACCAGTCTTACCAAGGGGTATAATGTTACCCGGAAAACTGGGTTGTGGAGGTTAGATAGGCAGTCGCTCCATGTAAAACACTGGTACTCAGCTACATCCAACGTAGTTGGGAAAAGGCTAGGCAGATGATGATATTCATCTATATCAGTTCAGCTATTTTACTATACAAGCCTATTAGGCAAATATACAATCAAAGCTACTATTACATTTATAATACAAGTAAAATTGCCTATTGGTTGTTTGACTAAACTTCCAAGGAGTTACATATTTCGGTATTCTAGTGAGCGCTGATTTGTAGTCATCATTATATTGGTTCAATCGATTTTTTTCTAGAATCATTGTCACATTTATTGTGTTAATAAATGCTTATTTATTTCTAATATATTATTTTACAAAATATACCTACTGCCAGGGGAATCGCTTATCACCTAAAAACGATTATCGTCCATCTTGAAGACATCTCCTAATCTATACTTATAATAAATCTGTAGAGAGGTCAATTCTGTACATTAAATATATTTCCAAAATAACTATCAGGGGGTGATTAGGGATCGATATTGATGCCAAAAATGCAATCAGTAAAATTTTTGTCTGTCTGTCTGTCTGTCCGTCTGTCTGTCTGTCTGTCTGTATAAACTCTATAGAAACAAAAACTACTCGACGGATTTTAACGAAACTTGGTACAATTATTTGTCATACTCCTGAGATGGTTATAGTATACTTTTCATCACGCTACAATCAATAGGAGCAGAGCAGTGAAGGGAAATGTTGTCATTTTGTTTAAACGCGCTAATCTCAGGAACCGCTGGTCCGATTTGAAAAATTTTTTCAGTGTTAGATAGTCCATTTATCGAGGAAGGCTACAGGCTATATATCATCACGATAAGACCAATAGTAGCGGAGCATCACTATTCCACGCGGACGAAGTCGCTGGCAGAAGCTAGTAAGATAATAAGTCACATTGTCCGCCAATCACGTTCCGCTCAACCTTGAAACATTTGCAATCTAGACTCCATTCAAATCCAACCCTCTGAATGCGAATTACCTTGGACATAACATCTTCAGTGTCATTTCTCAGTCGATTGACCAGCGTGTGTTGCGGTACATAGCGGATTACGGACTGACGGACAGACATTTGTGGTCGAATCGACCCGCGGTCGCGGCGACAGTGTTAAGGGCAGCGGGTGTTGGTATGGATTTTAGACCAACATTTAAACTAAAGTCTAATTAAAATGTATGTGGTTGCTTGGTTTAAAATAGCTATGTGTTTGGATTCAAATGAATTCTTTCAGTTAATTAAAAAAACTTTAGTAGACGTAACCGTAGAATAATGTAGAATGTAATTTTTAAGCAAATATAATTTTATGAGATTTTTTAAAAACATTGAAAAAAATCACTGTGGTATCTGTCAGTTATTAATTAACTGTCAGATTATTTGATAATAACTTAAATTTGGTTAGTTATTTTCATTATTATTATTTTTGCTTAACTTAGGTGTTTCTTTTACATAAATAACAACAGACAAATTCACATTGAATTCATAGCGTCTGTCTTGATTTACATCTTGTTAGATATTTGGATAAAGTTATTGTCATTATACTAACATAAAATTATATTATTTCAATATCTCGAATAAATAAGTTAAGTATTTTTTGGAAATTATATGTAAGTACGAGTATATCTAATAATCTAGACTAATATTATACAGAGGTATATCTAGTTTTTAAGTTTGTATGTAGGTGGTAATCTCCGAAACTACTTGACAGATTCCAAAAATTCTTTCACTGACAGAAAGCTACATTATCCCAGTGTGTTGTTGCTTGCATACAATACAAGCGACGTCGTAGTTAGGAGCTAGTTATTTTATAATCTAGACTGAATTATTACAGCAAAAATAATGACAAACAGCAGACAAACCCAGAACACAGCACTAAGTAAATTAAATAAAACCGATTAGAATGATATTTTTCGTGATTTTAGATTTAATTAAATAGCAACGTTTTGATCTTATAGATGACAAGGGCGAGCCTAAAATCTTTTTCAATCGTTTAATTTTGAAGAACCTCATCTAATGTCGACAAAAAGGAATCTTCTTACTGTTATTTTATTAATCATTCTTGACTGTTCGAATTTCCGTTGAGCGTTATTTTCTGATTAAATGTTATCAAATCCGGACTTAAAATAGAATCTTCTGTAGGTCTGTAATACGATTTTGTAATTAAAAACTGGTTTGTAATGAGAATGCAATCATATTATTTTGTTGTTGCAAACATTTCTACTGATTGTATTCGCTGAGTTTACAACTCTGTTCGTTCTTTTGTTTTTTTTTTTCTAGTCATGTAATTTGCTTAGTTTATTAAACGTTCGTGCATTTTCCGAATTAGGTTATCCAACCCCAAAATAATCAACAAAGACTGACAGATAGGTGTTGAACCTAATTCTAAAATTAGATCACCTCTTTATTTGACGTACCGTGAGAGATTTCATAATTTTGTAACAATCGTAAGAATTAAAAAAAAAGTTGAGTATGAATTTCCAAAATAGTTAACGATAGTAGATATTTCGCAATAGTTTTATTAATTAATGGTTTTCTAATTTAGGTTATATAAGTTATCCTGTTTTTAATTAAACGTAGTGTAGCTGTTTGCTGTTCCTCTTGTAATAAAAATAAATTTAAAATAATTTTAAGCAAATAAACAAAACCTACACTTCTCTATTTCAATCTTATTAACCTCGATGTCATGTGTCTTGGTATGAAATGGTAACCCATCCAGGGACTGGTCTCAGTAAACACAGCTTAACCTTAATAAAGTCATGCGGTTGTTGTTATTGAGCTCAGCCATTCAGAAATTGCTAGTAATGAAAATCATAATATTTCTTTAAATCAAGACTTCAAATTTTATTTTTTAACTAGCTTCTGCCAGCGACTTCGTCCGCGTGGAATAGTGGTGCTCCGTTCCTATTGGTCTTAGCGTGATGATATATAGCCTATAGCCTTCCTCGATAAATGGACTATCTAACACTGAAATAATTTTTCAAATCGGACCAGCGGTTTCTGAGATTAGCGCGTTTAAACAAAATGACAACATTTCCCTTCACTGCTCTTCTCCTATTGATTGTAGCGTGATAAAAAGTATACTATAACCAGCTCAGGAGTATGACAAATAATTGTACCAAGTTTCGTTAAAATTCGTCGAGTAGTTTTTGTTTCTATAGAGTTTATACAGACAGACAGACGTACAGACAAAAAAAATACTGATTGCATTTTTGGCATCAGTATCGATCCCTAATCACCCCCTGATAGTTATTTTGGAAATATATTTCATGTACAGAATTGACTTCTCTACAGATTTATAATAAGTATAGATAGATTCTTTACTTTTTAATTCTTTATTTTTTAATTCTTCTTCAAACTCTATTCCTACGTTAACGATAAACCGAAGACAAAATCACGGGTACAAACTAGTTGTATATTACAAAGAGAGAAAATTCCGCACTTCTCGCTTCAGCCCACTATCAGTTCTAGGCCTAATATCTCCATTACTGTGGATTCTAATTACGAGCTATGTTCGTCACATTATTAGCGAAGTCAGAACAAAGCACTTCGTTAGTGCTGTGAAAGGCAATACTAACTAGTGAGTTTGTTTATTTGTTTGTTACGATAAATCGGCTGAACCGATTTGGATGAATTTGATGTGGACATGGATGGAATCCTGGAGATGGTTATAGCCTGCAGTTTCAATCGCGCCACGTCTCCAGGTTATTCTATTCTTTATTCTTACGGATCGAAAACATTAGGTACTTTTGAAGTTATTTAAAAAAAAACAACACTAATTTCGTTAGGAACCTGTAACAACCTAATATGGTACGCATACACAAATAATGCTAAAAAAAATTCTAGAACCCTACCAACTCACAAACCGTACTTGTTCAAGAAACTACCAAATCTAGGCTCCAATAAAACCCCCATCTTGAAGACTGCAGGGGGGCTAGACAAGTGGCAAAACGCTAACGCTATAGAATAGAAAACAAAATGTATGGGAATGACATATAGCTAGTCGTACACGAATGTCATTCCCATACATTTTGTTTTCTATTCTATAGCGTTAGCGTTTTGCCACTTGTCTAACCCCCCAGGACGGTACCATATCTCTTATGCAATGTTGGCGTTGATATTAATTAAAGCCATACCAACTGTTATTGAGGCTTACACTAAAATTTTTTGACTGGAATTTTAGACCCGGATGTAAGTGGTGGAGGGTTAGGAGCAAATTAAAATGTAACTGCGTATGTATGTATGTAATTAGTGCGACATATTTTGATAACTCAATAAGTGTTAAATTCTTTTTCATGCGTCATTTAAAGAGGTTTAAGATTTCTTCAGTCTTGTTTTTTTGTTTTTACGATTGCAATTTATTGAAATTATACACTTTATTCATATCTTTGAATGCTACAATTTTTTTTTACATTAGGATATTTTTTTTTGTTTTAGGATCAATAATGCAACTATTTTTAAACACCTACGGCGCAAATATAGTAACTTTCGAGCCGTTTGGGGTCGAAACGCTTGGGCCATGGGGTCCGAGTTCGTGTCTCCTGTTCAACGCAATCTCGAAAAGACTGGTCGATACAACATATTTCTTTTTTTTTTTTAAATCATTTATTGGTTGAGGCTTTTTACGCTATTGCGCCAAGCCAGCCTCGTAAGGTATAACAAATGTATTTACAAAATAAATGAAAATATAAACAAGAAAAAACTCAACACAAACAGAAAAAAAACAAAATTAAATTAACTCCTCTCGTCTTAAAAATATGTCCCTAACAAATTTATAAATTTTGATACTTTGTTCCGAAAAAGGTTCCCTAAGTAATAAATTAATCCTACCATTAAACAAATTGCTGCCGATTGCTTCATATAGCAAAGGCCTAAAATCATCAAAAACAGAACATTCTACTAAAATATGGTACAAATCGTCTAACTTATTTACACAAACATTACAAAAAGGAGATGGTTTGACACCCATTAAATGAAGAAAATTATTAGAAGGTACATGCCCAGATCTTACTCTAAACGCTAACACTAAAAGTTCTCTTGGGAGATAAGTTATATCAAACCAGGGAATCCGAGGTAGCTCCTGTTGTATAGTTCTATACCACAAACCCTTTTCCGCAGTTATAGTGTTATAATGATGCTCCCACATACTATAACAAAACTTTTTCGCCCTAGGAATTAGCTCCGTAAAATAAGGATTACTATGAATATTTATGCCATCCGTAATGGCTTCTGCAGCAAGCTTGTCAGCGATATCATTGCCAGAAATCCCTACATGGGAAGTAATCCACTGAAGCTTAATATTCACTAATTTCTTTTGCAAATTGTGTATAATCTTGAGTGCTTCATAAGCTATCGGCATACCTCGCAATCCCGATACACAGCGAGTTAAGTGTTGAAGAGCACTTTTAGAGTCTGACAATATCACCACATTTTTGTACGTCAGTGTCTGAATGTAAGATAAAGCCTCAACAACAGCCGTCAACTCAGCTCTCATAATACAAGCGTCATTACACAACTTAAATTTAACACCAGTATTTGTCTGAGAATCAAAAAATGCTGCTCCAACACCATGAGTATCTTTTGATCCATCAGTAAATACATAATAATAATTATTGTATTTATTAGCCAACATCTCCGAAATTAACAATCTCAAATTAGTCGCACTTGTTTTACGTTTTGGTACATTTAGTTGATCAACATTGAAATTTACACAATCTCTAACGTTAATATTTGATATCCAGGTACCAATATTGTACATATCCAATATAGGAGATTGATGAACCATATCGTCTTTAAACTTAATGTAAATATCAATCAAAATCGGTTTTCTCTTCTTTTGCCAATAGGTATTAAAACACAAAGTGGCCAATTCTTCCAATAAACCTACAGTTACATTGTGACAAAAAGAGTTTATCCTTAACCAATACCTACAAGCCAACCAGTGTCGTCTTACATATAATGGTGGTACGCAAAGTTCGCTTTCCATAACACAAATTGGTGTTGTACGAATAAAACCACCACAAATTCGAAGTGCTCGGTTCTGCAAAACATCTAGTTTATTTAGGTGAGACTTAGCACTATTGCCATATAAAAAACTAGCATAATCAATTCGACTTCTAACAAGTGAAATATACAGTCTTCTTAAATGTTTAGGATGAACTCCCCAAGATCTTCCTGCTAAAGTTTTTAGAATATTTAAATATTTGTAAGCCTTCTCACATGTTTCGTTTATATGAGCACCCCATCTTAGAGATGAATCAAGCCACAATCCAAGATATTTTATTTTATCAACAACCCTAAGCTTATTTTTATTTATATAAAGACTGATATTTGAAAAGCATCTAGATCTATTAAACAGACATACATTTGTTTTTGATTCGGATAGAAAAAGTCCCATTTCACTTAAATTTTCCACAAGTATTTCTAATGCAGTATTCAAATTATCAATAGCTGAATTTAAATTATGTTTATTTGAAGACACATAAAGAACAAAATCATCCGCATATTGTGAAACTTTACAACTAGTAATTAATTTACAAATATTCATAGTAGCAATATTGAAAAGAAGAGGGGATAACGGGTCACCTTGAGCTAAACCCACACTGGCTTGTCTTACTGTAATATCATTTATCCCATTGTCAATCTGCAGATACCTTCGACTTAAATAACTGAAGATATATTTGCAAACTTTTCCCCCAACCCCAATTCTTTTTAACGAATAAATCAATTGATTGATGTTTACATTATTATATGCATTATTTATGTCAACAAAACATGCAATAGTGGCCATATTTTTAGAGAACCCTATTTGAATGGATGAAATTAGTCGTGTAAGATTGTCCAAGCATGAGTGTGATCTACGAAAACCGATTGTAGATGGAGACAAAAGCTTCGATTTCTCAACAAACCACTCAAGACGTTTTAGAAGAATACCATGAAAAATCTTGCACGGACAAGACATTAAAGATATAGGACGCAGTGACGATGAGCTATTGGGATCCCTACCAGGTTTAGGAATCGGAACTACCCTTATATTCCTCCACTGGCTTGGTATAATACCTGTATACAATATTAAATTATATAAATGTAACAAAAACTTTTTACCAGGAATAGACAGATTATACAGCATTGAATAAGAAATATTATCCACACCCGGTGAAGTGTCCTTGCGCTTTAAAGAGTTTTCTAGTTCAGACAATGTTATTTCTCCTTCTATAGTACTCGTTTCCTCAGTAAATAATGGAGGCTTCTCACAGACCAAATCCGGCGTTAAAGTGTGTAACAACTCTTTACATTTTTGAGAATCAATACAACGGTTAAAATTCCATCCTCCTTTTACCCATTTCATTTTTCTCCACATCTCTGAAGCTGAAGTTTCCGAATCAATACTTGTGCAGAATTCCTTCCATCCTTTAGAGCGAGCTTTGACTACAAGTTTGCGGGCCGTATTTGTTTTAGTCACAAAAATATTATAATTGTTGGGAGTAGGATTACGTCTCAATTTTGATAATGCTAGTCGTCTCTCAGCCACAGCCATCGATAACTCTGAATTCCAATACGGTTTAGGTACAAATTTTACTATAGGATCCTGGCAAATTTTGATCCACGGAATTGTTTCTTCTGCCAGCCGATCAATTTTGGATTCAAATAAATTATAACATTCTTGCACATTTGATGATATATTTAAATTATCAAACATCTCCTCCGATTTTTGACGAAATTCACTCCAGTGCGCCTCTTTGAAATTGCGTCGCTTCATAAAGTTTTTTGATAATTCGCAACCATACTTCATTTTGATTACAATGTGATCGCTGCCTAACGATTCACTTATAGTTTGCCAAGAAATCTTTGTTGCTAGATCTGTAGAAACAAACGATATATCTGGAGAAGATTGCTGTAAAACTCCATTAACAAATTTAATTCTTGTAGCATCTCCATTATTCAAGCACATATAATCTTTATCTAAATAAGAGTTGTATACCATTTCTCCACGTCTATCTGTCTTATTTGACCAGGTAATATGATGTGCGTTGAAATCACCAACAATTACAGTTTCTTTATGAAACCTGTCAAAAATCTTATTCCAGTCAGACTGATTAGTAATTGATACTGGAGGACAATATATAGAAACAATATTCTTTATTCCGGGAACATTAAAAATTTCTACTACCACCGTCTCAATACTCGAATTTGGATGCACAAAATCTCTCTGTAATACTTTAATTGTTTTGTGAGTAATAACACACAAACCTCCATAAGAATCCAATCTATCTTTTCTGATTACATTATAGTTGCCAATATTAAAGTTCTTATCTGATGATAGCCATGTCTCACTAATAACTGCTATATGTATTTTTTCCTGAAGTAACAATAACTGAAATTCATCAATTTTAGGACGTATGCTGTTTGCACTCCACTGTAAAATGTTAGTAATTCTAGTTTGCGTAGTAAAAGTACTAGCCATTGTTACTGCATCCCAGGATCTTCATCAAAACATCAACATTTAAAAAACTCATAATGTAGATCTTAATCTCTGAAAGTACATATTTTACAATAATCGTAATTTTGCTCCCAATGTCTTCATTTGAATTGAAAACGTCTTTCATTTTCACCAATAACTTCCTAAAACTAAACTTTTCTTTAGACTTGTATCCACCTCATTTTATCTCTTTATTTTCTTCAAAAAATTCAGATGTAACATCATTCTGATGGGGAGATTCAACCATCTTATGTTTTCTCTTTACCTTTTTGGGCTTACTTAATTGTTTTTTAGCAGGGACTGAAACTTTACGTGCTTTTAAAATGGGAGACATTATTTTTCCTTCTTTATCTTCTTCACTATTTGAACTTTCAGTAAATAATAAACTATGCTTAAGAACATCGGAATATCTTCTTTCCGTAATTTTATCTGTCTTAGTAGGTTCATCATTAGTAAATAAATTTGGACTCACTACAACATTTTAAGTTTCTTTTATCTTAGCTAGTGCTATTTTATATGTACAATTATGTTTACTCATAACATCTCTTATGTCTTTTTCGCGGAAAAATGCAGGACATTTACTTTTCATCATAGACATATGATCTCCTTTACAATTTATACATCTGTATTGTACCGTTTCACAATTTTCATGTTCGCCACCACATTTCGGACAAATCTGTTTCTTAATTGGACAGAAAGTTTTGATATGCCCAAATTTCCAACAATTTGAGCACTGTGTGACAAGAAAATTAAAAGGTAATACCCTCATTCTTATACCATAAGTATAAACATACTGAGGTAAATTAGGGCCTTTAAAACATATACGAATACTTTCGCTCTTAATCCATTTGCCTTCCTTATCTCTTCTACTCAAACGTTTCACAGCCAAAATCTCCAAATCACATTCTAATATATTTTTAATAATATCATCATCTATATCGAGGTCTACTTCTTTGACTAAACCATAAGAAACATTGACTTCATTGGTTTTTTTACAAATCCAACCTTTATCTTTAAAAGCTTCACACAGCAACATTTTTTCCGCAGCCTCATGGGTTTTAAATTTTATCAAGGCTTTAAATGGACTTTTGTAAGCTACCTTTATAATGTCTTGAAATTTCTCACGGTTCAAAATTTTTGCCAATCCAATCTGTTTAGGTAGGATTTCTTTGGAAATAATCGACACCTCTGCATATTCCTGACCAGACGTATATGTGGGATATGCCTTGTCCAGAGATTGAGGAGTTCGTGACATCAATTTAGCTTTTTTACCACGCTTATCAACAGTAGTAAAACCATCATCCTGTAGTAGATCATCAGGACTGGAATCCTTTCTAGCCCTTTTAATGGAATTTCTCACTGAAACGTCATTATCGTCCCATTCTAACTCAGAGACGTCATTATTATGTATTATATCACGAAAAGTCATTTCACTGGAATGACGGCTGATACCATCCTCATCGTCGCAACCGCTTTCCATTTCTTTAGAGAAATAATGTTTATAAAGAAATAAATGTCAAATGTCAAGATAAATGTCAAAAAAAATATGTTATTTGAAATGTAAAAACTGTTTTTAACACTGAAATTTTACCACTATAACACAACAATTTTGTCCAGAAATAACATAAATCCTCAATAGAATGCACATTAACTTAAAATTGCACAACTATCCCGCATAAAAAAATAATCAAACGGGAGCAAAACAAAACGATCTTATCGCGTCACAATCACGGTGACAGATGGCATATTTCTTGGACAAATAATTTTTTGGCATTGCTGACAGTCTTTTGGGCACTTTTCAGATAACAGAGATGAGGATGAGTACTTTGACGCCTAACCTCATTGACGCACATGTCTGTATAGTTTTGTTTTATATTTTTATTTGTAATATGTATAATTAAGTTTCTATTTCTCAGTCTTTAGGTTTAATTAAAATGCAAATAATGAAAGTGTTTTTTAATTAAAAAGAAATGGCTTATATTATTTCGTACGATCTAGGCCCACTGTCATGCATGGTCTTTTAAAAGCTTCTGTTGAAATTATCAACGTAAAAATATAATGATTTACGGCGTATATAGCTGGTGGAAATATAGTGGAATGGTGGGAAAAACATGATTAACGATGTCTCAACCTGACACGTAAGTAATGTTACAAAAATCCCTTTTTATTACTTGAACAATATGTGAGACAGGATTTCGAGTTTTAGTGAGACTGATAACGTTACTAGATCCTATCAATCATAATGTGTCGAGATTGTCAGCCGCCCGGTTCGACCGATCAAAGGTTAAGCTGCGCTTGGCGCGGTCGGTCCGTGGATGGATGACCATCTATGTCATAGCGAGACTCCTCCGTGCCTCGGAAAGCACGTTAAGCTGTTGGTCCCGGTTGTCATTTGTACATCTTTGACAGTCGTTACGGGTAGTCAGAAGCCAGAAAGTCTGACAACCAGTCTTACCAAGGGGTACCGTGTTACCCGGTATCTGAGTTGTGGAGGTCAGATAGGCAGTCGCTCCATGTAAAACGCCTGGTACTCAGCTGCATCCGGTTTAGACTGGAAGCCGACCCCAACATAGTTGGGAAAAGGCTAGGCAGATGATTGTCAGCTGTTTTTGCGAATGCTTATTAATGTTTGTTACTATTTCTCGTATAAACTAATAAATGAATTTATATGAAATTTGAGACACACATACAGACGGTTCTATCAATCAAATATACGGTTACTTATACGTGAAACGGAAGAACTGTCATTCAAGATCTGTCAGAATGGTGGGTAAAATTGAATAATTTTACAATTATTTTATGTTTTTCGTCTTTAATATTATGTATGATATAGGTTTACTTATTTATTTTATCGTTGAATTGACATTATAAAAATATTAAAAGTATGCTAATTATTGATATATTTTTTGTGATATTCGTAAGAGTATAAAAGATAAAAAGTTTGATGCAACCGGCAAATTTAACAATATAAAAATTTACTGTTAATTTTGGAACCATTATTATGTAATATCAAATCTTTCTTAAAATTTTACCTCCGAATATTGATTGCGTTTCGAAAAATAAAATTATATATAAAATTATATATATATCTACTAACAGACTTACTACCTTACCTATTTTTTCAATTTGGATTCTACCTACATGATCTTCTCATGCCGTATAAGACAATTTTCAATAAACTATTCAATCCGATTTTAAAAATATTTATTTCGAATTTTGACAAGGTAAGGTATATACGACCTATAACCTATAGTAAGGAAATCTAAGAATAGATAGGTCTAAGCAGACTTCGCGAAAAAGAGAATCAAAATCACTGGAATTTCGTAGTTCGTGGAATCAGTTCAAAGGATGTAATTATTGTAATTAGCTGATTCGGGACTTTGAGTTAGAATGACCTGGATTGTAGGCTGAAGGATTTCAGTTCAGTTGATTACAGGTTGCAATTTAATCAGGGTAATTTGAGAGCTTTGGATTAATGGCGTTCATTAACAGAACTCTAAATTCTGACTGCTTATAAAAATCCCACATTAGGAATAATAATATTATAAATACAAAAGAATGTGAAGATGTATGTATGTATGTTTAGTAGTCTTTCACGCAAAAACTACTGAATAGATTTTAATGAAATTTGGTATACACTTAGTTTATAACCTGGGTAAACCCATAGGGTACATGTTATTTTTGTAAATGTTTTTTTTGATATGGTAAGAGTCTTATAAAGTTTATTAATGTTTTACCAACTACAGATTTTTTTTTTTACTTTACCTGGAGTATTTATAAGAAAAAAATTAAAATTACACAAATAATTAATAGAAAAATATTATTTTTATGATAATTGTATTTAATATGTGTACAAATGAATAAAAGAACCGAACAATGAAAACATATAATTATTTAGTTTCAATTGTCCAAAGACATCTTATCACCATCATACAACCTTTAAACCCTTCCTAAGTCCTTGCATGTAACATAACATAAGATTCCCATACGAGGGTTCACCATCAAGACAAATTATTGTCATAATTCTGCCCACCCCACTTTTTATTAGAGCAGTTATGTACGCAAACCGGTAAGTCAGATCAGCTCATGATGTATGGGGTCAACTTGTAATGGTAGCATTTATGATGTTTTTGGAGGAGAACTTTTCAAGTTTTCAGGGATTCTGAATGTCTTCCAATTAAAAGGATTTCGAAGTTCGTTAAGAGCGTGTTGCGATTAAGATATTTTGATAAGGTATCCATTAGTTTAGGCGACCATACTACTTATGTTAGACACGGCTCTTAGACATGAGATTACGACTCGGAAGCAGAAGAAGAAGAATCCATTAGTACGGGCATTTCATTCAATAAAGTGACAGATCTTTGATTGAATCCACCGTCAATACGCCCTATGTTTGTAAGGAATAGTGAAGCTACGTAAGTACGTACGTAGTATTAGTGAAAGATTTTTTCGGTCATGTAAAGTAAATTCAATGTTTAGGATAAAACTGAGGGAAGTTTTATAATAATAGTGGACAATAGGCAGATTGACAAACGTTCTAGAATCCAATCTCTACTTTTTTTGGATGGGAATTCATCAAATGACTCGTACTGACTGAAACCTATCCTTATTAATTCTTTCATCTTTTGTGTTCAAGAGAGTTGTCGTGGTGGCCTAGTGGGTCATGGTGGCCTAGTGGTTAAAGGCTTCTTGTGTACGAGTGTGCGGGTTCGAAACATGGCAAGTACCAATGTGACTTTTCTAAAGTCATATCGATGGGTAACGGGCTATTTGGTTTAAGCGACATTTTGGGTGAGGGGGTGGGGAGTGGAAACCAAATATTTATATAACTCTAATATCACCCAAAATGTCGCTTAACCCAAATAGCCAGTTACCCCTCGATATGTACTTTCTAAGTATATCTTAGACATCACTGACTAACGGTGAAGGAAACCTGGACTTAGTCTGAAATCGCCAATCCGCCTTGAGCAAGCGTAGTGATTAATGCTCATGCCTTCTCTGTATGACAAGAGGCCTGTGCCCAGCGGTGGGACGATATATAGGCTGATGATGATGATATTCAAGAGTCGTAGTAACTCTTTCGAACGATCAATGCGGCTAACTTAATAGGTACTAAAGACAAATTCAATAAATAGTGTACACGCCATGCACACTCAGTAGAGAGCGATTGAGAGCGGGCATGGTGGCATAAGTGAACGTCATACCATACGCTGGCATATAGGTCAATCATACCACCAAAATGCGGCATAAAGAAAGCTGTTTCACAAAAAGAAACCTTCTGGAATCTTCGAAATAAACCTGATCTTTATTTCAAACAAGTATTCTGCACGTTTTCAGTAACTACCATACAAGACTCATTTAACTGACAGTTATCCCCCTTAATAGGCGCCGTAAAAATTAATGTTCTTAACAGTACTTCACAATGGAGGCTTTACATAAATCAATTATCATTATCACGCATGTCTTTGACATCATTAAGGTTGCGCTTCAAATTTTGCAGAAGTTTATTTCGTTATTTTAGTTGAAGATATCTGGATGAGGGGAAAATATATGTTTAGGTAACATGATGATTATTTCTGGTGAAATTAAAGGTACGTTTTTTTGTTTTAAATGGTCTTGGACTAAGATCAAGTACTAGTTACACAGTTTTAAGTCTCTCTTCATCGTAGTTTATTTAAGTAAACTTTCCAAAAAAAAACATTGTATTTTTTTTTTTCAGAAAGTGTTATTGTATTATTTTTTTTATAATATCAGTAGTGATTGTAGTAAATTAAACAGTTCTTTCTACTAATTTTGTTATAACAAAAGTTGCTACTACTACAATTAAACATCCACTTCATTACTAAAAAGTCTGAAATTTAAGCTTGCTCTTTTTAAAAGCACTTTGTACTTTATTTTTAGACTTTCTCCGCAAATATTCTGATAACTTAGGAAATGTTATCCATACAACTTATGGAAAACATAATATCCTGACTCATGTCGCTCAATGATTTGTTTCAGCGGTTGTAAATAAGAGGGGACGTAATAATGCCTGCGTACCTGCTCGGGGGTTTGTGACACACAGTCGCCTACGATGGCCAATAAAGAAAAAAACCACTAGCAGTCCTGCAGCCAACTAGCAGTTTCCCGTAATTTCACCTGCATCCCGAAAAACCTACTTCACGCATGTTTGGTATGGAGCGAAACCTGGGGAAAATAGCTGGTTAAAAATTTAAATTGAAATTTCAAATATACATTTTTGTAATATAACTAAGATTCTGGTTTTTGTGTGGAAACAGTGGCAAACGTAGCTAGGTGACTCTGTAGCTAGGTGGGACGATGAAATTTGTTGGCTAGCGAGCAGGGAATGGAGGAGGAGAGCTGAAGATCGAGCTTAGTAGCGTATCATAGGAGAGGTCTGTCTAACAGTAGACTATCACGGGCTGATAATGGATAAACTAGGATTTTATGTTCAGCAATCGAGCTTGTGGCAACTAAACTGATGACGAATATCAAACTAATTGTTCATTCTTCCCTACCGTATGTCCCAGCATATCATGCTCATAGGATTATTGTTTGTGACGGCCTGATCTCCGTACATTACGGATTTACGTGGCGCGACGTTTTTATTGACGTTATGGCAACGTGATGTACGTCTGTTTATATTGGTGGCCTAGTTATTGGGGTTGTGGTGGCTTAGTGGTGAAGGCACCTGCATCTTGTGTACGAGTGTGTGGGTTCCAAACCTACAAGCACCTATTGTGTGTTTGTTATGTACTGTGTGTGAATTTTCTAAAGTTAACACGTCATGCTGTGACCTCAGGTCAGGTAGAGTTTATGACTTTAATAAAGCTACCTATATACATTTATTGTCTTGATTATGTTGTGGTGGCTCAGTGTTTAAGGAACCTACATCTCGTGTACGAATGTGCGGGATCAACACCTAGCAAGTACCAATGTGACTTTTCTAAAGATATATGTACTTTCTAAGTGTATTTTTAGGCACCACTGACGGTGAAGGAAAACATCGTGAGGAAACCTGGACTAAAAAGTCTGATCTCGCCAATCCGCCTTCAGCAGGCGTGGTTATCAATGCCCATGCTTTCTCTGTATGAGAAGAGGACTTTGCCCAGCACTGGGAATGTTAAAAAGACCGATGATGATACTTATTGGTGAGTGATTTTTCAAGCGAATGAACTAAGTACAGTTTCGATTTTATGAATGTAGTACTGTTTATTTTTAATCAGAAATTTCTTATAGCCCTTAGCAAGATGCTATTATGGATCTGTGTCTCATTGTCAGTAAGCTTAAACAGGCGAGGTAACAATCTTACTGACATACACACATATGTATTATAACCTGTGAGATTTAAAACCCAGGAAGGGTTCTAGCGTAGTCGGCAAAAAAATTTATAGCTGAAAAGTACCTATAATATGATCAGCAATAAATAATTCATTCCCCTATATCCATCAAAACTCGGTCTATTTAATATGCCCCAGACATTACGATGACACTTTATTTCTTTCTTTCCCATAATAAAGAACAGAGCAAAGGAATACTTCTTAATATTGTAAGCTATTTAATTAAAGCAATTTGGTTAATTTGATTTCCGAATTCGTTGTTTTATTACGAACAAGTTAATTTAAGACTTAATTTAAATTATTGCGCATGGTTAAATACGAACAAAATTGAGTAGGTACCTAGTTCTCACCAATCCTATCTTCGTAACTAATATTATGAATGGGAGAGTGAGTTTTTGTTTGTTTGTTACGCTTTCTCGGTAAAATGGCTGTACCGATTTTAGTAAAAAAAATATGCAAATAGACGAAAGGTTTAGTAAGGATGAGAATGATTTTTTTTCAGTTGAGTTAAGTGTTTTTATCACGACGCGAGTGTAACCTCGGAAACCAGGCTTAAATAATAATAACCTATATTTTTTTATTGTTCTTCATTTTATTTTATACTAGCTTTTCGCCTGCGGCTTCATCCGCATGGGCTATACAAATTCAAATTAAAAATGACAGAGTTTCATACAAAGTTTGCCCTCCTTTTTCACCCTTTTATGGGTTGAATTTTGAAAAATCGTTTTTTATCGGATGCCTACGTCATACAAGAAACAGTCCCTCCAAGTTTCAGGTCTCAATGATGTGGTTTAGGCTGTGCGTTGATCCGTCAGTCATTCAGGACAAAGCATTTTATATGTATAGATTTTTTTATAATAGGTAATAGTTTGAAGATCTGTATTTTGGTTTCCATTATTTAAAAAAAACATGTTTATCATAAAATAGGGTATCTATTTAATTTTATGATTAAATAATAGAAGTCAAATAACATTACATGTAATTTATATCCATTGCTACAATAATATCTAGATTTTTTATCCCAATATTATGACGTGGATAAAAATATCTCTAAAAACTAAGCCAATAACTCCAAGCTGCCCTTTGATTGATATTAACAATGTCTAGACACAACAATTGATATTTATGCATACTTTACAAACTCATCGAAGTTGTTGAAAATCTTTTTTTAAATCATGTTTTAAACAAATCATATTACACTCTTTATTGAGCATAGCCGAATTGAATTATTGAATACTTTATCTGAAAAACTCGTAAATAAAATAAACTACGCCCACACTTTGTCAGTTAAGTTTCATTTCATAGAAGACTATTCTAATTTATGCAAGAGTGAGTTTGTTTGTTTGTTACGCGTTTACGGTAAAACGGCTGAAACTGGGTGAAATTTGGTACGAAGATAGAGAGCACCTTGGAAACGGGTATAGGCTATCCGGGTGGGTTAAATAGCTCCCTCGGAATGCAAACAAATTCGCGGGAAACTGCTAGTACTTTCATAAAGCCTATTGGTATCAATATGGCACAAATTTAGATTTCTTGCCTGAGAATTGAAGCTGGGAACTCACACTCAGCAGTCGCGTCGCCCACTATACATACGGAAAGTTGACACTTTCATTATATTGAAATTTTATTCCGTACTAGCTTCTGCCAGCGACTTCGTCCGCGTGGAATAGTGGTGCTCCGCTCCTATTAGACTTAGCGTGATGATATATAGCCTATAGCCTTCCTCGATAAATGGACTATCTAACACTGAAAGAATTTTTCAAATCGGACCAGCGGTTTCTGAGATTAGCGCGTTTAAACAAAATGACAACATTTCCCTTCACTGCTCTGCTCCTATTGATTATAGCGTGATGAAAAGTATACTATAACCATCTCAGGAGTATGACAAATAATTGTACCAAGTTTCGTTAAAATCCGTCCAGTAGTTTTTGTTTCTATAGAGTTTATACAGACAGACAGACAGACAGACAAAAATTTTACTGATTGCATTTTTGGCATCAGTATCGATCCCTAATCACCCCCTGATAGTTATTTTGGAAATATATTTCATGTACAGAATTGACTTCTCTACAGATTTATTATAAGTATAGATAGAAGATTAATCTAAATTAGGTATTAAGATAATTAAAAGAACTTTAACTTAAAAAAAAAAAACTTAACTTTACTTGAAGCAAAACAAACAAATTAACTGACCATTCAATAACAAAAAACACGACTACCTACCAAGTTCAAATCTACTTTTTTTCATCTTTTCACCAACAGAACAAACGCAAAGATTTATAACTACCCTCTTTATTCACTAGAGATGTACTCGACGGCTTGTTAGACCAACTTCCCCGGTGTAATTTATGTTGAGGGAGAATTTACATTTTCCCTGATGACCTCCCGTATGTGAGGGGAGTTTTCCTTAAGACCTTGTAAGAATTGGATTATATTTAGGTAATTATTTTTGTAGATACTGAATAATGGTTTATTTTTTAAAGGTAATAAATAATAACTTCGGTTTTTTTTTATTTACAGTTTTTTTTATATTTTATGCATTAAATGAAAAACTTAAATAATAGATTAAGGTAAAAAAGTGTAAAAAGTATTTGCTGGTTAAATAGGTACTCGAAAAATATTTTTTATTTTATAAATCTATTATTTAATAAAAAAAATATTTGTATCCATAAACTTAAAGTTAGATACGAAACAGATCTTAATAATTAAGAAAAAATACAAAACTAATAAGTATTAGGCAGGCTTGCCGTAGCAATATTAAGGAAGCACAGATTAAAAATGAAAAAAAAAAACAAAATACTTAATCACAAAAGAGCGGGAAAAATAATAAAAATAATAGTAGGCACAGGAAATTATTGTCAGCATAAAAAAAGAGTTCGTATTTCAAACAGTAAACTTTATTATTCATGTGACACTATACAATCTTCATAAACAATGTCTTTGCTTTATTTATAAACCGAACGACATATTCAGGACGGTAAAAAAAGAGAAAAACTACGCGCTAATATTCCATTCATGGAATAAAAAGATATGTCAGTTGCACAATGTTTTTGCCAACATTAAATATTGAGATTTGTATCAATGACATTTGTAACAGTCAGCCGATCTCATTCATAGAAAAACCGGTCAAGTGCGTGTCGGGCCACCCGCAGTAGGGTACCGTAGTACTTTTTAATTGGTCGACTATAACTCTGTAATCGGTTAAGCCTACTTAGCCGTGCTAGTTTTCCTTTTAAGTTCATTACATGTGCTACGTCAGTGAATTTTTTCACATTTTTAGGGACAGCCAATTCAAAGTTAGACGCTCGTATCGAAATCAAAAATTTGCACTTTAAAGCTAGATATTTCGCAAACGGATCTTCAAATCGAAAAATGGTCTTCACATCCCTGCTTTATTTTTGAAAGTCCTATCTAATGGTACCTCACGCGGTGGGATACATGAGATAAAAATATTCATCCCTATTTTACTTGTATAGAAGCTACCCTAAAAAAATATTTTCTAACTTTATTTTAGCACTTTGTCGGCGTGATCAATATACATAACCATACCAAATTTCAGCTTTCTAGTACTACGTCTAGTAGAACGTCTGGGCTATACCGCGGACAAACAGACAGACGGACATGGCGAAACTATAAAGATTCTTTGTCGACTACGGAACCCTTAAAATCCCATTTATCGGAGTCACATGCAGATGATAAGTATCTCTAGTTCCAAAAATAAAACAAAATGTTGATGCGTAAAAATAAATTGTGACAGAACCATTCATTCAGTTCAGGTATTTTTGTAAAGGCACTTGTTCCAATGAAATTAATTTCTGGAAATGACACTGAACATTTATTTTTTGCCGAAAAGCTTTGCTCTTGACTATTGACATTTAACTCTGTCTTTTTAAAATTACTGGCTTTTCTTTGTTGTTCTTTTTTAATTTTCAAATTAAAAGGTCAAATTATTTTCCTTAACTGGTAGGTTAAGGTTACAAAATAATTCAAAAATACGTCATAAAAATACGACCTCTCGCTCAAATCATAGTTATAGTATTTAATACATTAAGTGATCTATAAATTGTCAATGTCATTTTTTTTTCTGGACCAGCGTATTTTCCAACTCACATATTTTCAACATTCACAACAAAACCAACGCAAAACAAAAAAAAACGAAAAATATACGCCCAATAATTACCCAAAAGTCGTAATAAATTCTCGCCGCAAATATTAACAAAGGTTTGTATGTTCTCGTAAATTCTGTTAGCCATATTAAATGACAGTTCAATAGCAAAATGTACGCCATTAAAAACACATTAGGGAACGAATCAGCGAGGCTTTATAGGTCATTAACCCGCTATGTATTGTTACTTAGCCCAAAGGGTTGACTTGCGTATGTAAAATTGAGGAAGTCTCAAAGATTAACTTGTTTGGTAAGAATACAATGGTACCGCGATTATGTGAGGTGTGATTGATGAAAAAATTGAGGTTTCATAGTACCTTTCCGCTATTTATTCTAAGCTGTGGCATTATGACATATAAAAGGGATTCTTCGCGGTAATTTTAAGCTGCAATGACCAGATGAAGATTATTTTCACATTGGAACACTCGCGGACGACGAAAAGCTTTAACTATCTATATAAAAATATGCTTTGTCCTGAATGACTGACGGATCAACGCACAGCCTAAACCGCTGACCTTAAAGACCTGAAACTTGGAGGGGGTGTTCTTTGTATGACGTATGCATCCGATAGGAAAGGATTTTCCGAAACTCTACCCTTAAGGGGGCGAAAAAGGGGGGGCAAAGTTTGCATGAAACTTTAACTTTTCTATTTGAATTTGTATAGCCCACGCGAGCGAAGCCGCTGGTTACATATATTGGTAGTGGACTAGTTTAGGTCTGATAACTGTTGTTACTTACAATAGTGGTGTAAACCAGTGGTTAGGTTATGGAGATCATGGATGGAGTAGATGAATAGATTGGCTCCGTGTATTGATATTCAGTCTCGCTCAGTTGAACTAGAAGCCGACCAACTGAATTGAGATAAGTGAAACTGAAATTATGACATTTCGCCAGAACAACAAAATATTTTGTACGCCGATTATAGGCAAAACATGTAAGGTCCATACTATGTTCTTTAACACCATACGTTGCAAACCATGATTTTGTACTGTACACCCATGTTTTTACAAATAAATGATCTTTATCTTTATCTTTAACGGCACGCTTATATCCTAACTAATACTAAATGCGACAGCAAGTTTGTTAATTTGTTTATTTCTTTATAACTGTAAAACGGTCGAACCCATTTAGATGAAATTTGGTACAGAGATAGATTGGACTCTAAAGACGTTCCGGGTTCGTTAAGCAACTCTCGGAAAGTGAATAAACCCCGGGAAAAAAATAGTAAGTAGTTGGATTAATATTAAAAAAAAAAAACATTATACCATAGTTCCCTGGCAAAAAAATGCAGATAACAAAAAATCCACTATAGCGCAAGTAACTCGTCCATTACTTTCATAATAAAACTGCTGAACCGATTATAATGAACGTTGTATATAGATTTTAAACATGGGGAAGGTCACTTATTTTTATTATTATTTTCAGAAACCGCAGGAACTAGTTAGTAATAGTTATTGAAGTAGGTTTATTGAATAACAAAATTATAATGAAAACCTTTGTAAACTATGGCATAACTAGTTTATTCTATAAGTAGGTCGGGAACATGAAGGCTTGCCTCGTAGTAGGTGCATTGTTTACATATTAAGACCTCTACTTACAGCAAGGAGCACGTTTCGGTGATTACCCCGGCTGTCATACATATGCATAATTATGAGCGGTTGCTAGAAAAGAGCCGTAATTGCTGAATATAGTTTTATTGATTAAAAACCGGCCAAGTGCGTGTCGGACCACGCGCAGTAAGGTTAGCAGGTCTTAGTCAGTTAACTCTGTAACCGGTTAAGCCTACTAAGCCATGATAGTTTTCCTAGTAAGTTCATTGCATGTGCTACGTCTGTGAATTTTTTCACAGTTCTAGACATAGCCATTCAAAAGTAAGGGGGGGACCCTCGTATCAAACAAAGAGCTCTGAGCTATGCCGCGAACAGACAGACGGACATGGCGACACTTTAAGGGCTCTTGTCGACTACGGAACCCTAAAATGGGGTATCTTTTTGTGTGTCGAATACATAATAAGGGCTGTTTAACTGCATTTTGATGACTGGATTCATTTATAAAAGTCTATGTGCTTAGTAAGTGGAATTAAGTGTTTTGAAGTGGCAAAGAAATGCCAATTCTTCATCAATCAAATCAGATTTTTGCAGTCCACTGCTGGGCAAAAGCCTCTCCGTAGCGCCACAATACCCGGTCTACCGCCTTCCGCATCCAGTTAATCCCTATTTCCTTTCTCAGGTCGTCGTTCCATCTAGCTTGGAAGCGTCCCACGCTATGCCTGCCGATACGTGGTCTCTGCTCCAGGACCCGTCTACTACTATCTAAACAAAATCAAATCACCTGACAATATAATCCTAGTCTTTCATGTTTGTTTCGATGCAAAGTGTAGAAAGAAAAACTTTTTTCAAGCTATAAAAATGAAAAGAGTCCACACGAAACGCTACCCTCGTTGCTAAAAAACGAACGACATTTGAATCGAAAAAAAAAATAGAAAGTTTCGCACGTTCTATTTTTAAAATTATATTCTTTTTTACAGATACGTCGACCCGCATCATTATGTATAGTGTTCGCGGCAGATATTGTGTGACGTAACACTAACACAAAAATATTGGGTTCCATTGGTTCCATTGCAACAGGACATTTGCAGTCCCCTGAGATGGAAATGTCAGAGTGTCGGTACGTATTGGGTTCGTGTGTTGTTCAATGTATATTTTTGGGTAAAAGGAGGAATATTTTTTTGTTAAAAATATGTATTTTTTATTATTTAGAATTTTGGACGTATTCGTATCACACAAAAAATCTACGCTCAAAAATTATGAAACTTCTTTAAAATATTTTTATCTCAATTATGAATACGAAATTTTATTTATTTTTATAGGTAGGTAGGTATTATATAAATGCGAAAGTTTCGTTGTTTCATTTTCAAAGTTATCTTTAAGCCAACATTTGGAGTAACTTTTATATTCATTTGTACTTTTGTTATTGAACTTTATTCATAGCTGTGTTAGTAATCAACTGCCTCGCTGGTTGGACTGCTGCGAATAGGATATCGGAGTTCGATTTACGGGTTTTAAAAAAAATCACAAACTAGACCGACGAAGTTGGTGGTGGTACACCTCCTTGGACCGGCACGTTAAGCCTACGTTCTAGCTTACCTTGATAGCGGTTGTTGTTGCAATTAGATGACAAAGACCGTCAGGCACATTTGTGAATACTCTGACACTAGGGCTAGTAAAACCTACAGCCTACACGATGAAAAGAAGTTATCGATTAATTTCGCAGAGGTCAATCTGACAATATTTTTTCACTATACACTATACTAAAAAGAGGAGGAACTCGTAGCTAAGTAACAGCCAGTGCAGAAAGCACGTTAAGCCATTGGTCCCGGTTGTCATTTATAGATCTTTGACAATCGTTATCAGGTAGTCAAAATCTAGAAAGTCTGACAACCAGTCTTACGAAGGGGTACCGTGTTACCCGGTAACTGGGTTGTGGAGGTCAGATAGGCAGTCGCTCCATGTAAAACACTGGTACTCAGCATCCGGTTTAGACTAGTGTTAGTGGATGATAGTGTCATCATCTGCCTAGCCTTTTCCCAACATACTAAAACAAAAACAACCACGCACCCCTAAGATTGCAGAACCTTTAAAATATCCCAAAACAACACAAAACCAATACAAGAAAGAACAAAATATTTACCCCAGTCTATTTTTAAACTCGAATCTTTCACTTTTCGTTTCAGATCGGAACCGCAGTTACGCCTAACTACCATTTGATGGCTACCTCCCTGGCCACCCCAATAGGATCCTCGTTTAGCGGCGATGGCGAACCGACTGCAGTATTTATGATTTATATGTTTGTGTGATGCTGTTTCCCGTACTGAATTTTGGAAGGATAATGTATAATAAGAGACGGGTTCTGTACTGCTGAATTTAGAGTCAATGAAAATTAACTTTGATCCTTGTAAAGTTTTTGTAAAATTGACTGTTTTTTTGGTTAACTTTAGTTTACGAAGAAGCAATATCTATTTAGTATTTGCCAAAATACTGACACAAAATAAAATGTACTGATATAAAAGCTAAACTGTACTTACATCTGTTTTAAGAATTCTGCACAGTGGGGTAATTAGACCAATCAAAGGATAAAAATGTTGCTGAAACGAATGTTTAATTTTCGTTATATATTTTTTTATAGTATTATGTTAAATTTTAAACAAGTCGCATTATAAAACGGTAATCCTTTAAATTAAAAATTAAAAAAATAAACTGATATAACCTAATTATTCCGAAACAAATTGCTCACAAAATATTTCACAAAACTTATGACAAATGTCCCGTGTAACTGGCAACACTGCTGTTACAATTGAGCATTGTATCACCAGCTCTATATAAATGACCGAAGTTTTTCTCAGCTACAGCTCGTTTATTGAGACATTAGGACAAATTGGAATTGTTTGTGAAGCTCACTCGTAAACACGGAGTAAGTAGCAAATGGAGTGCATAATATTATTATGTTTTTTTTTTTATGGCAACCGAGTCTTCCGACTACATGCCATATTATTATGTTACAATCATTCGTTCAATCATGTGACAACACTAGTCTTTTGACAGTTAATCTTGGCTGTATGTAATGCTGGCACTACACTTTGGCGTATTTGTCCAAATATTTGTGCCATTTTCCGTTTTACAAAGTGAACATTATGGAATTATTAATAGAGTTCAGTTTATGTTTATAAAATAATGCGAATATTTGGACAAATACGCCAAGTGTAGTGCCAGCATAACGGTCGGCATTCGAATGCTGACAGTCGATGGTGTATAACGTGTTTACGTGGATTATAAAAGATATAAAAGGTGATTGTTACTCAGAAGGGCCTCAAGAAAACTCTGAGTTGATAGTAACTATCAACTCAGAGTTTTCTTGAGGCCCTTCTGAGCTTTTTTTTCAATTGTAAAATTGAGAAACTTCTTATAAAGCAAAATAAACTTATCTCATACAGAAGCTATTAATAAACTAGTTTAAAATTGGCCTGCGCAAGAATATGTGATAAGGTAACGCAAGATCATTGTCAGGTTTCCATTATTCCTTTTTGACTTATAGTCCAGAAATATGCGGACAAACATACATACATACACTTTAGAATTTAAAATTGCACACGTGTTTAAAAGTCCACATAGACTAATATATGCAAATATTATTGAATTCCAACAATATTATTAACATACCTACGCGAATGATAGTCCCTTTTTTATGACATCGGTTAAAAATAATGTTATCTCTCCATTCTTTACTTATCATTGGTTTTTATGCTCAACAGTAAAGTACGATGGAAGTCATAAACAAAGCCAGTAGATAAAAATAATGCTTTTATGGAATAAATTGGCATTGCTACTTAATTATTTTAGGCTATAGTATTAATTGTAATTTTTGTTCCGTCTAATCTTTCTATACGTCTTCTGTATACACTTCAAGTAATAATAGTATAAACAGTTTCAGTAATTCCTGTTGTTTTTAAAGATATTTTTGTATTTCGAAATTACAAACGTACTGACACCAAGACTTGTTTTTTTAAAAGAAGCCTTATTTTTCAAACATACATTGCCCATGCTTAAACACCCAGACTGAACTTTAGCAATCCAAGTCGTCCCGAGGGAGATTCAAACCCGCGACTCGCTGCGCCGCTGCCAATTGCTCAGCCTACACCAAACGTGCCTTCCAGATTTTGCTCGGCAAGAAAGGTGCTTACAGACAATTTACCTACTTCACTACATATGTATGCTTCCCTGCTGTCCCTATGTATGCTTACATCTTTAAAACTACGCAACGGATTTTGATGCGTATTATAATAGATACAGTGATTCAACAGGAAGGTTTTAGTATATAATTTGTCAAGTTTTGTATCCATTAGCTAAAATATAGCGGGCGAAGCCACTGGCGGAAAGCTAGTACCTTATAAATGCATTGATGATCAAAGAAAATCCTAGAAAAACATAGCCCATGAACTTTACTAACCATAAACATACAATTTCATGTTATTTTCGCCAACTACACACCAATTTCGTGAACCCTGTAATCGAGAAAAAATCCTACCAAAAACGTTTCTACTATATCTAATACCTTTTCTTATAAAATAGGCTTTTATGGCCTGAAGGCTCGCACCTCAGGCCTGGGTAGATTGTATAGAACCTTCATGACGTCATTTGATGGCATCCGCTATCCCACACGATCTCCGAAGCCTGCCAACCGTGTCGAGCCCTCTAATATCCGCTGTATTAAGCTGGATACATCTACACTTAGCTATGTAGTGTATTTTCTTTAGGTCGAAGTAAGTTTCAGTGGTATATAGGCATTCTGAAAGCAGTAAATTGCTTGTTTCAGTGCAATACCCGATTTTGAGTTCACCGTTTGTAGAACATTGCGTGTAATGGAAGATGTAATTTGAGTCTTGCCCTTGCGTTTATTAAAGTGTTATTTGTTTAAAAATATATTTACAGTAATTTATCGATGACTGCATGTTGTAAAAACAATTTCAAACAGTTTTCACAATTCTGCAACATTTATCGCTTTCTTGCAACATTTAAATAATTTATATAATTTAGCAAGCACTCATCCGTCTAATGTTAGACCGTAGAAAGCATAGCTTAAACACATACGTATCATTCGCCAATTTGCTTACTTAGCCACAGATAAGTATACCATAACTTGAAAGTTTTGGATTAAGCTTGTCATGGTAAACGGTCTTCTTATCATAAATCTACATTTTCTCAGAAACACTATCAAGTAAGACGAAGAAGAAGAAGTCTTTGTCCTGATTCTCTGTTGTTATAACCAACACGATGCCTCTCTCTCAATAATCCGCATCATAAAAACAAAACTTACTCATATAAAAAGACATTCATTCATTGTCATTGTTATCAAAACTGGTAAAGTTAGCCAACTTCATAGGATAGGATAAACTGTGGGTTGTTCCAAAGATCCTCAGTGGAATATGACGATAATGTACAATGAACAACACAAGTTGCCAACGACTTTGGCAAAATTTACTTATTTACTTACGTCGAAATATGTTGGAGGGGCCGTAACTGGATTTTTGCATGTTTTCTCATTCGTGTGAGTCGGCATTTGTTTTCAAAAGGAACACTGTGAGTTTGTCCGACGTTGCTTTTTTATGTGATTAAAGAAATTTATATTAATTATATTTCCTTTAGTAATATTCCAAAAACTACGATTGCTGATCAAGATGGCTTGTGTTGAATTCCCAAGTTGTTCAAAAGTTATAGGATTTTTCATGTGGAAATTCCCAATAAATGAATTTAAATGTTTTTATAATTAATCCGGTCGATAGCAACACCCCTTTCATGAATCTTAGATAGGGAACATCTATCATCATACCAAATTTCATCAAAATCGGTTCAGCCGTTTTACCGTGAAAGCGTGACAAACAAATTCACATTCACATTTATAATATTCGTTAGGATAACAGTAACTTTATCTTTACATAGTATAAAACAAAGTCGCTTCCGCTGTTTGTACGCTTAGATCTTTTAAACTACGTAACGGATTTTAATGCAATTTTCAGGAATAGATATAGTGATTCAAAAAGAAGGTTTAATATGTATAATACACCCATATTTATATATACCCCCAGACAAAGAAACTGCAACAAAGGTTTGTTTAAAAAAATTGAATGGCCATTTCCAGTATACAAACATAAACTTAGGGATAATGATACTACGCTGTTATGTAGTTAACGAACCAAACTATAGGTTTCAATTTAAATTTGTATAAAAAATTGAAATACTTGGTTAAAATGTTTTTTTCAAAGGAGCGTGTTGAGCATTGATGGAGTTTATTAGTCCGTCGCACGGGCGGGTCGCAAGTCTTAAATAATATAATGTTGTATAACATTACATTATTTATCAATGTTAAGTAACCATTAATTTTTAAACAGATGTTTTAAGTTATACCTTTATTGTTTAATCTTTGATGTATGCTTCTATTAAAACTTTGTCTGAGCTAAAATTTAGACTACTTTTTGATGAAACAACATAAAGTATGAAGAACAAAAATCCTCTCTCGGGAGATCTGTGCGCATTTTATAAAAACTAGTTAGAACGTTCATTCATCAAGAATGTTTGTGAATAAATAAGAAACTTGCGGATTTTGAGAAAGTTTTTGCCAAAAAAAAAGTGATTGATGTTAAAATCTAAACTTGGAAGATTAATTTGTTGTGGTCATATATGATATATTTTTTTATACGCACTTACCTTTATATATTTATTGAGGTTCGGGTTCCATCGTCAAGTCTAAAGTTAATGGGGATTTTCTATAAAGAATTTTCTATATTTTTAAATACATTTTTTACAAAACAACCATTTCACATAGAACTAGTGGACTCGACAGACGTTATACTGTCCTAACTTCGGCGGTTTTATGAAAACGACGACATCTACCGTGTCCAATTGTATTTTCAAACCATCAAGAGACCCACTGAATTGTACACCAAAAATTTCATCTAAATCGGTTAAGCCGTTTAGGAGGAGTGACAAACACACGTACAAAAGATATATCAAAAGATATACCAGTTTCTCGTTTAAATCAAATATTTCTACATTTTAGACAAAAACTTATAATTAAAACAGTAGAAAATAATTATATAATTAAATCGTAATTAAACTAGTCGAAATCTAATGTTTACAATATTAAAAAGGTTTTTATAGAGGGAATATACCATGCAAAAATATTATTATTTAAAACTTACAATTTAATTTAAATTAAACAATTGTGAACTACAATTTAAACTGTCTAGAGGACAGCCAGTGAAAAGGGTCCAATTATTATCATTATCGTAGTCCAAATATATGTATGTGAGAATTAACTTTAGTCACTGCGGTAATTGCGTACAAGTTTACGTTAGCTTCATTTTCATGTGACATTAAATAGTTAAGTTTAACGCAATCCACAAACGTGTTTACGTGCGTTTGGTAATTGATACGGGTTAATCGCGGGTAATCAGGTTTATGGGCTGCTAAACTAATGTTTTGGTTACTGATAAGCTCTCTTTTTGGCCAAGTACGTATTTATCTTAACTCAGTGCGTTATGAATAAGTTTTAATTTAATTCAAAGCATTGTTTTGACTCGCTTTGTATTGTTATCTGCATTCAAAGATCCTCAGTTGGTGAGTGACTACGAAATACAGGGTTTAAAATGTTTGGTTTTCAATTTAGGTAGGATTAGTATGCTCGTGTGTTTTTGGTTTCTATAGGCCCAGATACTTGGATAAAAAGTATCCTATGTGGTAATCCAGGTTATGAACTATGTGTGTATTAAATATTATCCAAATCTATTCAGTAGTTTTTGCGTGAAAGAGTAACAAACAAACTTACATACATTCATACATACATCCTCACATACTTTCGCACTTTTTTAATATTAATTTAAATTTATCTTTTATTTTTCCTACTCAATACTTTGCTTCCTTAAAACTTTGTGACAGTCACTTTTTAAACCCAAACCTAAAATTATTTTCGGATACCTTTTGTATCGGCTTGTCTAACACAGGAATAACTCATGCCGTAGTAAAAATATAACGTAAGGTTTAAGCTTTGATTTTTTACTACTTGTTTTCCGCCCTATCCTGGAGGACTACTTAATGCACCCGGACAAAAAGTACCTAATTTATAACCATCTCCAGGGTTCCATTTATCTTCGTACCTTTCATCTCAATCAGTTCAGCCGTTTCATCGCGAAAGCGTTACCAACAAACAAAAAAACTCACTTTTGGGTTTATAACATTATTTAGGATTGTAATATAGAGAGACCTAGACCCATTTTTGTACTGAAATACAATAAAATAAGAGAGTACGACCAATCCTTACAATGGTACTTGAACAACAAAATGACTTTTATTCGAAAGTCTGCGGTTAAAGTTTCAAGCGTTCCCAAAATATTTTCTCAAGTAGTTTCCCACAGTAAATTCATGATCCTTTTTGTGCGCTCTTAACCCTTGAAGAGTTGAAGAGAATGAGTATTTTAGTCAATATTCGATACTCGTTTGTTTGTTCTTTACGTCATGACAGACCACGCAAAAATGGCGGTGCTGATAAAAATTCTATCGAAGAGACAAGCTCCTTCTTTTTAGGGTTCCGGGTTTAGTCGACAAGGAACCTTTATAGTTTTGCTATGTCCGTCAGTCTGTCTGTCTGTCTGTCTGTCCACGGTATAGTTCAGGGGTTCTTGGTACAAGTAAGGAAAATTTCTAAACATATTATGTTGATAACGCCGATAAAGTAGTAAAATAAAATTATGATAAATATTTTTATTAATATCTATTTCTTAAGTGCTTGTTTGATACGAGCGTCCTCCCTCTAACTTTTGAATGGTTGTCCCTAAGAATATGAAAGAAATCACAGACTAGCATACACTAGACACTAGCAATGAAATTACAAGGAAAACTATCACGGCTTGACAGGTTACAGAGGTGGTCGACTAACTAAGACCTACTACAGAACCCTACTGCGTGAGGCCCTTGCACTTGGCCGGTTTTTTTTTTGGGAGTCGGCATTTAGAAGAAATTTGGTATGAAGATCTTGGGGAAAGACATAGGATTAATCCAATAGTGCAGAGTAGTTCCTTCACAATGCTAATGAAAATGCGAAAAACTGCTAGTAATAAAATAATTTTGGCGCTAATCAGAACAGGGGGGTTAGACAAGTGGCAAAACGCTAACGCTAACGCTATAGAATAGAAAACAAAATGTATGGGAATGACATATAGCTAGTCGTAAACGAATGTCATTCCCATACATTTTGTTTTCTATTCTATAGCGTTAGCGTTAGCGTTTTGCCACTTGTCTAACCCCCCAGAAGACAAATACATTTTTTCTATAACAAAAATGTAAAAGAAATATTGTGTACTAAAACACATTGAAAAAGAGTAACCATGGAGTTTCTTGCTCGTTCTTCTGCATAGGAATCTACGCTTTGGAACGAGCAAATAGATTCAAATTTTCTTTTTTTTTAACTAACGGCCTGTCTACAGCCTACAGGCACTTTTGAATTGTCAAATAATTACATATTTGACAATTCAAAAGTGCCTGTAAATGGTCTAATTGAAATTAATGTTTTGAATTTAAAAAAAACGAGAATTTTGTTTCTAATGTAACAGTTGCAATGCAATAACGCACAGAACACGTTGTAGGACGTGAATTATGAATATGAAGAAGAAGAACACCTTATGGCTATAACTTTAAGAATTATTATTGTTTAAAATATGGAGCTCTGGGGCCATACCAACTCGTTTTTGCAATCACTATACAGGTGAGAGAGAGTGAGACACAGCTACTAACATTGTATGGCACTGTCTCTTTTTCACGACGAAACGATGCCTGCTTTGGTACGTCATGGTAAGGCCCCTTGGCCCAGTAAGTCGATCAATCAAGGCTAAGCTGCACTTGCTGCGGTCTGCCCGTAGATGGGTGGCCTGTGGCCATCTAGCTAGTATATATATAACACCGATACTTCTCTGCGTGTCTGTGCCGCTGGTTCTTGATCTCATTTATAGATCTGTTATGTGACTCATGTCAGAAGTTAGAACGTCTGTCAACCAGTCTGACCGGTATCGGGTTACCCGGTAACATGGGTTGTGGAGGTCAGATGTAAAACACTGGTATTCAGCATCCAACTGCGAACCGACCCCAGGATAGTTGGGAAAAGGCTAGGCAGATGATGACTTTTAAACTTAGTTTTAAATAAACACTTTTAATATTTTAGTTACAGTCTGTTGCGCACGTTGCGCAAGCACTACAGACAGACAACATTCATGATAACAGCTGTTTATAAATACTTTGAGATTAAACTAGTTTTCTAGTAATTTTGCTTAAAATTACTTAGTTAAATTTTTGAACAGACTAAGTACAAGTTGGTTTTATAGAGCAACTTTTTTTAAATGTATAATTATGAATAGTTAAAAAATCTAAATAAGTTTAACTTGTGGTTTTTTAATAACGTTAATTATTATTAATTGTTATTAATTAGAAGAAACATATTTTTACATTGTAAATCTTTATAACACGACATGACTTGAGGGTCTGAGAGAAAAATTTATTGCACGTCTGTTAATATTTATCTTTCTCTTATAATAAAAACGAACGCATGATGGATTTTGTAGGTATGTATTTTGTAACTCTTCCACGCAAAAAACGACTGATCGTTTTTGGATAAAATGTAGCACACATGCTTATAGAATATAATTTATAGGAGATTAATCCATTAGGCTATTAATAAACATGCTACTTGTTATTCTTGTCTGAACTCAATTAAAAAGTTGCTTGCAGTTTAATTATAATTTCAGACAGTTAAAACTGTCTAATATGAACTATATTAATTGTCTATTCTATTCAATTCTAATATGAGCTATTTTATTTTCAACTTTCACATTTCAACTGAGCTTTCATAAAATCTTACTATACTGACTTATCGTCTATAATATAATCTAGTGTATGCTATTCTAGCGTGGGCTTTAAGAGGCAATTGAGAAAATATTTAATAGTTCCAAGAAGTAGTCGCGTGGGCATTGTTGGATATTTCCAGCTTTACTTAGCAGAGGCGTAGCTAAACACTTGAAACTGTGAGAACGTGTCGATATTACGTGACTAGTGTTAGACACACTGATACGAAAGGACAGCTATGTCTGCACATTGATCGCTAAAGTCTACGCAAGAACAAGTACTATTAAAACGGGTGAGAAGTAATTTTGATATTTGAAATGTTATATTTTTTTGATCTTGTAATGTTCCTTTTTCAAAGACAAAATGTCTCCTCTACCTTTAATAGTAATCCTAATATTTAAAATGTTATATTTTTTTGGTTTTGTAATGAACATTTTTCAAAATTGAACGACTAAATATGGGCGATATTTTGTCGATCAATTTTGAAACCTACGTTTAATATTTGGTAAAAGATATACACAACAATATTACAAATATATACGGGTTGATTTTTTTTTGTTTATATCATAATACAAATTACAGTATCAATTTTCGTTTTACAAAAGTTAAAAATATAGATAGGTATGTCCGTGAGATTTCCAATTTAGTATTTTGAAGAGAAAATTCTTTATAATATGTTCTTTTGTTAAAAAGTCCACAGAATATAGAACAACTAATGACGTACTCTACTTATTAGGTGAAGGCTATTTGACATGACAGTAACAAAGAGATAAATAATGTTATTTGATAGAACATATATCTAAACTATATTTGTCATAATAAATAAATAAAGAATATGAAAATAGAAAGAAATATATCGAAAAATATCAAAAAGATGACTGACACAAATATCAATATTAAAAAAGTCTAGACTCAGCCAATATTTAATTTTAAAAGGGATTCTAATAATGTTCGCAATATTCACAGTTTCAATATGATCAATATTTAAATTTACCAGTTCAATATTGACTTATTATTCAGTCTGTCTGTCTGTGTATAGTTCGCAGACCACGTACGAATCTTTCATAACAGGGGTTAAAATAAATCGCAGCGCGTCTCGCTGGGATTAAAATGTAGGCCAGAGGGTGGTAAATATTTCTTTGTTTTGTGTACGTGGGTTGAAATTGTAGATCATTATTTTTGTTCCATGAATATTATTAATTTTCTGTTTCAATAAATCTATACTATTATATAAAATGACAACCTCATACACTGAATGACTGACTCATCAACGCAGAGCCGAAACGGCTGGACCTAGAGTAATGAAATTTGGACAGGAGGTGCCTTTTATTGTGTAGACAAGTAATAAGAAAGGATTTTTGAAAATTCCAACCCTAAGTATATTAAAATAGGGTTGTAAGTTTGTATGGAGTAATTTTTATTTTTGATTCAATTAAACTCAAATTTTGTAGAAACACTGTAAAATGAAAATAATTAAACACGTGTTTCACAGTTTTTCAAGATTTTAGCCCTAGGGTGAAAAATTCAAATTTTAAGTTTGTAAGAATAAAAATATGTTTTAACTTTACGCGAAAACGTCTGAACAGTTTTACTTGAAATTCACCAAAAATGTTTGTTATGAATTGGGTCAAGCTTTAGGCTACAAATCATCACGCTAATTATTATGGGGAATGAGCAGTGAGGCATTGAAATAAGTTTGTAATGGGATGACCTAACAAGTTTTTATAATTATGCATTTTCGCTATCATTACAATCTTTGACATGAAAATCATCACGCGCGTTTCTAAAGCAGATAAGCAGTAATTAAAATTGAAAATACGTTGTATTAGAACGTCAATTATACCTGCAATGTCAACGAGCACTGTAGCGGAGGGGCTGTTATAATGATCATGCGAATCGGTCACATCGAGTTCGAATCCCACATATTTTTGTTTTTTTTTAGTTTGGTGTATACATAACTTTCTTTTTCTTTTAGTTAATATCACATAATATCTTTCACCTCAGCGGCTTCAAGAATTAAGTTACGAATTTGTTAAAAGAAGGCGCTTTCAAGTCATCATATTATGTAGATGTTATTCCACTTTAGTAAGCATGGTGATAAATGCTCATGCATTCTATGTATAAAAATGACCTCTTTTCATACATAACAGTGGAATAATTAAAAGCCAAAAAAAAATTCGCTTTGCATTGAATCCATTCTGTTCCACACTTCAGAAATTAAAAATCTAGAATTCCCTTTTCTAATTAACAGATCATAAGGCAAACATTTAAATGTACATATTCGGATGGACCTGAGTGAAGATCGTTTGTATTACACCTAACTGTAAGCGAATATGTTGGCACGCGATGTCTTATAGATATAACAATAAATTATATACATACATTCGGATATAATTCACCGTTCTCCAGCTTTTCCTAATCATCAAGATTACCCGTACGCCCAGTGCATGGCACCCCACAATTGTGGCGATAACCTCCTCTTTGAGGAGTGGCTAGGAAGGCGCCACGGCGTCTTGCCCTACCGCAGATCCTATGCCTACGCCTGACGCAGGTTCTCACCGGACACGGATATTTTGGGAGGTTCCTGTCCTGTCCCTTAACCCCGACGGGTGTCGACACTGTGAGGATCATACAGTGGAGCATACAGTTGGATTTGCCCCGCTTGGGTGGCGGTGACCTCTCAAGTTCGGCCCTGATTCAAACCATGGTCCAAAGCGAGTGGGAATAGGAAGAATTCGCCTCCTTATGCGAAACAGTCATGCTAGAGAAGGAGATAGCGGAATGCGTGAGGGAGAGACAAACCTCACGCCCAGCCAAGCCATCAGCATTTGGAGCCAGGAATCGACTCCAGGCCACTGCAGGCCCGGGCCTGCAGACTTTAAGCAATAAGTGGCTAGCCGTCCGGTAAGAATTAGGCCCGCGTAGACGGCGCGTTTGAATTCCAAGCATGCCTCATTGAGATGTTAGCATAGTTGACGGGGCCCACCCCCAGGGAAAGTGCCTGGTGACGCTGTTCGAAAGAGCTACCGCGACCTAAGAAAATAAAGAGCGAAGAAGAGAGCATAATGGATCGATTTAAGTCAGTCTGACATTTACCCCCGCCCCGCCCACAACGGGAAGAGTCGGGAGAAGATTTTACTTTCCTAAAAAAAAAAAACTTTTTGCAAAAATAGAACGAAAATGCACAACACTAATTTCCTAATGGAAACACCGACTTCTGGAACGATATATTAGTTATTTTCAATTTGTATTATATTCCAAGCCAGTTCTATTTTTCCAAAAATGATTTTCAGTTCGCTTTTGAGTGCAGTAGTTTGTAATTTAAATAAATAACAATATCCTTATGTCTAGACAAATGTTCATCACCTTGAATAAGAGCGAACTCTATACCCCTGCTTTCTCCTTTAAAGCTTAGAGGTGTGATGTTATGTTATAGAATAGTGAAACCAATCACTGGCATACGATCGCAGTAATCGCTGTTCCTTTACTATTAGTAATTGAAGAGTTCCATTGGCTATCTCCGAAGAACTTCATTAGATACCAATATACTATATGTATTATACTAAAACCTTCTTTGAAAACTATGCATTTGGAGAACGAAAACTCCTATCCAATTCGGTTCAGTTGTTTTTGAGATAATCGCGGACATAAAAACACATACATACGGGTAAAATACAGAACCATGTTTTTTGAAGTCGGTTGAAAAACCAAGACTGCCTACCCGTGCGAAGCCGGGGCGGGCCACTAGTAGTCAATATTCTTAATTGTATTCCATATCCTACTAATATTCATCATCTGCCTAGCCTTTTCCCAACTATGTTGGGGTCAACTTCCATTCTACATATACTGGATGCAGCTGAGTACCAATGTTTTACATGGAGCGACTGCCTATCTGACCTCTACAACGCAGTTACCGGGTAACACGGTACCCCTTGGTAAGACTGGTTGTCAGACTTTCTGGCTTCTGACTACACGTAACGACTGTCAAAGATCTATAAATGACATCCGAGACCAACAGCTTAACGTGCTTTCCGAGGCACAGAGGAGTCTCTGCGCCAAGCGCAGCTTCACCTTTGATCGGTAGAACGTGCGGCTGTTATTTAGCCACGAGCTCCTCACCATATCCTACTAATATTTTAAACGCAAAAGTTTGTAAGAATATATGGATGTATGTTTGTTACTCTTTCACGCCAAAACGACTGAACGGATTTGGGTGAAATTTGGTACACACATAGTTTATAATCTGGATTAACACATAGGATACTTCTTATTCGGGGGCGCGAAGTAGTTCTCTCGGGATGCAAGTGAAACCGCGGGAAACAGCTAGTAATTAATAAATAATCATAATACCTATATTTTCTGTTTTGCTTCACTAGCAAGACATCGTGGCACCACTTTTAAAATATTACACCTTTGTTTAATTTTGACAATACAATAAAAATATATATAAAAATGAATCCATATTTCCCTTGATTATTGCATCACGCGTGAACGGCTGGATCAATTCAGCGTTGCGGCATTTACTCCTGGTAAATGTTGCAGCATTATGCTGAGATAGGAGCCTTTTCTGGCCTCGTACAGGTAAAATGTCTTGAATGATTATTTTTTTCTATTTTTTTAATTATTATATTTTCTATTTGTTAACTATCTACTAATTGTCTATTTCCTGTGCGTGTCCAGAAATAAATGCTTTTTCTTTCTTTCTTTCAAACTTCGTACGGAGTTAGAGGGGACCCTGGAGAAGGATTTAGGCTACTTTTTATCCGGGTGCGTGAGTAGTTCCTTCGGGACGCAGGTGAAACCGCGGGTAACAGCTAGTTACGTATAATATAGATTAAACATCCACTGTTTTATTACGCTGTGTTTCAAAATCACGTTGTATATTTTATCGGGGAAGACTTCGTCATGATGTCACCAACCGATAAATATTATGATACAGCAAATTCTTCGCTTCCTTAAATTTTGTATTCGGAAATATTGAACACGTAAAACTTTTGAGCGCTCAGAGCGACATCTGTCGTGTTATTCCTCAGGTACAACACTAACTATTCGGTGACAACGAGTCGGTGTGCCTTCTTAAAACTTCCCTATAAACTTTCAACGCCTTTCGACTGTGAGCTGTGAAAATAAAGCTGCTTGTATGTGTATGTCCATTGTTGGATACGATACGAAATATTTCCAAAGAGTGCGTAATTCTTTTTGAGTATTTACTTGATGAAACATTATTAGGTTGTTATATGTAGAAACATTATCAGTTACATATATAAACGCCCACCCGGGAATTTCAAAATTTTGTGAAACTTCCCTGGCTCTAAGTATATATTAATATTATTTTGTTCATTTATCATAAACATTACGATAGAACGACAAGTCTTCATTCTTGCTCTTCAAAATAATTAAATAACCTACTTTCAAAACCTGAAGCCAAAATAAAATCACGAGGAACACATAAATCCTTTCTGCGTAAGAATTTCATAAATCATGTCCCCAACTATTGGGCGTGTCTCCCTTATAACATCGTTATAAGTTATAGTTGCACAACCCTACACAGACCGCATGGCAGGAATGATGACATGACAAGATGGCGTCTGAGTCAAATCCCCTCCGTTTTGAAAGATTACTTGCAAGGAAATATTATATTATTAGTGACATCACAGGAGAATTCCGATTTTCTTGACATTTATCTGTACATATAAAATGCTTTGTCCTGAACGACTGACGCTAAAACGCACAGCCTAAACCGCTGATCGTTGAAACCTGAAACTTGGCGGGTGCGTTCTTTGTATGACGTAAGCATCCGATAGGAAGGATCCGAAATTAAAAAAGGTGGGCAAAGTTTGTATGAAACTCTGACAGTTTTAATTTGAATTCGTATAGACCATGCGGGCGAAGCCGCTGGCGGAAAGCTAGTGGTAGGAATAAATCTGGGATCGTATTAGTAGTAAGCTAGAGTTGACTGCAAATAAAACTACCACCTCTCTCTCGCACTAGAGATAGGAGTCTGCGAAAACGTGCATATTTTTTAACTTGGGTCCTACGATAACGTTGTAATGTTACGATGAACTATTTAGTGATGTGATCGAACTCTCATATTTATCGATATCGATAGAAGATTTACTCTGGCGACTGACTAATAAATGTGTACGAAGTCAAACAAGTATGTAAGTAAGGATCGTTGCTGGTAGGCTGTGAAATTGTTTGAAAGTTACCGCGCCTCCGAAACGCTAAGGACGAAGGACCGAAGGTAGATTTATTTAAGTTTTAAGAATCTGACAACTTCTCCCGCTCCCCCCAAAGAGGGGAGATTTCATTTAATGATTTTTTTATGAGTGTATGCAAAGCTACCTTGCTTCATAAGTGGTACTAAACACTGAAGGTTCTCGTATAACAATGCACATGAACACAGTTATGCAACAAACTAACAGACCAACAGCGACTGTTGCCACAAGTTGAATTCGACAAATCTCCGCTAGTAACTGAGGTTAATCTCACACCAAACTGAGGGGGGATGAATTCTTTTGTTTACTTGGTGAAAATAAAAGTGTGGAAGTCAAAACAGTGGAGCTTAATAATAAGGTAGAAATAAAGTACCAAGCGAAGCAAGTAAGGGTAAAAAATTATTTGGAGTAGAAAGAGCTTTCTAAAATTTGAAAAAGGTAAAGGAAAAATATTTCCAAAGGTTGGCAGTTAATTATATTTTTATACCTTTTTGGCATACTTGTCTTTTTTTGCCGCACGACGCACTAACTTACGATCTGTTCAAATTATTATAAACTGGCTTCTGTCTACGACTTTGTTTGCATTGTCATTTATACGGGGACAAAAATAATCCTGTGTCGTAAACTAAGACGTGTACCAGATTTCATTCAAATAAATTCAGTAGTTTGTACGTGATGCGTGTACAATCAGACAAGCAAAAAATCTAAAATCGTTGTTTTTACTTCTGTTGCTTTAAAAATGACATACATTAGTTTTTCTTAAATTTTTATAATGTACAGACATCGCCCTGTTACACTTTTGTTATATCTTTAATATAAAAATGAATCGCTGAATGTGTTGACCCTGGAGGAGACCCTGGAGAAGGTTTACTTTTATCCGGCTGCGTGAAGGAGTTCCTTCGGGACGTGGATGAAACCGTGGGAAATAGCTAGTCTATATCTATACTAATATTATAAAGAGGAAAGATTTGTTTGTTTGTAGGGTTTTAACTCAAAAATTACTGAACCGATTTTAAAAATTCTTTCACCGTTAGAAAGTTACATCTTTACGAAGTGTCATAGGCTATATTTATTTCCAGAAATAATTAGGGATTATAGGCCAGTGCTTTTAGCCTCTAAAAACGGTAAAAAGTGAATTAAATAATAGTAGGATGAAACCCATTGGAAAAGGAGGAGAATACAATAAAAATGATAGGAAAAATAAATTACGGGCGATCTGAGGTCGGGAAGTGGGTGGGAGGGGGGGTTAAAGTTAAATAAACGGTTTATCTCAATTTCCGGCAAAACTACAAGTCCTTTGAAAAAAAGTTAAATGGCAAAGCTGTAGGTAATAAAAAGATCTACAACTTTTGGATTGACACTTTTTTCACATAACCTCAAAATTTATGTGAAAAATTCAAAAAACCAAGTTTTTGGTTTTTTATTTTTATCTTTTACCATAATTAATATTTTTTCACGAAATTTGGTGAAAACTTACCTTTTTATGTCTCAAGCACATTGTAATTTATTTGATTTAAAATAATTATTTTTTCACCCTTATTTTGACTAAAAGTTGTAAATCTTTTTATTACCTACAACTTTGCCATTTAACTTTTTTTCATAGGACTTGTAGTTTTGCCGAAAATTGAGATAAACCGTTTTTTTAACTTTAACCCCCCCTCCCCCCACTTCCCGACCTCAGATCGCCCGTAATTTATTTTTCCTATCACTTTTATTATATTCTCCTCCTTTTCCAATGGGTTTCATCCTACTATTATTTTTTTTGTTTTCAAAAGTTATTGGCACTGGTCTATTAGTAGGGTAAAACTTGAATAATGTGTAAAAAAAATGTCCACGCGGACGAAGCCACGGGCGGAAAACTTGTGTATGATATATTGATATCGTCTAAGCTTTCCAAAGAATATTTCACAAAAACAGCTTATAGGTAAGTCAGGAAAAAGACAAAGCAACAGTTGGCAGGAGTTGATCCCACCCCGGAGATCCCTAAGTCTAATCGATGGTGAAAACAAACATCCCATCGGACCGCACCCCGAGAATACCTTCACGGGATTACGCTAAAGTCGGCACGATATAACTGATGGAACGTATGTCTATGATAAATCCCTTTCTTACGGAACCCTTTCAGGATATCCCAGGGACCCGACCGCTTTGTATAGTAAAACCTTTTGAAGTTCACAAAATAAACACGACGGATAATTAGGAAGGTTAAAACTTTGAGGAAATTTTAATTTGTAGCGATGACTTGAGATATTTTTTTGAGAAACTGAAGGAACGGTACTTTGCTAAAAGTTTTTGGTATTTCTTTTCTTTGTAGAAAAACTTTTGGTTGTTTATGGAATGGACAGCAGGTTTCTGAAATTACTCGTAGGTATTAACTTCTCCGCCGATAAATTAAGTGTTCTATGAATGAACAATAAATAAATTTACAAAGTAAACTTTATAATTAAGAGAAAATATCTTAGATATATTAAACTAGCGGCCCGTCCCGGCTTCGCAAGGGTAGCCTATGTTACTCAGGGTGAATGTAGCTTTCCAATGGTGAAAGAATTTTTGAAATCGGCACAGTAGTTTTTGAGTTTATTCATTACAAACATACACACAAAAATACAAATCTTTCCTCTTTATAATAGTAGTGTAGATTACTAGTTCTTTCCCACAGTTTCATCCGCGACGCGACGGAATTTCTTCACGCACCCAAATAAAAAGTCGCACATAACCGTTTCTAGGGCCCCATATGAATATCTCGATACTAAATTTCATCCAAATCAGTTCAGCCATTTTACCGGGTAAGTGCCCTAGTGGTTAAGGCACGTGCCTGTCATGTACGAGTGTGCGGGTTCGAAACCTGACAAGTACCAATGTGACTTTTCTAAAGTCATAATTATGTATTTTCTAAGTATATCTTAGACGTCACTGACTAACGGTGAAGGAAAACATCGTGAGGAAACCTGGATTTAAAAAGTCTGAAATCGCCTATCCGTCTGGAGCAAGCGTGGTGATTAATGCTCATGCCTTCTCTGTATGAGAAGAGGCTTGTGCTCAGCAGTGGGACATTATATAGACTGATGATGATGATGACCGTGAAAGCGTAACAAACATACATTCGCATTTATAATGTAAGTTGGGATATTAACGTATATTTTATACCCAGCAGCAGCAAGCAATATGCACTTAAATTTTAATAATCTGAGGATTGAGAGCAGCAATTTTTATCTAGCTCGTATAGTGGTGAAGTCTTGTACTATTTTCGCCAGACCAACTCTAGAGTTTCAGAAGCGTTAATCCGATTTATGTCTCCTATTGTCGGCTTTATAGGGTGTCCACACTTTCAATTTGTGGTCTAATTGAATTAAAGATTATTTATTTTTCGCTATTCTTGTGGAAAATTTAGTTTGTTGATGTCTTTTTATTATAATGTGGGTATGAAATAAGAGCTCATAAGCAATATGCCATCAACCGAACCCAAATACAGATCTTCTGCTGATACTGAGCAATCCTTACTAATAATTTATTTACAAAATTAACTATGTCTGCCTGTCAAAATCTATCTGTTTCGCTTTCACTGTAAAACTACTAAACCGATTTTGATGAATACCTAGATAGTCTGAAATCTGGATAAGGAAATCGAATAGTTTTTATCCGTGTCCGTGAAGTGGTTGTTCTCTTAGGATGCGGTTGAAGCCGCGATAGACATCTAGTTTAAGTTTATTCAGCGTTCTGACCTAATAGAACAAAAACTAGAACGAGAAGTATGATAATATATTATTTATGATATTAGTTTTCCGCCCGCGGCTTCGCCCGCGTGGATATATTTTTTACGCTTTGAGTTTTAATAGGGATTCCTAATTATTCCTGGAAATAAATATAGCCTAATGACACTTCGTAAAGATGTAGATTTCTAACGGTGAATGAATTTTAAAAATCGTTCCAGTATTTTTTTAGTAAAAACCCTACAAACAAACAAACAAATATTTCCTCTTTATAATATTAGTAAAGAAAAATCTAAAGTTTGAAAATTACATGACACATGGCCACCCTCTCCAAAAATCAAGCGGAAGAGATTTAGCGCTTTATTTTTATCGAGAGAGGAACTCCATCCTTTCCGGACGCTTTGCTCCATTGATCTACTGGCGTTTTCTAAACATATTTATTTACTCTGTGCTTAACCTAAACGGGGTTAGAACCTTGGGGGGAGAGATTTGGGACTATTTTTGCTTTATGACTTTTTAAGGTTTTTCTTTTGTGCTATTTTTCGGCTTCGATATTTGAAGTATGCGAGGGAATTGACGCGAAAAAGGTGCTTTAGATAAATTGGCTTTGAACTTCTGGCCAGTTATTGTTAAGAGCAGTGAAGTGAAATATCTATACATACATGACAAAGTAGTAATATGTATTGATTTATTTTTACAGAGGTCATGACGTAAGTAAACCTATCCATTGAACGAAAGCCACTTTTGTCTAGTAGTTGCAAATGTCGACAGCTGTGTAAGGGGTCTAGAGAAAGCTTTAAAAAAAACTACTTCTTCAAAAAAAGCAACCACTGGCATTTTTAAGATAGTGACAATGTTGCGTGTTAAATTCCAATAAATGGGCTATCAGCAAATAAATAATTATTTATATATGTAAATTTACCAAAACATATACTATTATATTGAATATGAATGTAGATGGATGAAAGGGGAGGGGAAGACCAAAGAAGAGATGGATAGATTGCGTGAAAGATGATATGAATGAAAATGGAGTGAATGATAGTATGACGGCTAACAGAGAAGAACGGAAGCGAAAAACATATTGCGCCAACCTCAAATAGATTGGGAACAGGGCAGGAAGAAGATATACTAACTTAATATTCCATAGATAAACTGCAATAATCAAGTAATTCAAAAACGTCTAAATAAATCACTCTGCGACACCAACCTGTCTGAAAATAATAATTATTTTACAAACAACAACAAAAGCGAGTCTTCTTCCCAAACAAACTGAAAACATCTTTCCGGTTATCCGTTATCCGGTCGAGTCCGGATAAAACCGGATTAGACAACTCCAATATTTTTGTTTACACAAAAAAGTGATTTCGTCTTATCTTAAGATAAATAATGGAGTATAAATATTGACATTTCTTAAGTACTTGAGATCTTTTGTGTCCGGGGCAGACGACTCCCGGAGGCATTGCTGGATGGTATCTCATATAATGTTTGTACTTGTTAAACTTAAATCTTAATTTCTAACCCTCATCATCATCATCAGCCTAATATTGTCCCACTGCTGAGCACAGACCTCTTCTCGTACAGAGAAGACATGAGCATTAATCACCACGCTTGCTCAAGGCGGATTGGCGAATATAGACTTTTTAGGTCCAGGTTTCCACGCGATGTTTTCCTTCACCGTTAGTCGGTGGCGTCTAAGATACACTTAGAAAGTACATACGACTTTAGAAAAGTCACATTGGTACTCGACAGATTTCGAACCCGCACACTCGTAAACGAGAGGCAGGTGCCTTAACCACTAGGCCACCATGACTAATTAATTTCCAACCATCTTTTACAAAATAACTTCAATTTTAGCTATTGAACTGTTTTGCTCTTTCTTAATTTCAAACTTAATTTTAAATTGACAGAAAGGAACATAACTGTCGTAAGTCATCGTGGCTTATAAAGCAACTGCATCTTATATACGAGTTTTCGGGTTGCGTAACCTGGCAAATATCGTAAAAAAGTCGTATGTTAACATTTTCTGAGTATATCTTAGACACCAATGACTAACGGTGAAGGAAAACATTGTAAATAAACCAGAACTACCAATGCTCATGCCTTCTTTGGATGAGAATTAACCTTTTTCCTTGATAATGGGATTATAAAAAGGCCAAGTATGAAGATGATAAACTTACCTTAACCCTAAAATACCGACTGGCGATGAAAGACGACTTGAAACAACCATCCCTTGAGTATAATCAGCGCACTCCGTAAACAGTTTATCGTCACAACAAATTAGTTCTGCTTAAGCGTTAATGGTGGAACATTCCGTCCAACTTCTTGCATCCATCGCAAACAATTAAACTTCACCCGTCGCTTTTCCAATTAAAAATCCCCATACATCCCTACGAGAACAGCTTCTCACACGTACCGATGGCCCAATTAAATACGCCATTCACCAGAGGGTTAATTAAGAAGAAAATTATCTCCTCAAACAGTAGGCGGGCGTGACAAGCGATGGGGGGTTTGAGTGTGAGATGGTAGCGAATGGCATAGGCGGAAGCGATTACCTTGACGCTGTTAAACTTAATTATTCATACAATATTAATTACTATTTATTATTTACAATAGGTACTACCTACTAAATAGCCAGAAATTCTAACAACCAGTCTTACCAAAGGCTATCGTTTTACCCAGTAACTGGATTGTGGAGGGTAGGCAGTCGCTCTATATAAAACACTGGTAATCAGCTTCATCCGGTCAGACTAGAAGCCGACCACAATATAGTTGGGAAAGGCTAGGCAGATGATGACTTTGAATTCGCCTTGTAGTTAGTTTAAGAGAATATCTAAAAAAATATAGTATTACCTTACTCTATAGGTATATATTTTGAAGTTTAATGTGTTCCTACAATTTAACATTATTGATGCTCGTGTTATGTATATTTATTAGCGGAATGAAACGTGTGTAATAAGTTATGCCTCAACCATTCAGACAGACAGGCATGATGACGTAACATTTGGGCAATCGCTCTCCGTCTGTAACTTGTATCAGATTATAAACTGAACGACCGCTTGAAGCTGAATTATGACTGAAATTCCAACAGGAATGCCTACTCGCACTGAATTATAGCTAATGAGACGAATATTAAAGGAATTGATGGTGCGACGCGCTTTTGTTTTTTTCTCCGTGTTATTTTGATAGCAACGAGATTGGGAATGAGACCGATTTGTTGGGGCGAGGTTGGGGCGAGGGGACTGACGTACTTTGCTCTGGTAATGTTTTGTGATATTGTGTTTCAAATTGACTGCAATACTAATAGAATTGCGAGGCCGGCTAATTTGTTGTCAAACCTCCACAATCCAGTTACCGGGTAACGACCTCTTAGTAAGACTGGTCGTCAGACTTTCTGGCTTCTGGCTACCCGTAATGACTGTTAAAGATATACAAATGGCAACCGGGATCAATGTGCTTTTTGTAGAAAAGCGTAACTTAACCTTTGATCGATAGACCCGTGCGGCTGTTACTTAGCCATGAGCTCCTCATTTTTAAGAAGAGCGTATTTTAAAATTGAGCAAAGGCTTTTGACGATATTCCTGGCGATATTATTTAAGTAATTTGGCCCTCAAAATTTACGAGATTTTAGTCACAAAGAAAAATAAAAAAGAAAAACATCAGACAGGTTAATTAAAGATAAAACTTTTGAATTTGACTTTTGACTTTGAATAGAGCATCATTTAAACTGTTGTGAGTTTAAATATCAAGTCCCAAAGCTTGCAGACGAAGCGAGGGACAGTCTTTCTTTGTGAACTACTTCATCCGGATAACTACGTACCCTACCGTTAAGCATGGCTGTGCATGGCATGTACCAGCTTTGAACCGTATTAGTAGCTGCACTGTATATACACTGTAATGTAAAGAGCACATTTCAATGCGATGAGACGGATAATACACCCATGATATTTCTGGTATAACAAATGTTTCAATCTAAGTTTGCACTACGAATTAATTATTATCGACACTAATGTCAGAATACGATTAAATTGCTCACATTTCAACATTCACTTTGTGATGTCTCTATAGTTTTCTCGTATCACATCATCATCATCAGCCTATATATCGTTCCACTGCTGGGCACAGGCCTCTTTTCATACCGAGAAGGCATGAGCATTGATCACCATGCTTGCTCAAGGCGGATTGGTGATTTCAGATTTTTAAAGTCCAGGTTTCCTTAGGATGTTTTCCTTCACCGTTTCTCGTGTCACAATAAATTTTATTTACAAGTTTAAACACCGATACTCGCTGTATATAGCTTTGAGGCAGCATGCGACTACATTTAATCCAAGTCCTAATTACCTATGCTTATTTTATTGGAGGAGGAAAGAGTCATATAATGATTTTCCATCCCCACAAAAAAAAACACGTGATTTCGATTAAGTGTCAATGGATTCTAAGTTCATTAAGATTTACTTAATAACATTTTCCTTACCTACCTAGTTATAGTATTAAGTAATGAGCTGTCTAAACTGGTGGTAGACAGTAGACAGAAAAGGCAGAACACGAATAAATCTTAATATCTTAAAAAACCGGCCGAGTGCGTGTCGGGCCACGCGCAATAGGGTTCCGTAGTAGGTCTTAGTTAGTGGAATATAACTCTGTAACCGGTTAAGCCTACTCAGCCGTGATAGTTTTCATTGTAAGTTACTTGTCTGTGATTTTTTGTATTTCTAGAAACAGCCATTCAAAAGTTAGAGCGGGGACGCTCGTATCGAACAAAAATTTGCACCTTAAAACGTGATTAATACACATATCTATACTAAATTTCAGCTTTCTAGTACCAAGAAACTCTGAGCTATGCCGCGGACAGACAGACAGACGGACATGGCGAAGTGGCAATTCAATAGTAGAATCAGCGTAGATAGCCCACATGCTTGTATGCTACTCAAGAACAAAATAATTTATACTCCAAGTAAAGATAAAAAAAAAACTCAAACCAAAAATCTCACCATTACCATAGAAACATAAAACAGCTTTTTCTTATGAACATAACGGCATGGAACAAAAACAAACCAGTCATTATTAAATAAACACGGCCGAAACAATTTCGCTATCCTACCTATTTTTTTTTATAATTACATTTCTTATTGTCCCATCGTGTAAAAAACCCCAGGCTGTTACAAGATACAGAACAGATGCCAAAAAACGATTCAATTATACGAAGTGGCTTAAAACAACATGGTATAAAATGTTGCCATGCAAATCTGGCAAGAAGGAAGTCTTGTAAATCAACGGCCACACGCCAGATCGCTACTCCAGGCGGATACCACACTGCCACGCGCAACGCCTCAGTGTGGAGCTTTTTTTAATTTTTTCGGATGGGAAATCATCAAATTAATGACCCCTCCCGCCGTTGGTGGGGCGGAAGGGAGTGTCAGACTCTTACTGACTAAAACCTATCCATGTTCCTTCCTCAGCCCTTTGTATTCCGGGGGCGCGGTATCTCTTTCGAACGTCCCGCAGCCCCGACAGGCTATGGCCCAGTGGGAGGGCCCCGTCACTATTGCTGACAGCTCTTTGAGGCGCGCGTGGAACATGAACGCGCTCTCGACGCGGGTCTGGCAAACAGACAGTGTGGGGCCTGCGTTTTACACTGTGGGCCGTATATGATATAGTTTGTGTAAGTCACAGTAAGACTACGAATACCGTTAGTTTATAATCTTACTCGTAAGATTATAAGCTGATCGTTTTCGGTAGTTTGTAATCGTTCTTGCGGTTTGACATGGGTCGATTATAAACTACCGAAAATGAATACGTAATATTGTAAACCGTTGGTACAGTTCACAGTTTGACGTCAGCTTACGAGTAAGATTATAACTTAACGGTACTCATTGCTTCGCGGTGACATATATAAAACACACTCCCAACGCGTGGTTACAAATATGTTGAATTTGCTGCAGGACTCTGCCTCGTGGTAGTGTGTGATGCGCCTACAGCTTGGAGGAAAATGAATTGTTTAGCCAAAATACGTAGTGGATATTGTGGATAAGCGCCTGTTTGATTGCTTCTCTTGTTTCGATTTTCAAGTTGATTTAATGGTGAAAAGACAAATTGGGGTAAAGCTTTGTTAAGGAAGATAAATACGTTTAAAAAGTAGAAGAAATATTAAAGTTTTCTGTATACTTTTTATGTAAGGGCCAATTTTGTAACATTATTTTTATGTTTTTCATTGTTTTTGGTTGTCACATTTTTCATTAAAAAAATATTATTTACATTAATTGTTTTATATACAATAGATATATTAGGTATTATATTATGGTATACACTGTACATAATATCAAATAGGAAAACTTATACAACCCTATATAAATTAAATTAATCGTAATAATTTAACTATATTAGGTTTAATTTCATTCTGAGAAGATACAAGCAAGAGCATAGATAAAAGCAGATAGGTGATTATTTATTTATAAGTACAAGCTTCCTCACACTGTTTTCCTTCATCGTCTCACTCTCACTGTCACACGTCACACTCAGGGGTGTTCACGTTCAGGAAAAACTGATTTTACCCACTGTATATTTATGGATTTGCGACTTTTTTAAAAAAAACTGCAGTTTTAGACTCCTTTATCACCGAGTCACCGATAATTTAATTATTGTAATTTAGTTTTTAATCTACTTACATTATTTTGCATACCTATATAAAAAAATGAATCCCTATTTCCCTTGGTCACGGCATCACGCGTACACGGCTGGACTGATTTGGATAAAATTTGGTACGGAGATAGTAGGGACTCTGGAAAAGGTTTTAGGCTACTTTTCATCCAGGTGCATTAAGTAGTTTCCCCGGGATGCGGCTGAAACCGCGGGCAACAGCTAGTCTTAAATATTATTTACAAAAAATATGACCCAAGAATATAGGGATCCACCGATGTTGGGAACAGGCTCCAAACTCCCGGTGGTTAAGGCTCCAGAGATAGGGACCTCCTCATAATTACAATTACGCTACAAAAATGGAGTTGATCAAAGTGCAACCATAATAGTATAGTCAGCTGTTTACGCGATGCCGCCATTGATAGTGTTAAAGCCATTAAAAAAGCGAGTAATGATGAGAGTTCCAAGTTTGTTTAGGTCAAACTTGAATGAGCTAATCAATTGTAACCTCAAGCGTGTAGTTTTCTAAAACTAGGATTGCTCGTTGGCACTAATTTTAAATTGTGAATCTCAACGATATTACAGCTTGATTAGGAAAGATCACAGATTATAGTTTTTTGCTAAATAAGCGAAATCTTTGATTAGAACAGTGATGAGACAGTATGATAGAAAAATATTTTTTAATTATTAAACAATAAATCTCATAATAAATAAAAAGTATGTACAGAAACGGTAAATTAATCAATTAAAATAAATGATCGTTTCTCTTCTATGAATGCGCGTGTACTACTCATAAAACTAAAAGTTATAAATGCATAAGTAGAAATACTAGCAGCAACGACTTTCCGAAAATCAAAACCTCTCAAAACGAAACATTCTACTCTATCTACAGCCACAAACCAACACACTTCCATAAATTACCCACGAAATCGCCAATAAAACTTAATTTTGCCGAAAGCCGTTATTACAGTATTAAACGTAAATTAATAGCCGACTTTATGGCCACAACACACGCCTACTCTGCTGGGAGATTCTCTGGTCAGCAATTCTTGAAGATGTCCTCATTAATGAGCTCTTCAATATACCTTGAGAGAGCTATCATGGGCATTAATTTCCGATAGTCTGTTTACAGGTAAAATAAATGGCCAACTTGTTCTACGAGATTACTTATGTCTTTTTGGTTTCTGTAACGTGGTTGTACTGTTCAAAAATAGAGTGTATTATTGAAAAGAGTGTCTATGGAGTTTCTTGCCGGTTCTTTTCCGTAAGACTCACTCCTTGGAACCGTGCAACTATTCCTTGACGTTTCATAAGAGCCCGCAAAGACTTTAAGAAATATAAAAAAAAATGAGTTTTGAGTTTTCTAAATACTTTTTTAATTAACTTATTAAATAAAGGTATTTTATTTTTATACTGATGTGTTTTGGCGCATGTGAAAAAAATTAGGTATTTTTATACTATTTTTTCAGTCTGCATTTTTTTATTAAGTTTTATACTTGATTTTAGGTTCTCGCCGAAGCTTGAAACACTATTATTATTAATTTTATTATTATTACTAATTTATTATTTTTTTTTTAAATTATTATTACTATTATTACTAATTATTATATTTCTAAAAAGAAGCGCGTTTCAGCAATTTTCTTCGACATGTCCAGCGCGTTCGACTTCGTGGATCATAGAATTTTAATACAAAAATGTGAACATTATGGGATTAGAGGAAATGCTATACAGTGGATTGAGAGCTACTTGACTAACCGGAAACAATGTGTAGAGATTACTCGCGTTGATAGTAAATTAAACTGTACCTCATACAGATCAACCGACAAATTTAACAGATTTGGAGTTCCCCAGGGGAGTGTATTGGGACCTCTCCTATTCTTGATCTACATTAATGATATTCCAAAAGCAACTAAACACAAATGTACGTTATTTGCAGACGACATATCAGTTATTATACCTAATCACAACAAGGACACTGATAACTATAAACTAATATTAAAAACTACAGTAGAAAACATAACAAAATGGCTTGCTGAAAATAACCTCACAGTAAATATACACAAAACAAAACTTGTACAATTCAGAAACTACAATAGTACATATCAGAGTTTAACAATAAATCACTGCGGGCAAGATATAGAAGAAATAAATGAGACTAAATTTTTGGGTATAATATTAGACAAACATTGCAATTGGAAAGCCCAAGTTAATAATGTGTGTACACGGATAAACAAATTTATCTATGCCCTTAGAAAACTAAGAAGACTAGCAAGTGACAAAACGGCTTTGTTAGCATACCACGGATATGTAGGATCCGTTCTAAACTACGGTATTGTGTTATGGGGAAATTCGACGGATATAAATAGGGTCTTGATTTCTCAGAAAAAATGTATACGAGCAATATGTGGGGCGGGGCCACTAGAATCCTGCAGGCCCTTATTTAAAAAACTAAAAGTCCAGACTGTTGTTGGTCTATATATTTATGAAATTGCTGTATTTGTTAAAAAACATTGCCATCTTTTCGAAAAAGCGAGTCTAAATAAAAAATATTCAACAAGGGACCCCACCAGATTGGTTGTCCCAGGTATATCCACAACTCTTTTCAAAAAAAATTGCAGTTGCATGGCAGTTCAAATTTATAATAAAATTCACAGACATTTCCGAGAAATGACACTTGCAAAATTTAAAATTAAATTTAAAAAATGGCTCATTGACAAATGTTTTTACTCAATAGCTGAATTCGTGTCATGTACTACAATAAATATAGATAGTTATCTGTAAACATAGCCAAAAAATACTGTTAAATTACATTTACATATATATAATTATTTTTATTTTTTTTATGTTTGTCAAAAAGGTTAATATAGTAAATAGTAAATTTAATTTTAATTATAACTTCACATAATAATAATGTTCGTACCTATAATATTTGCATGCCAGTTAAACGGCGAGACATGTGAAACAATTTTAAATACTGTAACATCTTGTAATACCATACCATGTTTCTGGCAAATAAAGTTTCTTATTCTTATTCTTATATTTTTTTATATCTTTCTACTTTTTTGGAAGTACTTAATCAGAGCTTATTTATGTTATGATTTTTTTAATCTTAACAACAAACGTTTTTAGTTTTCATTATTTTTTATTGGAAAGTATTGATGAAACTTAATTCGTCGTCAAACTAAATTAGCTCTCATAGCCAACACCCATTGGTAAATCTATTAAAACACCGTATAATTATTTAGTTTCTTAAGCCACTAACTCCAAAAATATAGCTACTCATCCGTTTCGCTCGTGTGTATAGTGTCAACATCCTAAGCTATGCAGGCGAAAATTTCTCGATAAAATTATCATAATGATGTCTAGCGCCAAGTGGCCTGGGAGCGACAGGCTAATCTCCTGCACCTGATACCTTCCACATAATAGCCAGGTTTTCAGTTAACTTGTCTATTTTTTAGCCTTTGTTCCTGTACGTCTTTGTTGCTTGCCGGAAATTAAAACCATGGAACAATTTAAGTCATTTACACGTCCGCAATTTATTTGATACTGATGTTTATATAACGTAATTTTACAATATGGTAAACTTATTTATTTTTCGGTTACTGTCAGTCATTTCGAAATAACTAAAAAAAATTGCAGTTTATACTGAAGTTAAGTCTAAAGCTAAATTTAAGTCCAAATTAATATTTTGAGGCAACGTGTAACATTTGTAACAAAAAGTTTGTAGACAATGCATTGAAAACAAATAAATTTATTAACTTCGATTATTTTTTCTATCCATCACATTTTTAGGGTTCCGTAGTCCGACAAGGAACCCTTATAGTTTCGCTCTGTCCGTCTGTCTGTCTGTCTGTCTGTCTGTCTGTCTGTCTGTCTGTCTGTCCGCGGCATAGCTCCGTGGTTTTTGTTATTAGAAAGCTGAAATTTGGTATGAATATGTATATTGATCACGCCGAGAAAGTGGTAAAATAAAATTTTGAAAAATATTTTTTTTTAGGGTAGCTCCCAAACATGTAAAGTAGGGATGAATATTTTTTTTCTCGCGTACCCCTTTGTGTGGGGTATCGTTAGATAGGTCTTTCAAAAATATTATGGGTGTGTGAAGACCATTTTTCAGTTAAGCGAGCCATTTGCGAAATTTCTAGATTTTAAGTGAAATTTTTTGTTCGATACGAGTTACCCCCCCCTCTAACTTTTGAATGGCTGTACCTAGAAATGTGAAAAAAATCACAGACGTAGTACATGTAATGAAATTATAAGGAAAACTATCACGGCTAAGTAGGCTTAACCGGTTACAGAGCTATAGTCGACTAACTAACTCCTACTACGGAACCCTACTGCGCGTGGCCCGACACGCACTTGGCCGGTTTTTGCTTTTTCTCCCACTAGCCAAAAGTCAAAAATGGAGGCTATATTTGCAGATCCTCTTTTCTGCTAGCTTTTCGCTCTTTTGGTCATTAATCTAATAATTTGATAAATTCTTGAGGTACTATCTCAGCTTAAAAGCCACCTTTTTAGGGTTCCGTAGTCCGACAAGGAACCCTTATAGTTTCGCTCTGTCCGTCTGTCTGTCTGTCTGTCTGTCTGTCTGTCCGCGGCATAGCTCCGTGGTTTTTGTTATTAGAAAGCTGAAATTTGGTACGAATATGTATATTGATCACGCCGAGAAAGTGGTAAAATAAAATTTTGAAAAATATTTTTTTTTAGGGTAGCTCCCAAACATGTAAAGTAGGGATGAATATTTTTTTTCTCGCGTACTCCTTTGTGTGGGGTATCGTTAGATAGGTCTTTCAAAAATATTATGGGTGTGTGAAGACCATTTTTCAGTTAAGCGAGCCATTTGCGACATATCTAGATTTTAAGTGAAATTTTTTGTTCGATACGAGTTACCCCCCCCTCTAACTTTTGAATGGCTGTACCTAGAAATGTGAAAAAAATCACAGACGTAGTACATGTAATGAAATTATAAGGAAAACTATCACGGCTAAGTAGGCTTAACCGGTTACAGAGCTATAGTCGACTAACTAACTCCTACTACGGAACCCTATTGCGCGTGGCCCGACACGCACTTGGCCGGTTTTTACTTAAAACTAGGTGACATTTTTCCCCGAACTCTGTTCTCTTTAATGAGCCTTTCTTGAACAGTCATGACGTAATGGCAGATGCGTCAGCGTCATTAGTTCATTACGTCGCGGTTACGCCCAATGATAGTGCTAAAGGTGTGGGTATGGTGACGAGGAAAGCGGTAATGTCTGTGGTAGCGATTTGGATAGTTAGGGCCAAGTTCGTCGACGGGTGATTTCTTAATCGGCCCGTTAAATAAAAACGTTTCTAACCACAAAGAGAGAATTTTTGTGTGACCCATTTCTAGTTTAACCCTGGTTTGGTAATCGTCCGTTTCAGGAATAAAAATCTCAAATAATACGTTACCCATCGAAAGTTGGAAGTTTGAATATATGCTAAACAGCTTGTTTCGTGTGACCCATTTCTTGTTTAAACTCCGGTTGGTAATCGTTTCTTTTACGAATAAAAAGCTCAAATGATGGTGCCTTCGAAACTTTGAAGTTTTAATTACTGGTTAACAGCTGTTTAAGTTAATCGGACTGTTAACTAGGTTCTGGAGGGCTGAAGGTCCCCGTGTTAATCACTGCAATCAGGGGGGTTAGACAAGTGGCAAAAACGCTAGTTGAATAGAAAAAAAATTGTATAAGAATGACATTCGATTACGACTTGCTATCTGTCATTCCCATATATTTTGTTTTCTATTCTACTAGCGTTTTCGTCACTTGTCTAACCCCCCAGATGCATCCGGTTAGGCTGGAACCCAATCTAAAGACAGTTGGGAAAAGGCTAGCCAGATGATGATACTTACTGTAATACATCATTGTAAGTAAACGGCTATCAATTTTAAGCTCCAAATAAATGTACGTGCACCGCTCCTTCTATCACAGTGTTCTCACCCTAACAAGTTAATGGCGTCTGTTCTGCTGAGATACGGACCACGAAACACTCCGTGCCTACGACACTATTCTAACATAAGGCTCTTTAACCTGTACTTTGTTTTATTGCCGTATTTATTTAGCCATTTAACTAGCAGGATTGAAATGCGAAGTTTAGCGATTTTTGACTTGTGAATCTGTAGATAGGTCTCTTTTTTTAAGGGCCGATGACAATGCAATAATCCGATAAAAAAAACTAAAAAAACACGCCTTTATTGCTGATCGAACTAAAAAATGGAAAATAAATAATAGTTAAAAAAAACTAAAAAACACGCTTTTATTGCTGACCGAACTAAAAAGTAGAAAATAATTTTTAAATAATTCAATTCAGAGTAAAAAGCGTGGGGTGCTTGATATTTTAATTATTACACCTATTCTATTGGCAACCATTTATGAGAGGAGACTCATGAAAATATAGGAAAATGCACCCCACGCTTTTTACTCTGAATTGAATTATTTAAAAATTATTTTCTACTTTTTAGTTCGATCAGCAGCAATAAAAGCGTGTTTTTTAGTTTTTTTAAACTATTATTTATTTTATTATCTCTTTTTTATTTGAAATTTCATAAATAGCGAAAGCTGTGTCAGTGTCATCATCTGCCTAGCCTTTTCCCAACTATGTATGGCTTCCAGACTAAACCGGATGCAGCAGAGTACCAGTGTTTTACATGGAGCGACTGCCTATCTGACCTCCACAACCCAGTTACCGGGTAACACGGTAACCCATTGGTAAGACTGGTTATCAGTCTGGCTTCTGACTACCCGTAACGACTGTCAAAGATGTACAAATGACAACCGGGACCAACAGCTTAACGTGCTTTCCGAGGCACGGAGGAGTCTCGCTATGACAAAGATGGTCACCCATCCACGGACCGACCTGATGTGTTAAGTTTATTTATTGCTAGAGTATTAAGTCCTTAACGTTCGTACTCGTAAACGTTGAAGTTGACCGAGACTTGCACTTGATCGCTCCTATCAGCCGCTCTAAAAGTTAGAATGACGTTGTAAAATGTGCAAGAGGAAACTTGAAAATAAACAGCTATAAAATTATTTCAGAGAATCGTATAAAAAGCAGCCATTTCTAGGAAAACAAATACTAACACATTATTTGCTTAAAAAATACCCAAAGGTAAAGACACTAGGTAGCGAATTTTACACGGAAAAATCTAATAATTTGGTAAAATAACACATATTTACTTGGTAGAAATACATCCTTTTTTCAGTGAAAAATGTATTTAAATCAGTTCAGAGAATAATTCCTACAAAATAAATAAACGCATATTAATCCTACTAATTCTTATAAATGCGAAGGTTTGTGAGGATGTATGTTTATTTGTTACTGTTTCACGCAAAAACTACTAAAAAGGTTTGGATAAAATTTGGTACACAAATCTATACTAATATTATAAAGAGGAAAGATTTGTTTGTTTGTTTATAGGGTTTCAACCCAAAAACTACTGGACCGATTTTAAAAATTCTTTTACCGTTAGAAAGCTACATCTTTATGAATTGTCTTAGGCCATATTTATTTCCAGAAATATAGGGATCACTATTAGATAAAAAAATGTCCACGCGGGCGAAGCCGCGGGCGAAAAGCTAGTTTATAACCTGGACCAATTACCCTAAGGATACGGGTGAAACCTTATAGTAAAAATAAAGAATAATAATAGTGATTAATACAATGATCTCTATAGCAACATAACTAAATGCAATTTAATACGATCAGTACGCAAACATCAACTGTGAAACATTAACCAGCGTACTACGTTGTTACTACGCAACCGGCGTACTACGCGGTCATATACCACAATTATTAGTGATTAATACGCCATAACCATGTTGCTCTCTAGTTAAGATAATCAAGCCAATTCTTGGCAATACATCCAGTAATTAGTCCGTGTGCGGTGAACTGGGTAAACTGAAACAGGACTTAATTATGCGAGTGAGTCAGTTGGGTTTAATTCAAATTGTAATAAACAATAACGTTAATATAATAATAATATTAATTAATATAATCTTGTGGAATTGGAGGTACCGTACTATAAGTATGTGCCCGACCCAGTTCTCGAAAATGGTTATATCACATTGTACTGGGATCGATCTATCATCACTGATCGGACTGTTATTGCAAACAAGCCTGATATAGTGGTGATAGATCGATTAGAGCGCCGCACAATGATTGTTGACATCACTGTGCCCCATGATGAGAACCTCGTGAAAGCTGAAAAAGAAAAAGAAATTAAATATCTTGATTTGGCTCACGAGGTTGTTGACATGTGGCATGTGGACTCTGCAGTCATTGTGCCGATAGTCGTTTCAGCCAATGGTTTGATAGCCAAGAGCCTCGATCTACATCTAAAGAGGCTCTCGTTAGATGGTTGGATCAAGCGCTTGATACAGAAAGCGGTATTACTAGATACGGCACGCATAGTCAGGAGGTTTCTCTCTCTGGGGTCCTGACCGCCGGTAGCTTGGACCATGTTCCCGTTGCCGGTGGTGTACTATTTTTATATTTTTAAATGTTTTATATATATATTTATAATTTAGTATTTAAAAATGTAAATATATGTAAAATAAATAAATGAATGTCCTACATATTAATTACTAGCTTTCCGTCAGCAGCTTCGCCCGCGTGGGCTATACGAATACAAATTAAAATCTTCAGAGTTTCATACAAACTTTGCCCCCCTTTTTCACCCCCTTAGGGGTAGAATTGAGGAAAATCCTATCTTATCGGATGCCTGCGTCATACAAAGAACACACCCCAAGTTTCAGTTCTCTACGATCAGCGGCTGTGCGTTGATCCGTCAGTCATTAAGGACAAAGCATTTTATATGTATAGATTTGTTTATGGGTCAACAGGGATAATTTTATTACAAATGCCGCTGGTGGAAAGCTAGTCGTAATTAAATATAAGTAGTAATAAAATATTTCCAAGTTATTTGAGTACTTGTACGCTGGATTTCATGCATGCGCGTTTGATAAACTCTGATTTGAAAATTTTAAAATATTCTTCCCCATTTCCGACCCCTTTAATAATATTTTCACCCTTCTCTTACAACTTATAAACTACGTTGACAAGGCACTACTACCACTTAAAATTATGCTCACCCTTAAGTGAGAACAGAGGTAAGTAAATTGAGGCAGTCAGCCGTTGGCTTCCCACGCAGCGAGTGGGAAGGCCTGCGTAGGCGTTTCCTTTATGCAGTTAAAATATATAATCAAGTTGTGGGCTCCTTCATAGAAATTCTGGATTAGATTGTTAATCAAATAATGTCACATACAGCCGTGTGTACCAAACTTTTTATCGTTTTCACGTTTACGAATATCACAAAACATGATATCAATAATAAGAATACTTTTAATATGTTTTATGATATCAATACATAGATATAACAATTAGTAAACATATATCATAAATGTTCAGACGGAAAACATAAAATAATAGCAAAATTATTGAATTTTATCCTCCATTTTGACAGATCTTTAATGACAGTTCTTCCGTTTCGCGTATAAGTAATCGCATATTTTTTGGTGCAACCGGCTCATAATGTTCCTCGGTACGGCGTAAACTGCAAAGGTTTGCAGCACTATGAAAAACGTCTTAGCACCACTTTTCAATGCTGTATGATAATGTATGATCAAAGATTTTTTCTTTAATTATGACCATCCTGCATTCGGTTAGATTGGAAGCCGACACTAACATAGTTGGGAAAAGGCTAGGCAGATGATGATTGATCTGGTGCAACAGGAAATGGTTACAAGCCCTTGGACTGGACAAATATGATTGGAAGCTCAACGGTACCTCTGATTCTACCTAAACTCAGAACTACGATGGCTACAGAAAAATTTAATAATGACCGTTTTAATCAACAATCCCTCAGCGTAACTTTTAACGAACCAGTGTGACCTGTCCTTTAAATGTAGGTCACATGAACTACAAGCAATATGCACTTCCCTTAACAGTTTTCACTAGCTTTATGAGACATTTCAGTAAAGTTTCGCTACTTAGCACAAGTCTCAGAATTTTTATACCTCCCAGAATGCTTATGACCTGATTCAGAAGTTTTCTGCACAGTTTGGAGTTTAGAGTTTATTTAGTACGGGGATAACGACCTCGACAAACAGTTTTTTTTTTGTAAAAGTTGATGTTTCCCGCTGTTTCACTCGGGTCTTCGGGAAACTACTATACGCACTCGAATACAAATAATCCTATGTCCTTTCTTAGGTTCCAGACTATCTCCATGCCAAATTTTATTTTAATCAGTTCAGTCGTTAAATCGTGAAATCCTTCTTAAAAAAAGGGTTGATATTGCATTTATAAAAATCAATAAAAATCAAGTCAAAACCCTAGCTTGATCGTAAAATATGACAGAGGTTGATTACACTCCTCTAGTTCCTTTCAAACATGTGAAAAAAACACCTAATAGCATTAGGTCAAAGTCAAAAGGTTTTTATTTCATATAGACCAAATTACAGGTTACTTATGAAACGTCAAAAAGTGGGTCCTATAGAGAAGAACCGGCAAGAAACTCCATGGATACTCTTTTTTTTCGGTGGTCGGTGCTCGGTACCTAGGTGTCGAATACCTCCCTTGTTCCATAAATATGACCGGGTCTCAAACTGTTTGCTCCCCTTAAAGCAAACAAATATGCGTCCAAAGATACCTTCTCACGTAAGAGGTCCTGCCATTACGGCTGTCTCATATTTTTGCCGGGAGCTCAATAAGCGCAGGCACGTCCAAGTTTGCCAACCTCTTCTAATTAATTTCCACTCCGTGCCGGTAAAGTGGGAACTTTGCGTGTGGATTGAGTTGTGAGATTCTGCCTGGTAATATTTTATTTGTCACCAATCCGCCTAGAGCAAGCGTGGAGATCAATACTCATACCTTCTTTTTATGAGCCTTAACTCCACAATGGAATAGTAAATAAGCCGATGGAGATAATTTTTTTAGGACTTTTTTGGAGATTTTTTAAGATTTTTACTTATTTATTGGTTAATTCTCAATTATTAAGAAAAAAAATAGATGCTTTCTATAATTATGGAAGTAAAATTTCAGGTTATCAGGATAGCACTTGTAACCTCTAAAAGGAACGGGTTATACATCTTTTGTACTTTGAAATCAATTGAAGTTATCAACTCAATCGCTTTTAAATTGTAACTTGCACCACAAGTTTATGGGACTTTACACGGGCGATAGTGTAACTTTACTGAGCTCCGAATTGGTGAGATTAATTCTATAACAAAAGCGTTTGATCTGGCCGAGTGGCACTCCACACACTTGTATGTAAACCATTGAACATTGTGTTTCTTGGCTCGGTTTGTTGTTTAAGAAGTATAGAATTTTTAAGTGTACTGACATCTTCTATACTTATAAAATGCTTTGCCCTGACTGACGGATCAATGCACAGCCTAAACCGCTGATCGTAGAGACCTGAAACTTGGAGCATTTGTTTTTTGTATGACCTAGGCATCCGATAAGAAAGGATTTTCCGAATTTCGACCTCTAAGAGGGTGAAATGGGGGGCAAAGTTCGTATCAAACTCTGTCATTTTTAATTTGAATTCATATAGGCCACGCGGGCAAAGTCGCTGGTGTAAAGCTAGTAATAATATATAATATGGTGAAGATATTATTATAGACTAAATATAAAGCTTCATGGATATTTTAGATTTTATGCAATTATTAATTTATTTTTGGATTTTTGACTTCCATCACTAAAAGTTATTATTTATCTTGAAAAATAGTCGGTCATATTATAATTATAAAAAACTACATGACGTGACTTGGTTTTGTGATTGGTAAAGTAGTGACCAAATATAAAATTCTTAAAAGTTCAATTATAAAAAGACAAAGTAGAATATCATGCAAACAGAATTTGAAAACACATATATCTCATTAAATCCCGGATCATAAAAAATAATCTTCCTTCCAGATGATTTTTCCCGGTCAAAACAACATTCTACCGATTTTTATTATCCCATAACAATTGAGGAAACCATAGAACCCCATAGAAGATTTTCCCGTGAATGCGAACGACAATTATTACCAGGAACAACCTTCTGGCGCTTTATGGGACAATCCAGGATTATCTTGTCCCTTTTAAGTTTTACAATATAATAAAGAACAAAATGTTTATTGGGTCGCGCAAGAAATATTTCTGGCGTTGTCGGGTCAAAGTGTTCGCGCCATTGAATTTATAAGGTGAGAAAATTAATTTCAACGTTATTTGCTACCTTACAATCAAGAAATGCTATAAGTGACTCTCATAGAATTTGAGGATCTTTTAGATTTAGAGAATTATTTGATAAAGTGCTATTTCCGTGTGAAAAGATCTATGTAATTCTAGAATGGTCATTTTTAATTTACCTTTGAACAATTTTACAAAAAAATATGTATGTGTGTGTGTATGGAACAATAATAACAATGTTCTATTATATTATATACGAGTATCTCACATTCAGAGAAAGGACAGCAACAACCTTCTTGAAGGTAATTTGGCGTTTCTGTACAGTTTTTTTTAAGTTCAGATTTCCTATTATAGTAGTCAGTAGCTTCCAAGATAAACTTTGAAAGTACATAGTGACCTTGGAAAAGACCCATTGACCTATTGGTTCAAAAACAAGCTTGTTAATTTCCATGCCACCGTGAAGTTGACGTATTAATTGAATCGATTTTTTTTCTGCAGTTCAATAAAACAGTCTAGTTCACGTTGTAAAAGATCAAAATACTATAAAAATGAGATCCTTAAATTATTTATTTCACATAATATACGAGCATTTTCATGAAAGCGTCAACAAATTGGAGTGTATCGTAAGTGTCGTATTGCAAATAGTATTTCGATCAATCTAGGAGAGTGACGTTTGGTTTATAGAGGTGGGTAGAAGATTAGGTGGGATAAAAGAGTCCTTTTTTGGAAGGTATCAATTCAATCGTCTTATATATTTGTATGCAAAAAAGTAGAGGAATCCGCGTCTTGTGTGTTCAATTTTATTTTAGTTAGTCAATATGTCTCACTCGTGTTATGTTTTATCTCAATTTTATTATACTTATTAATGAAGTTAGCCCAGATTTTTTTAAAGAAAACGTTTTATACATTTCGATTTGCACAAAAAAATCTTTAAACGTAAACAAGGAAGGAAACAATTTCTTAACAGATGCTCCAAAAAATGTGTCACCAGTGTCAGGAGTGTACAGCAAATACTCGTCTGTAGAGATGTCAATCTCAGAGAGTAGCGAAGATGTCGCGATGACAATACGCACTTGAGAGATGAACGTTTGGCGTGGATTGCACTTGTGTTCGCGAATGTACTGAACCGTGACAAACGGTTTTTTGGTGATATAGTGCTATTGGTTGAATGTGTTCTAAAATGGTGGTAATATTAGGTATTATTTTTTAAGGAATTCGTGATAGAAAACCACAATAACACTGCCTGATATTTTTTATTATTATTTTTCGGGTGGGAAATCATCAAATGACCCCTCTTACCATGGGTGTGGTGAGAGGAAGTGTCAGACTCTTATTGACTAAAACCCATCCATGTTCCTTCCTCAGCCCTTTTTATTCCGGGGGCGCGGTAACTCTTTCCAACATCCCTCAGCAACACTGCCCGATGTAGGAATCAAACTCAAGACCCCATACTCACTGGACCATCTAGTCAGCTTAGAACACAAAATACACGCTCTTCTAAACATACAGAAGCAATCAACCAATCCGACATACCTGTCTGAACCGTCGAAATCACGAATAAAACCCCACTATTTTTCAACAGCACATTTTAATATCTGCCGCGTACTACCTCAATGTCGTGACGCCAGTACATCGCAATCAGTCGGAAAGGATTGTGCCATAAATATTTGATAGCCACCCGCGCTCGGATCGGTGTACATGTCATAACGGATGGATTTTGTACAGGTTTCGAATGAAGAAAGGATATTTTGTTGTATGCTATGTACTGGAATTCTGGGGTTGTTTTATTTTGCCGTGTCTGTTGAGCTTTGAACTAAGTTGCAGCGAAACTTATGATGAAAATGCAACTGATTTTTTTTGTCAAAATTTCTAATCGAACAAAATTATTGTGAAAGTCTTTTTTTTCTAAATTCGATGGGTATAGGTCGTCACAATGTACCAAGACAAAATATTTCATCATTTCAGTTCCAAACTTCCTATAAAGTTGTAATGTTCTAGGTATATACTACGTGACTTTGCTTTCAAGGCATTTATCTAATTTCAGTTCAGATCATGGAGTGCCCAAATTGTGTCATACTACCCTCTCCCAATACTTTACTACCAATATCAGAGGGAGGAAATAAAGAGTGCATAGGTATCAGCGCATACAATAGTGCACTATAATACTGGATTAGTTGCTGTTAAATCATTTTAGTCGGAAGAACGTAAAAATATAAGGATACTTTAGGACTCTTTACCAAGGAGGTCAAACCCTCAAAGAAATGAAAGTTTTTTAAACAGTCATATACAAATTTAATTATTTTTAAGGAGAAAACTGTGTTCCTTAAAAGAATTAAGTTTATTAAATCAAAAGTTGGTTGCAGTCGGAAGCCAAACACCGGGCAACTTAGTATTTGCATAACTTGTTATTTTAACATTATTTCAAAGGAATAAAGGAAAACTGGGAAGTTATGTAATTCTCAAACTGTTGTTTACGATCTGATTTTAATAATGAAAGTAGACTGTAGACCGTTGATATTCGGGAAGACTGGGTGTACTTTTGGAGCTGTTCCAAGCACAGGTTCTTTAAGACCACGGACCATAAAAGACAGACAGACAAAATAAAAGTAACCATTTTATTAAAACTACTTTGTTTCATTTTATTCAAAAACTAGTGTTTGCGAGCTCTTTTGTTGCGGTCTTATATTAAACTAGCTTTCCGGCAGCGGCTTCGCCCGCGTGAGCTATATGAATTCCCAGCCCGATCGGTTTAAAATTGACAAAGTTTCATACAAACTGTCATCCCCTATTTTATACCCTTGGGGGTAGAATTTATCAAAATCCTTTCTTAGCGAATGCCTACGTCATTACATCTACCTGCATGCCAAATTTAAGCCCGATCCCTCCAGTGGTTTGGGCTGTGCGTTGATAGATCACTATGTCAGTCAGTCAGTCAGTCACCTTTGAGTTTTATATATAATTTAGATTTAGATTCATATACCTATGTTGTTTTTTTTAATCAGAAATTATTCAGTAGACCTGGAAAATGAGTTTACGCCAGATAGCAGTAACAATCTGAAAGCAGACTCTGCCCTAACCCTTCGTGAATTAAAGACAGCAGAGACGATTCCTGCAGTTAGATTTTGGGTTAGACACATGTCATTATTTAACTATTTTAGTTTTAGTATCTTCTAATATGCCGAAACAGTGTGTTTTGTACGTGTGGCTTGGAACAATATTGATTTTGTTTAATATTAGTAGATACCTGGTATTGGTAATTGTTCTGAGACAATGTTATGCTAACCCTGAAAACCGTGGACTGGTGCCTTTGTGCCCGGGCCACTGCATTATGCTGAGCGTTAGCCGTTTCGCGTAGTGGTGACGCATTTTTTAGATTTATTTTTTATTTATTTTTTGTATTATTCTGTGTTCTTATGTGTGTTACTGCACGCGAATAAACTGATTTTCTTTCTTTCTTCTTCTTTCTAATAAAATAAGTATGTATACTTTTAAGGTTATTTTCCTATCCTTGGCCTTGACCCTTATTTCCCAACGAAATGATGACAACAAACATTGATAATAAATGATGAAATATTTACATAATATAAATAGGCAACAATAATGTCTCTACTACGAAGGGCACTATGGAGTCCCGGACTACAAAGACCTTTGAGCGGCAAATGTGAGGCTGAAGCCAATACGTAGAAACCCTTTGAGTCAAGTTTGAGGCGATTATCCATGTATACCTTTAAAGATGCATTCAAGGACCCGGTGTGTACTGGACTGTAAAACAAATTTAAAAATATAAAATAAAAATAAATTAATTAAAAAAATATTACAGTATAAAAAAATATGATACCTAAAAAAACACCCAGAGAGCTGAATAAAGGTATTTTCGCAAAAAGCTTTCAATATAAAAATATTTCATTTTTCATTAAAATAGTACATTTTAATTATACATTTATTCCATGTAATGGACGTCGCTACTATATTCAGAGGCTCATAATAAATTCAAAACGTGAGTTTCGCCATTGGTCATGCGAAACGAAAACGTGATAGTATTATCTATTAGATATACTAAGACATCTGATATTACCTCTCCGCTAGAAAACTGTTTCCCTTTTTTCATTGTAATCTAATTATGTATGGCTTTTTTCCTGTTATCGAATTTTGAAGTCGTGTTTTGAATTTGCTATTTTATTTTTGGTGTCATTGTTATTATGGGCTCCAAAATGTCTGTTGTGTATTAAGTAGTTCCCACAGGACGCGGGTGGAATCACGGGAAGCAGTTAGTGATGATTTTTTTTTTAAACGTTGCCCCACACTAGGAATTACTCCTGTGTCATGGGTGCGTTTACAAACATTCATTACACGTGCACAAACACCCAGACCCGGAACAATTGAAGTTGTTTCGTGCGGGAATCGAACCCGAGACACGCCGCGTAGCAGCCAATTGCTCAGCCATTACGCCAAACGTGCCGTCGAACTCAATATTAATTTGACTAAGCAAGCATGCAACTGATGTAGCTCTTCACTAAATGACATTCAGTGACAGGTCACTGACCTGCGAATGTATTTGACATACGTCACATAAATGCAAATGACGTGTTTTCTAATTAACTTCACACAATGGGTTTCAGTGTAATCTCACTTGAATATATTACGAATTAGTATGATAATTTTGTCCTTTATATATTTAAACTGATTTAATATAATGTATGTACTTTGGTACAATATGTACAAGATGGAGTTGTTGATCTCTGGTTAAGTTGGGGTTAATTTTATAGTTTAGTTCTTATATTTTGTGGACATATTTAAAAGTATTTATGCACGTATAATGTATGTTTGTAAATGCACCTACGATACAAGACTAAATCTTAGTGTAGAACAACCTTTAAAAAAAATGTTTTATTTTGAATAAATTATAGTTTTGAGTGTGTTACTACATACTCGTACATAATCTGTTAAATAATGTTTACACTTGTGAAAAAAATATATAGTATCAATTTAAAAACAAAAAATCCCAATTTTATTTTTTATTTTACATTTTGTACTTTACATCTAGCCGAATATTGACGATCAATTAACATACGTATGTAGTAGTTGAACATGCTTGCCTTAACTAAAAAAATATGCAAGTTTTTTATCCTTGACATAATAATAAGCTACCACAGCCCAAAACAAGAAGATATTAATCTGATCCATATTTCACATACCAAGGAGATTCGATATACTAAAACCCATTTGTTCTTGTCTCCCTTATTTCAAACGAATTTAAGAGTTGCAAATCGTTTCAATGACATTGCAACTCGACAGGAACTATTCTGCTCCGCTCAGGAAACAAAAGCTCGCCACGATACAACAAATTCACAGGACAGCACGCCCATTCGCCTGTCATGTCATCTATCAACTGAATGTATGTACGACTAGCTGTTCCACGCAATTTCACCCGCATTCCAAGGGAACTACTTCGCGCTACCGGGTGAAAGGTATCCTATATGTTAATCCAGGTTATAAACTATGTGTGTACGAAATTTTATCCAAATCCATTCAGGAGTTTTTACGTAAAAGAGTAACAAACATACATCTATATATTCTTACAATCTCTCGCGTTTATGATATTATATAGGATACAGCTCTTTTTCATGCTTAGAACCTTTTCGAGTAAAAAGGGCGTAATATCGTCCTCGGTTAAGAGTACCTACTTACAACCTTTAAGGGTTCCGTAGTGGACAAAGAATTACTTATTATCTCGCCATGCCCGTCTGTCTGTCTGTCCGCGGCATAGCTCAGATGTTCTTTGTACTAGAAAGCTGAAATTTTGTATAGATATGTATCTTGATCACGCCGACAAAGCGGTAAAATCAAATTTTGAAAAATATTTTTTTGGGTTCACATATATAAAGTGGGGATGAATATATTTTTTCTTATATATCTCGTCGTGTGGAGAATCTTTGGATAGGTCTTTCAAAAATAAAGCAGGTGTGTGAAGACTCTTTTCCAATTTAGGAAGCCGTTTCCAAAATATCAAGCTTTAAAGTATATATTTTTGCTAAGTTCCAGCAGAAAGTTCTAACTTCTGAATGGCTGGTCTTAGATTTATGAACAGAATCACAGATCAAGTACATATAACGAACTTAAAAAGAAAACTATCACAGTTTAGAAGGCTTTATCGGTTACAGAGTTATAGTCGATCAATTACGGAACCCTATCACGTATGGCTGGACACGCACTTGGCCGGTTTTTGATGGCAGTATTCCTAATTTGCATACACTACATTCGGGTCAACGTGATAGATTATCCAAAGGAACAAGAAACCAAAGTCTTTGAAAGAACATTCTTTTGCTTTCCTTTTTTTGGGAGAAATGGTAACAAAAGAAAGGGAGCAAAAACGGATAGCGGGAAAAGTCAGCGTTTGTTTGAATGAGGGTAGTTACATTATGATCGTGCGGTAATGTGACAATGAGATTATAAATTGCTTTGTTTTTTCTCTCTCGAATCTAGCGGGATGAGACGTGATCTGTTTGAGTAATATTTAATTATCTGTTTACCTAATAACGTTCGTTTGGTTGTGGTTTTGTTGACAAATCCTTACTAATATTATAAATGCGAAAGTAACTCTGTCTGTCTGTCTGTCTGTCTGTTACGCTTTCACGCCAAAAGTACTGGACCGATATAAATGAAATTTGGTACAGAGATAGAATAGACCCTGAGGAACAACATAGGCTACTTTTTACCCGGGTGCGCTAAGTAGTTCCCTCGGGATGCGGGTGAAACCGCGGGAAACAGCTAGTTTACATATATTTTTTTTGTATTTTTTTATATAACCCGTCTTACTTATAAAGTCCGATTAATTTCTAATCTACTGCTAAGCAAAGGATTAGCAAAAATCGCACTCAATGCTGTTTAGCGTTAATCCGAACTTATGTTTGCAGCTTAATCCTGGATTACGGCGTTAAGTAAGGATTAGGTGTGAAATGGTTAAATTTCAGATTATAGATTTTTTTTAAGACGGTACGTGTTTATTGGCTGGTTTTTGGTACAATTTGATTTGTATTCACTGCGTATAAGAACTTGTTGGTATTCTATTATTCAATCTTGCTTTTTTATTACGATGAAAAGGACCGCTGCTGAAGTGGTCGAGCGATTAGCTGCTGTGGTTCGCACTGAAGGTTCGATTTCCGCATGAATAAATAGTTATGTTGTCTACTTATTGTTTGAGCGTTTGTTAATGTAAGATGTTTTCATAAAAGCCTTCCTTACGTTCTTTATTTTTAAACCCCGATACAAAAAAAAATGGGTGTTATAAGTTTGACGTGTATTCCTTTGTTTCTGTCTGTGGTACCATAGCTCCCAAATGGATGAATGGATTTTAATGCGTTTTTTTTATTGAAAGCTAGCGAGCTAAAGATATCGAGATGGTTCATTAAATATTTATTTATAATATTTATTTTTGTTTATTCCATACTATTACCTACGTTTTTAATATCGTATATCTACATAAACTTAATTTCCCGTCAATACAGATAATCCTATTCCCAAAGCAACCAAATAAAATATAAAGTTAGAAGGCAAGAGCAACAAATCCGCGCGTGGACAATGACTGACATTTGCCTAGATTCATTACGTGAGAGGTCATAGTGTTGCTGCCAGTGTACACACACAGACACAACGGTTGTGCAGTGACTGCTAAGAAGCATTTTAGTACTTCCAATAAATACTTTAGGCAAACTTACAGCTGGTTGCATTAAACTTTTTATCATTTATACTTTTACGAATGTTACAAAAAACATGATATCAATTATTAGCATATTTTTTTAAATTTTTGTGGTTTTAATACATAGATATAATAATAATTATGCAATATTAAATTAAAAAAAAAACGTTAATAAATTTAAAAAATGTAAATGTTATTTAAAAATGTAAATATATGTAAAATAAATAAATGAATGAACAAAAAATGTAATATCTATTATGCACATGAAAAACATAAAGTTGTTCAATTTTATCCTCCATTTTGACAGATCATGAATGACAGTTCTTCCGTTTCACGTATAAGTAACCTGATAATTTATCGCATCCGTCTAGGATACCGTTTAGGATACCCTGCGCCAGAAAATCCGATATGGATGGCGCTTTTTGGACGTCGAGGTTCAGCAGTAGACGGCGCTAGGCTGATATGACTCCAAATAAAGCTCAAATACAAGAGATTAAATAGGTAACTTACTGTTCTACTCAAGTACCCTCACATCTGAAGGCAACTTCTTCTCGCACCCGGATATAGACCCGAACTAGTTTTTACATACAAAAGCGAAGTTAAATTACTAACGATTAATAGACACATTCAAACCAGTATATCAAAAGCTTTAAATCAAAATATCTGTCGAGCACCGGACCGCGATCCGACCTCCTTCGAAACACAGCTGGTTAACCCCCAAGCTCGTAGGTCAGCCGACCTGCTGGCGACTTTGATTGATGCCTCAGCCCTCCGCCAGGGGGCGCGAACGGCGCTCTTATGGGACATTGTAACCATAACCGAGCCATGAATCTTGTACAAGCCACAATTTCATATGCATGACGCACTCAACTACATTTGTATACGTCTGTCGCTAATCGGATGAAACCCCGACTTTGGGATGGACAGTTGTCGTGTGTGACATGGTTTTTATTGTGATGTCGTGATAACGTCAACCCAGTATTTTTTAAAGATACTAAAGTAGGAAGCTAGAAATACTACCTACTTTTTTTCTTTTTTTGAGGCGACATTATTATGCTTTTAACTACTTCTTATCCTGTGGGCTGCAGGTTTAACCAACCTAAGCTCTTGTTTTCTTTACCCTTCAGAGTTTTCCCGGACCCGGGAATCGAACTAGAGGACCTGTTTACAGCAGTCACGTCATACGATTACTAAAATAACGAGGAAGTCAACTTCAACAATATGAACAGTGCTTCTTACACAACTATATATATATATACCCACATACTGGGGGAACTTCTATGCCCAACTATAAGAAGAGTATCCTATGTGATAATCCATGCTATGAACTATGTGTATAAAAAAAAACATCGACATCCATTTAGGGCCAAGTTCTATCTATCGGTAAATGGTTACGTAATCGGCCCGTTAAACAAGTTTTTTAACTACGAAGCAAGAATTTTCGTGTTACCCATTTGTTGTTTAAACTTTGGTTGGTGGTTATAAACGTTTTCGTTTAACGGGCCGATTATATAACCATCTATCGGTAAATTTGAACCCTTTGTAGTTCTTGTTGAAAGAGTTACAATCTTACATACATACATACATTCTCACAAACATAATATATAATATTCGTAGCATTTGTAATATTAGTAGAATGTAGTAATTAATTTAATTTATTTTTATTCATTAATTTACAGTAAATTTCTAAAGTTAAATTAATGGCTCAAATATAAATTATCCTTAATCGCTGAGCTAACTAAAAAGGGTCATAACGGAAGTCTAGAAAAAATTAAAATGTACTACAAAATCCAAAGTGTTTAGTCAGATTTTATTTAAGATAGAGTTAAATTGAGGTGTAATGTTGTTTTTTATCTAAATTCTCATCTCTACGGAATTTTACGTTGTAGAAGAGAAATCTTAATATTCCTTCAGAGACGGGCGGGGATTGTATCGTTCTTAAGACTTTGTTTCGAAGAAAACTGAAAATATATGTGTCTACCTTAGAGCGAAGTAAAAGTGTTCGTATCTTAGAATATTATGTTTGGAAATATTCTATGAACAAAATATATATAAAAATCGTGAAAGGTTTTCGGATAAAACAATTTTATTATTTTAGTTTTTATTCAATCTAAGATTTTAACTAAATTCTAAATGCAAAAGTATGTTTATTTGTTTGTTTGTTACGCTCTCACGGTAAAATTATTTTAAATTTCCTTTCACTATGTATTTAATATTTCTTTTCTGGTGTATCTTTGTGTAAAGATGTTTCTTCAAACCTTACAGACAGACATGTGTTGCTGGGGAGTTTGTTGCGCCACTTCTTCTTCCCTGCAAGACACATAGGAAGTGGTGATGGATGGGCATTTTGGAGGCTTTCTTTTGTTTTTGCTGATTTTTAGCCTAATTTGAATACACGATTTTTGAATTTTGAATTTTTGTTTCTTTTTTGTATTTTGTTCTTTTTTACGACTTCAAAAAAGGAGGTAGGTTCTGTATTTGACCCGTATGTATGTGTATGTATATCCGCGATTTTCTTAAAAACTACTCTATTTGATGGATGAATGTATTTGTATGGGGTTTTCGTTATTTAAATGCATATATAAGGACGGTTTATTGCACCAAATGTTTTGTTTATCTATCTATCACATATTATTTCCCATTAGCTTAGCAATGTCCAACAAAGCCGTGTATTTCCCATAAAAATAGCAATAAACCTCATTAAAAAAAACCCTTCAAAAATGCACACGCATTACGTTTTTATGGATCATAAAGCCTGATGTAAGCCGCGGTCATATGGAGTCACGTAATGGCCAATCAATTTCCGGTTCCTGATTGATGTACTATGGCTATCGATAATATCGACAGGCTATTAAAATATCGCCATTTTTATCGTGGAGCATATTTTAAAGTTAAATCGTGCATGAGTATTATTTTAATAATTAAATAATGGGTGTATTATTTGGAGATCTGAGAAAAATTAGATGTATAAAAGTATTTCAATTCATTTCAATTCATTTCAATTCATTTCAATTCATTTCAATTCATTTCAATTCATTTCAATTCATTTCAATTCATTTCAATTCATTTCAATTCATTTCAATTCATTTCAATTCATTTCAATTCATTTCAATTCATTTCAATTCATTTCAATTCATTTCAATTCATTTCAATTCATTTCAATTCATTTCAATTCATTTCAATTCATTTCAATTCATTTCAATTCATTTCAATTCATTTCAATTCATTTCAATTCATTTCAATTCAATTCAAATTCATTTATTTCAAGTAACAATAGGACTCATATTATGTTTAAACAATTAAATAAAGGATATAATAATTAATGTATTCATAAAAATAAAATTAAAATAAATAAATAATAATAATTACAAATTGACAACTAAAAAATTACAAATAGAAAATTTAAAAATAATTACTTTAAAATAACATTATAATTTTCTGACAGGCATTTGAATAGCTATATGTCTCCCACAGCCATGCCGGACATATATGCAATCTAGCCTGTCAGCAATCATTGCCAGGATGGCATTGGAGCTGGCCCACACCCGGCGAACCAGGGACACGCTGCGCTTCCGCATAGTAGCGTGAAAACAATCTGTGCGTGCATCCGCGAACATCCCTGATGCGCTACAGAAGCGGGGCAGCCCCAACACCGCCCGGAACGCATTGTTATACTGGACACGGAGGGCACTGTATGCCTTGTCAGTATAGTTCACCCACAAGCTGCACGTGTAGAGGGATGTGCAGTACGCTCTAAATAGCGTAATCTTCACACCATCCGAACAACGCGCGAACCTGCGGGCTATCATATTGGCTCGTACTGACAGCGCCCTCCGCTCCCGTTCCATGTCGGGCCGGTCATTCAGGTCCTCGGTGAGTAGATGCCCTAGATATTTAAATTAATCCACGCGGTCTAGTGGAGTACCATCCAAATGAACAGCTGGTATGTTCATAGGGCTCGACCCACCGACAGCCCGAAAGACCATGTACTTCGATTTTCTTCCATTATATTTTAACCCATGTCCACGCGCGTATTCCGTGCAGACACTTAGTAAACTTCTCAGCCCACAGATCGAAGCGCTTAGCAGCACCATGTCGTCCGCGTAACTTAGGTTTTTAACACATACTCCGTCCACAAAGCATCCGACATGCTGGACGCTAAGCGCGACAATCAGTTCGTTCATATAAAGGTTAAACAAAGTGGGTGAGGTCAAGCCTCCCTGTCTTACGCCACACTCAGCACTATAGGTATCCGACATCGCCCCCGCCCATCGGACACTGTTAACCTGGTGCCCGTACCAGTACCGTAGTAAGCTAATGAGTTCCTTTGGTAATTCAGTTTTCTCCAGCTTCTCCCAAAGGACATCATACAAGACCAGGTCAAAAGCCTTGGATAAATCTAGGAAGCACGCGTATATTGGTGTCTTTCTCCTCGTATAGTAATGGACGGTATGCTTCAAACCAAGTATTGCACTCTCTGTGGACAACTCAGGCCGGAACCCGAACTGGTTACTATGGAGTTTTATGTGTTTACTTAACTGGGTGTTAAGCACACCGTCAAATACTTTTGCCACTACAGTTGCAAGCGATATGGGCCTGTAGTTATTTTTATCTGTCAAATCTCCCGTTTTATTTTTAACCACAGGCACTACAACTGTCCTCATGAAGTCAGCTGGCAGGTAGGAGTGACTTACACACAACTCGAAGAACATCGCAAGAACTCTCGCTAAGTGTGGTCCGGCGTGTTGCAGATGCTCAATGCTGAGTGTGTCGTGCCCAGGAGACTTTCCCCTCGCAATCAGCCTTATGGCTTTCTCGACATCCTTCGCGAGGAATCGTTTGCCAACAATTTTATAGCTTAAGTCATCATTCAGCATCCCACACGCCGGACCAAGTGGCGACCGAACCGAAAACTGTTCTCTAAACAAGTTTGCAATGCTCTTCGCGTCATTCAGACCATCAACACTCACAGGAAGGCCAGGCCGAGAGTTTACTTTTCTCGTATTCCGCCAGAATCCCCGGAAGTCACCTTATGAGTGTTGTTCAGCGAGGGCATCCATCCGAATCTGGTCCTGATTATTTTGGCACCACTTCAGCCTGGACTTAAAAACTCTCCTACTTCCTCGCATCTCTTCAAATACCGAACCAGACGTAGGTCTGCCACACATAACCCACTCATTAAATCTCTGCCTGGCCACCCTATGAGCCTCTCCCACGTGCCTATTCCATCCCGCTAGGCGGGCCCCACGTCCGCGCCCCTGCGCGCTTCCCCCACTCGCCACAGCCGCATCCTGAAGTCATCTCATTGTATCATTAGCATCATTTATTGTCCCAAAGCTGGGAAATCATCAAATGATCATTCCCGCCGTAGGTTGAGCAGAAGGGAGAGGGTAGTATCAGACTTTTACTGACTAAAACTGATCCATGTTCCTTCCTCAACCCTTTATTTATCGGGGGCGTAGTTACTCTTTCAAACATCCTGCAGCCCCAGCAGGTTAATGCCCTGTGGGGAAGGCCCCTGTCGGCGACGAGAGTCGTACCACTACGGGGGTGGAAGTAGTGGTCGGCGCGACGGCAGCCTCGAACCGAAATTGCGAATGATTTATTGTAACTTGTTGTTCATTTTTATATATTTACAATAAAATAACCTTTCAAAGTAGGGCATATTATTAAGAAATGTAATTTAGCATAGGTTTTATTTATTTTCCCTAGTTAGGAGGCCGCAGGGGCCGCTAGGGCTGAAGAAACTTGAGGGTGGCCTGGAGGTGAGGTTTTTCTCCTCCTGGAATAAAGTTTATAAGTTGTTAATTGATTAAATAATATATTTAAGTACACCAGGGGGAGGAAGGCCTCACTAGAGTGACTCCAGGCCACTACAAGGCAGGAAAGTGCGGGGGCGACAGCCACAGGTGCCCCGCCCGCATTTTTGTTTTATGATAAGAGTTTGTAATTAAAGTAAACTAATTATATTAATAGAGGACTGCGTCCTCTATCATAACACGTAAAAAATAAGCATGTAATGTTATTAGAAAAATTACAATTAAATAAAAAGGGGCTTCGCCTAAATGAAAATAAACAACAAAATACGCACGGAATGCGCGGGTCTCGCTAAGGTAAAGAAGCGAACTACTTAAGCGGGCTCGCGCATTCGTCAAGTAGTTGCAGTCGTCGGCCAATAGGTGAAGCCCATCAAGCAAACAAGTGTTTTCATTCTGAAGTGTCTCCCGTTACCTCGGCTGCGGACGTTTCTCACACCCTGTAGTGCCCTGACTTGCTAACTCTTCGCGGATTACGCATAGCAGGGTGCGTGGGGGACGCAGCGTACCAGCGCAAAGAGTTCGGGGCTCGGCGGGTGAAGTGTGTAAACGCTAAACCAGACGAGTCTCGGCTCTGAGTGACCGCTGCGTCTATTGTGGGAGATTGTCCCAGTCGGCGGTAAGCCGGGAGATTTACTCCCGCCTCCCGTCGATGAAACAATTGGTCCTTCGAGCCGGATTCCTGAAGTCAGAAGATAAGCAAGATGCCCGTGACAAGATCTCAGAAGAGTGTACCCGTGCGGCCGCAGGCGCGTCAACAGGAAGCGTCGGGCGATTTGGTCGTACCCGAGGGTGTGACGTCAGAAGAGGCGTCGGACGGAGTCACATCAGCGTCAACCAGGACTACAGGGACGGAAGAAACGTCAGCCACCGGCACTACGAGAGACACCACAGAAGAGACATCGGAAGCCACAGAAACGACTGTTACCACCGCGGCGTCCAAGACTGAACAGAAAAAGGACGCCGCCAAGAAGAAGACCAACCAAGTCCCGGATCAGTCACCGGAAGTTCGAGAGAAGAGAGATGTCACCTCGAAGAAGCCGGTGGGGACAGGTCTCCGCGCCCGATCCACGAGGACGACGAGCTCCTCAGCAAGAAGACGCGAGCTAGAAGCCAAGGAAGAGTTGGCCCGCCGGGAGTTGGAATCTGCCCAGGCGGCGACGAAGCTAGCCCGCGTCAGATTGGAGTTGGCGCAATGTGATGAAGACTCCGAGGTGGAAGAAGACTCGGAGGAAAAAACAGCCCAGGTTCGCAACTGGATTCGGACATCCGTGTTGAGAGACCGGGACGAAGAGGAAGCACGACCAGATAACCCTGATCCACAAGACAAACCGCAGCCGACCAAGGTCATGGAAACCACGGTGAAGAATACATCGGTGGATATCCAAGCTCTCACGTCTGCCTTAAGGGACGCCTTCGGTAGCAGCAGAGCAGCAGCGGCGCAGCCCAAGTACATGCACGAGTTGCCGTATTTCGATGGAAGCAGTAGTGAATGGATGGCGTTCAAGGTCGTGTACGAAGACACCGCGCCCATGTTCAGCGAAGTGCAGAATATGGCGCGTTTAAGAAGAGCGCTGAAGGGGAACGCGAGAGACTCTATCAAGAGCCTGCTGTACTCTGAAGCGTCTCCAGTGGAGGTGATGCAGGCGCTCAAGAGGAGGTTCGGGAGGCCGGACGCGTTGGTGTTAGCAGAGCTGGACAAAGTGAAAGTGTTACCGCGAATCAGTGAAAATCCGAGAGACATTTGCGTGTTCGCCAGTCAAGTCAACAACAGTGTCGCGGCCATAAAAGGACTTAAGAAACCTCAATACTTGCATTCACCCGAAATAGTGAAACAAATAGTGGACAAAATGCCTACGATACTGAAATTTCGGTGGTACGACTTCACAGACAGTGCGCCAGACAGTGATTTCTCCGATCTAACATTAGTGTCGCGGTTTCTAAATAGGGAAGCGGACAAGTGCGGGGCGTTCGCAGTCGGTGAAGAGAAAAGTGCGTATCGTAAAGTGTTACGACAAGTGACACACACTAAGGATTACAGTGATAAGGAGCCCAGAAAAGGAGAACAGGTATGTCCTTTATGTAATAAAGAACACGCTGTAGTCGAGTGCAAACAGTTCGTGCAAGCATCAGTAGATGATCGCTGGGCCATGGTGAAGAAAATCGGTGTTTGTTTCAAGTGCTTACAAAGTAGACATAGAAAAGACGTTTGCAGACGACCACCGTGTAGGATCTGCAAACGATGGCACCACCACCTGTTGCACTCAGATGATTCTAAGAAAAGTTTCTGTGTTGTTGAAGACAGTAAGGATGAAGTGCAAAGTGGGGTAGCAAACAATGTGATAGCACAAACAAACACAGCTAGAGACAAAAGGGCATACCTAAAAATGGTACCAGTAGAAGTGTACGGAACCAAAGGCTCAAAGAAAATAATGGCTTTATTAGACGAAGGGTCAACAGTGTCATTATTAGATTCAGAAATAGCAGACGTTGTCGGTGTCACCGGTGACAAAGAAGAATTAGTGATAGAAACTGTAGGTGGCAGACTTATTAGAAATACTGACTCGCAGAGAATGGATATACAAATAAGAGGTGTTCATCAAAGAGGCAAGAAAATCCTAGAGAGAGTTCGCACTATAGATAATTTAAAATTAGCACCACAGTTTCTAGATCAAAGTAGAATAGAAGCATGTCCTCATTTAAAGAAAATAGCCAATGACTTGTATTATGAAGCGGAGCCTCCGCAACTGTTGATCGGACAAGACAACTGGCAGTTGATTGTATCTAGAGAAGTTAGAAAAGGACGACCCGGTGAACCAGTCGCATCTCGCACTAGCTTGGGATGGGTACTACACGGGACAGACTCGGGTGCAGTGAAGCAGGTGAATTTTCTGAATACTTGTATGCATTTATACACCAAAGAGGAAGAGATGCATCAAGCAATCAAGGATCACTTCGCTATCGAGGCCCTGGGTGTGCAGCCGCGTCGACCTTCCACAGATGCCGAAGGACAAGCCCTCAACATCCTGGAGAAGACCTGCAGGAGGATAGAAGATGGCAGATTTGAAGCCGGACTTCTGTGGAGAAAGGAGGAAGAACAAATGCCAGAAAGTTATGCGTCAGCGATGAACAGATTAAAGAGTGTGGAAAAAAAGTTAGATAAGGATCCGCAACTCAAGAGAGAATACGGTCAGCAAATCCAACATCTCCTGGATAATGGTTATGCAGAAGTGGCACCTGAAAAAAAGGATAACAGGAAGACGTGGTATCTACCACACTTCGCAGTAGTGCACCCAGTTAAGAAAAAGATTAGGATTGTCTTCGACGCAGCAGCTAAATCAAAAGGAAAAAGTCTCAACGATGCGCTTCTACCTGGGCCCGATTTACTTCAATCCTTGTTCGGTGTACTTCTCAGGTTTCGACAGGGACCATATGCAGTGGCAGCTGACATAAAAGAAATGTTCCTACAAGTCCGCATCAGAAATGAAGACAGAGACAGTCTGCGTTTCCTGTGGCGAGGAGACCGTCGTGACGAGCAACCTACGCAGTACAGAATGACATCGGTCATCTTCGGCGCAACGTCATCTCCAAGCACTGCAATCTATGTCAAGAATCGAAACGCAGCTGACTACGCGGACAAGTACCCCGCAGCGGTAAAGGCCATTGAACTCAATCACTATATGGATGATTACCTCCACAGCTTTCACTCAGAGGAGGAGTTCCGAGCAACAACATCACAAGTGGATTGGGTGCACCAGCAAGCAGGCTTCGAGCTGCGGGGATGGGCCTCTAATGCGCCGCAGTTATTGCCAGAGACACAGAACAAAGAAGCTGCAATCAAAACAGAAGTGAGCCTGGGTGAACAAGAGGAGAAGACACTGGGTCTGCGCTGGTTCACCGCCTGCGACAACATCGGCTTCAGGGCAAGCCTGCGCAACACACCAGAGGACATCACTGCGGGCGTGCGAACGCCCACTAAGAGAGAGGTAACCAGCGCAGTAATGTCCACATTTGATCCTCTAGGCTTGGCATCTCCTGTTCTCATACAAGGAAAGAAGCTGCTGCAAGACATATGGAGGAGTGGGGTCGGCTGGGACCAGGCCATAGAAGAAAAAGACAATATAAGTTGGAAGAAATATTTAGATAAAATGCATGTATTAAAGAGTTTACAAGTTCCCAGATGCTTGGCGCCACACAACACCGAGGGGGAGCTGCATATGTTCGCTGACGCTAGCGAACAAGCGTATGCAGCCGCGGTGTACTGGCGGACCTCTGCAGCAAACGGCAGATACGACACACACCTGGTGGCAGCAAAAGTCCGAGTGACGCCACTCAAGCCAGTGTCAGTACCGAGGTTAGAGCTGCAAGCAGCGTTACTGGGTAGCAGACTGGCACACTCCGTGGAGAAGGAGATGAACCTAGAAGTCACAAAGAAAACATACTGGAGCGACTCCAGCGTCGTCCTGTCCTGGATCAAAACGGACCCGAGGACGTTCAAGACCTTCGTGGCGCATCGACTGGCGGAGATAGAGGAACTGACGCTCCCTCAAGAGTGGCGATGGGTACCGAGCGCGCAGAACCCCGCAGACGACGCCACAAGAGAAGTCCCAGAAGAATTTAACAATAATCATAGATGGTTCACAGGTCCCGAATTCCTCTCCAAGGGAGAGGAGCACTGGCCGGCGAAGCGCCTATTCAAAAAGGCGCCCACCGGCGAAGAAAAGGCGACGGACACCGTGGCGACAGCTAGCGTCGAGCACTCCCTACCCGACCCAGCGCGGTTCACCACCTGGACCCGACTGCTGCGCGCGACAGCGCGAATACTGCAATTCGCGCATCTGTGCAAACAGAGAGCGCGAGTCCACGCCTGTCAAGATCCTGCCTGGCGAAAGGCAGGAAAGAAGAAAACGCTCGCAAGGGCGCCGCGCCGGCCGCCATCACCGAACATAATCTACGTGCCACTAGACAACGAGCTGCTGCTGCGGGCAGAGCGACTGCTGTTGGAGCGGAGCCAACGGGAAAGCTTCGCGGAGGAGCTTCGCAGCATCCGACAACATCGCACGCTGGAGAGGGGCAGTACGCTGAGGCGGCTCGACGTGGTGCTAGAAGAGGGACTCTTACGACTGCAAGGGAGAATCGACGCCATCGAGGGAGTCAGCAGAGAGTTCAAGAAACCGATCGTACTCGACAGTCGGCATCAGGTGACGCAACTCATTATACAAGAACAACACCGCCGTTTCAACCACGCCAACCACGCTACCATAATCAACGAGCTGCGTCAACGGTACTGGATTCTCGGACTACGGTCGGCAGTGAGGACTGCGCAGCACCATTGTCAATGGTGCAAGATGAGGAGGGCGCAGCCTCAAGAATTACCTGCAGGAAACTTACCTGTGGAACGCTTGTCACACGGAGCCTTCCCCTTCACATGCACGGGCGTCGATTACTTCGGGCCAATGAGCATCACGGTGGGACGCAGACACGAGAAGAGGTGGGGCGCGCTGTTTACTTGCCTCACCACTAGGGCAGTACACATCGAGTTAACACCGTCGCTTTCGACCGACTCTATGATCATGGCGTTGCGACGCTTCGCCGCGAGAAGAGGAATGCCCAAGACACTCTACAGCGACAACGGCACGAACTTTGTCGGTGCCAATAAAGAGCTACGCGACGCTATAGAGAAGTTGAAGAAAGAAGAAATCAACGCCGAAGCAGAGAAGCTAGGGGTGAATTGGAAATTCATCCCCCCGGGCGCGCCACACATGGGTGGCGCATGGGAGCGTTTAGTGCGTTCCATTAAAACCGCACTGGACGCCACACTCAACGAGCGTCATCCCCGAGAGGAGGTGCTTCACACCCTCCTTCTGGAAGCAGAACACGTCGTGAATTCTCGGCCACTCACCCATTCGGCCGAGGATCACTCCGAAGAAGCGCTGACGCCGAACCACTTCCTCATCGGGCGTTCGTGCGGCGCCGCTCGTCTCGGCAGCTTCACCGACAACGAGCTGGTCGGGCGGAGCACCTGGAGAGCAACGCAGCGATTGGCTGACCACTTCTGGCAGAGATGGATGCGCGAGTATTTACCCACTCTGCTACCAAGGAAGATCAGCGGCCGAGCCAGCGCTGCAGACCTGCGAGTAGGCGACGTCGTGCTCATCGCAGACCAATCTCTACCCCGGTGTACCTGGCCGCGCGGGCAAATCGCGCAGGTGTACCCGGGACCCGACGGGAGGACAAGAGTGATGGACGTCTCGACGAAAGGCGGCGTGCTACGACGGCCGGCTTCGCGACTGGTGCTGCTGGTGCCGGTGCAGGGAGAGTCGCCGAGCCAGGAGAAGAGTGCTGCGCACGAGGGGGAGACTGTCGGCGACGAGAGTCGTACCACTACGGAGGTGGAAGTAGTGGTCGGCGCGACGGCAGCCTCGAACCGAAATTGCGAATGATTTATTGTAACTTGTTGTTCATTTTTATATATTTACAATAAAATAACCTTTCAAAGTAGGGCATATTATTAAGAAATGTAATTTAGCATAGGTTTTATTTATTTTCCCTAGTTAGGAGGCCGCAGGGGCCGCTAGGGCTGAAGAAACTTGAGGGTGGCCTGGAGGTGAGGTTTTTCTCCTCCTGGAATAAAGTTTATAAGTTGTTAATTGATTAAATAATATATTTAAGTACACCAGGGGGAGGAAGGCCTCACTAGAGTGACTCCAGGCCACTACAAGGCAGGAAAGTGCGGGGGCGACAGCCACAGGTGCCCCGCCCGCATTTTTGTTTTATGATAAGAGTTTGTAATTAAAGTAAACTAATTATATTAATAGAGGACTGCGTCCTCTATCATAACACGTAAAAAATAAGCATGTAATGTTATTAGAAAAATTACAATTAAATAAAAAGGGGCTTCGCCTAAATGAAAATAAACAACAAAATACGCACGGAATGCGCGGGTCTCGCTAAGGTAAAGAAGCGAACTACTTAAGCGGGCTCGCGCATTCGTCAAGTAGTTGCAGTCGTCGGCCAATAGGTGAAGCCCATCAAGCAAACAAGTGTTTTCATTCTGAAGTGTCTCCCGTTACCTCGGCTGCGGACGTTTCTCACACCCTGTAGTGCCCTGACTTGCTAACTCTTCGCGGATTACGCATAGCAGGGTGCGTGGGGGACGCAGCGTACCAGCGCAAAGAGTTCGGGGCTCGGCGGGTGAAGTGTGTAAACGCTAAACCAGACGAGTCTCGGCTCTGAGTGACCGCTGCGTCTATTGTGGGAGATTGTCCCAGTCGGCGGTAAGCCGGGAGATTTACTCCCGCCTCCCGTCGATGAAACAGCCCCTGTATTAGCTTAATAACTAATGAGCTGAGCTGATATTCACCAAAAAGCATCCTAAAATTAAAAGCCAAAATTTTTACTAACACCCCGATTCAGAACAAACTACTCATAGATATTTTCTTAAAAAGCCAAGACACATAAACTGGTTTACACGCAACTTAATGCACTAAGTACAAAATTTTCTTTTAAAATAAAACAAAAGTAAGCTTCCAAGTGAACTAGAAGCAGTATACCGCAAATCTGTGACCACAAAGCCTTGCTCGTACAAACTAATTCTACGTTTCTTACTTGCTTGTTGTAATTAACGCCACAAAGAACTTTATACTTAGCTCTCTGGTCGTTGTGGTTGAATTTATATGTAAAATTGTACTTAGTAGACCTAGACGTATTAAATTATCTCACTTTATTGTGGGAAAGTAAAAATAATGTTTGTTATGGTTAACACATAGGATACCTACCTTTTAACCTGGGTGCGCGAAGGAGTTCTTTTAGGCTACGAGTGAAACATAAAAAAAGGAGCTAGTTATAGAATAAACGTAACTCCATTTGTTTAAAAACGAGTGATATTTTGGGAAAATTTAGTGCTCAAAACAATAATTATATTTCAGCTCGTATTATGTGCTTCATAATTGTAATTTCAATTGTTTACTGAACATTTGCTGTTTCGTCAAGCTCGTTCGCACTAATTACGTATGTTAAGCACTTTAGCGGCACACTGATTTGCTCCACTAATATACAGTTACTGCTCGGTACATTGTTGGAATACAATTTCAAAATTATGTGACAAACTTGCCATTTTTATAAGCAAACTAGCTTTCCGCCAGCGACTCTGCCCGCGTGGGCTTTACGAATTTAAATTAAAAAAAGACAGAGTTTAATACAATACACTATACTACACTAAAATAATATTTATATATGTAGTTTGACACAAACTTTGTTCCCCTTTTTCACCCCCTAGAATAGTAGAATTTCGGATTTTTTTTCGGTCTCTACGATCAGCGGTATAAGCTGTGCGTTGATCCGTCATCAGTCATTCAGGACAAAGCATTTTATATGTATAGATACCCGTTCCAATATTACCACTTTACTAAACCTATTCCCGCCGCCAAGCAGCTTTGTTATTACTGTTTGAGTTATATTATAATAATAACTAGCAACTAGCTCTTTTCTCGGTTTTACCCGCACATTGATCAACCTACTTCATGTACCCGGATAAAAACTATCCCATATCCTTTTTTAAGTTTCAGTCTATCTCCTTGCCAAATTACATCCAAATCAGTTCAGGCATTTTTTCGTGGAAGCATATCAGATACACGTATGACTTGGTCGGGCTCAGAGAGAGGCTCTGGTTGAGAGAGACTCTCTCCATCTATCATTAGTCCATTGAAAAGTTACATTTGGGGTTGCGTTTTTTAGAGGACGCAATTTTATTTTTTTGATGTGTAGGGGGGGTCAGTGTAAAGCTAAAACCAAGTTTGTGGGGTCGCCACCTTTGTCCCCCGGCCGCCATCTTGAAAATAGGGGTTGAAAAGATTTTCACGATATATCTCCTAAACTGTTTATCCGATTTAAAAAAAATCTTGACATTTTTGTTGCAAATTAAATTCTCTACAACTTTGATCCGCAACTTTTTGTCATAGAACTATAAATAAAAAAGTTATAAGCGAAAATGTTCAGAATTCCAGAAAAAAAAATATATTTTTCGATATAACTTTTTTTTATCATTTTACGAAAAAATGATATTAGACCATCTTTGTAGATCGTTTGACGAGGAACAACTTTTATGTAAAACATTTTTCATTAAGTCAATAGCTAAGGTTTTACAGCGCTCCGAAGTAATAGGCCAGTGCTTTTAGCCTCTAAAAACGGTAAAAAGTGAATAAAATAATAGTAGGATGAAACCCATTGGAAAAGGAGGAGAATATAATAAAAATGATAGGAAAAATAAATTACTGGCGACCTGAGTCGGGAAGTGGGGGAGGGGGGGGGGGATTAAAGTTAAAAACACGGTTTATCTCAATTTCCGGCTAAACTACAAGTCCTATGAAAAAAAGTTAAATGGCAAAGTTGTAGGTAATAAAAAGACCTACAACTTTTGTATTGACACTTTTTTCACATAACCTCAAAATTTATGTGAAAAATTCAAAAAACCAAGTTTTTGGTTTTTTATTTTTATCTTTTACAATCATTATTTTTTTTCCACGAAATTTGGTGAAAACTTGCCTTTTTATGTCCCAAACACACTGTAATTTATTTCATTTAAAATAATTATTTTTTTACCCTTATTTTGACTTAATATCGAAAAAACACCCTAATTTTCAATCGAAAATTCTCGCGTCAAAATATTTTTTTTTTTTTAAAGTTGGTGGTCTTTTTGTTTGTTGAAATCTCTACTTTCTGATGGTATAAAAAATATTTACATTTCTGTGGTAAATGTTCTCAGAAAATATAAAGAAACGCTACGAAATAACAGGTAGTAAGGCCTGAAGGTTCTGAACATTTTCGCTTATAACTTTTTTATTTATAGTTCTATGACAAAAAGTTGCGGATCAAAGTTGTAGAAAATTTAATTTGCAATAAAAATGTCAAGATTTTTTTTAAATCGGATAAACAGTTTAGGAGATATATCGTGAAAACCATTTCAACCCCTATTTTCAAGATGGCGGCCGGGGGACAAGGGTGGCGACCCCACAAACTTGGTTTTAGCTTTACACTGACCCCCCCTACACATCAAAAAAATAAAATTGCGTCCTCTAAAAAACGCAAGGTTAGGCCTAAAAAATGTAACATTTCAATGGACTACATCTATTAACAGCGATTCAAGTCACACAGAGGAACAAACGTGACCAAAAGCTAGCGAATTTTGTAACAGTAAGCATGAAACAGTAAAAAAGGTTGGCCATTTTATTTTAATCACTTCGCCAAAAAATGTAAAACGTTGGCACTATCGCAACAGTGGGCCATAAGTCGCCCCCTACCCTTGTCACCGTCCAGTTAATATTTAAGGGCGGCGATTCGATGTAAATCTTACTTATACCCTCGTCTGGCCTGATTACTTGCTGACTGTCATGTTTTGATACACGCTACTGTTTTATGCGGAATTAATAGTTTTCTAGGCTTTATTTTGTTTAGGCCTTTGGGACACTAAAACGAGAATATATTTCGTCCCCGTAGTTGGAAAATTAAATAACTCTGATTTTGTAGTTTTGAGATAAACGCGATTTAGTGGTTTTTTTTCAGTTAATGTACATTTGTTAAAAAATGTGAGACAATTTTACTGTCGGTAATTTTATATATTGTGGACCTGATTACCTTTTACATTATGTTTTAACAAACTGAACTCTATCTTTAACTATAACTCAGTAACACATAAAAAATCAAGTTGTTTAATTTTGCCACAACTGTTATTTATAACGTAACTACAATTAGCTACTTATTTCGGCTATTTATTTAGTTTTCCTACGAGCTAAATACATTTGGTAGAGTAAAATTTGGTTAAATAAATGCAGTTATTGAATTTATCAAACTCGAAATATTTTTAAATGTACAATTTAGTAGCTTTGTACGTTATTATTACTTTGATATTTTTTTAACTATTATTGGTCTCATATAAAATAAAAGCTGTATTATGATATTAATAAAGTCATAGTAAGGAAGAAATAGAAAAGTACAATAAAAATCAGAAAAAGTGTATTGTAATTAGATACTTATCTTGCTACAAACTTAAAAAAATAAACAAAATTACACCAATTATAACAAGTGAAAACAAGTTAACTTAAAGTATTCTTTCAAATCAAAACAGAAAATAATTTTTGAACACAAAAAATAACATTATGGCTCTAAAATCAGAGACCTAATTACAAAAGACATACTTAGTAGTGAGCAAAACTAATAATAATTATTAGAACTAAAAAATATAAGTTTGTATCAAATCAAAACATATAAATTTATTCATTATCATCTATGGGTAAGACACATATTTTATGAATACTCCGTACATGGGTTTTATGATTAGGAGTTCTTACTTCTACAGCCCTAACCTTGTTATCATGACCATCAAATAATTTCACAACCCTAGCCATTGGCCATGACATTATTGGAAGATTATCTTCCTTTAAAATTACTTAACTATTTAATTTTACATTACAATTAGCATATTTCCATTTAGGTCTGTTTTGTAATAAATTTAAATAACATTGATACCACACTTTCCAAAAGGATTTTTTTAAAGAATTACATAGTTGCCAAAACTTAAGTCTATTTTGTGGAATGTTACATTCATTTCCTTGAGGATACGTTGACAAAGCACTACCTAAAATAAAGTGACCAGGTGTCAAATAACAATAATCATCGGAGTTCAAAGATAGAGTGGCGGAGAAGTAAGCACTGCTTTGATTTCAGTTAAAACAGTATTAAGCTGTTCATAAGTTAGAACAGTTTTTTGTAATATTATTTTTAAGTGAAACTTTGTGCTCTTAACTGCCGCCTCCCAGAGCCCAACAAATGTAGGTGAGTAACATGGTATAAAGTGAAACTGTATCCCACGCTCGGCGGTAAATGAACCTGCATTTGGTGGCTCTGAGAAGCTTGCAGCTTGTAGAGCTCGACTAATTGACTCCTTGCAAATTTAAATATACTTGCATTGTCGCAGTGAATTTCGGTGGGCAAACCTCGTCTGGAGATAAATCTCCTCAAGCACGCAAGGAAGGTTTCCGTGGTCAAATCTGATGCGAGTTCTAAGTGAACGGCTTTTGTCGCGAAACATACGAATACACAGATATACCCTTTCCCAATTAAAGATTGTCTTACGCGAGAGAGTTTCACATCAATTGGCCCAGCGAAATCCACGCCGACATTCTCAAATGGGCGGCTGATAGCTGTTACACGTGCAGCCGGCAAGGAGCCCATTAGTTGCTTGGCTGCTAAGGCCTTTTGTCTGAAACATACAATACATTTGTGAGTTACTTTCTTAACTTCTAATAAGCCATTGACAATCCAAAACCTTTGATTAAGATGCGAGAGTTAAAGCTTAGGCCCTGCGTGCAGTAGCCTTTCATGTTCACACCTTATAAGCAAGCTAATAATTGAAGAGCCTCTGGGCAGTATGACAGGATGTTTTTGTGAATAAGCTATATCAGCATAATGCAGTTTGCCACCAACGCGCAATAGACTCCGATTGTCAAGAAAGGGATGCAACTCAGCCAGATTCCCTTTCAAGCTGTTGTGTTGCTTATTGCTTTAATTTCAGATTTAAAATATGTATTTTGTTCATGTTTAATTATTGACATTAATGCATTATCTAACTCAGAACTTTGCAAATAGTTTGTATTTATTTTTGTATTATATTTGTTAATGTTGTTTAAAAATCGCAATATGAATGCTAATAGCCTAACTATTTTATTTATGTTAGAGTAATTATACAAGCGCTTGAACACATAGTCAAGCGGATTGGGGTTTTGGCATACCAAGTTGCTGGAAGGAGCTAAGCAGGGCTCCACAGAGAGTGAATTAGCAGGTGAGCTGTAAGCAGAAACTCGTACTCACTGCACTGCACACTGCAGAAACTTTGGGCCGTTCCACCAAATGTCGCAACTACTCAGCTCTTTCGGGTTGACGCCTCGGCTAATGAGATCAGCAGGATTGTCATGTGTATTGACATATTGCCAACTGCTTCCAGCGGTATTTTGACGAACTACACTTACTCTGTTCAATACATAAGCTTGAGGTTTTGTTAGCTCAGTGTTTAGCCATGCAAGAACGATTTTTGAGTCGCTGAATAAACCTCGCGAATCCATTATTGGTCACTCTGACGTCAATGCAATTGAAGGTCACGTATCACACAGTAAAACGCACGACAGAGGGTAGACTCTTCAGTTATCTTTCCGTTAACTGACTAAAGCCACTACGGGTGTGCGACCCCGTACTGCTCGAACTGCTAGAGTCACAATCCTGTCTTTTCCGTGACTTTAGTATCCCTTATTCCCTCATCCCTTCCAATATCCAAACCCTTCCCCCACAGAGACGGTCAACTCGAAATAAACCCGGTGTTGGTGGAGCCGAAAGCACCTGCAGCGAATCCGACTCCGCACGTAACGACTTGTCGTTCCTGTGGGGCCAGTCGGTGACGCCGAGAGAGTGGTGTAGGTCTTGGGAAAGCCTGCACTATCTTAATTGCGTCCCAGGCGATGCAGCATCCGTGGACAGGTCACTTGGGTGAAGTACAGTAGGCTACAGCTTTGCTGAGTGGAAAACAACACGGGGTGTGGCAGTGACCGGTTATAAGTCCAAGCAGATAGACGTAAGCGCAGACGCCAGGGGTCACTCTCGACAGTGGGAGGGTCCATCGAAGGCCCGTGAACGTTGCGACCGGCGTTGTCGCTCTCGTATATGCCTTCTTAGCCATCAGCGCAAGTGCCAAAGCCAAATAACCTGACACGGCTGCTGTTTGAATCATCTTTCGTAGATGTTAAAGGCCACTGATGATGATGATGATGCGATGCATCAAACCGCACGCGTTCACCCCCGCGTTCTCCGTCGTCGCCGTCGTTCTCGATCAGTCATTGCCTAGATGGTACTGACAATATTTCGGCCAAATTCTCTTAAAAAAATTATTAAAACTTTCCTCAGGTGCATTTCGTTTTATGGCAATTATAAACAACTTAATTTATTTAATTTTATTTGCCTAGCATCTTATAATTAATCATTATCTAGTTGTAGAAGAAATAGATAACATCAAGTATTTATAATTTAGGTACATTATAATCACAATTCTGAATAGCAGAATTAAATAAATAGAGTTATTTAGTTTTCCTAGAACTTAGTTAGTTTTGTGAAAGAATTTTTAAGTTGAGGAAAAATTCAACAACTCATGTTATTTAATTTATTTGATATTCAACTTATCATTGACCACAGTTATTGATTTATTTACTGAGTTATTTATTTTTCCTTAAAAAAAATAGTGTTTGTCTGAAGATATTTATTATTCCATCTATCCGACAAAAATGGCTATAATTTTGGAACGGAATAAGATACGAAATTGCCTGGTAGGCTCAAATATGCGGCATGTTTTAGGTGTTTTGAAAATAGGGAAAAGTCAAAATCGCCAAAATCGGACTTATTTAATTTTCCACCTACGGGGACGATTTGCTTGGCCCATTTTAATATTTCATAGTTACTTCTTAAGTATTTCACGCGGTTTCAGCCGCATTCTGAAGCAACAACTTGGATAAAAACTATAGCTCCCTCAAGTTTCAACTTATCTTCATCATCATCATCTGCCTAGCCTTTTCCCAACTATGTTGGGGTCGGCTTCCAGTCTAAATCGGAAGCAACTAAGTACCAGTATTTTTCATGGAGCGACTGCCTATCTGACCTCCACAACCCAATTATCGGGTAGCATTTATAAGACATCCGTCAGCGGCTTCGCCTGCGATATTTTAGCCAATGGATAGAAAAACTTGACAAATTATATACTAAACCTTTTGAATCACTCTATCTATTAAAAAACCCATCAAAAGCCGTTGTTAATAGCATTAGATAACACATACGATAGCTGGAAACCATACGTCAACAAACCATCACTGCTTGAACCGAATCGTCAAAAAATTTAAAAGAAAATATTATAGTCAAAAGCCAAACTTCTCCGACCACTATTTATGGTTACGAACCCACACACCTGTCTCCACCACCCCCAACCAACCTTTCATTATTCACTTAAACCTGGTGGTGCCATAAAAAACTTGGTTTTCATAAATATGATCCGTTTTGGTGAAATTGTTTCAGCATAATTCATGACCAGCTGATGTATGTATTTCCAGGAGCCGCGAAAAATGTACCGCTTATGAGGGAAGTATTAAAAGTTCTGTATTTATATGTTCTGGGTATTGCCTACTTGATTTATGGTAGTCACTATAGCTTTTGCTAGTGACTTCGCCCGCGTCGCGCTATGAAATTTTTACGATAACTGCGGTGTAGGTAAAGAGGTTATACAGGAAAAGTTTTTAACCAGTGCGCAAATACTGACCAAATAAACTTAAACACTTTTTAGGTCTTAGTACTAAAAAAAAGTTATCGTTTACGAAACATATTCACTTAAGAATTTAATTTGATAATAACTCGGCTTGTGCGTAGATATCAGCTGGATCGTATTGTACTCGTATTACGAATAGATCATGCCCATGTTTTACTTATTTCAAAATATGAGTAAAAAATATTTTTTTGAACAAAAAATTTAAATGTGTTCTAATACTAATACTGAACCACAAAAAAAATTGCGCTCTCGTTAAAAACTTTTCCTTTATAATTATTTCTGATAATAATTCTACAGGTCTATTGTCTGGCTGAGCAGGTCAAATGCTGTTAGAAGCACCCTGCAAGAGATCATGTAGAAAAACAGCTGCACGTGTCAATTAATCAAGGTTAAGCTACGCTTGCCGCGGTCCGTCCATCGATGGATGACCATCCATTTTAAACTCCCAAGACCCCATGAATCTGTTGGTCCCACCTATCATTTTATGTATAACTTCGACGGTTAAAGAGTTTCTAATAAGAGGCCCGAAGTCCGAAGTCTGTAAACCAGTTTTGCTAAGGAGGCCCCATATTATCAATCGAGTTACCCAGTAACTGCATTTTGGAAGTCAGATAGACATTTAGTTTATATAAAATACTGATATACTGCTAGCTATCTTTGACAAACATAGGTGAGTTGAGAGGGCTATGCAGATGTTGAATCTGGCTCTCTATTTTTTGGATTTGGCTCCATATTATCAAAGAAAGTCCTATAAAATACAAGCTTACGATCTTTATAATAGAAATATGAGATGAAGTCGCTATTATCAACTAGTTTAGTAAATATATCATTAAATTTTCATCTGAAAGACCCTGTTTCATAAATTTAAATGTATTTACATATATATTACGCACGTATCTGAAGCTTAGTGTGTATTAATTTAGGTATGGCCTTGATGAAAGTCTAAGCTCTTATTTAAAGACTCTTAGATCTAGTTATAGTTATTAGTATATATAGTGCTCGTGATAAAGTTTAATATGGTAGTAAAAATATCTTGTTTTATACGTAATTTCTTTAAGTGTAAGTGTAGATTTTTACAAGCGTTTATTTAAATTGCAATATCCATACGTAAGTTGTCTGCTTGCAAAATATTCTTAAACCACTTCTTTTTGCTAAGTTTACATATGGAAGCAAGTTTTTTAAATTACCATTCAATCAATGAGACCTAAATTATGGGACCTGGGTTACGCATAAAAACATTTGCAAAAACTGCCTATTATTTATCCTAAAAAAATATTTAGGTCGGCAGCTTCCATCAGAATATCTCTTGGGATCAGAATAAGAAATCCGATTATGCAGGCTTCTTTGGATCCAAATATTACACTTTACTACAGAGTGTTTCTGGGACATCTTGATAGATTTAAAAAAGATTAATTCGGTTTCACTAAAGAATACAAAATAAAACAAAAAGAAATCCTTTCGAAACCGAAACAATTTGTAGGGAAATAAGCTGCGGAATCGCCTACGACGTCTTTGCTATACTGCGAGCTACGTCGTAGTCAGCTACGCCGTAGCTATTGCGTAGCAAGAAGTCAGGGTCACCTATGTCACCTTTGTAGACTAGTCATAAATCATTGCCTAGGTGTTTAGAACAGAACAAAAATAGTGTTTTTCAACCTTGTGAGTTTTGTTATAAAATGATGAGTCTAAATAATTATTTCAACACAAAGTCTACAGAATGTTTTTTTTTGTTACTCAAATTATTCACTTACTAATAAATTGCAATAAAATAATAGAATCGATTAGCGAAGCAGGGAGAGGACTGGAAACGGTTGAGGGAGACTTTTGCCCAGCATTGGGACAGTAATTAAAAAAACATGATTATTAAGAAACTTAAACAAGTGTCGAAATACGATTTCAGCGCTGTTAACTAGAATACTTTGAAAAACATCCTGAGTACATAGAAGATAATATAAAATACCCGACCACTTGTTGGGCCATCATCTTAGGTACTAACTCGATGAAGGTAGGAGATTGAAGTCTGATTCGATTGGCGCGCAGACACAATAAAAAAACTCAGATCCACCATTCTCACTTACTTTAGAACCTAAAAAAAATATTGCGTTTGGATTTTATAGTGGGATAGAAATAAAAACAGATTTGCCCGTAAATTATTTTAGCAGACATATTATTGAAGAAAAAAATCTCTTTTTTCTGCTTTTCCGACCTACCAAGCTCAAAATGCTGTGAATAGTGCACAGACAGGATTGAACTTCGTATCAATCGCTTTCCAGCCTCTGCATAAGCCGTTGGGCTATTGTTTTTTTTATTAATCACTGATTCAAAGAAAAACTTTTCTTTTGTTATTGTAATAACAGCTGGAATGAAAAGCTTATCATATTTTCTGAAGTCCAGTCCTAGATGATCACCCATCTATTTACTGACCTCGGCAAGCGTAGCTTAACTTTAAATAACTAATAAGTTAGAATAAATGAACACCATACTATTTCGGTAACCTACTTTCCGAGACAAGGTCCCTAATGTTCAATGTTCACCCATCTATGGAATTACCTCGGCAATCGTAGCTTATCCTTAAACTGTTAACCTGTTCTACTGACAGACATTTTCAATAACTTATCTATCCTTAGATTAACTTACTAGAGATAGGTTGACATTACTTGTATAGAGTTTATGTCAAAATTCTATATCTATACTAATATTATAAAGAAGAAAGATTTGTATGTTTGTTTGTAGGGTTTTAACTAAAAACTACTGGACCGATTTTAAAAATACCTTCACCGCTAGAAAGCTATGTACATCTTTACGAAGTGTCATAGGCTATATTTATTTCCAGAAATAATTAGGGATCCCTACTAAAACGTGAATAATGTAACCCAAGGTGTAAAAAATATGTCCACGCGGGCGAAGCCGCGAGCGGAAAGCTACTTTAGTAATAAAATCTTCAGAGAGATGGGCGTTAGTCACTTGTCTTTCAAGTAATATCAATCTACCTTAAGAAAACACACAACATCGTAAAAGCAAAAATTACATTCCACGAGACCGTTTTAAGTGCCTTTTTGAGCTTCGTAATTAAGAATTTCTCCTAGTTACTCGTACCTCGCCTCTGATTTACGACTTGAATTATGGCGAATAAAAAAATACTCGAAAAAAATACGGGAGCCAACCAAATTATTTTGCTGTTCAGTTAATTTAAAAAAGGACTCTTATCACTTAGCCCTTTGGAAGAATAATTTGAGTTCGGACTAACTTTTTCAGACCTAAGGCGTTACGAATGAGGCTTTAATTTAGATAGATCGGAAAGTTACTTTCACAGGAACATAAATACCTATATATTATACAATACTGCTGTTTCTGGCGGTTTCCCTCGCGTTCAGAGGAAACTATTTCACATACGCGGATATAAAACTATTATAATGTCCTTTCTTAGGGTGCACACTATCTCCATAACAACATTTTAAGTAAGTCAGTTTACTTTAACGAAATTAACCATTAGAATAAGTCTAATTGAACTGCTATTGAACTACTCTAGATATAATAGAGAATAGATTTGCATGTAAATTTTAGGGTTTCGAAGTCGACAACGAATCTTAGAGACTATTTGCGAAATATCTAGCTTTAAAGTACATTTTTTTTTCGATACGAGCGCCCCTCCTCTAACTTTTGAATGGCAATACCTAGAGATATCTGAAAAAAAAATGATGTAGATAAAATAGATGTATGTAATGAACTTCATAGAAAAACCATCACGGTTAAGTAGGCTTTATCGGTTACTGAGTTATAGCCAATGTACATAAACGTATTACGGAATCCTATTGCGCGTGGCCCTACACGCACTTGGCCGGTTTTTAAATGAAAAAATATGCTGAACCGATAGAAAGTAAAAACCATCTCTAAATACCTACCTTATTTTACAGCAAGTGAATCTTTGAATCTTAAATACAGAAATTAACTATAGGTAGTTTTAACTAATAATAGTATATTAAATACATACAATATACATAGGCATACAAACAACACAAGAGGATGGGATGGGATGGGTTACACGCGACCAAATTCATCGACTCACTGGAGTGTTACAAATGTAATTAGCCAGAGCAAATATTTGCTCAAATGTTGGGCGCTTAATACCAGCATAGTTTGAATAAATACAATTTATTTTGTTAGTAATTTAGCTACGCCTAATTGTAGGGTAATTATTTAGGGAGATAATTATTAATGTTATATTCTAACAAAAACATGCGCTATTTAGTGCGTTAACTACGGACTGTTGCTAAGTAGAAACAATTTCATAGTAACTTGTTATACCGTATAAGCATACGAGACAGATATGACTTTCAAATTAAAATACTACTAAGGAATATTATACAAATATATATTCAAATACAAAAATCCACAATGAGACGGGAATAATCACCTGTTAATATTTTTGCCAAGATACGTATTTTGTTTGTTATAAAATAAAATCAAATACATTGTTTTAAGTACCTGAAGAGAACATTTAAATAATTTCAATTTCTTGTTTTCCCATAAAACACCGAAATAATTAATAACGAATATTAAATGCAAACGAAAATTACCGTAATACTCAGAAATAATTTAAACAAACGTGCATTCATTTAAATTAAAAACATAACCAAATGAATGGACATAACTCTCCAAATGAACCACCTACCGACCGACGTACAATTGATTGTACACCAAAAATAAAATCACTTTGTACTAACACCAAAGACTAATAAAAAGAAGCGATATTTTAACCTTATTAAGCCTTGGTTTTTTTATATTTATATTTAGGCATTATTTTATATTAAATATTTAAATTATCAAAACATATAATAATAATGCTAAAAAGTCAAGTAGGTAGGTACCAATTACAGGTTCTTATTAAACGTCAAAGCTAGAAACTAGATGCATGGTTCCAAAAAGTGGTACCTATGGAGAAGAACCGACAAGAAACTATAAGGATACTCTTTTAAAATCAATTGTTCTTGTTACAAATAGTCGTGTAACGTGAGGATCATGTAGATCAATGTATATATGCAAAAAAAAACTGAAATAGCAAAGTACATAGGAAAAGCTTAAATTGATTGCCATAGCAGCTAGAAGCTGACCAGTCCCGACTAACGGCACCCGTTCACGAGTATGACGAGCGCATCAAAATATTTATCCGCATCGCTGTCAATGAGAATCGTGCCCAAAAGGCTGACTATATTGCCACATTGGAAAGAAATGCTGATTCTTTGACAAAATACAGGCCTTCTGATCACGCGTGGAGCCGACTAAATGCCTGTCTATGATGTGAAATAGAAGCAATAAGTACCCGAAATTTAATTAAATTTTACTTTAAAACAGGTTTTGAAGTAAAATTTCAAAGCTTTTATTCGTTTTGTTAGACAAAACTCAGTTATCGCATCGCATTATCTTAATTAAATTAAGAAGATTAATTCATTCAACACTTAGTCAAAATTATATGTAATGGTACCTATGTTGCGACTGCTGTAGACTACAACTCATGAAGAATATGTCTGCAGGGAATAATTTAGTTGAGTCTAAAAGCACAGCTGAAATAAACATAAAAACAAAGCGATTAACAACTCAAAAAAATGTGTTTAGTGTAAATAAAATTTCATTTTCTCTGAAACCGCAAAGAGCTATATAACCGAATATACAAAATACTCAAAACAAAGAAAACCAACCGTAAACCATCTCATCAAAAATCAAGACATTCTCCCCAGCTTTGTTTTTTAATCCGCGAATTTAGTACATTTATTTAGCATCCCGAGAGAAATAGTCGTGGAGATAACTGAAAAATCCCTTCAGCAATTTACAAGATTAGCTGTATTATGTACGTGAAGACAGACTGAGGCCAAATTGCTGGGGTTTTTTTTGTTATATAAATCAAATAGATTGCTTCGTTGAATCAAAAATAAAGTGGGATCTTGTTATAGTCGAGTGCCTTTGGTTTTTGTTTTGAATATTTTCTATTCTATACGAAAATAGGATACGAATCCTTTAACGTATGGGAAATTCAACAAAAATCATCATCATCTGCCTAGCCTTTTCCCAACTATGTTGGTGTCGGATTCCAGTCTAAACCGGATGCAGCTGAGTACCAGTGTTTTATATGGAGCGACTGCCTGTCCGCCAGCCCAGTTACCGGGTAACACAGTACCCCTTGGTATGACTGGTTGTCAGACTTTCTTGCTTCTGACTACCCGTAACGATTGTCAAAGATTTACAAATGACAACCGGGACCAATAGCTTAACGTGCTTTCTGAGCCACGGAGGAGTCTCGCTATGACATAGATGGTTACCCATCCACCAAATTTTTGTTAAGTAAAAATTGGAAATTAAACAAAAATATGTTTGGAATTACATAAAACTCGCAGTAAAGTGAATTTATCTTTACATAATTAACGTTTTCCCTCAAGAAGTACATTTCATTTAGAAGGTTAGATAGTAGGCACAACGCAAAAGGAACTCAATTTGATTAAATGGAAGATACAAAATAGCTGACGCATTAAAATAATATTTTTTTCACTCCCATTTCAAATTAGCATAAAAGATTCTTATCTTTCAGCAAAACATTTCTGAAAATGAAAACGTAATTCATAACATCAAGAAATGAAAAATATTTTTCAAGGTACAACTTCAAAGTGGGGTGGACTAGTCGTTGAATTTTAAAACCTACAACTACTGCTAGTTTCATTGGTACTTAGTATTCGTGCCGTGAAACGACCCAAGCTGCTTGACCAACTTTGTCAATTTTTATACTTCGCACGTGAACGGAATAGTCCGCGTGTAGTGGATATTATAAAATTCTAAAGTCCCTGTACTTTGCAGACGTTTTAAAACTGGTTACAGTTGAATCCCATGGGTCTTTTGTGACTCTTGCCGCATTCTACGATGCTGTCTTTTGTTATTAACTTTATGACTTATGGATGCATCGTTTGACGTCACGTTTGGGTGACGTACATATGAATTGCTGATCTAACACAAGGGACTTGTGTGTGCTGCCAACTGTACAGCTTAAGTTAGGCTTAGTGACTATTATTATCATACCTCATCTATTCCGAGCCCCAAAAAATAAATTAAGCCTTCAGTTCCAGTTGTCATTTGAAGATCTTTGTTAGCTAGTCAGTACACAGATTATTCCAAAAGTCTGACAATCAGTCTTACCACAGGGAGATCGGATTACCTAAAAACTTTTAATTATATGGAAGACAGGTAGGCAGTTGCTGCATGTAAAACACTGGTACTTATGTAAGTGTAGTTGTCAGAGTTCTGGCTTCTAATCCGTAACAACTATCATAGATCTACAATCTTCAAGAGCTCAGGTGTGTTTGTACAATCTGCTAGTTTGACCAGAAGCAAAAGAAATATTTTTTGGTTATTTAGAATCCTAGAAGGTGGCGTTCTGTAGTTTATGCCTATACTAATTGGGAAAAGGCGTAAGTTTGTCATAATCATTTTCGTTTGCGTAGTTGAGAACCTACAAATGTATCATGTAAAGTCAATGTTCAAAATAGTGACCTATCTGCTAAAACATGATTTGTTTATTCATTGTCCCGGCCGGCCTACCCGATTTATGGGCCAGTTTCGATTTAATTAAATTCAATTAGTAGATACAAATCAAAGAGCCCACTTGGTGTGCATATCATTCAATGATACGATTAAACGTTATTTTAAATTGATAATTTCCGTTGTAAAAAAGGGGTTTAGTCTTGATTTGTTACAAATTGGATGACGGGAAACGCCAATTTATTTATTTAAAATTTAATTAACATTGAATCCCACACGTGCTGGTATTTAAAATTCGGTATGAGAGGCACGCATCTCATTACTTGTATATTTTGTTGTTTTAATTTGACTTGCAATAATCTAATCTTGTATTTTGTGGCGTTATATTTGCTACATTTTGACAAATGGACAAATGCCAGAGTCACACGTTACGTCGAACGCTGTTCAAGACGGATTGGCATTTGCAGATTATTATTTAATAAAAGATTTCATCCTAATATTTTTCTCCTGCTCTTCACCGTTAGCCAATTGCATCCGAGATGACCAAATTTTTCAGAAAATTGCTTTGGAAAATATTTCTTAAAATTACTATATCAATTTCAAATTTATTCTGATCTAAAAATAAGTGAAGGCAACTGGAGTTCTTATGCCATCCAGTAAATATTTTCGACCCCGAACCGGGCCGTCTGGAGGTCGCCTGTCGAATGATAACACATGTCTAGAACACTAGACTTCATAAAAAGATAAGTACATGTATATAAGAACTGGGAGGACGTAGAACAACTTTTAAGCTTATTAAGTGAGCTTAAAAGTTCTTGAGCTCCTAAAAAGTTCGTTCGGAAAAGTAGCAGTGCCGTATTCATTTTTGCTGCCAGGCAGTTAACATCTTTCGAACTTTATTTTAGATTGACAGTTATCCTTCTTATAAGCTTGGTTCTGCTAGCGACTTTGTCTGATGTCGAAAGCTTGCAATCACATAGGTCCAGATATTTAGATAAAAAGTATCTTATCGGTTAATCCAGTATTATAAGCTATAATTATATGAAATTTCATCCAAATCCATTCAGTTACTTTTATTTAAAAGATAAACAAGCATGTGAATATAATTTGGCACACGGAAATTTATAACGTGGATTAATAACATAGGATTCTTTTTTTATCTTAGAAGCTGTCTGTACCCAATTCTTCACAAAATAAATTAATATACTTAGAAACGCGAACTATTACGACCTAAGAGAAGACAAAAATATACAATCTATTTATCTATAAGTACATATTATAAAATGCTTTGTCCTGAATGACTGACGGATTAACACACAGCCTAAAACGATGATGATCCTAGAGACCTGAAACTTGGAAAGTGTGTTTTGTATGCCGTAGGCATCCGATAAGAAATTAAGCACCCCTAAGGGGTGAAAAAGGGGGGCAAAGTTTGTATGAAATTCTGTCATTTTTATTCGTATAGCCCACGAGGGCGAAACCGCTGGACTGATAATTTACTTTGATAATCTTTTAACTTCCTATTTTTGAACATTAACTACTTAAGCGACTTGGTAACTAGCATCGAATATTCTAGGCCATTGAACTATTGAAACTAGGATTGCTTTATTAGTCAAAGAGTCGGTCAGGACAAACGGATAACCGTGTTACATTGCAACTTGCAAGTGAGCTTTGTCTTGCAGTCGATTCTAGTAATCTGCATTGATTATATGGAATCCCCTTAGAATATATGTGGAGATATATAATTATATACAGAAATAGACAGATGTAGGCGGGTACGCCCTTTACTTGCTATTTGTCACTAAATGGAGGCACATTTTCTACATAAATATTAGATTAAATTACTCAATTCAATGCTTGAGTTCTCAGGTACAGATAGGTTTAAGGGTGTGTGCTAGCCAACATGTGATAAAATTATTTATTTGAATACAATTTAATATGTATAATAATTTTATATTGATATTCTATAACGCTGGTTCTTCAAACCTAATAGACAGACATGTGTTGCTGGGGAGTTTGTTGCGCTACTTCTTTTTCCCAGCAATAACACATAGGAAGTGGTGAAGAGCGGGCGTTTTGGAGCTGCCTTTTAAAAACTTGACGTTCAAAAAGTGCTGATTTTCAACCTAGTATTATTAGATAAATATTTTATGAATACAACACACACACGTCAGTCATGACACAGATCGTAACTGATATTAAAAATATGAAGTGAATATTTTTTTATTTGTTTGTGTGTTTTATTTTTGTAACATCTGTGTGTCTAAATTGGAGATAAAAATCTTTAAATTATGTTTAAAGTTTTTTATCTGCACTTTAGACACATTTTTTTATCTCCAGTGACTTTATCTCAATTGACACTCAAACCAGCAAGAAATTAAATCGAAATAAGTCAACACATAATTTAGTTCCTACATAGATCAACATAAAACTCAATCTACAACAACTAATATTAAAATTGCGAAGAGAGTTTGTTTGTTTGATTGTTTGTTACGCCTTTACAGTAAAACGGCTGAACCGTTTTGGATGAAATTTTGTAGCAGGATACGGTTACGCACTTTTTATCTAGGTACGTAACGTACGTAAATAGTCGGGACGCAGGTGAAACAGCAAGAACCTAATAAATAAATTAATACAAATCCGTAATGGAATTTGCGATAGGCTGGTGACACACTCCAGCTATGTTTATGCAAATACGTCTGAAGTAGCAGGTGGTACGACGAACTCGTGTAAAACCGCCCTACAAATCTGCATAAGTTCACCGAAACGGAATCACATTATGATTTTGAATAGTGATTTAGTTGTTACTGTTAATTTTAACTGAGGTTCCTTGTTTGCATGAATTGTTTAGAATGCGTTAGTTTGCAAATGAGTGATTTGTTTAAAAGGTTTTAACAGTTCTGTGTTTCAAACTACAAGAGATAGCGATATGAAAACTACTTGGATGTTTTTATATCGGATATAATCTCGCAAACTACTAAAGAAATAAGTACCCAAAATGATTTCATTAATATAAATTTACGCTATCTTTGATTTAAAGATTATACTCTGTAATTTAAAAATCCAAAAACCTTTTAAATTCCATCACAGATTTAAATATGAAAACAAAAGATTGGATTAAAATTGTTATGAAGTAGATAATAATGTCTAAAAATGTTTTATATTCATGCAGAGCGAATTGACTAAGTTAATCAAATTCTTTTTCATATTTTTAGCCATAAATACTGAAAAGCGAATAATATATTTAAAGTCTTAAGTTTATCTTTTAAAGTTATTAAAGACTATCGCCAACTCGCGGTTTCTTCTGAGTGGTCTTCAAATTCGATGAAGGTATTGGGATATAAAGTACCTATCCTTAGTGTTAATCTAGGTTATTATTAGAACTTCTTCACGTGCATGTTCTTCCTCAGTTTAAAATTGATCTAGTCATCATAATCAGTTCAGGCGTTTCGTCCTGAGAGCCGGACAGAGTTTTCTTACTTTAGGATTTCGTCACACAGCAGTTTTCCGTGCGTGAAGGAGTAAGAAATATCCTTACTTTTACATCGTAAAATAGAATAGAATATGCTTTATTGTACACCAAAATAAATTAAAACAGATACAATTTAAAACTAACATATCGGTACAATGGCGGTCTTATCGCTAAAAGCGATATCTTCCAGACAACCTTTATATGGACAGGAAAGATAAAATATTTAGCTTAGGGTAGTCCGTGGTGCACAGCTATAATTATAATCATAACATCGTAATCCTAACTCATATTATAAATGCGAAGTAAGTTTGTTCGTTTGTTTGTTACGCTGTCATGGCAAATCTTATCTAGATATAATTTGGTGTGAAGATAGATGGGCTTTGGAGGACATAGGCTATTTTTTATCTGGATCCATTAAGTAATTGAGGCGTGGATGAAGCTGTGGGTAACGGCTAGTTTATAACATCAGTAGGATTGTAAAATGCGATGACTTGTAATTAACATCAGCAAAGGTAATCAGAAAGTAATTAAGCACTAACAGAAAGATTTCTCTCAATCATCATAAAAGATAAACGTCACCGATATCTGAGATCTATATTTTCCGAAGACATCTGAAATATCGACTCGCTGTTCAATAGCACCATTTTCTCAGCAAAGTGAATATTTTTCTTTGTGATCGACAAATTCTTTCTTGATATCTGAAAGTTACTTATTTTTGCAACGTCAAGTATTTAGGGATCCCGAGCGATTTTAACGAAATTATTTCACGCGAATCTGAGATTGGAAAAGTTGTTACAGAATTCCTTTCTTGTATGATAATTTTCAGTTGAAACAAATGGAATTACTGAGCGTGAATTTAGTTATAAGGTCGAAAACTTATTTCTTTACATGTGAGATACTTTTGTCTTACTAGAATATAAAACGAAAAGTGTTTTAGGTCAAAGAAGTCACTTATGCAATGCAATGAAAATTGTATATAATTTCAGATAATTTGATAAACAAAATCTATAAGGGTTCCGTTTTTGCCATTTGGCTACGGAACCCTAAAAATGCTATGCTAAAACAACCCGGTGTTTATCGGTATTTATGGTCCCACTACTGGGCAATGGCCTCTTCTTAAAGCGAGAAGGTATGAGCATTGGTCATCACGCTCGCTCAAGGCGGACAGCAATTTCAGATTTTTAGGTCCAGATTTGCTCACGATGTTTTCCTTCACCGTTAGTCAGTGAATAATAATGACTTTGAAAATACTCATTGCTAATTGCCAGGTTTCAAACGTAAACATTCGTACCTACTTACGTGTAGGCTGTAGGGTGTAGGCGATCTTTACATTAAAGAGCCCAAATACCCTTTCCTAGGCTTCCATCTATCTGCGCACCAAATTTCAACCAAATCGGTGCAACTATTTTTCTGTGATAGCGTTACAGACAGAGAGACAGAGTTAATTCTGCATTTATTATATTAGTACAGATGTCAATACAACAAAGACACAAGTCATCTAAATCGAAAAAGGTATTATTGTGCCCAACCCTTTGGAAAATCAGATGAGATGTTCTGTTTTTCTTTAAATTGGTCTATTTTTATAGCTAAAAGCAAACAGTACCCGTTTTCATTCTGTTCAGCTTCAGCCAATTTTGACAAAGGCCAATGTAGACGGTTCTCTCCTCAAATTAAGTCCGCACGGACACCTGAACACCAAGGCCTAGCCTTTATAAGGCTAATTTCACGAAATTTTATTAAAATACTCCTCGAGTTGTTTTAACGTCTTTTACGAGACATTTTGCGGCAAATTTTACTGGTTTTTATATTACTGCGGTCAATATTATTTTTTTCATTTTTTTTAGGTAGGTAATGGTTTTCGTTTAGTATTCTAAATAGTCGTATGTTTGAGCATAGTTTCATTGTAGGTCACGAGACAGTAAGACTGCGGTTAACCAGAAATTCGTCATGCCATAAATTAAGAAAGTTTACCAGTACTCCGACGTTAGCAGCTTCACTTACTTTACACTCTAGTCCTTTAGACAAAACTTAACACACGCTAAGTTATACAACATGTTATCTAGAATAATAAATCCATCTCACCGTCTCAGTATAAATAAATAAAACTCAGCGCATCAAATAATAACGAAATCTATTCATAGAGTTCTCTATCAACTTTATCTTTTTATCCTATAAGTTCGAATACCGGATCAACAGCTATAGAAAATCCGGGAAATCGAAATCCGTACAACAAATCCGCATCATTCCTATAAACCATTGTAGCAAACCCTTCAAATAAGATTTGAATAATTTATTGGATGTCAAAAGCGAGTTCCCTTAACTGAAACAAAAATATTTCCTTCTCAGCAAATTATATTTTACATCCCCCTGTATCTGTGTGCTTTTATGATTTACCTGATCGTAGATTTTTTATAACGCAAGCGAGCGCCCGAAACGTATAGGAAAATTAAATTTGCATACTGCTGGTAAGGTTGGCTGGAATGTATGGGAGTAAAAAATATCGTTACATTATTTTTTTTTTTTTCAAATTAATTTCGTCACTGACTGATGGCATGTGATACTGAAAATTATTTTCATATATCATGAAATATGTCAAAATTATAATATTGATGTAGATAAATTAAACTTTTTGTTTACAATTTCTCCGTTTATTATTTAGTTTGTTTTTTTTCTTGTTTTCCACTGCCACACATTATTGCAAACACTCAGGGGGGCTAGACAAGTGGCAAAAACGCTATAGAAACGCTATAGAATAGAAAACAAAATGTATGGGAATGACATTCGTTTACGACTAGCTATATGTCATTCCCATACATTTTGTTTTCTATTCTATAGCGTTTCTATAGCGTTTTTGCCACTTGTCTAACCCCCCAGTTCTGTTTTTTATTCGACTTCCAAAACAAGACAAAAATTTCTTAATTCAGCTGTTTGATTTTATTTATCCTGTCGGTTGTCTTAGTGACAGTATCTTTCAGTTAATTAAGTTCATTAAATTTAAAATAAGGTACCTCAGCTGAGAAGGAAACATTTGCTTGTTCATGCGTCCGTGTTACCCGATTCCACTCTTGTGATCATACGGCTATCCTATCCTAGACTTCTAGATTATGATCTAGGAGTCTTCAAGGCAAGAGCGAATAAGCACTATTTGCGCTTGCGTGAACCATCATCGGCAGCATTTTCACATAACATCAGATTAGGTGCTGCAAAACGCAATATACAATAATAAAAATGATCTCTGATCTACCCGCCAACCTTCCAAAGACAGTGGGATGAGCCGCTCTGCAGAGTAATTCAAAAGAATTTAATCGATTCATCAATTACTTCTGCCGAGCGAGCACGCCTGCTGGCTGTGGGTGCATGGGAATCGGGTCTTTGGCTTCAAGCACTTCCGTCATCAAACATAGGCACCATGTTTGAAAAAATAATAATAATAAAAATAGGTACAATTTCATACTCCTATCTAATACTGAAAACATCCACATCAAAAAACCTAATAAAACTTTAACACAACAGAGATCATTATTATTTATACTTTAACTCCTCAAAATCCAATATCACTACACGAAGTTATAACTTCTACATATTTCAACGAACCTTTTCAAAATGAATTTTCAAGTCTAATTCGCATTAGAATAAATCACAAAACATTCAAGATGTCGTCTTACTTTGAAACGTCACGACAGCGACACGACTCCGACACGACATACCGACGACTCACCGGAGCACTTTACTCAATTTTGTCTCCCGTAACAAATGCTGTTCGTTTTCAATTGTCTTATTTCGTAATTCGTCGTCAGATATTGTACGTAATATACTCGTATGTAGATTTAATTTGTATTATGCTCTTAGCTTATTTTGTAGATTAGTAAAAATAAGCAGTTTGTTCAATTGATAAACTAAAAAGTATTTTTACAACATTCATCGTCATCTGCCTAGCCTTTTCCCAAATATATTAACGTCGGCTTTCAGTCTAACCGGATACAGCTGAGCACTAGTGTTTTACATGGGTCGACTTCCTATGAATGACAACCGGGACCGACGTCTTAACATGCTTTCCGAGGCACGGAGAAGTCTTGGTCTGAAGTCTAGGTTATGACTTAGATGGTCACCCATCTCCGGACCAGCCACGTCAAGCTCAGCTTTACCTTTTGTTTGATCGACCCAAGCGGCTGTTACTTGGTCACAAGCTCCTCTTAAAAAAAGCAAGCAGTGTCTTGCTTGCTGCTTGCTAGCAGATGAACATATGCAATAATAAAACTATCATAAATGCGTTGTTATAGTTACTCTCTGACGTTTTAGTGTAAACAATACTTGTTGACTAGTATTTGATACACTAAACTATAATTATACCACATTCAATAAACCCAGCAATAGCGTTTAAACAAATTCATTTAACTTCAGTATTCGAAAGAAAGCTTCTAAGAAAATTAACATTGCTTTTAAATTAACAAATTAATTTGCGAAAATCAAATCAAGAGTCTTAAGAAAAAGCATATAAATAACTAAGGAGTCCGTCTATTTATAACATTAAATTGGTAGGAAAACTGAAGGGCCCCAACGAGTCGTTAAGGGCCACGTTTGCGCCCAGAGACTTATAGGCCGAATAAATTACCATTTTATTACAGCTTGGCGACTCCACTCGGACAGAGGCGCTTATTAATAGAAATTTTATACAATGAATTAAAAGTGTAGTGGCCGATGAAAAATAAAATAAAAAAGAATAGTTTTAATTAAAATACAACAAACTTTAACAGAATTCGAAAACATTTGTCGCAGGTCATTACAAAGACTGAGTCGTGGATGCGTAGTGGTTAAGGCACCTGCATCTCGTATGCGGGTTCGAAACCTGATAAGAACTAATGTGTTTTTTCTTAAGTCGTTATTGATGAACTTTTAAGTGTATTTTAGATACCACAAACTAATAGTGAAGGAAAACATCGTGAGGTAATCAGGATTAAAAAGTCTGGAATCGATAGTATCATTTTCCAAAATGCGCCTGTGCTTGTTCATATTAAAAATAGTCCAACAGAATTTAAATAATTATTAAAACGTTAAATCTCACAAAATTACAACACAGAACTACCACACGGCTTAAACGAGGTTGCTATGTGAAGTTAAAAACTAACTCCAGCTTTGACGCAGTAAGCAAACGTTAACAGGAGTTTTAATAAATATTTATTTCGGAAAATAGCCGCAACAGTCAAGCACGGGTGCGCGTCTCGTAAATAATAAAAATAACAAAAACTTGAAACTTACTTTCTGACCAACGAAACACGTTAAATCTTAATTTTAATTTGCAAACTTTTCGAGAATTTAACAAAAGGTACTTTTTGATGCAAATTACTTTTAACTTTTGGCGTTTTCATTAAGGATTGTGGATTAATGTTGTATTAGTCTACTGGTTTTTCTTTGATTAGAATTGGGGAAGTTGGAAAAGTTTGGAGGGCGCTCACTTAATTTGAAACTAGCTTTCGACAGTGTGATAATTATTCGTGCAGAAATAATAAGTGACCTACCTTTTCGACACGACAAAGGTCAAAATGAAATGTATTTTATTATAACTTTTCAAATGTTCTCTTTGTTATGCATTCAGAAGTAGCTACCAAATTGAATCTTCTGGAATAACATATACTAGGTAATAAAAAAATATGTTATATTTACTTCTTTCGGTACATCATTCAGGATCAAAGAAAGATTGTATAGTGGATAAAGCATCTATAACTGCTATAACCAGTGGTTCTTTTAAACATTCTTATTACCGAGGTTCGATAACACAGTTCATCGAATCATCGAAATCATCATCGACCTATTAACTATCCCACAGTTGTAAAAGCATAAACATTGATCACCACGCTTGCTCAAGGCGGATTGGTGACTTCAGACCTATTTAGTTAGTTAGTTTAGTCCAGGTTTCCGTTAGTCAGTGGTTTCTAAGATACACTTTGATATTACATAATGACTTTAAACACACATTGGTACTTGCCAAGTTTCGAACCCGCACACCCGTAAACGAGATGCTTTAACCGCTAGGCCAACTGTAAAGTTTAAAACACACCTAAGAGTAATATCTAAGCAAATTGAAACACATATTAAACGGAATGCACATGAAACTGCTTCGACTATAAATTTATTCGGCATAAAACGGCGTCAGCTGAGCTTGCAAACCACATGCAGCGTCGTGTGCAGTCCGCCTAACTACGTAATAAAATTCGAAGCCGTAGGCCACGACGGAGGCCACACACGTTTGTCAAGCCAGCGAATTTTGCAAAAGTGAATTCCTATTGTTATGTATTTTGAATTTAAAATAATGCCGTATTGTGAATGTAAAGCTTTGTTTCGGTTTATTTATTGGTCTGTGGAAGAAGGCAAAAATCTCATAAAAAGGATAAAAATCTAACGTTTGTGTTTGAAATTAGATTGTCTTTGTGTTCATGTAAATGCATGTTTATTGTATGCAGATTCTTTGTGCGGAATGTTGTCTATTTGGAGGTAAAAATGCAGACGAACAATGTTTAAATTCCGTTGAGTATCTTTTGAGTATTATAGAGCTTGAAGAATTATTAATAAATATGTTTATTTAGCATTGAACAAAGATGCTATTTTATCGATTAACGATATCGATATCGCCTTCAGTGATCTTTACTATATGTATAACGGCTTCCTTTGAGAATATAGTAGATTGATTCTAGTGACACACACTTATTCTTCTTACCCGATTTGTCACTATAATGCGTCAAGCTGAAGACCAGACAATATGGCATACATTAGGGGAGGAAGCTGAAATTGATGTTGATATGTTACTTATGACAGTTTTCAAATTCTCATGTTTCCAGAAATTATGTCTAGTACATTTCTCCCGTTCTTCAGGGTGCAGACGGAAAATCTTACTGGATGTGATGTGTTTTCTTTGATTATGGTCTTAGTTTGATTTTAAATATACTCTTGTATGTTTTCAGTAGACATAAATACATGAAAATTACCTATTTAACTAGAAAACAAGCTTTATTGGTAACATCGGTCCCAAGTCCCATGATTTTATATCAAATAAAAATATCCTTCAAAAATTCTGGAGTACTATAAGTTCAACTGCAGCAGCTGCTCCCATATCTCTTTCGCAATGATTTCGAACCAGTCCCGGAATGTTTTGAACCTTGGCTGAAGAATTGAATATTACTTTTTGCTGTAAGCATCAGCGAATGGTTTAATAAGGGAGCCAGTTAATTCAATACGCTACGGTAGCTTCCATATGGTAATCGGAATATTTTTCCAAATTAAAATCTCTCTCAATCAATTAAAAGTTATTTATTCCTCCACAAATTGTACTGTTACCAGTTAATTAACGATATTAAGTACTTTATCAGCAAAAATAGTGCCTATAAAGCTTTCAGTTCGGGCAGAGAGCCCGCATCGCGGAGTATTAAATATTCAACGCGAATCTCTTTGTTTGGGAACGATTTTAGTGAATTACGTTTCTGTGAGCTAATTATTATCAATTAATTTGGTTTGTGATGGAGATTTCTTTTCTTTTATTCTAGAGGCTGGAAGAATACTTGTTTTTCTTTCGATTGAATTCTGCAAAAGTAAAGTTTGAAAAGATAATACTAAATTGAAGTTCTTCACAATACTAGTCAAAACCATTCCTTTTCTAAATTGAGTTTTAAAAATATATGTATTTTGAGACCAAATAATATATACCTTATGGTCAACATTACGTTTTTCATTTAGTTTTAGGTTATGATTATGGAAAGCAATAAAAAATTACACACGGAGGAATGAAGTTGGGTTAAAGATATAATTAAAGTTATTCAAAGAATGCGTAATAATACACAACACATAATATCTATTATAAAGTAGTCTAAAATATCATTTCAAAAGAAATCTTCTGAGTTTTGAAGCTCGTCTGAACAGAATGAGAGCTTATTAGACGCTAACTCATTGTACTTCCTAATCCTTACTAATATAATGAGTACGAAAAAGAGTTTGTTTGTGTATATGTAACTCTTCCACTTTTTCTCTTTCCACTAATTTAAATGAAATTATGTACGGTTCGATTATAATTCCTTCGGTACGCGGGTAAAATTGCGGGAAACTCCTAGTATGATTCTATAGACGTAGAAACTTGGCCCAACTAGGTCGGTTCCGTAAGTAGAACAATATGTAGTTTGTTAATGAATACAGACACTAATTTGTACGCACAAGGAAAATTGGGATCGGCTTGTGTTGTAATATGATATATATCACTCCTTTTTCTTTGAGTGCTGGGGTGGTATTATTGCATCTAATAGTGATCCTGATTCTTGTGTGTAAAAGAGATGGCGCTATATCTATACATATAAACTGCTTTGTCCTGAATGACTGACGGATCAACGAACAGCCCAAACCAGTGATTATAGAGACCTGAAACTTAGAGGGTTTGTTTTTTGTGTGACGTAGCCATCCGATAAGAAAGAATTTTGGAAAATTCTGCCCTTAAAGGGGTGAAAAAGGGGGGCAAAGTTTGTATGAAACTCTGTCATTTTTAATTTGAATTCGTATAGCCCACGCAGGCGTAGCCGCTGGCGGGAAGCTAGTGTCATGTATAAATCCATTTCCCTCTCGTGGATATCGATAATAAAATCACGAATGTATTAAAATATTATTTTCTTTAATATCTGCTGAACTTCCGCTGTCATTTGTAGATCTTTGAGAGTATTTGCTAGTAGTAACTAACCAAAGGATTTTGTATTGCACAGTCACTGGGTTGTAGAGGTCAGACAGACAGTCAATCTATGTGAAATCCTGGTATTCAGCTTTATCGCGTGAGACTGAAATCCGCCCTCAAAATACTTGCAAAAAGGCTAGGCAGATGATGTACTTAAATATCTGCTAATTAATTAAATATCTACGTATTAAATATCTATATATTAATTTAATATACGGGCCTAAATTATTGTATGCCCAAATGGGCTGATTGATGTACCACCTCTTTCATGTAAAACACCTATATGTAACTCAGTCATAAACCATAAAGCTTGCCTACTTTACTTTACTTTGCTGCTTGAGTAATAGCAATGTTCCCTGTGAAGGAACTAGTCTTACCATCCAAGAACATGGCTTACTATTTTTTCTACACTAATATTATAAAGAGGAAAACTTTGTTTGTTTGTTTGTAATGAATAGGCTCAAAAACTACTGGACCGATTTTAAAAATTCTTTCGAAAGCTACATTATCCACGAGTAACATAAGCTAAATTTATTTCCAGAAAAATTAGGTATCCTTACTAAAACTTCAATAATGTAACCCAAGGTGTAAAAAAAAATGTCCACGCGGGCGAAGCCGCGGGCGGAAAGCTAGTCTGCAATAAAACTGTACATGTACTATTTTTAGAAAAAATACCTACTTAATGAGTATTGACTGATGAGTGTCCTTGTAAATATGAATTAAGACATTTCAGTTTCGTCTCTGAAACCTTTGATCAGTATCGTAAATGTCCAATAACTTTGATGTGCCTAGTGAAATTTAAAATTAATGCATCATCTTGATTTCATTCTTTGAAAATACTGGCTGGTCTACGGCTAATAAAAAAATAACATTTCTTTATATTTATTTTTCAAAGATATTTAAAAGATCTTTTTTTGCAAACACACGAAACTGAGAGGGGTTTTTGCTTTGCATAAGTAATGCGATTAAAATAATGTATAAAGCATCTACAATTCATTTAAAATAATTGTCTTTTATAATTTCTATTAGGGCTTAAAACCTTATTCACTGTGAATCCAATAAAAACCTTCTCAGATGAGATAAATGCTGAAAATTAATTTAAAGCAAAAAGATAATAAACAGAATTCATATTTCTTAGACTGAGTCTTATTACTTAGATGTCTATAGTGTTTGTGAGTAAACTCACTGAACTGTGTTGTACGATTATTTTATTAAAGGGTTCTGTAGTTATTTTATCTTAACTTTTGTTTTATTATTTGAGTCTGTGGATTATCTCAAAAATGAGGTTTTCTACCTACTTTACTCTACTATGTTTTAGGTCAGCGCTGAAAATCAGCGCTGTTGTCTCGCGCTTTCGAGCGCGAACACAGCATTAATGCTGAGCGCTGACCTTTTCGCGCAAATAATGACGCATTAGTCTGTAGTTTTTATTTATTTTTATGTTATGTTAGTGTAATTTAAGTTTCTTTTGTATATTTTTCTCTTTTTTACTTTTTCTGTTCTAGCGTCTTTTTTGTGTGAATAAATGTTTTTTCTTTCTTTCTTTCTTTCTACCTAATTATCTAAAAATATGACGAGAAATAAAGAAAGACATGATTTAGCATTGGTAATTTATATATAATTAATTTATTATTTCTATCGTTTGTGATGGTATGCTGTTTTTTGTAATCTACACTGTGTGTAAACATACCCTTTTTTATAATAATTTCCTATAGAAATTCCATAAATAACCAATTTATAAAAAAAATATTTAATGTAAAAATAAGATACGCAGTAAAATGTCTCCAGATAATGCAGCTTGCCAATATCAAGGAGTACCTATAGTATTTACCGAGGTTTCTAAGACAACCAGACATAATAACGCTGAAAATAAGGGGTATATTCCATTTTCTACGGAACGCTAAAATAGCTCAAATTCAAGAAAGCAAAGATAAAATTCCACCCATTTTATAAAACTAAACGACGGTAATTTTTATAAAAAGTCATGCCATAAATTAATGCTGAATGAAATATGAGTGATATGAAATTCCAATAAAATTGATGGGGTCTAGTAATAGCCATTATAAGGGTTAAGCTCTCGCTGCATCTAGGAGCTTAAGTGGCCACTCGTATTGAATATGTGCACAGACTGAATACCTCTTTACAAAATGATCTGGGGCAGAAATAAAATTGAGTTTATCGGCTTTTTGTGTTCAAGTAAGGATTATTGGTAATTAGCGTCCGATTCATGGAATCAGAGGTTTTCAAATGAAGCGTTTAATGCGTGAATAGGCTCTTGTGTGTACTTGTGGTGATCAGCAAATATAAGCGTAGTCAGACTTGCAATTGAGAGGATTATCGGCCAAGCTTGGTCAAATTAATTAACATAGAGGCATTTTATTTTCAAGCTTTTGTAATGTGATTACATAAAGATGTTTTATTAAAATATATCTAAATTTTACTTTTAATATAAAGGTCATGCTGTTACCGAGTATGATGTCATCATCTGCCTAGCCTTTTCCCAACTATGTTGGAGTCGGCTTCCAGTCTAAACCGGATGCAATTGAGTACCTGTGTTATACATGGAGCGACTGCCTATTTGACCTCCACAACCCAGTTATCGGGTAACACGATACCCCTTGGTAAGACTGGTTGTCAGAATTTCTGGCTTCTAACTACCCGTTACGACTGTCAAAGATCTACAAACGACGACCGGGATCAACAGCTTCACGTACTTTCCGAGGCACGGAGGAGTCTCGCTAAGACATAGATGGTCACCCATCCACGGATCGACCGCGCCAAGTGCAGCTTAACCTTTGATCGGTCGACCCGTGTGGCTGTTACCTACTTAATTAATAGGTGTTTTAGGGCGGATTCGACCAAACTGGAATAAATTTTATTCTCGGCGTAGATCGCTTATCACTCGAGAATAAATCAATTTCACGTTTAACCAACTACAATTCGAGGAATAACGAGTCAATTCGGGAATAGTCACTATACCACCATTATGCGTGGAATAAGAAGTTTATTCAAGGAATAATAAAATGGCGTCCTATTGACTTATGCTGTCATTTTAATTCACTGACATTTTTATTTTATTTTTTTAAATTTATTTAAAGGGCTTTGTCGCTTGGCAGTTACTTTTCCACGCTATAATACGACAAATTAGAGTTGATATGAGTTATGCTACTGCACCCTCCCGTTTGTAGAGCAATTTTTTTTGGCCGCGTATTACATTCGTTCACATTCACTTCGCTATTCGTGAGTAGCTTATCCAAGTAAAGCTATACGCTAGATTGCATGGAAAACGACTAATGATTTACTTAAGAATAAAATCGTGGTATATATTATTTTCCGCATTCATTCATTCTTGTATAAATTCAGGTTTGGTCGAATCTACCCTTAAGCGGTAATCGGATTTGGTGAGGAATAGTGCACGTGGGTCTTAGTGAGTAATGGGCCTAAAAGCTTTATTGCACAGTTCATACACTCAATTCTCAGCTGTTATAATATTCTAGCATCACAACAATCCCTAAGCCAGCCAGCCACGGTTATTGAACAAACTGTTACACAGGTAGTGCACATGATCGCTTCAACTGAACCAGGGGCCGTATTATGACAAGTAAAAGTGATCTTGATACCTATGCAAGAAGGAGATAGAGCTATATAGGATGTAAAGCACTGTCTCATTCTCTCTATGAAATCTAGATCGCGTTAGCTTGTCATATGGCTACGTCATACGGCTTTAGCTCTCTGGTCTGAATGAACCAACGACGCTGTACAAATATACGGGTTCTCCTCCTTTTTATGAAGTCGGTTAAAAATAGTCATTGTTCTCATTGATTCAAACTGAACATCACTTTGGTGGGGATAGGGTGATCGTAAGAGTTACCGCGTTAAAAAAGAAAAAAATTTTTTTGTGAATTCAGTTATAATGAAAATTGTCTCCTTAAGAAAATATAATCATCTAAAAAACATTAAACCGACAGTAACAACATCATTTCCATCGTCCCGTAATCGCCACAAACAGCCTGATCATTAATATAAATAATTTACACTTAATGAATATTTATTTATCACCTTTGGCTCAGATAATGAGAAAATTTAATTATTCGTCGAAAAATAAACAGTACCCCGTTAATTTTTAAACTTAATTAACTGAAGAGACAGTCTGCTAACATCAATCTTCAGTGTTTTTAAATAATTTATCCTTTAAGATAGATCTTTAGGTAGAGCACCTGTAGTATTTTCCAGATTAAGTTAAGAAATATTTTCTGCTGTGTAATTAGAGCAGTATTTTATTTAACACTATCTAGCACGCTAGACGCTCTCGGTTAAAAACTATCCCTTGTCTTGCTCCAGGGTTCAATCTACTTCAATGCCAAATTTCATCAACACCGGTTCAACCATTTTACCTTGAAAGCGTAAGATACAGACAGACATATATAACGTATTAATATAAAGGATTCGCTTGATGACAAGATTTTTGAAAACTTTCATTAATTCTTGTATCGTTATAGAAATAGTTTGTATATTTAGATGTCAAAACGGCTGATTGGATAGGCTCAATCTTCTTCTTCTATCTATATATTAATACGTGAAGCAAAAACTGTGATTTCGAATCAATCCTTTCTTATTTCTTGTCTAGGAAATAAAAGCCATCTCCAGTCCCAATTTCATTACTCTAGGTCCAGCCATTTCGGCTCTGCGTTGATGAGTCAGTCAGTCATTCAGTGTATGAGGTTGTCATTTTATATAATAGTATAGATATAGAGAAGGAGTGCAGAAAACCAGTGGGCGAACGCTATTATATAAAAATTAATCCCTGTTTAGATAGAGGGAACTCTGGAGTTCGTCTAGGGCTTTTTATCCGGGTGCGTGAAGTAGTTCCCTCGACGCGAGTGAAACTGCGGGAAATAACTAGTTTGTCTTACAAATGGTTAAGACTTAGTTAAGTTTTAAAGTTCTCACTGGCGAGTCACGACTAAAGGCAATATTATTTAAGCAACTTGATTTTGTACAAGAATTAAATTCATATCCAAACTCATCGGTAAACCAATTGATTTAACCAATTGAACAGTCCTCTTTAAACAATAGTTTTGTGCAAGAATTTGTGTAAACAAAGTTAAGCTTTACCGATATCCGGGTAGCGGATATCTAATCCTTACAGCCAATTATCGCAATGGTTACTATGGAGGCCAAGTTCGGGCAAAAGGAGAACTTTGAGGGGGGCTCAAAATACTATAGAAAATGCCTTGGAGTTTGTGTAGTAGATAATATTATTGTTTGTAAGTGTAGGCTCGCTTTCGTATTGTTAGGGTAATCGATGGACGCTGATGTTTCGGAGTTGTTTGCATAATTTGATATTGTTAAAGAATAGCTGGTTTCGTTCTGGTCGTCTTGAGGAAACTACTTAATTCACCCGGATAAAAGGTATCCTGCGTGTAAATCCAAGTTCCAAACTACATGTTCACCAAATTTCATCCAAATATATTTAGTAGTTTTTGCGTGAAAGAGTAAAAAAACATATATACATCCTTACAAATCGTCGCATTAATAATGTTATTAGGATTGATAACCTTTTTTAATTAACTTATTTTTGAAAATTTATTAATACACAGATCTGCCTAAGATTATACAAATTAGGGTCATAATAAATGATATTTATTTTGCAAATAGTCACACGTCAATATTGTTTTTACTACGTTACTTAACATAAAAAATCTTACACCAAACACTGCTGAATGTATTTGGATATAAATTGGTACAAATTTAGTATATAACCTGAATTAGCAAATAGAATACTTTTTATATACTATACGTAGAAATCCGAACCCAATTCTAAGTCCACGCAGACGAAATCGCGAGTAAAAGCTAGTAACGGAATAAAATCATAAAACATCAAATCAGAGAGAAATCTCGCATTAAAACGTAGGGTACCATCAACAAATTCGTTACACATAAAATATAAAAAAAAAACTCAGCATTTCCTTTCACTTTCCACGGATTTCCAAATTGATTATCCAAACGAAATTATTTTCATACTCAGGGCCCGCTTGAAACAATTTCTTAAATTACCATCCCCTAACGTGACGTTCAAATGATAACCAGCAAAAATTGACGTTAAAAATACCGCCCACCCAAAATGGCTTCAAGGTATGAATGTATAATGTGGGAATGTAGGAAGACGCTCACATTCCTCGTTATAGAAATACTGCTTTAAAGAAGATTTTGCTACTCTCATGAGCAAGGAGGGTTATACTTGTTTTAGTGATGGGAAATCATCAAACCACTCCCCCAGCTAAAAGTCAGACTCTTACCGTATTTTAGTCAGGAAAGAAAAGAAAAACGCGAAGAGAGAAGGAAGGAACATGCTTGGGTTTCCTTCCTTCTCCCCTTTGCGTTCCGGGGCCGCAGTTATTCTTTCGTACAATCCCGCAGCTCCGGAAAATCCCGCATTCTCGAACAATCCCGCAAACTCGGACAATCCCGCAAACCCGGAAAGGAAAGTCACACGAGCGAGTGCAATTTATTTTGAAAGTGCCAACTTTATGATACCCTCTTTCAGAGTGAATGGAACACTAATTGTAGGTAGCGTAGCTTTTAATGGAAGTACTATAGTATTAGCACACGCGGTGTCGTAAGGTATGCATTAGAGTATGGGGATAGTATAATAGAAATGTAAAATAGAATAGAATATAAAAGTATATACTTTTTTCATACTTGCTGAAATCAATATATCTAAGGATAGGTACAACGGCGATATTTCCTAGTACCTATTAAAAAGAAGTAAATAGTAAAATAAACTACACGATATTAAATGAAAATACAAACTGGGTTTTCCACTGCTATTATATGAAAAATTATTACCTATATTTTCATAATGTATTCGCTTTATCTAACTTCTTGAAACTTATTCAACTCATACATACATAAGTAACAATCAAAATCACTTACGCGGTACCATCAAAGCGCCCCTCTTATGTACCCTTGCTAACAGTAACTTATGTAATGTAATACATCCTGTCGCTAAATGGCACCCAAAAGTCGCTCAAGTTAAGGACTGAAGGCAATTAAGTTAATTGTCTTTATTACACGATGAGCGCTTTTATCAAAATGCGAAATATTAAGCGCTTGTAATTGCGATGCTGAAGCTGAAATTGTTTTCAAGATTTTTTTTTGGTGTAATTATTAGGCGGGGTGTATTTTCCGGAGTTATGCGTTTATTTTAAATGATGAAATATATTTTTTGTGAGATAATAAAAGGCGAGTGTTTCACGGGCTGTGAGATTTTTCGAAAGAGTTACCGCGATACTGGAATACAAAGAACAAAAATGAAGGAACACGGGTGGGCTTTAGTCAGTAAGAGTCTGACACTCTTTTCTGCTCTACTCACAGTGGGAGAGGGAAGTTTAAGATTTCCTCCTCTATCCTAAGCACGAGGTTCAATGATATTAGATCCATAAAAAGGTGAGTGTTCAAATTGTTATAATTTTAATCTTGATTTTATATTTACCGTGGTTTGCTAATCCATGTGCTTAGCTTACAACGGTTTGAGTTGTTTATCTTTGATGTTAAATAATATAATAATGTAAAAAAACATAATACTGCAACTCCGTTATACAAAGTGTGTTTACTTTTTATTATTCAGTTTTTATATTTGAATAGAGTTTCCATTAACTAATTAGTCTGAGTTGAGTATTTTACTCCTCAGATCATAATGATAGCAATTATGAAATAGGTTTTAACTTTGTTTTAAGATATTTTAAACTAAATTAAAAAAAGTCTTTCATATTTTTTCTCAGATCTTTTCTCTTTTTCAAAGCTTTTAAATATTAAAAAATATAATTGACCATTACTATGATAAACAAGTGACATCGCAAACCGTAAAAATATAAAATTGTGCAATTAACCGCGGTCGCTAGTTACGTAATCAGACTTTATGTGCCGACGTCAAGTGAGGTGGTGTAAAAAATGGACTGGACAAGTGGGAGTTGGACCCCTGTTATGAGCTCTAGTAAAACAAATGAACGTACCTTGTGCCGTTTTCAACTTCTCCCCCTTTTGCAAGAATATCAAGGGACGTTCAGGTCAGCTCATGGTTATCTGTTATTTTATTCTAATTCGTTGTGACTGAATGGTTAAGGGATCTTGTTCACAAGTGTGGCCGTTCGAAACCTGGCATGTCTGAAGTTGCCAACCCGCCTTGAGCAAGCATGATCATCAATGCTCATGCCTGTATGTGAAAAGGCCTTTACGCAACAGTGAGATAGTAAATAGGCCAATGATGATGTTTTTTTATAAGCCATCCCAAAAAAAACGTAGGACGTAAGTATATCCTTGAAAAAGTCACATTGATACTTGCTAAGATTCGAACCGGCTAATTTAAGCTTTGTGCTCATAAGCTCAAAAAGTGAGTTCTTTAATCTTCGCCACCATAAAATTACGATATACGATAGACAAATATTAACACATATGGTACACGCAACAACATTTGGCTTTTCAGAACGAAAATAATTTTCTTCAAAACACGCAAAAAACAAGATTCGGATTTTATAAAAATTAAAATAAGTATCCCCATTTATTCCTTTCTGCGCTAAAAGTTTTAAGTCTGTCCAAACGAAAATAGAAGTGCTAAAGTTTCCCTTTCCCAAATGTCCGGGGACCCTAAAATCATCTAAAATTCTTGTCCTTAACTTGGCTCGTTACAGCCCTTACAGTTGAAAGCTTAATTCAGACGTTGCTTCAAATTCAGTCCTGCAATTGATTTAATTTTGCATTTCTTAGACAGGTGGGTAAGGGGAGCTGAGAATATATTTTATTCTAGAGTAAGCATTTTGAAACGTCTTCACCGGATTGTGTCAGCATTTTGGGGACGTTCTTTTAATGGAAGGAATAAGACTTTCTGTAGTTCTTATGGTTATTATTGGTATATTGCCATTTCTTCTTAATTATTATACATGTAGCATGTTATAAACCTTTAAACCGCGAAAATGTGAAAAACAAGATACATACAAAATCTATCTATACTTATAATAAATCTGTAGAGAGGTCAATTCTGTACATTAAATATATTTCCAAAATAACTATCAGGGGGTGATTAGGGATCGATACTGATGCCAAAAATGCAATAAGTAAAATTTTTGTCTGTCTGTCTGTCTGTCCGTCTGTCTGTCTGTCTGTCTGTCTGTCTGTATAAACTCTATAGAAACAAAAACTACTCGACGGATTTTAACGAAACTTGGTACAATTATTTGTCATACTCCTGAGATGGTTATAGTATACTTTTCATCACGCTACAATCAATAGGAGCAGAGCAGTGAAGGGAAATGTTGTCATTTTTTTTAAACGCGCTAATCTCAGGAGCCGCTGGTCCGATTTAAATAATTCTTTCAGTGTTAGATAGTCCATTTATCGAGGAAGGCTAGGAAGGCTATATATCATCACGCTAAGACCAATAGGAGCGGAGCACCACTTTTCCACGCGGACGAAGTCGCTGGCAGAAGCTAGTTTATAATATTAGTGAAAATAGCTCCAGTTTTTAATGCGCTTTTCTTATTAAATTGTTTTTCTTCTAAATGGTAAAACAAAAAAATATATTTGAAAAGTAATTAAATATTTTAAATAATCTCATCAGCTGCAGATAATAATTCAAAATTCTAAAGCTTAAAGCCTTAGTTGAAATATTTAACAGCCATCATGTTGACAGGTAAGGTGGTTTTTTCTGCACCTAAATAAAACGAACACAATATAAGGCTTGGCAATGGCTGATATGATATACAAGTAGATAAGAGAAAATACTACTACACTAATGGATAATAAATTCCAATTTAAAAAAAAATAACATGATAACAATGCCAGGCAAAAAACCTGAAATCTAACTTTAAATCTGAATATGCATGTAGAAAAAAGTATATCTTAAGTTGAATCTAGAATTCATTATACAATTTATTTTATTTAGCATTTCACATGCGGCTTTTCTTGCTTTTAATATAGAGCATGAATATTTTCAGGATAAAAGTATTATATGTGTTAATCCAGAACATAGTCTATCTTTGTCTTACGTTTCATCTGAAACTTTTATTAGTTACTGCGTGAAATAATAACAAACAAATATCCAAACTTTCTCATATAATTCCTGAAATATCTCCTACTAATACAGTGGTGAAGGGCGGGCGTTTTGGGGGCCGTCTTTTGTAAATATGCTGATTTTCAGCCTAGTTTGAATAAATGACTTTTAAATTTTGAATTCAAATAATTATTTAGTCAAATATAAAATTAAAATAATATATAGATGCTTAAAACTACTTAAACTAAATAATTAAAACTGCTACTATTCATTACTAGTATTCCAAAAGAAATAAGAAAATATATTATTATTTCATTCTTAGCTCTGTATTCCGAGTGATATTCAATTCTGATGCCAAGTTTTTGCATTAGAATTTCAGATCGAAGAGATTCACTGTTTATTTTAGCATTCGATTCAAATTTGTAATCGAGAATTTGTTTAAAATTGTGTCAATGAATTGAAATCGATGGAGGCCGTTTAATCGACGACTGTCTCGTGGGTTTAGGAGAGCACGTAAAGCCGTCCTCTCCGGCTGCTACCTTGATAACAGCTTTTGTTATAATTCCATGTCACAGGCCTGTCGAATTTAAGAGAACACTGACACTAGGGCTTGTTAGGTTCCTGCCGGGGCTGCAGGATGTTCAAATGAGTTACCGCGCCCCCGGAATACAAAGGTTTGAAAAAGGAACATGGATGGGTTTTAGTCAGTAAGAGTCTGACACTCCTTCCCACCCCACCCACGGCGGGAGGGGTCATTTAATGATTTCCCATCCGAAAAGGCTTGTTAGATACATAAACTGCAGCCCACACGTGAAGGAATATTTCATTAGAAGTAACAAACATACATCATACTTTCGCATTTTTTTTATTAGTAAGGATGATATACATGGCTAAATTCCCATCGCTGCAATCCAGAGGATTAACGTTCTAAGGACAAGTTATTTGGAAATGAATCAAAAGTTTTGGGAGCCCAAAAGTAATTGAAAAAGGATTTGGCTCCGATTGAAGATTTAATTCTGTGTTGGAGCAGATATTTAAAATTATTACTGTGATATTTTCCCTTAGCTTTGATGGTAACGTAAATATTTACAAGTTATTTAATTAAAATGCTGTCACAAATGCCTTAAAGATAATCTTATTTTCGAACGTAAAAAAGGGAATATTCTCTTGAGAAAATATTGTGATAATAGAGATTTCATACTTTTATTAAAGACTAGCTTCTGCCAGCGACTTCGTCCGCGTGGAATAGTGGTGCTCCGCTCCTATTGGTCTTAGCGTGATGATATATAGCCTATAGCCTTTCTCGACAAATGGACTCTCTAACACTGAAATAATTTTTCAAATCGGACCAGCGGTTGCTGAGATTAGCGCGTTTAAACAAAATGACAACATTTCCCTTCACTGCTCTGCTCCTACTGATTGTAGCGTGATGAAAAGTATACTATAACCATCTCAGGAGTATGACAAATAATTGTACCAAGTTTCGTTAAAATCCGTCCAGTAGTTTTTGTTTCTATAGAGTTTTTACAGACAGACAGACAAAAATTTTACTGATTGCATTTTTGGAATGTATCGCTTCCTAATCACCCCCTGATAGTTATTTTGGAAATATATTTCATGTACAGAATTGACCTCTCTACAGATTTATCATAAGTATAGATAGATTTAAAAATTAAAGGAATAAGTATGACACATGTTATTTATTATGTTTATAATCCAAAAAATGCTAATTTAAACTAACAAATGAGAAATTCTAGAAGTATTTAATGAAGAAATTTAAGAGAAATCTTAAAGTTCAACTCTTCAAATATCAAAACGCTTCGGAATCAATTTGTAAAAAAAAAACTACACACCCAACGTCAAGCTAGACTAACGATATAAGTTCTATAATCTACTTTAACTGTAATAGAGGTATCATGTATACTAACCAAGCATAATAGACAGACTATTGATTCATAGGTAAGTGCTAAGTAAGCGCTTAGTTCGGCGCTAATGCAGTAATCCTAGTGTTGATGCGTATTAAGCATATCTTGGTGGCGATCTGTCGATCCGTGGTTGATCCATTTGCTATCTAGTTACTAAATGGTATTAGCATAAACCGAGAGTAAAGTGACCATATTAATATGGGCTGCAGGATAATTCGAAAGACTAACCACGGCCCGGAAAGCAAAGGGCAATGAGAGGAACATGGATGGGTTTTAGTCTGTAAAAGCCTGACACTTCCTCCTGCTCCACAGTGGTGGGAGTCTTTCGATGATTGCCCATCATTTAAAAAAAATCACCACCATATCAGTACCAGTGTGCTCAAAAGAGATACTTAAAAAAGCTGACCTGCCAAACTTCGTACCCGTTCCCTTTTTTTATTTACCTTCATACGAGTACTTAAAATCACATAAATAAAAACGTTTTTAAAGACAAATATAAAGAAATAACATTAGAAGTAAACTCAGACTTAAAAGATACAAGTCTGAAATCACCAATGAATATTCAGTAATCTAAATAAATTTTCTAGACAAACAAATCTAGATCACAGTATATTCAAAATCTGATTTTCCTAAAAGTGATGCATAGCTCCGAACAAATCTAACGGGCTTTTCACGACATCGTTCGAACTGAAACTCAGCGTGTTAAATTAGAAGGAAAACCAATAAAGATAACCCCTATATCGGCGTGAAAAAATACAATCCCTTTTGTAACCGGGGCTGTGGGCGATAGAAAATTGAAATTCAAGTAATATTGGAATGTGGGTCTGTATATAAAACGGGGTATTGTTTTGACCAAAAATATCTCATGGGTATTTTTTTTGTAGTTATATTTAGGGTTTTAATTAACCTTTTGTTTGGAAATCATTGATAAGAGAACTTGATATTATATTGAATATTTTATGAACTCTTTTTATTTGAATATAGAATTAACCTTTAAAAATAATCGCAAATAAGACTTATTCCTTATAATATCAGACAACGCATGAAACAAGGAATCGATTTACTCAAAAAAAAAAACCAGTTATTTCTGGACTATTACTTCGTACACCTCATTGATTTAACTTCCAAAAAACTCCAAACAGCTGTCACTCCGTTTTTCCCACCCCTCATACGCGAAAACACAACCAAAACACCCCTTATACCTTCCATAACATTAACCCTAAGTTTACTGCTAACACGATATCCCACAAGATCCATTGTGCCAAAACTTCCTCACTTAGGCCTCCTTACAATATTTTACAGCGTGCTCTTCTCGCAATAAGCAAAACTCATTTTGTCAAAGGAATAAAGAAGGTCTTTATTCGAAGACAATGGAACTTTGGATCCTGATAACGAATATATGCAAGCAGAGCCGCGAGACATCGCAAATCCGTTATGACACGGAGTAATACTGTCATAGGTTTGGAAAGGTGCTTGTCCATTGTTGCGTAACAGATTTCCCGAATAGCTAATGAACTTTGGGAAGGGTGGAATGATTTTGATCTGTTGCTTGATTACGGGATGAAGGATTAATTGAATTTATTAGTGAGCTATTTGACTTCTGATTTTATTCTTGGTAATTTAAAACGACCATAAAGAACTGTTTTTTTTGCTAAGACTGTTCAAGTTTTATTGGGATCAAATCCTTACAATCCTTAAAGATTTATAAAGAAATATAATATTTTTTTAAATATACCTAATTTTATATACCTACATCTTTTTCATATTATGAAAATAATTGCCATTGACCGATGTAATCCCATAGCGCATCACCGCTTTCCGAAAAACAATGCAGCGTGCAAATACCCTTAAAAGTAAGAGATCACGTCTCGTTGTTGAATGCGAACCTTTATTACGGCCGCCCGCGGGGTGAGGCTTTGTCAGCCATGTTTAAATAAACTCACCTAAAATACTGACAACCAACGAAAAAAACGGGAAAATTCATAAGCTTGGTATTCTGATGTTAGAAAGGAAATTGTCACTCTAGTCATTTTAAATTTTTTTATCCGGCATAAACCTTTCGGTAAAGATTTCGAATTAAAAGACGTTTTTAAAGACCACGTTTTCATATTTCAGGTTTTTGTATTCAAATTTGGACTTTACCACCCCATAAATAGGACAAAAAATACATATTGGAAATTAAATTAATAATGAAATTAGTCAGAGAGGTAGATTAAAATTCAGGACATTAGTTTTATAAACAGACTTCAAAAAGGAAGCTCTGTATGCGACCCGTACGTTTGTATATCCGCGATTTATTCAAAAATTATCTACTGATCCGATTTGGATGGGGTTTTAATAATTTACTCAACTAGGTAAGTTTTTATGTTGGATGAAATTCCCTGATAATACGAGTGAAACCTCACGAAACCATCTATAAACCTTACTAATATTATGTATCTGAAAGTAATTCTGCCTGTCATTCTGTGACACTTTCACCGGAAAACAGCGAAACAGATTGAGATGAAATGTATTATGGAGATTGATTTAAGTTTCGAAAAGGGTAATGGATAGTTTTTATCTACATACTTGAAGCAATTTCATCAGGATTCATGTGAAACATTGAGACAAAGCCTTATAACATCTTTTGTTGTATTTTTTATTTCTATTCATTTTTAGACCATGACAATCTACTAGCAAAACAAACAGAAAACCTATTATCCCTTTGTACATATTCTTCCAATCAAACTGTAGTTCTCCATTTTTTTCAATAGGTCCATTTACATAACGTTTGGATGCAGACTCCAATATTCTTTGAAATCCAATTTTCTATCGAACGAGTTGTTTCATAAAACCAGTATATGTTTCGTTGATCTAGACAAGAAAACAATACAGTTTTTACATAGTAAGAAGCAGCAAAGTGTGGGCGAGTTAATTAATAAATGTTTCCTTTTATTGAAATTAAGGTTCTGGTCTGGGGAAATTTCTCGGATAGTGCATTTTATAACTTGACGAATTGACTTACTTTATGATTTAATACTACTACTTCTACTACATCATATATGCTAAAACTATAAATATAAAATACAAAAAAGAAAGGAAAAAAAATCACCTCAAAATATTCATCCACATCGCTATCATCGGGTAATGTGCCCAGAAGACTGGCAGCATTGCCACGTTGAATAACAGTGCTAATTCATGTTTTAAGAACGTTAACTTAATTAATTTATGTTTCCTAATACTTTAATGATTTAAATTTTGAGACATTGGATTATATGCGTGATTACTACCATCAATTAATCGACTTGGCCCTTTTCATTCAATGATTACGATGACGTTTTTCAATATTCAATTATGTAAATGTAATATCAAATATTATGTACGTGTACACTCGAAGGCGGTGAACCCCATCCAATGTTATTTACATATATTTATTTTATAAGATAAATAGACTAGGGACGTAATTTTTTTCCTAACTTGTATGTACAATTTTTATTAAAAAAATATCTAACTGCTTTTGAGCAGTGCGTATTTTATAAAAATAGTGTTGTTGATTTCTGTATCTATGGATTTCTCACTTCCGAGTTTAATAAACAAAATTACACTTATTGGAAGTGTAGTATACATAACAAAAGTGGTCGGTTAAGAAATAAGACTGGAAAGACAATTTGAAGAAGATGGCGGTTAGCGAATGGATGCAAGCTGCTCATGATTGGGATAGTTGGCACTCTTTGCTGCGTTTCAGTGGTTTATAATGATGGGAAATAAGAAATAATATTATCTTTTTCTACCACCAACAGAATTACCAAGTTTACATAGTGTACCAGCTTAATAAGAAGCACATTCGACCTTTCAACTTTGCATTTAGATAGAACACCTCACCAGACTTTCCTCTGGTATACAATACGTTTTGCGCCTAAAATGATTATAATATGATTATATTAGCGTCTGAATTTGATTATTATTCATCCAAGCCCTCGACCCTCGTCAGGTAAACGTATAAATATGGGACATGTGTAAGGTTTTCATGAATGAGAATACAAATATTGGCGTAGGATCTGTATTGAAAACAGGAATTTCATTTTCACAAGAATTTTGGCATGCTGGTGAAATGGATGGGTAGATTTTAAAACAAGGAGCTTTTGAAAATCATCTTTTTACCTCAGCAAATATACCTATTAAGAGTACTTGATGCCGAAATGTATGTTCTATATCAGAATACTAACTGTTGCCCGCGGTTTCATTCACATTTCCTATTTCAAAGGGACTAGTTTATTCACGTGACATGCATAACAATACTACGTCCTTTCCTAGTTTGCACTACGAAAGCGTTAAAGACGGACAGACTTACTTGTTAGTGAAGATTTTCGCTAAAGATGAGAACGATACGTATACCTATGTTACATTATGTATACTACTTAATGTTATAAACGTGATAATTTGTTCTGATAGATAAAAGATAAAAATTGGTTAATAAGTCGAATAAACAAACTTATCTAAAAAAAAAAAGTTGCCCCATATTAGAAATTACTCCTATATTATGGTTAAAAACATACATAATACATGCATAAACACTTAGAACCGGAACAATTTTAGTTGTCCCCTGCGGCAATTGAACCCTGAACCCGCGATAGGCAACACAGAAGCCAATTGGTCAACCACTACGCCAAACGTGCCTTCAATACTTATCTCATCATCATCCTACACCCCTTACCCCAATTATTTAGGTTCAGTACTTTTCTTCCATACATCATATTCACCCTCTTTCCAGACATATCGTTTTATACACAGTCTATCCAGTCTTTTTAGCCTTCCTCTAGTTCTTAAGCCATCCAATAAACTAACTATTATTATAACTTCCCTATATAAAGTAGATACCTAATACGCGTAATGAAAAATACTGTAACCTTGGATGAAAAAAATAGGCTTTGGGTAAACAATATCAGGCCTAAGAATTTCCATACGGGAGTAATGGACGAAAACATGGTATATTATTTGGATTGTCATAATTTTGCCAGGTAAATAGGTATTATGGATTATTGGAGTGTCATTCAGCACAAGACTAGCCTTGAGTAGTAACAGAATTGTGACCCCTGTGTTCCATGTTGTCCATCTTAAAAGAGAGACAAAGACTTATGAATAGTTAATTAATAAATTAATATAATTCATAGAGTTTAGGTTTAAAATATTTTAAATTCTTGTTACTGTTTTTTACTTTTAATTTCACTTTACTTTTAAATTCATACATATTATGAATTTAAAAGTAATGATATGATGCTTGTGTTTAATAATTGCCTGAAGTAAAAAATATTAAATTTAATTATATTAGAATAGCTTGATTGGTGAAGAGGCTCTTCAAGCTCGGGGTTTCAAATTCCGCAGGCAATAATAATGTAGGTATACTTTTTTTAGTGTTTATTCATAATCTATATTATAAAATGCTTTGTCCTGAATGACTGACGGACGGACGCTCAGGTTCTGTCAAACTTCATTATAACTTGACAGATAAGGACAAAACAGTTCGATAGCTAAAATAAGGTTTTAAAATAAAAGGTGTCATTAAGAAATAGAGGAATAGTTTATAACCTGGATTAACACAAAGGATACTTTTATCCGAATACGCAAATTATTTCTTTCGGATGCAGGCGAAACCGCAGAATACCCTGTGTGAAAGAGTAATAAACACACATACATCAGCATCCTCACATACTACATTTAAAATATTAGTAGGATTTTAATACGTTGAATAAGTAAAAAGTTTGTATTTTTGGTAAATGAAGAAAAAAGTGATCTTAGTCCGACATGGCTATTTATGAACGTGGCCGAAAGGTAAACTAACGCTAGCCACCATCTTGAAATGTCATTTTTAGTGAAAATGATACCAATTAATGGAAATTTCCATTTTTTTTAAGTAAATCATGACATAATGAATAGCAATTTATTAATTCATCATTTTAATTTTAATAATAATCTTATTGGAAACAATAAAATGGAATATTTAAACATTTAACACACATTTGGATGTTAGTAGGTGGCTCACAAGCCGAAACCCTCCTGATTATTAAGTAGTCACCGCGGCCGATGGATATCTACAACACCAGAGGCATCGCAGATCATCATTGCCCTTTCTAAACTATTTCAAGGACAAAATCTAGTCTTATTGAATAGCGCTATATTTTTACTAATAGTTGGGTAAGAATTTTTCCTTGGCCGGTATCACCAAAATGACATTTCAAGATGGTGGCTAGCGTTAGTTCACTTATCAACCACGTTCATAAATAGCCATGTCGAACTATATTCATTTTCTCACTCTAATTAATAATAAAACCTGTTTTTCAATTATGTTTTCAGTGGCCATAGATCCCACAGACATTCCTAATTTCCCAGGAGTATTAACGTTAAACCGACTACTATAGTAGACTATGTAGATACTTTAGAATTTCTTGTTATCAGACTGCATTATATTTGTGGATATATCATCATGCAATTTGCTACCATGAAAAACTTATAAATTACTCGCTGTTTCTTGTGGTTTCACTCGCATCCCGAAGAAACTCCTTCGGACTGTTGGATAAAAATATAAAAAAAAACGTAAAATATAAAACTTCCACTGACCTTACCATTATTTTCAATTCTGATTCTACATGATCTTCGCATGTTGTTATTTTATGTATATATGTAAATTGTTAAAACATATTTAAAAATATTACCCTTTTAAATAAGTTCTTCGTTCTCTATAGGAATATACTTTTTGGGATGGGAAACTAAATTCTTTCTTTTTCGACTTTCAAAAGTGCTTGTAATTAGGTCTACTTGAAATAAATGAAAAAAAAAGTATTCAAGTAAATATTTACTAAATTTCATCAAAATCCATTGAGTTGTTTTTGTCTAAAAGATAAAGATAAGTTTATTCGCGTTTATAAACATATGTGCATTTATTTATCCACACAAACTTTCGTATTTATAATATTGTAGGAATTGACTTTTTTTTTTATAAATAATATTTGAAAATGTGGTAAACATGTAGGACAATTACATAAAGTTTAATATTATATTTTATTTGACAAACAGTTTGCTGAATGTTTCAGTACAAACGCTTGCTATAACTTTTTGAGGTTCATTTTATCTCAGTTCCGTCAAAATTTTATGTTATTAAAACTCAAATAAATTCAGTTTTCACCACGATGCTGCACGGGAATTTTATATTAAAACCAGTTTTATACAAATAGATATAGTTTAGTGCTATATTGGGTTTAGTATCATAGAAACGGAATTTTGTGGTATTTAATTTCATGTTATTTTTTGTGGGTAACTAACCAACGTGGACCGTAATACAATTTTAGGTACTTTTTTTTTCAGATGAGAAATCTCCCACTGTAGTGTCAGGCTCTTACTGACTAAAGCCCATCCATGTTCCTTCCTCAGCCCTTTCTATTCCGGGGGGTATCTCTTTCAAACGTCCCGCAGAACAATTGTAGGTAGGGACCTACTGAAGTTGTTTTTTTTTAAACAGGTTCCCCACACTAGGAATATTTCCTGTATCCTGAATTCGTTCAAACATACATTATACATGGACAAACACCCAGACCCGGAACAATTTTAATTGTCCCGTGCAGGAAATGAACTCGCGACACGCAGCGCAGCAGCCAAATGTTTAGCCACTACACCAATCGTACCATCGTTGGCTATAGCTATATAATTCCATCATATAACTAAAAGGAACGGCCTCAATTAATTGTGTCAATAAAAAGTGTAAAGCTATGTCTTACACTGGAATAGTTATGTCTTTGATTGTAGCTATGGCAAATCCCTACACTGCGTAGTTAGGCTTCAAAGTTAATGAATATTATATGTAAAATCAAGATAATCATGATATTAAGTGAACTTTTAAATGCGCATGATCATAGTCAACTTAGTTGACTCGCTAATGTTTTCATCAAAGAAAAATTGATACTAGCTGTTTCTCGCAGTTTTTTTGCATCTTTGGGTACCTAATTTATTTCCTTAAAACCGTTTTACTGTTTCCCTTTTTACGTAAAGCGTTTAAGTAAAATTTCAAGCGACTTCACAAATCACCTAGGAACGTGCTCTCGTAAAAGATACGAATTTACACACACTCCAAAATTACACATGCGATGTTTTTATAACTTTATGCATAAAGAGGATGTCTTACATTCCATTTTCCTCCTAGGCGTTAAATGTTAACTGTCGACCTACAAAATATACACATTGTGTTATGGTTAATGTAATAGTTATATTCTTCTTTTAAGAAAAATGACTGTATATTTTTCCATTAATCTATCCCGAACTAATCATCCTATTATAATGAAATTTTAGTATCAATATAATAAAATCTGAAGAGGATTCTGGCAAAAAAACGGGAATTGAAAATACGTGCGTGCCAATCCTTCAGCCATGTTTCATCTAAATCAAGTAACAAACATCCATTCATTAATCACTTCTGTATTAGTAGGATCGAAAGGATGAAAACTGGTATGGACAGCTTGAACTCTGGGACCTTCCCTAGGGTATGTCCTAACATACGATAGTTTTTATCCGGGAACGTTAAACAGTTCCCCCAGGATGCGCAGGAAACAGCTAATTCACAAAATTAATTAATATTCATAGTACGAGAAGGTCATTCGTATTAAAATGATGAATGTAAAAACATGTAGGAAATTAGTATACGGTCATAGATTTTATGACAGCGAGACAGTTTGAGCGCTTGATGTGGCCTACCCAAATGTTCTTTTTGATGGTAATGCTTGTCGGGTCGTTGGGTTTCCTAACGTAAGAGTTTGGATACACAAGGACGGCCAACTGCCTGGACTTGTGTGTTCAAATCTGTATAGTAATTTTTGGTATTACTTTTTCAAAGAAAATTAAAAATCTAGGCAATGGAAGGGTCAAATTTGAGCTGGCGAAACTTTAGGAAATATAATTAGGAAGTAGCAACGATTTGGATGAAATATTGTATTTCGCTACGGTTTTGTTTTTTTGTAAGTTTATCTAAATATAATTTTTCCTCTGCTCAAATCCGCCTGACCGCCTACAACATGGAATTGTAATGGCGATTGCTATCAATGTAGCAGTCGAGACGAGGGCTTCACGTACACCCTTCCAGACACATGGGTAACACCGCTAACTACGGGACTCCGGACTGTGTGATTTTTTAAGCCCACAAAGCAATTTAGGCTTAATCCAGGAATCGAACTCTGTCACAGCAATCGCACTTGCAATCATTAGGACCAACGAGGCAGTCCGAATAAGAAGAAGTCTAGAGTTATTAAAATAATATACCCTATTGCCATAGCTTATGAACCTTAAGCATCTATTCCGCTTATCTTCAAGTTAACACAAATATGAAAGCCGTGAATATTTCGTAACAAAACACGATATTTTGTGCTGAAGTCGACTCAGCGTTAAATGAAGCGTGAGATGTATTCATGGGCTACTTAGGGACTGTGGACTTGTCGACAAAATATTGAGAGCGCGCTTACGTAAGGCTCCCGGTTTTAAGTTCGTTTAGGGTCTAGTACATACAGACATAATATATTTTATAGAAGTAACTTCTGCCCTTGGCATTGCTCGTGTTAGATCTTAAAACAAAGCCAAGCCTAAAGACAATGCAACTTCGTAAAAGTTTGAATTTTTCCAATTCAAAAATTAGTGCAGTAACTCCGGAAATGATTTTTTGGAACTTACGACACTTAAATCTTTAATTTAAACTATAATAAGTATAGACAAAGCTACAAGATCAGTCCAGAATCCAGATCCAAATCTGGTTACTAACTAGGTCCATGCCAATCAATAAGTAAAAAATAATATTATTAACACAGACCACAGATACTACATAATTCAACTACGCTACCTGCAAAGAACTCAAGACTTCAAAAACAGCACCCGGAAAGTATAATTAACCACTAAGGCAATGAGTAAACTTCACGCAAAACAAAAGGGAACAGTCCACCGACACCCCTTATTTATGAACGAGCGAGTCTCGGACCAACCCTAATATATCCGACGAGCGGTCGCCTCGAGATAGGCCCAAAGAATTAGCCCAACAATCATAACGACGGACAAAAAACAAGCCCAAACTTACCCATTTGAAGCGGTTTATAGCCAAAGAAATGCGCGACGAGAACGCAAAACGTCAAAATAGTCCATTCAACTTTCGGGCCATTTAATATTAGCCCACTTTGGGTACAAGCGGGTTGGGTTCTGAAATTACAACGTTGATAGATTATGTTTTTAAGTCGTTTGCCGAGTCTGGTATTATAAGTACTTGTAGATGGATTATAAAGGCCTATTGTCAAAAACAAAAAAAGTGACATCTCGACTATATTTCTCAAGGGCCAAAGCAAGGGTTTAACGATAGTATGCCTTAATTTTACCAGATTAGTTTGAATTCACATGTAATAATTAAAGGGCCTAAGCCTCAACCAGACATACAATCAGATTAGATACCAATCATAGTACCTACCTATTTATAATAACGCCATTGGCTAACAAACTATTTTAGCAAGCAAACTGTTTCATCCTGTTTGTCAAGTAAAAATAAATATTGATAGAAAGAGAAAAAAGAGTTCGAAAGCTTTAATAGGTCCAATGGCTCTACTGATATAACAAATCTCAAAGTAATTTTGGCTATCTGTTACGCTTTCATAGGAAAACGGCCAAATTCAGATGCAAGTTCTTCGCTCAGAGTGAAACAGCAAGAAATAGCCAGCATAATATATAACAACAATCATCGACCATCAAAAGAAACAAAACATACAAACAACCAACACCCTCATTTAAACCCCAAAAACGTTAATGAAATAACTAATTACCCTCACATTCATAGCTTTTGTATCCCATAGCTTATTCACATTACAAAGAGTCTATCTCTCGACTCATCCCATGCATGTACCGGCCGACCAATCAGTGGGCTTGAATACGTGAATTATTATAAGGCGTTAACCGCTAAATCGATGACCTAGTTCGGCGTTGGTCGGGGTGAAAGCGATTAGCGGTTTTATATTAAGTGGTGTATAACTATTTTGTTATACATAGTTATGTACGACTATTTTCGATTGAAAGAAAAAGAAGATGAGAAGTTGAGATTAAGAGAAGGTATACATTTATTTGAAGGTAATACAAATAGCATAAGTGTCTTCTGAAGCTTTTGCGTTAATTGTTTACAACGTATCGTTAATACATTTACTTTTTTTTTATTTAAACTTCTTAGGGTCTTTTTATTTAGCTCCATGACCGCTCAAACTTGCTGATTACCATGATGACCAGTTGCTTCAAATATTTTTGATATCAAAACATACTAGCCTACTGTTTGGAGTTTCAGAGCCAGTTCTGTAAATTTTTGGTTCTACGACAAACTGATTTCTTTGTGATGGATTTCATTGCAGTACCTATTTAGTCTTCGTCAGTGTTGATTAGTAAGTTTAAATTTCTTACTTTATAATCTATCTCAAACGAAGTAAGTCCATTAAATTATCAAATTTTGCTACCAAATTTAGATCACCAATACAACCTTTCTTCTGTCAGTATAACCAATGCTTATTTTGATAAGTATACTATTGGGTAGGTTAAAACCGCTTTCTTACTTTACAATCTATCTCAAACGAAGAAAGTCCATTAAATAAGAAAATTTGGCTACCAAAAGATCAACAAAAATATACCTTCCCGCTATCAGTATGACCAACGCTTATAGTTGATAGCAAAGCGCTCCACGTGCGTACGGCGTTTTATGATAAATCGCCCCAAGTTTCATGCTATGATCTAACGTTACACATAGACTGTGGTCTGCGGGCGAGTGTGTGAGTTCGGAAGTCAGTATAGCAACTTCACTGTAATGATATAGTTGTTAAATAACTATACAGAATTCTAACTAATATTATAAATACGAGTGTGAGTCTGTTTGCTATGCTTTCACGGTAAAACGGCTGAGGTATGGATAAAGAAGCTTATATAACCGTTTCCAGGGTAAGTGTATTTCTGTACATATTCATTCAAATCAGTTTTACCATGACAGCGTAACTAGACAACAAAATAATCAAACTCACTTTCAGATTCATGACATTAATTAGGATTATTTTTGCTATTTAATTGCTCAATTGGTTAAAAATCTCAATAAGGAAAGTCTTTTTTCATTATTATTTTTCCTTATTTGTAAATATGATACATACTTCTATATTGATACTCACCACCATTATCAAAAACTTATATATTTTACTTACTAAAGACAGATTTTTGACATTAATTATATGGACTTTATGCCAGAATTCTATCTCTATAAAGCAAATATAAGGATTGATAAGTTATTAAAAATTACCGTTAACTAACTATTTATCCAGAGTAGCTAGTACATTAATGAATCACTACAGCAAACACATCCAAATTGATCTGTTCCATCAATCTTATCTCCTGCCATTGTCAGGATCTGTGCAAAGGTAAATACCATTAACCTGAATTTGTAATGTTGAATTAAAATACATTTCTACCACAGACATATGCATCTAAATAGATAACGCATGTTCCGTCATTTGTATGAAAACCAATCGTGACACTTTTGACTACTTTCTGTGACGTCACAATAGTTTTATTAAATTTCTTCATCCCAGCTAACATTTTAGTAGTTTTCGCAATTTAATTCGGCGCAATTATCCATTTTTCTAGCTTTTGTTTGATGTCTGGAGGTACAACGGTGGAGCGCGGACTAATTTCAAATGGCAAAGGAAGTGCACTGCACTCCCTTTTGACATTAGATTATACACTTGCGTCATCTATTTTTATTTTAGACTAGCTTTCCGCCAGCGGCTTCGCCCGCGTGGTCTATATGAATTATTCAAATTAAAGATGAACCGCTCGGCCGATTTTGTGCAAACTTCACATAAACCATCTACTAAATAGTCTAAACAAAGCCTAAACATTTGGTTTGCATAGGTGAGCCCGTTCTTGAGTTATAAAATTACAACGAAAAGTGGCATTGATTTATATATATATATTGATTAATGTCTGTAGTTTCTACTGTGTTTGAAATTGCAATTTGCAATTAGGTAATGGATAGACAGTGTGATATATTTTACGTATTTATATTGATTATTTTAAAACTTTATCAGTGATCGAAGATCGAATATCATTTTTGACACTGTGATCAGGGGGCCTACTCTAACTCAAGGAAAACAAAGATTCCATTGAAGTTTCTTACGTTTCCTTAAAGGTTTTAGCAGTAAAGTGCAAACAATTGTTTTATATGGATAGAAATAAGGATACCTCTATGCACTATTGCACGTTACTGCACCACAAAAAAATATCGTTTATTTCGTTCGTTCTCGAAGTTTAATTTTGGTGAAATGGTTGGTTAGAGTAGGCCCTCAGTTAGATATTAAACTGGTCGATTTCATTTACTTATTACTAGCATATAAAGGCCAGTATTTAAGGATTTCAAAGTAGTCATTCCTTACAAAAAATCAAACAGAGGTTCTAATTTGATAAATTGTTACAGTCCTGAAAACTTTTTATATTTATCCAAGTTCGTGACCTTGAGCAACCACTGCTGACGCAAGCATTGAACGAACGATCTTAATTCTTACACCAGCGCAGCTAAAAATAGATATTTCAATTATTATAGAGTATCAAATTTTTCGTATTCTGCCAAATTATAACTGTCCAGAACAAATTTTATCTAATTAAAGAGTTTAAGGTGTCATACGACAAAAAAAGTTCTGTCAAAGACCCTTTAGGTATCAGCTTTTAACGTTTGAGCTATCGTATTAGGCTATTGTCTGTCATGGTATTCTTAAATAGGGATTAAGTAAATACATAAATAACATAAACGAACGATTAACATTTCACTCGATTAATTGTAGAATAAAATTATTCTGCTCATTAACATGATAGGCAATCCTATCTTTGACAGATTTAGCTTTAAAAGGATGAATAGGTTTAACGTAATTTATTGTTATTTCTGAAAATGTTTGAATATAGGTACTTGAATATTACTCTCTATGTAAATAATTGCGCCAGACTTTCCAAATTTTAAAATCAGTTATTCAAACTAGACTGAAATTTTGCACTTTTTAAACGTCAAATTTACAAAAGACAGTCCTCAAAACACCCGCCCTTCACCACTTCCTAAATATTTTTGCTGAGAAGAAGAAGTGGTTCAACAAACTCTCCAGTAAATTTACTTTTTGGCAAATGCCTAGATATTCATTTTATAAATTATATTGACCCAAAAGCTCGCTATACACCAAACTTGAAAACCAGGTTGAACATACACCAGAAACAATAACAGCTGATAGCCGCCATTTTGTGAGCTATAAACCATTTGAGCAGCTGCGGTCGTTTGCAACCCTTTCAAGGTGTCATAAAAATTGATTGGCTCGTTCCAAATTCCTTTTGAGTGCAATGAAAATTAACATTTATTTGCATCTTATAAGTGTCCCTGCGGTGTAAAACGGTTCCTAATGGTATGGTGGTTAAGTGTTTTAGGTAATTATGGTTACAATTTCGATACATGTAAAATAAAAAACTTATTTTTTTGGATTTTAGAGGGGTAGCTAAGTGATAGCCGTGCGGATCGATAGACTAGCAAGGTTATTCTGTGTGCTAGTCGTGGTCTGACTATGGATGTGTGACAGTTTTTTTAAAAAAGCGAGACCCCTCCGTGCCTTGGAGAGCACGTTAAGTTGCTGGTCCTGCGCCTGATCACTCCCTGGTTGTGTCGGATTGCTGACCCATCGGACTATGAAAGTGAGCGAATAGAAAGTGCTCCTGTGTCTACGCAAGCGCTTGTGAACTATAATATCTCATGCATACCTGGCTAGTCTTTATTGAGATTGGCCATCGTGAGAGATATTATTCAAAAGTTTGATTGAAGCACTCTTGTCTCTTACGAAAATTTTGTTCTGATCTAGACACAATCGCTATATTTTCACAAAACTATCTGAGTATCTGACAAACAACCTCAAATGTAAAAAAATATGAAATTATCATTGTGAAGTTTCGAAATATTATAAAGTGTCATCGATTAACAGTTAGCATTGGAGCTAGAAATAGGTTTCTCATACTCATTTATTGTTAAATGCGAAAAAGAGCAGTGCAAATAAATAAAAAACACAATAGTTTGGATAACCCCATTTTGCACTGTAAAATATTTTCAATTTAAATTTCGAAACGAAGACATTTTAGTGGTAGTTCAAACTAGAATTCTAGAAATTTCTCGAAGACATTCTACATAACAACAACACTTACGAGCGTCACACATCAACATATTCTAATACATCCAAAATCAGATAGCACAACCCTAAAATCCCTTTACGACGTTCAATTTCAGCGCAGCCCTAAACGTGAGCCGGGCTTGGCGCACTAACTAAACTCATTTGTTTCCGATATCGTCGATACAGGGAAGACTACATTTTCTTCACTTCATTCCCTTCACGGGAAATGGTTTTCGTTCGACGCGAGATGTCATAGATTAAGATCTGAAAAACTTTGAAGTATAACTTTTATTTCGATGACTTCATAATTTTCACAAAGTTTTTTTATTACATCTGTACGAAACTGAAGGCAAAATTTAAAAAAGTGAGGTTTCTACACTTCTAACAAGTTCAAAATGTTTTGCAAAAATCTGGGCTAAGTCCGGATTAGATGGTTGAAATAAATAATTTGGTTTTAAATCATACCGATTTGGGCAAGTAGTTTTTATTACTTGGTAATAAATTGCAGTTTAATAATGATTTCTCAGACCCAGCATAACTTTTTGTTCCATAATGGAATAGAAACCGCGTCATATATGCGTGTAGCATCCAATTGTTCAACCATTGTCCAATAATGTAGTAACATACAAAACATTAAAAACCTCTAAAACACGAATATAATCAAATGTTTGGTTTTTAAGGTTTTTTTTTATCTGACGCAAGATCCAGTCTGCCACTATAATCTTTGGATAGGCGCTTGGCATTACCAAATAGTCGTCGTACAAAGTTATAGACAGACGTAATGGGGAGTTCTGCGAAACGCGGTGAGGAACATAGAAGTGATAGCTGTGTTTACTGTTTAAGGGGTGAGCAGAAGTTGTAGTGAAGAACGGTCTCATGATATGATAGAAACAAGTGAAAGCTGTATGAAAATAATTCTTTTCAAAAAAAATATTTTACAAATATAAAAAGTGCGTTTCCTAGTTGATTAAAATACCTACATCTTTTTTTCCGGATGGGAAATCATCAAATGACCCCTCCCGCCATGAGTTTCAGACTCGTACTGACTAAAAACTCATCCATGTTCCTTTTTCAGCCCTTTGTATTCCGGGGGCGCGGTAACTGTTTCGAAAATCCCACAGAAAGAGACAAAAATAATACCTACAGTTTAGGTATAGGTTAAGTTATTAAATAATAGGATAAAGCCATTGCTATCCCCTATTACAAGTATTATTAGAAGAGAAATATAATGGCCTAAGTCCTAAGTTTAATTACAACACCTAGATGTAAGTCAGTAGCTATTTGAGTGACATGTTACCAGCCTGACCTGAATATTTTTGCCCCGGCATGTAGTTTGTAAGTATTTACCTACTTGGAAGCCTCTGATATCAATGAAAGTAAATTTATTTAGAAAACGTAGACTTCAAAAAAATCTTTGAAGTCACTGACTTGAGCAAGCTGTTGATAGATATTTGCCCTGCTGTGGAACAGTAAAGTGGATATACGGACGACGAGTAGGTACTAAAATAAGCTATTTGGCTAGTCTAAAATTAGCCATTTGGCCAAGTAAGCCAATACTCAATATAATTGTTTATTGCATTCCACAATTTATAATAATGCTTAGGTAGTAAGAAAATAGTTTAGTGACAATGGTGGACCCTGTCGAGCAAAGAAAAACAAATTAATTGTAGGTAGGATATGCCATGTGGCTACGCAATGTCGTATTTGATATTAAAAACTACGCAGTCAAATGGATAACTTCACAATTGCCCCGCTCGTCGGCCTATATTCCAAAATGATTATCAGAATATTTCAGCTCTTAAACCAACGCGTATTCACAACAGTCCTACCCAAAAGATAAAAATTAACTCATAGAACTACCCTTTTTTGTAACAAAACAATTCGCACATAGTTTTGCCAATTACTTTATAACAGCAACAAGTGGACAAAATATTTTTTCAACGTTAACACAATTTATTAACTTCAGTTATTTGTCACTTTTCGTGGATTTATTTGATGATATATACTGTTCTGTTTCACATTTCATATCTATATAGAATAGTTATTAAATTTAGCACTACTTTTAAGATAAAATTCTGATGTTTGTAGGTGCTACATCTTTCTTCTCCTCCCATTCTCTTCGATCCCTTTTCTTTTTTTAGGGACGGGACTTCATCAAGTGACTCCTGCTGGGGGCAGAGTGGGAGGAAGTGTCAGACTCTTTTTGGTTTGAGCCCATTCATATTCGTTTCTTTGCCCTTGTGTTCCGCGGACTCTTCGAACATTCCTGCAGCCCCGGAATCCCGCAGCCCCGGTCTTAGGTCCCTCCCTGACTCAAGTTCGATGCGGCCTATACAAAGACAGTGTAGTCTCTTCAGCAGCGTTTTCTTGATCTTTCATAATCTGTTAAAATGTCCAGTCAGGACTAATATTAAAATATCACGATGCTTTAATTTGATGATAATGAAAAATTATGTCTATGTGGTAGGTGGCACTTACAACGAATGACACGACACACAACGTGTGGTAAAATAATAAACCTACACCGTAATAAACAGTCCAGGGCACAGCTGATAACCATTTAATAGATATCGGCTCAATTTCATGCTAATTCGTTTCCGATATGCAATAGTGTTAATTAAGCGGTTAATTGCAACTTGATAAATTGAGCTCTGGTATTAGTGTTACAGTTGGAGAGCTAAACTAACGTTTATATTTTGTATGACACATCATTTGCAGTATACAATACATGGTTTGTGACGTCATTAACTAGAGGGTAATTTATTAGAATGTATTTATTTTTAAACAGCTTTATTGGAGATGTTACTGTTATCATTTGATTCAACTAGGTTCAGACTTAGGGCTAGTTGCATCAAACTTTACATTATTTATAGGTACTTTATATTTAAATTGCTTTTAGTGTTTTATGCTATCAAGATATTGTTAGGTTTAAGTGAAAGCAAATAATTAGTTTATTTTACTGGCAACATTTTAAATATTAAACTAGTGCAGATCAGTTTTATTGTAATGGCAACATTGAAAACGGTCATTAGAAAGAAGACGCGGCAACGCGCTCTCTTGGGTTTCGATCGTCAGAAGAGAAACACGTGCTCTGCAACTAATTTATAGTGAGTGAAGACAAGTTGTGTGCTACTGTAATATTACAGGTAAATTAATAGTTAATTATGTTTGATTTATTGTAATTAGTGTTAAGGAAGGAATAAAATATGTGATTGTGTAACGTATATTATTTGAATTGCAGGTATAAAGAAATTAAGAGTTCGTAAAATATCTTGGTGTTTTCCATTATAAATCCTGTTCCTCTATACCTATATTTGCTGCTTTCATAAGTAAGTATCCTGAAAAGTAATGTTTTAGATATTGGACATAATTAGTTATTATAATATGAAGTGTTGGAAGTATATTCTAACAATATTGACAAGACACAAACAAGATAATTAAGTAATCGTAATTTAATCATAAAACTTAAGACGGAAAATCTAAAACAATAGCAAAACTATTCAATTTTATCCTTCATTAATTTTGTTAGATCTTGAATGACAGTTCTTCTCTTTCAAATATTTAAGTAACCTTATTTTTATTTGCTACTGGCTGTAAGAAAGAATTTGTGAAATTAATGTCTATGTTGTTCACACTTCTACAGTTTCTTTGTGTTACCATTGTCGAGACACTTCTGGTGTCAAAATAAATATTATTCACCCTACTAATATTATAAATGCAAAAGTTTGTGAGGATGTATGTGTGTACATAATAACTATGTTTGTTACTCTTTCACGCAAAAACTATTGAATGGTTTTGGATGAAATTTGGTACAGAAATAATTTATAATCAAGATTAACTTTACCGGGTGAGAAAAGTAGGTCCTTTAAGATGCATGTGAAAACGCAGGAAACAACTAAATAGTTACAATTATGTATAAAGACCGAACCATGACATGTTTCACACCAAACAGCTACTAACGGTACGTCATGGTAAGGCCCAAAGCAGGAATAGATTAGTAGTGAAAAAAAGACGAGAGAGTAGCTGTGTGATGCAACTTTTTTTGCGCTGCGTGCTTTCGAAGTATTTTTATTTTTACCTTATTTTATCTTCAACCGCTGAATTAATAAATTCCTTTACGATTAATTTTAAACTAAAGCTCAATTAAGCTGTAAACAATTATTTTTGTATAAAATATTGTTTCCACAAAGAAAAGCTTTAAAACGAAACTTTATGAAACTGTAAATATTGATGTATCCTCCATCAATCTTTCATTAAAACGTTTATTATAAACGTTAAATTGGTTGAGAAAAGATTTTAATTAAATACCTACTTTTTGGATATTTATTTGGTATATAATTATACTTCATCATCATCATCATCATATCAGCCTATCGCCGTCCACTGCTGAACGTAAGCCTCCCCCAATTATACTTAATGATAAAAAAATCTGACATCAGGTAACAAGTTTATAACAACTCTATTAAAATGTAGAGGACACCATATTGTACCTAAATATGCATAATATATATTTTAACTTGATATATCGTACCTACACAAATAAATCTCAAAACATTTTTTGAATTCCTCCGACCATTAAAATAAAACTGTGATCTGAAAAATATTGCAGCGAACGCCAAAAAATCATATTTTAAACATAGATTTTTGTTGTGCAGTGATTTCAGTCATACAACGGCGACATTAAAAACAATTGTCCATCTTTTATAGTCTGTTTTATAGCTGAATACAAAGCAAGTCACTCTTTCAGAGGCATCTCGAATATCTGGCCTTTGTTTTAACGCTACTATGTTGATGTTATTTTCTTTGCTCATGTTTTTGCCACAAAGTCTTTTGCCAAGTTGTTTTTTTATCGGGTAGCATTTTCGCAGTTACAGGGACAATTAAGGATGTATTTTATCATTCGTTTAATATTAAAAGTTAAGGATGTGATGTAATTGGTCCTAATGTCCGCGAATTGGTTCTTGTGAATACGTTTTGTTGTTGTTTTTGGTGTTTTAAAATATTGTTTTATATTAAGTTCAATACTAATCGTAAGATTATCTGAACTAGCATTTGGTATCGTGCAATAACAACAAATTTTACATGATTCCTTATACATCAAATAGTGCGTCAATTCACGAAATAATACACTAAAGTAAAGTTCTACAGAGTTTATACTACGTAACGCCTTGTTATAAAAATACTTAATAACTTAATACTTAAAAATACTTATAGTCAATAAAGTAGTAGGTAGCTGAACTGTCCGCATGGCAATTATTAATGCTTGGATACCTTTACGTCCATTTGTTAGAAAGGCATATTATATATATATAAGTATTATATAAGTTGTGTCAATTTCATTTATGTAACACAAAAGGGACCAAAAATTAAGACCAAATCACAATTAACATTATCTTTTGAATTAACAATAGCTAAAGATAGATCTTCAGTAAAAGCTCTTAAAAACTGAAGAATTAATTTTGCAGACGTTCACAATCGGCAAGAAACCGCCAGAAAGTCTTCTGAACAGGCCTAAAAGACAATTAATTCCCAATCCCGGCCTACTTTGGCAAAGTTACAAATCAGGGATCCTCCGGCACTTGCCTAATGTCGTTTGCCGGGATTCCACTGAAACTTTGCCCGTTCCGAAGTCCCCACGACAGATATAAGGTATTTGATGAATATTTAAACTTCGATAGTTAGACTAGCCATTGTTTCTTGGAAGTTATTATTGTGAATGACCTTCCTGCTCTAGTTTGGGCTGTCGTTTTTTTGGTAAATTGTCCTAGGTCAGCTTGAGACAATCAAAGTGTGTTTGGTCCAGAATAGTTGCGGATAGTTTGATCTTTGATGTTACAGAACAGCTTTTGTTGAAACTTACTCCAGATTTCTGAGGGAAACTTCGCGAATTGTGTGCGCTAACAAAATTAAGCATGTCAGACGTCGGAACTGGTTTCTTTCAGTAAATCTTTATTGGATGAATGCGTTGTTTTCTTTGCTTATATAAAAGATGTCACTGTTCGGTTGTGTTTCATATTTTCTAACAATTTTAAGGTAATGCTTGAGGTAATGTTTGAGTAGGTATCTTTTTTATTTCATCTGAGCCATGTTTTATTTTATGTACATACGAAAAGTTATTTTAAGTATAAATAACAAGTTAGTGATGATGATTCAAAAACAACACTAATTATCAAATAATTATACATAATTTTGTAAATTGCTTTCATATGTTCACACAACTATTCCTGAAACCATGAGTGCCTTCGGATTAACACTTTATTCAGGTATCTGTTCAAGCCATATCACAACACATCAGCAGGACTCTGAGGTTAAGGTGACTATATACGGGCCAATTTCACGCTCAATCAGAGCGATTGATTCAGTAATTGATTGGACCCGAGTTGCTGGTGTATTTATAGAATTGTCTTTCCCACTTAATAGTGGGGGCTCATGCAAAGATTTGTGCTTGTACAAAATAATATACAATGGAAAAGGTAGGCCTATGTAGAAAATGGTTCCAATTAGAGTTTACTATCTAATTTTCTTTCCCTAAAAACTTTCTAAACATATTTACTTCTTTTTAATTATTTCCTTACTCTTCCAGCATTTGTGAATGTCACGATATTTTTTGGGTTACATTCTATACCTTACATTTCACTGCACCAAACTACAAACGATTACAGCAACCTGAGTTTATCCTTATCATCGTCATCATAAGCATACTTAATATAAGTCCACTGTTGGACATAGGACTCCCCTAACGTATACCTGAGTTGTAACCGTGGTAAATACCGCATTTCTTCATGTTCAATTGTGTTTTAAAAACCTAATTTAACGATTGTGCTTCATTACAAACAGATAAATTACTAACTTTATTACTTAGTAACAGAAAAAATCCCGACGAGAGATGTGAAAAGAAAATTGCTTCTAAACATTTGAAAAGAACATTTTCAAATCCTCAGGGTAGGTAGCCATTTTGCTGTGACTGTAATTAGAAATATGCCGTCGTTTTGAACTGCGGAGAGCGCGTTAAGACAGCACTTGTGTCAGCCGCCTCAGTGAATATGTGTCAATGGCTCGTCTGCCGCGCACGTATGTTTGCGTACGACGCTGCATTTTTCAACAGATGTGTTTTGTTTTCTTGGGTAGTAACTTGGTTCATGTTTTGTGTAGTGTTAATATGGGAGAAAGAAGGTTAAAGTTTTTTTTTGAATGGGTTATCAAGGTAGTATAGGTAGATAGCCGTGGTGGCCTAGTGGTTATGGCACGCCTCTCGTGTTCGAGTGTGCTGGTTCGAAACCTGGCAGTACCAATGTGACTTTTCTAAAAGTCATATTTATACTTTCTGAGTATTTTAGACACCACTACTAACGGTGAAGGAAAACATCGTAGGAAACCTGGACTTCAAAAGTCTGAAATTGCCAATCCGCCTTGTGCAAGCGTGGTGATCAATGCTCATGCCTTCTTTGTATAAGAATTGGCTTGTGCCCAGCAGTGGGACAATATATAGACTGATGATGATGGATAATCAAGGGGCTATTAATTATTATGAGTTTAAGAAGAAGTTTTCTATTTTAAAATGAACTGCGTACCGAAGGACCAGAAATTTAAGTATTTATAGTACCGTCATTATAGTACCGCCTTCATTGTACAGTGAATACCACTGAAATATAAATTGTAAGCTCTGAAAATCTGTTCAATAACAAAACCGCATTACATTCAGAAATTAGCCACAATTGTTATGGCCCTAGTTTTCAGTAATACTTGTTCAGAGTTCGGTTACAATTTAGCGGCTTTAGTACTCAAGTTTGGAATTAGGCCTATCCAAACATCTAGTATTTCTACTAAGTAATCAATAATAACAAATTGTGTTAGTAGGGCTACAGATACTATATCTGTTACTAGATTGATTATGATTAATTCGATTTCGGAAACTTCCCATGATATTCTGGAAGTTATAATTCCACCTTCGTATTACGCTCACTCGCGAAATGGAAGAAAATAAATAGAAAAAAGTTTAAGTTACAGAACTTGTGAGTTATGATTACATGGAAATCGTAGTATTTCGTTAAGGAAATTCTGATTGAATTGTGTGTTCTAAATATGATTGGAATATGTTTTCTTTAAATATAAAATGTAGTTAAATAAAACAGAAACAAAGAAAGAAAAGTGTTGCTATATTCAAAGCTTCTAAACATTTTCTTTGCATTTAATTTCAACAATTGCCTGAACTGTACTTCAAATACAAACAGCTTAACTATTATCTGTTTGAAACAGTAACTTAATTCCCGACTCTCCCCGGTCACATTCTAGTCTTGTACCATGTAAGTAAAACTGCAAGTAAAAAGTGCTGAGCTGGATAGTTCCGTCAGTTTGTATGCACAGCACATACTTATCTGCGCTCCAGTGAGCTTGCTTGTTGCGAAAAATCTACGCTAAAATCTTCTTTTAGTAGGTTCCTTCGGTTTGTGTGTGTGCTGTTTGCTAATACGTATTTATACTTGTGTGAGATAATGCTGATCTCCGAGAGTTTATATTGACGAGATTTAACTTGAATTGCATTTTACTTGTACGCGTACTACCCAAAAATCCAGGGTGACATTACTTTTTTATGTTGACCATGATTTTATTGAAACTTCAATAATAATTTATTTAATGCGCGTTACATTTTTAACACATTTTAAAATGAAAAAACCGGCCAAGTGCGAGACGGACTCGCGCACCGAGGGTTCCGACCGAAAGAAAAAATACGCAATAAAGTCGCAATTATCTTGTTTTTTTCCGACCGCATAATTAAGTTTGTTTGTAGAGGAAAATTGCTGATTACTTAAAAACTACTTGCTAGATCTCGTTCAAACCAATTTTCAATGGAAGTTTACATGCTACATCATATATTTTTTTTAGTTTTATCATTCTCTTATTTTAGAAGTTACAGGGGGGGGACACACATTTTACCACTTTGGAAGTGCCTCTCGCGCAAACTATTCAGTTAAGAAAAAAATGTAGTAGAAACCTCAATATCATTTTTGAAGACCTATCTATAGATACCCCACACGTATGGGTTTAATGAAAAAATTTTTTTTGAGTTTCAGTTCTAAGTATGGGGACCCCCAAAATTTATTGCTTTTTTTCTATTTTTGTGTCAAAATCTTAAAGCGGTTCACAGAATACATCTACTTACCAAATTTCAACAGTATAGTTCTTATAGTTTCTGAAAAAAATGGCTGTGACATACGGACGGACAGACAGACCGACAGACAGACAGACAGACATGACGAATCTATAAGGGTTCCGTTTTTGCCATTTGGCTACGGAACCCTAAAAAGTCGTGTTCGATGTTTTTATTTTAGAAATTTTAGTGATAATTTTTATTTGATTTAATTTTAAGAATTTTAGTCACTCTAACGATACGTCATACATATAAATCGGTTCAGGACTCCAAAGTTATGATGAAATAAAGAAACTCTCATACATACATACACATGAACACTAAACACGTAGCCTCTTTTTGTGGGCAGTCGTGTAATAAGAAAGTTTATTAAAATATAAATTGAAATAGTTTTTTGAAAACATTTACTCGGAGATGCTCAATAAATGGCTTCATTGGAACAGTGTCGAGCGAACTGGTCGACTAATTAGTTGACTTTATCTATGAGAGAGTGGACAATGTATTGCGATCTAAAATAACTTAGTTGCAACAGTGTATCAAATAATGTTTGATGTTGTTTTTTGATAGAATTGTGCCTTAGTGCTTTGTGATTAAAGTTTTTTCTTCTATTTATTTACTTTACAAAATACGAAGCGCAGTACTGTTTAAACAAATAACGTTAACTAACTCACTGTCTGTCTGTATGCCTTGAGCAAGCGTGGTGATCAATGGTTATTCCTTCCTGTATGAGAAGAGACCTGTGTGCCCAGCAGTGGGAGTATATATAGGCTGATGATGATACACCGTCCATCCAACACCAGTCATACTTAAAAGACTTTATGAATTTAAATTAAATCTTGACCCATTATAACTATCAATTAAAATAATAATTATAGTAGTAACATTACCTATTAGTCATTATACATATTACATTACGGCTATGACGTTACCTTTACAGCATAACTTGGTCAAATTAATCTTACTTAGGTACTGCAGTTACCAAGTTAGTCGGTGCAGGACGAAACTGAAACTAATTAACTGACGTCTGGTATTAGATAATTTACTGCAAAGTTATTTATATACATTAGAGGCTGGAGTTACAGTTAGATTGCTACGGTCAAGTTAATAATGATAAGAAATTCATCAAGTTAGCTTCTCAAAGATGAATCTTATGTGTATGTAGTCAGGATTCAAGTTTCGTTGCGTAAAGTTGTTTAAAAACACACTGGAGTTAAAAAAACCTGAATGATGAATTCTCATCTGTCTAGGCTTTTACCTATATAGAATAGCCAGATGCAGGTGAATGAAAGATGAAAAGAGAATATTAGATTATTTATTTTTTGTTATAATTAATATGTTAATGTTAAATATATGGTTGAATAACCCTTAAATGTATTAGGTATCTTGTAATATACACATTTTTTATTGTTAAATATAACTAACATTTATTTACAGTTGTTTTTGTTTTGGATTTGATATTTATTATTTAAGCATATATGTTGTAGAAGTCGTTTTTAATATTTAGCCTTAAGTAGTTTAAATTAATATTATAATAATTAATATTAAAATAATTTTCTATTTATGATTTTGTTAATTAATATGAATTCATGATTAAGATAAAATAATACTAACATTAATATGTAAAAGAACTTCGATCAACATCTCGTTCGGCGGCTGGATTAAGGGCTAGGTTCAGAAGGCAGTTTTCCTTGACATATTGTATAGTGAGGACGTCTCTGTGTCTGGAGCCCAAACTACCGGTAGCTTGGACCCTGTTCCCAAAGTCAGTAGATACCTATTTTTTTAAAGGTTTTTTTTTTAATAATATTTGTACCCCACAGTTTTACCTGCGTCCCGAGGAAATAAATTGACGCACCCGGACAAAAAGACCATCTTTATCCGTATGAAAATCCACCCAAATTGGTTACACCGTTTTACCGTAAAAGCGTAACAAAATAAATGAACAAACTCACTTTCATATAACATTAGTTGGGATGTAGTTCAATGTATTTAAATACAAAGTAAACGTTTACTTCGAGTAGTAATTCGATCACACATTTTATGTTGACTTGTGTTACCTAATGTTTGAGAAGGGTATAATTTTGTCAAGCAAAACTTATTTACGTCTCTAATACCAGTCGACGGATAAAATGTAATAAGAAATATACATTAAAGAGTTTGTTTTAGTAATACGATAACATTTATAGCGGTCGTCGTTAGTTTTTGTTTTATAATATAAGTTTTGGCCGACTTACAGTCTGCGTATGAGGGTTATAGGATTACATTAGAATTAATGTTCTGCCATATTTATTTAGAACACAAATATGTTACAGAAAATTGCAATATTATTTATTAACTCGGGTAATATTGTACATTTGTGGTAAAATTAGTAAAAAGAAAGAAACATATTTTTTATTCATACAGAATTTCGGTATTATATTATTGTACTAGTATTGCCATTGTTTATAATTGACCAGCATTTTTGGAATACTACAGATTAAAAAAAATTAAATGTGTATGAATGAGTAACATCACAGAGTGAAACAGTAAATCTCTAAATGGTCATCTACACGTATTTAATGACATTTAGAACATACTCGAAGTTGATGTTTTTAAATTTATCTCACCGACACTTTGCAGCACTAAACATTTATTACTAAAATATTTTTAATTTCGATTTTTTTTATATAAATACAAAAGTATGACAGTCTCAACTTTACAGGGGTGGCCAATGATATATTAGGTCGGCCAGATACAAAGGTTCGATACAGACGCAGCATTAAAAGAACTGAGTAAGCGGGCCGGGCTTGTCGGATGTTGAACACATGTGGACCGCGTCAAACATGCCTAAATATGAAATATTTTTGTGTATGTAAGTACAAAAGAAGACGAAAAATTAAATGTATTGAAATATCTTACTTTCTATACATTGGGCCGCAAAAGTTCTGGGCCACTAAAATAGTTATAGTTCCTTAAATACATCAGAATAATTTGTGACAGTGGATGATTAAGAAATAAAAATGAATACCACGTTTTGTAGACTATTAAATTTTTATTAAATACTTAAAAATAACCTTCAACTTCTGGCAACAAAAATAGATATACCTATTCATGTCACAAAATATAACTAGTTTGAAGTTACTTTGTATTTCCTCCACGAGCTCGTATCACTTCATTAAGATGATGTGACATGCTGCAAACTAAATCATTAAAACAATTTTGGTCTGTGTTTGACAATTCTTCCACAAGCGCACTCTTCTACGTGTGTAGGGTAGCTGGAGCTGGAAAGCTTTTTCTGACGCATCTCTCAAGTTCATCCCATGCATATTTTATTTAAATCTGGGCCGCACGCTGGCCACTCCATGCAGTAAATACCGTCATATTATCCAAAGGCGCACTATGTGGTCGTGCATTATCATGCACAAAAATGATAATTGCGCCCATATTCAATGAGAAAGGACCAGCATGCTCAATTGTCCAGTTAAGCAGGTCGAATACTGTTAGAAGCACCCTTCAAGAGGATATGTAGAAAAAAAACCAGCATGTTCTTTTAAAATCTTATAGGCCTTTGTAATTTTGCAGTTTAAGTCTCGTGTAGAGTCGACTAAACTATTATGAATATGTAGCATATAAATGGTAGGTCCTATGTGACTAAAAAAATAAAGAATCCAAAACAACACATTGTCGTAACTTTCCATCCTGAATTACAACTTCTAAGTGGTTCAGGGCTATGAACAGAACCGCGTTATCAGCCCCCTTGGGGGTCGTAACAGACTAAAGGATTACACCTAAGGGATTCCAGTTTCCCCACAATGTATATTGCGACTTAGTAGCGTCTTTCAATTAAATATAAAACACAATTTCCGAATGCTATATGTGTCTTTCTTACGTATTCCAGCAGTAGTTTCTTTGACCCGAAGGACCAAATTACTAATTTATGAAAAAAATTGGTCTTTCTATTTATAAAATATATTGAAACAATATTTATTCTTTTAATTAAATATTAATTAATGATGTTACACAAAATTAGAACATGTTTAACAACTTTAATGAACCAATCAGAATATTTTATCGAATTCAAACGGTATTTAAATAATTTAATGATCAATTTTCGCTTATTGAGAATATAGTTTTCATTAATACTTGTTTGTTTGAATACATTAATTAAACATATTTTTTCTACGTGAAATATTTACTTACAAAAGTTAATTATACTTTATAGCCGATCGCGAAAAGTTTCAAAGGCACTATTTAATTTCAGAGAACGTTTTCTACGAAAATATATTCTTACAATTTACAGGATTTTCAGTGAGAATATTTAAAATTCAAGCTCAATTTGGCTTCACTTAACTGCAAGACGGTCAAGTTTACCATGCTAAATCAGAAACCGGCTGCATATTTTGTTCGTAAGTAATGTTTTAACTATTTCACATTTAATCTGTTCAAGTTATATGACATTAAACACATAAATTTATAGTTTTCTTTAACATGTTTATGTCATTCCGGCTAGGCAACTGGAATGATTTTGATGAATGTTTTTAATTTCATGTGTTTGTGAGGTTGGTTTAGCTTAAGATTTGATCCTAGTAGGTGGCCCTGAAATCAAGATTGGCTCGGACAATGTCTATTAGGTAATCCTAACTAATATTATAACTCCAAATGTGAGTATGTTTGCTTGTTACGCTTTACCGATTAAGACAAAATTTGGTATAGAGATTGATGAAACCTTGGCGGTTCAAGGCTTTTTATTTATTTTTTACTTGTAATCCGGATGCGTGAAGAATTTCTCGTAGGACACAAGTGAAACCGAGATAAACAGCTAGTATTTATATAAAACGTTTAGGCCGCTTGTAAACGATGAGAAAAGTCAGGTAAGAATTTGCGTCTTTCACTTACACAAACTTTGAATTCAGCGTGAGTTGACGCTGAACAAGAAAAAATATTTTCTGCGCTAGACAGGATTATTAAACTTAGCCTTTAATACTCAGGAACAAAGTAACTTTTTACTAGTGAAATATTTTTTCGAATATGTTTAGTATTTCCTGAGATAAAAAACTGTAAAAGTTTAACTCTTTACAATTTACTAGCTATCCCGATGAACTTGGTGCCGCATTTTTTCGTGAATATTTTCGATGGTTTTAATAGATATTCTACTATTCAGGGCGGTGACAATAATATATAAATGTTCGCCCACTGGTCGAAATTCAACTATATTTTTTTATTTACTTTTTTTATTAGCTTTCTGCACTTTTCTTTCGCATAAACTTTAACTATGCCAAATCTTACATACTTCCACGAGCGCAGTATTCTTAAAATGGGATCCAAAGTTTTCGCTACATGTATAATATAAAATTCTTCTGTACGTGCGTTTGTCACCTAGCTCCTCCTAAACGGCTTGACCGATTTGGATGAAATTTTGTGAGCATATTTGAATGGGCCTCTGAACGGACAACTGGACCCGGTAGATATGACCGTTTTTATAAAATCTCCAATCTTAGGAAGGTACAATGTCTGTTGAGTCCCCTAGTTTAACATAATATATTTTTATTGGTCACCCTCTTATGTTAAAAAGCTTTATTTTATTTAGAGTTAAAAATAAAATATCCCAAGAGAAGCACGTTACGCCTTTTTCTATTAAGTTTGAACAATGTTTTTGTATTTAAAAGTGATAAATGGATATACCTAACCCACAAGACATTACTTTTAATTTGAATATAAAAATAAATCTAAATAAAAGGGTTGACTCCATGTTGAGCTGTCGAGATTATTATTGGACTAGCTTTCCGCCCGCGGCTTCGCCCGCGTTGTATTTTTTTTGCACCTTGGGTTACATTATTCAAGTTTTAGTAGGGATCCCTAATTATTTCCGGAAATAATAATAGCCTATGACACTTCGTAAAGATGTAGCTTTCTAACGGTGAAAAAACTTTTCTGGTTGATTTTTTACACCTTGTATCCTAAAAACCCAAATATCTTACGGAACCCTATTTTTTTTCCAAAATAAAATTTTGCCTATGTTACTCGTGGATAATTTAGCTTTCAAATGGTGAAAGAATTTTTAAAATTGGTCCAGTAGTTTTTGAGCCTATTCATTACAAACAAACAAACATACAAACAAAGTTTTCCTCTTTATAATATTAGTGTAGATAAATAAAAGTTTTCGCAATAATATTCACAAAATGGCTTTTCTAGAATGGACCAGGGCAGGTAGATGCAAAGAGCATATAGTATTCCTTTTCACTTTTTAAAACCTTTTTCAAAATTATAGCAAAAGGTTCCATTAGGGAAGAGGATTTAAATTTTACTCAAAAGGCACAGTGATTTTATGAACGTCATATTTGTATTTATCAAATATTTAACATTACTACTGATTCTATATTCTAGTTAATCCTATTTCCTTTATCCTTACTAACACCTAGAATAAATCCGAAAGCAACAGTCTGTCTGTGTGTTAGAGTAGTAAGGATTAGTTAGTACTTTTGCGAACATTTGTAAAAGTAACGACAAAAAAATAAACGTAAGTCTATAACGTAAAGTTAAATAAAACACAGGTACACGATAACTCCATTTAAACAAAGCTAAAAGGATTGTGATGTTAATTTGAACGGTAAAGTATACAAAATACTGAGTAAATTTTAATACGCTATCATTTGCCTTGGGCGAGCAAAGACGCTAAGAGTCTTAAGAATGTTAGCCTTTGTAAAATACTTTCAAAGCTTTAAAAAGAAATGATACAGTTTTTATTTCATTTATTTACATTCAAAGGAGAGATGATGTGAGGAAACCTAATGTTGTTTATGAAAATTTATATTATGACTTCAAAAGAGATTTTATGGAGTCCCTACCTACCTACTTTTATTATACAAAGGCATATTGTGAGCAAAGTTATCATAAGTACCCTCTATTGCAACCTAGATAAATAACAAACTTGAATACATTAGGTACTACTTACTCTAGTTAGTATTTGCTTATGAAATGAGTGTTTCAATAAAAACTATCAACACATTTTTTTTTCTAATCTTGCTAAACTCAAACTCAAAAAAGTTTATTGAAATTAGACTAATTAAATATGATGATGACTTCGAGTCGATATGATGGATCATTCACTGTTCGCGCTGTACGACTTTGGAACTCTCTTCCTCACACTATTCGCGATAGCCCATCGCTAGATGTTTTCAAGAGACGAATTAGAGAGCATTTCTTTTCAACATGACCTGTATGTATGTATGTATGTATATATATTTAATATATATTTATTTTATGTATCGTTATTATATTTATATATTAGTAGTCGTTTGTAATTTAAGTTTAGTAGGTATTTATACGATATTACGTAGATAGTATTTATTTTATAAAGTAGGTACTGTTGCGCACTTTTATTGTTACCCAGATCAAATCTCTCTATCGCTCAAAGGTTTGCTGTTAGAGAACCCAATTCTGGGTTAAGCTCGCCGTTGTATATATATTATCTGTATCAAATTTGTTACAATTTTGTTTGTGTGCAATAATAATAATAAATAGGTACTTTTTCACGTCAAAATACATTATGACAGCACCTCAAAAACGCCCACCCTTCACTGCTTCCTAGTGTTATGGCTGGAAAGAAGAAGCAGTGATGAACAAACTTCCCAGCAACACAGCTGTCTATTTTAATTTTACTTTATAATATAAATATGTCATATTTTATTGCAATATTATTATTAATATCAATACAATACATACAATATAAAATATTAATATTTGATTATTTATTATTATGCACCGTGTTTACAATACAAATTTGTTTATGTAAATAAATATTATCCACTTTAGAGCTGCCATCTGCTTTTATCATTTAATAAATTATTTACAATTATGAAATACTCACACCAATATTTATATTAATTAAAGATAAAAGTAACCTATCTTCGTTAGTATTAACGAGTGGATGTTTCAAATTATTACTCGACCTCACTACGCAATCCTTAACAGTAATTACTCAAGGTATAAAAAGCCCCATAAAACATTTTCCTACCTTCACAGAAAACCACAAGAAAACTATCTTCCTGCAACAGAAACAAGTCATAATACGAAAACTAGTATAAAAGCGAAACAATGTGTACAATTTAGAGCGAAAACGACGTAGTACATTGAAAATAATAAGAAGCAGACATATAAACATTGCCCGTAATAAAAGTCCTCGGGAGCAGTACCAGCAACGGACAGTTTTAAATTGTGTCAAAGTATAGATGAACGCGGAACAGAAACAGACGCGACAACTCTTATTTATGTGTTTCTTGTAGCACTTATTACTGCTGCTGGTGGCAAAATTATTTACTACAATTATTAAATATGATAATTACCTATTTAAAAAAATATATATATAAACGGTTCTTCAAATCTTACAGACAGATATGTGTTGCTGGGGAGTTTGTTGCGCCACTTCTTCTTCCCAGCAATTACACATAGGAAGTAGTGAAGGGCGTTTTGGGGGGTGTCTTTTGTAAATTTGACGTTTTTCAGCCTAATTTGAACAAATGACTTTTGAATTTAGAATTTTTTACGCTTGTCAATTTCTTAATCTATCGTGATTATAGTCTTAGACCGCGGGCCACGAACAGATTTTGATGACCAATAACCTCCCGGGCGAAAACTTGTAAGATGCTTAAGATAGGTTTATTATGAAGCCTGGTGAACGTCAGCTGCGGCTTGGTTGGTGGGATAAGCAGCGGTTGTCTCCCAAACATGTAGAAAAAAATAAAATTTTCAGTCATTTCCTCCCGAATCAAATGTGTGTCAAATCATAGTTACACACATATCTTAAAGAAAAAGAATCGTCAGCTGATTATAGGGTGGTGGATTATACGTCAGCTGGTCATGCGAACATGTAAAAAATATTAAAAAATTCAGTCATTTCCTCTCATTTGAAACTTAACCAGGTGATAGCTTATACGCTATAATGAATAAATAAAATCGTCAGCTAGCCATATCGCGGTGGAATGATCGTCAGCTGATGGCCTGGAAGTTATATACAGGCGCCATACGGAAGCATCTATCGCCTGTTTAAACGCATCATCTGACGTGATTTCTCTTTTCATTACTTAAAGGATCATATTGGCAATCCGCTTATGAATTTACATTGAAAAATTAATATTTTAAGTTTATGAAAAAACTAGTATGTATTTTAGTTTTCCACACCATTTCCTCCCGTATGCAAATTCATAAGCGGATTGCTAATTATGATCCTATAAGTAATGAAAAGACAAATCTCATCAGATGGAGCATTTAAACAGGCGATAGATAATCCCGTATGGCACCTGTATACAACTTTCAGGCCATCAGCTGACGATCTTTCCACCGCGATATGGCCAGCTGACGATTTTATTTATTCTTAATAGCGTATAAGCTATCACCTGGTTAAGTTTCAAATGAGAGGAAATGACTGATTTTTTTAATATTTTTTACATGTTCGCATGACCAGCTGACGTATAATCCACCACCCTATAGCCAGCTGACGATTCTTTTTCTTTAAGATATATGTCTAACTATAATTTGACACATATTTGATTCGGGAGGAAATGACTGAAAAAAAATATTTTTTCTACATGTTTGGGAGACTCCCTCTGCTTATCCCACCAACCAAACTGCAGCTGACGTTCACTAGGCTTCATAATAAACCTATCTTAAGCATTATACGAGTTTTCGCCCGGGAGGAAATCATTGACGAAATTTGCGCGTAGCTTGCAGTCTATCTGTACCAATGTGATTACGAAAAATATAAACAGAATCAGAACTTATTTTGTTCTAATTTTTCCACATAGATAAATAAGATGGCATATAGACAAATGATGAATGACGATGTTTAGAGCATAAAATTGACATAAGTGCGCCATCGTTACGCCAGTTAGTTTCTGTGGGAGGATTAGAATAAGTAAGTAGCTATGGGATGGAAATCATCAAATAACTCCCCGTTGTGGTTGGGGTGGGAAGATGTGTCAGACTCTTACTGATTAAAACTCATCCATGTTCCTGCCCTTTGCATTCCGAGGCCGCAGTAAGTCTTTCGAACAATCCCGAAGCCCTGGCAGGCTTGTCATCGCCAAAAAAGTAACTACTATAACGTAAACAGTTTTTAAACCCTCAAATGTTAAGTCCTCTCTGCTAAACTTAATCTATGCCAGACGGAAGGAATGCACAATTATAGTGTATGCTATTAAAGGAAATATTTCACTTCAGTCCAGCCAGGGTTTAGAGCTGTTGGATAATTGCCAATCCTGTGTGATTGTTGTAGAATAACATTTATTTTTGTCATGGAACAGTGAATAAGGTCCAAATGTTGCCCTACACTCTAAATTTTTCCCGTGTGTTAGTCTGTTGACTCAATTAATGTCAGTAGACAAATAAAATCAAGCTGTTTTAATGTAAAAAAAGTGATAAAGAATCTTCCTTTACGATCTATACTTGAGTCAAAACTCATCGTACTGTGTAGAACTGACCAACTATACATATTAAGTATAGATATCGAGCAAAAACGAAAATTGTTTATGGAGAAGCCTTGAGAAAATTTGATATTAGTCATGGAAACACCGAGATCCCTGCCTAAAAAAGCATATTAAAGTTACTCTGTTATTAAAAGCTTACGCCGACTTGCATCACTGCTCACTAAAAGCAATTAGTTATTGTTTAATACTTTTTCAAACATCATGCTGTCTCTATCAAATTCAAACGATTGATGGAGACATAATAATGTTTTTTTTTTCAAATTTTTGGTGAGTACAGTTGCAATCCGCCCTAAATTTAGTTACTTTAAAAATACCAAGAATGGCATTATAAAGATAAGGCTATATTTAAAGAGTTCAAAAACTTCGTATTTTTATTAAAATAAAAGAATAAGCGATTTTCAGACTCATGTCGTGCAAATAGCTTTAGTCAAGTGAACCAGCCGAGTTAATGTTCGCGTCGCATGCAAAGGGATGGAAAGCTGATACTATAAAAATGTTTCCTCTGTAATAATGTAAATGCTAATCTGTATAAAGACTATTGTTTCCTGCGGATTCACTTGCGTTCTGAGTATGATAGTTCTTAAAAATATCATCATCTGTCTAGCCTTATCCCAACTATGTTGGGACGGCTTCCAGTCTAATTGGAGCGACTGACTATCTGACTTCCACAAACCAGTTACCTTATTAAGGCCCATGTTAACCGAAAAGGTAACAGTCCGATCGACTGAAAACAGCTCATTATCTGCCTAGCCTTTTCCCAACTATGTTGAGGTCGGCTTCCAGTCTAAACCGGATACAGCTGAGTACTAGTGTTTTACATGGAGCGACTGCCTATCTGACCTCGACAACCCAGTTACCGGGTAACACGGTACCCCTTGGTGATCAACTGAAATCAGCTGTTTACTATAAATTCAAACTTATTTCTTACGATGGACAACTTATCAATTCAAACAAAACGGTCGATTACCAAATCCGGGGTTGGCCAAAAAGTGGCTAACATGAAAATTCCTGCATCGGTTAAAACACGTTTTTATTTAACGGGCCGATTAGGTAACCATTTGTAGGTCAACTTGGCCCTAAGAGAGATAATGTCCATATCAAAAAATATATAATTCAAATGCCAGTATTATAGCATACAAATACTATGGAAAAAGCTATTTATTAAATCGACCGTTTCTTGGCAATAGCCAAACGATTCGGAAGACTATTTCATTCTGAAACCATTATTACGTTGCTTCACTAACCGCTGGTTTGATAAACATAAGGTATAAATTCATTATATTGTGTATATATATAACTTTTCACCGTCTTAAAATTAACAGTCGTATGAGGAAATATGGATGGTGTTAGCTATATTTTAATATTGAATTACTTGAACAATACGAGTAAGTAGTTGTACTGGTTTAAGGTTGAAAAAATAGTAACGGATGACATTAAATATAAATGTTTTATTTAAGCCAATATAATGAGTGCATAAAGAACACAAGTACAAATAATAATTATTTTCCAGATTTTCATATTTCAAATGCCAATACGCACGGCACTTTTTTAATCACATAAAAAAACCTATATAGGTTTCGAATTTTTCGAGTTGACCCAATTTAATTGCTCTGCAGTGTAGAATAGTTCCTAAGTTTGCAAAATAGCTGGTGAAAGCTGTCGGACGCTTGTGATAAACCCCGTATCTGTTTGAAGTTATTTTGAAACTGATTATTATTGGCGTGGTTAACTTTGGAATCTTAAATTAATTGCATGATAAAAGAATTTTACAATTGACTTTGAGTGGAATTGTTGTTTGTTTTTCTCATAAGGCTGTTAAAATCGCTCAAACGTACTTATAAACTGAATTTAATTTCAAACTCGAATTGTGAACGACTTCAAAAATGAAAGGTACCTTTTCATATTATACTAATTCTTCCTCAATTACTGCAGATTAAAGAGTATTTTTTTTTAAGTTTAAGTTCCTCAATATGTTTTCCTTAACCAAATTGCTATAAAGAAACTTCGAAAACACTTTTTTAAATTGGTACCCAGAAAAAACAATTAATGAACCAATGGAATTACATATTTTTTCGCATTATTGTTGACAGATACTGTGCCCAAAAGAAAGCATTGCTACGTTGGATGTCATGATGTAAATAGGCTGTTGTTCAGTGATGCAAAATGGCTGTAAAGTGATAAAAATAAACATGGAATTTATGAGAAAATGTTGATAGGCAAAAATATAAAACATTATAAAATTTTTAAATCGTTCTCCTGTAATATTATTTTGAAGAAACAAATTCATTAGAAAAGTTGCCTGGGTTTCTTACATTTTAGAAAGAGAATAAAAATCTTGAAGTAGGTACATTAAAAATAAAACTTACGCATATAGATACATACAACAGAATATTTTCGGTGATTTTTCTTAAAGCCAGTTTGAGGGTATGAATTTCGGTGAACTTATTCACCGAAATTCATACCCTCAAACTGGCTTCGTTTTAAGGAAGACTTTGAATTTTAAAAATATATTTCATAGGAAAATGTTTTTATTTTCTTTTACTACGTTTCCTTGCAGTTTTATTTTCTTGTCTATATTCCTCTAGCTGCAAGCATATTTCTATACTCTGAGTACTTCATCATTTCTCCCACATAAATATAGACATAATAATATATTCAGTAGAATATCAATATTTCTCCAAACATCAGCATATTTATATTATATATGTGCTCATAAAAACTGCATAATTTTCTCAATTTTACAACCTATCCAGTATCTCCTTTCAACTGATATAGACGTAAGCAGATCCATAAAAGTCTAATAGAGAGGTCGACGACCTTTCTCAGTAGTTGGCAGTGAACCCGAAAGACCGAGCGTATTTTTACTGCCATGGACTTTGCAAAAAAACATTGCCTCAATGTAAACAGTTTGATTAAATTGCTTTGATAAAGGTTAAAGTACCTACCGTCTGGAAGGTTTTAAAATACTATGTTAATTAATTCACAATTAAGGTATTTAGTCGTTGACTGAATAAATATCTAAAGGTAACAATAGAAGCGCTTCTTTTAATCCTAACTTTTTTATTTAAACATATAAAAAAAAATTAAACAACCTTTTTTATTAGTCACTAGCTGTTTCCGGCGGTTTCACTCGCGTGCTTACATGTACATGTCCTTATCACGCAACCGGATAAAAACTAGCCTAAAACTTTCTTCAGAGTCCCCTCTATCTCCTTACCAAATTTCATACAAATCGGTCTGGCCGTTAACGCGTGATCCCGTGACTAAGGGAAATAGGGATTCCTTTTTATATCTATAGATAGATAGTTTGTTAAGCTATCTACCCAGTTCTTACGTCACTATTCCATAAAAATGCATGCTCCATTATTCCAAAAGACAAACTGTTATGAGAGATACAGCAGCGTTCTAAATCTAAAAACACCATAAAAACTGCCATAAATTCAGAGATCGGTAACGAAGCGTAAATCGCTCCGTTGTTCTACTGATTTATAAATCACACCTCGATTTTGAAAATGGAAACGTCCTACAAAGATAACGATGTAATTCGTTTCCTAGCTTCACAGATTCTCGAAATGAATTTGGATGTTTCAGATTCGGGAACAGCGATTCGATTCTGTATACAAGATTATATGAACTTTCTTTTGTATTTTTACAATGTATCATTATTAAAACGCATTATTAATGCATATTATTTAAGGTATAATTTAAATTATTGACGACGGATTTTGACAAACCGCAAAAAGTACGCAATATTAACCTTTATTACAAAGAGCAGAAAGTTTGGTATTAGCTATCGTTACCTCAGATCAGTACACATTGATTGTTTATAGGATTATATAATAACTCACTTGTATATGTGGGTAGATGTTATCACTGTAGAATATTATTTTATTTAAGGCGGCGATATACGACTTTGGCCCTTTTAAAGCTAATGAATACGCTTTAACGACTTGCTTTCATGATTTGAAAAGTATATATACTAAACTAGAGCATATGCTTGATAATTTTGTATAACGTTTTTTTAAATTATGTATTTATAACATTGTATAAAAAAATCATGAAGTTAGGTCTAACGCAGAAGAAAAACTGAGTTTTACATAGAATTTATCAAGCGGATTTTAATGAAACCTGTACCATTTTATAGAAAAGTTAATTATCTGTCTTTTTGTATACGTATATTTTTTTTAAATCGTACATTTACGTCAATTTTTGTGCTTTTGTCAAAACGTTGAGTTGAAATTACGGAGGGGCTCCACCGGGCGACGGGGGCAGTACGTCTGTGACCACTGTCACGGGTAGACGCTGTCACTCAGAGCGAGCACATTACGATGTAAATAAATTATTATATTTGTGATAAGATGACTGGTGAATTATAATTATTACATTGAAAAGGCACTACATGCGGATAAAATTTTTTTTTGATGTGAATAACGTGTTTTCAAACCAAATCATCCATAATCTGTCATAATCTAAAATGTGTGTATCTAAATTTGGCAGGACAAATATATTTTGTTATTGACTTACTAAATAATTAAATTTACTTTATGATTTAAATATGTATTTCTTTTAATACATTGCGTATTCAAAACGAGAATATTGCATACCTCATTTAAATTTTACATGTAGGTCGGAGAAAATCGTCAAAATTAAAATTCTTTCATGTTATGTTACAATATTTCCTAATAGTTTGGAATTTATAGAAATAGTAGTTATAAGTCAGGGCATGGGATGATATCTTAGAACAAAACTTAATGGTTTGTAAATAAAACGGTTTATCATGGGTAACAAGGTGGCGCTATTCTAAATTATTACCAATGAAAATATTTTTCTAAACACGTGAATTTGGGTTCGAGTTTCTTTGCTACGAGACGAATTTGAAAAAAAATGCAGAATATGATAACAAAATAAGCTTACGCTATTAAAAGAGTATTGTAAAATGTAAAATTGTAAAATGTATTGTATTGTCTGACTATTTTAGCTAGACCATTTTCCTATTTTGGATTGGTTACATTAGTTTTATTTTTAGGGTTCCTTAGTCCGACAAATAAAAATAATAAAAATAATAGTTTCGCAATGTCCGTCTGTCTGTCTGTTCGCGGCATAGCTCGAGAGGCTCTTGGTACTAGAAAGCTGAAATTTAGTATAGATATGTGTATTGATCACGCCGAAAAAGTGGTAAAAATGAATAAAAAAAATAAAATAATTTAGTGGAGCTCCCGAACACGTGAAATGAGGATGAATATTTTTTTTTGTTGCGTAACCCTTCATGTAGGGTATCGTTAGATAGGTCTTTCAAAAATAAAAAAAACTAACTTTCGAAAACTATCACGGCAAAGTAGGCTTCACCGGTTACATGGTTTGTTTGTTTGACTAACTAAGACCTACTACGGAATCCTACTGCGTGTGGCCCGACACGCACTTGGCCGGTTTTTTACTGGTAACATTGTGTAGTGATGCTTTACATAGCAACCATTTTCGAAGTTTAGTAAAATCGCCAAGTAAGCAGTCACATATGATATACATATTAATCTATTAGTCAAGGTATCTAATGGTAGGATTTTTTTCCATTACTTTATTTCTTCAATAATGCATGAAACCGTGGAAAAGGGTCGTACAAATTTGGTGCTTAAAAATGTAACAGCTAATTCTCATTCAGACAAAGTCTATATCCGAATTTGCCACATTTATTTTTGCATTGATTTTTTGCTTTGCGGCACTTTCAAAATTGTGCCCAAAACGGGTGATATTCCATTGTTCATGATAGGTAAAAATTTAAAAAATCCTTGTCATAATCGGAATCTTTACTATCCCACTTTTGGGTATGACATAGACATGCATTAGCATTAATTATCACGCTTTTTCAAGGTGGATTGGTGATTTCAGACCGTGTAGTCCAGGTTTCCTCACGATGTTTTCCTTCACCGTTAGTCAATGGTGTCTAAGTTATACTATAAAGTCAGTGCCGGTTTTACCCCCATCAGCGCCCTGGGCGAGTTTTTTGCGATGACCCCTAAGTACAATTTAAACCCATACAGAAAAAAACCGGCCAAGTGTGAGTCGGACTCGCGCACCGAGGGTTCTGACCTTTGGAAAAAATCGGCGTCGGCGTGATCAATACAGGAAAAGTTTTTAACCAGTGCGCAAATTTTGACAAAATAAACTTGAACACTTTTTAACATGTAACTCCACTATTGTATTAGGAAACTGTGATGATAGTGTATATGTGGTGATAAATAAATAAAAAAAAAAAAAAACAAAGACATATTTTTCAGTTTGTTAGGACTTAGTACTAAAAAAAACCTGTATAGGTACATATCCATACCAGATTTCAGCTTTCTTGTACTGAGAACGCTTAGCTATGCCGCGGACAGACAGACAGTCATGGAGAAACTATAAGCGGGGTCAGCGGGGTGTCCACTATAAATACCAAAATAGTTCCCTGACTTTTTCCTGACCATTGTGGTAGCATTTCCCTGAACCAATATTGTCGTCTTATGGAAAATATTATAATAAGTATTTTGTTTTTAACCAGAGTATTATGTATATTTATGTTAAAGTTTAGATATGTGCATAGGTAGGAAACAATATATTAACTGTTTTGGAGTTAAAAACAATAAACAGTAAGCCAAGAAAACATCAGAGTAATATGAGTAAGAGCGCGAGCGAAGCGAGCGCGAATTTTTTTAGGAATATGAGCATCAATATTCTTAGAAATCATATTTGTACTTCATGACTTACTTTTCCCAGAAAATCCGTTACCACCGATTGCTTTCCTGATTTTCCAAATAGTGGACACCCTGATTCATAAGGTTTCCTTGATGCCTACAGAACCCTAAAAACTATAAATAGTAAGAGAGCAAAAAATAAAGGAACAAGAGTTAGAGCGCGAGCGTAGCGAGCGCGAAATTTTTTTAAATAATAGATATTTTAGATAATAATCCTTACTAATATTATAAATGCGAAAGTAACTATGTCTGTCTGTTTGTCGCGCTTTCACGCCAAAACTACTGAACCGATTTAAATGAAATTTGGTACACATATAGTCTAGAGCCTGAGAAAGGACACAGGCTGTTTACTCGAGTGCGCGAAGGAGTTCCCTCGGGATGAAACCGCGGGAAACAGCTAGTAACAATTTTATAATAATTGTATGCTTCGTTTTTGGGGGCCCCCGGTACAATGAGGACCTTGGGCACGGACCCCGAGTGCCCTTATAGTAAAAACGATACTGGAGGGGTACCACAACGCCCATTCTCCTTTGCCGGAAAATTGACGACAATTTTTTTTCTTGACAACTTTTGCATTCTAATGTATTGACATTAGAACGCGGAAAAACCCTAAATTGATACGACATTTGATGAAAAATTCAAGGAAACTTTTGTAAAGGAAACTTTGCTAAGCAAACTATGGTATTAGGGTAAGTAGGCCTCAAAGAGTGAGAGGATATAAAAAGGGCGCCTGCGGCGCCCCTTCAGATCCGGCGCCCTGGGCGGTCGCCCCACCTCGCCCTACCCTAACGCCGCTACTGTATAAAGTGCATGTAAAACTTTGGAATAGTCAGATTCGTAATTTCTAGGTTTCGAAGTTCGAATCTGCATACTCATAAATGAGATGCAGTTGCCTTAGCAAAGAAGCCACAATGACTTTTTACTAATATGTTCGGTGTATCAACTTAATAATATAAATAAAATTACCTGCAGCTTATTTAAAATATTAACATCATTTGTAATACAGTCTCACTCACTTTTAGGTCTTTAAACGTAATAGATTATTCAATTTTGGTTCTGTTGCTGTCAAAACTTAGGCCAATTTTAAGCTAATGGTTCGGCCAAAGCTGATGCCAAAGGTTTGGTCGGACACTTTACAGATGGATCAGAAACGTCGGACTAATTAACTGGCTTCCAGGCTCTCCTTACAAAACTAATATGATTTTCCTATACAAGTGAAGATGAGCTGAAGTTATTTGAGAAGCAGCAGATGTCGTAAAATGCAAATATGAAAAAAACTTGCGTGCATTTCTGTTAGAAGAGCTCAAAGTGTACACCAGTATGGCCTAAAAATTAACTCCTATAGTGCGATTTTGTCTGTCTGTCTGTCCATCTTTCACAGCGGATTAATTCAAGAATGCTAGTTGTCAGAATTTTTTCTTGAAACTTGTAACAATTCAGATCGATAAACATGTTTTGCAGATTAAAGAAATTGAAAATATTTTTGCTTTTCTGGCAAACGAAGTATGCAGTGGGGGTTGGAAATTTAAAATTAGTGTTTCGAAGTATTACTCAGACAGATGTTATTTGTATTTCTATTTTTATATCTTAGACATGCATATCAAAATACAATATGCGACTGTCCTTAGAATCTCTACATAATATTATGGTCACCCGTCAAAGTTCTTCAAAATATAAAATGACAACCGTGCGGTGTGCATTGCGGGGTCGCGGGGGGTAAGCTCAAGCTCCGCCCATTTGCTCAAGGTCATTGGCGGTAGTCGTCGTCTTAAAAATAAATAAATAACTTGGAATGGTGGCAATCATGTAGATTGCCTGCAACATCATTATGATGTGAAACAACTGGTCTTGGAGGTAAGACTGATTCGTATTCGTGATGACAAACAGCATGATACCCACCATTGCTGTCAGGCCGCCGTAGCTTCCGTGTGATTGTAAAATTCTGTGAATATCTAGGCAAATATAGGTCGCCCCCGGCAAAGATGGAATGACGATCTACAAAAGGCTGCAGGCAGAATTAAGATGCGTCTAACTGGAGATCTGGTTATATGGCAGAAGTTAGGTGGCCTATCCAACCGTGGACGTATATTAAATAGGCTGATGACGATGTGTGTTAATTCTACGTATACATATCTGCCGAGCTTCCCATGAGGGTCGCATTATTCTTTCAAAAGGTATTTAGAGCTTCTGAGTCTTATACTAAAATAGGGGCAGCAATTATTCAATGGCAAGTATTTCTCTTACAAAGCAAGTTATCTACAAACTATTTAACATAAAAAAGAAAGAATGAAACAAAACGCCGAAAATGAATCCTTTTTTGTCTTCGTTCGGATGAGCGAGCACGCCCGAAATTCGGATGCGTTCGAAAATTGAACATTTTAAATTATGAGTGCAAGAACGTTTCGATAATGGTATTGGCGTTTCAGACATTTGTTGTTGGCTGCCAACATTGGTTTGCCATGTGACGCCAATGTTTGTTACAGATGGATTTTTAACAAAATGAAATCTTAAACTTGGGCAAAATCGTGGCCCACTTTGTGGTGTGTTTTGTTTGCATATAAAACATTGCGTATAGCAGGTAAAATGTAACTTTCTGTTATTGAAAGATCTTCTGGAATCATTCCAGTTCGTTCAGGGATTAACTATAACATATGTATATAGCTTCCCCTTTTAGGGAAAAAAACGTTTATTGTAGTCTTAACCTGGTAAACGAAACTCATTAAGACAAATTGAATTCAATATCTGCCACTGTTGTTTGGCAGTCTTTATGACGATTACATAAAACTTTATACGTCATCATTTATACTTTTACATATTATCACAATACTCAATTATTTTCATACTTTAAGGTTTTTTATATTATCAAGACAAAGACATAATTATTAAGCATACCAAATATATTTAATAGCATAATTATTATGTTTTTTCATCTATTTGACAGATCATTGAACCAAAACATTGGAATTCAAAAAACATGAAACGAAAAGGTTATAATGTAAGGAGGATAATTTAACAACAATAATTAGCATTTTTTGTTATCCCATTACACATATTATACATATTTATGTTATACATATTTATTTTCACAAATAACGTCAGATTCATGTCACAGGCTTAATTCATCATTATCATATCAGCCTATCGCCGTCCACTGCTGAACGTAGGCCTCCCCCAAAGAGCGCCAACTATCCCGGTCTTGGGCAGGCTTAATTGCTCGATGTTAATAGTATAATTTAATATTGGCCTGTTTCTACGAATTATTTCTATAGCTGTAGGTATAAAATATTTTAAAAAGATTGACTGCCAGTTTAAAAAAAAATATAATTATCTGACACAAACTGTCAGATAATTATATTTTTTGATAATTACACTGAAAAAAATCCATACATTTTCGTACAATATATTAATAACATTTACTAATTTTTGCATTATTTTTTTTTGTAGGTATTATCATCAAGCGATCAAGCGGATTTGTTAATGCCATAATAAAATGAAAAAAGGTTATCTAATAATAAAAAGAAATCGGTAAATAATCGGAAATAGGAATGCATGACTGATTGAAATAAAACGAGACAGTCCTCAATTTGTCGCGGGAGATAAAGATGCAAATAGCTATCTTCCCGCGCTCTGTTCACAAGCAGTGATACAAATTGAAAATCCGAAAGACATCTTAACGACAAAAAATTAGGTTAAAGCAAACTATCTAGCATGCACTTCAAAGAATATTTTTTTCAAAGAAAACTAATGACCGTTTGCGACTCGAAAGAATCTGAAAATTTATCACGCGAATCCGACTCGACACATTCAAATTGATTAGTATTTTTATCACGTTTTGCTAAATCCCCTCGCGCGACAATCCTTTTAATTAAACATTAAAACATTCCTTGTCGCCTATTCCTGACTCCGAACGGATTTCAAACGTAAAACAGGCTTAATTACGCCTATTTCCCCCATAATTTACAACTGTAACTTTAGACCGTGAAAGCTGCCTTTTGCATATTTGTTACTAAAAAATTAAGTGTTTTTTTTTTCAGTTGTTGAGATTAATGCATTGCGCAATACGGTCGCGAAATATTTTTATGGTGGTGGACCGGCTAAAAATTATGGTATGTAGGTGGGGGGAGGGCCGGTCCACGCAAACTCGCTGCCATAACCTCTTTGGATGCCGCGACGGGCGACCGCGCGCTGTATCGCCGAGAACTCCGCATTCGAAATTCGAAAAAAATCGTTTCGAAAATTTATGTTGGTGTTGTGTGCGTGTGTGTGACTTGTATGTGGATTTTGATAATGGAGTTGTGTGTTGTGATGTTTTAAAGGAATCGCCGGTTCGTTCCATGGTGAGTAATTTTACATTCCGTCTTAGTTTCTGCGTTTTCTGCGTATTCAACTATAAATTAATGGAACTTTCTTTATTGGTGTAATATCTTCCTTTAAGGTACTATAAATATTTATTATATCGATGACTATAAATTTCATTATTTGTTATTTTATACATAAACACTATTAAATATGAAATGTAACACTATTAAGATTGGCTACACTAGTTCGGTTCAAATACTGGTTCTTACGATTTTATGAAGCTTTTGACAATAATGATTCCGTAGATATTTTATGATTCATAGATTATTCTACGGAGCTCATAAATTTTATGGGTTATAACAGGAAAATGTCAATGAAATACTTCGACTACGTAATTTTATCTACATGGAATTATTTTGTCGGTGAATAATTTTCGATAAAGTTATTCAGAAAAGGCAGAATTTCGTATGAATTTAATATACGTAAGACACATTGAGATAATCCTAAATAAGGTTACTCCAAAAACATTTATATAACAGTACCTACGTGAAACCATTTTACTGTGAAAATATACGTCTCGTTCCAAAACCTAGAAGGAATATTTATTCAAATTTCGTTTTCTCGCGCTGCTGAAAACGCCGTATTTGCGGGTGATAAATTATTTTTGAATTAATTTATTATACCTAGTAAATGAAAAGACAAGTATTTTTGCTGGAGCATTTTAGATTTAGTTTATATAAAGACACGTAGGCGGTCGTAGGCGGTTACGAAGGCTCGTAGCTCGTAGGTGACCTCTACGACTTGCTACGAAAATCGCTACGTCAAAAGTTCTTGTAAGAATAATGGCTGAACCACCTTATTCATGATTGCTCACTTCAATACGATTAATTTTTAGACATAAACATAGTTCAACTTTTTAAATATTCATTAAGATAACATAATTATTTTATGGTATTTTTTTTATTATACGCCTTATTTTATTCTCTTTTCTCTAATTCTATCTCGCCTAATTTGGTGCGTTGTCACGATCAAAACGATTTGTATTTTATTTGATTCGAATTTGATTTTCGTAGGATTTGGTTGCGGGAACCTTAAAAATGCCATTAAAATAGATTTAAGTAGATGGGACTGCAGCACAGTTACCTAATGCTAATTAATATATTTTCAATAAAAAAAGAATTATTCAACTTCAAATAAGCCTACGACTGTTAAATAGGGTAGTAATACAAGGATTAAATGTTATGGCTAAATATACTACTTTCTTTAAACAAATCTCGAGGAATATAATATGCATACTGAACTTTATTGTTCTTTCATAAGAAACAAAATTAATGGTTTAAGAAACTTAGTTCTCTTATAGATTAAGGCACCTTGTTTTATATATTATTAGGTAATTTATACTGTCATCTATAATAGATGTACTACATATAAAATCTGATTAATTATCCTAAGTTTTTTATACTACAGGATATCAAAATAAAAATAAAAAAAATCTCATCAAACGTTACGCAGTTATACCAATTATTATTATTGATCTATTTTTTTTTACAAAAATTTTCAAGCAAATGATTTTTTTTTGTTAAATATGCCATTCTTTATAATTATGTGAACAGAGCCAATTAATTGGAACGCCATTTATTTTAGACTCGACACATGTCGGTAACTCACGTGTTTTACGAGGCGACAACGTGTAGGGAACTATTTTTAGTTATTGTGTAGTGTAGTTATATGTATTCATAGAATTATTTATGTTGAGTAAAAACTAATAAACGTAAAGATTACATCTTTATTTTAGAATATGTCAGATATTTAGGTAATATATATTTCTGCTTAATTTTAAATTATAGCTCACATTTTTGGAAAGATAATTAACACTAGAGTTCGTCCACTGGTTGAATTGCGACCATTCTTTATTATTTTTTTTAAATACCTTCTGTACTTCTTCTCTATATGAACTATAAGTGTGCAAAATATCATACTTATCCATCCGCGTTATTTTCGTTCGTTCGTACAAAGTTTTTGCTTAAGTTTTAATATATAGATATTACATTCAGACACTTGTATTATTTTAGGATTGTTATTGGACTAAACTGAAGGCTCGGGTTTGTTTTAAAAACATTATGTTCGAAAATTTAATTGGCCGATAATTAATATATCATTATCGGCCAATATATATTCCGCGGCTGGGCACAGGCTTCTTCTACAGAGAAGACATAAGCACCTTTAGTCATTGACGTCTAAGATATACTTAGAAAGTACATAATTATGACTTTAGAAAAGTCACATTGGTACTTATCAGGATTCGAACCCGTACACGAGATGCAGGTACCTTTACTACTAAGCCACCACGGCTTTTGCATACATGATATTAGCAAGAATACTTTTGCATGACCCTTCGCTTAGAATGTTTACAGTCGATCGGTCTAAACATATTGAATTAGAAATCTCTCAGCTATTTGACTACATTGAATTTGTAAATACCCTCACTGAAACTTTCTGTTAACAAGGCTTTTTGAGGCCCCAACATACATAATCTATTCGTCGAAACAGAACCGACCCATTAGTTTACGAATTAGCCTAAACCGTCTGAAGTTTCGATAACTTTGTTTTATGTTTGGGTATAAAAACCAAATGTTGTTTTTGCCGATAGAGAGTACGCGAATACCAAAACACTGTCGAATAACATGCTACTTAGATAACACAACACGATCGCGTAATAAACAAAATATACGCAATTCTTACCCTCGGTACGTTTTTCTCGTATCTTCGAAATATTAACACCAAAGAGTATACATCATTTCTTTTCTTGGTTCTGCGTGTATTTACATATTTTCTTATCTTTTTCTTTGAACGGCGAGCAAATACAGTTGTATAAGCTAAATGCGTTGCCAGAAATTTTGCATACAATTTATATTACGTTTTTAATTAAATATTCTCTTGGCCTATTTTCAAGGGATCTTTTGTATTCTGTAACGGTTTAAATGTTGTGTTTTTTTATATTTGCGGAAACGTGTGGTAGATTTTTTTAACCCTCTAACTCCTTCTTGAAATATTATATATTACATTAAAAACGCTTTATTACTCAAAAGTAAGTGCCTTTTGAGTAAAAAATACTTTTTTCAAATTGATGTGAAAATCGTGAATTTTTAAATCTCATATCGGACATCGTAATTTAAATCTACTTACCAGAAATAATAGCCCAAACGCCGCCGAGGAGCAAAAACACCAGTTCAATTTAAAACGATTCAAAGAGAAATGATTTACGATAACCGATTCAGATAATCGGTTTAGATAAAAAAATCGTGGCGGCTTTAATTTAGTTTGGAGAGCGCTGTCAGGTCAATCGCGTTTTAGTTTGAGTTCGGGCTTTGCGACTCGAAGGACTCATTCGGTATGAGCTATCCGTTCACCGCTCCACAAATGGTCCTATTAGCCGCGCTCATACAAATATTTGGTGGAGGATTTTTCATGATCGCTGTTAGGGTTCGGCCTCACAATGGGTAGGTGTGTTTGCTTAAACATTTTTGTGACAGGTTTAGGGATAATAATTTGAAAAATACGGATCATTCTTTGTTATAAGTCCGTAAAGTTTGGTATGAAATTTTATCACTGCCTTGGCTTTTGTCATCCTAAAAGCAGGAACAACGTAAACGGGTTTCATTTTACATCACGTGTATAAATATATATATAGTATATATGAAAACACAATACAATAATATATTTATATTTTCTTTAATGCTAATATTTAATCCAAGAAATTAAAAAATGATTATGTTTTTGCATTTTTAGTAACATAATTGTTACTTTCAACTTTAAAAATAACAATTAAATTCTACTTTACAATAGAATACAAAACCTTGATGGTGTTGCATAAATATTGTTTTAAAATGGTACACATTGCAAAACAATAGAAATTCCCAATAATGAATAAAACTTTTTTCTTGCATTGACAAAAAAAACAAACCAGGCTTTTGCTGAATGTAAAATGTTTTTCAGAAATGCTAACGAGCCGACAACGCGTTAATACTTAATAAAATTTACCATTTATTAATTCAGTTTCGGGCTTTCAGATTAACCAGCGCTTCGATTGAAGTCCGATTACTTCGTTAAGTCCAATGGTTCGGTCTAGCGCTTTACGAATTCCCCTTTTGCTGTCAATTTACGTAAAAAAAACTTTATTTCCTTATGATGATGTAAACGAAAATAATACATGGAATTGAATAGTATCTTTATCTGTTAACTTTCGAACATTTTATCGTTATATACTTTGTAAAAATCGGTATATTATTATAACTTTTAGATTTAAGAGACAAGCAAAACCATTGTTATTTATAGCCAATCAATCAGATTATTGGCTATCAAACAATCCAGCCGGGATAAAAAACTTTTTACCAATATTCTTTAGTACCTCGTATAAAAATACAACTTACCTCCATTGATTTGGAAGATTCAAATATCCTTAGTTATTTGAATGTGTGCAATCTAAAAATAAATCTTCAGAGTAGTCTAATTTTTAGTTCAGTTTAGATAGCCCTTAGCCACACCAGGCTTTGGTTCTCAGACTGGCTTCTGACTACCCATTATGACTGTTAAAGATCTACAAATGACAACTAGGACCAACGGCTTAACATACTATCCGGGGAGTCTCAGTATGACAAAGATGGTCAGTCATCAAGGGATCGACTGCGCCAAGCGTAGCTTAACCTTTGATCGATCGAACCGTGCGGCTTTTACTTAGCCACGAGCTCTTCACGCCCTACTAAATAAATTTTCTTATTATGCCATCAACATATCTCTCAATGCATCCTAATAAGCTTTTGGTTCCCTCCTGTAATATGGACACGGCGATTTCGATTTTATGCGCCATCCAGGTGTCACCCTTAAACGAAATTAAGCGATTCCGCAATTTTTACGATTGCCTCGCTTTCAAACCGTGTATGTAAATTGGTGTGCAAATATTTTGCAGTTCTGCGGTAGAGTGACAGGCAATTAATGCAATTGTGTGTTTTAAAAATAATATTTAAACGTAAACGATTTTTAATGGTATATGCCATTGTGATTGTGCATTTTATACGACACTTAAAAATAGAATGAATTTTACTTTTAATAAACGTATTTTTTACTCCATTGCATACTGTTTTTAATCATCAAATAATAAGATATAAAAATACCTATCATATTATCGTAAAAAATAATGAGACACATTACGAATGAGTCACGTCGTTCTAAATTGAAAAAAGTAATACCATTATTTTTGCTTCTTATTCAAATACATTTCAAATATGGAATTGGAAAAAATACATTTGTATCCCACCTGTACCATAACCTCTTTTTTCCATTTAGCTTATCTGCCTGAAATCTTAACCCAGTCTGTATACGGCATGATGCTTAAAGATAACTAGTACGTCAACAAACAGACTTCTGTAAACAAACTAGTTAACTAGTATGCGTCGGGTTTTGCTTACTGCCTTATAAAGGAGGGTGGTAACATATGCTTTGACTGAAAAGGCAGGAGTAACGATGTGTAGTGTACCTATTGAATTCAATGCTGTTTTCCACTGAACTTTGAAACGTGACGTTTGTTTGAGCATTTAGAAATTTGACGCTATTAGATTTGCTAGCCGTAATTTCGCATATGTGATGATTAACCCATTAGAAGTCACCGTACTCAAATGAGTACAGCCATATCCAAGTGTCAATTACAGACCTCGTAAAGTTAATGTTGGTAACCTTTTTTTATTTTGATTCATTGCAACACTATTCAAGTAAATCTTCAAATATTACGCGGGAACGGTCACATTTTTTGACAAAAAGTGTCAGTTGAAGTTTTGCCACGAAAACACTGAAGAGGTAAGTGAATATTTTTTTTATTTTTTTTTATAATTACTGCGTATAAGTTTCTTTTTCCATTTCATTTGTGTAAAATACATATCAGAGTAAGTTATGAGGAATATTATAATTAGTTATTTACTATTCAAATAAAACTAGAGTCATATAAATGTTACTGTACTCGATTGAGTACACTGACAACATACGTAAGTAAAATAACTGTTTTATTTTTTCAGATACCTTGCAATGAAGAAACAGCATTTTACAGCTCAAAAGAGCTATAAGGGGCTTGAAGAAGCTATTGAAGCCGTTTTACAGAATAGCGATGATGATGAGTGTGACTTGGCTATCATACCACCTGATCCAAGTGTGTTGACAGATGAAGAGGAAGGTGCCGATGAGGATATGGCGGCGTGTTTCATACCGCAAGATGTACCTGGTACTATTGAGGTATTTATGAACAGAGAGGATAGAGGTGGCGAAGATATTTCATGCGACGACAGTGATGATGAACCGTTGGCGTCAAAAAGAAGACGACAGGATGCTACCAGACAATCTACTCCGATTTCGAACCCAACCTGGCGGAAATGCACTCCTTCATACTCTTCAATTTCTGAGAGTACTTCCGAAGTTTGTGACAGGAAGCGTGCTATTTGTGAAGAGCTAAAAGGCCTCAACCCAGTACAAATATTTGAAAAATTAGTTGATAATTATATTATTGATATGATTATATCTAACAGCAAACTATATGCTAATCAACACAATAGACATGACTTTCAACTGGATTCCTCTGATTTAAAAAAGTTTTTAGGGATTTTGATATTATCTGGGTACCATAAACTACCTCGAGAACCCATGTACTGGTCTCTAGATGAAGATATAGGCATAGAATTGGTCGGCAAAGCCATGTCGAGACATAGGTTTCGTGATATAAAAAGAAACCTTCATCTTGTAGACAACGACTTAGCAGCGACGTCACACGATAAAATGTTCAAAGTGAGACCCTTGGCAGACAAACTTATGCAGAAGTTTTTACAGTGGAAAGTGTTTCATGATAGTATCTCTGTCGACGAATCAATGGTGAAATACTATGGTCATCATCCCTCCAAACAATTCATTCGTGGGAAACCAGTCCGTTTTGGATATAAGAATTGGGTAGCGGCCAGTTCAACCGGATACTGTTACTCATTCGATTTTTACTGCGGAAAATCGCAAACACCGACTTCTGATCCTTTGGGTTCTCGCGTAGTCAAATATGTATTGGAGAAACTAAATTGTACCCCAGCTAATCATGAAGTCTTTTTTGATAACTTTTTTACAAGTTACGATCTTTTGCTAGATTTGAAAAGCCTAGGCTACCGTGCTACGGGAACAGTACGGGAAAATAGGACAAAAAAATGTCCACTGACAAGCCTAAAAGAAATGAAAAAGAAAGAACGTGCCACTTATGACTATAGGTTTGACAAGACAGGTGAACTCCTATTAGTAAGGTGGAAAGATAACAGTGTATGTACAATGGCTACCAACTACGACACTATAGAACCGCTAGGGACAGTCAAGCGATGGTGTCCAATAAAGAAGGAGAAGATAGACGTAGCGATACCACGTTTATTCCAAACGTATAATAAAAATATGGGAGGTGTGGATGAACTCGACCAGTCTGTCTCATTATATAGAATTGCTGTATACGGCAAAAAGTGGTGGTGGGTGTTATTTACTTACTTGTTAGACGTGACTGTTGCTAATGCCTGGCGTTTACATGTAATGAGTAATGATAATTCAATGGATCAACTCATGTTCCGCCGTCATATTGCACGATATTATCTACGCCAAGGAGAACAAAGAAAATCGCGCCAGGCTGCGTCTATAGTCGATGGCCTTCCTCAAGATGGAGTAGGACACTATCCTATCAAAATTGAAAAACAGCTACGGTGTGTCCTTTGCCATTCAAGAGTGCGTTGGCAGTGTAAGAAGTGCCTAAAAACACTTTGTGTCGAAAAGGCCTGTTTTGAAACTTTTCATACTTAGGACGTCAGTGTACTCATTTGAGTACACCCCTGTAATTTCATGAAAACTATATATTTTTTTTATATCTTGTATTTTGTGTTTCCTTTATCTTATTTCAATATGAAAATAAAGATAATTTAATAGAATAAATGGGTACTTTTTATTTGACCTCTAATGGGTTGATTTATTGCAGTTTTAGCAAGAAATAAATAAGTACTTATTTCTTACGATTTAGACAAGGGTGTATTATTTATGAATCAGTTTTGAAAATGTCATATTTTAATTAGATAAATATATATTAACTTTAGTTCCCACAGAACACGCAACGCGAAATTAGTTTGTCTGTAACGCTTTGCCAGTAAAACGCTGGACCGATTCGGATGAAATTTAGTATGGAGATAGATTAAAACCCGGGGAAGGGGAAAACATAGTCTTTATCCAGTTGCATGAAATAGTTTCCTCAAAATGCGAGTGAAACCGCAAAAAACAGCAAGTGAAATATATAAGTACATTACTTAGTGAGCCCTCTTCATTTCAATCTTCAAGGCGATATAAAACCTCCATAGAAAATGTTCCATCATCACAAAAACGTTGTTAACAGAATAATGATGTCGATCATTTTTCCACGTTCCTTTTTGTCGATTTTTCATTTTTATGGTTACGAACCAAACAATAACTTGATTATGGGATAAAACATCGTAATTGCTATCTGTATTAAGTAAAGTACATCTTCCTACGTATAATTTAGAAAATTTACTTCCATAAAAATGCGGGTTTTCATCGTTTAAGGTTTAATAAGGCAAGCATTTTGTTTGCGGTTAGAGTTTTTGAGTTATTTTTAGATGAGCTTATCCTCTTAGGTATGGTCTGGGGTTATTTAAAAGGTAGTTATTTTTTAGTGTTCAAATAACTCGGTCAGTAAATAAATGCGTAACTACTGTTGTTTTGGGAATTATTCTTTTTGATAAATTATATTAATATTGCAAATATTATAAATTCGAAAGTGAGTTTGTTTGTTGCGCTTGTATGGTAAAACGGCCGAACGGATTTGGATGATATTTGCTATGGAGATAGACAAGACTTGCAATACGGTTATAGGTTTTTTACCTGGGTGCGTAAGTTACTCTCTTGGGAATCGGTTGAAACCGACTAAAAACTCATTATTATTCTTATGATTTAGACACGTTCCAACTAATTTAACTTTTTTATGGCCATGGTAAGAAACAACTGAATATTATTTCCTAATATACCTTTCCCGAGCTAGTTAACAACGCTTGTTACATAGTACCAATTTGTTTGCTCATAGAAGGTACTGTCGAAACTACTGCAGTGTGGCCAACGAAAACTGGCAAGCACCGCCGCCGGCGCTCTGAAGTTAAACAGAGTGGAGCCAAAATGAACTTTATCTGAAAACGTAAAGGAATACTGCCTTTCAATAACAGATGCTTTGTTTTTATTGTTAATTACTGTGTAAGTTGTACTGTATTCAAAAGAATGAGTTTAACGCCCCATTGCGCAGCTTCTGAATAAGAATTATTTAATAGATTAATTTACTCATAAATAATTTACTCATAAATTGAAACGTTGTTTGCATGAAATTATCTGGGGAATAAGTTCAGTCGGTACATATTTTAAAAAATTGAAAAATGAACCTAAAATATTTTTGGGATGTTAACAGACATATTTTAGACTTAACAAAAATATTCATGCATAGATTAGAAATAAATAAGTTTAACTTTGTTTTCTGTATGAATAATATAAATTGAAAAGAACATTAATTGTCTTGCTAACATAATGTAATTACATAATGTAATGCCTATTATAAAGACATATGGCTTGTAAATTATCGTATGTAGATCGTAATCCCTGAGAGCTATATACCATTTTTAACCGACAAAACAAAACGGAGGATTTTTACAAGTCAAGGCAAATATTGTTTATATATGCACAAAACGCGAGCAATACTAGATGCTGGAATAAAATCAATCTCCAATTTACCAAAATAGTTTATCTCGCACTTGACCGATTCTTTTACTGAAAGATTATCTAGTTAGCCACAGATGGCCTCCAGTTGCTGGGTAACTCGGACGCAGATGGCTCTCAGCTGGACTATAAATATACCAAACAAGAGCGGCTAAAGACGGCACATAAAAGAATAAGAGACTTAGACACGAGCACGGCTTGCAGTGCTAAATGGGAATTGTTACAATACATTTATTTATTTATTGCACAATGCACACACAGTTATAGGCTTGGCTTATAACTAATGGATACATAACCCTGTTAGGGCGCAGCAAATTAACTTAAAACTAAAATATTGCAATTATCCACCTTCTTATTATAATTCTATTATATATAACACATATAATAGGAACTAAACAACATACCATTTACATATTAATTTTATTTATATAGCTTGACAATATAGAATAAAGTAACATTTTTATCTTCCATAAACTCTTGAATACTATAATAAGTTTTTTCTAAGAGTAATGATTTCAATATTGATTTAAAGCAATATTGAAGACACATAGTTTTTCAATTCTCTTCAAATATATATTAGAGATATAGACTACAGATTCTGTCCAAATCAAATACATTCTATTAATGAGAATATTTCTAAGGATTTATGAGGGATTATATAACTACTAATTGGATTTAGGCTCGTAGTAATAGCCATGCGGATCGATAGATTATCAAGGTTAAGCTGCGCTAGCCGTAGTCAGTCCATGGATGGGTGACAAGATCCCTACGTGCCTCGGAGAGCACGTAAAGCTGTCGGTCATCCGCCCAGTTGTGTTGGGTTGCCAACGAGGTAATAGAGAGTGCACGTCCGGTGTCTGCGCTTGTGCACTATAATATCTCCTGCGTGCCTGACTAGTCTTCATTGAGATTGGTTGCCATGGCTCTGATCGATGATTCTCTGGAGAGATTATGTATATTAATTGGATGAAATGTACACACATAGCTAGTTTACAACCTGAATTAAAACGTACTTTTTATTCGGGTTCGCGGAGTATTTCGCGGATCTGGGTGAAACCACGAAAAATAAGAAGTATACAGTACGTAGATAGGATAATAAAAAAAAAAACTGAAATCGGTCCACTAGAACAAAAGATTACCTATTTATACATATAAAATGCTTTGTCCTGAATGAGTGACGGATCAACGCACAGCCTAAACCGCTGATCGTAGAGACCTGAAACTTGGAGGGTGTGTTCTTTGTATGACGTAGGCATCCGATAAGAAAGGATTTTTCGAAATTATGTATAAATAAGCGGGTGAAAAAGAAGGGCAAAGTTGGCATGAAACTCTGTCATTTTTAATTCGTATAGCCCACGCGGGCGTGCCGCTGGCAGCAAGCGAGGCACACATAAACTTTATTTCTTAATAAGTATAGAATAAAGAAAAAAACACACATATTTCCTGTTATTACCAAGAATATTCTATTATACATATTATGACTACTGTATTCCAGGTTCAATTATCGTGTCACATTTCGTTTATGGCAATTCCACGAAAATCCATGATTGCCAGTATATATGTATATGGATTTAATTTACTAGAATTAATATCACCCAACTCAAATATAATAGACTTTACGTAACTAAATTATTGGCCTATTTACAATCCTACTATTTGTTTAAAACTTCTTCTCATACAAAGAAGGCATGAGCATTGATCACCGCTTGCTTAAGGTGGATTGGCAATTTCAGACTTTTAAGCTCAGGTTTTCTCACGATGATTTTCTTTCACAGTTAGTCATCGGTGTTTAAGATACAATTAAAAAAACCAGATTTCGAACCCTCCCACATTCGTATATGAGATACGTGCCTTTACTACTAAGCCGCCATAACAATTTATTTATTATTTATTACAGTATCGTTTAAATTAATTCCAACCTATCTTTTGCTTTAATAACAGCCAAACATAAATCAAAAATTTCAAATAAAAATAATCTGATCATTTCGTGGTGAAGGAAAATATTTTATTGTAATAAAATTGAAGGTGAATAATTAAAATCGATACGACGTTAAAATAGGTCAAGTATACACTTCCGTGGCAAGTTTAATTGTCAACCAGACCCCATAGAACAATAATTAAAAAACTTTATCGTTTGGCGAAACGGACTGTCGCGAGCAGCCATTATTTTTTCTGATTGTAAATGATTGCGTCTTACATTTTATTTTTATTTATACTTAATGTTATTTAATCTGTGAATAAAACAAGTACGAAAGTGACATTGTTTATTTGTTTGCTACGCTTTCACAGTAAACCAGCTGAACCGATTTGGATGAAATTCTATTATTTTTGGATGAAATTTTATTATTGGACTAGCTTCTGCCAGCGACTTCGTCCGCGTGGAATAGTGGTGCTCCGCTCCTATTGGTCTTAGCGTGATGATATATAGCCTATAGCCTTTCTCGATAAATGGACTATCTAACACTGAAAGAATTTTTCAAATCGGACCAGCGGTTCCTGAGATTAGCGCGTTTAAACAAAATGACAACATTTCCCTTCACTGCTCTGCTCCTATTGATTGTAGCGTGATGAAAAGTATACTATAACCAGCTCAGGAGTATGACAAATAATTGTACCAAGTTTCGTTAAAATCCGTCGAGTAGTTTTTGTTTCTATAGAGTTTATACAGACAGACAGACAGACAGACAAAAAATTTACTGATTGCATTTTTGGCATCAGTATCGATCCCTAATCACCCCCTGATAGTTATTTTGGAAATATATTTCATGTACAGAATTGACCTCTCTACAGATTTATTATAAGTAGGTATAGAATAGATGAATTTGGCTTTTATAGGCTATTTTTTATCCCGATGCACTAAGTAGTTCCCTCGGGACGCGGATGAAACAGCGAGCAACAGTTAGTTTGTAAAAAAACCCTAATAAAAAATAGAAAAGCCACCCTCATTTATACATACATGAGGGTGGCCTTTCTATATACGAGTTCCACATAATATTAAAATTTATGTTTTAACTTCGCAATGACATTAAATACAGAATCTTCTAAAATACTGTCAGCGCCCGGAAACTGAGTTTTCCGCTCCAATAAAGTGATGTGAAATAAAACCCCACATACAGGGGGTCGTGCTATGATTAATTACCGAACTTCATGAGCGTTGACACCGCCAACCTTATGACAGTGTCGCCTAATTATTTTTGGAGGTTTTCAAAACTTCCTTGAGATTGTAAACTGGGTTTTCAAACCACCCTTGTTAAGAACTTTTGATCACCTTTTTATGTAAATATTTCAGAAGCTCGTCAGACAGCGTTAGGAGCCCCTTGTCAAATGTTTGATGTTGGGTGAAATATGATGTATAGTATGTTGTGAGGTAATAAATAGGCGGCTTGTCTAATATATTGTGTCTTATAATAAAATTGATAAGCTTAGAAAATTCTGTGCTCTTCTGAAATTTCATTTTATAACTTTTGATTTTTAATAATAAAAAAATCACTTCCCATATAAATTGGTCGATCTGAAAAAAACACATTCCATAGAAAGTGAATTCTTTTTTGGTGAATTTTACAAACTCGTTTACCATAAGCTGTTAGTTTCGGTGGTAATAATCAAGACCTATAGCTCATCCCGCGTTCATCTTGTCAGCTTGTTTATCTGAAGTATAGGTATTCTGAAGTCTTAGGCCTTACTGAACGTCTGATTATATGACGGACTACTGAGCCCATCGGCTATCAGAACGTATCATACTGGCGCAAAATATTCTCGCCTACAAATTGTTGACAGTCCGGCCATGGCACGCTCCGGTGTCGGTCGACGACAGAATGGCATATCGAGCTAACACACCTTTCTATATTTTTTTTTACCTGATACGTTTCGAGCAAAGTGTTGTACACTCTTTTGAAGTTCCGAGTTTGTTTTATATTTCATCGTCCAACTTGGGTTTAATAAACTTAAAAGGTATAACTATCAGTTTTTAGCTCAAACTTGTGTAAGTTTATCAGACTAAATGGGGTCGTTCTAGTATCTATACTAATATTATAAAACTGAAGAGTTTGTTTGTTTGAACGTGCTAATCTCAGGAACCGCTCGTCCGACTTGAAAAATTCTTTCAGGATAGCCCATTTATCGAGGAAGGCTATAGGCTATATATCATCACGCTAAGACCAATAGGAGCGGAGCACTACTATTCCACGCGGACGAAGTAGCGAGCAGAATTAGTGGATAAATTGCTTTAGCAAATATCTTCGTTCTTAGTTTTTGATACTGTATATTCTTCTTATTTAGTGGGCTGTAAGTTTTACTAGCCTGGTAAGCGCTAGTGTTAGAGTTTTCTCAAGCTGCCTGACGGCCTCTGACATGGAATTATAACAATAACTACTATCAAGATAACAGCCGAGGATGTGGGCTTTGTGTGCCCTCCTAAGCACGGAGGTATAACACCACCAACTTCCTGACTCCGGGCCGCTTTTGGTGAATTTTTCCAAAATCCACAAAGCGATGTCGGTTTCGATTTCCCGAATAGTATCCGAAACCCCGCTTACAGCAGTTCGTTATATGACCACTAGATCAACGATATAGTCATACTGTATATTAAGACTTTCTTTACTATGTAGATGGTTGTTTTTATATGGGATGCTTGTGGTCAAATTCAAAGTGAAAATTTATGATGTTGTATAAATATCTAATTTCAAAGCGACAGTGCGCTAATGGTTGCCTTTGGGTCATTGATCATCAAAAGAAATAGAAAGCATTAACCGAAATGAATGCATTAGATAGTTAATTAAAAAAGTATTTCCGTCTAATTAAGTGCTAGTCTCAGAATTAACTTTTATTCATGAAAATAACGTACGCTAGACCTTTATTTAATACTTCTCGCAGTTTCCCCGGCATCCTGAGATAACTACCTAATACACCCAGGTATAAGGTATTTTATATTTTAGTCTAGGTTATAAACTATGTCTCTACCAAATTTCATACAAATCGATTCAGTAGTTTTTACGTGAAAGAGTTACAAATATACGTACATACATCCTCTCAGACTTTCGCATTTATAATATTTGTAGGATCGTTATTACCGAAGGGCAATTTTAATTGTTTGATTAGGCGTCAGATACTGTTGATTTAAGCTTTGATCTTTACAATCCGTTATTAATTATTATATCAACAGGATCTGGAGGAAACCATAGCTTATTTGTAAATTGGTCTTTTTGTTACAATTTTCTTTACATACAATTTGTAATTCTATCTACACTAATATTATAAAGAGGAAAACTTTGTTTGTTTGTTTGTTTGTAATGAATAGGCTCAAAAACTACTGGACCTATTTTAAAAATTCTTTCACCATTCGAAAGCTACATTATTCACGAGTAACATAGGCTAAATTTTATTTTGGAAAAAAATAGGGTTCCGTAAGATATTTGGGTTTTTCGGATACAAGGTGTAAAAGATCAACCAGAAAAGTTCTTTCACCGTTAGAAAGCTACATCTTTACGAAGTGTCATTGGCTATTATTATTTCCAGAAATAATTAAGGATCCCTACTAAAACTTGAATAATGTAACCCAAGGTGTAAAAAAAAATACCACGTGGGCGAAGCCGCGGGCGGAAAGTTATCGCTTATATCTTAGGTTTAGGTCCCGACAGATTTATTTTATAAATCCTAACTATTAATATAAATGCGAAAGTGAGTTTGTTTGTTACGCTTTCACGGTTACTGAACTCATTTGACGTCTAATTATTTTGTACCGCAAATATTGTATAAATATTTTAATCATCAAAATTTACTCAAGTTACACCAATAAGGAAAGCGATAAAGATTATGTTCCTACTAAACTAATTAATTACTTTCAGTAAGTTTTGACAGTTCTATTATCCCAAGAAAAGATGATTGAGCCATTATGGAGATTCTTTGTACACAAAAACTTTTTTATCACCGTAAGCTATGTGCAGATACTAAATCATACCCATTTTAAATATTATTTATGGCTAAATTTAAGCATTATAAACTTTTCTTTTTAAATATTTAACCACTAAATTACAAGCCTTCTGATTTTTGTCTTAATTAGGGTCCTGTGATACGGACCTATCAATGGGAGTTTGTGTTTAGAATGGTTTCCCCATTGTAAACACAAGTACAAAAAGATTGAAAAAAATAGTATTGTCGGAACGTAGTAGATCTGTTACGTCAGTGATCACAAATTGCGTGCCACAATGATTTGAAGAAGATGTATAAAGAAATAGATTCGTAATTCTTTTTAAAAATAAAAAAATAGGTAAATTTACAGTGACACATAAGGGGACTTAAAGGACAAAAAACTCAGCATTAGACGGCCAACAATAGGTGTACCTACCACACTTAGTCTACCTCAAACTACTAATTATAGCACTTTTTAATTAGTTAAAACGAGAGCTTTGTTAATTAAAAACTTACACAAAGGCAGAATTTCGGGAACAGGCTACAAGCAAAAATATTTTAAAATTAGAAATGAGAAAAATATTTAATTAAGGACTGTATAAAGTTTTTAAAATTGCCTTTCCCTGCTTTGTTTTTAAAGAGGCATCTAATTTCTGAACGAGACATAATTCAACGGCTTCTGTAGAAATTAATTTGAAATTTTGATTTCCTAAAGTTATCCAAGGGGCAATGGCAATGGAAAGGGCAATACTCTGAGAGAGCGAAACAGAAGTATGAAGATTTGTGAGAACCAAGGTGACTGACATAGGAATTGCCTGACTTTAGTGGTTAGTTGGTTCATTGGGTAAAAAAGTACTGTTATTTGGTATCAGCGCAATATGTTTCTCTGTTTCATTCTTCCCTGTCAGCTTCAATTCAGAAGCAATAACAATTACTCAATTGTTCTCCACACCATCCTTCACAAAATGCACTTATTTATCGCTTATTTGATCTACCTCGTCAAATATTTATTCACGCACCTCGCTTAGGCACATGCGATTAAAATGATGTAGGTACATATTATTCCTTTCAAATTCTTCTTTTTTAAAAAATAAATGAGTGTAACTGACATAGAATCACCGGCATTCGTTACAGTTGACCGATTTTTAAAGCAGTTCCAAATGTTTCGCTCTGTCTAGCGTAAACTGAACAACTAAAAAATGACAACACTGACTATTTTGACGGCTCCCGGACTTGGATGACTGCCAGCTCTGTGTGCGGATCAACCATTATACAGTTAAACTAGTACTAAATCTCTATTAAATCATTCGGTTTCAATGTTAAAAAATGATGTAAATCATGAGTATATTTAGAATAGGTCATGGTTTTATGAGTCATTGTCTTTGCGGAACATAATTTAAAATTCAGTCTACACTGCACTGGGGTAAATCCACTTAAATCATGGGTTTACAAGTTTAATGAAAGTGTTGCAACTATTCATATAAGAGACTAGGTTTCCGCCTGCGGCTACGCCCGCATGGACATTTTTTTACACCTTGGGTTACATTATTCAAGTGTTAGTAGGGATCCCTAATTATTTCTGAAAATAAATATAGCCTATGACACTTCGTAAAGATGTAGCTTTCTAACGGTGGAAGAATTTTTTAAATCGGTCCAGTAGTTTTTGAGTAAAAACCCTACAAACAAACCTACAAACAAATCTTTCCTCTTTATTTGATATCCTCTTTTCTATATATGAAATGAGGCACTTTTGAACTTTAAAAAAATGGATCTCAAAACACTCCTCCCCTTCCTTCTTGGCACTGTTTATGTGTTTATGATGGCACTCATAAGATAAGTTACACTTAGGTACAGCCAAAGAGTTGTGGCCGCTCTAATTTAAGCCATTTGGCTGTAAAAAATACGCCATTGCACAGCCAAAGGCTAACTTCAGAGCGGCCATGACTCTTCGGTTGTAATATACAAACCATATTGCGCGTGGCATAAAGAGTAACAAATATCCATCCGTCGTCACAATCTTTCGTATTTATAATATTAAGTGGGATGGGATGATATTTCTAAAATACTAGCCATTTCCCACGGCGTAACTTCCATCCCGAGGGAACTATTTCAGGCACCCGGATAAAAGTAGCCAATAACCAGGATCCTATTTCTATACCTTTATCTAAACTAATTAAGCTGTGTTACCTAAAAAATATTACAAACAAATGAACTCACATTCGCATTTATAATATTGATCACGATAATGCCAGTTTTTCCAGATGGGTTAAGCAGATAAAGTATATTGGCCGGTTGCACCAAACTTTTAATCATTTTTACTTTTAGGAATATTACAAAACATGATATCAATAATTACCTTACTTTTAATATTTTTATGTTATCAATATATAGATATATTAAAAAATAAAAAAATAAGTAAAAAAATAACATAAATTCTAAGACGAAAAATATGAAATGGTACTTACAAAAAATATTCAATTTTATCCTTCATTTTGACAGATCTTGAATGAAAGTTCTTCTGTTTGACGTTTATGTAGCATGATTTTTTTTTGGTGTTAACCGCCTGCTAAATGTTAACGATGAGATAACTATAACTTTCAGGTTAAAAATAGTGTTAGGTTCAGGTCTTTGGTTTCTTTAGACTTACAGATCTCGGTACTACTAGGATTGCTATGAATTGATACCACGATATTGTGAAAACAAGATTTCCCTCAGGACCTGAGAGTCTTGTACTTGCTGCCTTGCGTAAAATTTTGAGCAGACTAAAAAATATTACAGAGCAACCATGTGAGCGTTTAACAAAAAAAAAACCGTTTAATCTTTACTGTTATTACAGATTAATTTCTACGTAGATAAGATCAATATTTTTTGTAAAATGAAAAAATGATGACTAACTTCAAGCTAGTTGAAAAGAGTTGATTTGAAAAGATATTAATGAATCTTTTTAGTATCGATATAATTAGAGATGATCATTAGGTAAAAGACTTTTTTCTTTCTTGTTTTTACTTCGAATCTAGCAACTAATTGGATCTTTCACAAGAGCTCTAAAAAGCTTGATTAAAACATATTTTTTGCCATAAATTTATATAATTTTAAGCGGAAATAATTTCATTTGTTCGATTGCTTCTAAATAATATTAAAATTAAACAAATATAAACCAACTAATATATTTTTTTTCTCTTAACTATTCGGGAACCCTGCATAGCGTGTTTGCGTGTTACCGTTAGTAGGTATTGTTTTAACAGTTTTTTTTTATATTTTTAATCGCACTACTTAATTTAACTATGCCAAAGCACAAACAAATAAGTCAAAACAGAATAGAACTCATTTTGTCACAGCACCATAATCCTAACATAACTAATGCATAAAAATAAAGTGGTGTCTGTTTGTTTGATAAACTTTCACAATTTTATAGATTAATGGATTTGTTTCAAAGTTTCCAAGTATTTTTATGAGAGTCCAAAGAAAAGTATTCATAAAATAGGTACCATCAGATATTAACGATTATTTGTTTTTACAAAATATGGTTCAATGAACGTGGAAGAAAAAAATATATTTAAATTCTTGAACCTTTCAGTATAAAATGTGGTTTGACAATAGGTATATATCACCAATTTAAATATATAAACAAATAAACTTATTAAAACAATACTTAAAATCTAAAGTACTTAAATTAAATCCAGAAGCTTTAGAACACACTTCTATCAAAGCCGAGAGACTTAGAAATAAAATCCCAACACTCGCAGCGTTCAATTTAAGACCAGCAAAAATGGCGTGTTAAAACTCAAAGCGGTTGAGCCAAAGTCAATTAGTGCTGTAGATTTATACAGTCAATAAAAGATTAACCCGTCCGCCGCCGCGGCCTAATTGGGTAAGCGCGGCGCATGTGTATGGCAAAACACCGCAGTACGGGGTAAAAGGCGGTTTCTTAAATAACTGAGTTTTTTTTCGCAGTACATTCGGACATTATTAAATTCGTGAGGTTGAGAGCTGTAAGGAAAATCTACACTACTATTATAAAGAGGAAAGATTTGTATTTTTGTGTGTATGTTTGTAATGAATAAACTCAAAAACAACTGTGCCGATTTCAAAAATTCTTTCACCCTGAGTAACATAGGCTAGCCGTGCGAAGCCGGGACGCTAGTTATATATATTTTCATTGTACTGTTCTGATAATTCCTTAGACTAAGAATTGATTATATTATATTTAAAAATCAAAAACATAGTGTTAGATAAAAGAAAATTATAATGATGCACGATTTTAGAAAAAGATTTAAAAGTACCAGGGCTTTTCTCGTTGGCTTGGTATCGACCAGCTACTGTCTAATTGGCAGAAATGTGGAGTAAAGCTCGTATTCGGAGCTAGATCAGTAGTTGAGGGTTAAGATATAAGCGTTGGAGGAAAATATTTATAACATAAAATGAGGAAAAGAAAACTGTACAATATTGGGGAAAAAACAAAGTACCTATCAATTATTTTGCGAGCTTTATAATGTTTTTTACTCTATTCAAAGATACTATAAATTTACTGACGGATGTAGTTGTATTATTGATATGTCATCACATAAAAAAATAAGATTACCAAATATAGCGTTCAATATTTATTTAGAAAAAAAAATGCTTAGTGCCGTATGTATGAATGATAAATGACATTATCAGCTAGAATTTTTTCCTTGACGAACAACCATTTAAGTGCCAATTATTTATACTAAAATTAAAACTACTTTTTGATGTATACAATTAAAGTAATATAAATATGAAATTTCCCCAAAACGCCCAAATGGGTAGTTCTAAAAAATAATTTCAAGTCACATCTTCTTTTCCACCTGAATTGGAAAAAATATATATTTTAATGGCTTTGTTATCTTTAAACAGTCAGTGAAAATAAGTGACATCACTTACCACGTCACAGTTTTGCTATTCGTATCAATGTTTGGTATTGAATATCGTAAACGCTAGTGTCTTATACCAAATTGATGCAATGGCCTGTGGCGTACATTGAGCGTATAAATTAGACTGGTGGCTTTTCGACGTACCACAACGCTATTAGCATTTTTTGCTCTGCACATACATTATATTACTATTCAGTTTTCATGAAAACTAAGTGGTAGAACATAATATTACTCCTAACCTGTTTTTTCCCGAAGTTCACCTATATGTCACCATCCTTTAATTGCCACATGATAGAGACTTAGGCTATTACTGCAAGCTGCTCCAAAATATAGACCCTGCTAATAAAAAATCTTGATAAAAATTGCAATAATAGTTTTTGAACTCAGGCATTGAATCCAGGGTAACATGCTAAAGCAGAAATTCTCGATAGGAAAATGTAATAATACTACGGCAGCGTCGAGCATCGAATTCAGGGTCTCATCCTAAGCAGTCGCGCCACTAGACGACCGTCGACGTAAAGATGACCGCTGATGATGATGTGCTCGTCTTATTCGTGAACGGGTGCCGTCAGTCGGGTCTGGTCAGCTTCTAGCTGCCTCGGCAATCAATTTTGGCTTCTCCTACTTTGCTGTTTCAGTTTCTTACATTGATCTACATGATCCTCACGTTACACGACTTTTTGTAACAAGAACAATTGATTTAAAAGAGTATCCATGGAGTTTCTTGCCGGTTCTTTTAAATAGGACCCACTTTTTAGAACCGTGCACCTACATAGTTTCTAGTTTTGACGTTTTATAAGTACCTGTAAATTGGTCTACATAAAATAAAAACCTTTTGACTTTGACTAAATAGAACAAATAATGTTTACCAAATTATCTACAAAGTTAAGCAATGCAATATAAGGGCATAATTTGCATTATAGTTTGTGTAAATATCTAAAAATCTTATGACCATTTTAAAAATTAATAATGTTTTTAGATATAATTTCGAATAAGTAGGTAAAGGCCTATTACACAGCGTTAAAATAACTTTAACTAATTAATATAATTATATTAGAATGAGTTTACATTATCAAAACAATATTCTTTAGTGAACCGACGATAATTAATTTATTTAGGCTACAAAAAGGGCGTCTCCTTTGTCTAAGGCTTATTATTAAGTCTGTTGTCGAAATTAGATTTGCTTGGTCCATTATTTCTGTCTGTGATTGGGAAGGCGTCAGCCCCATGCTGACTACTCTATTGTTAAAACGTAGTGCTTATTTGGAAAATCTTGCTATTTTGAGATCTTCTATAGGTAGTTGATGGCACATAAGGATCGGCCTTACCAATACTTACTGAATTTTATGATATAAATGTCAAAGTACGTCTGTCTGGTCTGTCTTCCGGTTTGTTACACTTTTACAGAAAAACGTCTGAACCGATTGAAATAAAATGTAATTCTGATTGAAGCAAATATGACAGTTTTTAGTCAGGTGCGTGAAGTATTGTTAGTAAAATACAAGAATTATAATCCATACTTTAGAGAAAGCAACTTTAGAATTACTGTAGTGAGTCGCGCTGAGCAGAAATAATATATTTAAAGGTCGCATCCCGTTATTAACGAGAACTGACCCATTTTCCTCAGTTGACTCTCGCAACTATAAGCCGTTGAATTGTTTTGTTTTTAGCATCTTTGGAATTGCCAACTTTACTTAAATAAGGTAGTAGGTATCTTAAAATGTTTAAAAAACTCTTCGGCCTTTGGCTAGTATTTTTATTATCAGGTACCTACATGATTAAATACGTATTTTAAATAGATATAACTTCGTAGCAACCAATCAAAACGAGAAAAAAATGTTACATTATTATTACATCACTGAGAGCAAGAAAATATTGTGTAACTAAAGAAAAAAATACTTATAATGATGTACGAGTACTAATGTCATTATCATCTAATTTTATAAACAAAATTTTAATAGACCGAAAAATCATATTTTTAAGCACTTTGCACACACCATATTTCTTGCGTTGCAAATATATGTAGTATATTGCCCAATCTTTTTGTTTCGTTTATGTGCACAGAATTGTAAAATAATAAAGTGAAAATAAAATAAATGCAAAGCTTTTTCAAAACCTGAAGTCATTTGACAAAAAAAACTTAATTATGAAGTTGCTTACCTTGAAAGACAGCGATAACCGAATACTTTGTTTCTCTTTGATCGTAAATCCCTAATTTACGTCATTTTTAGATCCATAAAAAATACGAAAAGTGCTTTGTAATTAAAACTTACGGAATTCTTTAAGCTGCTAGCTCTAATTGCTGGAGTTTTCACAAAGACACTAACTGGCCGGAATAATATTTGAAACTTTATTAATAGAGCCTTTAATTTAAGAATTATAATTGTAGCCTTTAAGGAAGAATTTCTTGAAGCAGTTACAATTCCCTCCGGAGTCAATTAATTAATATTAAATTAGGATTTCACATATCATTAAATAAATATTGCTTCTGAAGCAAGTATTGACAGAACCGATAATTCATCGCCATGTATGAGAAATCTTTCATATATACATCCTCTTATATAATCCAGACTTCAGTTTGAGACAAAAGAGGAGCCTTGAAGGAAAAAAAACGAATCTCTTTCATAGGAACAATAAGTAATACATATTGTTCGTTACACATGATGACAATGTTCACTTCTCACTTAAAAGCTATGTCATTATATCGTGATCTCCGAGGTTTTCTGTAATAAAATGAAGTAAAAGATGGCCTACCATTTAGTTTCTTCGGTTTTCTATGTTGGGTAACAATTTATTCTCTTTACCCTTTTCCGATTCAGAACATCTACGAACAAAATATTCCATATGAAAAACAACTTTCTCATATGTCGAATATCGTTACATTTTATCTCTTCAAACAAAATGGTTTCCCTTTTACAAATGTTCGTGATCCACTCAAACTGTGGGGGCCAAATTAATTGGCAAATTGGAGCACGTACCATCCTTAGAATGTTGGCGGAAAGCAGCCTGTATGGATGTTCATTCCACTTGAACTTGAAAAAGATAAATGTGGTGACGAAGCAGTTTAATAAATGGAAGATAGGAAAATTGATTGGTTGCCAAAATGTATGAATAAAATATGTTACGAAATGGTAATATTAGTAGATACTATTTTGTAACATAAGTACGCTACAACAAACTACAAGTACCTACCAAGTTCAGCAATTCCTTCCGGGAATACCATTAGCAGACTTCGCAAACTTCATGTTCAACGAAGGACATTTCCAGCCTTTATGGCATGCCATTAACTCAATTTAACAATTCAAACAGCTTAAGAGAATACAACAGACAAAATTTCCCTAAATTTCTGTCAATTTTAGAAATGTTTAACCAGAAAGCTTAGTAAGAACAGTAACAAAACAAACTTCTGTATGTTCTTAAGATTATTCGTGTCAAGGTCAGGAGCTCAATTTTCCTTGCAATAAGAGGTCCTCAGTTGAGGACGTCTTTACCTTCGCGCACGATTCCTGCATTAAGTTAGTCTTTGTTCCGATTTCTTTGTTATATGAAAGGATCTAGACTTGAGAGGTTTTGAAGTGTCCCAATAAAAAAGAGCTCGTGTTACGAGAATTATGTTGAGGAAGACAGATAATGTTATATTTTATTATTATTAGTATTTTAGGTAGTTCGATGTTCACGCAATATTTTTTGATATTTTGGGCACTAGGACCAGTTATTGCTCGTCAGTTCTTGTTATTAGACAGTGTTTATTGGTTTAATGGATGGTTTGGGATGGTTGGCGCTCTTTGGGGGAGACCTACGTTCAGCAGTGGACGGTGATAGGCTGATATGATGATGATGATTGTTTTACCCAACATTACTAAAATTTAACCTGTATAAAATCTTAATCACGACTTGTTAACATGAAAGCAGCATCAAATGAATGGACCCTATCATAGAGGAATCAGATCGAATGGAAGCGAACATTCGACACAAAGCAAAACTGTTTTTCCAAGTAAAAGAGGGTTCTAAAGGGAAAAACGGACAGGAAAAAAAAGGACCGCGCAGCGAAGGACCAGGTCTATAAACAATAAGTTTTCGAAAAACTGAACAAGAAGTTCTTAAGGTAGCGTGTATTTTCTTTTTCTTATCTTAAGCCGTGACCGGTCTTTTCTTTACGAACTGAGAAATGATCCCAATTTGTGCGGCTTTTAAGCATCTGATACACTATATTTTTCTTTCTATTTCCACCGTATTTTGTTTTGTTTTCCTATATTAAATAGAGGAAGTAAATTGGCTACATTAACTTAATCTTAGATTTATTATGTCCCGTGTTTTAGAAAAACAGTACTTTGAACTGTTCATCATTTAAATCCGTTGATGCTTTGATACCAAACGTTTTATTTTTTACGCTGAATATTATCGTTCCGACAGCATAATTAAATTCGTTCTTAGGTATACTTGGTTTACTTATATTAACCAATATAAAGGTCTCTAAAGAAAATGTCAAGAAAAAAATCGTAGTACTTCGGTGCTTTAGTTTATTTGTTTTTTTTTTTACGAGCGTCATAAGTGTCCAATTTCATTTTAAATAAAAAAACTGTGCTCGAATATTTGAGGCTTGCAAATGTATAAATGAGGAAGTTTAAGATAGTTTATGAAGCTTCACGCTTTTACCTGGTGGGTAGGTAAGTTGATATACTCGCAGTATTAAATTTTATTCACATTTATAGATGAAGATTCAACTAAACATCCATATATACCTAATACCATATTAATAAATTACTCTTATCCAACTAGAAACTTTCAGGCAAGATACAAGGTCTTATCTTGTTTTTGTTTCTGTCTGTGTCTAGGATTTTGTTCGTATATTTAATAACGAAAATAGTTTTGCACGCAGTATGACCGAGCTTGAGAAAGACCAAAAGATAATACAAAATCCATAACAATCACATAAACTCCTGACAATTGTAGAAACAAACAAAACTTTTTCCTCCCAACATTAGTGAATGTAAGACAAAGATGACAAGATGCTCCGAATAATAATATACCAAATATTTGTTCCACATTCATTCTCGGAATAACGTGTTCTCGAAAATACGGTAAGGGCCATGATCATTGCGTATCGCGCGAACAAAATATTTAGGTAAATGCGAAGTGACGTGCCGAATTTAAGAGCTAAAGGGGAGTGCCAGACGCGCGTTTTAAATGTCTGTTAGCTAGCGAAATTGATTTAGGAAGACAGTATCAGATGGTTGGAGATATAGCTTGAGTTTTTAGGTTAAGTGTGGTTGTTATTTTAGCAATCATTTTATTTAAATAATTTTATTTCTTACTACCTGTTTTCCGCGGCAGCTACTTAACGCACTCGGATAAAGTAGCCTATAACGTCTCCAAAGTTCCATCTATTTTCATATATATTGGGACAGCCGTTTTTAATATTAGGTTAGGATTAATAACAAACTTGATTCAGTAGAATAATAAAAAAACTGGATCAAGTCCTGAAGCCTGAAATATAAGGGCCAGTTACACTAATATCGTAGGGAACACTATCAGCTAAACTTAATTTCCATATAATTTCATACAAATAACGTCCCAATTATGAATGAATCAGGTAGATAATTTTTGACCAAAACCAGTGAAAGAGGCCTTACACTAACTAACACTTTATAATCCGAAATACTTTACAAATTTCGGGAGAGTAAATAAAATAATAATATAGTCAAACATACAGATTATGATATAATCGAAACATTATGTAGCTGTCCTATAAATACGACACAAGAACTTAAACGTGTTCAAGGCTGTTTTAGATCATTACTGCGTAATAGTTTAGGTAATTAGTTTATTGCTCGAAATGAGCATTGATCGTTGGAATCTACTTCTAATTTTATAAATCGATTATATGGATTGTTTGATAGTATTCCACTTGTCACAAACAGCGATGATCCTTAACAATACATATATTCAAAGCAACCGATTACTTTTAAGGCACTACACTTTTTTTAATAACAGATAAAAGAACATTGTCTGTGAACGCTCTTACCATATTTACGTACGCTAAGATTGTCGTCAATTTTCTTGTTATACGCAACGTACGTGAATACGTGAGTATTAGAATAGGCACTTCACTGCTTACATAATTTGCTTCTGTCTTTTGTGTAAATCAGCATCCAATAAAACTTTTCATCGTTTTTTTTTTGAAGAATTCTGAAGTCATTCTTGTATATTACGTTAAAAGAGAAAATTCTATGATTAAATATAATTAAAGATAAAATATCATATATAATGGAGTATTTTCTGAAACTATTCGAGCGAAACTAAAGGTACTGTTTATTTTTATTAGGTATTTTTAGCCATTTTTGAAAGTCAAAAAGTGTTTATAAAAAAGGTAAAATTTAATGAAGGTTGATTAGATACTTAGTATATTTATCTACCTAGACGAGACATGGAAAAACGAACTAAAGAACATTACAGTACCTACATCAATTACTTTGTAAACAAAATGCAAGTGATTGGCATTGAAGAAAATATTCTTTAATTACGTATATGTTTGACAAATCTTTTACATGTTACATAAAATCGGATTTTCCTATTACGTAAAACTTAAACATAGCAAGCGATATAAATACATGTTACGCTATAACTATATTTCTTCTTAATTTTTCGGGGAAACAGGTATGATGTTATGTCTGTTTTTTTAGTATTAGACAAGGTAAATTAGAACAAAAGTTTCCACAAGGCAACTCAAAATTTTCAGCTTATACAAAATATGTAACGTGGGTTAGAATGGAAATTTCACTTAACTTTAAACAAAGTCTGTTTATTATCGTTCTTTAGCTGAATTTGACTCTTTGATCTAGAAATAAATTAAAATTTTATTATTTACTGACCCTTTTATCTGTTATCAAACTAAGCGATGTTTAATTTAATAAATGGTGGGTACGTAAAACGTTTTAGGTTTATTTCAGTGCGGCCAAAAGTCGTTTATCCACTCAACGATAATTCAAGGCCAGGGAACTCTCAAGGGCAAAACACAGATTAATTCTAACCGATTGCTATACAATTTGGCCGGGCTGTAACTCCCAGCCTATCCCATACTAGCCCCCATGGGCCTGGGGCAATGATATCGCAACTCGATACCCTCTGTATGCCCAGGGGGTAGGTAGGGGTCGTTTTATAGTGTGTTCATTATGGTCTTGTTTGGGTAACCGTGTGATTAAAATTTCGGGGTAGATAATCTTGTTTACGCTGTGTATAGGTTTTTATAAAGTCATGAATGAACCCCACGCACGTATGACTAACGTTGTTAAATATTTATACGGACGATTCTATACGAGCAAAAGAAAACATTTCTGAAAATTGGAATGTTTATTTTCTCAAATTTTCAGGTAAGTTTCGTTTACAGTGGTATATTTATTTACCTATAAATAAATTCTAAATTCTTCAACTATATCAATATATTCCGGTTAAAACCTGCTCTCTTTGCAAACTGTTTTTGACTTCCCAATCGCCAGTGATGGACCCGAATTCATAAATAAACCAGAGCCGGTTCAAATTTAAAGTCAAAGCTTCAATAAAACTTAAAATAATCGTGTCGAAATTCAAGTATTCGTAAAAGAACTTTTGTTTTTGTTTGCTCTAAATAAAGAGATGTATCATCATAATAAATAATTTATTAAACAAACTCGCACAAATAGTATCGGAAACGCAACTTACCACTTAGCCTTAGTGGGCCTGATGAAAACTTATTATCCCGAAACAAACAATGGATGAATAGAAATAATAAAAAACAGGCAAAAGGAGGAACGAAAATACCCGCAATAACGATAAATAATCTTCCTTTCTGTCGGCATGGCAATGACTTGGGCAGACGAAAAGGTCTGCGAAGATGGTTCTGTACATTGCGAGCAAATAAATCGCAGCACATGATGGAATTTTGATGTTCAAGAAGGCCTGGCCAATATGGCCAGTGTTTCTGGGGAAAAGCTCACAAGAGGCTATTGAATGGATAGTGATAACTTATTTTATCTGAGACTCCGTCCGTTCTTAGTAGACACGGAATAAACGAATTATAGAATTCTGGCAGCATTCAAATTTCGAATCCTTCAATAAACCACAATATATTCCATATGTATATGCATAAAATAGGAATATTTTATGAAATGCAGCTAGAAATAATATGCAGTGGCCTAGAAAAATAGGTTGGAAATAGAAAAAAAAATATCTTTATAAACCTTTTGTATAAAAAGTCAGTAATATTTTCATCACAATGCGTCCAACACACACTCAACTCCATTCTACGTTTCAGTGTCATAATACAACCATGCATACACCAGCCACGCATTAAAAATATTTTAGCTTCACGGCAGAAACTAAGGGTGTAGCTGTAAAAGAATATTTAAAATGATTTCCCGTACGTGTGGAATTCCCGCATTGAAGGTGGGTACGGTTGACGTAGCTATGATAAAAAAAATACAACTCGGATAAGCCCATCAAAGAGAAAGCCTGTGATTTCTACTCTTGGTGACTATTTTAGTAATTCCCTTGTAACGACAAGGTTGTTATAGAAATCGCCTGTTGTCAATCTGGGTAGAAAATCTTTATTTGTATTCGCCGTTAAATGTACAACGTCAAATACCTACTATAAAGTTCACGAGTTTGGTCGCTGATAGCAAGTATAATAGTGCATCCTACCTTGGACTGCCAGGCTCGATCACATCGCGAACAATTCACAATTGTTCCACTGCACACTCACATTGAAAGTCATTTCGATTCAAAGGAAAACTGATAAAAACAATAATGTTCACCACAGCACACTTTTGGCGTTCCAACCAGAGACGAGGCATCGGGTAATGTATAGGAATATTCAAATAGTGGTCGGTTTGTTTATATTTTGTTTTGTACCAATTTGAATCAACCCTACAAAACTTTAGATGAAGCACCTATCTAAGTATAATGAATAGCGGTGAGTAAGTACTATAAACAAACCTAACGGTTTGAATTTGGAAGCCACCTCCGAAGATTAAAATCATGATTAGATATCGCGTGTAGACGAATCAATACGAATAGGTACGTGAAATGAACAATATTTGAATTTGGAATCAGGATTTTTGAATGCGCGTGACAAAAACAAATGGCGGGTGTGTGTGCAAAGATTTCGAGTTGTCACTATGCAAGTAAAATAAACCCTACATTGGACTGCCAGGCATGATCACACCACAAACACTTCACGATTATTGCACTATACACTCACGTTGTAAGTCATTTTGATTCAAAAGAAAAAAAGGATAAAAATTAACAGTTTTCACGAGAGCACGCTTTGTGCGGTTCGCGGCGGCCAGCGGCTTTCCAAGGCACAGATACCGAGTAGGGCGCTCATCCCCGTCGCGTTGTCTGACGTGCCTTCCTATTGGTCAGCTCCCGCGCACAGCCTTTGGCGGTGTATTTGATTTTCGAACGAGTGAAAATCCCTCTTTATTATCGATTGTTACTGTGTATCGATTAACGCACAAATCTCATAAAACCAATCGATAATTTAAATATAGATAACGTTTTTAATTTTCTACCTTATATCACTACAATTACTGCAAGTTATCTTTTTTATTCGGTGTTTTTGTATAAAGATTTAGTCAGTATCTACTTATAGCATTACTTTCTGCAAACAACTTTCCTTATAAAGGCAAGCTAAATACCAATGTTCCGGGGATTACAATGATAGGGGAGAAAATGAAAATCTGTTGTGTTTTTAGTATGCGGGAAGCTTTGGGGAATTTCGCTACTTATAAAAGTAATGCGAAAAATGTTTTGTTTTCCGTTTTCACTTTGGAAAAAGCTGAACTGTTAAAAAAGTTGCGATCAAGTGGCTGTTAGTTTTACCGCGTCGAATTTGTCTAGACATCGTGTTTATTTAAGAATGTATTATTTAACGTATAAGAAAACTTAGTTATAGCAGTTCCTTTTCAAAGCTTCGGTAACAAATTTAAGATCTTAGAAGGTGAGACTTACAGATTCTAATCTAATAAGTATATATTATAGTAATCTTATAACGTAAGTTTTATGTTTGTATGTTTTTTTCTTGACTAATAAAAAGTTGAATTATCGCGAATTGGTATGTTGAATAATATCAGTGAGAACGTTGGTAGAAACTTGTATCAAATACTTTTTACTTTTTAATTACATTAATTGTATTTAAATGTTTTTTATTTCCATGAACGGGTATTTTTAATCTCCAATTTAAAATATGTGATGTAGATACAAGCGCATCGGACATTTTCTTTGTGATTATGTAGTCACAGGAGGTGGCGATCACTTACCTCCAGATTCTCCAACAAAAACATAATAGTTCCTCAGCTTCCGTGTATCCATAATAAAATCATAACACAGAGCGCTGCAAACATTTCACACGAGATTTTATCTCTAAAATACGGGATTTTTCTATTCCCCACTCTGCAGCGCCATTTGTTTCTTTCATAGTACCCATGACATTTAAATGCTTTTTTAGCTGGGTTAAGCCCTGTTCACACATTACGTTTGTGTGATGTCACACAAGTTGGGGCTTTGTGGTGGTTCTTGATAAATTCTTTAAGATTTTGACTTTGGAATACAAACTTATGTAATAAAAGTCTGTAAATATTTAGGCCAATATTGGAGTAACATGCACTTAGTAGCAGGTTTTACAGAAATTATGTTACTACCCCATATTTTCGTTACAATCAAATGTGTAGTCAATGTAATGTAAGTCGTGGTGGCCTAATGGTTAAGGCACCTGCCTCTCGTGTATGAGTGTGTGGGTTAGAAACCTGGCAAGTGCCAATGTGACTTTTCTAAAGTCATAATAATATGTATTTTCTAAGTATATTTTAGACGTCACTGACTAACGGCAAAAGAAAACATCGTGAGGAAACCTGGACTTAAAAAGTCTGATATCGCCAATCCGCCTTGAGCAAGCGTGGTGATTAATGTTTATGCCTTTACTGTATGAGAAGAGGCCTGTGCACAGCAGTGGAACATTATATAGGCTGATGATGAATCGAATATTGTTATTCTATCGGACTTCACTTTTGGGTTTGAAAGTTGTAAGTTGAAAGAAAGAACGTGTAAGCGGGCCTTTATCTAAGTTTTCATAGTGTAGTGTAGAACGTCGGGTGTCAGCAATACATTATGTAAGGAGCCGGGCGATACGACTAGGCTATGCGACCTTCGCTTCCGTGTTCGTGATAACTAAATTATTAGGTCGGGGTCGGCTGGGGAAGGAAACAAAAAATCAGGGCATAACCAAGCATGAAATATTTTAATATATTTCTCAGAAAAAATGACCTAAATAATATCATGGCACGGTTATTATTTTGGACTGAAGCTGAATTTTATTTTGTGCCAATTTTGGGGCTTCTTTAATATTCAATGCATAACACGACTATGCTAAACAGGCAAAAGTGTTAGTCGCCAAAAAACGTTTATTTATGAATTGAAAAAAAAATTGTAGACAGCAGATTATATCTATAAAGTTGCATTAATCTATATCTATCTTCTATACTTATAATAAATCTGTAGAGAGGTCAATTCTGTACATGAAATATATTTCCAAAATAACTATCAGGGGGTGATTAGGGATCGATACTGATGTTAAAAATGCAATCAGTAAAATTTGTGTCTGTCTGTCTGTCCGTCTGTCTGTCTGTCTGTATAAACTCTATAGAAACAAAAACTACTCGATGGATTTTAACGAAACTTGGTACAATTATTTGTCATACTTCTGAGCTGGTTATAAGTATACTTTTCATCACGCTACAATCAATAGGAGCAGAGCAGTGAAGGGAAATGTTGTCATTTTGTTTAAACCCGCTAATCTCAGGAACCGCTGGTCCGATTTAAATAATTCTTTCAGTGTTAGATAGTCCATTTATCGAGGAAGGCTATAAGCTATATATCATCACGCTAAGACCAATAGGAGCGGAGCACCACTATTCCACGCGGACGAAGTCGCTGGCAGAAGCTAGTAATAACTCATCATCATCATCCTCCTGCCCTTATCCCAATTTTATTTGGGGTCGGCGCAGCATGTTTTCTTCTTCCATACTCTTCTATCTGCCGTCATCTCGCTAGTAACATTCATTCTAATCATATCAACCTTCACACAATCCATCCATCGTTTCTTCGGTCGTCCCCTTCCTCTATATCCATCCACATTCATGTCTAAAACCTTTCTCACTACATAATCCTCATTCCTCCTCATCACATGCCCATACCAAGATAACCGATTTCCAACTAGTTTTTCGGTTACCGGTGCCACTTTCAAACTTCCCCTAATATACTCATTTCTTACTCTATCCATTCGCGTAACACCACACATTCCTCTTAACATTCTCATCTCCGCTGCATGCAGTTGTCTTTCATTCATCCCTTTTGTGGGCCAGCACTCTGAACCATATAGGACGGCAGGTCTGACCATAGTCTTATAGATCTTCCCCTTAAGTTTAAGGGGAAGGCGAGGGTCACAAATTGTTCCCGTTACCTGCCGCCATTTCATCCATCCTGCGTTAATCCTGTGCTTGACTGTCCGATCTATTTCGCCATCGCCTTGCATAAGTGAACCGAGATACCGAAAGTCGGAGCAGACTGGAAGGGGAGCGTTATCAAGCGCTATGGCTTCAGGACTGGAGAGACCGCCGAAATCGCAGAACATGTATTCGGTCTTGGTTCTGCTGATTTTCAAGCCAACACTCTCCAGTTTCCTTTGCCAATTCTCCAGTCTGCTTTGGATCTCAGGTCCACTTTCACCAACCAGAACAATGTCGTCGGCAAACAGCATACACCAGGGTGCCTCCTCCTGTATACCCGCCGTCAAGGCGTCCATAATCAACAGGAAGAGGTAAGGACTTAAAGCCGACCCTTGGTGCAAGCCCACAGCCACACTGAACTGGTCGGAGTTGCCGGCAGAAGATCGGACATATGTACAGGATTGCCTGTACATAGCACGGACTAACTCCACATACTTCCCAGGCACACCTTTCTCTTTCATAGCCCACCACACCGTTCCTCTTACCATCACTGCCACAATAGAAAAACTTATATCCTTCTCCTATCTCTCGAGCCCTTGCACCCTTCCACCTTGTCTCTTGTAGACATGCTACATTTATCCGTCGCCTTTTCAAAACATCTGCTAACTCTCTTCCTCTTCCAGTCATCGTTCCTACATTCCAACTTGCACACCTCAGCCTTACTTCTCTCACACTTTGGGCTCGCTTCTTACGTCGCACTCGCCCGTTTTGGTGCGACAACCCTTGTCCACTTCCCACAGGAGCCGGGTGCTGCCCCTGCGCGTCGCCTGTGGGGTACGCCCTAACCCTATCGCTCATTCTGTTTGCTCTGTCCATGCTACAAAATGGTTTTGGCTTAAGTTTTACGGCCGGCCGCCTGCCTGACGCCAACCCTCCTTGGGAATGCCTTTGTTGGTGGATTTACTCCCCACCCCGAGGTTGACCGATGGTGCTGGATGGATATGCACTGGTCTTAGGATCCCTTAGTCGCCTCTTACGACACCCATTGGAGGATATAGGTCAGCCCTATTCGAACCGGGAACTGCACGGTAAAGTAATAACTAATCCTACTATTATTAAAAATATGAAAGTCTGTGAAGATGTACATATGTATGTTTGTTTATTACTGTTCCATGCAAAAACTACTGAAGGGGTTTGAGTGAAATTTAGTACACGCATAGTTTATAAGCTGGATACTTTTGAACACATAGGATTCTTTTTATTCGGAGGCGCAAAATAGTTCCATCAGGATACGTAGTAATAAATAGTATTAAACATTTATTTTTTGTATTTCTTTTAAACCAAAGAGAATCTGCTAGCGATACCAATAAATATCGTAGGTCCTAAGTCTCAAATAAATATTTATCCTGACCCTACAAATTGATGTCAATTACCCTTCGTAAATATTAGCCTCCTAAATTTCCTCTATTTTGAACATTATAAATATTAGATGTACGCAGCTGTAGGTACCTAATCGTATGAACTAGTAATCCCCAAGGTTACTCCCTAGGCAGCCATAAGTTAGGAACCTTCGCGTATTCCGCGCTGAATTTTAGAAAGAACTGCCTGAACATAAGTTGGGTATATTTAAGCTCGTTGTGAGTTATGAGGCGGACTGAATTAACTTTCATAATTTTGCTAAACAATATTACCCTAATGTCGTATTTCGTACTAATATTATAAAAGCGAAAATTTGTGATGATGTACATATTTCAACGGTCTGACGTATACCTTCTATTGAAATTGCAAAAAAAAAACACTTTCTTCTTTATTGTGCTAAAAGCAAGCAGAGATCAAGATCTATGATTCTATGTAAAAATCATTCATATTTTTATACCCTAAACTGTTTTTTAATCGAATAGAATCGAAAATGCATAAAACGAGTACCTACATTAAACATTACTGTGAATCGCTGTTTTGTAAAGTATTTAGGTTTTGTAGTTTCGATGATTTACGTGGGGGCCGACTGCAGAAAGGATTAGGATGACATTTTGTACACACATAGATTATAACCTGGATAAATACATAGGTTATTTTTTATCCGGGTAAGCGAAGTAATTTCTCCAGGGGCCAGTAAAGCCTCGGTAAATAGCTAGTATTATACAATTATATATATTTTATAGTTTGTTACTATCTGTGATACTAGTGTAGGTGTGATATACCTACCAAAAACTATTTCTGGTATACGTGTAGGCATTTGTAAGTAATATGACACTTAAATAAAATTATATTATTACTTCAGAATACTATCTAATGTTAAGTAATTATTTACTTAATAGATTAAAGAGGTAAAATCGGGAAGTTTTTTTATCTCAGGAACAACCGAATCGCTCCCAGATAATCTCATTTCATTTATATGTCGAGGCAAAATGCGTCCCCTTCTATAAAAGGCCAAAATATCCACCCTATTTTCAACTACCTACATAAAACATTCAAAGCAAACATTCTATTCACCAGCGTTTTTCAAGCTATGTCAAAGCCAGTTACATCAACATCGTTTGAAGTCGTTTGATGAAGTCTAGATACCGAAGCCGGCAGCTAAAGCCCACGGCTTTAGCTGGATTGCCCCTCGACGTTGAGCTAACTTTGCCAAGCCGCTGACTAGGTCAAAAATGAGTTTTAAAATGGCCACGACCCTGAATTTTTCCGCAGCATTTACTAGGAAAATTCCTTATTGACTTAAAACGTTACAAGTACAAGTGTTTTATCTTTTGTTTTATTATATTCTGATTATTTTTTCTAGTGTTTATGGGAAAATAGGAAAAGTAACTCTTACCATCCATGTTCCTATGATAGCTTGAAGTTATAAATTTAAGACATTATTATTAAATTAAAATATTTTAATTTACTAACATTTACAATAATAAGCACATAAAAATAATAAATTATACCATGTTCCCGCATTTATCCGCATCGCTGTCATTCTGATTATTGTATTATTATGCCATACGAAAAATATTTGGAATCTCAAAAATGTGTCTGAGTTTCCTAAAGCTAGGTTTACACTACGACACCATACACCGTATACTCAGGGGATATAACGAGTGTCAGTCAGTGGGACATTTATTGTCACACAAGAAAAGTGTCGCGACATAGGCATCACAAAGAAACTGTCGAAGTGTTAACATTATAAAAAAATATTCTGACATTTGTGTCGCAATCTGTCATACTTTAATTTAGGTAATAAAAAGTGTTTTTGAAACATTTTTAATACATCTAACAGTTTTACAGAACTTGATTTAAGACTCAAACGTAACTCAAAATTAGATTCCACTGGATCGATGGCGTTATTATTCTATGCTCAAGCCAAGATCAGGCTCAAGCCAAGAAGGTTAAGAATCGTTCTAGAATACGGTTTTTTAGCGATAAGAAATCATCGAATCTCTTCGGGGTTATAGTAACTCTTGTGAACAATCCCGCAGTCCTGGCTAGAGCAGCTTGGCTATGGCTTATTGTACACTCGACTTAAAGTTCAACGAACAGACCCCATCTATTCCCGTCGCCGTTCCCCACTGTAGCGGGTTGTGCCGACATGCGTCGCCTCGCGGTTATGCTCATAAATTAGGCCTGTTATATTATATGATCTAGTAATCGTATATCCGGGTTTGCCGCCGGTATTAGACAGGAATTACCGGCCGCAGACATAGGTGCCTAGCTAGTATGTTGATAATTATGGACTGGTGAGCCATATTAGTGCTTTAATGATAATATTATGTGTACGTAGCGTAATTGTGGCGCATGTTAGAGATAGATGCGGACAAAATGCTTGTTGAACAAACTATGGGTACATTAAATGCTACTTGGATATTTAAAACCACCAATCAATTTACATAATTACGTGCTCATAGATTTTGTATGGCAATAGCAAACTATGATGTCACTAATTTTCCATGTCAATGCGTTTACTAGAACCATTACGCACTGTCGAGTAGTCGCTGGTGGCTTGTGCATTAATGTGCATGGCCAATGTGCAGCGAGTTGCCGAGACGCCCGGGCGATCGACGACTAATTTTTATTTTTCCTACATTACCTCTTGCAGGGTGCTTCTAACAGCATCCGACCTGCTTAACTGGACTACGTGTCGAGGTCCTAATTTATTTAATTAAATTAAGGCCTGCAGCCAAGGCTTACAACTAAATTTAAAATAAAGTGACAGCGCGCTAAGGGCTCCCCCTAGTGGGGAACGAACCTCGGCTTAGGGCGTCACTGAGGAGGGCAACTAGGGACTAGCTGGACCATATTATCAACCGACGACTAAACGTGTAAACACTTATTTAAACTATAGAAAGTAACAGTCGCCGTCGACCAAGTCTCCGGCGACCTATCGCCACTGCGTAATAGTTCTTAAACTGCGGCATCATATTATTTTCAAACCAACAACAAGCACTAGGCACCAACCATGACGTGCCAAGTCAGGATTCGTTTCATCATTAAAAATACACAGTGATAAACAATGTCAATAGCTATCTCTCACTCTCGCTTCTGAATAGTCACGGCAAAAACTCGTGGTGATATAGTCCCAGGTTTATTATTTCTTTGTTTTCTACATAGGTATGAACAGCGACAGTTTTATGCTGTAAACATTATTATAATTCCTTGTAAGCGGAATGGTATTTCAAATAAACCAACATTGTTTCAGGAGCACCGCTTTGACCGCTACCAGCAGAACAACTTTTACGGCTCATCCGAGATAGTAAGTTACACTTTATATATAAAATATATATATACATAATATATTAACTAACATCATACATATTATAAGTGGGCCTAGTAACGAACCACTTTAATAGTATTCGTAACGTAATACAAATTTTAAATCAAAAAAAAATGGATTCACATGCGTCTGAAGGGAAATACTAATTCTCAATAAAGCCTATCTCTAGAGCCCCATCTATCTCCATAGGTACCAAAGTGCCTCCAAATCGGTTTAGCCATTTTATCGTGAAAGCGTAACAAATAAACTCATTTTTCATTAATAATGTTGGTTAGTAGTTTTTAAATTGTATACTAAGAATTGTGTTTTTTTTTTAAATTTTAAACATCATATTTGCATTGGAATAATATATACTCGAAGATAGGGATTAGGATTGGGATAGGACATTCTTTAATAATATTATTTTCTGTCTTAAATACACACACAACAAACACAAACAGCAACTCTATCTGACATATACATTATCGCTTCTACTGAAAACGGACATCTACTTCCTAAAGGTGCGTACATACTATATAACATAACATGTTATAATAACAAGTTATGTTACATGTTAAATATTTACAAATTTTATACTACACGTGTTCTCGAGATGCATGTCATATAACATTGTTATATTGCATTGTCAGTTATTCTAATATGTACAGTAATAATACTGTATATATGTTGCAATATTGAAAAAGAATAACATAATGTGGACATGTTATAAAACACAAGTTACACAACATGTTATTAATCTGTACGCACCTTAACATATCATTTGGTAGATCCAGAAAATAGTTTGAAAGAAATAAAAAGTTCTACTGAACTTAAATCAACGTATACCTATGAAACTTTTGACCGGTGTCGAACTCCTCAGCTATATTAAACTCTTTGACGTAATACTGTTACAGATACTATTTCTGGGCTCGTAACAGAGTTCATTCGCAAACTGTACTACAAGAAGCGAATACGTAAATAAGGGACTTGATGATTGCGGGCGGAACAGGAATCATCATCGTCATCATCGACCTATTTACTATCCTACTGTAGGGAAAACACATAGAGAAGGTATGAGCATTGATCACCACGCTTGCTCTGGTTTGGTGATTTCAGACTTTTGTGTCCAGGTTCCCTCACGATGTTTTCCTTCACGGTTATTCAGTGGTGTTAGTCAGATACACTTAGAAAGTAGGTACATAAATGAAAATAAGTGTCTTTTTGTATTGTATATTTGTCCTCTAGACTTTCCTAAACAGGTCATCCCATTGTGATGAAACTTTGGTAAAATAAAAGTTCATAGCTCAAAAATATACCATTGCAATGCAACGCATACAGTTAGTTCAGAACAAAACAGAACAGTTGGTAAGAATCAGTAACAACCATATTTTCAAATATTACCAAAATACAAAAATTTTAGATCAACTGGATGACCCTACAACGTCAAATTTAGTAAAAAATATTTTTTTGTGACAACGAGCTCATAGTTTTTTGCTGCCAATTGTTTTATAAATAATATGATGAAAATATAAGGATTTTCAAACGTTAACCTCAAGGTATATAAACTTCAAAGGTAAACTATTTATGAAGTTCGATAGTTTATGTATCCCTTGGGTTAAATAAACACGGTACCTATTTAGATCACATTTATAATCTACGAATTGCACCGTAGGGGGATAAAATATTTTATCAGTAATAGGCTGTGAAATGCCTACATGCTAGCTACATAGTAGTACAAACTCCAAAAGTAAAATAAATTAGTTACAATAAAGCAAAATATTTTTTTATAACTGTTTTTTATAATTATTATTTTAAATGTTGTAAATCCGTTGGTAAATTTAATTAACTGCTGACGTAATAAACATTAGGTACCTAGTTACAAAAATAATTATAAATTCAACAAGCACAAATATTTTTAAACCGTCGCAAATAACCTTGTTTAAATCGGCGATTGTACCTGAGTGCATTTTTAAGATCAGACAGACAGGGATCAACGCCGTTCAATACCTAAACGGCGTTGATCCCTGTCTGTCTGATCACCATTATATTTCACTAAAGTTGTATCAGACGGCATCTGCAAGTCTGTTTCGACTCCACGTTTTCATCCTAAAGGTCTGGGATTCTATAGTCAGTGACCCATTAACGGAAGAGACGTATATTACGTTAAGAAATTAGGTACAAAACAAACTCAATCCTTACTACGAAAGGAAATGCGAAAGTCTATCTATCTATCTGACTGATGCATTTACAGAAATAAAATTGAATGAATTTGTCTAAAACTTGGCGCAGTTATCAATATCATCAACAATTACCTAGTTTTTCACTGTTGAACATAGGCGTTGACATCACATTTATTAAATAAAATTCCCGTCAACACAAAAGTATTGTACCCACAAAAAATATTACGATATTTTTACGATAAACGGAAAATAAATCGAATCGTTAATTAAGTTCAATGAAAAGGAATGTTCGAATATGCGAGAAAATGAAGATAAATAAAATAGAATTATTGATGAAACGGATGAACGATAATACTTAAATCCACTGCGGTCCTTTTGTAGGTTTCGTTTATTACTTCAGTTTGATATAACTAGATATTAAATGTATTATTTATATTAATTTAGAATTGTTTACTAATATATCGGTTTCTGGACCGAGGATTGTGGGTAAAAATTTTTATGTTCATTCAAGAAAAAAAGGTAAATACATACATACTTTGTTTGCTAAGATTTACTTAAGCTAAAAATCATATTTTACTAACCCCCAAAAGTACCTTCATACATAAATTAATATCTGAAAAAAAAAGTATAAACTTCCAAAGCTATTCTAAAATAGAAGCTTTGAAATAAGAAACAACTTTATAATTTGAAATTTATTACAACTTACAGCTAAAAATACAAGCAGCTAAAAGCAACATTTCTCACCCAATACGGAAACAATTTAAACTCCCCAACACATAAACACCGACACTGTATCTACAAATCTAAAGTCTACCAAAACATTTATAGCATTCCCGAAAGAAATGTTCACTTCTAAATAGTCCAGAGTTTTCACAGTCCATTCGTGACAAACATACATACATAATTCATGTAACAAGAATGTTTCGAGACGATTAACCATGGTATTAACAGCTGTATTAATGCCAAAATGGCCGCTAAGTTCCCAAATAGAACATCAAAAGAAACTGTATTGGCAGCATCGGAGATCAAACGGATACAGAAATAAATATGTATGGGAATGCTGGATATATACACTTGACCAATGTTATGTAAAATTTATGAATATTGACTGACTGGGTAAGGTTTTGAAGTTATTAGAGACTAATGTGCTAGGCAGGTTTTACATGTACCTAAGTGATAAGTGATCACCGCCACTTTTAGACATAAAAAATGCAAATAACCGGAGGTAATGTTAATGAGTAATCCTTAAACCGTAACTTTATATTACTCTTTTGCGGCCAAACAATATTATGTATGTATGTAAATAGCTATTCTTCTTTCCAGTTCTAATTGTTTCAGAAATATTTCTTATACTTATGATTTACAAACTACACAGATGCTTGTGGAAATTCTGGGACTTCTTAGAAAGATTATTATAAAGCTAATGTATATACACTTGTAATAAATATTTACAACAATAATAAAATTTCCTCTGTTGATAATGTAAACACTAACAAAAATATCCTGCCACGCATTTGATCACAGAGTTAGTATATTTAACAAGTGTTTACGTGATTTATTGGATTAGTAAGATTTGGTTCAGTTTTATGATACTTCAATTGGTTCACAAGTGTGTATAATTTTACTTTTGAGCTTAAAAATGAATCCATTACTAAACACAAACTTAGATTACCAACCCAGCCAAGCAGAAAATTTATATTGTCTTCTTTTTTTGGGATCCAGCTCAAATAAACCAAAAATGATCCCACCCTTCAATGAGACCTGTCAAATTCGGTCCAATTTTAGATAGCAGCTTCAAATATGCCACCAGTAAACATGCTGAAGTTTGATTTATAATTTAATTTGATATCGCTGTACATTTTTCTGCCAGCAGATGTGGGATGCGTCAAGTCGAGCACCAAGCGATATAGCACGCGTAAGAGGTGGCCTATGGATACAGTGATCCCAGTCAGCCTATTTAGGCTGATGGAAATTAAATCTTTCGTCTCTTTCTCACCCTGACCTAGTAAAGTCCACTAACTTATATTGTTTTGTACCTCACACAAAAACCGTAGCAAGCGTTGGCCATCCCATAAATAATTGAATAAAAAATCCTTCGGTAAAAAAAATCCTTCAGAATTTCTTCAAATAAGACTGGCTTATTTTTTCTAAATAAGAAGAGATATTATGTCACAATTGTTATAAAACTCCATTGTTTTGAACGCACGTAAAGAGGTCGACGCCCGGAATAGTCGGCAGCATGGCGGCGTGCCAATGTGGACGTTATGCGATTCACGTGTTACGCAATACGCAATTGTGGTATGCGGAATTGATAAGCTTTAGACATTCTAAGGTATCTAATGCAAATATGCAAACAACATAATATATCGCTGGCCCCGGGCAATAAAGCGGTAATATACAAAATCGAATTTTACAGGAAAAATAAAAGAAGCAAATTTGTTTATAGTGCAGCGTACAGTGATCCAACACAGGCGTTCAAAATGTCAAATGAAAGCTAATTTTTTTACCAATATAACCTTTTAAAAATAATTGTTATGGTATAAATATTTAATGAAATAACTGAAAAAAATTATAATACAAATTATAGACGATACTGTTTCAATTGCAACATCATTAATGACTTTATAAACACACCGACCACTGATATTCAAGAATGTAAGAAAATAATACGACGTAATTTCCACTTTAGATCTCGAGCGTACCAGCCGATTACCACCTTCTTCACGGAAATTTTGTAGCCAAATCTTAGCTGTATCATCCACTATCGCTATTTTATTTTAATACGTTTATTTCCAAAAAACGCGTTTAAATTTATTACTGTTATTCTTTGTTTAGAAATTAAGTGTAAAGATGTTCACCGGTTTTTTGTGTAATGTTTCTTAGAGTAACGCAATAATACATAACTTAGTCGTAAGAGAATTTTCCATGCAATAAAGCTGTTATTGTAATTTACTCTAGAGAAATATTATTTTAAAAATCTGAAAAAAATAAGAGTGATAGATTGATACTCAGGGAAGCTAAAAATCAAATAACATTAAAAAGGGCGTAACCGGTGTTTACCGCTATATTGCCCGGGGCCAGCGATATTATAATTACGGATTTCGTAGCTTTGATTGGCAAGAATTGACGCTCACTCGTTTAGCGAAAGTGTGTCACCAAGCGCGAAAAATCACTTCAGAATGCGTTTTTTGTTCGCCTATAGTAATTAACCCTTAAAAACCGTAGATTGTGTGACTTTAAAGGCTAAAGCCATATAAAATTTCAAAATCACTTAATTCATTACTTAAGTCACTGTCAAAATGAGAACGTACTCTCATCTTCTTAATACAAAATGTTTTATAAACTTTCAAACTGACCTCTAAAGATTCGTAAGCTGCTTAACTATTTGATTACAGATGTATTTTATTATAGTTGCTCAAATTAAATTCAGTCTATCTGTTCTATGCCATACGTTGGGCCTAAGTGCGTTCTCGCATCGGTGAATTTTGGATTAGACTTGGCACTCTTCGGTCACTCGATAACTGAGCTTTCAAAGTTAGGAGGTCACCCCTTTTAGGCCTTTGTTTAGTACTAGGCAACACTAGTGACAGTGTGACAGAAATGTGAAATGCACAACCAGGACTTAGATGGATTGGTGCAGAGAATTGCGTAGGTATTTGCCTTTTTTGTAGACATAACCATATAAGGAAAATAATTGTTAAGTACAAGTAGGTATAGTTGCCGTTTGGCACGGATAAGGATTGTGAATTTGTTCAGACATGTGAAAAAAATCACGATAGTTAAATATTATAGACAGTAAGTTAAAAGGAAAATTATTATGTGTAAGTCTCTCTACATATTAGACCAACTAAAATGTACTACCAAATCAGTAGCTGGACACGCACTTGGCAGTTTTTTTTCTTTAAGTATGTAACTTAGAATCAATGATATAATAAACTAAAGATGCATTTTCCGCACTCAGAAATGACAACATGAAATGAAGGCAATTGACCTAATTTTATTGACCAGCTTGACCAATAAGCAAGCAGAGCAATCAATCGCAACGTAACTAACGATGTATGATTATCTCTTTCTAACAACAGGTGCACCGTGCGATGTCATTTATTTTCTTTCCCTTTCTTCGCGCGTATAAATTAATAATACTAGTAGCTCTCACAGTATCTGCGTATTTGAGAGCCGTAATGTTAGACAATGACGAGTCTATATTATAATAATACATCATTGCTTGGAATTCGAGTTGTGCGACTAGTTGTATGCGAAATACAAACCTAAGTTAGAATTTCATTTGTTCTAGTCCTATAGCGTTGGTATACCAGTTAATTGTTTTGACAGTTGAAATGTATTTAGTTGAAGAGAATGCCTCAGGGTAAACGTTATGAACATTGAAAATGTGTTGGAACTGAGAAATCTAATCCTGTCCTATAAATAGGAGTAAATGCCTCGTTGGTTTAGTAGTCGCAAAAGAAAGTGTTCGAGAGTGTGAACGAGGTTCAGGGTTTGATTACTGGTGTAGACTAATGTAATCAGTCCTAAGTAGTATTTACTAAAAAAGGAAATTTAAGTTTACTTTTCAGTTTTACTTTCACAAAAATGGTCATAAATTCCGATTAAATCAAATTTGTTATTGCGAAACTAACTAGCTCTGTCTGTCACGCTTTCACGCTAAAACGGCTGAACTGATTTCAATGAAATTTGGTATGAAGATAGATTGAAATCTAAAAAAAGAAGATGTATGGAGAAGTTGTCTCAGGATACGGTGAAATTGGTGTAAATAAATAGGTATTACCATTATAAAAAACGCAAATATTTTTATTATTCTTTCATCGTAAAACGACTGACCAATTTAAATAAAATTTTAAACAGAGATTCACTAGAACCTAATCAAAAACATAGGATAGGCTTTTTGGGAAGCGTGAAGTCTTTAACGAACGAAACACGTTAATTAAGTATCTTATCACACTAATACCAATTAGTTGAATAATGCGCAAATGGATATGGAATATAATTATTGATGGTTATTCATGTGGAATGAAAGTATTAGTAATTGATTACTGTTATGTGGTTGGTTAAGTGATCCAAAGTAAATACTACTATCAATGGAACATATTTTTTAAATACAATGGTTCATGCCGAAGTATTCTTATTAGTATTAAATATTGAGAGTATATTTCATTATACAAAATTATGGAGTTTCTTAATAATTAATGTTACAAAATCTTGTCTTTAATGTTAATATTATTTTTCTAATTTAGTAACATGTCTGTATCTGAAACAGAGATGTTACTAAATTTTGAGATTAATCGTTTTCCAATCATCTTATTATCGAATTTTAAAATTATATTATCTTTCTGAGCCACAAAATATGATTTGCATATACTTATGAAAGTTTAACACAAGGACTGTGGGATTCTTAGAAAGAGTTACCGCGGCCCTGGCACGCAAAGGCGAACATGCAGGGAAGGCATATGGATGGGTTTTAGTTAGTAAGAGTCTGACATTTCCTCCCACTCAGCCCACAGCGGGAGGAATTAATTGAAATTTTCCCATCCCAAAAAAAATGTCTTACACAACATAAAATTATCGTAATTTAATAAAATGAGGTAGGTAACAAGATAAGGTTTAGCGATACAATCTTCAAAGACGCACACCTCAAAAGATCACGTTTTCAATGCCTCTTCTTAATCCAATTTCCATTAAACCTCTAAGAAAATTGGGCAATATTCTCTCTCTCAGTAAAGGGACACCTGGGTCGTGCCGTAGAAAAAAAAATATTACGAGAAAAAACCTAAATTCTAGCTTTTCCTAACTTTACAAGAGGGTCATATAAAAGTCAGGAGGAAAGGTTATTTTGGGCTCTGCGGTATACCGCCTAAATAAACATGATTCAGTTGCCCCTAAGCAACGTTACGTAGTATTTTGATAGAGGGCAACACTGAACCACGCTTGAAGACCCGCTAGAGACTACGCAAGAGGAAATTTCTAAGAAAATCCTTGTGATTTTATGACAATGTTACGGCATTCCTATGTTGATCTGGTTTAAAGCGTGCCTCATATTCTTGCGTCGGAATGGTGACTGGGAGTTATTGCCCGCCTGGAATTGAAAAAATCTTGAACTATATTTATATCGGCTCAGCATTTTATTCGTAGAAGATTAAAGTGTCTTCACTAAAGCCTCTATTATTATTTACTCTCAGCATAAGTAAAATTAGTCTATAATGTTGTTATATTTTTTTTTATAATTTTGCAAATAGAAATATTCTAGAATGTTCGCACCTTTACTCCTAGGTGTAAATGCGAAAGTGAGTTTGTGTATTTGTTACGCTTTCACGGTGAAAGAACTGAATTGTTTGGCATGTACTTTTATCCGGAGGCGTTAAATAGTCCGTTGCGACGCGGGTGAAACCGCGGAAAACAGCTAGTACGAGTATATATGTAGCTTTGTGACTGAAAGTGACCCAAAGATAAATATAGTAATTACATATATTTCACCCACGCTAGTGAACCAACAGCTTTAAGCTTGTTCTTAATAAAACCAGATCAATAGCAATTCTTCACTAAGAAAAACGAAATTTACTTTGATTAGCTCGGAGCCGTCAGTTTGATTTAACAAAGGCACCCCTTGCAAATTGAGTTAAAAGTTTTTTTTTCTTCATTCGACATAATTGTATTATTCGATATTCTTCAGATGTCACCATTATTTAATTAGGAATTTTCGAGATATTTCTATGAAAAGCGTACGACAGTACCCTTTGTTTCGTGTGGGTTTTATTTGTTCTTCTAAAATAATGAAACTGTTGCTAGGAAAAAGCAGAACCCTTTGTTTGGTAAAATAATAAACAGTGATTACCAATTAAAGCTTAGCAGATCTTAAAAAAGCGATAAGAATAAATATTATTTCTAGACATCATGCTCAATAAATGGCCGAAAACTCAAAATCGCACACGTCTAATTGAAACGCAAAAAAACATAAATTAAAAAAATCAAAAAACCCGACTGCGTAAAAATTACTCTTATTATAAACTAAAAAGAATAAAACAAGTCTGGTTGATCTGAACTGAAGGACTTTGACAGTCGGGACCCATTAAATAATCTAGACTCACTCCTATCCAATATCCTATTGAGAAGAACCGGCAAGAAACTCCATAGATACTCTTTTAAAAAGTTGGCAGTTTTCAGAACATAGATAGGTAACGATTATTCTTCTATAGCGATGCACTTATGAAATGCCAAAAAACTATTGATCACAAGTCTTTACATCAAGCCCAAAACACATAAACAGTCCTTTTATAGTTAGAACTATAATAAAATTCCGTAATGGCACAGAATAATAGTAGGTACCTACTTAGTGGTTTATTTTGCGGCTGCGATCGGTCGCGGTGCGCAGAAATGCACCTTAAAGCATTGCTAAACACTAATGTCTTTATGATACTATAGATTATAATATCCTAGCTATATTCTATATCAAGTCCTTCCAAGAAATTCTTGGGAAACATCTGGTTTATTGAAGAGAACATTGCGATTCTGTTCTAGGAAATATCATGAATTCTAATAGCTATACTGCGCTAGATAACGGATATTCCGTGATGCTTGAAGTTATTACAACACAAACACTTGTGGAAGTATAAGGAATAGTTTATTGACTAGAACTGTACTAAGAATCTAAGATCCGCATAGTCGTAGACAGAAGCACCTTTCGTGCAAACCGTAGATTATTCAAACAGGGTTTTACGTGCAATATATTTAAGTCGTAAACTATACTATAGTTGCCATGGTTTTAATGAATACATTTCTTCTAAAGGTAAAATACTTCAGATCGTCGAAGTATATCATTCAATTGGTAATTTTAGGCGTCGTCATACCCGTGTTCTGGTTAGAAATAAAATTTGATTTGTTTGCAAATACTCTAAAGGTGAAATATATTTTGACCATCCGTAATTTTATAAGAATTTAATTATAAACTGAGCTTTATAGAAATAAAATTAAATGAATATCAACCTTTTTCATGCTGAATACAAGTTTGCCTAGTGCCTAAACCTATTTTTTGTAGATACTCGCTTAATTGCTTATAAATACAAAAGTAGCTCTGATAAAAGTAATTACAGTTGTACGTCTCAACCTCAGTTTAGGTCGGCGTCCATTAGCGACGTATCGGGGCGGGTCGCGTCAGATCGGACTGCGGCGCGAAAATTCGACGCGGCCCGCTCCGCCCCGATCCGTCGCTCGTGAACGATATTTCATACAAAACATAAGCAAGCGTATTTTTAAAATGCAGCCCAACCCGACCCGCCTGGTGGACGCCAGCCTTAAACCGCTAAAACATTTTTGTAGGGCGAAAATATTATAAATATGTACCCATTATTATAAAAAAGAAAAATACTTTTCTGACTATTACGATTTCACCGTTAAACCGTTGAACAGATTTAAATGAATTTTTGCAGTCTATCTATATCATCAGTGTACTTGTAAATTGCGGCAGCATATACCTACTATGCCGAAATTGGCATACCCGAGCTAGTCCGAAGCCAATCCCGTTGCAAGAAAGACGCCCCGAATGATTTAAATAATTTTAGCCATGACCCGAAGTATGCCAGTTTTGGTAGTGAAACTGTGTGAAAATAATACAACCAAAATAAGAAAAATACTAGGATCACACACACTTCAATAATAAGTTGCCGCATTAACGGAGCTATTGTTGTTAAGAAGCGTTGTATCTACTCTTAGCGCAGAGATTTATATTAATGTTTACAACAGTTAGTTAGTACCTACATTACGAAAAATTATAAAGGTAAGTAGGTATAAAAATATCCTAATATAAACTTAACTAAAATATGGCGTCAAAAAATTCTTCCTCATCGCCGTCCACTGGAAGTGTACCCAAGAGGCATTGCCATGTTGGATGGCAACGCTGAATGCCTTTGGCCAAAGTAAAAGCCAGCCTTTGGGTCACGGGAAGCGTCAACAAGCCTACTTATACATATAAATAGTAAAATAGTAAGCCTAAAGTCGTTAATATAATATCAAGTATATAAATAGATATCACTAGCAAGCACGTAGGTCCTGAGTTATCGCGCAATCTGGCAACATGGAGTGCGACCTCCGATGTGGCACGTGATTGATTGCCCCGGCTTACCCGGTAAGATGGGGAAGAAAAAATGTTGATGTTCTGAATGTGCTTATATTCACAATAATATTATCATAAGAGAAGTTATATTTTTTTACTAATATGGATGTGGAATAGCTAAAAGTAAAATGTATTGCCGAAAAAAATGAGGTCTTTAAAATAAAGGAACTCTAGAAACCAAATATCATGGTTTTTATGACTTATTATTTCATACTAACTTCTGCCCGCAATTTCGTTTGCGTGGACTTATTGGGTCTAGATACCAGGTTAAAGTATATTTTTGTTAATCCAGGTAATAAACTATTTGTGTAGGTATCAAATTTCATCCAAATCTATTCAGCAGTTTTGGAGTGAAAGAGTAACATACATACATACATTCTCACAAACTATCGCACTTATAATACCTAAATGTGGGATCATACGGGCTGAAACGATTCGCGCAGTGTCTTAGTAATTGACTGCTAAGCTTAGAAGCTTGTGGATATTGTTACTTTTACTCGAAGATTCTAATGAGGTCAAGATTATGTCAACGTGATCTATACTTCTATATCTATGCTAATATTATAAAGAGGAAAGATTTGTTTGTTTGTTTTTTTGTTTGTAGGGTTTTAACTCAAAAACTACTGGACCGATTTTAAAAATTCTTTCACCGTTATAAAGCGACTTCTTTACGAAGTGTCATATGCTATATTAATTTCCAAATAATTAGGGATCCCTACTAAAACTCGAATAATGTAACCCAAGGTATAAAAAAATTACCACGAGGACGAAGCCGCGGGCGGAAAGCTAGTTATATATTTATAAAAGAAAAAAGCATAGAGGTTCCTTTTTACTGTACCTATTACCTTTTTATTTTTCGTTGGAACTCTTTGCATATCGAAAAATACAATTCAAGGGTTGACATACCTACATATTATGAGTACCTTTAAATTTGGAAAAACAATGAAAATTGTCTCGTTACGTTTCCCAGAAACGAATCATTCCATCGTTAATAATGTAAACGTAATAAGCCTTTAACATACGTTGATTGGCAGACATGCTTTGTAAAATGTCCAATACATCAGTTTTCAGCTGAAAACAGTTACGAGTATTGCGACAGCGAACAGAAATTTTAATTGCCATCAATCTAGGCGTTTCATAACAGTTGACGGGGTTCTGATGGCGTTTCTGTTATTAAATAATATACAATTAAAAAAACGTTTTTGGAGTTTTTGTCTTGGTAGAAGAGAGAAAAACATTTAATGTGCACGACACATAAGCACAATACAATAAAAGGGGAACTAGATGAAGATTTTAAGACGCCAGAGAACTTTATAGCTTAACATCACACGTACTCAGTAATTTGGAATGTCAGTTAAATAATTGATCTGATTGATGATTGAATTAACATTATAAATATCAAACCAATTAAAATTCCGGGATGCTACTCAAAATTAAAATAAAAAAAAAGACCAATTAAAATCTATCCGATCCGGAACTTAAAGCCAAAGCAGTCTGGATTGAAGCTATTAAAACCAACGAGCCAGTTGGGGAAGTAGCTAAGAAAATCTAGTTTTTCATACTAAAAGCATAGGCTTTAAAAACCGCGGGCATATGTTCATATATACGGATCAAATACAGAACTTTCTTTTTTGGAGTCGGTTAAAAACCATATTTTGTCAGCTTTTTTTATACAAAGGACTTTGGGCTTGAGTTTTCCTCGAAGCAACTAAATTTCATCGAGGCAAAACCATAACTGGTTCGTTTCATTTACTCTAAGCGATTACTATTTCATTCAACACAACCATTCCCTATGTAAAGGTAAACATACTGTTGTTTATTCAACCGAGTTCCGGAGACGAAGGTCGGGCCGTGAACCTACTTCTTACTCGATCAAGGCGAAGAGACTATGTATGTATTCATGTATGTATATATCTATACTAATATAATAAAGCTGAAGAGTTTGTGTGTTTGTTTGAACGCGCTAATCTCAGGAACTATTGGAACGATGTGAAAAATTCTTTCAGTGTTAGATAGCCCATTTATTGAGGAAGGCTATATGTCATCACGCTAAAACCAATAGGAGCGGAGCACCACTATTCCACGCGGACGAAGTCGCGGGCAAAAGCTAGTGTTATAATATTGCTAGTAGGGAGGAGGGTGGTAGAAAAGCTCGTGGCTAAGTAACAGCCGAACAGTTCGACCGATCAAAGGTTAAGCTACGCTTGGCGCAGTCGGTCCGTGGATGGGTAACCATCTTTGTCATAGCGAGACTCCTCCGCGCCTCGGAAAGTACTGTAAGCTGTTGGTCCCGGCTGTCATTTGTAGATCTTTGACAGTCGTTACGGGTATTCAGAAGCCAGAAAAAAGTATGGTAGATGGGACCCTAGAAAACCCTTATAGAGTTATCTTTATAAGGGTTTTGCTTTCTACAATGAATTAAAATTCAAAATCTGTACCTACCTTCATGTAGGTAATTGGTTACGAGATTTAAATAAAAATATGTAATTATCAGCCTGGCCAAATCTTAACATTATTTATTTACGATTAATTAAAAAATGTTTAGTCTTAGTAGACATTAAATGTAACTGTACTATATAATGACAATAATACTCGAACGTACCTACAGAACTTAGAACAAGCTATTTTTTCTCGTCAAAAGTCTGTTGAAATAATAATTTTTACTTAAAGGAAACGGTCTTTTAAGTTAAGAAAAGATAAGGGCGAGCTTAATAATCTTTTCCTTTTCTAAAGAAACCGACTATGCTTACAAAAAAAGGTTGGACTATGAAGAATTGTATGTAGGTACTTCTATACTAATACTAGCTATTTCCCGTGGTTTCACCTGCGTCCTGCGGGAACTACTTAACGCAGCCGGATAAAATTTAGCCTAAAACCTTCGCATCACGATTACCATAGAAAATAGGGATTCATTCATTTATTTTATATATATATATATATAGATTATACGGCAGTACAATCTAAGTTTGTATGTAGAGTGTTATCTCAGGAACGACAAAACTGTCTGCTAATTATATAAGTTAATCTTTCAATTCAGCTTTATAAACATTACTTTTTATATTGACAGTTCAATGGTATACATTGCGTTGTTACTACAACTAATAAGATAAACGTTCAAACGTATGCAGCAATGTATGAACTCCGTTAGGGAATGTATGTCAATCGGATACCAGTTTTTCACGTAATTAGGGGGCTGATTTAAGCATTAAAATTATCCATGAGTGCTATCGGCTATGGTTTATAATGTTTACCAACAATATGAGCGACGCCAGCAACAGACAGACTTAAGAATTTGTAATCTTATAAATACCTATAATCGTAAATGTATATAATCTTCTAAATTGAATAAACCTTAATAATGTTATCGACAGTTTAGAATACACTTCGTACTGCCACAATACTTAGTAGGTAAGGCGGATCACACACTCACACGCGTCAAGCTCTGGGGCGTGGAGCGACGCATCTGTAAAACCGCGCGTCAAAGCGTTGTCAATGTGTTGCACTACGTGATGTTTTGCAAACTGTAGGCCTAGCACAAAAGAACTAATGTAACCATAACATTAATGTAATCCATTTTATAATCAATAATGCAATTTTAGAGAAAAAATTGTTCTTCAAAATGTAAAAAGAACAATTCGTAGCATCCAAGGAAAAAAAAAACAATAAAAGTCTTTCATTCAAAAACCGCTTACATTAACCCTTTGCTTGCCATGTCAGGCACGCGTAGCCTGACGCTAGCGTAGGTTAGGCCTTCAAATTATTTGGGATGGCAGTGTATGTGTTAATGTTACTTATATTATTAGCGCGTTCTTTATAGGCCCACTGAAGTTATAATGGTCTACTTTAAAAAAACGCAGGTCCGCGCGCTGCAGCGTGGCGCGTGGTAGTGTGTGATCCGCTTTAGTAGGTATGTTCTTGGTATGTAAGTCAAGTTTAGACCCTCTGACAAAGTTAGCTTACCGCTCTGAACTATTATGTAACTATACTGTACTGTGGTATGGACTAACTTAAGCGTAGCAGACAGAGATACCTACTATATGTTTATAGCTTCATAGGACTGAAAGAGGAAGATAAGACTAGTAATAGACTAAAACTAATTTTAAGAATAAAAGATACTTTATCACTGAGTGCTGTAAGCTATCTTTTAATTCTATGCAATGCGAGCAACGCTGTGAGCTGAATAGTACCTAATAAATAATTTAAACCTAAAAAAATAGGGTGAAAGGGACATCGTGAATTATGAATGAAATGTAATTATATAGGTAGTGTCGTTATAATTAGTTACTGTAAAGATTTTATGAAAACCTACGACAGATAAAAAATGTCTTTGATAAACATCCGGGATTGATTTTAATTAAAATATTTCAATGGCAATTCTCAAATTGCATTTCACTCAATGCCTTCAGAACTGTGCAAAATAAATTACAAAACTCTAACTTAAGTAGCCTGCATTTCAAATAAAAGTTTGTATTTAGACTTGTCAGAAATATCAATTTACTGAGCCAAATAAAACATCGAGGTCTATCGTATACAGCCAATCCCATACATTCCATTATGTATCGTAAGCTTGGCTTGGCTTTCAACCCGTATGCACCGCCAGACTGGCTAATGCAGCTGTATTTGACAGCATAGATTCTAATGCTGTAGTCTACCATCTAAGTGCTTTAACATTTAAGCTTAAGACTTAAGGCAGTATCGATTGAATAGATATCATTCACATCACTACACCTAGTACAAAAAATAGACTATATAACCTATCTAATTTATCGATATTCTAAATTTTGTACAAAAATAAACGAAAATATACGCAGGTCATGATCTCTGTAAGTATCAAATCAAATCCAAAAAGTCTATCACTACGAGTATAATAATATATTAAATGTAAAATGTATATTTTATACGTGATATGCAATCAACGTGCTGCGGGACGTTTAAAAGAGATACCGCGCCCCCGGAATACAAAGAGCTGAGGAAGGAACATGGATGGGTTTAGTCAATAAGAGTCGAACACTCCCTTCTGCCCCACCCGCGGCGGGAGTGATTTGATGATTCCAATCTGAAAAAAAAGGAAATCAACGTGGTTAGAGGCTAGCTTGATCATTAAGAAACGTAGGTATATTAAACGTCTCGTAGTTTTAGTTTTTACTTTAACAACAGTAAAACTGCGGTACCAAAGAACCGCGATATCCTTCAAGTTGATTCTTTAGCGTTCGCAAAATACAAAGCGTTTGGAATTTCTTCAAATCAACGTATAAATAGACATTCTTATCTCATCGTTCGTCTTTGCATCGTCCTCTGTATATTGCCAAATAACTCACTCTGAAGAAAATCACGCGTCCAATCGTAGCCACATTATTGCATTCTCCTCCGCGCGAGAAGCTATCCTGAATGCTTGCGTGCAACCAATTTCTGCACTCTGCGATCCATCGCGACTCTTGTGGAAAGATCTAGCTTCAATATACAGAAGCTAATAACATCTTTTTCCATCAAAAAATATATTTTTACGCCTCTAAAATTTTTATATATTTTATTTACCCACAAAAATATTATCAACCACTTTATCTATTCCCATTCCCTTTCTCACTGTGGGCAAAGCGAAAAGAACTGTCAGACTCATATTGACTCACACCCATCCATTGCCCTTTACGTGCCGGGCTGCGATAACTCTTTCGTATAATCACGTAACCCTGAACCACTTTAACATCTGAACGCTAAAAACAACAGACCTTTTGTTGGTTGCCACACAAATAAACAATTACTTACTGACTCACTGCTTATTCTCATTTGGATAGTTAGTTACAGATACCAATAAAGTTTCTTTGTTGAAAATCAGAAATGCTTATTCATTTACTTAGCATTCTCGATTCTCAATTCAGAAATCAGCTGTTTAAATATTTAATGGGTAATTAGGTAACTGAATTGATATTAAAAACTAATTCATATTTATCAAGGTGGCAATGCAGCCAGCCTTTTGGGTACGATTCCCGCTGACAGCGATGCGGACGAATATTTTGTCTGTGTTTTATTTTTTTTATTTTGTGTATTATACATAGAAGAATATAGATAAATAAAATAGTAAGTTAAAAAAACTTTTTTAAAATTCATGTTATATTCATAATTTAGAAAGCTAATTTTAGTAATTTCTATGGATATTTCTACTACTCTCTTTAGACTAGCGTTTTTATCCGCAGCCCAAGGAATCAACTTCGCGCATTCAGATCAAAACTATCCCATGTCTTTTTTCAGATAAATTTCCTTAAGACGATTAAGGATATTTCGCATACTTATTTTATACTCGTATTGCCAGCTGTAGCTCGTGGTTTCACCCGCATCCTGAGAGAAATATTACACGGATCCGGATAATAAGTATCCTTTTTCTTCGCCTAGACTTCAAGCTATCTCCACACCAATTACATCCCAGTCAGTTCAGCGGTTTTACCGTGAAATTATAGCAGATAGACAGAGAGACAAAGTTGCCTTCGCATTTATAATTTACTAGCTTCTGCCCGCGACTTCGTCCGCGTGTCCGTTTAACCCCCGATTTTGAAATATTCATCATTGGTGCTCTGCTTTTATGTGTGCGCGTTGTCTTAGCGTGGTGATATATAGCCTATAGCCTTCCTCGGTAAATGGGCTACCGAACACTGAAAAAAAAATTCAAATCAAATCAGTAGTTCCTGAGAAGCAAATAAACAAACAAACAAACTCTTCAGCTTTATATACGAGTATTAGTATAGATAGATAATAATAAAGATTCTACGAACTGACTAATGGCCATTTTCAATATCCTATCTATCCGAAGATTTCCTTACTAGAGATAGAATTTTGACATAAAATCCATACGACTAATGTCAAAAATCTATCTCTAGTAAGCAAATCTATGGATAGATAGGATATTGAAAATGGCCGTAATATGACTTGCATACAATATAATCTATTTTTCAATGAAGCACGGTACCGTTTGCGTTCAGCTATATTATATGTTAAAAAAAAATCTATTCTTTTCCTCAAAGTAAGCGACTTAACAGAAATGAATGTAAGGGTATTTCGCAGTACATTCCAAAGTTTTTATAGCAGTTTATTAAATGTTCTGCCCATTTGATAACTTTTTTGCTAGATATGGTAAATTGACCCCACGGGGGGAACAAAGTTTTATTTTATAACACAAAATACTGTTTCTTTTACTATAGTAACGGTGATTGCGGAAGTTAAATCTTGTTTCTTTATATGTACATAATTGTTTGATTTTCTAAAATTTTATATTTATTTGTACACTAGCTGTTGCCCGCAGTTTCACCCGCGTCCCGACGGAAGTTTCTCCAGGGAAGAACCTTCTCCAGGGTCCCCTCTATCTCCGTACCAAATTTCAGCCAAATTGATTTAGCCGTTCACGCGTGATGCGATGACCAAGGGAAAAAGGGATTCATTTTTATATTATAGACAATATATCAATAATCGCGCTTTCACGCGTGAATTTGGATGATGTGGAAAAATGAAATTCATATTTTTTAAAGATCTGGTTTTATTGAACGGAATTCAAACATATTAGACGAGATGTGTGTGTGTGGGGGGTCTAGCTCTACCTACCCCTTTGATATGATATAGGCCAACTTTTCTTTAATATTTTAAAGTAGATTCAGTCGAACTGACCCAATTATTCTAGAATGCATTTACACAATGTTTACTTAATGAAGTTTGCATAGACAAACAGTTATTCGAATTCGGTCAAAACTTTCGTGGCTAATGACAGATACTCAATTAATATAAAGCTATATCGAACATTTGCAAATATTGCGCTAAATCCCTAATATTTAGCAGTAAATTTAAACGTACAATAATCAGAACATGCCAAAACACAGAGTTTATGTTTCAAAATATTACAGTATTTGTAAAATAGTTATTAGTTCGAACATCACGACACCACTTAACTGCAATTAGAGTTTGAACATAGTGATTGGACGCAAATTATTATGTTTAAATAAGTAATGAATTTGAGAATTTATAATTATTATCGATTTTGTGTTGTTATAGTTGTTACTAGCTTTCCGCCAGTGACTACGCCCGCGTGGGCTATACGAATTTAAATTAAAAAAACCGGCCAAGTGCGTGCCGGGCCACGCGCAGTAGGGTTCCGTAGTAGGTCTCAGTTAGTCGACTATAACTCTGTAACCGGTTAAGCCTACTTAGCCGTGATAGTTTTCCTTGTAAGTTCATTACATGTGCTACGTCTTTGATTTTTTTCACATTTCTAGGTACAGCCATTCAAAAGTTAGAGGGGGGGGTAACTCGTATCGAACAAAAAATTTCACTTAAAATCTAGATATTTCGCAAATGGCTCGCTTAACTGAAAAATGGTCTTCACACACCCATAATATTTTTGAAAGACCTATCTAACGATACCCCACACGAAGGGGTAAGCGAGAAAAAAAATATTCATCCTTACTTTACATGTTTGGGAGCTACCCTAAAAAAATATATTTTTCAAAATTTTATTTTATCACTTTCTCGGCGTGTTCAATATACATATTCATACCAAATTTCAGCTTTCTAATAACAAAAACCACGGAGCTATGCCGCGGACAGACAGACAGACAGACAGACAGACAGACAGACAGACAGACGGACAGACAGACGGACAGAGCGAAACTATAAGGGTTCCTTGTCGGACTACGGAACCCTAAAAAAATGACAGAGTTTCATGCAAAATTTGCCCCCCTTTTTTTAATGGCCTTAGGGGCAGAATTTCGGAAAGATCTTGCTTTTCGGATACCTTCGTCATACAAAGAACTGAACACACCTTCCAAGTTTCAGGATTCTACAATCAGCGGTTTAGCCCGTGCGTTGATTTGTCAGTCATTCAGGACAAAACATTTTACGAGTACATGTATATATTAAAACGATAAAGAATATTATAGGTACTATCGTTCTTTTTTTGAAAATGTCTTGATTGCCCATGGGATTAAGCGCTTGCACTTCGACTTTGCGGGTTCGTAACCTGGGTAAGAACTGAAGTGACTTTTCCAAAGTTATAATTAGCACTTACTTTCTATATTTGTCTTCATTAAATAACGGCTAAGGAGAATAGAATATAGATAACCTGAACTTGGAAAAGTCTGAAATCGCCAATCCACATTGAACAAGCGTAGTGAATGCCTTCGCTGTAAACACAAGGTACAGACACTGTTGGCTGTGGGACAATAAATAAGCGACAATGATGATGATTGTACCTTTTGTGATGTATCTGTTAAATTATTTTGCGGGATTATGGCGTTTAGGTATAGTCTGAACGCCGAGGAGGATACATTCCAATGAAAATAATGCACATACCCTGCGTGAATGGATGTACGGCCAAAATGCAGCAATTTATAAATAGTCCGACATTATACTTTGTTAGGTGAAAAATTGCAAGCACTGGACGCTACTACTACATAGCTACCTATAGTATATACTCCTACATAGTAGTTTATTCCCTAAACTAAACTATTTTGATTAGGTTTAGGCGGGCTGTTTTCCGCAACTCCACGACAAAGCGCGTATTTTGCGTAACTATTTTGATTATTAATCTTTTTTATTTAAGATCAATTTTTTACAATAGAATTTCAAGTTAAACAAAATCCAGGTAAAATTTTACGTGTAAAATCCTACCTAATATATAAACATCAAAATAATTACTTTAATATCTCTGTCAGAACCTTTCACTCTGATCAAAGTTTTGTGTCGCGGGACTCGCTCGAATACAAATTTACTTATTCAGGGGCTCCAAACCTCCTGAGAGGTCCGGGGTCCATTTAAATACGATATGAGCATCAGCGCGAGGATGCATGAAATTGAGCGAATCTGAATGATTTGTGAAAACGTGTTTATTTTATAATATTACTGGTTTACTGGCTTGACTGAGAAAGTGGTTATAATTTTAACGTGTATGTTTCGAAAAATCGAAAATTAGCCATTATTTTATTATCCTTACTATCCTTACTAATATTATAAATGCGAAAGTAACTCTGTCTGTCTGTCTGTCTGTTACGCTTTCACGCCTAATCCAGTGAGCCGATTTTGATGAAATTTGGTACAGAAATAGAATAGACCCTGAGGAACAACATAGGCTATTTACCTGGGTGCGCGAAGGAGTTCCCTCGGGATGCGGGTGAAACCGCGGAAACAGCTAGTTATTTATACTTAACCGACTTTTTACGCAGACCAAGACGACTTTGTTATTATCTAATTGCTTAAATTTTGCAAAAAAATAAGCAAACAGCGTCATTTTTGTCTTTGAGAAATATTGCAATAAGCAAAATAAGTTCACTAGCAACGAAGATATCGAATAAACAGAAATTGGAAATATTCCAGTAGAAATAGAAATCTTCGCCGATTTAAAACTATAAAAACAGACAAGTTTGCTTCTTGCAACTACCTCAGATAGTTTACCAGTTAGAGAAAAAGTTAAAAGTTCTAACGGAACTAAATCGTACGACAATACACTATGTTTCCACCAGATCTTAGAAAAATAACTCACGGCTGCATTTGCCTTTAAAGATTGTGGAACAAATGATGCGAGCGTTCTCGACTTCGAGACTTGCTCGAGCTTACCCGAGTTCTCGAGTTTCGAGCACCTTTCGAGTTACTTTCGAAAGAAAAATACTTTTCGCAGTGGAAGTCTTTGGTGTTGTTTTATGACTCGAATGCTGTTTTATTTTAAAATGGAAACACTTATACTGGTTTATTTGTGTGGTGGCAGAAAAATATTTTATTTTTTAAATTGTATGTTCAATATTTTTAAAGACTTTCGAGTCGTAGTACGTAGTAGCCGAACTAAACAAAGAAGCCTCGCGATCAAATTTTTTTTTTTACAAAAAATAAAACTTCTACAAGATGTATGATAAAAATGCCTATGACAAGCCTCCTATTGAAATAAATTGACATTCAATTACCGATCAGCCTTTTAGAGCTTTGAAGAAGTTTGACAACACAAAGCAGAATTCTTTTATTTTTACCACTGGAATCGTCCCAAATCACAAATCCTTATCACCGCTTTCTAAAGACGTCTAAAACCTAAATGGACCTATGCCCTGATAATTTCCATTCACGACATGCTAACATAAATCCATCTTATTTCTTTTTCTTTGGCACGGGTCATGAATCATCCTGCCTCTGGCCAGTCCATTGACTGGTGCGTTTGAGACAAGACAAATATCCTACTCGTGCCATTAATCCTTCTAATCTTGACAGAAAACCTCCGGAGAATTATATAGATGCTGGTGTGAAGGTATTTATCAAATCTCCGGCAGTTACACTGATTTCAGTTGTTTGCTGAACACTGTTTCTTAATTTTTTAGAGAAGGGAGATACTACTGGTTTTTAAATATTTAAAAAAATAATGCTTTAAAGATACGAGTATTGTTTTGCATAAAGGCTAAGTAACGGGTGTTCCTAGATTCACAATAACTTTTTATTATACAAATTTATTTGCATTTCTGTTTTAATTTATTAAAAGCAAAATCGCAACTATTTTAATGGGTGATATATTTGTGATGACTATTTCATGAAACCTGTGCATATAAACTAGGAGAATGAATTAAAATGTCATTCGCTACGCGATTTTTCAGATTGCCTCGGTATTTTTTTTATTTTTTCGCCGTCGCCCTTTGCAAGCAAATCGAATTCACTCCGTTCATCTTTATGCATGGATTGGAAAAGTAGTAAACTCTATGTATATAGATAGGTACAATATCTTATATACTTCACGTTTACCCTGAGAAAAGAACACAAAGGTTTTTAGAATACTAAGGGTGACTTTGCACGAGCTTCTTGTCTCATTTATTTGGCAGATAAATTAAGCAAAGTCACAGAATCATCAAAACCCGGGTATAAAGTAGCGTATAATCGTCTAGAGGGTCCCATCTATCTCCATGCCAAATTTCACCTAAATCAGTTAAACCGTTTTAAGTTGAAAGCGTAACAAATAAACACTCATATTCGTAAAATATTAGTTAGAATTCTGTAAACGTAGTTCAATAATTTATGAATTAATAATGACTACCATTCAAGTGAGTGGTTAAGTGACCGCGAGCGTGCTGCTGAGGAATTAGAATGTTATCGGGGTTTTCATATGGATACTCTCAGTGACAGGTCAGAGGCTGGACTTGGGTTCATAATGGCAATAGGGTGACACCCTTCTAAATGAGTTAATCAGCAAAATATTCACATATTTTCATTATAATCCATTTAATTTGGTATGGTTATGTTTAGCTACATGTTAAGCCTTTAGTATTAAGTAGCATTATGTAAGTAGATAGATAAGTTACATAGGAAACTAGCTTTCCGCCAGCGATTTCGCGCACGTGGTTTATGTATCTCCAACAAATATACTAAAACCTTCCTCTTGAATCACTCTATCTATTAAACCGCATTAAAATACGTTGCGTAGTTTTAAAGATATAAGCTTACTACATAGGGACTGACAGACAGCGGGAAGCAACTTTGTTTTATACTATGTAGTGATGAGGAAGAGGAAGTCATAAGGTAAATATATGTTGAGCTCCACATATTAGTATTTGCATTTCTTTGTCACTAATCATTAGTCTATTGTGGAACACGGAATGCCTTGTACGACCGACATGGTCTATTGCGTATCAATGGAAAGAAAAACCATTATAAGTTAAACTTACTTTGTATGTAAGTTCCATAAGAGTAAGGTTTTGCTTATATTATTATATTTGTCTTTAATATGGTGTATTGAATATGGAGAAAAACAACCGAAGATTTTATTACCATAATATCAAGCCTGTATTCTCAGATGAAGTAGGCAGAAATCAAGAGAGTATTTTAACACATTATAATATTAGTATTTTGGTAGGACCACTATGGTCTAGAGTCGAAAAATATTAATGTCAGATTCGGGATAATGAATTTCATCAATCACTTTGTATGACCTGGAGAACGAACCTAGGCCCTTTACTCAGCGTCTGCAACACTAAACCAATAATATAAGGCAATCTTTCTATATTCATCGAAAGTCTGTAAGTAATGAGGCCTAAAGTATTGAAATTCATCAAACGGTACCTTTAGAGTGTCTCAAATAATTAGAATTTCAAAAAATAATGAACATAATAATATACTCGAAAAACATAATCACCCTCCTTTGGCAGTAGGGTAATAAAAAAAACCTAAATGTATTTCGTGTAAATGCCTGATAAATATTACGTTTTAGTATTTATTACTGGAAGCGGTATTGTAAATATTCTGTCCAGGAAATAAACAGTTGATCACATGAATACTCTCTCATCATCTTTTATATCATCATATTTTATACAATATATTACAAATTTCAGAATAACTTCAATCCTTTAGCAATAATGGGTAATCAGACATTCTAACATACAGTAAGCATATCTTTTCTCTCTCTATCCAGTGTTATCCGGAAACTGGTAGATAGATAGATTATCAAGTTTATGCTATGCTAGCTGCGGTCAGTCCATGGATGGGTCAGCCCGTGCCTCGGAGAGCACGTAAAGCCGTCGGTCCTGAGCTTGATCTCTCCGACCGCTAACCCATCGGACTATGAAAGTAAAGGTATAGAGAGTGCACTTGTATGCGTAAACGCTTGTGCACTATAATATCTCCTGCGTAACTGGCTAGTCGTCATTGAGATTGCCCGGTGTGACCGAAATCGGTCTGGAGAGATTATTATTAACTGGCTTGTGGAGGTCAGATAGGCAGTCGCTCCATGTAAAACAATGGTACCTAGCTGCATCCAGTTAGCTGAAGCCGACCCAAACACAGTTGGGAAAAGGCTAGACAGATGATTATCTTTTCTCTACCGGTAAAGCCTTTTAATCAATTTTATTCAAATTAAATGCGGTAAGTGTGAAACTGTGGAAGGACATAAACCATGGGAAAAGTATTTTCATAAACCATCAAGTTGCTTTTTTCGTATAAAGATAAAGATACAGATACGCGTTGAAAACAAACAACCAATCAACATACAACGAAAAATATCGTCTAATATTACGAAAAAAGTACGAACAAAACATAAAAACAGATCTTCATCTTGTTATTAGAGACATTTATCTGTGCCTTCCTATTATGTTGATGTGCTCCTTATGCATGCACATTGGTAATGAGCTCCACTATCGCAAATAGAAGGCATGGGGGCAATTTCACTTGGACAAATAAAACTCCTATTCTTTTACCGAGGGAATGCCTTTTTATTCGTCGACTGGGATCGCTGAGGTTTGTGGTCGTGTTTTATAGAAGTCGAGCTATCATGAGAGAATTAGTAAGGGTATTTATTTTGTCTTCTAAAAGAGCCTTAGTATTTTTAGCTTATAAAATACTGTTCTTATTATCCCAGGGTTGGTGTCAAGGTTTTTTTTATCAACTTTTAATATCGCAGTAATTAATTTGTTTCATTTTCTTTGGACAGTAACTCAGCAAATATTTTTTATGTCGTTACATTTTAGGGCACAATCTATCTATATATTATGTATATAAAAATGAATTGATGTGCGTTTGTCTCGCTAAAACTCGAGAAAATCTAAACCCACTCAAAATGTTCACCTCAATCTGACCCTAAACTTGCCTCTCCTTGGTTACATCTTCCGTTAACCTAGAGTAGGTAATTAATTTGCGTCACAGGCCTAGCTTCGGAAGTGTACTGCAGTGTTTACAGTTCCTGTCATCAAGCGAGCTAGTGTAGCAAGTAATTTCATTAGACGCTGGATTAGGGAACCCGTCACACGAACATGACGCAGCGATAGCGATGTTGCGATAGCAATTTTGACAGAAAATATAAAAATCTTAAAAGATAAGGCGATTAACATTTATTTTTATTAAAGTACAAGATTTATTATTTGGAAAATAAAATGACAACGGGCACAATAGGCGCCGTAGCTGATCAATTTCGTCTCGCGGATACGATTCTCGCAGATTCTATGATCGTGATCTTGAGTGAACTTTGCAAAAATGGGTACTCAGATATTCATTCTTATGACATTTTACTAGAAAGGAGCTCATGGCTAAATAATACCTCAAGTGTCGGTCGGTCAGCTAAGTTAAGCTGGGTTTTGCGCGATTATTCGTTGGACCATCTATGTCTTACAAAGACACCTCCGTGCCTCGGAAAGCTTGTTAAGTCGTTGCTCCGTCTGTCATTCGTAGATTTTTGCTGTCGTTACAGTAGTCACACACTAGAAAGTCGAACACCAGTCTTCGCCAAGGAGTATCGTGTTAACCAGTAACTGTGTTGTGGTCAGATAGACATTTGCTCCATATAAAACACTGGTACTCAGCTCTATCCAGTTAGACTGGAAGCCAATCCCAACATGATTGGTAAAAGATTAGGCAGATGCTGACGTTAATTTAATCGACTACGGCGCAACAAAAATGAGGATTATGATTTCACCGAATAACCATAGCTATGTAGGATATTGTGGCCTTTTATGTCCTGACGAATACCGTGACATACAAGCACCGAAACCCAATTCCACTCGAATTTCGAGTGCGTGGCACATACAGTGTGATGTGAAGCAGATTTTTTTAATGGGCATAGAGGGAGCAAGCACATTTTTGGTGTTCCACGTATGAAGCCAAATTTCGAGATCATCGCTCCTGCATAGTTGCTTTGATGTTATTTTTTTCGCCTTTCAACTGCTATCGCTTCGCTTTCAATGGATTTGAGGTTTTTTAACTCAGGATTGCTAGTTCATAATAGATTCTGCTTGTTGTTCTGGTCGGTTACTACCTAAGATAAAGCTGCAAATTCGACAGTAAAGCTGTCTGTCTGTCTGTAATGATATTACGGTAAACGGTGGAACAAATTTGGATGTTTAGTATGGAGATAGCTTGAACCCTGCGAAATGACATAGAATAGTTATTATCAGAGTTCCTGAAGTAGTTCTACTTCACAAACTACTGCACGAACAAGCTATTTCATACGGGTGAAACCGCGGAAAATAGTCAGTATAAAATATTATTAAGAATATTTAATAGTTCATATTAAAAAATAACAGATTCTTGCGATCGCCGACTTAACAGAATTTAAATTAAAATAAATGATCAATAATTACAACCACAAAATTAATGTTAAAACAGCCCTTACATCAGACCTGTTTTTCTCGAAGGATTTGGCAGAGAGCCTACGGACAAGTTATACTCACAGTGCGCCAGATCGGCTACTATTTCCTATTAAAGTTCTTACAATTCAAACTAAAGCCTCCCGATGGCTTCGTTTACGATTCCTACACACTCAGATAGACCGTAAGCCTATCACAAGTGGCACTGTGATGATGTTTACACTCTCCGTCATCAGCCGGCCGAGTGGCCAGGCAATTCAATTAGACGAGCGATTTATCGGTTGCCGGTCCATCCAAAATGGGTTTAATAACTATGAAATTATGTTCAGACCCGTTTTGTACAACATTAATTGCGATAGGTGACTTAGTAATCTGCTCGTGATTTTATCTAAGTGGAATTGATAATTAAATTCAGATATGGAGTTAATAAGAATGATGCAAAATTTAATCCCAACCCGTTCAGGCGTTTTTGCGTGATCAAGTAACAAACAAAATAAATATTTTAATATAATTAATTAAATTACGCTTTCCAGGTAAAATGACTGAACCGAATTATGAGAAATTTGGTATAAACATAATAGATTAAAACTTGGAAGAACGTAGTATAGATTTTATGTGGGTGTTGTGGAATGACAATAAGGAGGTCTCAGTGTTTTCATTATAATATTATCCTACTAATATTATAAATGCAAAAGCTTGTGAGAATATAAGTATATATCTTTCAGTATTTTTTGCATGAAAGAATAATACACATACATATATAATATTCATATACATACATCCTCACACACTTTGATAAATATCTGAATACCGAAAATCCATTGGAAATGGTGTTAATCAAATACACTCATGGCAATCTGTGGCAATAAATTAATTTTAGATATTTGCAAGAACATAATACTTAGTTCTCCAACACAGTAACTATTCCATAAAGCGTAAATAATTTTGTAGTATAATACGATACCATGTAAACAATAGTCCCTGTCATCAAATGTAGCTGAACTAATTTAACTGCAGGTAGGATGAATCGGCTACACAGACTGCAGCCTCTAATGACTTTGGTTGGTATATTATAGCTTCCAATAGCGTTGTATGGATTTATTTATCTTTGTGAAAATATCCTACTGTATTTATGGTAACCGAGAATATGAGCTATTTCTAGTTTTATTTTCGTGTTTAACCATATTAGTTTAATGACGTGTATATGAACTTTATTAAGACTCAGAAAGTATTTACATAAGGATTTTTTAAAATGAAAGCATAAATATGTATGAATATTATATTGTGGACTTCGATCAATAATACTCGTGTGTTATATCGTGTGGTACCTATAGCGTTAAACATAAACTCGGCCAGACTTACCCTTTTTCTAGACTTTAGCGTAATATTTCGTTCCCTAGTATGGTGTTCATATTCACATTATACCTAATACACGTCTAGAACAAAAATGATTACGTGCGTTAAGTGACCACTTGTTTAAAAGTACATCATCTTTACTATCTCCTATAACATGTTCCAGAAATGAATAAAATACCCAGAATATCTTTACGATGTTCTAAACTCACGGGGATTGCGTAAGACTTTGTTTTATGAAACCAAGAGTTCTCGGAAATTACGACGCCGTACCCTTGACCGAAATTACACGATACAAAAAAGCTTTATGTCCAGTTTGACGCAAACCACCTGTTTGTTAAACACAAATATGATTTTGCAGCGGAACGATAGCCAGCCATTGTATTTTAGGTCCCGCATTGTTTAACTAATCTAGTTTGATTAACGCTTCTGTTTGTTGTTTCAGGCAGTCCGCCGATGTAAACACAAAGTCGAAATGAGATGAGTATGCGTGTGGCGTGGGCCAGGTGGTACTGGATCGTTATATTCACGACGTGCGCCGCGAGGACCGCCAGCGACTGGCTCGACTGCGCCCACATCTCCACTTGTAAGTGCAAATGGTCCTCCGGCAAGAAGACAGCTACGTGTGCCTCCAGTGACCTACGCCGCCCGCCAGCTCTCTCATCCGACATACAGGTCCTCGACCTGCACGACAACCCACTCAGAAACCTACCGCAGGAAGTCTTCGCCAGCATTGGCCTCCTGAATTTACAACGACTTAACCTCCGAGCGACCAGCCTCAGATCGATACATCCTGACGCATTCTTAGAATTAAGGATATTAATAGAAGTCGATTTAGGAGACAACGATCTATCCCATCTCCCAAGGGATATATTTAGGGGCAACGAACGATTACGACTAGTTGTGCTTAGCAACAATCCTTTGACCACGCTCATAGCGGATCAGTTCCCACCTCTACCGCATTTGCGAATGCTATTGTTAGACGGATGCAGATTAAGATCGATACATACGAATGCTTTGAGGAATTTAAAGTCTTTAGAGACTATAGATTTGCGTAGAAACCAGCTTACATTCCTTCGTTTGATCACGTTTTCTTTACCTGCATTGAAAACGGTGTCTTTATCCGGTAACCCTTGGAGATGTGATTGTAGGCTAAGAGAATTTAAGGACTGGTTTCTAGAAAGCAAATTGGGTACAGAGGATTTGCTTTGCGTAGAACCTTCGACACAAGCTGGGAACAAGTGGCGACACGTCCCGGGTGAGAGTATGTCTTGTCCGCCTGAAATAAAATCAAGCACTTTAGTGGTCAGAGCTGAAATTGGTTTACCTACATCATTCGGGTGCTGGGTCCATGGAGTACCAAAACCAAAAGTGACATGGCTTTTTGATGGTGTTGATGTGCATAATAGTTCAGTAGATTGCGATATGGAAGAGACGGAGACGAGCGTCGATGACGACTCGGAAGAAAGAGTGCCGGGTAGTGTTAGATGGGTCAATGTTACCCTTTTAAATGTGACGTCAAGTGCTGCCGGGGAATGGACCTGCGTAGCTAAAAGTGTAGCGGGAGAGGCAAGGGCTATAGTAAGTCTTGTTCTGCCAAGATCCCAGACAGCGACCGCTCGAACTGCACCTGGGATCCCACATTTACTGGGAGTTGTTTTTGGAGCGCTAGGCATACTAGCAACTCTTGGTTTTATCGCAGCTGTAGCGTGCTGGCATCTAAGAAGACGGACGGTTCCACCAAGCAGAAGTTTTACTGATCAAGAGAAACGACTAATAGATGCATCTGTTGTCGTTAGTTGTGACCGATCTATCGGTGATATGGCATCACCGTGTGATTTTGAAATGACAGAACGAATGTCTGAGGAACCTCCTAGAGGTTGTGGATTCGATCCTGTTCATATAACTATTGAAGGTACACCAGGTGCGTTTCCCCCACCGCCGGCAGAATTTGCAGTACCAGTTCCATATGGAAACATTTTCATATCTGTCCAAGTAGCCGGCCGAGGGGAGCCTGCTAAATATCCTGATCTTTTAAGTGGTGGTGCAACATTACCTCGACGGAATAGGACGTGTTGCGCTGTTCCAGCTTACGATAATATGGGTCCTAGAGTAACTGCTACAGGCAGCTCTACCTGGTCATTGCCTGGCGCTAGCACGGAGAATATTGAAGTGTCAGAAACACCAGTATTAACCTTACCACCGCCACCACCCGAGTTTGTCTCACTTTAGCCCAGGCCTCTGGTACTGGACGCCTCAGCGCTGAGGTGACCTGGTACCCTGAAACCCGCAGTCAATTAGACTATTCCCCAATTTTATTGTACTGTATGATCATTTTGAAGTGATTAATAATTTAAATGTAAATAGTTATTATGCTAAGACATGGACGATGTGTGACATCTGTGAGGTAAATACGTAAGATTGTTATCAATATTAATATTGTAATATTGCATTTAAAGTGAACTTGTTGATACGTTGGGTAATGACATGAGAGCGATTTAGTCTACCTGATTTGTTCCCTAGATATTCTTTTTATGTATTTCGAGTAAGCGTCTTCCTATGCGTTGGAATATGTGGACAGATTCTTTCAGCCATATTTGGCTGAAAATGGTTTTTTCTTATGCGAATAGTGTTATGATATACAAGATTTTTTTCTTATGATGAATGACATACAACTAAAAGATTAATTACTTATAGAGTTTTTTTTTCTAAACGTAAAACTGTATGATTTTGTATTTTAGTATTTCATGCTAAAATTACTTTCCTTAAAATTTTCAGTCTCATTGCATTAAAAATTCCTTGTCAGCAAAGCTGTATTCATTTTACTGCAGTACTTAACCATTCACGAGTTAAAATTAAATAAACGAGAGCAGACATTCAGTTGAAACTTGCGTTACTGTCCATTTATTCCAGCTAAACTTTTGTACATAAAGTATTGTTTATTATACAAACTTCCCAAACATAAGACTGACCCTTTTCTCTTGTTTTTCACCTCTTTATAACTTTAACGTTAATGCTGTGTACCACCTAGTCGGCCAGAATAGCTTCTAAATATTTTTTCTTTGAAAGCAAAAATATCTAATGTAAAGGAAAATAAACCGATCAAGTGAAATGATGTCGTTTTATTAGTGTTGCCTTTATCGGGATAGCTTCTTTTATGATCCATTATTTTGGTTCGTATGTGTCTTCGTTGGGTGATATTATTTAGTAGTTATTTGACGAAAGTCTTTTCCTTTTTGAAATAGTAACAACGCGATTTCTGTCATGATCTGCCAACAAGGAAAATGTGTTACCAGGTTTTTATATTGTCATGTGAAGGTAATTTTGTAACTGGGAGCTTAGAGTGTAATCCATAGGGAAGTGATATTGTTCTTTACTTGTAGAGTAAGCTTGGATTTATTTCATCTATTTACAAAATATATCTTCAAGCTTCTGCGTGTAAGAGATTATTATTTCATACATTATGTCTTCTATTCCTTTTTAGGTAACGGTGATTTATTTATGAAAAATTAACATATATTACCATAAGTTTTTCAACGTCTATAAAAAGGGGTTTTCCCATTGTAGGTCCCACTACCAGACTGACTGGGTTGAAATTATGCTATTTCAATGTCAATTTAATTATAATTGTTTTGAATGTAAAAAACAGTACCTACCTACAAATGAAACTTCGGCACAACTTGTAATTTTGGGTGCATAGTTCAGCTAGAAGCTCGGCTACATAAAGAGAGGGTTAATTCTCGTTAGCGTAATACGAGCGCACTATTACACTGCTACATGATTTATGCTCCCCTGGTACTCGTATACTATGTTTGTGGTACTTAGCGGTAATGGGGTAAGTAGAAATGTTTGTAACTAATACAGAACCTTGTGATGGTATCATCATGAAAACATAGCGAATGAAGTGCTTATGCTATATTTCTCCCCTACATAACATTTTTTCTATATATATATGTATTGTACATTGTATATATAAACTTTGTAGATAAAATCCTTACTAATATTATAAATGCGAAAGTAACTCTGTCTGTCTGTCGCGATATCACGCTGAAACTACTGAACCGATGTAAATAAAATTTGGTACACAGATAGTCTAGAGCTTGGGAAAGGGTATAGGCTACTTTTTATCATACGTGTGGGACCACGGGAAACAGGTAGTATTATATAAAGCTTTCGACGTAGGCTGTCATTTGTATATATTGTTTCAAAGTTATTATTATTTTTATAAAAGTCGATAAAATACATGTCCAGAAGATTCTAGACGTTATTAGATGACGTCACAAATCAAATGGATAATTGTAACCACTTTAGAAGGTAGAATGCAAGATACGATGCGTTTTAAATTAAAACGTACTGCGATCAGGGTGTTCCCATGTCTGCAAGTTATAAAGTTATTAGTCTAAAGAAGTCATACTAAGATAAAAAGTAGGTATTCCAATTCCAAGACTTTGTAAATCATGCTACAATCACGACAAGACTTCACATAAAACCCTGGTGATCCTTTGAGTTTTCCTTTGAATATGAGACGACATACCAACATATGTACTAGGGACACAGAAATCCATGGAGCGAGATATTAAGGGGTGGAATGCTTCCAACATTCCCTCAGGGACCAAATGTTAGCGACACGATACTCAAGGCCATAAGAAACAATGTTATAAAAATAATATATGGCAAATGGCATTTTGTTTTTGTTTTCACGGTTGGGGAAAAACGGAGTTGTACGGAGTGTACCGATAACATTTTTTGTACGTATAATCTACTGTTATCTATGTACTTTTATGCTATTATAAAAATCTTGGATAAGGCCATTTAAAACAAACTATTCTAACTTTTTTTTCTTTTAATTTTTTTAATTATAATGTTTAAATTTACTATTCTAACTAATATTGTAAATACGAAAGTGACTTTGTTTGGTCATTTGTAACGCTTTCACGCCAAAACGATAGATGAAATTTGCTGAAAATATAACGGAGAAGTAAAAAAAATCTCATATTTCGGGGCGATATTTTGTACGCCACGTACAAAATAAAATAATATTTTCTTAATACGACTCTGAGTACTTCATCAACAATATGTAATATGTTAGCTCGCAAGTAGCGGTTTATATTCATTACCAAGTGTTATCACTCAGTAATTTTGTAAAATTTCGACCAGAAAAATCAATTTATTAGCCCAAAACATAAACAAAACGATACAAATATATCAACGGAACACTTTTGGCCAACTCGTAAATTGTTTAATCGTTCGTTTGCTAAACAAACATTCATTACTTGGTGTAAACGCCAAAACAATTCGTTTTCTGTATTATCTGTTTGACCTATTTTAGATTCGGAGCAATCAATTAGGGTGATAAATTATATTTGGCGCATTGTTATCTTTTAATAACCAAAATTGAAGCACCTGATGTAAAATATTAAGGATAATTTTTATAATTCTTTAAAAAAAATATAGGAGCTTCGAAATAAAATTCGAATCAAAAGGGCTAAAATTGTTTTTGTACGTGCACATCACAGGAAATACTAAACCAATTTCAGAAATTCCCTGACTAATATAAATCTGCATAATTCCTAAATGCTTCAAAGGTGGTGGCTTGCTTACATTTCTATAAAGAAACCATTTGATTTCATTAATTTGCTTAAATTCTTGTTTGTTGAAGGATGGGTGTGCACTATATGAAAAATTATAATTATGTTCTTAATATATTATTCTGTTACTGGGGAGTGAGTAGCCCTTCTTCCCAGCAAAACTCATATGAAGTGGTGAAGGGTAGACTTTTTTGGGCTGTCTTTTGTAATTTTAACGTTCAAAAAGTGGTAATTTTCAGCTTAGTATTTTTTATTTATTTATTATGTGCATAGAACATGAGCGAAGCTGTGTGCAGAAGCCAGTCATTACGTTTCCATATTGATGACAACAAAGTAGGATCTATACTGAACAAAAACCGTCGTGTCATTTAAATTGGCAATAGTATTTCCATGAATCCAAATGCCTACTCGACTACTAAAAATCTTTTAATATTTAGGTCAAACCACCGTTTCAAATTGTACTCAGTTCATGTTTATGTTTGCGTCCCTTTCTCGAAACGGGCGTTTGATTCCTCCGATCGCTATTTAAGCCTCCGAAATCACCACCGTTTCGAAGTTACATTCGAAGTCTTAAAGCGAGCCATTCGGCATCATTACCGGTGGTGAAAAAAATTATCTCATTCCCGTTCTAAATGAGATCGTAAGCTGAACTTCTATATAATTGGAATCATTACGGGAAAGCGGCCGTTGATTCCTCCAAATGGGCGGATTTATGATGGTGGAAACTCACTCTTTTCCTCAAAGCGTACAACGTTTCAATGCATATTACTACGATGCGAAAACGGGATGCTTTGACTTTAGCATATATCGCACACATTTAGTGGCCATTTTCAATATCCTATCCATCCGACGATTTTCTTGCTAGGACTAAAATTTTGACATAAGATCTATTTACAACAGATGTCAAAAAACGATATCTAGTAATTAAATTTAAGAATAGATAAGTTATTGAAAATTGCCGTAAATATAACTAAAATTATTCCTAACTAAAATCTACATAAGCTTGCTATCAAATTACCTTGACTTAAACTTCATCATGATAATGTACGCCCGCATACGAATGTAAAATGAGTCGGTTGGACGAAAGGGGACTATACACTAGGGTATGAGCACTGAATAGGTCGAGATACCCATTCAAACTGAACATTAGAGCGTGAAAACCTGTCGTAGAACTTGATTTCACAAATACAAGCGAATCTGTGTAACATTTCAAGACTTGCTAATCGAAAATTTCAACAAAGATTGAACGGAATATTGTACAACCAAAATTTATCAAATACAGTAGTAGAACATTTAAAAGTACATAAAAATAATATATGTACTGCTTATTGTGAAAGAGTCTTGCGCTTAACGGAAAAATGGCTGAACAGATTGAGATGAAATTTGGTACGGAGATAGACTTGGTAAGGACATAGAGTAGAAACGGATTTTCACACATAGCATAACTTTTATCCCATGCTTTCATCCATAAGGAGCTCGTGGCTAAGTAACAGCCGCACGGTTTGATCGATCTAAACTGCGCTTGGCGCGGTCGGTCCGTGGATGGGTGACCATCTATGTCATATCAAGACTCCTCCGTGCCTCAGAAAGCACGTTAAACTGTTGGTCCCGGTTGTCCAGATTGTGTAGATCTTTGTCAATCGTTACTGGTAGTCAGAAGCTAGAAAGTTTGACAACCAGTCTTACCATGGGGTACCGTATTTCCCGGTAACTGGGTTATGGAGGTCGGATAAGGAGCCGCTCCATGTAAAACATTGGTACTCAGCTGCATCTGGTTTAGACAGGAAGCGGATCCCAACATGTTGGGAAAAGGCTAGGAAGATGATAACTTTTATCCCACAAAAATCAGTGTATCATTTAGATCGCAGGTGAAACCACGTGGGATTGCTAGTAAATCGATAAACCAATATCCAAAGCTTGATCAACTAAACCATGAATACCCAGCAAAATCGCCATTTATATTACAAACCGATGGAATAAATTTAAATCACAGGCTGAATTTAACTTTAAATTTGTTTTTGGTCTAAATCTGGATTTAAGGTGGGATCAAAGTTTGTACCTTACTTGGTTCTGAACGGTAATGTGATTCTAGGAAGGTTTACTGCAAGTGTGGTGGGAGTTTATTACGAACTTTAAACTGGCTTAGGTTGGTTTGTATAAACATTAGTCTGGGATTCCCAGAGGTCTATAGAGTTAGACATAGTGTTCTAGTTCAAAGAATTTATGAAGGTAAAAAAAACAATATACCTACAGTGAATAAGATTGAATTGGGGTGTACCTCAAATATAATCAGGGTTCAAATATCTTAACTAATATCATAAATTTAAAAGTAACTCTGTCCGTCTGTATGTGTGGCTGTCCGCTTTCACGATAACTGATTTGGTTGATTTTTTTATAAATATAGAATGAAATCTGGGACTAGAACCCGAGACCTCAAGATGCAGGTAAAACCCTGAGAACATAATATAAAACATATACTAATACAATTTGTACCTACTAATATTAAAAATGTATTTGTTACTCAATCATACAAAAATTATTGAAGAGGTACGAAAAAGCATACCTACCACCATTTTTTATCAATACACGAACTATTTCAACGAAGTAAAAATAAATTAATTTGGACATTGTTTTTCGGAGATTTTTACAATTTCACCGAACCACACTCAATTTTGTTCACTAATATAATCATGTATATATTTCACACAGCAAAAAGGTAGTTTTGCATTATATTTTTAGCATTTCCATCACCATTGAAAACCGTCGATAATAACTGAAAACATTTCAGCGGAAAAATATCAGCATCAATAGGACAAAATGCAGTAACAAAAGCTAGCGAAATAAAAATGTATGTACACTTTTATTTGGCAATAAAAGTGTAGTGTCAGCATTAATGTCGCGGTATTCGAGTGCTATAGTCCGTAAGCCTTTTGTCCATTTATAGATTTACTTTCGGATTTTATTATTAAAAATGTGTTCATGAATGTTTGCTAATATTCAAAATTCAAAACATTTGTTTCAATTAAACCATTCACGGGCATTTTTAATTGGTAAATAATTACGAGTCCGCCAGATAGTAAAAAGCTGAAGCCTAGATTCCTATGAAGAAGAACGGAAAAAACTCCATGGAGTAACCATCAAAGATTCTCCTTTTAAATACTGTCATGTTTCAGGATTGCAATGTATGCCAAAACTAGCTATGCTATCTCTGTGATTTTTGTAGCTTTCTAGTACAAAGAACTCCTGAGCTATGCCGCGGACAGACAGTCAGACAGACGGACATGGCAAAACTATAAGGGCTTTTTGTCGACTACGGAACCCTAATGACAGTTTCCTATAACATTTTCATGCCCTATTTCAACCCTTTAGAGTATGAATTTAGAAAAATCCTTTCGTAGAGCACATTTACGTTATCTAAGGAATATTAAATCGCTTAATCGTGAAAAGGTAACAGATTGACACACTTTCGCATTTATAATATTAGTAAGAATTAGCTATCGAACTGTTTAGTCCCTTTCTGTCAAGTTAAAATTAATTTTGACAGAAAGAGAAAAAATGATCGATCGCCGAAATAGGTTTATTAGGCGAATAACTTTAAAATTGAATAAGAACTGATTTTTCAATAGTCAGTTATTTTTAGCTAAAGTATAAAATGTTAGTTTGACGTATTTTCTTAACAAAATTTGTTAAACTGACATGTTTATCTATCAGATAAAAGTTATGTAACTATTACAAAATCGGCCCTAAGTCGGTTAGACTTTAGACAAAATCAAGATATGCCATCTCCCAGTTAGAAGATGTCGTACTGACACATTATCTGACAGGTTAATTATTATAAGCCTTCAGCGATTAAATTATATTTCCCCTGTTCTTACTAAAACGGTGACAGTTATAATTTAATTATAGCGACGTTTTTCCTCTAAAGTTTAGTAATAAGCTTGTTGGAACTTTGACATTTTGACAACTTAGTCAAAAGCTCGTACTAGTTAAAATAGACTTACTTTGGCCCGCGGCTTTGTCTGCATGAACTTAAGTGTTGATTCCACATGTAAAAATACATCATCTACTCGTACCTATGTCACCTATGTGTTATACTCCTTGGCTGGAGGCCTTAATTTAATTAATTAGTTTAGGACTTCGCCACATTGTCCGGTTAAGCAGGTCATGTAGAAAAAAAAATGTGTTATGTCAGATTATAACCTACTGTTTCCCGCGGTTTCACCCGTGTCCCGGAGGAACTAATTCAAATACCCGGATAAAAAGTACCCTATAACCGTCTCCAGGGTCCCATCTATCTTCGTACCATTCATCCAAATCGGTTCCGCCGTTTTACTGTAAAAGTGTAACAAATGAATAAACAAACTCATTTTCGTATTAATAAATAATTGCGTGATTGAGTTGCAAACATAGATACTCTCAAATATACAATACAAAATTTATTGGAATGTTAAACTAGACAAAATATTTTTTAGATTTCGCGTGGTATTTAATTTTATTCCAGAGATAAGTGTTAACTAAAAAACAAACAAAGACTTTTCAGACATTCTGCTAATATAATAAATGCGAAAGTTTGCGAGGATGTGTTTATAACGTAACGTACGGTACGTATATAACGTTCCTAATTCTTACTAAATTATATTTATAACTGGTATAACCACATAGAACACTTTTTATCTGGGTGCGCGAACTGGGAACTGGGAAACAAATAGTATTAATATTATGTGTATGTATTATAAGTACATATAAATATTACTATGCACTATGGACGGGCGAATGTTATAATAAAAAGATGAGCTCAAGCCAGCCTTTACTTAAGGACATTATAGTTCGTACTACTTTTAGTGTTCCTGGGGTGCTGTGGGATACACTCTAAGATATTTTTTTAATCTATATAATATTATACTTATATTCAAAAGAGGTCATTTTTTTAAGGTTGTATGTTACGATTTCTTTGATTGATAAAAAGCATCTATAACAGCTAGAAGTATTATTTGTTTGTTACCCTTTCACGTTTAAGCAGCTGAATCGATTCGGGCGAAATTTGGTACGCGGATAGAGGGGACCCTGGAGACGGTTTTATCCGTATGCGTTAAGTAAATACTTCCTTCAGTACGTGAGTGAAACCGCGGAAAATGGCTTGTAAAATATACATAGAAATATTTCGTGTCAAACACACTCGCTCTTGGCATCAAATATTTTTTGCCGCCTAAACAAAATTAGTATTCTGCCCTTACTAACACTACATGTCTTGGGATCGTATTATATTTCGGTCTAGGATTATATTTTAGTCTAGACCTTTAATTTTATCTAGATCTTTATAATAAAGTCAGCCTGTGGTAGTTCAGATATATTGTATTTGCGAGCTTATTGACATGAGTGACTTATGCAATGTCATTATTTAAACTAGCTTTCTGCCAGCGGCTTTGCCCGCGTGGGCTATATATACTAATTCAAATTAAAAATGACAGAGTCTCATACAAACTTTGCGCCCTTTATGACCCCCTTATGAATAGAATTTCGGAAAATCCTATCTTATCGGATGCCTACGTCATATAAAGAACACACTCTCCAAATTTTAGGTCTCTTCGATTAGCGGTTTTTGGCTGTGCGTTGATCCGTCAGTCGTTCAGGATAAAACATTTTATATGTATAGATTGTTTAAGTAATAATTCCCACGCTTTGATGGCAAAGATTTCAATTTAACTAAAAAAAACAAATTGAAAATTACAAAACTGGAAAATAAAATATTTTGGAATGCAATAATATCTTTGACTACTTACTTACCGAACAAAAAAATGGGCTCGTGATTCGACGCGGCGGGCCACTCACCGAAACGAAACTTCGGAAAGACCGAAAATAGACGAAACTTTTTTTGTAGGGCGGTAAGGTGCGATCCGATAGTCTATAAGTACATAGAGAGATATACTTATACTATTCATATATAACGATTAGCACCTTACCGCCTTTAAACCCATAAGGAAACGTATGAAACTTCAATCGAATCTTAATTTTCGTCGAGTTAGAGTAGTCCCATAGGTCTTAATTAAGACATGATAGTAATGAAGTAGGGACTTCTTCCAACTGAATTATCACAATCGAAAAGATGTATTATATACGCACTAATCTTCTACGTCTATCAGTCTATCTAGAAGTGAAATCCAGATCAAAATCTCCACAGCATTGTTTAGAAGTGCAAGACTCTCATTTCTACCTGTTTCCCCCATTTTATCTAACATCCTGAATAAACTACTTAAATTCATCCACAATGATTCTCCTATCAACATCGGCCTATTTACTATCCCACTGCTGGGTCAGGAAAGCCTCTTCTCATACAAAAAAAGGCATGAGCATTGATCACCATGCTTGCTCAAGGCAGATTGGCGGTTTCAGAGATTTTAGATTAGGTTTCATTACGATGTTTTTCTTCGCCGTTAGTCAGTGGTATCTAAGGTAAACTTAAAAAATACATATGACTTTAGAAAAGTCACATTTGTACTTCCTAGGTTTCGAATCCGCACAGTCGTACACTAAATGCAGATGCATTGCCCACCTAGGCCACCACAACTGATTATATTAATCTTACGTTCTTTCCCAACTTTCTATTTATACCAAATTAGCTTTCCGCCAGCGGCTTCGCACGCGTGGGCTATATGAATTCAAATTAAAGATGAACCGCTCGACCGATTTTGTGCAAACTTCACATAAACCATCTACTAAATAGCCCGAACAAAGCCTACATATTTGGTTTGGATAGGTAAGGTTCTTGAGTTATAAAATTACAACGAAAAGTGGCATTGATTTTTATATACATATATTGATTGATGCATTTTAATCAGTACAGCGCTAACGGTATGATCGTAGCATACAAACAGACAAAATTACTTTTAGTTCATAATATTTAAAAGGTTGCGTTACGTTGATCACTTTGCTTACTTTTCGTACTTATTAGGATCAAGTTTATTGTAAAACAAAACTGTTTAAAATATGTAGCGCGGTATGCAATTTGTATTATGCAAACTAAGAGGTTATTATATCATAAAGGAACTTTGTTCCTCTTTGAAGAGGAGGAGACAACTTTGAGGAAACATGACTTTGACGTCATTATCTCGGTATTCATGTAAATATACGGTACTGGGGTATCGGGCTGTAACTTATGTGGTTGATATTCATGAAATGGACTTGTGCTTACATAAGATAGTTTTTTTTATTAAATTCTTAGACCTGAAATATTAATTAAATTGTAGTGAATGACTTTTATGTTATTTTTATAATACTTACTCATTCTAAATATATTAAAAATACGAAATTCCTGTCCGTTTGTTTAGTATTCTATCACTGTTGAACCGCTTAACTAGTTTAAATTGAATTTGTTATGTAGGTAGGCAGAAACCTGGAGAATAGCAATACAGACTATTTTCCATGAATCAGTTAGAAAATAAATCATTACTAATATTATAAATCTAAATGTAACTCTGTACTGTACGTAACGAAGTTTAAAACGACTAAACAGATTTAAACCCCGGGAAAAGGCTTGGTATAGTTTTTATATGGGTGAGTGAAGTACTTTTCCCAGAATACGAGTGAAACTACAAACAGTTAATACTAAAAAAAGATTCCATGTTTTCTTGTCACAGTCTTGTAACAATCTTAATTGAATACACATACATAATTATACAAGAATTTACTTAGCGGTAACAGAATTAGCCTTAAAACAAACTAAACTAGTTGTTCTGAAGTTTGTGAAGCCGCTAAATTGACTTTATGGAATCTCTTACATGAGTCAAACATTTGCTTAAACTTAACATAACATTGTTATATACAAATAAACATCAGACAGTTTGTGTTTGTTTCTGATAGATCATTAGGGCATTGTGATGTACCCATTCCTCCAGATAACCGCTAAATATTGACAGATCATGAAATGCAAAAGTCTGGCTGTCTCTTACACTTTCACGCGAAAACGGCTGGATGGATTTAGCTGAAATTTGGTGTAGAAATTGATTGAAATTTCGGTAATAACGTTGTACTGTTTTAACCAGGTGCGTGAAGTACTATATCAGGAAGCAGGTAAAATGGCGGAAAACAGCTAATTATTATATTACCAGCAACACGAATCGAACTCCAAAGTATTAAGCAGAAATGTGCTACATAACAACCACTTTTGCCAATAATATTCAAGTTCCATGGAAAAGGCTGGGCATCAATACGCACTACTGAGAAACCAATAATGAAAACTCAATAACACGTAGCCCCATTAGGAAATGGAACAGAGGACTACATTCGGAAAATTATTCAGTAGTTCTATGAGACATCGAAATTATCGTTGACTAACTATTTAGCTCGGTTTCACCCGCATCCCTTGGGAACTACTTAACGCACAAGAAAACATGTCCTAGCTCGACGAGCCAGCCCGCGAGCTGAGCTAAAAATTTTAAAATTCCCGATTATAATAATCATGTATATTCTGATCCAGCCAGTCCTTTGCTGTCCTCCCCTAGCGACGCCCTAAGCCGAGGCCCGTACCCCACAAGGGGTGCCTTTAGCGTGTAGTCGCTTAGTTTTGTAAGTTAAGCCCTGGCTGGAGGCCCTAAATTCATTTAAGGCACTTCACAGGCAAGCCCTGTTAAGCAGTCGACAACCTTCTAGGTTGACCTGCGCGATGCCATACAAAAAAAACAAGAAAATGTATGTAACCAACTCCAGTGTCCCACCTACCTCGATTCCAAATTTCATCCGATACGGCTTAGCCGTTTTACCTTGAAAGCATAACAAACAAACAAATTCAATTTATAATTCACTAAGCAAACTCAATAGTTAGAATAGGATGTTTGTTTCTTGACGAGATCAAAGCCCTTATACACTCATACACGATCGCTGAAATAGAGAAAAATATGCTTTATAATTGAGTAAATAAGAACTGTTTTGCAAAACAGATGAATGTCTTAGAGAAGCTAAAATCTTTTTCTCTGCTCAGCAGTGCGACATTAAAGTTATGAAATACAGAATTATTTTACCAAAATATACAACTTTTTCAAGTAGATATTTTATCCGTACAGATAATGCTATAAATAATTGAAACAAAGTATTATACATTACGTCTGTTCGATAAAGCGGCCGGCACGACAGTTTTAACAATGTTATATAATGGACTATCCAACGGTTTGAGCGTTTAATAAATATTTTAATTTACTGCGACCAAACTGTTATAAATTGCCATATTGTGCCTGTAAAGGTACTAGCATAATTTTTAAACAATAATCCAACCATATATTTGTCATATAGGGGATAAAAATATAGAAAAATGTCCTTATAATTACCAAAAACAATTAATACCATTTTTTATTAAAGATTTTTGTTGGATTTATTTTCGTTACGTGATTGCAACTAAAATGACTTTAATACTAAAAAGCAGATCGTAATTATTATTTAAAAAAACGTTGCCCTACACTAGGAATTACTCCTTTATCGTGGGTGCATTTACAAATATATGTACATGCACAAACATTTAGACCCGGAACAATTTTAGTTGTCCCGTGTGAGAATCGAACGCGCTACACGCAATGCAGCAGCCAGTTGCCTAACCACTACGCCAAACGTGAAATAACCAGATAACCTACTAACAAGCCTCAAACTTTTTCATATTCTTTAAGTTCTCAAGCTTAGAGTTCATTTTGTGAAAGCAAAAATATTAGAGACCGAACTAACTAGTTTTTTTCCCAAGGGTGGCCAAACGCCTTATAGTGGTAAAGTGGCATGGACGATATGTCGGGGATAGTGGGGTGATGTACTGTCTGTCCCCTTTAGGGAAATTGCATACAGTTGCTGAAATGTAAATATGTAAATATTAATAAACTAGCTGTTTCCCGCGGTTTCACCCGCATCCCGAGGGAACTACTTAGCGCACCCGGGTAAAAAGTAGCCTATGTTGTTCCTCAGGGTATATTCTATCTCTGTACCAAATTTCATTTATATCGGTCTAGTAGTTTTGGCGTGAAAGCGTAACAGACAGACAGACAGACAGACAGACAGAGTTACTTTCGCATTTATAATATTAGTAAGGATTATGAGTGAGATTAGTTGGTCATTTCACTTAATTTGTTTAGTCCTTATTCGTCAGAAATACCAGAGAGTTAAATAATAACATATAAAAATAAAAACATTTATTCTCAATGCAAAAGTTTTGAGTATATTTTGTTTATTTGTTACGCTTTAATAATAAAACGGCTGAACCGATTTGTATGAAATTTAGTATGGAGATAGTTAGGACTCTGGAGATAGTTATAGGTTAGTTAGGTAGGGATACGGGTGGAACCGCGAGAAACAGCTAGTTATTCCATAAAATATAGCATAATAAATATTATTTTGCCTTGTATATCGGAAACTGCTCCAGCAATATGAATAAAATTTAGTATTTAGATAAGGTTTTTCTTTAGGTAGTTAGTATAGGTGTCATTCATGCACACCTAAGTATTGTAAGAAAAACTGAGAACCAATACCTAGAAAAAAATATTGACGCACTGTGTCAATTTAATATACCTATCTAGAATGTTTAATCATTTAAAATTATTTAAAAAAAATATTATTTCAGAAGTAGGTAGAGAAGACCAACAAACATAGGTACTCACAAAACTTCTTTAGATATACTTATAAGTACCTATAACCAGAATGTTCTGCTATATGGTTTTTATTACTTTCGACTGCTGCTTTATGTCCGTAGTATACATTTTACTCGGTACAAATTGAATTTACTCTCCTCTGATCCATTTCTGGCGGGAAAAACAATAAATAAAAAAGTACATTAAAACCTAGAAGAAAAAACCGGCCAAGTGCGTGTCGGGCCACGCGCAGTAGGGTTCCGTAGTAGGAGTTAGTTAGTCGACTATAGCTCTGTAACCGGTTAAGCCTACTTAGCCGTGATAGTTTTCCTTGTAATTTCATTACATGTACTACGTCTGTGATTTTTTTCACATTTCTAGGTACAGCCATTCAAAAGTTAGAGGGGGGGTAACTCGTATCGAACAAAAAAAATCACTTAAAATCTAGATATTTCGCAAATGGCTCGCTTAACTGAAAAATGGTCTACACACACCCATCATATTTTTGAAAGACCTATCTAACGATACCCCACACGAAGGGGTACGCGAGAAAAAAAATATTCATCCCTACTTTACATGTTTGGGAGCTACCCTAAAAAAAAATATTTTTCAAAATTTTATTTTACCACTTTTTCGGCGTGATCAATATACATATTCATATACATACCAAATTTCAGATTTCTAATAACAAAAACCACGGAGCTATGCCGCGGACAGACAGACAGACAGACAGACAGACAGACGGACAGAGCGAAACTATAAGGGTTCCTTGTCGGACTACGGAACCCTAAAAAATGGGGGCGATCTTTGTCCAACAGTGGGGAAGTAAACTGTGATTTCTAGTCAGATGCCAGAAAGTCTGACGGCCAGTCTTACCATGGTGTATCGTGTTACTCGGTAACTGGGTTGTGGAGGTCAAATAGGCAGGCGCTTCGGGTAAAAAAACTCAATCAGAGATAGTTGGGAAAAGGCTAGGCAGATGACGACTATAATTTTTACACGTGTGACTGTTCTTTTAAATAACGAAGTGAAAAAAACTATAATCATCAAAAATTATAGTTGGAGAGGTCTTTCAAAACAAACCTAGGTGTGTAAAGATGATTTTTCAATTTAGGGAGCCGTTTGCGAAATATCAAGCTTTAAAGTGAAAATTTAGTTAGGTTCTGGGCTTATGAAAGGCAGTTCCTAGATTATGTAGTAGCATATATGACAAACTTTAAAGGTAAACTATGACGCCTCCCGGCTAAGTAGGCTTTACCGGTTACAAAGTTATAGTAGACAACCTAAAACGTATTACGGAACGCTATAGCGTGGCCGATACGCACTTGGCCGTTTTTTTATTACTAGATCTTGATGCAGTTGATTTCAGAATCAATATAATCGTCGTCAACATTTTGCTTATTTTTTATTATTATTTGTTATTGGACGTCACAGAAATATCTAATTATTGTGCCTAATTCTAATTATAAATTACCAATAAAGAATAATAAGTATTATTCTTTACGATATTAAGCACTATAAAATCTGTTTACTTTGCGAGAAAAATAAGTGTGCCATACCACGCACTAAAATATATGGGCCAGGAAATTCAATTTGTTAGATCTCGCGTTAGAAGGTCGAGGTTACACTGATGTGCGGATTAAATGGTCTAGAAGAAAATATATATATATATATATATATATATCTTTAGACGAGTATCTCACTGAAGTACCTACTTGAGTCTTATAAATTGACATAATCACGCTTTTTACGTAAGACTTTTTTTATACGTAAAACACAAAAGCAATGGCAATCCTACCATACTGCCCACCTACCTACTATCTATGGTGCTTATTTGAAGTCTAAACAATACACTATAATTATCGAAAAAATATATTATATAAAATCGCCTTTTGTTTCGATTAATCCTCAATAACCAATTACCTGTCTTATTTGTTATAGATAGGTACCAAAGTCCTAGGAAAATTTCCTTGAACCAATATCTGAGTGGTTTTATACAACTACTTGAACAGTTACAAATATGTATTAGAGCAAAACTTGTAATTAATTACCAATTTAAAGTATCATCCATCTAAAAGCAATATCATAAAGAAAATGTAAAAAGGCCATAAAAACATAATAATATCAACCTCTTTGGGTATTTACTACAGTGAAATGTTACTGGCTGTTTAATAAATTTTAATAAAATATCGAGCAAGGAGAATTTATTACGTCAACAATACAATTTCCTGGCATAAAACTTTTTTTCGAATATTGTAATCATCGAAACGACATTCGAATTTCAAACTGTCATTCAATGAGAACGCTTGATTGACAATTTGCTGTCGTTTGTAATATTGGAGAGATTTTTTATTTAATTGAAGAGTAAGAATTTATTTTCGTATTGATATTGAAAAATTAACAATTAATATGAAGTGGAATATTGTTGTAAAAATATTTGATAAAATCTTTTCTTGATATTTTTTAGTTTTGAATTTCGAATGGTATAAAAAGAATGGCGGATAGCTTCTATCACGTAGGTACAAAATTGTCTAAAAATATTATATTAAAAGACGTAGCTAAATAAGTTGTTTGTGTATGTTCATAGCATGTGGTGTTATGTAGTTCTCTCGAACTCAAAATGGAAGTTTGTTAGAAAAAGTTGATTATAACAGGTCGGTCTACACAATGGTTTACAATGAACAAAATTATTTTGTATTTTGTATTTCTATTGTATTTACGTCTGTGGTAGAACTGTTTCGTTTTTTGTTCTCGGCTTGTCTTTATCATAATATGTTTTTTTTAAATAGCCGGTCGATGAAAAATGAGGTTATAAAAACTCATTTTAACTTTATGTAATTTCCCAATGCAAATAAAGTAATCACGCCATATCATGAATCTAGTGAGTCATGAGTATGTTCTATTTAATTCTGTAGGTGATGAAAAAGTTGGTTGAAATTAGGACTTCTTAGGGATTATATTTAAATACTTTTTTTAATGATTATGAATTGAATAATCTGATTGTCTCTGCAATAAATACATATTTGGTTATGTATAGGTACTAACAGTAAATTTGTATAGATAGCAATCTGCTTGTCTGTTTGTACAGGCTTTTGAAGACCCAACGATAGCTTCAGGCGCTGTCGGTAGTAAGATTTTCCATAGAATCTTCTTGACATTGTGGCTATCAAAATGTTATTTAAATTGTGCTTAGTTGTTTGTAAAGGGTTCGTGATGTTTTTGGTATCCTGTGTATTTTGTATATTTGTACATATCTATTTATATAAAAATAAATTTATGTTCGTTAGTCTCGCTAAAACTCTAGAACGGCTGGGCTGATTTAGCTGATTTTGATTTTGAAATATTTGTCGTAGTCCAGGGAAGGTTTAAACGATCAAGAAAAAATAAATAAAATGTAAGTGAGTGATACGTAGTTTACCCGGGTCATCTAGTAGGTATTAAATATTTATCAAAACTTAAATAAATAAAAAAATATAAATATGATTATGAATATAGCCGTGCGGTCGTAAAGACTATTAGACAGGAACCGTTTTTTTAATTTATGGTTATTACTTGAAATTAGGTGTTACTCGTAAAAGTTTAGCTGCTTTTCATTCTATGATAATAATGATTTTCATATCAATTGGTAGTTCGTATTAAATTAACCAGGCAAAATTATTTAATCAAAGAGAACATTTTGCTTCAAATAGTTGTTTTATTGCCTATAAGGTATAACCGAGTTCCTATTTATTATTTTGTTTTTAGAATTTTATTATCTAAATAAGTCAGAATCTCTAATATCATAGTAGATTATCTTCTAGTGTTCCTTCCATTCCTCCTCGTTTAGTAATTTCAGACATTACCAATAAACAAACTTACCTCTACATAATAATGGAATTGAAAATCTTTTCGTCCTTCGTCGTTTAGAATAGCTACTAAGACGTAAAATATTCGTGCCAGGCGGTGTGTCACCCTTCAAGCGTGTCATGTCAGCTCAGATTTTGGAGAAGTCATTCATATTTAATGTATGTTGTAGAAGGAATAACTTTCTGGGTTTTTCTATTGGAGGTGTGTAGGATCTTTGTTAATATTTTTTTTATAAAGCAAGACTCGTAAATATTTCGTAAATCAAATGAAAATAAATAATAAAAATCTGATTTATGCCTCCTAAACGGTTGAACCGATTCTGATGACTTTATTTGGGCCGCCTGGATGTTTTAGATTTGGAATTGAATAGGTAGGTGACGCTGATCTGAAAAGGCAACGTCTGTAGGCCTAGGTTTAGTATTAGTTAGTATTTTAGGTGCCGACGGTCAATATTATTATATTCAAACTCACAAAATCATTGACTTTTCTTATTCATGGCTTAAAATTAAATCTCTTAAACACAGAATCATGTCGATGTAGGTAGTAGAAGTCATCAATATTGACGACACGAGTGAACAAAAAAAAAAAAAATTCGCGCCTAGACAGTATTGGGTATTACCTATAGAGAGATAGCCATTAACAAATATTCTTGGGCATTAAAAATCTTCACTCTTGTCACGCACAGCTTACACGTCACGTGACAAATTTACATTTTCATTACATTCTTGGTGAAATAAACATTTATTTATATTGTAAGAATATTCTAGAAGCGTTGCTAGTCAAATATTGCTGGTTTTTAGTTCTTAGGCTAGGAGTGGCTCGTTAGTCTTGTCGCTAGCTCAGCGACCCTATTTATCCTAGGTTTGGGCGGGTAATACTACCATCGTAATTAAAAAAGGAGTAAACGCCCTTCTTACTTCTGATAGCAAAATGTGATACAAAGTCTTTTTTCCTCAAGAATACTAATAAACACATTAGGCTTCTAACGTTTGTATGCGACCTGGAATTTTTCTCTCTATCATTAATCTCTTTTCAGGTTATCTGTGTAGGTTTTTGAAATAAATGTTAAATTATACTTAGATGTTTGTAATTCTACTTTCTGCTTTTAAACACATTCCATCTTAATGCGTTGTACGCAGGTGATTCTCAACATTCTTAAGACTTAAAATGCAGCTCGGGAGCGTATTTAAAGATGCATGTGGTGACCTCATTCCCCAGCTGGCATGGCGTCTCTTGTTTGTGATTTACCTGAAAATTATACACAGCTTTATGCAAGATAACGCTAACTTTGGTCAAAGAAACAACAAATTATTTTTCACATAATTTATATGTATAGATGAGTCCTGAACCTGGGTTTAGGAGAGATAGAATATTGGAAGAGTCGGTTTGTGTCGTAGTTTGTAAAGTCAATATCAAACATTATAAAATGTTATCAAACCATTTCCACCGTTCTTGCTTGGAAACGGAATTTTGTCTTCCAAATGAGTCAGAGTTAATTTTATATCTTAGAGTGCTGGAATGTTAAATATTTGGTAGGTACGTTTTATGCTAACACAAATACCTAGCTATAATGTTTAGGCTAAGTCTCAAAAAATTGAAAACAATACTCTAGACTTCGGCAAGATATGTTTCTTTATTCAAAACGTGCGTCGGTCATTACTGTTCAAGAGTTCAAAGGTTTATTCATTTCCATACCACACAAAGAATTACCGAACCATGAAATAAACGCAAACCCTTTTTCCATAAGACTGTGTACCAAACTTATATGTATTTGCACCATAAATATTTACCTCTCTCTCGCAATTCTCCGACACAGTTTTCATGTGTTCCAATTTCTTTCTGTTTGTGAATACTAGGGGCGTGACAGCGGTCATGAAACCAAACTTGGAATATTTGTTGTTTTTCACTACGCCAATCTGTTGAGGAATGAAGGTTTTCACGTAGATATTCATAATTAACTAAATAAACCAATACATATCTTTGACTGACTCGTTGATCAGTGATCGTTACAGTGAATGCTAAATATAAGGTCTTGTGCTCTCAATTTCTAGAATTTGTTGAGGTTTTTTAATTATCACCCAGAAATAGCTATCGGGGGTCTAGAAGTATCCAGTTTGAAGTACCTATTAGTGTCTTAAATGCTGTCAGTGTAACTTGAAAGTAATCTGTGCAATATTAAGTTAGTTTGATAAGTTTCAAGTTAAAAAAATATATCTTTTGTAGTTCTTAAAAAAATTAATCTCAATTTTAGAATTGTCACAAAATACGAAGAATACTTTATGTCGATAATCACTATTGTGAGTTCAAAATAAAACTAGCTGACCTGCGTGCGTTGTTAGATAAGTAAAATTATCTTAGGACGCTATTTAAATGCACATGTCTAGTGATTCTTCCAAGTGCAATAAAACAACTCACCTTATCTAATAAGCACTTGATAATGCAGGACGATTTCTCCGGAAAAGGTGGCTCACCACGAAGATACTCCAAATCCTTTTCAGTGGCATTTACGTGGTCCATACATGTGTGTGCCGTGGCTATCACAGTCCTCTTAACGATTTCACCGAATTTATTTTCTGTAGCCAGACATTATTTTTTTAAATATATTATAAATTAATTTTAAATATAAAATATGTTACTCCCCGATATGAGGCTATATGGTCCAAGCTACCGGCGGTTAGGGCTTCACAGAGGTACCTAATGTGGTTGTTATACATGGGGTCTTTTAGATTAGTTAAAAGCTCAAAAAAGCGCATTAGTTAAAAAAAAAATAACTAAGTTTTTACTCACCCTTTTCGTGCTGTCCCGTTACATGATATACGACACAGATCGTATAAAAAGTAATAACGTATCTATAGCCAAACATTTTGGACGATGTGCCCAAATAAAATAACTCCGTATAATGATGAAATAATTCCGCAGCGTTTAACCGCACCAGCGACAGATACCATCTTTCCGGCTATGCGATTTTACGAATCAATGGATAGAACGGTTTCATGTACTGGATGATGTCATATGTTTTTTTCCTATCCCGCTAAGCCGTAATCGGTTTGGAATGTGTGGACATCTGTCAGTTTTGTTGATTGATTAAAATGGTTTTATTGTTGATCAGTTTTTTGTTTAGTTGTTGGATGCACATAAAATATAGCACTCTGTACTCATTGGTGAAATATTTTTTGAAATCTAGTACTTCAAGAGATGAATACAGTGTAGACTGACGTCGTGTTATATACAGATTTCACTGTGAAAAGGGATTGTGCTATTTATTATGTGTATAGCTTTATCTCTCTAGCTGAACTATTGTGGATCACTTCATCATATTATACCATGTTCGTTCATGTCAGTAGCTTTACAAAAACCATTTTGAGTATTTGAAAAAAATCCAAGGCGCCGCAGATCTTCAATTACTTGGACAGCACCCGAACTATAAATTAGTCCTATCTTATATAATTACGACGGTTAATATTCGGCATGCATTGTGCCATGCTGGCTGTCAGCGGTCGCAATAATGATATGTACATAATTGTACATAATGAGCGGCTGCATTATGGGGACAGCTATTATTTTATGAGAATTCATGGGGCTGCAGGATGTTGGCCAGTTTTGTTTCAATATTTTTTGTTTCATTTTAACCTTTGAACGTATAACCAGTTCCATAGAGCTGTGGGATTGTTGTTCAAAAGAGAACGCGTCCGCGCAAAGGGTGAAATAAGGAACATGAATGGGCTTTGGTCAGTGAAAGTCTTATCCCCCCCTCAGCCCTCGGCGAGAGGAGTCACTCGCGAGTTTCCACAGTCCTATAAAAGAACTTCCATATTATTATCGCGTTTACTTTGATCATCAGCTTATTTACTGACTCACTAATTATAATGGATTGTGGTTGTATTATTATTTCTTAATTATTTAGTAAAAAAACCACGATGCATTCGGTATTATAATAGGATTTTTTTCTAGATAGGAAACAAAAAACGTATTTATGATATTGACAGTAAAGTAAAAGTATAAAAAAACAATAATAATATAAAAAGGATTTATGTCGATGACACCTATCTATTTATACTATTATATAGTAAATATGAATATTGATTTACCTTACCCTTGATGTGAGTTACTGATTTCTGAAAAAAAAACTTAGCCATTGTCTTCAAACACATGGCAGACAGGATATTTGTTGCTAGGGAGTTTGTTGCACTGCTTATTCCTAGAAAACAATGGTAAGAGATTTACATTAGGATTTCTTTTTGTAATTTTAATATACAAAACGTATTGATTTCAGTAAATGGATTTACGAGTTAGTATTTCGAAGGTAAGTAACTGATATGTAATTTTTTTGATGGCTGATAATGACTTGATTTGTCTGAATGTCACAAAATACTGTGTATCTTTATTCCGACATGCTCTCGCCAACCAGTATACGATTTATGGCACTATGCTCTTTGATCATTTATTAGGCCAAGGCAAGGACAGGTGGTCCCAGTGCCAACTGGACGTTTATGGGCCTGAGATAAATAACTTTATTAAGAATTGACACTTCCTTTGATTTATACTGTCTTGATGTTTAATTTCTTTACAATCTAATGATGTTAAATCTATTATGTGTCATCTATTATCTTTTCTTTATTTGCGTAGCTGTTTGAAAATGCGCTGTTTGGTTTTAGTGTAATCATTAAAACTCACAAAGGAAAGCAAACCCCTTAAATTTTAGCAGGATTTTGGTGCTTTGAACCCCCTAACTTCTTAAGTTTTGAGCAACCAGTTTGAAGCGTAATAAAATTCATAAAATTAAAGCAATGTGGCAAGTTAATGTAGGACAGAACTATATTTATACCTAACCAATTCTCAGTCAACCGTACGTATTCGTTAAAAATCGACGCTGCGTTCAAAAATTCATCAACGCGCAAAACTATTAAAATGATTTGTCGTCTCACGAACACCGCTTGCCGCCATCAGTAAATCATTTCCACCGTCAGGCACAGGTTTAACGGAGGCTTTGTTGCTACCATTAATTCAGTAAACAATGTAATATGGATCCGACCACTAACAAATTGGTAACAATTGGTCTATCCAATAGCGATATTCATCAAAGTCCAGTGCTAAGCGTGGTCGCAGTGAACGATGAGTGACGTAATGCGACGGTCGATGGCGGAACGTGAGATCAGCTTGATGGGGCAATTTAATGATGATGTGGGGAAATAATTGAAGCTGAATTTGGTTTTGAAATATTGCATATTTTGCCCCTGTAGTACATTTTATTGTACACTATCAAAAGCATAGCCTAGAAATGAAACTGAAAATATATTACCATGCTTTTGTTGTGTATCGCATGCAATATTTGTATTGTATAGATTTGAGATCCAATCTTGGCTTACTCCAGGGGCTGTATGATATTACTATTCAGATTCCAGTTGAAACTGAGCCTGAGGATGGGTGACCATCTATGTCATACAGTAACTCCTCAATGCCTCGAAAAGTACGTTAAACCATACAGTCGTTACGTAGTCAGAAGTCAGAAAGTCTGACAACCAGTCGTATAAATTGTGTTACCCGTGTTACTGGGTTATGGAGGTCATATTGGTACTCTTGCTGCAGTGGGATAAACTGGAAGCCAACCCCAATATGTTGGGAAAAGGCTAGGCAGATGATGAACAGTAGTGCTGTTCCTGAATCTCGATCACATTACCGGGGGCCCCCGGTTCGTAGGGCAATTTCGTAAGTAAAATATTTTACGTATTGATATGAGTAGTATTTTATTAAATTTTTCTTCTCCTTTATCGCTACAACCCTTTGTGAGTCTTTTCCTCCTCAACGATCTTCTCCCATTTCGCACTTCCTTTGGCTTCACTTTGCCAAGGTGTTTACCTGGCTATGCTCCTTAAATCTTCCTCGACACAATACAACGCAGTCTTTTTATGGCTATAATATGCGTGATGGTACAATGCATAAACAGAATGAATATACTGAACTACTTAGTGAACTATGAAAATGCGCCAAGACTGAAGGGGCAATTGTAAAGTACGAGTATTGGCTTTGTGCCATGGCCGAGGAACTGTTTCTGTAATTTAAAAGGGCGTGCCAAATCTCTCCCATCGGACGAGAAAATACAATATGTCAAAAGGATTCAAAAATATCGTCTGAATTCATTGGATATGGTTTTGTTTTGTGTACTTATAACTATATTTTCCTTGTGGTAGGGGAGCCCACGATGCTAAATGAAATTTACTCGAGCGTCATAGAGACCTATTGGGATGCAAACCTTAGATGATAAGAAGAAAAAAATGTTATATAATGTATACGTTTTCATCGGTGGGGGGAGCGGCTATAGATTTTCAAAAATGTAAAAAAAATCTGTTGATAGCATTAATGTCCTACGTATTTTTAATAATGTATGTATGTTAATCTGATCGTTTGCATGATGGGGGTGGTCGTACGTAAGGGTTGAAAATGAAGAAAAAAAAAAAAATTTAATCGAGCGCGTCAGATTTTCTAAGGGGGTGTTAAGTGAACCTAAAAAAAAGCTCTCATTCAATAATCTGACGATTTCGATGTGACGCAAACTCGTGGCCATTATTATAATGTGCAAAAAAAATTTTGAAATACTCGAGCGCGTCAGATTAGGATATATATGGTTCATCTGTATGTCCTAGACGTGCTGTCTCATAATCTGACGATTATCTAAAGGGATTCATCTAATCTGACAAAAATATATATTTTTTTAAACCATTGGACTTAAATTAGGTACCTGAAAAGCTCAGGAAATAGCATGCAAATAAAAAAGTGTATGTTTAAGTAGAATACTTGTATTTATAAGATTTTTTTTTTAATGCTCAAAAAATATTTTTTTTTTATAAAAAATTGATAAATAAAATAAAATATTAAATATTAAAAAAACAATATATTTATATATTTCTAAAATATTTATACTTTTTTTTGAATGTTTCTAATGTAAATTTAATTGTTTTTTGCAAAGTAGCTTCACCACAAAATACACACTTCATATTAATATCACTCATAGTAAATATTTATAATCTTTAATTCTTATAACTTCTATTAAAATAACAAAAAAAGCCAAAACGTTGAAATACTGTTAATAATATTATGCCACGAACGAGTCTGTGACATCAGCTGTGAAGGCGTCATGGCAACCGAAACCAGAGTAGGGACGGGAGAGTAATAGATAGAGAATAGAAACGCGGAGAGGAGAATATAGGCATCACGCAGCTGCACGCATTAAACTTTATCGACGAATTTTTGTTACTTCGGCTTGTGGAAATGGTCAGATTATATATTTTTCGTTATCCTTGAATTATTTCCTACAAAATAAAAAAAAACAGCCACGCTCGAGAATGTCGAGATGACGTTTTTTTTTTACAACTTTTCCGCCCTCCCCTTTCTTTACGTCACTCTCAAATTGTCAGATTAGTGGATTATACACTTTTTAGCATGTAATTAACTCACCCTAAATCTGACGCGCTCGAGATTTTCTGATGATCGATTTTTTTTACTAATCTGATCCTTTATCCTGACGCGCGTCCTTATATATGGGGCTCATATTTGGTGGAGGTACTCAAACGGGTACAAGGTATCCTCCTGTATATTAATCTGCCGCGCTTTAGTAAATCCCGAAATCCCCGCTTGGGCTCCCCTACTATGGAAAGAGTATCAAATATGTTAGTTTTTTTTCACAATTTCAAGTAGTCATACTCTTATACCTACTATGGTACACTCATATTTGCTTTTATTAATTCCCAAAACCAAGTCAACACATGCAATCTCCTGGCTTCTAAATATTTTCGAATAAAAGACCCAATAAAATATATGGATTGGCATATGATTTAGCTGTGGGACACATGCTTAGCAGTTCAGCCTACGAGCATTATGATTTTTTTTCCGATGGAATATAATCAAATGACTCCTTCCGCTGTAGGTGAGGCGGGAGGGAGTGTCACGACTCTTGCTGACTAAACTGGTTTATTTCTGGTGTGTCACCCCAAAACCACAGGAAATTATGAAGGTTAGTTTTTGAGGGGCTATTCTTGACATAGGTAACCTTAAAAATACTTATTATTTTCATAATTATTTATTTACTTACTACCACTTTTAAACTAAAAAGGTAGGTGACACAATGGGCGATTTCATCGCTAAAAGCGATCTCTTACAGATAACATTTGAAATGTACAAAATGAATGCTTACTTTAATAGAAATCTCTTCCAGCATACCTGTGATAGGAGAAAAGCAAAAAAGATATGTAGACAAGTGCGTTAAACAGAAAATAAATAAGAATTTGAATTAAACATGCCATACTTTTCAAACTGGTATGGTATGTTACTATAAAGATATTGAAATGAAAATTGGAAAGAAACTCCTAATTTTAACCAACAAAGTCCCTAAATTAGGCTCGGGCCTATCTTTTTCCTTTTAGGTTGGTTGACCCTCATTTGTTATTCGAGATCACGCTCAAAATTTTGATCAGAATGTATAGTTGTTAATTTTCGAATACGGGAAAGGTAATCTTCTCACATTGTAAAATCTAGCAATTTATGTACAGATCGCACTAGGCGTGGGTAAGTATAGTGCCCTCCGATAAAGGGTACCACCACGTGTATTTATAATCGCTATTCAAGTGCGAGAGCGAGACACAGCTGCTAACGTCGTATAGCACCGTCTCCTTTTCATGACAAAACTATTGATGTGGTCAGGCCCCCCCCCTGGACAGTTAAAATAATAAGATAAAGGCAGTAATGACTAGTTTAAATAATTTATATATTAGGTTTTCCTTATAATAGGTATTATTATCACACCTGTAGGTTGAAGCCTATTAATCCTAAAAATCCAACATTCAATTAAAATCCGGATTTTAATTATCGGCCGACTGAAATATCGTTCACTTTTCATGAAATATTAAAAACCATTTTGAAACTTTGGCACTGAAATTTTGCATTCGGAAATATTCCGACAAAGAAAAATTTGAAGTGAATAACGCCGGCTTAATCAGTGCCGGATGTAGTCGTGTATCCGGATTTAAGTTTTATGTCAGATTATAATTGCTATTATTTCTTCAGCTAACGGTGAAAGCCTTAAAATTAAAAAATCGTATTTTAACAGATGCAAAAGATGACTTTTGCCCGAAATATTTTCCTGTTTTGTAGCTTTAATCGTATTTTTTGTAATTTTGGGTTATGGTAGTAAAATATACATATATTTGGCCTTCTCACATGTTTTTCATTTCACATTCGCATTTGTTCGTGAATACGTTTCAGTTCCATTTTTTTACAACTTCCTGCTTTTCTTCATGCACTATTTCCCTTATCCAATATATTTTCAACGTAAATCGAGCGTTACCCTTATAGATAGTCCCAAGGTATGGCAAATCCATAGAGAAAAAGGCCTGTACATAAAAACCTCGTGCACCATACATTCAGGCCACGGTAATGAACACAATGGCTGATAAAATTAAATTTTTGTATTGTAGTAAATGGAAATTATTACGTACTTGCTTCTTCCTATGGTTTCACTTGTATTTACGTATCCGTAAAAAATAATTCCCTATCTATCTCCATACAAAACTGTATTTAAATGCTTAAGCAGTCTTCCGTGAAAGCATAACATATAGAGTACTGGGAATGTTGAGAAAATTAAAGAAACGAATATTTTATCTTTAGTTTGGGATACAAATCCATATTAACGGCGCGTGTTCAACGGAAAGAATGGAAGTAATTCGAATTTTTTTCTCTGTCAAAAACTGACAGCTGTCTGTTTTTTCTCACTAGCGCCAATGCTTTTATTGTCACACTAGCGCCAACACAGAGAAATTGTCAGCTTTGTATTTATGATAGAAGTGTGTCTGATATATTTTACCACGGATATTGTCGAATTAAGTACCTATTTTGTGAGTGGTTATAAATATAACCACTGATAAATATCAAGCTCTATTTTCATCACTAATGGAAGTTTCCTAATTCTATTTTGTACACCAAAATTACTAACCCTCTAAATAATAATACAATTAACCTATTTGCTCTAACGATAATATTTATTATTTATCAAATCACAATTCGGCAGCCACATCCGTACATCCGTTGTCTACATGTCGATACATTATGCCACAGCCAGAAAGGCTATAAATTAGACAATTAATAATACAGAATAGGCTATTGGTATGCATTTGATGTAATGGCGGACATGGGTAGTGTGAGTGAGGATATTATTAATTATACATCAAATAAATAAAATAAATAAAGGGATTTTATACTAAGAATTGTACAATGATCAGCCTATCGCAATCAGCGATTTTTTCAGAAAACTTTTGGATAGACGGCAATTGAATGAACTTTGAAACGTAGTTAGTCATCGGTATGGCAATAATTTAAAACTGGATAATTTAAGCTTCATGATAGTGTAGTTTTAAAATCGATTTGATATCTAGATCACCTATCCCCAAATATAAACTCCCAATAGCATTTTTTTTAAGATTTGCTACTTTTGCTACTTCCTACACTCAAAGTCAACATGAAAAATTATTGAGAGCAAAAATACTCAAAGCGATGTCTATTGTTTGCGAGAATTTGTAGAGTGTTTTTCAGAGAACAATAAGAAGAGCAACTACTTGCCTATTAAGGCTTGTTCTCAGTTCTTGTTGAGGTTTCATAAAACCTTCAGAAGGAACAAAATGGTAAACGGTGTAATATATATCATTCGTGTGCAACTTTGTATTCATAAATGTCTGTATGGTCAAATTGTTACTGATTTTTTTTTGATAATGCTTGAATTTCTCAAGTTAATTTGGTATAAGGCCTAGAAGGTAGCGAATGCACCTTAACTTAAAAAAATAACCCGTGTTTTTTAGTCATAAGTTGTTTGTAAAATTTTAATAAATACAAGTACTGTAAATATTCACCATATTTAGTGCCTGTACTTTCCTATCGAGCGCTTATTAAGAAAATCATCATTTTGCTGGTAGATTGCTGCGGAGGTTAAAGACATAATATAAGGAAATAGATTCTTTTCAGGGTTTCTATCTAACGCCTACCATTATTAAATTTATTTATTTATTCATTACGTAAATAATACGAGTTTTTGTTCGTATTCTGTTATACTCCTCTCTCTTTCTTTTTATATTTTCTCCACATGTATCCGCAATTCATGTTACTGCTGATGCACCTTTCTGCCTTCTATTTAAATTTCTAGTCGCCTATCACTTAAAAATAAATTTCAATTTCAACAAAATTTAAAAAGGCTACCTTTTGCCGATGCCGTAATTAGAAAAATGTGAAAAGCATTACTTTTGCCTTATGATGTTTGATCCTCATTTAAAGTAAAAAATCTCCAATTCACTCATAAAACACACAGCTAATTTTTGTGGCCTCCACAACATAGATTAAGTCACAAACTGAAACACGTGTCAACAAACAAGACAGTATTATGCCAAATATTGTAAGATATGATACTGAGTTCAATTAATTATTTCAATATGTGCCAAATGCCATAGCAACAGTTGTCTGTTTTGGGTGGCGAAGTGCGGCTTCCGCGATGGCGTGATGATTTTGTAAGGAATGATTGCAAGCGGGGCTGCTGAGCATGAGGTCTTGCGTTCGATATCCTGTTTATGGAATCATCACGCTTGCTCAAAGGCGATTTGAGAATTTGAGAAGTCCATGTTTACTTAAATTCAACGTTAGTCGGTGGTGTCTTCGATACAAAGATATAAAAACTACATAATATGACTTAAAAAAATCTTTATTGCTGCTTTGCTGGGTTCTTACTGGGGTTCAAACCCGCACACTTGTACGTGAGATACAGGCGGCTTAACATCTAGGCCACCATGTCATTTTCTTACTGTGGAAAGAGTACTTGGGTATTCTCAAGGATATTCTTGTAAACTTCTTGAAAATATCTTACTTACATGGGAAGTCCTTCTGATACAATAAAAATGACAACTTGCTCTTGAACATTGTTTTTAATCTCCTTTTCACATAAATATATATATATAAAATAAACCTATACAAAATTCTGCCAGCGACTTCGTCCGCGTGGAATAGTGGTGCTCCGCTCCTATTAGTCTTAGCGTGATGATATATAGCCTATAGCCTTCCTCGATAAATGGACTATCTAACACCGAAAGAATTATTTAAATCAAACCAGCGGTTCCTGAGATGAGCGCGTTTAAATAAAATGACAACATTTCTCTTCACTGCTCTGCTCCTATTGATTGTAGCGTGATGAAAAGTATACTATAACCATCTCAGGAGTATGACAAATAATTGTACTAAGTTTCGTTAAAATCTGTCGAGTAGTTTTTGTTTCTATAGAGTTTATACAGACAGACAGACAGACAGACAGACAGACGGACAGACAGACAGACAAAAATTTTACTGATTGCATTTTTAGCATCAGTATCAATCCCTAATCACCCCCTGATAGTTATTTTGGAAATATATTTCATGTACAGAATTGACCTCTCTATAGATTTATTATAAGTATAGATTAATATAACTTACTCATCCGTCTTGAAAGACTTCACAAAACCAACTGTTTTTTTCCTATGTGTGACAATACCCTCAAATATTTAAACCGAAGCTAGAACGAACCATAATAGAGTAAGATCCCAGGGCCACCAGACATCACGTATTTTCTGACGAATGAAATGTGGACGATTGAGTAGTGTTAGTATGTACTAAGAACGCATGCCTACCTGCTAGCTTGCTTAGACGGCCAATTTTCAGGTATCAGGTAATCAAGGTACGTAAAAACATTACTTACCTCACGTAAATTCTCCAAGCTGATTTTTACGTATATTCTAGGCAATATCCTTAAAAATAAGTCGCCAGTACTCCCAGACACTTTCCGTCGGCCGTATTGCTTTGCAGACGCTTTACAGCTCCCAAAATAACTACTTAACTTCACGTAAATTCTGATGCTCCATTTTTATATATGTCCACCAGACAACTATTTTAAAACCTTTTACAAGAAGACAGACCGATCCAAGGGGCCAATCATCCCCTAAGTTCAATTTTAATGCCCCTATGGGTAGGAGCGCGAGGGCATTATCTACGCGCATGAGACTGAGTGAGACAGATTGCGATGTCAAGGCACCCTTCGCCCCCCTTTTACAGTGGAAGGAAATGAGGATAATGCTGATGATGACAATGACGATTTAGATATTCAATATCAAGATTGGCTGGATGATGAATTATCTAATTTCAATGACGATGATAATGAAAATTAGAGGAACTACTCAGAAATGTTGAAAGCTTAATATTTTTCTATTTTGTATTTTTTTATGATTAACTCCCAATAAATAATTAATTAAAAAAACGCTGTTATTCAATAAAGAATCATGGGCAAAATGGGTGTAGATCCAACAAAATTGAAACTTATTTTATTTAATAGGCATTAATAACTGCATCATTGTTTGTATGGGACCGAACTACCTAAGTCGCCGGAGAACGAAGATATAGGCATTAGAAAGCAAAAGGTTCTACCACTCACAATAAATCAACTATTGTGATTAAAGCTACCAATACATGATCTAAGATGCTCTTTTGGTTAGGCGAATTAGATTTGCAACTAGTCTTCTCCTTTCATCCGGCTACGCCACAGCATTGACGACTGATATTATCGTAATATAAAATCTTTTTTTAACCGACTTCAAAAAAAGGAGGAGGTTATCAATTCGACTGTATTTTTTTTTTTTTTTTTTTTATGTTTGTTACCTCATAACTTGCGACTGGGTGAACCGATTTTCATGATTCTTTTTTTATTTGAAAGCTGGTGCTTCCCGTGTGGTCCCATTTAAATTTTATCACTACCGGTTCAGCCGTTTTATAAATATATCAGAAATAACGATTTATCTCTACTTGCTGATATGCCAAATACTTAGATGATTTGGTTATTTACGCTTATTACAACTTAAAAAAGTGGTGTTTATTTTTTTGTTAAGATAGCAAGACCGAGACACTGAAAAGCGAAAAAATAAAAAAGCTTTTTACAAAAAAATTAAAACCGACTTCCAAAAAAAAAACTGAAAAGTAAAAAATAATTTTTATTTAAACGCTTTTTATGTGGCTGTACTTTTAATAACAATATTGCATGAGGAACTATTTTATAATGCAACCACACTTTGTTTCTCCGTTTGTAAGCGCGCTAATAATTGTTATACAATGATTAAAAAAAACCTCCTTTTTTTTCTTCATACTTTTGTAGATTAAGAACAATTTAGTATACAGAAGTTCAGTTGATCACAGACGGGGTTACAGGTAGTTATCAATTAAACAATAATATTTGAAAATATTAGTCTTATTTCATAAATATAGGCAGTTTATAAGCAATCTTTGATTGACTCTAGTGGCCAAACCCGGTGGATACAACATGTATAATATGTTGAAACGATAACTACGCATACGTATCTTTCTCCTGACACTAGTTTCAGGGCTGTTGGAACTACACCCAGATTCCATACAAAACTGCCCATGATTCTTTGTTAACACTATCGAGTTTTTGTCATTTCTTTAAAAATGTGGAAGTTAAGTAAAATAGAAGTTTTTTCGAATTTATCAAAACAGCTTGCAGGATAAAATTCTAGAATTATTGTAGTGAAATGAGAATTTTTTACAAGTAATTTTTTAATAATTTACCGGATTTTTTAATTTTTAGCTGCTTTTTTTAATCATCATCATCAGCCTATCGTTCCACTGCTGGGCACAGGCCTCTTCTCATACAGAGAAGGTATGAGCATTGATCACCACGCTTGCTCAAGGCGGATTGGCGATTTCAGACTTTTTAAGTCCAGGTTTCCTCACGATGTTTTCCTTCACCGTTAGTCAGTGACGTTTAATTATACTTAGAAAGTACATATGACTAGAAAAGTCACATAGGTACTTGCCAGGTTCCGAACCAGCAAACTTTTTTTAATATTAATAATTAATTGATATGAGTAAACTATAAGAGAGTGAGAGAGAGAGAAGTCAATATATCCTAATACATGTGTAGTGACCTACCTTTATTTTTATATTCGTACACTGATGCTTATTTTCTTTGAGCTTCAGAGGTCTATCACACTTCAGATCTACTATTGCTTGACCATGTAGGACCCATGATATGTAGTTATTCCCAGTATCTATATCAATCGGGAATGGTAAGTCTCTTTGGTTGGTACACATAGATGAGATATGCTCCATAGTGGATTTCTGATACCTGCATAGAGATCTATCTTGGAAATCAGCCACACAATGCACTTCATTTGTTGCAAATAATAATTTACCATCTGCCAATATTTAGAGATCTCCTATCATACCAAGCTCTGGCTTCATGGATAGGAACTCCTTAGGGCATAAGTAGGTGTCACCCGATCTTTTCCTAATCACCAACTGATTATTTAGTTGTCCAGAGGACTCATCCCTGATCTGGTCCACCACACAACCAACTGGAGGAATGATTCCCCCACCATGTTGACCTCCATGGCCTATTGAGTAGACATCATACAAATCTTCATCCCCATAATTCACTTGGAAGCTAATCAATTTGCATCCATTTCCGAATGTGCAGTAACCTTGTAGTTTCTGACAGGTGTAGTATGCTCTCTCTGGATTACTGAACTTGAAAATAGTCTGAGCCAAACTGCCTAAGTGTATAAAGGGGAGAGTACCCATCCCACAGACACTGACAGCCTCACACTTATACCATTGACAATAGTACTCCTCCTTGTGGTCTAATTCCCATTTAGCTGTGGTGAATAGCTTTGTTAGTTGGCTTGAGTAAGCAACTGCTTCCCTTTTTAGGACAGAAGGCCCTAATGTGATTTCTTCTGAATCATCCAGGATGACTTTATATGAGTACTTTGCAATGGTGGCATCATATGAGGACACCACTTCATATGATTCTACCCTCAATGGTCTACACAATAAGAATAGCATTAATAGTTTGATGGATGAGATCTTGAATTGTTTCTTGGTCATGTTTACTTCGGAATCTCCACTACGTTTTTTCTGGCACAGCTCTCCATCATCATTTATATATTCCTCATAGTCTGCTGTGTATTCCCAACCGTGTTTTGCCAAAGGGATTCTTTCAGTGCTCAATTTGACTCCTCTATGCATGCCACATATCCAGGCAATGATCACATAAGCCATGATCACTGTAACCACTATTAACACTGATTCAATGATAATAATTATATTCTTCCCACTGACACCACATCACATTCACCACATAACACTAACACACCTAACACACCACAATCACCACTCAACAACAACACTCATCACTACACACCTAACGCGGATAACCGAGAATCACCTTCTCCTGATGATGGCGTCGTCAGAACGTCACGGTCAGGACGGCGCGTTAAATTTCCAGACTATTATCGCCCTTGACAGTCTCTGGAAGGGGGTGATGTAGTGACCTACCTTTATTAATTAATGTATTGTTACAGTTTAAATAACATCTTTTGTTTAACTTAAATTCTAAACTAAATTCTAAATTATTTACATTGCTATATTAAATAATATTTACATTTAAAATACTTAAAACTAAATATTTACATTTATATAGAAGCATAAAATCAATTAAAATAATATTTACAATAATTGTATTAAAATGCACAATCATATTTATGTACAAACAGACTTTCTTATTAGTAGTGAGTTGTCGCAAGCTTATCTAAGTATGACACGCTCAGGTACTCGCGCCGGTGACCGGCTCGCGCCGGTGCATCATCGCGCGCGAGCGAGACCGCGCTATATCGGCGTTGCGCTCGCGCACACCGGACGGTGCTACGTCATACAGTGACCAGCCAGTTCGCTTTTGTTCGCACCTCGAGGACCTACCGCGCTTTAGCAAATATTGTACTGAGTTTTAGCCGCGCTTAATTCTATGTGCCTATAACCTAGACTGTATGTGCTTGTATCTATCCGTGCTTATATCTTCACTCCTTCTTTCTTTTAGTGTATGTAAAACTGTATGTGCTTGTGTCGTGTGCAATAAACTATATTTCTATTGTGCACTTTGGACTTGGCTTATTTCTTCGTCCTTATATATTACGCCGTACACCCAGCATACCTACACATGACTCACTCAGTCTCATGCGCGTAGATAATGCCCTCGCGCTCCTACCCATAGAGGCATTAAAATTGAATTTAGGGGAGTATTGGCCCCTTGGATCGGTCTGTCTTCTTGTAAAAGGTTTTAAAATAGTTGTCTGGTGGACATATATAAAAATGGAGCATCAGAATTTACGTGAAGTTAAGTAGTTATTTTGGGAGCTGTAAAGCGTCTGCAAAGCAATACGGCCGACGGGAAGTGTCTGGGAGTACTGGCGACTTATTTTTAAGGACATTGCCTAGAATATACGTAAAAATCAGCTTGGAGAATTTACGTGAGGTAAGTAATGTTTTAACGTACCTTGATTACCTGATACCTGAAAATTGGCCGTCTAAGCAAGCTAGCAGGTAGGCATGCGTTCTTAGTACATACTAACACTACTCAATCGTCCACATTTCATTCGTCAGAAAATACGTGATGTCTGGTGGCCCTGGGATCTTGGACTATAAAGTCACATCATAGAGTTTTAACCAACCAGTTACAAAACACATAAAATTCCATAAAGCCAATTCTACAACAGATATGACTATACTATCTCTTAATAGAAATAGTTTATAATATAATACTATGATTAATTTAATCCAAAACATAATTTGTCCTGTTAAATATTGTATTTAGCGAGCGAAATAAGCTGTCTGTTATTTAGGACAATGCTTTTGTCTGTTACTAGTGGCGTGACCTCTGCGTTTTGTCTTTACAAACAAAGCGACTACTTTTGTTTTCACCCTTCTATGAGAAACTGCAGTGTGTGTTTAGTTTTTGTACAGCAATTCCGAAAGACTAGGAGCTTAGTGGTTTTCTTTTTTATATTCCAAGGAGGAGAAATGTATGTAATATTTTGAGCTGAAGTGAATCAGTTTTTTTAAAGGTATAGTTTCGAATTAACTGTTTTACTGCTGTGTGTAGTGTCTTGTAATTTTATTTATATCAAAATTTCTCAAAACAATCATGGTTCTTTTGTTAAAACTTGTAACCCAATCCCGGTCTACCACATGCCAGGATGGTAAGTAAAATATGGTAGGCGGTCTTATAGGAACATAGACGTCATCAAAGCAGATGAAGGCATTGACCAGAAACGTCTTGTCACATATACCATGAGATCTGAACTCAGTCAGATTTAGAAGGGACGTATGCACACTCTCCGATGGCTCTGATGTCAAGGGGTGTCGTAAAATTATCTTTCTTGAATGTATATACATGCCGCTAAAATGCTAAAATATGAAAGTTGAAAGATTTTTGATCTTATGATGATGGGTGCTAGATCTTCCACCAGGGTGGGATTGCTGATCACTTCAGGAGTGTCAGTACAAAGTGAGTGTTTCATCAGCATACTTATTGTCAGTGACAACAGCCATGATGGAAGGTAGATGGATATTATATAAGGATGTCTGATAACGAAAATTCACCCATCTCAGTCATACGAGTATTTTGTACCTACTTCTATTAATTAATTGTCTTTACACCACCAACTTTTGTAAATGAATTTGTAGTGAAATTCACACAACGACGGTTCATGTTAGTGATGAATAAATATCTTATCAGCTGTCTATTAGTTTATTCAAGGGATCTAATTTAATTATTTCCACGTCATTCACTTACTTATTTAGAACCAGGCCCAAATAATGTAAATAATATGCTTTTAAATATTTTCTTAGGTATTCGTAATTCCTTTATAACAGCTTGGTATTATTGAAGAAACTTTTCAGCCAGTTTAACACGTACAACGCCATTTCAGACAATGCTGGGCGACACCTAACTATCCCTAAAAAACATTAAAAAAATGTAGAAGGGTATGAAATTTGAAAAAAAATATAATTGATTGTATGTTAATTTTAGGTATTTTTAATCACTAAAACAATAATTAAATCACAGAAATCCCAGTTATTCGTTAAATAAACACCGTCGCTCAGTATTGTCCGACATGGCCCTGCGCGAACGATAAGTCTTAATTCCTCCGTCCAAGCCACGCGGGTCAAGTTGCGGGTCGGTCAGTTGCTTTCGCGCGCTTTGATTTTGTACCAAAAGGTGACTAATAATAAAATTTCTATGGTAGATTTTAGAAAAGAAATTGTCAAAGATTTTTGTTCTGAACCAAAAGCACTGGACACTGTCGAAACACGACCGAAGAGGTTAAAGCACAAATTGCTACAGAAATAAGGAAAAAGTAATGTAAGACGGGCGTGTTCTAACTGCTACAAAGAAAAAGTAAAGGTCTTAGGAAGAATTGAAGCAAAAAATAAAGTAAAAAAAATTAAAACATTCTGTGATGATTGCCCTAACAAACCATTTTTATGCTTAGAATGTTTTAATATCGCTCATAAATAAATACTTTCATGCTATACCTACATTTAAGATAATAATATGTAAGATCTCAAAATACGATTAACATTAATTTTCTCCTTTTTTGATAAATAGATATGTAAAATAACTGTCTAATTTATTTAATAAACTATTTAATACATCCCACCTTATTTCCCTGTTTTGTGATAAGTAGGTCACCAATGAGTCCCTCAAGATTATTTCCACAAAAACTTAAATTTTTAAGTGCTGACGTGGGTACGTTAGACTAGGGGGCCGCGCGGGTCTAATAGAAGGTAAAAAGGCCTTGTTCGGTCGACCGACGCAGAGAACTAGACGTTCAAATATAAGTCCGAGTGTGGGACAGCATTGTCTTACATGGCCCAAATGGAACAGTCAAGTGTCGCCCGTATGTTCCGACGTGGCCTGAACGAGAGCGTATTGCTTTCCGCTTTGGCGTTTTACGTGTTAAATGCCATATAATTTCATATTCAGTGAGATAGTTTGGCATAATTTGTAAACAGGTAATGAAAAGATAACCGAAAAAGGCCTATTGTTTAAATACGTGCATCGCATAACAAATCACAAATTTTTCAAAATGGCAATCAATAAAGTGTGGCACGAGTCCAAACGTGGAACTATGGAGTCATAACTTAGGGAATAGCTAGAATGTAAGAGTTATAATACTCCACCGCCAGCAAGTCGATTTTCAAGTGATAATTCGTGTTCATATTTATCTTCTATTTTCATAATTCGAAAATAATTATTTCAAACTTAGGCTGAAAATCTGAGTCAAATGTACATAACACAGTCCAAATGTACATAACCACTTCCTATGTATTTTTTGCATTCATTGTACCCTTTTCACTGAGTGTCAAAATTCTAGAAATTCTGAAGAAGGTTGTTTTCACCAAAAAAACTTTATCCTAATTGGTTAGCCGCTTGAGGAGCTCGTGGCTAAGCAACAGCCGCACGGGTCGACCGATCAAAGGTTAAGCTGCGCTTGGCGCGGTTGGTCCGTGGATGGGTGACCATCTTTGTCATAGCGAGACTCCTCCGTGCCTCGGAAAGCACGTTAAGCTGTTGGTCCCGGTTGTCATTTGTACATCTTTGACAGTCGTTACGGGTAGTCAGAAGCCAGAAAGTCTGACAACCAGTCTTACCAAGGGGTACCGTGTTACCCGGTAACTGGGTTGTGGAGGTCAGATAGGCAGTCGCTCCATGTAAAACACTGGTACTCAGCTGCATCCGGTTAAGACTGGAAGCCGACCCCAACATAGTTGGGAAAAGGCTAGGCAGATGATGAATTGGTTAGCCGCTTAAGCGTAACAAACAATCTTTCTATTTTTTTTGTTAAGTTACATGTGGCTTAATACTCCCGATGAAGTAATTTGCTCTCTCGAAATTCCCTATAGCCAATATGCCAATCGGGCTTTTGATTTACAAGATGTCTGTAGCCGGAACTTTAGACAGCTATATGTCTTGTTGATTTTGCATTGCAAATTGATTGGGATTGCAGAGCATATCGTCTCCAATAAATGTCAGCACAAAACTGATCGTTTTAAACCGAAGCTAATATCACATGACAAGACTCTCAATATGGACTTAAGAATCATATTATTTTAGTTATTAAACAGGCTTTTACTTTTTGCCGATATTACTTTTTCTTTTTAATTCGGATATTTTACCAACGTTAATATGATTTAAGTGAGTCTCTTATCTGGGAGAAAACACTCAAACGAAAAACAAGTTTTCTAAATTGAATCACGCTCGTTGAAATTGTGATTCGTGAAAATTATTGGTCGAATTTTTAAACCTTATCTTTATGAATTCTGTGAAAAGATGGATCTTGAAAATAATTACATAAGTACCTAATAATAATTTCTAAGGAAGGTGCTCACTCGCTTTTTGATATCAATCGAACATTGGATCAATTAAACACCGAAGTTTGCTCACTGGATATTTTCGTAGGCTACATTTTTTCAGGACATGTTCTTATTTTTGCAACCAAATCAATACGGAAACAAAGCAAAAACGTCCCAAATCTTGATGGGTGTACTATATAAACAGGAGGTAAGCGCCTCACGTTTTCCAATTTCCTGGGGGAAGGCAGTGTGTCGTGCCATGCGTTATTGTTCCCTTATTGCGCTCGCACCGCCTTTGAGCCTTTGCCTTTTTGGTGTTGTGACTTTTTTAATGATCATTTGGGTGCGTGATGCTATTATTATTGATGTTAAGATCGTAATTAACGAAGAACTATAGATTATTATCACATCTTTTTACTCATTCTTGCTAGCTTATTAGTACCTAAAAAAGTCGTCCGATACCTTTTTGGATTTCTTGCTAAAGTAATTTTAATAACTTCTAATTTTAGCAGGGACGTAGGTTAATCTGCATTAAGTACGAGTATCTATAAAAAAATAGTTTCATGACTTAATTTTCGATATTTGTTTAAGGAAAAAACACTAGAAGGCTTATTTTTATACGCTTTTGATTATGCCATGTAGTGTAGTTGTTGCAATTTCAGATGTATGTGGACACTATTTAAACTTAATGTATGAACGTATTTCAGTTCTGTGTTATTGCCAAATATGTTTCATCACAATTTATGAGAAAATAATTTCCACCTCATGTATTATACTTGGGATTTTATGTAATCGCGTACACCGCAAATAAATGCTAATTTACATAATAATTTTATAAAAAGGGACAATGCTCTACCATCATGTTTGTTAGAAAAAGAAAAACATAACCTTTTTCTCTTTGTAATATTATTATGGTAAAACGACAGACCATACATTAAAATTTCGTTTCTCATTAATTTAATCCCATTTTTTAACATACAGTGTTAAATTTTTATCATGAAATTAAGTTGAATGTAGGGTCATATCCTTTATTATTTATTTATTGAAGCAAAACCTTGATCTGAAATGGAGGTTTTGAGGACTGACTGGAAGTTTTTGGTCCATAATACTTACCCAAACTACATAACACTGACAAAGTATATGAGGCTCACATTATTCTGCTCCTGATACTCTTCCAAATAGCTATTGGAAAATGGCTTATATATCGAAAAAGTAAAATGAGTTCGACTCACCTTTCTGCTCCAGCTACTTTTCTCAGTTGTTCGAGTAGTAAGTATAATTTTACAAAACCATGGTGTTTTTTAATGTTAAAAGATCGACACGCACGGCAATGTATGCCCGTGGCACAAGGGTTAGGGACTGTCATTTGTTTATTTTCTTCTTTTAAAGCCTCTACGGGCACTCATCACCGCGTTTGACCAGCCAGTGTCATTTGCGGATGACGGTAGAGGTTGGTACTGAAATCTGAACATCGGGCCAGTATGACGCACACGTCTCCCAAAGCGAATATGACCGACCACGATAAAGCTATATGAGGACTCAGATACCTAACAGTAACATTGTTATTTACATAAAACAATGGATATACTTAAATAATGATGCGTGTATGGTCATCCAGTGCCACATTATTGTGATGCTAACCAACATTGGTAACTAGGTTGTGGGACCTATTGAGCATTCGCCGCATCATGAATACCATGCGCGTACGGACAAAGCATTTAAAAATCAGACAGACGGTTGCTTCCGAAAACATCCTGACGTGCTGGAAAAGCCCGATAGGCCCCGACATCATCCTGATGGTGTTATTGTATTGGATTTGCAGAATATTATACTGCGAGAGAGGTTAAGTGATAAACCCCACGCAATAACTATAAATTTATCGATAGTTATATGCTACTTCTACTTTGTCAAATGTTGGTAGATGATCATACTTGCCCTGCAGGATTTTAGACAAGCTTGCCGGAAAATCAACTATTTTCTTTATTTCATTTATGTACATATTTGTTTATATTTAAACAATGAACAAGTATGTGTTATTATTTTTTGTTCCATTTTCATTCGTCTTTCTGGTAAAAAAAACCCTTTCGTTTATGAGTCAGCCAGAATTGGTGAAACTTATAGAGTAAGATCCCAGGGCCACCAGACATCACGTATTTTCTGACGAATGAAATGTGGACGATTGAGTAGTGTTAGTATGTACTAAGAACGCATGCCTACCTGCTAGCTTGCTTAGACGGCCAATTTTCAGGTATCAGGTAATCAAGGTACGTAAAAACATTACTTACCTCACGTAAATTCTCCAAGCTGATTTTTACGTATATTCTAGGCAATATCCTTAAAAATAAGTCGCCAGTACTCCCAGACACTTTCCGTCGGCCGTATTGCTTTGCAGACGCTTTACAGCTCCCAAAATAACTACTTAACTTCACGTAAATTCTGATGCTCCATTTTTATATATGTCCACCAGACAACTATTTTAAAACCTTTTACAAGAAGACAGACCGATCCAAGGGGCCAATCATCCCCTAAGTTCAATTTTAATGCCCCTATGGGTAGGAGCGCGAGGGCATTATCTACGCGCATGAGACTGAGTGAGACAGATTGCGATGTCAAGGCACCCTTCGCCCCCCTTTTACAGTGGAAGGAAATGAGGATAATGCTGATGATGACAATGACGATTTAGATATTCAATATCAAGATTGGCTGGATGATGAATTATCTAATTTCAATGACGATGATAATGAAAATTAGAGGAACTACTCAGAAATGTTGAAAGCTTAATATTTTTCTATTTTGTATTTTTTTATGATTAACTCCCAATAAATAATTAATTAAAAAAACGCTGTTATTCAATAAAGAATCATGGGCAAAATGGGTGTAGATCCAACAAAATTGAAACTTATTTTATTTAATAGGCATTAATAACTGCATCATTGTTTGTATGGGACCGAACTACCTAAGTCGCCGGAGAACGAAGATATAGGCATTAGAAAGCAAAAGGTTCTACCACTCACAATAAATCAACTATTGTGATTAAAGCTACCAATACATGATCTAAGATGCTCTTTTGGTTAGGCGAATTAGATTTGCAACTAGTCTTCTCCTTTCATCCGGCTACGCCACAGCATTGACGACTGATATTATCGTAATATAAAATCTTTTTTTAACCGACTTCAAAAAAAGGAGGAGGTTATCAATTCGACTGTATTTTTTTTTTTTTTTTTTTATGTTTGTTACCTCATAACTTGCGACTGGGTGAACCGATTTTCATGATTCTTTTTTTATTTGAAAGCTGGTGCTTCCCGTGTGGTCCCATTTAAATTTTATCACTACCGGTTCAGCCGTTTTATAAATATATCAGAAATAACGATTTATCTCTACTTGCTGATATGCCAAATACTTAGATGATTTGGTTATTTACGCTTATTACAACTTAAAAAAGTGGTGTTTATTTTTTTGTTAAGATAGCAAGACCGAGACACTGAAAAGCGAAAAAATAAAAAAGCTTTTTACAAAAAAATTAAAACCGACTTCCAAAAAAAAAACTGAAAAGTAAAAAATAATTTTTATTTAAACGCTTTTTATGTGGCTGTACTTTTAATAACAATATTGCATGAGGAACTATTTTATAATGCAACCACACTTTGTTTCTCCGTTTGTAAGCGCGCTAATAATTGTTATACAATGATTAAAAAAAACCTCCTTTTTTTTCTTCATACTTTTGTAGATTAAGAACAATTTAGTATACAGAAGTTCAGTTGATCACAGACGGGGTTACAGGTAGTTATCAATTAAACAATAATATTTGAAAATATTAGTCTTATTTCATAAATATAGGCAGTTTATAAGCAATCTTTGATTGACTCTAGTGGCCAAACCCGGTGGATACAACATGTATAATATGTTGAAACGATAACTACGCATACGTATCTTTCTCCTGACACTAGTTTCAGGGCTGTTGGAACTACACCCAGATTCCATACAAAACTGCCCATGATTCTTTGTTAACACTATCGAGTTTTTGTCATTTCTTTAAAAATGTGGAAGTTAAGTAAAATAGAAGTTTTTTCGAATTTATCAAAACAGCTTGCAGGATAAAATTCTAGAATTATTGTAGTGAAATGAGAATTTTTTACAAGTAATTTTTTAATAATTTACCGGATTTTTTAATTTTTAGCTGCTTTTTTTAATCATCATCATCAGCCTATCGTTCCACTGCTGGGCACAGGCCTCTTCTCATACAGAGAAGGTATGAGCATTGATCACCACGCTTGCTCAAGGCGGATTGGCGATTTCAGACTTTTTAAGTCCAGGTTTCCTCACGATGTTTTCCTTCACCGTTAGTCAGTGACGTTTAATTATACTTAGAAAGTACATATGACTAGAAAAGTCACATAGGTACTTGCCAGGTTCCGAACCAGCAAACTTTTTTTAATATTAATAATTAATTGATATGAGTAAACTATAAGAGAGTGAGAGAGAGAGAAGTCAATATATCCTAATACATGTGTAGTGACCTACCTTTATTTTTATATTCGTACACTGATGCTTATTTTCTTTGAGCTTCAGAGGTCTATCACACTTCAGATCTACTATTGCTTGACCATGTAGGACCCATGATATGTAGTTATTCCCAGTATCTATATCAATCGGGAATGGTAAGTCTCTTTGGTTGGTACACATAGATGAGATATGCTCCATAGTGGATTTCTGATACCTGCATAGAGATCTATCTTGGAAATCAGCCACACAATGCACTTCATTTGTTGCAAATAATAATTTACCATCTGCCAATATTTAGAGATCTCCTATCATACCAAGCTCTGGCTTCATGGATAGGAACTCCTTAGGGCATAAGTAGGTGTCACCCGATCTTTTCCTAATCACCAACTGATTATTTAGTTGTCCAGAGGACTCATCCCTGATCTGGTCCACCACACAACCAACTGGAGGAATGATTCCCCCACCATGTTGACCTCCATGGCCTATTGAGTAGACATCATACAAATCTTCATCCCCATAATTCACTTGGAAGCTAATCAATTTGCATCCATTTCCGAATGTGCAGTAACCTTGTAGTTTCTGACAGGTGTAGTATGCTCTCTCTGGATTACTGAACTTGAAAATAGTCTGAGCCAAACTGCCTAAGTGTATAAAGGGGAGAGTACCCATCCCACAGACACTGACAGCCTCACACTTATACCATTGACAATAGTACTCCTCCTTGTGGTCTAATTCCCATTTAGCTGTGGTGAATAGCTTTGTTAGTTGGCTTGAGTAAGCAACTGCTTCCCTTTTTAGGACAGAAGGCCCTAATGTGATTTCTTCTGAATCATCCAGGATGACTTTATATGAGTACTTTGCAATGGTGGCATCATATGAGGACACCACTTCATATGATTCTACCCTCAATGGTCTACACAATAAGAATAGCATTAATAGTTTGATGGATGAGATCTTGAATTGTTTCTTGGTCATGTTTACTTCGGAATCTCCACTACGTTTTTTCTGGCACAGCTCTCCATCATCATTTATATATTCCTCATAGTCTGCTGTGTATTCCCAACCGTGTTTTGCCAAAGGGATTCTTTCAGTGCTCAATTTGACTCCTCTATGCATGCCACATATCCAGGCAATGATCACATAAGCCATGATCACTGTAACCACTATTAACACTGATTCAATGATAATAATTATATTCTTCCCACTGACACCACATCACATTCACCACATAACACTAACACACCTAACACACCACAATCACCACTCAACAACAACACTCATCACTACACACCTAACGCGGATAACCGAGAATCACCTTCTCCTGATGATGGCGTCGTCAGAACGTCACGGTCAGGACGGCGCGTTAAATTTCCAGACTATTATCGCCCTTGACAGTCTCTGGAAGGGGGTGATGTAGTGACCTACCTTTATTAATTAATGTATTGTTACAGTTTAAATAACATCTTTTGTTTAACTTAAATTCTAAACTAAATTCTAAATTATTTACATTGCTATATTAAATAATATTTACATTTAAAATACTTAAAACTAAATATTTACATTTATATAGAAGCATAAAATCAATTAAAATAATATTTACAATAATTGTATTAAAATGCACAATCATATTTATGTACAAACAGACTTTCTTATTAGTAGTGAGTTGTCGCAAGCTTATCTAAGTATGACACGCTCAGGTACTCGCGCCGGTGACCGGCTCGCGCCGGTGCATCATCGCGCGCGAGCGAGACCGCGCTATATCGGCGTTGCGCTCGCGCACACCGGACGGTGCTACGTCATACAGTGACCAGCCAGTTCGCTTTTGTTCGCACCTCGAGGACCTACCGCGCTTTAGCAAATATTGTACTGAGTTTTAGCCGCGCTTAATTCTATGTGCCTATAACCTAGACTGTATGTGCTTGTATCTATCCGTGCTTATATCTTCACTCCTTCTTTCTTTTAGTGTATGTAAAACTGTATGTGCTTGTGTCGTGTGCAATAAACTATATTTCTATTGTGCACTTTGGACTTGGCTTATTTCTTCGTCCTTATATATTACGCCGTACACCCAGCATACCTACACATGACTCACTCAGTCTCATGCGCGTAGATAATGCCCTCGCGCTCCTACCCATAGAGGCATTAAAATTGAATTTAGGGGAGTATTGGCCCCTTGGATCGGTCTGTCTTCTTGTAAAAGGTTTTAAAATAGTTGTCTGGTGGACATATATAAAAATGGAGCATCAGAATTTACGTGAAGTTAAGTAGTTATTTTGGGAGCTGTAAAGCGTCTGCAAAGCAATACGGCCGACGGGAAGTGTCTGGGAGTACTGGCGACTTATTTTTAAGGACATTGCCTAGAATATACGTAAAAATCAGCTTGGAGAATTTACGTGAGGTAAGTAATGTTTTAACGTACCTTGATTACCTGATACCTGAAAATTGGCCGTCTAAGCAAGCTAGCAGGTAGGCATGCGTTCTTAGTACATACTAACACTACTCAATCGTCCACATTTCATTCGTCAGAAAATACGTGATGTCTGGTGGCCCTGGGATCTTGGACTATAAAGTCACATCATAGAGTTTTAACCAACCAGTTACAAAACACATAAAATTCCATAAAGCCAATTCTACAACAGATATGACTATACTATCTCTTAATAGAAATAGTTTATAATATAATACTATGATTAATTTAATCCAAAACATAATTTGTCCTGTTAAATATTGTATTTAGCGAGCGAAATAAGCTGTCTGTTATTTAGGACAATGCTTTTGTCTGTTACTAGTGGCGTGACCTCTGCGTTTTGTCTTTACAAACAAAGCGACTACTTTTGTTTTCACCCTTCTATGAGAAACTGCAGTGTGTGTTTAGTTTTTGTACAGCAATTCCGAAAGACTAGGAGCTTAGTGGTTTTCTTTTTTATATTCCAAGGAGGAGAAATGTATGTAATATTTTGAGCTGAAGTGAATCAGTTTTTTTAAAGGTATAGTTTCGAATTAACTGTTTTACTGCTGTGTGTAGTGTCTTGTAATTTTATTTATATCAAAATTTCTCAAAACAATCATGGTTCTTTTGTTAAAACTTGTAACCCAATCCCGGTCTACCACATGCCAGGATGGTAAGTAAAATATGGTAGGCGGTCTTATAGGAACATAGACGTCATCAAAGCAGATGAAGGCATTGACCAGAAACGTCTTGTCACATATACCATGAGATCTGAACTCAGTCAGATTTAGAAGGGACGTATGCACACTCTCCGATGGCTCTGATGTCAAGGGGTGTCGTAAAATTATCTTTCTTGAATGTATATACATGCCGCTAAAATGCTAAAATATGAAAGTTGAAAGATTTTTGATCTTATGATGATGGGTGCTAGATCTTCCACCAGGGTGGGATTGCTGATCACTTCAGGAGTGTCAGTACAAAGTGAGTGTTTCATCAGCATACTTATTGTCAGTGACAACAGCCATGATGGAAGGTAGATGGATATTATATAAGGATGTCTGATAACGAAAATTCACCCATCTCAGTCATACGAGTATTTTGTACCTACTTCTATTAATTAATTGTCTTTACACCACCAACTTTTGTAAATGAATTTGTAGTGAAATTCACACAACGACGGTTCATGTTAGTGATGAATAAATATCTTATCAGCTGTCTATTAGTTTATTCAAGGGATCTAATTTAATTATTTCCACGTCATTCACTTACTTATTTAGAACCAGGCCCAAATAATGTAAATAATATGCTTTTAAATATTTTCTTAGGTATTCGTAATTCCTTTATAACAGCTTGGTATTATTGAAGAAACTTTTCAGCCAGTTTAAATGCCATATAATTTCATATTCAGTGAGATAGTTTGGCATAATTTGTAAACAGGTAATGAAAAGATAACCGAAAAAGGCCTATTGTTTAAATACGTGCATCGCATAACAAATCACAAATTTTTCAAAATGGCAATCAATAAAGTGTGGCACGAGTCCAAACGTGGAACTATGGAGTCATAACTTAGGGAATAGCTAGAATGTAAGAGTTATAATACTCCACCGCCAGCAAGTCGATTTTCAAGTGATAATTCGTGTTCATATTTATCTTCTATTTTCATAATTCGAAAATAATTATTTCAAACTTAGGCTGAAAATCTGAGTCAAATGTACATAACACAGTCCAAATGTACATAACCACTTCCTATGTATTTTTTGCATTCATTGTACCCTTTTCACTGAGTGTCAAAATTCTAGAAATTCTGAAGAAGGTTGTTTTCACCAAAAAAACTTTATCCTAATTGGTTAGCCGCTTGAGGAGCTCGTGGCTAAGCAACAGCCGCACGGGTCGACCGATCAAAGGTTAAGCTGCGCTTGGCGCGGTTGGTCCGTGGATGGGTGACCATCTTTGTCATAGCGAGACTCCTCCGTGCCTCGGAAAGCACGTTAAGCTGTTGGTCCCGGTTGTCATTTGTACATCTTTGACAGTCGTTACGGGTAGTCAGAAGCCAGAAAGTCTGACAACCAGTCTTACCAAGGGGTACCGTGTTACCCGGTAACTGGGTTGTGGAGGTCAGATAGGCAGTCGCTCCATGTAAAACACTGGTACTCAGCTGCATCCGGTTAAGACTGGAAGCCGACCCCAACATAGTTGGGAAAAGGCTAGGCAGATGATGAATTGGTTAGCCGCTTAAGCGTAACAAACAATCTTTCTATTTTTTTTGTTAAGTTACATGTGGCTTAATACTCCCGATGAAGTAATTTGCTCTCTCGAAATTCCCTATAGCCAATATGCCAATCGGGCTTTTGATTTACAAGATGTCTGTAGCCGGAACTTTAGACAGCTATATGTCTTGTTGATTTTGCATTGCAAATTGATTGGGATTGCAGAGCATATCGTCTCCAATAAATGTCAGCACAAAACTGATCGTTTTAAACCGAAGCTAATATCACATGACAAGACTCTCAATATGGACTTAAGAATCATATTATTTTAGTTATTAAACAGGCTTTTACTTTTTGCCGATATTACTTTTTCTTTTTAATTCGGATATTTTACCAACGTTAATATGATTTAAGTGAGTCTCTTATCTGGGAGAAAACACTCAAACGAAAAACAAGTTTTCTAAATTGAATCACGCTCGTTGAAATTGTGATTCGTGAAAATTATTGGTCGAATTTTTAAACCTTATCTTTATGAATTCTGTGAAAAGATGGATCTTGAAAATAATTACATAAGTACCTAATAATAATTTCTAAGGAAGGTGCTCACTCGCTTTTTGATATCAATCGAACATTGGATCAATTAAACACCGAAGTTTGCTCACTGGATATTTTCGTAGGCTACATTTTTTCAGGACATGTTCTTATTTTTGCAACCAAATCAATACGGAAACAAAGCAAAAACGTCCCAAATCTTGATGGGTGTACTATATAAACAGGAGGTAAGCGCCTCACGTTTTCCAATTTCCTGGGGGAAGGCAGTGTGTCGTGCCATGCGTTATTGTTCCCTTATTGCGCTCGCACCGCCTTTGAGCCTTTGCCTTTTTGGTGTTGTGACTTTTTTAATGATCATTTGGGTGCGTGATGCTATTATTATTGATGTTAAGATCGTAATTAACGAAGAACTATAGATTATTATCACATCTTTTTACTCATTCTTGCTAGCTTATTAGTACCTAAAAAAGTCGTCCGATACCTTTTTGGATTTCTTGCTAAAGTAATTTTAATAACTTCTAATTTTAGCAGGGACGTAGGTTAATCTGCATTAAGTACGAGTATCTATAAAAAAATAGTTTCATGACTTAATTTTCGATATTTGTTTAAGGAAAAAACACTAGAAGGCTTATTTTTATACGCTTTTGATTATGCCATGTAGTGTAGTTGTTGCAATTTCAGATGTATGTGGACACTATTTAAACTTAATGTATGAACGTATTTCAGTTCTGTGTTATTGCCAAATATGTTTCATCACAATTTATGAGAAAATAATTTCCACCTCATGTATTATACTTGGGATTTTATGTAATCGCGTACACCGCAAATAAATGCTAATTTACATAATAATTTTATAAAAAGGGACAATGCTCTACCATCATGTTTGTTAGAAAAAGAAAAACATAACCTTTTTCTCTTTGTAATATTATTATGGTAAAACGACAGACCATACATTAAAATTTCGTTTCTCATTAATTTAATCCCATTTTTTAACATACAGTGTTAAATTTTTATCATGAAATTAAGTTGAATGTAGGGTCATATCCTTTATTATTTATTTATTGAAGCAAAACCTTGATCTGAAATGGAGGTTTTGAGGACTGACTGGAAGTTTTTGGTCCATAATACTTACCCAAACTACATAACACTGACAAAGTATATGAGGCTCACATTATTCTGCTCCTGATACTCTTCCAAATAGCTATTGGAAAATGGCTTATATATCGAAAAAGTAAAATGAGTTCGACTCACCTTTCTGCTCCAGCTACTTTTCTCAGTTGTTCGAGTAGTAAGTATAATTTTACAAAACCATGGTGTTTTTTAATGTTAAAAGATCGACACGCACGGCAATGTATGCCCGTGGCACAAGGGTTAGGGACTGTCATTTGTTTATTTTCTTCTTTTAAAGCCTCTACGGGCACTCATCACCGCGTTTGACCAGCCAGTGTCATTTGCGGATGACGGTAGAGGTTGGTACTGAAATCTGAACATCGGGCCAGTATGACGCACACGTCTCCCAAAGCGAATATGACCGACCACGATAAAGCTATATGAGGACTCAGATACCTAACAGTAACATTGTTATTTACATAAAACAATGGATATACTTAAATAATGATGCGTGTATGGTCATCCAGTGCCACATTATTGTGATGCTAACCAACATTGGTAACTAGGTTGTGGGACCTATTGAGCATTCGCCGCATCATGAATACCATGCGCGTACGGACAAAGCATTTAAAAATCAGACAGACGGTTGCTTCCGAAAACATCCTGACGTGCTGGAAAAGCCCGATAGGCCCCGACATCATCCTGATGGTGTTATTGTATTGGATTTGCAGAATATTATACTGCGAGAGAGGTTAAGTGATAAACCCCACGCAATAACTATAAATTTATCGATAGTTATATGCTACTTCTACTTTGTCAAATGTTGGTAGATGATCATACTTGCCCTGCAGGATTTTAGACAAGCTTGCCGGAAAATCAACTATTTTCTTTATTTCATTTATGTACATATTTGTTTATATTTAAACAATGAACAAGTATGTGTTATTATTTTTTGTTCCATTTTCATTCGTCTTTCTGGTAAAAAAAACCCTTTCGTTTATGAGTCAGCCAGAATTGGTGAAACTTATAGAGTAAGATCCCAGGGCCACCAGACATCACGTATTTTCTGACGAATGAAATGTGGACGATTGAGTAGTGTTAGTATGTACTAAGAACGCATGCCTACCTGCTAGCTTGCTTAGACGGCCAATTTTCAGGTATCAGGTAATCAAGGTACGTAAAAACATTACTTACCTCACGTAAATTCTCCAAGCTGATTTTTACGTATATTCTAGGCAATATCCTTAAAAATAAGTCGCCAGTACTCCCAGACACTTTCCGTCGGCCGTATTGCTTTGCAGACGCTTTACAGCTCCCAAAATAACTACTTAACTTCACGTAAATTCTGATGCTCCATTTTTATATATGTCCACCAGACAACTATTTTAAAACCTTTTACAAGAAGACAGACCGATCCAAGGGGCCAATCATCCCCTAAGTTCAATTTTAATGCCCCTATGGGTAGGAGCGCGAGGGCATTATCTACGCGCATGAGACTGAGTGAGACAGATTGCGATGTCAAGGCACCCTTCGCCCCCCTTTTACAGTGGAAGGAAATGAGGATAATGCTGATGATGACAATGACGATTTAGATATTCAATATCAAGATTGGCTGGATGATGAATTATCTAATTTCAATGACGATGATAATGAAAATTAGAGGAACTACTCAGAAATGTTGAAAGCTTAATATTTTTCTATTTTGTATTTTTTTATGATTAACTCCCAATAAATAATTAATTAAAAAAACGCTGTTATTCAATAAAGAATCATGGGCAAAATGGGTGTAGATCCAACAAAATTGAAACTTATTTTATTTAATAGGCATTAATAACTGCATCATTGTTTGTATGGGACCGAACTACCTAAGTCGCCGGAGAACGAAGATATAGGCATTAGAAAGCAAAAGGTTCTACCACTCACAATAAATCAACTATTGTGATTAAAGCTACCAATACATGATCTAAGATGCTCTTTTGGTTAGGCGAATTAGATTTGCAACTAGTCTTCTCCTTTCATCCGGCTACGCCACAGCATTGACGACTGATATTATCGTAATATAAAATCTTTTTTTAACCGACTTCAAAAAAAGGAGGAGGTTATCAATTCGACTGTATTTTTTTTTTTTTTTTTTATGTTTGTTACCTCATAACTTGCGACTGGGTGAACCGATTTTCATGATTCTTTTTTTATTTGAAAGCTGGTGCTTCCCGTGTGGTCCCATTTAAATTTTATCACTACCGGTTCAGCCGTTTTATAAATATATCAGAAATAACGATTTATCTCTACTTGCTGATATGCCAAATACTTAGATGATTTGGTTATTTACGCTTATTACAACTTAAAAAAGTGGTGTTTATTTTTTTGTTAAGATAGCAAGACCGAGACACTGAAAAGCGAAAAAATAAAAAAGCTTTTTACAAAAAAATTAAAACCGACTTCCAAAAAAAAAACTGAAAAGTAAAAAATAATTTTTATTTAAACGCTTTTTATGTGGCTGTACTTTTAATAACAATATTGCATGAGGAACTATTTTATAATGCAACCACACTTTGTTTCTCCGTTTGTAAGCGCGCTAATAATTGTTATACAATGATTAAAAAAAACCTCCTTTTTTTTCTTCATACTTTTGTAGATTAAGAACAATTTAGTATACAGAAGTTCAGTTGATCACAGACGGGGTTACAGGTAGTTATCAATTAAACAATAATATTTGAAAATATTAGTCTTATTTCATAAATATAGGCAGTTTATAAGCAATCTTTGATTGACTCTAGTGGCCAAACCCGGTGGATACAACATGTATAATATGTTGAAACGATAACTACGCATACGTATCTTTCTCCTGACACTAGTTTCAGGGCTGTTGGAACTACACCCAGATTCCATACAAAACTGCCCATGATTCTTTGTTAACACTATCGAGTTTTTGTCATTTCTTTAAAAATGTGGAAGTTAAGTAAAATAGAAGTTTTTTCGAATTTATCAAAACAGCTTGCAGGATAAAATTCTAGAATTATTGTAGTGAAATGAGAATTTTTTACAAGTAATTTTTTAATAATTTACCGGATTTTTTAATTTTTAGCTGCTTTTTTTAATCATCATCATCAGCCTATCGTTCCACTGCTGGGCACAGGCCTCTTCTCATACAGAGAAGGTATGAGCATTGATCACCACGCTTGCTCAAGGCGGATTGGCGATTTCAGACTTTTTAAGTCCAGGTTTCCTCACGATGTTTTCCTTCACCGTTAGTCAGTGACGTTTAATTATACTTAGAAAGTACATATGACTAGAAAAGTCACATAGGTACTTGCCAGGTTCCGAACCAGCAAACTTTTTTTAATATTAATAATTAATTGATATGAGTAAACTATAAGAGAGTGAGAGAGAGAGAAGTCAATATATCCTAATACATGTGTAGTGACCTACCTTTATTTTTATATTCGTACACTGATGCTTATTTTCTTTGAGCTTCAGAGGTCTATCACACTTCAGATCTACTATTGCTTGACCATGTAGGACCCATGATATGTAGTTATTCCCAGTATCTATATCAATCGGGAATGGTAAGTCTCTTTGGTTGGTACACATAGATGAGATATGCTCCATAGTGGATTTCTGATACCTGCATAGAGATCTATCTTGGAAATCAGCCACACAATGCACTTCATTTGTTGCAAATAATAATTTACCATCTGCCAATATTTAGAGATCTCCTATCATACCAAGCTCTGGCTTCATGGATAGGAACTCCTTAGGGCATAAGTAGGTGTCACCCGATCTTTTCCTAATCACCAACTGATTATTTAGTTGTCCAGAGGACTCATCCCTGATCTGGTCCACCACACAACCAACTGGAGGAATGATTCCCCCACCATGTTGACCTCCATGGCCTATTGAGTAGACATCATACAAATCTTCATCCCCATAATTCACTTGGAAGCTAATCAATTTGCATCCATTTCCGAATGTGCAGTAACCTTGTAGTTTCTGACAGGTGTAGTATGCTCTCTCTGGATTACTGAACTTGAAAATAGTCTGAGCCAAACTGCCTAAGTGTATAAAGGGGAGAGTACCCATCCCACAGACACTGACAGCCTCACACTTATACCATTGACAATAGTACTCCTCCTTGTGGTCTAATTCCCATTTAGCTGTGGTGAATAGCTTTGTTAGTTGGCTTGAGTAAGCAACTGCTTCCCTTTTTAGGACAGAAGGCCCTAATGTGATTTCTTCTGAATCATCCAGGATGACTTTATATGAGTACTTTGCAATGGTGGCATCATATGAGGACACCACTTCATATGATTCTACCCTCAATGGTCTACACAATAAGAATAGCATTAATAGTTTGATGGATGAGATCTTGAATTGTTTCTTGGTCATGTTTACTTCGGAATCTCCACTACGTTTTTTCTGGCACAGCTCTCCATCATCATTTATATATTCCTCATAGTCTGCTGTGTATTCCCAACCGTGTTTTGCCAAAGGGATTCTTTCAGTGCTCAATTTGACTCCTCTATGCATGCCACATATCCAGGCAATGATCACATAAGCCATGATCACTGTAACCACTATTAACACTGATTCAATGATAATAATTATATTCTTCCCACTGACACCACATCACATTCACCACATAACACTAACACACCTAACACACCACAATCACCACTCAACAACAACACTCATCACTACACACCTAACGCGGATAACCGAGAATCACCTTCTCCTGATGATGGCGTCGTCAGAACGTCACGGTCAGGACGGCGCGTTAAATTTCCAGACTATTATCGCCCTTGACAGTCTCTGGAAGGGGGTGATGTAGTGACCTACCTTTATTAATTAATGTATTGTTACAGTTTAAATAACATCTTTTGTTTAACTTAAATTCTAAACTAAATTCTAAATTATTTACATTGCTATATTAAATAATATTTACATTTAAAATACTTAAAACTAAATATTTACATTTATATAGAAGCATAAAATCAATTAAAATAATATTTACAATAATTGTATTAAAATGCACAATCATATTTATGTACAAACAGACTTTCTTATTAGTAGTGAGTTGTCGCAAGCTTATCTAAGTATGACACGCTCAGGTACTCGCGCCGGTGACCGGCTCGCGCCGGTGCATCATCGCGCGCGAGCGAGACCGCGCTATATCGGCGTTGCGCTCGCGCACACCGGACGGTGCTACGTCATACAGTGACCAGCCAGTTCGCTTTTGTTCGCACCTCGAGGACCTACCGCGCTTTAGCAAATATTGTACTGAGTTTTAGCCGCGCTTAATTCTATGTGCCTATAACCTAGACTGTATGTGCTTGTATCTATCCGTGCTTATATCTTCACTCCTTCTTTCTTTTAGTGTATGTAAAACTGTATGTGCTTGTGTCGTGTGCAATAAACTATATTTCTATTGTGCACTTTGGACTTGGCTTATTTCTTCGTCCTTATATATTACGCCGTACACCCAGCATACCTACACATGACTCACTCAGTCTCATGCGCGTAGATAATGCCCTCGCGCTCCTACCCATAGAGGCATTAAAATTGAATTTAGGGGAGTATTGGCCCCTTGGATCGGTCTGTCTTCTTGTAAAAGGTTTTAAAATAGTTGTCTGGTGGACATATATAAAAATGGAGCATCAGAATTTACGTGAAGTTAAGTAGTTATTTTGGGAGCTGTAAAGCGTCTGCAAAGCAATACGGCCGACGGGAAGTGTCTGGGAGTACTGGCGACTTATTTTTAAGGACATTGCCTAGAATATACGTAAAAATCAGCTTGGAGAATTTACGTGAGGTAAGTAATGTTTTAACGTACCTTGATTACCTGATACCTGAAAATTGGCCGTCTAAGCAAGCTAGCAGGTAGGCATGCGTTCTTAGTACATACTAACACTACTCAATCGTCCACATTTCATTCGTCAGAAAATACGTGATGTCTGGTGGCCCTGGGATCTTGGACTATTATCTATTTGTCAGATGTGCCCCGTGAGGTTATAAAATGATAATAAAAAAAAAATATATATATATTTTATAGTTATCCTATTTTTACGTTTAGTTTAAAAAAAACTGCTAAAGAATACCCTTTCAACATTTGCGATCTTGTTACCGAGAAAGGACCTTTATTATTTATGATAAAATGCTACCATATTTCCAAGTGTCGGTGGTGTAGATCAATTTATTTAGCTTCGCCTACAGTATCGGCAGCTTTGCTACGTCTGCCCATTAGTCTTTGTGGTATCACCTTTATTCTGTACCTACATAGTTTGTATTTTACTCTTTGTCAGCGTGGCTATCTATAGATTTTCCGTGGCGTGTATAGATTTTCTATAACTTGGAATGCTTTCCAAGGTCAAACGGCCCTAGTTGTCATTCGTTGATCTTTGATAGTCTTTACGGGGTAGTCTGAAGCCAGTTAGTCTAGCAACTTACCAAGGGATATTGTGTTACTTCGCAAATCGCTCCATGTAAAACACTATTCAGTTACATCCACCATGGGTAGACCACAAACCAATCTCAAGATTGTTGGGAAACGGCCAGGCAGATGAAGAGTAAATGTGCATTAATTAACAAAGACGTTTTCTGTTTAATATAACGACACGCATGAGGAGAAAGACCAGGGTAGTTTAGTTAGTGTCCGATGACTGCAATTGTACTTAGAATTTTCTTTATCTATTAATTCTCACAATAAAAAATGATCAAAAAGGGATTAGTTCGAAATCATAAATTTTATCTCTCAAATAGTTACAGATTAAATATTTGTGCAATTTCAAGTCCCTCTTCCACGGAGGCACGACGAATATGACATCAAACACAAAGATGGGACTCTTGAAACTCACTATTTCAATGTTTGCGGTAGAAAATTACTGGTTTCTTTAGAAGTGATTTCATTTTTTTTCCGCTTGAGATTGCTGTTTAAGGAATTCTAGCGGAATTCTTTATTTGGGTTAGTTAAAAATTGTGGGAATAGTTATCGTTGCGATTCTAAGTAATAAATGATATTTTGAAGCCAGAAACCTCATACCCATTCAGTCACAGCCAGCAAGCGCGCTCGCTCAGCAGAAAAAAATGACGTATCAATTATTTTTTTCCGTATTACTCTGCAGAGTAGCAGAGTCTCAGTTAAGCACGGTACTTCAAACTCAACCATTGTGAAAGGTAAGATATTCCTGGTTATTTTTAAGTACCATGGACCGAGGATATAAAAGTCAAAATGTAGGTAAATTGTGGACTAAAACAACTGTAACTGTGAATGCATATTAATTTGGTCAGCCTTTTTTCAATATGCAGAGTATGTTATGTAGGTTATTGAGTTCCCAATAGAAGCCCAGGCTGCACGCTTGGACAGAAGTAAACGAGCACGGTTCACCTTTCCTCTGCTTCAGCTGCCTTTCCCAGATGTTCGAATTGCACTATTTTACTGACACATGGTGTTTTTCTTTACTGAACATTGTGGACACATACTGCAATGTCTGTTTGCGGGACAGGGTTTTGGAGAACTGATACTGTTGATTTATTCTTTTAATTTGCGGACGACGGTAGTGGTGTTGGTACAAAGCAACTAAACATTGGGCAAGTGTGATGCACAACATCTCCCAATGCCAGTACGACCAAGCCCAGGTGAAAACCATTTAAGGATTCCGATACCTAACAACAGCCTTTCTTTTCGAATTTACTTTTACTTTAAATTCCAAATTTAATTTACTTAGGTACTTTAAATTCCAAATTTACTTTTGCTAACTTTAAATTCCGAATTTAGCTGTCGAATTATTGGGTTGATTGCTATACTGAAAATCACGGGCCCAGCGTTGAAAGCCAATGGCAACGGAAATTCTTTCTTAATTTCCAACAAGGTGTCGCTGTTAACTGAGTTGAAGGCATTCTTAATGTCAACCTTGAAAATGACTTCTTCTTTTCCATAATTTAAATAGCTTGTCAAAGTGTCTACGGCAGCCTCGCAGGCCCCCTTTTGAGCCATAACCAAGCTGCAGGGGCTATTCTTTTCCAAAACAGCATCAATCATCAAAATAAAATTTGCAACAAATCTTAGCTACCATGCCCACGGCAATTGGGACTAATTGCTGTCATACTTTTTGCGCAGAGCACATAAATTGGCTCCGTACAAGACATCGATTACGACTTCGTTCACCTTGGTCCACCTTGGACCTGCACGAGCGACTTACCAGTTACCCCTAGATAGGTAAGGTTTTTCTGCTCCAATTGTTATTCTTCTTTTAATTTCATATATAATCAGAAAACTGCAAACCAACCTTGAAAACGCAAACACATTGTAATATTTGAACGATACCGTGCAAAAATCATGAATGGCCGAGGCGGACGCATTGCACTAAATATTGAACAACCAATTTACCATCACGTCCCATTGAAATATTCAAGACCCATTCACGCAGTATGCTTGTCCTATCACAATATTTGGTTTAATGTTCCATCGGGGCGTAAAAATGTGTACAAGTAAATTTTGGTCCCATAACACTGGCATAAAATGACTGCGGCTGCGATATTAAAGAAGACTTTTATATGGCAACAACACCTAAATGTGCGTTGTGGTAGTAAAATAAAACTTAGGAATATTTTAAGGCATTTATCATTGACTGGAGCCAGTGTTTCTATGTCGTTCCTTTTACGCACTTTACGCAGTTATCTATAACTGTTATGGGCGATTCTGAGTTGACTTAAATTTCTTCACTAGAAGGAACACACAGGCAGGAGTGAACCTTTGCCCTGCAGTAGGTCATTAAGGTCGTCAAACTGTATGCAGACATTCTTACTAATATTTCACATCCTTATAACTAAAATTATCCCACCTGTCCTTTTGTTACGCTTTTACGGCAATTTTGTAAATAAGCATTAAGGTTTTTAGAGGTAGGAAATCATCAAATGACTTCCCGCCATGAGCGGAGCGGGATGAAGTGTCAAACTGTTACTAACTAAAATTCATCCATATTCAGTCTTTCGCCCTTAACTGATCAAAAACTGTTTATTTTACTAAACAATATCTTAGCTACTAAACTAATGCATGAGCTAGTTTTGACCCAATTTCGATTGGTTTTTATTGATTTCGTTATTTTTATTTAAAAATATTTTGACGACGCTACACCTAAAGGTCATCTATCGAAGATAAGCAGACGAAAAATAATTCATTCTGGCGACTTCAGAAACGAACAATTTTAGTTCGGCTAAAATAATAATATTCTTTTCCTATATTTTTTCGGGGTTTATAAACTTTTGAAAAGGGTTTCTTTGAATGTTTTAGTTGTTGAGTTTCCCTTTTTTTCAGTTGTTTGGAGAATAAATTATGAGGTATAACTATAGAGCCTTTAAAGCTGCTCGATCCATGTCAGGATTGATAAAAAAAAGGTCAATAGACAAATCCGGGGTTGAGTTTTACTATATATGTTATGTAACGAGGTTGCAGTCAAATCAAGATGTTTTGTTTTAGGTAACCATTAAAATTAATTTATGTCATCTTATAGCGATTTTACGATGACGTATAATTGCGATAATAATAGCACACAAAAATGTGTACAGTGAGTAAATAGATGTCTGACACACAAGTCACTTCTGCATGTTGAACAACATAAAAGTTTATTTATTTTTACACATATTATATTACAGTTTTAAATAGTTTTTACAAACAATAGAAAAAAATAAAAATATAAAAAAATAGTATCCCACCGGTAACGAGACAGGATCCAAGCTACCGGCGGTCAGGGCTCTAGAGAAATGAACCTCCTGACGATACGCGCAGTGTCTAGGAGTACTGCTTTCTGTATCAAGCCATTGATCCAACTGCCTATCGAGAGCCTCTCTAGGTGTTGGTCGAGGCTCTTGACGAGTAGTCCATTGGCCGAAACGACTATCGGCACAATGACTGCTGAATCCACATGCCACATATCGACAACCTCGTGTGCCAAATCAAGATACTTGAGTTGTTTATCTTTTTCAGCCTTCACGAGGTTCTCGTCATGCGGCACAGTGATATCAATAATCATTGTGCGGCGCTCTAATCGATCTATCACCAAAGTTTATTATTATTATTATTTCTTTCACATTGATTTTATAAATAAGGAAGTAAAGATAAGTACTTAAGAAAACAGGTAACTTGATAGGTTCAGTGGTGTCTGTCATCTTTAATCTGAGCTCGGGGAACAACAACCTCAGCTTAAAGACATATCTATTGTTAGTTGTTAGCATGTTATAGCAATAAATAAATAAATAAATCTTAATTAAATCTCGGTAATTTATTTAACGGAGAATGGGGTTGTCTCACGTTATCATTGTCTGTTCTTTTTTGAAGAGATTTTGTGGATGTGATAGATGTGTAAAAATGAGATGCGATGTGTAAAAAACTGTCAATCTTTCAAACCAACCTTGTCTCCTGAAAATCGCGAACTCTTAAAAAAACAGCCATTGGTTGACCGGTTCAAAATAGGATGAGCTTTCACATTAGACACACATACATTCAGCCATTGATTTTTATTTGTAAAAACTTGAGAGATTATTAATAGTCACCTCTCACAATATTGATGCAATTCTATAGCTAGGAACAAAAAAATACACGCTGTTTATTATTTTGACAAACGCAGCTTTGCTGAACAAACAAAAATTAAATGCCAGTTTATATGAAATATCAGCCATATAATATTCCGGCAAGCCCAATCAATCTATGTCATACACTATAGGTACCATAAATTGGTGTAGGTTTGTTGCTGTACGTATCCGTCAAGTATCGATGACTAATATACTAAAGTGGCTATCGTTGTTTATACAATAGTGTTGTACTCGATATTGACTAATCGGCTAAACGTTCGAATTGATGTTTGAACATTTTGTAATCGTTACGTATTTTTGTTATTTATTCAGTACCTAAAATTGTCACGAATATAAGTTATAACGTTTATAAAAAGATTGTTCAAGTTATTTACACAATTACTAACAAAGTAGTCTTACAATTAATTTTGAAAAAATCACTGATTGGCTTTAATATATACCAAATTTTCTCATAACATTCACCACCCAAGTATTCCGGAAATCGTCACATCTCTAAGATGCCGAATAGGACTTGTCGACTCTCATAGTAAAATCAATATGTTTTGGCAAAATGCCAGTGGGAATGTAGGGAAATATGTTTACCGCCGGTCGACCTATGTCCCGATCATTGTTTTTGAGATTGAGAGACAGATGTGGACAGGCAAAAGGGCCAGGCTAATACAATATGCTTGTTAAAATCAGATCTAGTTATCCTAAAATGTTGATACGATTAACATTAAACAAGCACTCAGTATTCATTTCCTCCTTACATCACAGAAGTTACTTAAAATAAGTATTTTCAACAAACAAACACCTGGACATAAGATTTAAATTTTTAATTGAGACAATACATTCAGTCAGACAGACTCAGAAAAACCCAAATAAATATAGCATATTATTTCAACAAAATAACTGGAGTACAAAAGCACCATTTAACCACTATTCATTAAACCTCAAACATATCACCTCATCCATAATTGAAACAAACAAAACGGATTATTAAACTACGCAAAAACTAATTAGTCGCCACCCATTCACACCGTAATTAATTTATCGTAGCGCTACAATATACGATGAATTTGTATCACAAATCACGCGCGCCCGTCCTTTATGTGCGGTGTTAGTGGCGGTCGCGAAACAAAGATAAGATTCATACAAAGCTTTGGACCGGCCGCACGATGTCATTTAGGTACACCCACATTACGTCTGGATGAACCTATTTACACCGATGTGTAATTTATTTTTGTGGTTTTATTTTTCTTTCCAAAAAATCAATAATTCCGTAAAAAAGAAAATTCTAAATCGTCAATTTACAAGAGACAGCCCCCAAAACGCCCCGCCCTTCACCAATCCTATGTGCTTTTGCAGTGAAGAAGTGGAGCAACAAACTCCTCAGACGGTTACTAGTTCGATCTAAATCTCTCTTTTGATATACCTATCAGTAGTTAACGAATTCAAATGTCAAAAGACTGAACCTAAAGGGTATTTTAACTAATACGGACTGCTTATCTTCTACGTCCCATTATTTTTATATGAGCAGCATTCAAAAGTTTTCATTGCTTCATTTTCCTGGTTGTTGTTCATTCACTCACAGTTTATATAATTATATTATATTTACACAGTTTCTGAGTATTCTCTTGCCGAGTACGCCTAAACTATACACAAACTTTGTCTGACAAAGATAAAGAAAGAAGAAAGTTAAAGAAGTTTCCTGCTTGTTCCCACATTATTTATGCTTTCTTATTACGAAAAACGCAAAAAAATAATTACTAAAGGCACTATTATCAAAACTACTAAAGAACTTCGGATTGCGTAATTTTCCGGAATCGTAAAGTTTATTTCGTGTTTTCTTACTTTGAGCACTTAAATTTTACTACTGGCAGCGTCTTTCAATTTTAGAAGTGTTAAGGCATTATTGGCAAAGTTGGGTGCTGTAATAAATTCAGTTATAGCATTTTAAGGTGTTTTTGATCTGGGATATTTACCTGATTTTATTCAGTATGTTATACTGAACAGCTTTCATCCTTCATTTGTTTTTTCTACTCGTTTATACTACATTGGTTGAGTCACAGGTCAAGCGATGCGAGCGATATAAAATCACGTCAGGCCTAGACGCGGCGCGCCAAGATACTTTTAACACATAATTTTAAATATATATTTTTACGAATAAAAATATGGTACCATAACTTAATACAGTGCACACTCCGGTGTAACGTTCGGCCAACGGATCTACTATAAAAGTATCCAGCCCTCGATTACGGGATGCGGCGATGACATCATTACCGTTGAAAATGCCACCGAGCAATTTACCTTTTGTATACACGCAAAGATTACAAATTCGGGGATCGGGTAGCCGCAGCCTCTACTATGTGATCACGAAAATGGTTAGGATTTTTCGTCTCAATTGCCCGTTTTGCGGGTTTATGCTGGGGTTTTTTATGATGGCCGTTTTAGTGATTGCACTTTTACATACTCCCTGCAAAAACAACATATTATAATTTCATTTTTTAATTAGTAATATCCCCTAAGATCCGGGTGGTAATTAAAAGATAGTTGTAAAATAAAAAAAAAACAGTGAGAAATAAAATCAAACATCATTATTTATTACACATATAATAATAGCCCAGTCATTTTAGACGTTTTAAACCCCAATCTGCGGAAAAAATCCTAGTGAGCTGAATTTATAATTAATTCAAGTACTTTATTTATAATTAACAAGTTATGGGCCCAGTAGATTTATTAGATTGAATACTGCAGAACAAGCTTTTTCTTTCTCAGCTTGTGCTCTCTCTATTTGATCTCTTTAAAAACGCAGTTTGGTGTCTCTACCGAGTCTATAGTTGGACAGTCTCTTTTGAGTATGTCATCTCTTCATTTATAGGTTCACAAAACGGGTTGTCTGGATTTGTTATCTTATACAAATAAGCTTTCTCTTCATCTGTCTTTGCAAGCCTCCTTTTCATAAAGATCTCATTCAAGTGACAATTTATGCAGTTCCATAAATTGTCACCTCCATCATCTATCAGTTGAACCTGGAGAGAGATATTTTTCTGCATGTTGCTTGCAAATTCTTTGAATCTCCAGATCCTTTTGCATGCAGCAACTCCCAAGTGGTTTACGACTAATGTCTGAAGTAAAGTTGAAGTGCCTTTAGCAATCGCGTACAGGTCATCATACGGATTCTTTCCTTGGGGTCTGATACTTGGGACTTCTGTCCCATATTGTGATACAAAACGTCCGTCAATATACCAGGAAGTATATTCGGCTATCCCTTCTGGTAGGAAAAATGTTTTATCTGGGCTCAAGTTTATTCCGATCAATGACAAATTCTGTTTATTCTGGATCACACATTTCATGTTATTTTCTGAGCTATTTGAAAGGTATTTAGCAGTAGAGTCGTCGCTGGATCTCATGCACACTAACCTTCATGACATTTCTCTTCATGTTAAAATTCATGGGAAGTCAACCCACATGCTAGCAAGCAGCATTTATCATGCCGATTAACATACCGGGGCTAGAATAGAAATACCGTCGGTCATTTGATATTTTATGACTTACTTTTAAATACCAGTATTTTGTATTTGCAGTCATTGAATCAATATGCTCATCAATCCATTCTAGCCTTGAGTAGTTATTTTTATTCTTGATGATGGGTCCCGGACCAATTTGAATCATCTTCCATGCTTGAAACAAGTGGCCATACTAGCATATCAGTCTCAATCTACTAGGGGGTGGAACTGCTATTTTCAATCTTACAGAAGGTTCAAAGAAGTGGAGTACATAAGCACAGAGTTCATGTTGGCGGATTGCTTTGACAAAGGGACTACATCAACCGAAGCTCTGTCAGCTCACAGCTGGAATGAATTTTCGTTCAGGAGAGGGTATATAATATAATAAAACCAGTTTATAATTAATTCAATTATTTCCTTATTTATAATTAACAAACCGGGGCCAACAGCTTAACGTGCTTTCCGAGGCACGGAAGAGTCTCGCTATGACATAGATGGTCACCGATCCACGGATCGACTGCGCTAAGCGCAGCTTAACCTGTGATCGGTCGAACCGTGCGGCTGTTACTTACCCACGAGCTCCTCCTAGTAGTAAGCCCAGCTACTGACATCAAACGTTTGCAAATATTGTTATAGGGAAGAACATTCTTGTTTCCTTGTCTAGCTGTTGGTTATTAAGAGCTACTGTTTTACATACGCTTGCAAAAATTGTTATCGTGAAGAACATTCTAGTGGCTTGCCTAGCTATTTTAATTAGGAGCTAACTGTGAATCAATAACTGTTTTCACACCAGTGATCAACAATAATTATGCGGAGGTATTATCGATCTGTTATCAAGCTCAATACCATATTAAGCTTTATATCAGGCTATTACCACGATATCAAGCTTTATGGCCGCAATAGTTCTGTCAGTGACTATAGACCAATTCTGTACAACGTGACATGGTCATTTAAAGAACTGAGCTGAATTTAGTTATTTTGTTGTTGTACAGAGACCAAATTGCTGATGTCTATAATACTATCCGCTCGGTTATGTTACCAATATACAATATTCAAAATATTAATATATATTATGTTCCTACAAGCTTTATTATAAGCTTAGGTTTCCTTCAATGGTATTTATTATTTAGGAAAACACCAAGTCCGAGCCTACTTTACCTTAATACTTAGAAATTTATAAATTGTATTATTGTAAAACAATGAATTTCAGTGGCACGCTCTTTGAATTTATAATTGTTATACAAAAGATAATACCTTAAATGGGATAAGCGATATTATTTATGTATTGTCAGGATTACGTTGTAATTAGTTTCATCATTTTACAAAGCTTTATTATATTTTAATTGCAGTTTTGTCCATAAATGAAAATATGTGTCAATTTCAAGCTGGGTCTGCCTTAGTTGTCAATTTTACTTCCTCTTCGTGTCAATGGGGCCTTATAAAATGTGTCAAATCCACAATATTAAACAACTTTGCCACTAAAATAACCTTAAACTATTGTTGTCACACACGCGATAAAGCAATGTAAAAAAGAATTAATATCACCGGTAATATATGGGATGATGTTGTTATGGTCTAGCTGAATGGTTTTTTAAGAGAATTGCCCTGTGGTGTATTCACACTGCGCGACTTGCTTACACGAAATACTAACGAACTTTGATTTTACTTATTTGTAAAGTAGTATTGTATAGCATATAGGTGCATAGTAAAAAAAAGTAATACCGCCGGTGGAGTGTCTGTCGCATCACACAGAAACATTAACTTCTGTTTCCGTTCCGTTTTTGTTTCACATGCGTCCTGGCCCATGCGATCACTTTTTTTTATTATTATCATTATGCCAAGCCTTTTTCCAAATATGTCGGGCGGTTAGTCTAACCGGAGGGGTAATCAGGATTCGTTTAGTTGTAAATTACCTTCCCTATAATAATAATAGTCCTATTATTCCGAATTTACTACAAGTATGGGAATACATATTTTACAGTCCTATTTAGTAGGTATAGGTATTATGTCTCGCAATTCGGCGCGTCTGCCTGCATAGGCCTCCCTCCAGCTCCCTCCACTGAGCTCTGTCTTCTGCAACTCTGGTCCAGTAAGACCCCAGGGTTAGGCGGATTTTGTCTCTCACCTTCCTTATTCCTTACACTAAACTCGGACTACCGACGCAGTACTAATGACCCCGTAAAAATCTAACTGTAAATTTTGACTTACTTTCTTAAGATGAAAGCATTTTGCTGCTGATATTTCAAGAAAAAATCATTACTTATAACTCTTATCGATTTTTACAGTAAGTTAAGCTAACGAACGAGTTATAATGGTAAACTAAAAGAACCATTTTTTCGGGGCGATAGTGTCAGAATCCTCACTAAAACCTATTCATGTTCCTTCATTAGTCCTTTGCGTTCTGGGGGCGCGGTTAGCTGTTTCGAATATCCCGCTACATAGATAGATATGTCCTTAAAAGTATATAAAGTTAAAATATGAAAATGAATATTTCTTCACTATTTTCTAGAGTCTAGAGAATAGTGAAGAAATATTCATTTTAGACTTAGATTCAGACTGTCTAGAGTCTAGACAGTCTGAATCTAAGTTATTAATTCGTCTGAATTGTACGAATGGCGATGCAGCATTACAATTTGGTTAACGAGTTTGCGCCTGGTCTCAGGGATAACTTAGGGCCCTCGCCCACGGCGACTTTTTGTAGCGATGCTGTCGCGCGGCCGCATCGATACAGTCGCGAAGCGGTCGCGAGCTGTGTGCCCTCGCCCACGGGCTCAGCTTCAGTCGCGATGCAAACGCAATACTGTCGCGCTTCTGTCTCGATGCAAACGCGATTCAGTAAGGGAGCATTCAAGTATTACGTAACGCAAAATTATGTTGAACAAAGTATACCTTTGTTATATTATTTTTTTTGTTTATTTATTTTTTTGTTATATTATTATTAATTGCGTTTGCAGTAGTAATTAAATAAATAAGAGATTTTTAAGTTATATGTTTTTACTAGCTTTCCGCCAGCAGCTTCGTCCGCGTGGGCTATATGAATTCTCAGCCCGATCGGTTTAAAATTGATAAAGTTTCATACAAATTTTCATCCCTATTTTATCCCCTTGAGGGTAGAATTTATCAAAATCCCATCTTAGCGGATGCCTACGTCATAACATCAAGCTGCATGCCAAATTTCAGCCCGATCCCTCCAGTGGTTTGGGCTGTGCGTTGATATGTCAGTCAGTCAGTCAGTCACCTTTGAACTTTATATATATTTAGATTAGATTTAATCATAAATCAAATAAGTGTAGGTACGTAAAACACAATTCAATTGTAATTACTGCTCCTCTGTCCACGGGTTTGCCAGCCACTCAGACTCTTTCATTACAGGTATTTGGAGAGCAGACGAAGAAGGTTACGGTATTGTTAAAATACTTGCATCAACTTTGTCTTTGAGCCAATCGGTATCCTCAGACAATGCTTCACTATGGCGCACAATGCAGAGCAGCTAATTTGCCCTTCTTCTTCGAGGGGTTCCCCGTAAAACATAAACGAAAAGGGTTGCCGATTTTTTTATTAAAATAAAAAATGTTACGTAACGCGTTGTTTAAATACCCCTTCTCCCGCCCTTGTAACGCACCGTAACGTTTTACAAGACCCTCCCCTCTCCCCAAATTGCGTTACGTAATACTTGATTGCTCCCTATCCGTTCCTCCCCCCGATGTCGTCCAACACGGTCGCGCGTTTGCAGCGATACAGTCGCGATGCAGTAGCGCGTTGCAAATGCGACTAACACGCGTTAGTAGCGATACTGACGCGCGTTTACCAAACGCGCGACAGCATCGCTACAAAAAGTCGTCGTGGGCGAGGGCCCTTAGTTGTTTGGTTTAGTCAGATTAATGGTTGTGTAATATAAGTTATGTAGCACATTATGTTTATACTTTGTATATGTGTCACAAATTGATATTAAATATTAACTTTCTTTTAAGACGATAAATATAAAACAATAGTAAAATTATACGGGTTTATAACTTTTTTGACTAACATCAATGTTTTTGGTCATATAAATTTGTGTTAATTATAGTAAAATACGTTTGCCGTCTGTACAAACTAAAGATATAGTTATTTACTATTATAAAAGGAATAAGAAATTAAAAGTTGAGTTGATCATGCAATTGGGTTTATTACAGGTTTTTATTATAGTAATTTCTCCGGTAGGCTCTGAAGCAAATGTGATGTTTTGAATCATATATTGAGTTTTGTTTTGTAGCTGATATTTTTATTAACTCAATAATGATTTAACGCTCACGTGCTTTATTTCAAAATTTAATAGATTGCAGGAATTTAGTGAAATATGCGTGAATTGTGCTTTTATTTCGTTATTAACTTTATTGCAAAAGAGATTCCATAAAATGCAAATGTTTGCGGCATGTTGGTATTACCATGAAAACTATTGAGCCGTACGTATGAAATGCGATAAACTTGTTACAAAATTAAATATTGTATTTCTATTAAATTGTATTTTTTACAGAAGGCCTTTAGCTATTGTATCAAATGGTTAAAACATGGCAAATCACTGTACACTATTTACGGATTTTAAAATGTTGAAGTGTTATTGAGAATCTCGTTTAGCAATACAGAAAATTCCTTTGACAATTATGGTTTCTTAGCATCAAAACTATTGAAAATAATATACGCATGGGTCACGAATGCCATTTTATATGTTAATACTAATATACAGGTAAAAAAAGGGAAAATATTTTGGTAAATAAAATAGAAAAGAACTAAAGAGTTTGTATTTTTTTCGATTTTGTGTTCCATGATAAAATTATAGCTATACCTGTCTATTTCACCCGCATATGTTTAGACAAGGCCGGCACAATAAACAGCGACTTTGCGATTTCCTATAATCGTTGTTTTTAGAGTTGATCAGATATTTATTAAGCGAGGTGTAAAATTGTTCAACGTCTCATGTAGCCGCCGGTGGAGTGTCTGTAGGACAGTTCATGAAGCTGGGGCTGGGCCTTATATGTATATGAGATTATTTACTACCTACGACTTAACTTAGCACTGTTGCAGTAATGTCTACAGTCACATGCTATATTTGTGTAGGAAACAGGTCTTGACGTCACATTATTGATCGGAGAGAAATGTGTGGGCGCCATGTTTGCACATGTCACTTTATTAGACGAAAATATTATATACGTTGATGTTAATGGAGGAGCAGTAAATTTTTATTTATCTCATGACCGGTTTACGACCGTTTTCAATAACTTATTATGCCCTTACATTTCTAAATGTAAAGTGAGAAAGTCTTCGGAAATATTATATTGTTGAATATAGCCGTAAAACTACTCTGAACTCGATGTTTTTTTCAATAACAATAATAAAAAACCTTTTTAATGGCAAAATAATGCTTTATTAAGAAAATAAATATTTTTAAAGTTTTCTTTTATATTATTATCATAATAATATATTACATGCCATTAAAAAAAAGACATATATGGAATCTCTCATTTTGTATTGTAACTAACTTCAAAAAATACATACATCTGAGATTACTTATACAAAACAGCCCTCACCGAACCCTACACAATCCACATTTGTTTTATCAATAATTATAGTAAAATGTACGTGGATTTTCATAATTAACACAGCTGATATGAAAATACTGGATGCAATTAATTAAGAGTCACACAATTGTAATAAAATCGTTGGTGCGCCAAACTGTGAATTTTATTACAGGATCGCAAATAAAATTAAAATAACTGTATATCAGTATCGACAAAGCTTTGTGTAATTAAAATTTTTCGATTTATCAATCGAAAAAATGTAATTATTCTGTTTATTCATTTTAAAACATATGCTTTACCTCCGCCATACCCAGGTATTTGTAAGTATCGTTTGCGGAGAGTGATCTCAGGTTTATAGAATCCGAGAGTTGAAGTCCCTCGGATTCTACACTCCCTCCTCGCTTTACTTGCATGTCTGCGCATTTATGCAGACCAAATTCCATCCTGATGGAGCTACTGAGTTTCAAGTACCTTTATTAACTTCATCGTACTGATATTATTACTATAGTTTTTTTGTACAGTCTTCTCGGTAAATATTTTTCCTAAACATACGTGTATCAAAAGAAACCTCGAATCTTTGGAAAAAAATCACAAGAATATTTCTATATGAAAAAACATTTTCAGTTCTTCAGAAAAATATTTATTGAATTTATCTTATAATCTATTATAACTTCGTTATTATAAATAATTATTACTTATTACTATAAATAATTATTTTCAACATATCACAAAAAAAATGGGAGATATTATTATATATCGACGGTTAAAAGGAAATTGGGCATAAGCGACATGTTCGTCATAAATGACTTTTGAATGCCATCCTACTTAAAATTTTCCGCTCTATCGAATGCGCTTACTCCCATGGCTCTAGAATGACTTTTTTGTCGCTTATTCCCAAGCAAAAAATTGCATTTTCGAAGTGTCTTTTTGGTGTAACCGACCGAATTCAAGGCCTTTTTTTGCCTAAAGGCGCTTGTACCCCTGTAAAAATGGCATTACTTTTGCTTAATAGTCGGTAATCTGTTTTTACTTTTTACTGGCGTAGAGATTCCGGGCGCTTACGGCTCTATACCATAAGCACCATTTTTGATAACTGGAACTTATGCCTCTTTACTTTTGTCATCAAAAACATTAAACGTCAGTTATACCCTACTACCATTTACAAGTTTACAATACAGTTGTCGCTTATACGCAATTACCTAAATCTAATTTGATATTGAACTGTCGGTTATACCCCATTACCTTTTAGTATTTTAATATAACTCTGTCGCTTACGCCGTATTACTTTACAATTATCATTTATTAATTGGCACTTACACCAATTTGTTTATTCACATGTCATCAACAATTAGATTAGAGCATACTATAAAACTAAAAAAAAAACTAAAAAAAACACGCTTTTATTGCTGACCGAACTAAAAAGTAGAAAATAATTTTTAATTACAGAGTCAAACAATCAATCGTGAGTAATTTTATTTTACCACTTTTTTGGCGTGATCAATATACATATCCATACCAAATTTCAGCTTTCTAGTATCAAGAACCTCGGAGCTATGCCGCGGACAGACAGACAGACAGACAGACGGACATGGCGAAACTATAAGGGTTCCTTGTCGGACTACGGAATCCTAAAAACACACTTTTATTGCTGACCGAACTAAAAAATGGAAAATAAATAATAGTTTAAAAAAACTAAAAAAAACACGCTTTTATTGCTGACCGAACTAAAAAGTAGAAAATAATTTTTAATTACAGAGTTTATGTTACAGTAGTAGGAAGTCAAACAATCAATCGTGAGTAATTAACTCGAAAGAAAATTATAATAAAATTTAAGTTATTAACAGAATAATTCAATTCAGAGTAAAAAGCGTGGGGTGCTTGATATTTTAATTATTACACCTATTCTATTGGCAACCATTTATGAGAGGAGAGTCATGAAAATATAGGAAAATGCACCCCACGCTTTTTACTCTGAATTGAATTATTCTGTTAATAACTTAAATTTTATTATAATTTTCTTTCGAGTTAATTACTCACGATTGATTGTTTGACTTCCTACTACTGTAACATAAACTCTGTAATTAAAAATTATTTTCTACTTTTTAGTTCGGTCAGCAATAAAAGCGTGTTTTTTTTAGTTTTTTTAAACTATTATTTATTTTCCATTTTTTAGCTCGGTCAGCAATAAAAGTGTGTTTTTAGGATTCCGTAGTCCGACAAGGAACCCTTATAGTTTCGCCATATCCGTCTGTCTGTCTGTCTGTCTGTCCGCGGCATAGCTCCGAGGTTCTTGATACTAGAAAGCTGAAATTTGGTATGGATATGTATATTGATCACGCCAAAAAAGTGGTAAAATAAAATTTTGAAAAATATTTTTTTTAGGGTAGCAACCAAACACGTAAAGTGGGGATGAATATTTTTTTCTCGCGTACCCCTCCGTGTGGGGTATTGTTAGATAGGTCTTTCAAAAATATTATGGGTGTGTGAAGACCATTTTTTGGTTAAGCGAGCCATTTGTGAAATATCTAGCTTTTCAGTGCAAATATTTGTTCGGTACGAGTTACGCCCCCCTCTAACTTTTGAATGGCTGTACCTAGAAATGTGAAAAAAATCACAGACGTATGACATGTAATGAACTTATAAGGAAAACTATCACGGCTAAGTAGGCTTAACCGGTTACAGAGTTATAGTCGACTAACTAACTCCTACTACGGAACCCTACTGCGCGTGGCCCGACACGCACTTGGCCGGTTTTTTTTATCGGATTATTGCATTGTCATCGGCCCTTAACACGTGTGCAAAGTTCCAAGTTGATCAGACGTCTAGAAACCAGTGAAAATTAGGTTCAAAGATTCCGTTACATACATACAACCCGAGCTAATATAAAAGCGTGTTAACGTGTTAATAATTTAGGTAAGTAATCTAGAAAGAAAAATAAATTTATTTATAACTACAATCGGACAAAAGTGAGTATTTGAGTATACACTTAAAAGTAGAATTTGATTAGATCTAGTAATTTCGATATCTAAATTAATTTATCGTAGGTCTAAGGCACCTTACCCAATAAAAGCACGGGTATCCTTAACCTAAGCTATATATTTACCTTCGCTATGTTATCAATAAGGATAGATAGGTACGTATACATGATATATATTGTGACGCATACTACCCCCTTATGTATCAGTAGTTTTTTTTTTTTGTATATGTATGTCTCCAATCACGTAATTAAACGCATTTTCTTTCTTTTCTTTCATATACATAGGCTCAATAATGTGCATTACCATAGCTCACCTATGTATAACTACTAACTACTATGTATGTATAATGTATTACCTTACCTATGGAGGCTTCCGGCGACTGGGACCGCAATTAACTGATCCGCGGTGTGAGTCGCCGGATGGATTTAATTTAAATATTTTTCTTCCGGCTACTGGGACCACTCATAAAATATGAGGTTCAAATCAAAAATAGTACAGTCAGACAAAAAAATCTTCAGTGCACTCTACAATATATATTATAAGAATCAAATGGACATTGAACATTTGAAATGTTGCGTCACGAAAAGTACTAGGACATCAAAGAATGAAAGAGATCGCAGTGTTGTTTCAACTACCCACCCGTATATAATGTAAATAAAATGCGCACGGAATACGCGGGTCTCGCCAAGGTAAAGAAGGAAACTACTTAAGCGGGCCCGCGTATTCGTGGGTTAGTTGCAGTCGTCAGCGAAGTGAAGAAGTGCGAAACCCTGGTATGTTACGTGGCATTATTACAAAGTAACTGGTGGATAGTTGAAACATCACAGTGGTGTCTCTTTCATTTTATGCTGTCCTAGTAACTTCACTAGCGGGATGGGAACAACAGACTTAGGTGCAACCTACACATCCCATCTTTCGATCTCACTATGTTGGTACGAGTAGAATTGAATAGTTCCGTTATACGAATGCGGACGGAACTTCTGCAACCTTATGAAGCCCTGGTATGTTACGTGGCATTTACAAAGTAACGGGTGGGCAAAGATTTTACATTATGTACGGGTAGCGGGTAGTTGAAACAACACTGCGGTCTCTTTCATTCTATGATGTCCTAGTACTTTTCGTGACGCAACATTTCAAATGTTCAATGTCCATTTGATTCTTTTAATATATATTATAGAGTGCACTGAAGATTTTTTTGTTTAACTGTACTATTTTTGATTTGAACCTCATATTTTATGAGTGGTCCCAGTAGCCGGAAGAAAAATATTTAAATTAAATCCATCCGGCGACTCACACCGCGGATCAGTTAATTGCGGTCCCAGTCGCCGGAAGCCTCACCTATGGAGGACCTATGTATGTATAACTACTACCTACTCTTAATACGTTTCGTCTGAAAAGTACCTTCGCAATCTCTGGAGCATAGCTGGCTTAATTAACAATTTTGATTTTGTTTGACCTAACGAACGACGTTGGGCAACAATCTTTAGATGAATGCAGTTACTTAGGTCTTATTTAGAAGGAGAATCATGTTGGTTGTTATTCCATTTTTTTTAAGACGTGGTGTTTAATTCACTTTACCGTTTGCCCAGATAATGCCATATGTTGGATGTTCTCGTTTTCCTCTTGGTATATAAATCTTGATGGGTGGAAGTTCCACGTTACCTTTTCTTGAACTCACTTACGGTGTCGCTGATGTCTGACATCCTCACGATGTTCTTGCTAAGCACTGTTTCTTATGCTCCTTTACCTCTTGTCATAATTATGTGAATCGTCACTAATCCTTCTTTACTCATTTAATTTATTCTACAGTCATGTCACTTATGCCAGATTACCTCATGGAGAAAATAAGATCAGTTTATCTAAGCGACATAAAACCACATAAAACAAGCTCGAATCAAATAAATGAGAGTGCCAATCAATGCTTTTATTGTTTTTGATTCTAGGACTGTTTCCGCTTTTTCGATATGACAATAAATAAAAAAGTTATGTAATTTTTTCTGAAATTTCAATTTTAAAACTGCTCTCCTGCACAATTTGGTTTTTGTCGGTTATGCCCAATTTCCTTTTAACCGTCGATATGATATAATCCTTTCCATATCTTAACTTGATAGCATCGCATGGCATGCTACCAGCACACACGATTCCTACTCATAACCGCACTTGCCTAGACCATACTATGTTAAAAACTAAATTAGTGGCACATTGTTATGTGGCTCAAACATCTATTACAGATCACAATAGTGTTATTTTATTTATCGATCGAATAAAAAGTCAAAGACAAGGTTCTAGGACAATAAAACGTATTGATGATAAAGAGCTAGTTAAAGACATAAAAAACTTAGATTTTACCAACATATACAATATCACTGACGTTGACGAAGCCACAAATTTGTTAATTAATTCTTTATCTCAGGCTATAAATAAAAATTCTAAATTAGTCAAGACTTCTAGACGCAAAACAATATTAAAGCCATGGATTACACCTGGTCTGCTGAGATGCATGCGTAATCGAGACAAATTGCACCATAAAGCCTTAAAATATCCAGATAATGATATTATACAATGCACATACAAGAGGTATAGAACATTTTGTAATAATATTTTAAAAAAAGTCAAAAGAAATTACGAAAAAGAAATCATTAATAAAGCCGGGAATAACAACAAAAAACTATGGGAAGCTATAAAAAACATTACATACACCAACAAAAACCGACAGCATTCAACACAACTTATCTCTGATGAGGCTCCTGTTCAATCAATTAACCAAATTAATTCATTTTTTGCCAATATAGGCAAAAATCTATCAGATAAACTTAAGTCCAATATGCATTGCTGCTCTAATCAACAATCCAATATTCAATCAAATTTCTCCTTCGATAAGTCGTTCGCTCTCCTTCCAACAGATGAAGATGAAATAAAAATGCTAATTGCCAATTTGAACAATGACTGCGCCGTTGGCTTAGACAATATATCCGGAACTTTCCTCAAACGCTTCATTGATATAGTAGTTCCGCCACTTACCTACATTTGCAATTTGGCTTTTTCCACTGGCAAATTTCCATTGGCCTTCAAAAAATCTAAAATTGTACCTATATTTAAGAACGGTGACAGATCCTGTGTAAATAATTATAGACCTATATCGATCCTCCCAACTTTATCGAAAATACTAGAGCGCTTAATGAACAATAGACTTGTTAAATTTTTAGAACATAATAATCTCTTTTCCCCGTCACAGTTTGGATTTCGGTCTGGCAGATCAACTGCTGATGCTGTACACGAACTAACAGATCATATAGTAAATAGGCTTGATAATAAAAAGAAGACAATCGCCATTTATTTAGATTTAGCTAAAGCCTTTGACACAGTGTCTGTACCGATCTTATTATATAAATTAGAAAAAATAGGTGTTAGGGGTTTTCCACTCCAACTTTTTAAAGATTATCTTTCCAACCGGACGCAAAGTGTCAAAATAGATCACTGGGTAAGTAATGAATTACCCAATGAGTATGGCGTGCCACAGGGAAGTATTCTTGGTCCGACATTGTTTTTAATATACATAAATGATTTATGCCAAATAAAAATGCAAAATGGTAAAATTATTACTTTTGCAGATGATACGGCTTTATTATTTGACGGTGATACTTGGAGCGAGGTTTATTCTTATGCACAAAAAGGGTTTGATTTAGTTTACAGATGGCTCTATGATAATTTGCTCACGCTTAATGTGGATAAAACTAAATACATGACCTATTCACTAAGAAAACAGGACCAACCCAATATAAACCTATACGCGCATTATTGTGACTTAAAGAGCCCATGCATATGTCCTAAATTGGTAAAAACAACATGTATCAAATACCTTGGAGTGTTGATTGATGACCGATTAAACTTCCAACAACACATAGATGCATTAGTAAAAAGAATCCGTAAACTAATATACATTTTCAAGACCCTACGCCACATTTCCGACACTACAGTTATCAAATCAGTATATTTTTCACTTTGCCAATCGTTGCTTATATATTGCATTACTATTTGGGGCGGTGCCTGTAAGTCATTCCTTATAAATATAGAACGAGCTCAAAGAGCCGTATTAAAAGTGAGTTGTTTTTTACCTATCCTATATCCTACTATTGAACTATACCAACATTGCAAAGTTTTGACAGTTAGGCAACTTTTCATTCTCATGACAGTCCTCAAAAAACATTCATCTATAACCAATAACAATCATTGTACGCTAAGTTAAAGGTCCACCACTGTATGTACAATAAACTGGTATAATACTAGTTTCTCACATAATTTTTATGGATTTCTTGGAACCTTCTTATACAACAGAATAAACAATAAAATAAACATTTTCTCTAGTTCTAAAACACAATGTAAGAAAAAACTATATTCATGGCTTCAAAACTTGGATTACAACACAACAGAAAACTTGCTAAAACCGATAACTTGAACCGTAAAGTAATGAATAACCCACAAACCTACCATGAATCAAATTACTAACTCTGCTAAAGACACCATAAAATATTAAGTCTAAAACAAATTAACTACAACACTAATACCTACATCTATAAGTATATACAAAGCTTCCAAGCTCCTATAACATAATCCCTAGTATCTAGTCATTGATTGAATAAAATATAATTATATTTACTACTTAAAAAAGTAAAATGTAACTCTTATTTGTAACTAGTAAGTCACATAAAGTACAAACACCCGAATGTCTACTATAGTACCTAAGTTTATTTATAGCCTAGTCACTAAATGCCTGTCGTATCTTGTATAACTATAGTACATAGCGATCTCAAAATGAATAAAAAATACTAAATTAGAAACCTATATTATGTAAAGTCAAAGTTCTATTTCTATATTTTTTTTATTGAGAACTTCAATACTACTTGAATATGCTAGTTCGTAATTATTATGTTAACATTAATTTTCTTTCTATTTGTATTTTCTATGTTTTCTACATTTAATGATTGTACTAATTTTAATTATTTTTCTTATAAAAAAGGACTGTATTAAGTAGACTGTTTATTCAACGATCATGGTGATCTGTAACACAGGGTCAACCTTTTTCAGACACCATTCTCTTAACAGTGTACCAACATTATGTTTATTTTCTTATTATGTGAACTTTGAGAAAAATAAAGACTTATTATTATTAATTATGATATTATCTAAGTGACGTTAGCTTGGAATGGTCCATATCCTATATATAAGTCTTTCGTGCTAGGCCTGTTTATTTAATACATAATAGATAGTCCATAGGTCATATTTACGAGTAAACAAACTATTAAAACAGTGTATTTATTTTAACAAACAGATGCGGGTACAACTTCTTACACAATTCTTACTAAATATTATAATATTTAACAATCTTTGTATGTACCACGGTTTTTACAACGATATGAAAACTCCATGCTACGATTCTCATGCTGTTCATGACCCCACGTTTAATTCGCAAAATGAGTTTTAATTTTCACAAACTGTGTCTACACAATAATTGTCTAGCAGTAGTCGCAAGTTGTAAGGAACATATTCACTAATACACTTATGATATGTTGGAAATTATTGGAAATGATAAATAGTAGATTTTTATAGTAGGGGCTAAAATTAACCATTATAATATACGAGGTAGTAAAACTACCTCGCAAATGCTCCAGAGTAAATAGAAACAGCTATATTGGGTTCTTATATTTTACTTCTTGTTACAATTGCGAAAAAATAAACTTCTCATCAAAAAAATCGAAACACCTCGCAGTTTATGATTTGATAAGGATTATCAGAAAAATGTGTATATTTAGGAATAAATGTAAAATGTCATTTAATAGTGAGTAGTATGAGGTTTTTAAATCCTAATGTTATTGTTCTAAATTCAAATTAAGTCTTCATAGATTTCGTATTTTGTATAATGAGTAATTTTTACCCTGTATGGAATATGAAGGAAATGGGTAAAACAACACGCGTAAATGAAAAAAAAATTTAAGAAACGTTTATTTAATAACTTGTATTCCCTCCGCGAGCTCTTATTACTGCTTCCATACGGTTCTTCATCGATCGGATGAGAGTCACGATCACATGTTGTGGTATATTATCCCATTCCTCTTGGATTGCATTTTGCAGCTGGCTAAGTGTTTCTGGGGCTGGATCTCTTGCTCGAATTCGTCTCTTTAATTCATCCCATAGATGTTCAATGGGATTCATGTCCGGGCTTCTTGCTGGCCATACCATAATGGAGATACCGACTTCGGTAAGATAATCTCGTACGACGCCCGCGGTGTGAGCTCTAGCATTGTCGTGCATGAATATGAAGTCGTTGCCAATAAAATGTGCATAGGGCATCACATGAGGTTCAAGACACTGTTCGATGTACCGATGAGAGTTTAGTGCAGGCAGCCGTGGCCCAGACACAAAGGCAAGTTCTGTCTTACCGTCGGCGCTGATTCCTCCCCAAACCGTCCACGAACCGCCACCATAGCTGACCTTTTCTTCAATGCAGCATTGTGCAAAGCGTTCTCCATCTCTTCTGTAGACCTTGTTCCTTCCGTCGTTACCATACAGCATAATTTTACACTCATCAGAAAACAGTACTTTGCTCCACTGAAGGTATGACCAAGTTAGGTGCTCGCGTGCAAAGTTAAGGCGCGCTCTTCGATGGTCTGCAGTTAATTTCGGCCCATTCGCTGGCTTATGCGGTGCCAATCCGCGTTCCTTCAACCTTCTTCTTATTGTAGAGTCACTTACAGCTACTCTTCGTACAACGCGAAGCTGCTGCTGCAGTTGAAAAGCGTTAAGGCGTCGATTTCGTAAAGAAGTTGTTACAATAAATCGATCATCTCGCTCAGAAGTGACCCGATTCCTGCCAGATCCTGAACGGCGCGTGAACGAACCAGTCTCCCGATAGCGTTTGTAGACTCTATGAACAGATGATAAGCTTAGATGCAATCTTGCAGCCACAACACGCTGACTAAGTCCAGAATCCAGCAATGCCACCACTTGGGCGGCTTCTGCGGGCGAAGTATCCATATGTTTTAGAAAAAAAAGTTTTTTCAGACGTCCCAAAGTCACAGTAAATGAAATAAGAAACAAAAAGTTTAAAGACAAGCGCTAATTTTTAGTTTTTAAACGAGAAACGTACTCCAACCCTAAATACACATTTGTCTCAAAACAGTGATTAATTTCATTTATAGGATAAACAAATGAAATTCTAATTTCGAATTTTGATTTTTTTCTTCTTACTGTAATGACCAAACTGCCAGCTACACAATAATGTTTTTTTTTTCATGGAATTAATTCTCTTTTGTAAAAAATTAGGACAAAAACAATAAAAACGAAAGTGTTTCGATTTTTTTGATGAGAAGTGTATAATATTCCAATAGATATTAAATAGTTTATTGTACTCAAAATTAAATCCCCCTTTAAAGAATATCGCATCCTTACATTGGCCGGTATGTGTATATTTGAAGCAGCTAAGTTTGTCAAGTTAAATCCTAATCTATGTAAAACTGCTGGGGATCTGAATCCCAGAAATACAAGAAATCCAAATATAATTGTTTTGACAGATATACCACGAACAACAATGTATCTAAAAAATTGACATGTTATGTGTGGACGTGTATACAATGTTATTCCTGATACTATTAAAAAAATTCCCTTGAACAAATTTAAGAAAAATCCCTAAAGATGTGGTTGGTTGAAAAACATATTTATTCTGTATCAGACATGCTAAAATAATTGAAATCTTAACTTGCACAATGTATAATTGTCAAATATGTGTCAAATAATTTTATATAATTTAAGTTTTGTCAATTTAGTCTCCCTTCATAATAAGTATTGGTGTCGATTCTGACGTACACACGACTAAACTAATTTTAAAATATCATGCTCTTTTTCTATTGCGAAATACAAGAAGAGGATAACAAGTAATTCAGTGCTGTCAAATTAAATGACAGATGACATTTTGTTCGTACAGGTTTGTTAATTTAGTCGAGATGTTACGTCGTGATGTTTAATTTTGTATGGAAAACTATTTTTTTCTAATTTGACAGGTGTTAAAAGTTTGCTATCCCTTTCTTATATTTGTTGATGGAAAGAGAGAATTATAGACTAAATTTAATTTAGTTGGTGTCAAGAGAATCGCGGCCATTATCTAAATATTTGCATGTCACAAAACGAATGTATATGACGCTAACTGTTTTACTGACTACCTTCTATGTACCTACATGCAAATAAAGAATTATTATTATTCCGTTCATTTATTTTTAGACATATTGTATTACATTTTTAAATATTTTTACAAACAATAAAAGAAATAATAAAAACATTTAAAAATATAAAAAATAGTACTCCACCAGTAATGAGACAGTTTCCAAGCTACCGGTGGTCAGGGCTTTAGAGAAAGGAACCTCCTGACGATACGTGCAGTGTCTAAGAGTACTGCTTTCTGCATCAAGCTCTTGATCTAGCTGCCTAACGAGAGCCTCTTTAGGTGTTGGTCGAGGCTCTTGGCTAGTAGTCCATTGGCCGAAACGACTATCGGCACAATGATTGCTGAATCCACCTGCCACATATCGACAACCTCGTGTGCCAAATCAAGATACTTGAGTTGCTTATCTTTTTCAGCTTTCACGAGGTTCTTCTCGTCATGCGGTACAGTGATATCCACAATCATTGTGCGGCGCTCTAATCGATCTATCTACTAGTGGTGATACTTACAGGCGTTAGAGTTAGTAGTAGGTTAGAGGTGATTATCACAGGCTAATTAGCTATAATAGTCCTGTCAGTGATGATAGATCGATCCCAGTATAGTGTGACATGGTCATTCTCGAGAACTGGGTCGGGCACATAACTGTAATACGGTACCCCATAGTCCACAAGGCAGTATCGCAAAGCAAGTTGCTGGTGGATAATTCTGGCCACTTGGTTATGTCTGTGCAAGTACTCGCCATTGGCTAGACTGCAACAACCGGAGATTATGTGTTGGATCGACTCTCCCGGACGGTGGCATGCCCGACAGATGTCAACCATGCCATCCTTCACAATATACCTTCTAGTTCCTTGTCATCATGACTTCATCCATAATTGCACAAACAAACCCTTCGGTTTCTCCGAAGAGATGCCCGAAGCGTTACCAGGATATGGACGCTAACAAGTCGACATCAGGCCCATGAAGGGCCCGGAAGTAGCGTCCGTGTAGCTCCTTACTCTGCCATACGTCCATGCGGTCCTTAGTGTCCTTAGTATATTATTATTACTAGCTGTTTCCCGCGGTTTCACCCGCATCCCGAGGGAACTACTTAGCGCACCCGGGTAAAAAGTAGCCTATGTTGTTCCTCAGGGTCTATTCTATCTCTGTACCAAATTTAATTTATATCGGTCCAGTAGTTTTGGCGTGAAAGCGTAACAGACAGACAGACAGACAGACAGACAGACAGACAGAGTTACTTTCGCATTTATAATATTAGTAAGGAAAGTAAGGATTTTTAATGTAAAATTTAAATATATTTTACGTATTCTATGAGGAGACCGCCGAGGAGAAGACCGCTATTATTTATTTTTTTGTCTTTATTCATGAAAATTCTATTGAAGAATAAAGTCTATTCCATTTTTGTAGCGACTACGTTGATAGGAAACAAAAAATAACTAAAAATAACTCCCCTAGGGAAAAATATGCTATTTTAGCCCCGCTTTGATACGCTACAATGATATGCAACTTATTGAACAAGAGGAGTGAAAATGTATTTTGCACTATAGCTATATTAATTTATTTTGTTTCTGATATTTGGGTTGAGTGATAGGTTATTCTTTTTTTAAGTTGAAATAATGATGTTTTAATTAAATAAATACCAACTTACTTTACTCTTAAAAATAAAACACAGTACAGTAACATAAATATTGTTGACAATGGAAAGACACACAAAAACAGCTATTTCTACAATGTCAAGCTATCGTGTTATTTTGTTATCCTGTTCTTACTTGGGTCTAGACAGGGATTATCTTGGACCTACATTTAAGTGATTGGCACTTCTTCTAATCTTTCGGGTTTTACGGGCTTCATAACGTTTGTTTGTAAATTATCACAAGATTTTATAATCGCTCATTTGAAAGAATGTATCTGTAGTAACTTTTAATTCCATTTTTGTTACATTTTTGGTGTGTAAATAACTTATATTATAATTGCATTCCAGTGAAATTCGGGAATTTGAGTTGCTTTTTGCGGTAAGTAGAATTGGTAGTAATTGCCAGAAAAAATAATTATATTCACATATAAAAATAAAATTATTTTTCACCGTAAGTGTGCATCACCTGAGTACGGTTGAATTATTTTGGCTTTTAGTTTTAAAATGTTTATTTCAACGTTTCTAATGAATAAAACTTTTGGCTCTTTCTTTTCACGAAGAAATTGCAAAGGTTGTGAGTATTTGTCCTAAGTTATTTTTATATTTATATATGACAAGATCTTTTGCGTCAACTAGTTTAAAATCAATATCTATAACGACATAAATGCTGAAAGTTTTCGCTTTGCTTCAAAATTAAATGCGATTCGACACAGGATTGCGGATACATTTATTTTGCATTCCGCGTTTTAACTGAACGTCAGGTCAGGTAACAGTTAGTCTACGAACTTGTTTCAAATAAATGTAAAATTCATTTTTTTTTATTTATTTAACTGAGGTTCCTTGCGTGGCCGTTATAATCAACAATTGCAACTGCAACAGCTGCAACAGCAATACCACACGAACAGTGGAAGTGGCTAATATCAATGACATGAAGAATATACTTCCAGTTCCACCGGGCTCATCGAAGAAAAAACAATCCACTATTTATATACTCTATTGCCTTAACTATCGTTATACTTTCTTCTATTGGTGGTTCAACAGCGGTTTATTCGTTTGAAATTATTGGTTCAATTCACCATCTGCCTAGCCTTTTCTCAACTATGTTGGGGTCGGCTTCCAGTCTAAGCCGGATGCAGCTGAGTACCAAGTACTGCCTATCTGATCTCAACAACCCAGTTACCGGGTAACACGACGCCGTCTTTTGGTAAGACTGGTTGTCAGACTCTCTCGGCTTCTGACTACCCCTACATAACGACTGTAAGATCTACATATACACCGGAACCAACAGCTAAACGTGCTTTGCGAGGCACGGAGGTGTCTCGCTATGACATAAGTAGATGGTCACCCATCCACGGACCGACCGCGGCCAGCTTAACCTATGATCGGTCGACCCGTGCGGCTGTTACTTAGCCACGAGCTCCTGGTTCACGTTCACGTTCCAATTTTCAATTGAAAGCGTCTTTCATTTCACGATTTGGCGTTTGCATTCCTAACTTGACTAACAAACTGCCGCACTTTGGAATATTTTTAAGATAAGAATATAAGATAAGAATAAGATGCAGTAAAAGTGAGCACACTTTTTTTTCTATAAAAATACAATTTTTATCCGTCCAGCCGTTCCTGGATTTTTTGTTTTATATCCATATTCCTGACTGTGTAGTATCATATTTTTTTCAAACGACGCGATCTCTAGAATTTGACCAGAAAAGATTTTGTGGCACTGTTAGAGAGAGGCCTTTGACTTAACGACGAATTTTGTCGCGTACCTGGCGCGTATACAAAGAATTATTTTAAGAATGATTTTATTTTTATGATAATTAAGAATTTTAATTTTTAAGTAGTTTCTATCAGTACCTTTATTTACTCAATATAACGGACTAGGGGACTCACTCTCATTATCATACATGGAAAGTTTCTATCTGGTGTGCTTGTGGAATGCGAAATGTTGATTATTAAAAAACAGAAGTTAGTTTACACTTTAATCGTTACAAACTGCGATTTCCTAATCAGACTAAAATCACTTCTGAACATTATCATAGCGCCAACAGCTGTAACCATGTCCTCACTGCTTCACCAGGCTACCAGGCTTCACCGTTCGTACAGAAGCTCATTTCGTTCTCCTCGTCAGCAGCTAGTGATAGTCTCTGTTAGTGTCATCATGGATAAGATACTGGTGCTAAATAATGTTTCCATCAAAGAACTCCGTGAACATCCAACATATTTACATGCTTAAAACTACTAAAACTAAAGACTTAAAACCGCTAATAGGTATACAAAAGTAGTTTTTCTGACATGCTTAAATCGTTTTAAAATGCCGGCTGTAATAATTCATATTATATATCTTGATTCGAATAGTGACGTAATCGAATTGGGAAAAATGTTAATCGATTTAAACATTCGTTCAGCTATCACATTGGATAAAGATAGTAGATGCAATTTATGGCACATTCAATATTTTAATGAAAACACTGGGATAGGCTGTTTGTGTCCTCATTTGTATTAATGTGTTGTGTTTTTAAATATTCAATGGTAATTACCTTAAACTACTTACTATTGTCGCATAGTTATATAATTCGAGTTTGTAATGAATAGCTATGAAATTAAAAGTACTAAAATGCATTGCAACAATTTTACCGCTCTATATAAAACGTTGTTCATAAAAGTGATAGTACCATTAAACTGAGCGATTATTTTCTTAATCGTAACATGACCTTTTACAAATATAATTACCACGGCCGACGCCAACTAATAATTGGATTTACGAAACTTCGATGCCTCGAATTTGTCATAGGAACGGGAAGGCGCTGACACAGGACATTCATCGTGCGACTCAGTCGACCAGTGAAAAACTAATTTGCTGGGACGACCATCCACCAGTTATCACGCAAATTGGGCGTGAGTTTTCATGCTCTCTCCTTGCATTTGATTTGGATGGTTTTTTGTAGTGAAAACTTCTTTAGGTGCAACCATGAGCAATAAGAAAATGATAAGTTTTCTTATTTTTTCGTACAAAAATTAACTATTTTACAAATCCAAAAAAAAAAATACCATTCTTTAAGACTCGCGGCACTTTAAGACTCGCGGCAGTGATGACCCATAGCTACGGATTAATAAGTCTTAAATATCTCGATATAACGTCGACATTGCCTTGACATTCATATTCGGTTTTCCGCTAAAATAACTTTTCAGTGGTCCGATAAATTAATACAAAGATGTTCTATTATGATTTATTCGACCCATAGATTGTTTAATTAATTGAGTTGTCTTGGATCTACTTCACCAAGTTTAATCGATTTTCTTGTTCTTTGCATTATTATAAGCTAGGTACTATTTTTTATTATGTTAAATTGGTTATTTGTTCAAATAGTTTTGTTCGTGATAACTTGATATCATCGTCAGCCTATCTAACACGGGTCCACTGCCCTCTTCTACCGTTTGCCAAATCGCCCGGTCTTCAGCTTGACACAAACTTCGGTGAATCGCAAAAATATGCGTTAGCAGCCCTACGGAACTTAACTAATATTATAAATGCGAATGTGAGTTCGTTTGTTACCATTTCACGGTAAAACGCTAATCCAATTTCGATGAAGTTATTATGGTATGGAGATAGATAAGGGTTCTATCTTGACGGAGACGTAAAGTTCCGTAGGGACGCGGGTGAAACAGCGAAAAACAGCTTCTTTCAAATAAAGTGCTGTCGTTAAGTAAGTTTATATTGTATAACATAATCTCTAAATCGATTTCAGTCACGCCGGCCAATCTCAAAGACGACTAGCCAAGAATAGAAGATATCATAGTGCACAGGCGCATGCGCAGACACAGATGCACTCTCTGTTGCCTCACTCTCATAGTCCGATGGGTCGGCAATCTGACACGACGGCGGGAAGTGATCATGCGCCTGATATTGTATAGATTTAGATAAATAGTTAATTCTGCATTTATAATATAGCCCCCCTAGCTGCAAACTCAGTGCGCTAGTTCTGCGAAATAGCACACAAATAATTGCAGAACAAGTCCACACTACATCCAAGTGCTATTGATCACTAGCTTTCCGCATTTTCACCCCAACTATCGAATCCAATTTAAAGTTTACACTAGAACCTTAACAAGAAGAATTCCGAACAAGCGAGCCGAGCCGTGCTAATAAAGTTATGTTAACTAGATCGCGCGCCGTATTCTACGCGATTTGAATCCGTATGCACAAAACCTGCAATGTATGCCAAACTTGTAATGTAATTCTATTTACTGTACAAGTTTTTATTAGAAACTGGATCTTTTCAAGTGTAAACGAATAGAGCACTGGTTTATATAATTTGTGGAAACTGGTCCGATTCTAGTTTTTGTTGTTCCATTGGCTACAAAAATATAAAGGCGGTTATAGGAATAGGCTAGGCATGTAAGTAAATAGACTGAAGATTTCCGGTTTCTGAGGTACTTTGTCGGTGGTTTATCTATCGCTGAAAAATGTGTTGACAACGCAGTTATTAAATAAATAAACCATCGAGCATACTCGTAGTATCTTAGAAACCGGGCATTGTTCAGTCTACTTACTTCACTAGTCCCTTGTCCGCTATCACCACATCTTGAAGCATCTTGTCGTCAGACTCACGTCGGTTTTGGATAATATGCACTGAAGTTGCATACACTTGAGATGTGCAACCCTCATTATCATGGCTTCGTCCATTCGATTTGCAGTCAGCAATGTCGATTATCTTGTGATCGGAAAGATACTGAGACGAGTTACCTATAAGAATCTGATAGGTATTCTTATTTCAAATTACTGTTTTTAGCCAGAAAAAGTTAAATGTATTTTATTTTCTTAGTTTTTTATTGATTGGCTTTTTGTATTTAGCTTAATTCGAAATACTATTTAATATTATTTGTATTTTTTTATTTATGAAGAGAAACAAACTGGTTATTGTCATCGGTGTTGCCAACGTATTTTGTTTGCTACTAATTATTCTAATTATTGGAAACATTGAAATACGTCAACTACATATTTGTAGTTGGTTTTGTGGTGTCCATAAATGACCACCTTGAAATTTCTCTGCTAAGAATAACCTTCAGGTAAAATATACAGACTACGTTACCATTAAAAATAATGACCTATTGACCTGTATAACAACGGTAGGCATCATGAAATATATCGGACGTAAACAAAGTGTTCTGAAACAATCTGACCTCAATCCGTCATAACACTGTGATGTTATCCAGCTAATTGGGATATGTACCGGCTGTTTAGTTATTGTTGTAAATGAGTCAATAGCGCCCAGATAAATCGGAGTAATGTTGTAATTTTGTTACTTTTTCGTAACGTTTTCATTTGGGTATATAAATTTTCATTATTTACAATTTTCAAAAAAAAAACTTAGGCATCAAAGTATATTCGTCCACTTGAATCAAAAGGCTGGCAGCATTACCACGTTGGATGGCAATGCTGATTTAAGGGCTTAAAATAGGCCACCCTTTAGGGTTCGCGGGAGTCAACTAAACGGTTAGCATGTTGCGATATAGAAGACGGGTACACGGACCCTATGGCCTTCACTTCAACCTCAAATTTATAATTGCCAATAAGGTTTATATATTTGCCTCAAGGTTTTTGACGGACTGAAAAGGTGGAATAGTACTCTATTCCACCCCATCCAGTCTTACAATCGTCGCGAGTCAAGCAATTGGCCGCCGCCCGAGGCATACTCTCACCATACCCGATGACGCTATAACCCTCTTCCAAGAGAGCAGTAGGTCCACTAGCACTCTACACAAACACAGACCGCGTTCGTATCGACCTCGCCGCCGAGGTCCGTCGCGACGACCTTGTCCATGCCCTCCCGACCCTAGCTCGACGAGCCAGCCCGCGAGCTGAGCTAATAGCTTTAAAATTCCCGATTATAATAATCATAATATATTCTGATCCAGACTGTCCCTTGCTGTCCTCCCCCAGCGACACCCTAAGCCGAGGCCCGTACCCCACTAGGGGGTGCCCTTAGCGTGTAGTCGCTTAGTTTTGTAAGTTAAGCCCTAGCTGGAGGCCCTAAATTTACTTAAGGCACTTCACAGGCAAGCCCGGTTAAGCAGTCGACAACCTTCTAGGTTGACCTGCGAGATGCCATACACAAAAAAAAAAAAACAAGCAATTGGCTTTTAAAAAAACTGGTACTTCAGCTTTGCCAAGAGCACGGCCGATCATGTCGTTAATACTGGCGTGCCGTGCGTGCAACCTGCGCTCATACTGTAGGTTAGACCATGGTGTCCAAAGCAGTCTATGGATACACCACATTGCAGGGATACGACGACCATACTCGCCCTGCAGAATTTTAGACAAGAGTTTTGTTGCAGTTGTTATAGTTATTCGAGTATTACTTATTTATTTAATTAATTTACACGGATTATATAATAAGGTAAACTAATAACTGTAATTTAATAATATTAGCCTCACAAAAATGCAGGCACTTAACCATTAATTTGGTGAAATTATTCACCAGTCAGTCTGGGTTGGCTTCCACGAGTTTATTTAGCGTAGTCATCACGCGCGGTACTGGAGACGCAGCACGGGCTGCGGTCCGACATGTAGGCACGTCTAGCAGTCGATGTTTTCTGCCACGGAGATAATTATTCGGTACGTATATTCCAATCAGCTCATTATGGATGTCAGCAGCATCCGTCATACCTTTGCATATTTTGAGAATATTATGCTTTACCAGTTTTTCAAACTAGGATTGCTATTCAGCGGTGGTTTTAACTAATATTTCTTGGGTTTACGGGATTACAGTCTTCTTATTCTTTTTAGTCTATGGGCGCGCTCGTCCACGTGTTTGACTGTCACTGTCATTGCGGGGGACGGTGAAGGTTAGTTGTGGATCAACCACAGATTGTGGAGGTTTTATGAAGCCTTACAACATTCAACCTTTTTTGCTTCAATCTTCATTACCAAACATTTTTTTTTATAAAAACAAGTGAATGCGTAACTTAGAGCCCGAGTGATTGTTATTATAAATCGAAAAGAGCTTTTTTTTATTTATAGACTTTGGTTTTATTTTCTACGGTTATTCCTTTCAAAATTGTTTTTACAAATTCTCCTTCTTCATGAGAGTGAGGTATGCGCTTTTGCACCTAGATCCGATAATCTGTAGAAGTATGTAACTAAATCTTCCTTGCGATCTTGATGTGCACTATAAAATGTTTCCACATAATTTATCTTTGAAGGGAATTAATTACGTATTTTATATCCACCTAAAATGAGTGCAAGGTCACACTCTGGCCATTTATTTAGTGCCCCTAACTTATTAACTTAGATAACTAACATTAACTTAAATTGCACAGGGAAATCATCGAAACATACATTATAAATTTCCGGAAGGATATTCACAGTTTGAACCGTTCTTAATATTTTACACTATGTATGGAATAAGCAAAGTTACATTCCCATGTGAAAAAAATGTGTTAACGTTCTACTAGTGACATGGGTCTTCGTACCAAAGATTTTTCTCAACAAGCGCCTTGCCTTGCCAGTTTAAAAGTGTATCCATGGAGTTTCTTGCCGGTTCTTCTCCATAGGACCCACTTTTTGGAACCGTGCACCTAGTTTCTAGTTTTGACGTTTTATAAGAACCTGTAATTGGTCTACATAAAATAAAAACCTTTTGACTTTGACTTTTTGATTTTATTCACTTCACGAGCCCATTTGCTACACTACATTTACTGGATTGATTTTCCTTTAAAATTTTCCAAAATGTCAATTATATCAAAACAATATCACTTCCCGCCATACATACAAGTTTCACTTCCGAAACCCACTTTGACGACCTACATCGAACACAACTTGAACCGTACAAACATCTCAAGAGGTGGGTAAGCAGAGTTCGACGTCGTCAGCGAAACGTGAGCTTCGGACAGAACGTGCCGTCCGCCCGGACATCGCGCACTTGTTGGCAATGCACTTTCGATGCAGCTTTGTAGACGGAAAAATTGAATCCTTCCATACTTTCATCGAGTTTGGATAGGTGTCAATTATCTTCTACTAGAGACGAAGGAAGTATATGATCCTACTAGACCAAAAGAAACTGAATTTTAGCTCGTGGTTATCTGTAGTATCTTTCGCAATGGGTAAAAGATGCGTTTTTATTTAGTTATTTATTTAATTTTTGATAAACCAATTATAACCAATTCCACTATTTATGCACATAACAGATACTAACAAAGCCTCCATCGGAACAAAAATTTTTTTAACGTAATTTTAGATGACATATTCATTAGAATTAATTGTTCAGAGGCCCAAATTTAGACCACGCATATAGCCTAAATTGTTTTTTTGCATGTTATAAATATAAAAGTTTTCATGCTAAAACATTTAAAAGCTAGGACAATACACGCGATGCAAATCGATTCCGTTTGTCCGCAAAAATAATTGAAATGGTTTTGGCTCGTTTAGATCGTAATACGAACCGCGTATAGGCGTGATTGGCGATGCATAAATTGTACACTTGTCGTGCCAAATGTTGATTTGTCGACGCTAAGCCGATACGACGTTAATGCCGATTTGGATTCAATTCTGACGTAATTTTGAAATGGGTCAGCGTTGAATTCGGTACTAAAATTCTATTGTTCATAATCAGGAAACGAGATTGCACTGACACGCAAATAAAATTATTTTTTGTCTTTTGTATTTCACTAAAGGTATTTCATTCTACTATTTCTGTAGCGGAAGAAGGTTCTTTGCTAGTAGGTCACATGCAATAGGAAAACAATGTAATATTAAAATAGATATTTAAGCTAAGATGCAAGAAAATAATTTCAAATAAAATTGTTCTCTTCTGAGCAGAGACCAAAAGTACACGTATTATTTTTTTATTTTAAACATGATGTAGATAGGTAAGTAGTTTGGTGTGTGGACACGAAAATTATAAAACATTATGATATAATTAATATGTTAACCATTTATGTAATACCTACACATCAGCCCTAAGTTAATACCAAGTTCCAAGTTAATTACTGATAACACACTACAACCTGAATTATTGTCAATTTATAAATCAGGTTTAAAACGATTTCGAAACCCAAACAATTTTTTTAATGATAGAGGTTCACTAAGAGCATAAAAAGTAAACGTGAAGCCACAAAATATATAAGAAAGTATGTATTATAAATTATCTCTCTTTATACAAATCATCAAATCTACACACAAACTTATTAAAAACGCGATTGTGACGTAAAGTTACAATTTTTTATTGACAATTCAAAATAAAAAAATACGCACAGGTCTCACGTACGAATGTTAAAATAACGAAACATCAATTAAAATGAAACAATCAATCCTGAAAGTTTCACGTTACACTGAAACTGGGTATGAAATATAATATTTTTCAGACACGTTCCCATTCAAACGGGAATGAAAGAATAACATAGGAATCAATTTTTTTTAGACATTTTGTTAGAAAAGTGAGTATAGAATATTGAGACTTTCTGTTTGATACTAAATCTGGTTGTCCTCTTCTTGTTAGTGTTGTCTATGCAAGATAGTTTGGTATCGCGGTACAGAATACGTAAACAAGTTTAATGGTTTATTCTTTCTATGAGTGTAGGTTAGATACCGCCCTTAAAGGATGCCATACAAAATATTGTCGTTACAGGATTGCCATAATTCGCAAAAAAATTACTGTACTACCGGTAAGTACCACGAGTTTTATGCAGGTTATGCAACCTAAATTAAATAGACAATTCAGAAAAAAAAATGTTTGGTCATCAATTTAATACAAGTTATTAAATTAATTGATTAGGTAATTTTTGGTGGAAATTAGGACAGATTGTTTATTAGATTGCTTATGAAAAGTATTGTACCAAGTAAACTTAGTTATGATATTTACTTTGGTATACTTTTGGTAAGTTTTCATACAAAAACTTGTATGAATTTATGTAGACACATAAACTATAAAATACAGAGACATGTAGTCAAAGCGGGAAATTTAAAAATGAATAATTTAAATCACAAAGGTATGCTTTTATTTAATACAAGAAAAAAATCTGCTTGGCATCCCAAAAACCTGAAATGCAAAAAAGCTATTTCTTAAATACGAGACGTAATTGAAACAGTAACATTTTCAATGTTTTGTCGTTTGATTCAGCAGTTATTTACTTAAACGTCAATCAAGTTTGTGAACGATACTGTGGCTGACGCGTTGTTAAAATAACGAGACAGCAAATAACCAACATGTACGTACGGAATTTACTAGATTTTCTAGAAAATTCTTCCAAGCTAGTCGGATGTTTAATAGAATCGCTCGAAACTCCGTTATGTTGAAGGAGAATTTAATTAATATTTTAATTACTTGAGCAAGTAACAGGAAAGTTGAATTAATTTTGCTCAATCTGCGTATTAGTGTTTCGGCTGTTGCTTTATGGCAGCTGTTTTGCATATTCAGTTTGAAATGATAGGATGTAATTAACATAAAGTTCCGCTTCACTTTTACGTAGTCACTATAGTATGCATGTTTTTAGAAAATTCTGTATTATTAGGGAGTGTCAAAAAAAATAATGATCTCTAATACTTAATTGTTTCATTAACTGTAGGTACAAGCAATAGTTGTTTGTATGGTGCTAAAAATTAGCTCTTTCTAAAATTGAATTTGAAAATAATACAATTTATTTTAGGTTGATTGATTGATTTATCTATCTATCTTAAATCCTGATTGAATTAAAAAAAAAACATGCGTACTTTTTCAGATATAGAGCAATTAGGTACAACAAAACAACTCAATACATTCAGAGACAGAACTGAAAATAAATTGGCCCCAGCAAAAATGAACTGGCTATCAAAATTTAACGACCTACAGAGATACTAGCGATCAATTTGCTGAACGAAGAGAATCCCGTCAGTAAAACGGAATTAAATTTGAGGTTTTAATTAAATTTAAAGTCGAATAAAGGAGTCCGGTACGGACCCCGGATTTGATAGGATCATCTGGTGTCGTTAATATTAATTTGGGTATCGACTTCTAGAACTAAAGTTAGTAATGTTAGGTTTAGGTCTTGAGGTTCGAACAGTAACTATCGTTTATCTTTAAGTTTTGGGGTTCGGACTTTCATCTCGGTTTTGAGTTTCATCGCAGTTTAACGACTGGGAATATTTACATTGTATTTTATTATTAATTTTAGAATGCTGTAGAAAGCGCCGATTCCAGTTTTCTTAAGAAGACTATTAGTCCTCTCGACAAACTTTACTCTAAGAACTCGATATCTCCCAAAAACTTTACAATAAGTCATCGTGGAGAATTTCATTGAGGAAAGCAAAAGCCATCCTAGACAGATGAGCAAATTCTTTTGATAACAATACGGTGGCGTACAAAGGGGTCGAGAAAGAAAATTATTTCTAAACAAGGTTCGACGTAAATTGTCTTCTAAAGTCTCCAGAATAGAAATCAAATTGGCTTAGAGTATGGCCGTGTTGACAGAGATAATGCCTTATCGACAGAACGAAGTTTAAGTGCATTGTCTGTGTATTGTCTCTGTTAGAATTACCGCTTGTATGGTGGAATATTGAACCCTATTTTCGAGTAACAGGAAAATGTATGAATTGGCAAACAACAAGGATGGCGACAGTTGTAAATAAAGGCTTTAAATAAGGAAACAAGTGCAACCTAATGTTGAATTAGTTTTAATGGAAAAAATAAAGTTAATACCATGAAATGCAAGCAATAAAGATTAGTTCATATTGTCCCGTTTCAGTCATTTCAACACTTCAATATCAATAAATGATTCAATAATAAAACATGTTCGTTCTCCTACCAAAACACGCGCTATTGGACGGACGGATTGATTAAACTTTTTCAATCATAACTGTCGATTGCTGACGGCGGAAACGCGTACACGTTGTACTGTCGATCAACGAATATTATCTCCACTTTTGTTTGAACCTTTCAGGGCTTTTTTATTTTTTATGTTTTGTGGTGTAGTCCACAGTTTATTGAGAATATTCATATTGTTCTGACTTACTAGCGAATATCTAGTGATGTGTTTTTTCCAACAAAATAAGAAATGAAAACTTTTTTAGATCGTTAAATCATCAAATTACCACATCCCTTGCGGGTGGAGCGGTACAGTGTTAGACTCTTGCGCGCCAAACCCCATCTGCGTTCCTTCAGAGCCGTTTTACAATAATCGTAAGAAAACTACGATTTTGCAACTTTTTGACGGCGTTAATCTCAGTAATAGATGTGTTTATTATTTTTTTGTTAATACCACAAGATAGCCCTGTTCATGTATTTGAAACACTATTTAGTACAATTTTCAAATATTGCGTCTAAGATTCATAATAAACAATCTCTCATGCCACTACGTTGGTAAAACGCTCGGAAGGGGTATTTCAAACTCCTAGATCTCAGTTATGTTCGGCTATACACTATTTTAAAATGGCCCATAATATTCTAGATATGCTCTTGTAGGAACATTATTTTGTATTTTTTTGTTCCGCATCTCCGTTTTCACTAAATAAAATACCAAAGTTACGAAAGATGAGGAAAAAACACCGCTTTTAACATGCGTTATTTATTACTTTAAAATATATATATTTGAAAAAAATATATACCAATGTAAACTATCATCATTAAGCTATCATATAAAAGTATTTTTTTTAAGAAATATGTAATTTTATTATGTATTTCGAATAACTTTCTATGGTCTATATTGGCGCGCAGTACCTATCGCTACTGACTGGCCGGCAGGCGCGCCTAGTAATGAGTCTGCCGCGCACGATTTTGTGAAACGGCTCTTCATTTGCTCTTTGTATTCCAGGATCGCGGTGACTCTTTTCAAATATCCCGCTACGCTGGCAGGACACAACGCAGACCTGAGACTTCAATAGTAAATTACTAACAAATTTCTTGCACATGTTGCAACAAGCAAGTATTACACCTTGATACCGCACGATGCTACACGAGCAGTTAGCAAACTTTGTATCATAGAAAGCCACACGGCCTTCTCACAGTAAACTCTAAATTAACTTAGTGTGCTGCGAAATATCCAAGGGAGCTCAGGTGGTTCTCTCTTAACATTTATTATGATAAACTTCCACTTTTACCGCCTCCCATTAGCTTCTAACTGTGCTCGACGAAATTTTGGAATTGCCCCATTTTTTAGAAGACTTTTAAGCGAGTGCAGTGTAATAATATTTTTTTTGGGTCAAAAAAAAAACTTGAGATGCTTTATTGTCTCTGTGACACATCTCATGTTAATTTATTTGATAAATCAAAATACGGAAAAGAAAAATCATGCCTCCTCATTTGTTCTCTTTACTTTTATCTTCGAACATCATGGAGTTAAAGGACAGAAGTTGATTAGATTGATCTGAATTCATATATTATTATAATTATGCGAAAATTCTTAAAAAATTAAGTCTTGGACAGTCAATCCCTTTTACTCTTGATCTAATAAAATAATTGCATATCGTTCGATATGGCTTTTTGTCAGCTTGGTTCCTGTGATCTTTTGCCTCCTAAGCGCTGTTTTTTACGATAAAAATATGTTTTACATTTTCTTTCTTAGTCGGTTTCTTAAACAAATAATAATTAATTAATTGATGCATCAAAACTTATAAGATTTTCGTATCTATAACTTGACTAATTAACAAAAATAAACTGTAACACTGTATTGCCCCTGCATTATGAGGATTTTCGGCTTCGGCGCTATTGACAAAAGTTAATTCAAAGTCACTACATGGGATCTCCCAAATAAACCCCTATATAAAATTTTACCTCTTTATAATATTCAGTATAATTAAAAAAAAACTATTTTAATTATTTGACTTAGATAATATAGAAAATATAAAACGAGTCTGGAAGTAGATGCTGAAAACAGAAATGATTGAATGGTCTACTTCTTCGTTTATGTAGTTTCCACTAATCCTGCTGTGCAAATCGTAAGATTCAATGGAGAGGAACGACGCTTGTGGAGACAATGGATGGATTTTAGACTGTTTGTAGGCTAGCAGCTTGCCACTGATTGACTGTTACGACTTTCAAGCTCAATATGTTACGACTGTGTGGGTTTAAGCTGGTGGTAACTTTACTCGTTAATTCTTTATTTTCTTTCAATAACATAAGAAGGGTATGGTATGCAGGTATACAAAATCTTCGAAACTCATTTTTGACTGTGCAATTGATCTTACAGATATAAAAATATTAAAATTATTTTGAAAAAAAAATGCTTGCGCATTCGTAAAATCTTCATCAGGTACAAACTGTATACAGCGCTGGTCTGCTTGAATTTTAATTGTACACACATAAACACAAGTGCTTAGAACTCTATTCCAAAAAACACAATTACTTGACAATTTTGTTGAAGTAGGTGAGCAATTCACCAAAAATATTCGTACCATCATAACAAATTCTCGTAAAAAATTGCCCAATTATGAGGGGCTTCGTTGTTGAAGGCTTATGAATCTCGTCTTATAAATTCCGTTAATGTTTTCGTACTTAACTTATTATCTGAACATTAATTACCTCCTCTCGAGGAAACGGGGATGAGCCGGATATTAACATTTTAAATTCTTCCTTCGACGAAATGAGTTTTTTTTTTGTTTAACGCCTTTCGAATTACAAATTATGTTATGTTCATATGATGCCTAATATGAACCTATTCACTCACTGCCTAAACATGCAATCTCATACACTACATGATATTGCTGAAATATAGCAGGTTTGTAGTTTATTGATATGACACGTCACCTAAGAACGAATTTTCGAATGGGGCGAATAAAGGAGATCGAAAGAGCCACGATCGAAACTTTTATTTACCTTGTATATTAAAATATCGTGGTGTTTTTCGAGTACCACTTAGTGTTAAAATATCTGGGTTTCATTATAAATAAACTAATTGTATTATCAACATCCTCCTACCAGACTATTTGGGGTTGTAAACATAATACATGAGTTGATATATTAAAAAAGATCATATTTTAAGTTAATTATACGCGACACCACTTAAATACTCCTTAAAATTCATAGTTTCTGTCATTGTTACAAAAAATGATGTAATGTTTGTTGACAAATTCGCCGGTCCCTTAATGTCCCACTTAGTACCGTTCGTTCTGGTTCATGTACATCAGGATCATGCGTTCAAAATTCAGTTATTGTTCATAGCAACCTTTCGAAGTTCCGTACATCGGGATGATGAACATTCTCGGTAAACTAATTTGTCATAGTGTACTTTCTAACTCTGAGATCCGTGATATGCCCTCTCTGAGATCCGTGATATGCCCTCTCTGAGATCCGTGATATGCCCTCTCTGAGATCCGTGATATGCCCTCTCTGAGATCCGTGATATGCCCTCTCTGAGATCCGTGATATGCCCTCTCTGAGATCCGTGATATGCCCTCTCTGAGATCCGTGATATGCCCTCTCTGAGATCCGTGATATGCCCTCTCTGAGATCCGTGATATGCCCTCTCTGAGATCCGTGATATGCCCTCTCTGAGATCCGTGATATGCCCTTTCTGAGATCCGTGATATGCCCTCTATGAGATCCGTGATATGCCCTCTCTGAGATCCGTGATATGCCCTCTCTAAGATCCGTGATATGCCCTCTCTGAGATCCGTGATATGCCCTCTATGAGATCCGTGATATGCCCTCTATGAGATCCGTGATATGCCCTCTCTGAGATCCGTGATATGCCCTCTCTGAGATCCGTGATATGCCCTCTCTGAGATCCGTGATATGCCCTCTCTGAGATCCGTGATATGCCCTCTCTGAGATCCGTGATATGCCTTCTCTGAGATCCGTGATATGCCCTCTCTTGAGATCCGTGATATGCCCTCTCTGAGATCCGTGATATGCCCTCTCTGAAATCCATGATACGAGTATGTCTTGATTTCTAGTTTCGGCCTAAGTAGGTAGGTAACCTGTTGTGGCCACTTTTATGGGTTTTATAGAACTGTCGACAAAGCCCCATCTTAAATATGTGTTGTTTATCTGTCTTGCAATTTTGTTTGCAGAATTATTTCTTGAACAAGTCAAACGACTTGTTCAAGAAATAATTCTGTGGTAGCAAGGCTACTGTAGCCAGATCTTGTATGTATGTTTTTTAAATCATCATTCACATTTTAACAGGTCCTTTATTAATAAATTAAAAAATGGATGACATTTTGCATCTATTAGAGACTAATTTTCCTTTTTGCCTACTTTTTGCAGATACCTTAAAAAACTGACTTTAGGCTGGGTAGTATTATTTCATATACTTCAAACTAGAGTTACTATTTCTCTTTACTTTTACAAGTCTATAAAGCCTGAAAACAGGTTTCCACCCCAAACAATAGTTCACAAAAGAACATCAAAATACGATACTACGTTGAAAGGAACGGTTTATAACTCTCAACAGTACGAAGTGACGTGACTCAAATAAATTTTCGATTTACGATTCCGATTATTCGTATCAATTGAATCGAATGAAATTTATTATGAAAAGGATATTACTTTGCGTTCAAGTTCAAAGGTCAAGGTCCGGATGTTATATTTAATTGAATAATAATTGACATCGGTTTAATTTGTTTTATTTCTAGCTTTAGCCGATATTTGGTTTAACACATTTTTTTTTATATAGGCAATGTAATTAATGGTTAGAGCCAAAGGATAGCTTGTAGACCGAACTGTGCGGAGAAGGACAACTTGTAGTAAAGCATAAATGAAGAAGCACCAACACAGATAACACAATTATCATTTGGAACTACCAGGTTCGACTAGGTCGTAGGCAAGTGTTGGTGGCGTGCCTCCCATGACGACTTGTTCTTATTTTAAATGATTGTAAGGCCAGTTTAAACCATACGAATCATTATCCGATTAAGCAGGTCGAATGCTGTTAGAAGCACACAGCAAGAGGTAATGTAAAAAAACCATACGATTGAACATTTGTTATGTTTCATGAAACTTTTACAAGGAAACCTTCATTTTCGTATCAAAATTTTTTTTATGAAATTAACCAGCACAGTCATCACGCTGTAATTTTCTTAACTCCTTTATTAGCATGGGAATTGGTTGAAAGTCGAGAGTTGAGTGGAAATTAACTGAATGAATGCTTCCCCTGTGGTTTTGAATGAAGTGGGAAGTTTAACACATTGTTTCAGATTTGATTAAAATCGCAATTTTTATGTCTTCTTTCAATAATTAAGGCCGTGTTTTGAATTTTAGTTTGTTTTTAGAATAGGTCGTATTTAGAATAGGTCGTATTGAGAGTGGGTTTCAAATATATGGTCTAATAATGTAACCTAATGTTAGTGTCCCGTTTGATCACCTGGGCTCGTAACACGTCATTATAGAGATCTCCTTCTATTTTAGTACGAAAACAGAGCCGGTGCTATTAGTTACGTATCGTTTCATCTCTCTTTCACACTGGGATTTTAATATTATAGTGTTATTTTTTGCCCTTTTCGTTTTTCTCCTTTACTTACATCATTATTGAACAATAAGTAGATAAAAATTCGAAAATTACGTAAAATTACGCAGAATCATTAAACTAACAATAATTAATGTGCGTAAGTCCCGTACAAACGTAATTTCAAAACAAGAAGACAGAAGAAACTTTTGACGAAAATTACAAAATGCCATCACAAAAGTTTTTTTGTAATAAAACTTTTGTGATGGGATCGTATTAATTTTAATAAAAACGCCACTGGTCAAATATCTTGATCTTGTATTTATTTTGTAAAACGGTAACAATATAAGAATACTCGGAACATCATCATCGCTGTTGTTCTCTCTGAATAGTCGAGCAGATATATAGCTTGCCAATTTGTATTTTAAATCTATGTAAAAAAAGTAACTTAAACTAAGAAACACAGTGACATACTAAAGTTCAAGGTATTTTTTTTCATTGATTTAATGGCTGAACACTAGTTCAGGAGATAGGGTCTTTATGGCTTATATACACCATAAAACAAAATTAATAATTTGTTATACATGCATTGTATTTCCACGTAATTAGAATCAGATTGTATTTTAGTAAAGTTTAAAACATGTGAGAAATAGACTATTTTATTCATTTATGTTTAAAGGGGCAAACACGTTAAGCCCGTTAGCCCGGGTGTAATTTGTAGATCTTTGACTTACCAAGGGGCATCGTATTCAAATTCAAAAATTGTTTATTCAAACTAGTCTGAAAATCTGCACCTTTTTAAACGTTTCGTTTACAAAAAGATATTTTATACCCCAAAATTCGCTCGCTCTGCTTCTGTGTGCTTTTCTGGGAAGAACAGATAGCGCAATAAACTGTCCAGCAACTTTTATGGTTGATTGTACTATCTAACATGCATCTAAACGAATTAATGAAGCGTACTCAATGTTTAATTTTTTTTTATTCATCATTCTTTCGTATTCATTATTTATAAATAGTTTGGTAATAACGAACGTGTAGTAGTTTGAACAATAAAACTATTACATGATTTAATAATCGCTTATAACATAATGAAATCACCAAAACTGTTTTTCTTCTAATCCAGTACCTATGTACCTATTAGTATTTATTTTTTTATTTATTGCTTTATTTCGTTTATTTATTTATATACATATTAATTACATTTTTAAATATTAAACTATACAAAAAAGAAAAACATTTAAAAATATAAAAAATAGTTTCCCACCGGTAACGAGACAGGGTCCAAGCTACCGGCGGTCAGGGCTCTAGAGAAAGGAACCTCCTGACGATACGCGCAGTGTCTAGGAGTACTGCTTTCTGTATCAAGCCCTTGATCCAGCTGCCTAACGAGAGCCTCTTTAGGTGTTGGTCGAGGCTCTTGGCTAGTAGACCATTGGCCGAAACGACTATCGGCACAATGACTGCTGAATCCACATGCCACATATCGACAACCTCGTGTGCCAAATCAAGATACTTGAGTTGTTTATCTTTTTCAGCCTTCACGAGGTTCTCGTCATGTGGCACAGTGATATCATTTATTGCTTTATTATTATTACCTTTATATCTAGTACCATTAGAATTTTACTTAATATTAAACACAACAACCAGAATAATAAGGTAAATGGCAACAAAAAACAGCATCCTCATGACACGAACCAACATTCTTCACGGGGACGAATAAATTAAATAAGAAATCCCTAGCGTGCCCTAATTTTGAGCAGGCAACGCAAATATGTCCCGGCTTAATCCCCCGGTTGTAATTAAGCTTAGCCCGGGTCGTTGTGGCTGCTCGCCTGTTTGGGTTTTCATCGCCATTGTGGGAGCCCGACTTGTTAGTTCATCATTGCCACTTATCAATAAGTCGTGGCCTGAAGATTTACTATAGACTGTATTGCTGAGTAAATTCCTAGAATATTTTTAGTGCAGAGCCAGTCTGATTTTTGAATTCCAATTTTTAAAATACTTTTTATTTTATAAAAATATCAAAATGGATACCAATACCAACTCGCTAGATGCGTGAGTCGAACCACTAGACCAAGTGCAGGCTGAGTTGATCAGACATGCATACGACATCTTGAGATTTTTTTCCAGTGATCTGATCATCGTGCGATTTTTTTCCACTGAGCGTCGTAAACCGAATATTAAAATAAGACGTGGTCTGATTACCCACCCTACTTACTACATCATATTGCTATTCGTTAATTGGGAGCTAGATACGTGTTGAAAAAGTGGTGTTGAAAGAAAATGAACATCACAACAAGAGCAACAAAGGAATCTCTTTTAATTATTAAAGATTTCCTTTTTTGATTGTATCCTGAGGTGGGACATAGAATAGGTTTTTTCCGGATGCGTAAAGAAGTTTTTTTAGAGACCGGGAGAAACCGCGGGTCTGTTATAATTTATTTTAATACACTTCACAGTTACTACATCCAGCGTTTCCAAACTTTTCGATTAAGCTCCTTTTCTTAATTAACTTCCTTAATGACGTAAGTTTTCAGAGTGATTTCGTTTTTCCCTCCGTCACGGTTCTATTATGCGTTTTTGTGCTTTTCTTTCATTGAAAACAATCGAGGCTTTATTTAGAGTTTGTGTTCATTGACCGTTTAGTAGACTTGATGGCGTCTCGGCTCTAAATTCTCAAATAGAAAATTCCATCCAAATCGGTTGTGGTTTTACTGTGGTGTGTAACAAACAGACTTAAAATATTTGTCAGAATTACCTAGAAAGCCGAAACCCTACGCTCGTTCTACGTTCTACGCTCATTCTACGTTCTACGCTCAAAAAGCTTACTTACCCTCTTTATATCTTTAGCATAGCTTAGTTTAAAACTTAGTCACTTTATACCATGAATAGCGCAATGTATTTTACTATAACATCGCTGATAGGTGCATTATTATCCATCAGCCATCGTGACCGCTTTGTACTTTCTTAAACTTTTCACTCTAAGTTCTTTGATGTGAAAGGAAAAACATCGTAAACCGTACGTGTATGAAGTTAACTGGATATTGTGAAACGCTGCACGATTCACAGGCGCTGACCGATTTCTGACCTGTTTCCTGTTTAGTCTATTTAGTCTCGCCTCGGTAAACTATGGCTTCATACGTCACGCGATTCACTTGAGTTTTGTGCTAGAAAATGTTGATAGTTGGTTCAGATTGGTTGCTTTGTTTTTAGTTTATATAATTTTATGTGTATATATACACCTCATTCGTATTAAGGTAGGCTTTCATTTTCATTCATATGTGAAAATAGATTTTTGAGTACAGTCTAAATGATTTCACTCATGGATATGAATTTATTTATCTTCGATATTATCTGGTCTTTAAAAAAAACTACGACCACTGAGTTTGTTTCGGCATTTCTTCTCAGGGATAGTCAGCTAGGAAATGCCGGCGCCAATAAACAGTTGACGTGAAAGTGATTTAAAAATTAATAATTTCATTTTATTCCATTACGACTACAGGTGAACTCACTTGTGATTTTTTTGGGGGTAACCTTATCATTGTACTGTGAATGCACACAACGTTATAGGCAATCAAAAATGATACTGCCAAAGAAGATAAATACAAATTCTGGAACAAAAAACTTATAAATATCATGTATTTAAATAATAAATAAGTTTTATGTATGTATATTATTTTATAATTGAACTATAAAGGAGACAGTATAGCTGAAAGACTTCTTATTTTTTTCACAATATCTATCATTTAATAACTTCTTAATGACATCCTAAATTATTTTTAAAATAATATACAGAATTAATTATTAAGATTTTAATACAATAAAATCCGACATACTCGTACATATCAATATTTTTTATAATGTAGACTACTAATAATCAAGCAAGTAATTTACCCAAAATGATCATCATCTGAACCTATTAAACCTAATGAATCAAATGCATTGCCTTTATATTCTGAAACATCACCAACAAAATATATTTCACTAACTTATACATTTCCATTGAACCTAGGCTTCGGATTCGGCCAAAACCAAACAGGACTCAATCAATATTGGAACTACAATTCCCTTTCAAGTTTAACAGTATATATAGGTTCTGTTTGCAACCGAAGTTTCTACCGTTTGTATGAGTTTTCAAATTTTCAGTTTGAAATACGGAAATAGAGGCTGACTTGCATTTGGTACTCTCACGTCACTTATAAGAGGTAGAACACTGTAGCATTATGTGGAGACATCGACATTCTTCTAATAAGCCTCTAAGCTTTAAATAGGTTTATTAAGCGGAATGGCTTTGTTAAGAATTAGATGGCCCGGTAAACTTCATATCAACTACGTGTAGGTATGTTAACTTTTTCACACCTTCCCTGGACTACGACAAACATTTCAAAACCAAAATCAGCTAAACCGGCCCAGCCGTTCTCGAGTTTTAGCGAGACTAGCGAACATAAATATTTTTTAAATATAAGATTTTTTTAGGCTTCGTAATAAACTAACTTTTTAAGCTACTTCTTTGTCAAGCAAACAATATTTTTTTGCTTCACACTAGGAAGCTTTCACTTTCTTGATATATTTTACTATAGTACGAATTGCTGCAATACCAATTATTTTGACAGTTTCGCGATAAACATTGTGTTGTTATATTATTTACTACCAGCAAAAATATGCAGCAATGTTTACTTATTAAATTTATTTGGTAAGAAATATGTCAAATGGATACCAATCATTCACATAATTTGGGGAGTGACCCACGATCATATTCTTGAATTGAAATTTTTAAAACAAGTATATCTATGTCTGAAAATTTAGTCAATTTATAGTCTACATAACTATAAACACAATTAACGTAATGCGATGGAAAAGATTTGCGAGATTTGATCACATATGTGATGTTTTGCATTTGGTTTATTCGTTGTATAGGTAGCTTAGTGGTTTTAGCTCCTTAGTTTAACTCCAAATTAACCTCAAATTACTTTGGAATTGGCCACGAAAACTCAACTACAATATTCATAACCCATTCCTTTAACTTCAAACGAACTTGTAGAACCCCGTAAAAGTACCGAAATAACTTTCACTTACAATGTTTACAATCGTTAGTGTACATGAAAGGGTATCGTAATGTTTGGTCGACACCTGGTACGCGCATGCGCTTTACAGCCCGTTCAAAGGAACGCACCTGTCTGTGATAAGGATGGTGCAGATTCGCTCGATATACACTCGATATTCCGAATTATATTGTGTATCCCCAACAAAAATTTCAATGCGACGTTGCATTCCAGAAAAATATTGAACTCATACTATTTTTTTTTGCTTTTCTTCTCTTTTAAAATAAACTGCCCCACACTAGGAATTTCTCATGAATCGTGGGTGCACTGCGTTTATAAACATATATTACAAATGCAAAAATACCCAGACCCGGAATAATTTTAGTTGTTCCGTCCGTGAATCGAACCCACAACACGCAGCGCACCAGCTAATTGCTCAAACACTACGCCAAACGTGCCGTCAAAATACACATACATTTCGCTAGAACTTGGGAATTGATTCAGATCGCGCATTCTGGCGAAGTTTCGTCGTATTGGAATTATTGACTATGGTCACCCGAACCCATGGAAGCGAGACGTTTTACCGCACGAAATCCCATCACAGTTTTGCGCGTTGTGAATTAATATCGCGTTGAGTTGCTATTTTGAGTTTACACTTACTTTAAAAGAATATGATACAATCCACGCAATGATTCATTAGAAAATATTACAAGTCGATTATTTTTTTTCGTTGAAGCAATATCTAAAGAGTTGAAAGCTGTTATTCGTATCTGAAATGTCCCGATTTTATTATTTCTTTGCAAAATTAATACAATTAACACCGAACCCTGGCTGTAGGCATCCGAGCGGGTGTATACCATCCCTAACGTAATTTATCCCGGCTCCCTCATCAACGCACGTTGTAAGCAGTGTTTAATTTTAGAGGCTCCCCGGTATATTTCTTCCACGATGAAAGCTTTACGCTCGGTGGTATACTTTCATGGTAATCCAGGGAAAGAAAGGTGGGCTTTCTTATTTTGACTCCAATGAAATACTGCCATTTATTCAGATTAAAAAAGAAAGAAGCTTGTTTTTTATATAACGAAATATTTGAAGATTAGGAATTCGGTATCATGATAAGAGATGCAGCAGACGTATCAAATCATTCAATTAGAAAATACGCTTTGTACAAATTAGATCAAAATATCTGTTTTCTAAGAACAACAAAGCTAATGAACTCGTGTAATTTTAATTCCAAAGTATAGACGTGGTCTCACTAAAATCTAATTTTAGTTGTAGTTACTCATAGTTTAATACTTAGTACAAACAAATTCAAAGCTCAATTAGTTGAGACTCGTTCGGACAGACTGCTATGTTGAGTGCTGAGTTATTTTATGTCTAGGATTTAGTTTGTGGTAAAATAAATCCAATAACTGGACGGTCATTGTTTACTGTTTTACATTACTAGGTACCAATTGAGTTTGTTTACGAACCCAGTCTTCAGCAAATAGTTAAAAAGCATTCTTAGCTTTAGGCCTAAGAATTATCTGCACCTTTAATGGGTACACTGTCTTAGTCCGCCCAGGCGGCAGATGGACGCGGGCGCGCGACCGATGCAGTCGCGTGGCGACGCGAACGCCTACAAAAATTGTAACAGTGCTTACGCAGTGTAGTGTCATGTGCGTTTGGCTATTGTGATTTTACAGGCGTGTGTGAATGTGAGTATTATTGTCTTTTATACAGTTTTTCATGCATTAAGTTATTAAATAATATGTATCAATTATTTTTTTATTAGCTGCAAATTATTATAGCCAGTGCCGCATTGAGATTCATAAGTGTAGGCTTATAGCTGCTAATGAAAGCTATTTGTTCTCTTAAAAGTTACTCATTGTTTGGTTATAAAATACTTATTGGATAACACTTGTTTGAAAAATATTTTTAAATTATATGATAAAAGTTGCGCTCAAAGTCATAATTTGACTAAAATGTTACTGAAATGCTTTTAATTCTGGTTTATTTAAACAATAGGTTTTTGTCTGAAAAGTATTATACAAACCGGGATAATGGGACAATAATAGTGACCAGCTGGATTTTTTTTGTATTTGTGAAATATTTTAAAATATAAATAATAGAGTCGCGTGCTTTATTTTACTTGTATTAGGCAACTACTGAAAATTTTTGTAAGGAATAATAAAAATTAATCTTTAAAAAGCTTATAAAATTCGATTTGATGTTTTTACCTTGATGATTTTTTTTATTTCAATCTAATCTTTAAATCAATTTTACTTCATCATAAATGATATAAATTAAAATACATAATCTATTTATACAACATTTTATTATGTTATAATAATGTAAAGCTTAATTTTATATTAAAGATTGTTTGCTAAATCTCTATGCTTAAATAGTATACACATGTCTAAAGCCCTATGTATCTTCAACTAGGTACTAAAAGACTTTATCCTCAAAATACTAAAATGTTAAGCTGCACATTTACCCGTTCCAGCATTCTTCCTCACAAAGAAACTGCGACATGTTTCATTTTCAATTCACATTACCCAAATGACCACCCTCCCCAACGGAAAGCCGGGGTTGAAATCCGGCGCTATTGAAATATTATGTCAGTATTATTCAGAATTCTATGCTAAATCCAATTTGAAAAGGCCATTTTAGTCTAGCCGGAGGGGTTAATGGTAATTATTAAAATGTGGGTAATATTTTTCTATTAATATTTTCCATATGCGGAATTCACTTCATCAAAGTCTCATAAGTATTGGGCAAGATTAATTGACAATGGCCTGGGTCTGTTTTTCCTGATAAATTGAACTCTGGAGCCTTTAAGAGTAGAGTGAACAGGTTTCTTTTGGATGGGCGTGTACCACCTTCGTCTTCATCTACATTTTCCATCAGGTGTGATGGAAGACAAACGCCTATATCATTACAACTATATATAAAAAAAAAATATATAAGCGTTAGATTAAGAAAATATTAAAGGTACTATATCATACTGTAATTAGGTGATTGTGATCAAGCTTATATTATTATTATGATCATGCTAATGACGGACAGAATGGTGTTGAAATTATTGACGCCAGAAAGAATATCCATTTGTGTGTCAACTTGGTCAGCCATTATATAGGCAGGCTTTAACTGCTGGATGGAGAATGTGACCTCTATGTACGCTATGTTGCAACGAACCACGTTATAAATTTTCACGAGGAGCAGCTTTGAAGGAGCACTTGATCCGTTTCGTCAAACTCTTTGTAGACACAGTGAACTTTTTTGAGACGGAAGGTTTGGAAGGGATAAAGCTTCTAACTAAAGTAGCGAACACGGTGACGTCGATTGTTGCGCCATCGCCGCATAATAATAATATAGGTGTAAAGATTTTCCCTTTATTACCTACATACCTACCTGTAACGTTAATGTAAACGTGATTGTAGGTGTTGTTGTTATTGTGGTTCAGAGGTTAAGAAACCTGTATTGGGATTGTTGGTTTAAAAACCTGGTAGGAATACATGTGACGATGCAGTGCTATGTAGGTACATAGGTACTAAATAACGTGTCGCATGCCTATTTATACCACATACTAAGAGATTTCTAAAGCCTACTTTGTACCTATTGATTTAGGCTTATCACCATTGTGCCGTCTTATACGAGTACGTTTTAGAATATCAACGTCCATTATAAATGTCCAACTTCTGGGCTTAGGCCTCTTATCCTTGAGAGAAATATGAGTATTTGTCACCACGCTAGCTCAAGGAAATTCTTCTTCACCGATAGTCAGTGGTACCTAATTTTAACTTCAAAAATAGATACAAATGGCTTAGAAAAAGTCTTATTGATACTTGCTAGGCTTTTAATCTGGCACAAGTGCCTGAGAGGCGGGCTATTTTACGTCTGGATCATCGCAAAATTGTATGAGCAAGATGCGCGCATGAAGATTTTAAGAAACTTTGCTTTCGAGACTAAATCAAACATTTGCTGCCCGATAACTACATTCCCAGCGATGTCTTCGGAGGATGTAGATTCAATATATTACAAAGTTTCCGAGGAAATCCTCTTGCTGATAATTTGGTTTACCAACTTTATTTGCTCTGATAAACCTATTACGGTTAGTCGTGGTTTTATTAATGTCACAAGGTAACTGATATCCTTTCATTTGTTGTTATTGAGATATGTGTTTCGTAGATTTTCTTTCAGTAGTTTTTTTCCTGAAGTTGCTAAAATCTTGTTAGTAATCAACTTGACTATTTAATATTTCACAAGAAACTTTTATAAATTCAAATTCAAATTTTCAAATGCATTTAATTCAGATAACAAGATCCATACAATTCAATTAAAATAAAATAATAGTAATAACAAAATAAAATAATAATAATAAAATAAAATAATAATTATCAGACGCAACATTTATATTACCCGCTTAATAAGGGCTTTCCATAGCGGAGACGTGACCCTATCAGCTACAGTTCTCAGAATTCCGTTGCAGCTGCCACGCAATCTGCAGATCAGGGATACAGTTTTCTTGCGGATGACGGCATGAAAACCGTCAGTATGATACTGCGCAAACATCCCCGATGCACTACAGAAGCGAGGCAGCCCCAACATCATCCTAGAGATGTTGTTATACTGGACGCGCAGGACATCCAGCGATCTTTTGGTATGACTGACCCACAGATTTCCCGTATAAAAGCTTTGACAATACGCTTGGAACAACGTTATCTTTACTTGTTCAGAGCATCGGGAGAACCTGCGGGCCAGCATGTTACCTCTGACCGCCAAAGCCCTGCGTTCCCTTTCAATGTCCAGATCATCCACAAGACCTTCGGTAATTAGATGCCCCAGATATTTAAATTTCGTGACACGATTTATGCACAAGCCATTTAGGGTAATATTATGTGAATTACTAGGGCATCCAACCGCGGCCCCAAAAACCATGTACTCTATTTTCTGAACATTGTATATAAGGCCATGTATTCCAGCATAGGTCTCACACACTCTCAACAACTCTCCAAGACCTCTCATCGTCGGGCTCAGCAGCACCATGTCGTCTGCGTAGCTACATATATAAATAAAAATAATTCCCTTACATAAATAATTCCCTTCTATTATTTTGCACTACGAAAAAAATGTTACCGTGAAATTTGATAACAAACTGACTTTAAAAAAAAATCTCTTCTAAAATGAAGAAACCATTATTTACGGTAACCGCAAACCTTCTGTAAACTGTGTAAAACATTTTTAGTGTCTAAAAAATAAAATATTTGCTGGTAAAATCAAATGTACCTAGACCAAAAATTTTAACGCTTCAAGGTAGTTCCGGGAGAATTGGCAGAGAGCCCGGTCGCCTGGTCAATGCCTCCATTGAATGTGCCTCCTACACATGTCTTCACACGCTGCAGTGGTCACGATAAAGGGACAAGAAGCCATTCTATTTATGTTTGTTTGGAGAAATTTCGATTAACTTTTGGCGAGATGTAGGTCTGTAGACGTAATAGTGAGTCATAATGTGATAGCAATACTATGGTAAATCATGTTTGTAGACTATAGCACCTTATCCTAAGGTTTCTTGTCATCGCCAGCAATTACTCAGTCATCAGGAACTAGTAGATACCCGCGGTTTTGCTTGCATCCTGGCCTCACTTTGTGCACTTTGATAAAAAATGTCCTTCCCTAGATTTCAATATCTACGTCTGACTTTTGAAATCGTAACATAATATTCAGAGTAACCATCTCATTTCTAATGTTTGTAAAGATCTTTGAATACTACATGGAATTTTATGAGCTCATAGTTGTTGTACTTTTAGATCAATGTATCATAAAAATATTCTGAATTTGCTTCCTTAATGAAACAACATAAACTTTAATCCCACACTATTAATATAAGCAACATCGAAAATTGAAAGACTTACAATCGCAATAATAGAAACCCCAAGGGCTTATGTTTTGAATGTGTTAATATCAATTTGTTTCGAGGGCACATCTGTCCCGAAATAGTCCTAAGCATTAAAGTTTTGTTTAATTAAAATCATCGGACTGTCCTCAGTGATAGTTCCAGCTATCAAAATAACGTTAAAGTTGCGACAAGTTTACTGTGTTTTATTAGGGTTAGAGGAGATAGAGAGAGAAGGCCAGTTCAGATTGTTTAGGTAAACTATGTTATTAGGGTTAGCTGAGAGATCTAAGGATGTCTAAAATGTAAGGCCACCACATCACGTAGAAAATACCTAATATAGTTAGTTCTTGCACATTAATTTTATATAATACTTAGTCGGTGAAAATAATCCCTTCGGAAATAATAGGTATCCTTTATTCATACATACCTATATTTTTATAATTGTCGGGAACAAGGTCCAAGCTACCGGTGGTTAGGGCTCCCAGTGACAGGAACCTCCACACTATACGTGCCGTATCTAGGAGAACTGCCTTCTGAATCAGGCCCTTGATCCAGCCGCCTAATGAGAGCCTTCTCAGATGTTGGTCGAGGCTCTTGGATATCAGTCCAATAGCCGTTACGACTATCGGCACAATGACAGCAGAATCCACATACATTCCACATGATGCAATACATGATTGAGTGTGTATCGAAGAGGTCTTCGCGGTTTTCAAAATATTGTTCTAACACCGAATCCAAAGTACACACCAGCGCCCTATTTTGGTTGTCCATAGGCAAGCGTGGTAAACGTGGTCTAAGTTCGACGGGATAGAATGTAAATTCCCGGATCGCATCTTCCAGGGCTCTCGCCAGTTGGTCGTTGCACTGGACTACTTACTGTAACCACCCTATCGTCCTGACCTTCGTCACCGCGATTGGACCGCAGCGGGACACCGGCCATAACTGGCGGTGGTGCCGTGGTCTGTGGGGAAGCCACCACCAGAGGCTACGCCGACACCATAGGATGGTTCAGCACCTCTCGAGTGCAGCCTATCAAGTGCGGCGTCGTTCAACCTGTGATTGCGATGGATAACCCGCATCTGATCCGACAGTCGTTTGCCCGACACGTTGTCTGTTGGCTCAAGTACCTGAAAAAGAGACAGCATCCTTTCACGGTACGCAGTGCGGTTATCTCCCCCCTCTGTAGACCCGCAATATGCGCGCATGACGTTCTCATTAATTTTTTGAATCCACTTCATGCGCTGCATAGGTACAGCCACCGACAGGGGGGTTCCTGCTCGTTGCCCGGATTCCAAACTCTTCGGTGGCCGGCCTTTCCCCTGCCTATTTATATAAATATAAAATATTGTCTAAGCAACTTTTAAGTTTTTGATCAAATAATCACATCACTCTCCCACCGTATGTTAGGCGGGGGAGGAAGTGTTTACTTACTAACACCCATCCATGTACCTACCTCAGCCTTTTGCGTTCCGGGAGCGCGATAACTCTTTCGAACATCCCGAGACCGGCAAGCGATCCAACTGCCTAACGTATAACTTTACGTATTTCTGTGAAACATTTACATCAACTGTGTTATGGTTATCATTCAATCAATGAATAATTAAAACAATGACTGCTTCATTTGTCTGTTTATAAGAAAAATAACTTGAGTGAGAATTTCTATTTTAAACTTCCTAGTTCAACAAAAAAAAATCAATAACAGTAGGCACTCGACTGTAAAATAGGTAACCTCAAAACCGACAAAGGTCCAAAAACAAGCTGGATTATATTATGTGTGTCCATATTGATGGGAATATCCTATTTCATTCAACCTCCTGTTACACATATGAGACCTAAACACATTACTGGTAAATCTGAAAGCTAGTCGAAATGTATTCTAAATCAAATAAACATAATAACACGCCGTTATTCAATGAGACCGCATCCGGACAGTGCATTTCACAAATAGATAAATAATAGATTCCTCGGGGCGTGCACTCCCGTTTCTAAGACCGCAGTCGATTTATCTCAGTGGCGGACACTAACTCACCGTGTCCGACTTGTGCGTCCGCCAGGACAGGCTTCGGACATTACGTATGTAGCTTTAGGCTAAGCTTAGTTTCGTTACAAAAATATAAATAGCCTTTATTATACTTAATTAATATACATTTTTCAGGATACCCTTGGCGGACTTTCCATTCTTAAATACCGATGTTAAGAAAAAATACTAATTTGAATATTATTCAACAAAACCGGTATAAAGGTTTAATTGTGGGTGAGACTCATTTCTAAAACTAAAAACATAATACCTTTTTATTTTTTAATTTTATCTTTCGAAAATAGTGGCTTTACTCTTTCCCGGTCCCGGTTGTTATTTGTACATCTTTGACAGTCGTTACGGGCAGTCAGAAGCTAGAAAGTCTGACAACCAGTCTTACCAAGAGGTACCGTGATACCCGGTAACTGGGTTATGGAGCTCAGATAGGCAGTCGCTCCATGTAAAACACTGGTACTCAGATGATGAGTGGCTTTACACTTTGCCTTATTATATTACTGAATGCTATGAATATTAGTAAGCATTTCGATGTCAACATTATAGTAGGTGAGGTGGTGTAAAAAATATATGATACCTTTCATAATTTTCTAATTAAACATTAAAGACAAAAGTTTGGTGCCTTTAGTGTTATGCACAGACGCTACTGCAGCATTTGCTCGTAAAAGAGTTGGGCTATTACATTCTATTCCCCCATCAGCGAGGAAATCGCGTTGCATAGAAATTATGTAAATAATATTCTAGTCTCAACGTTTGACAGCGTTATTAGTTTTGTTTACTAACGTGGAATATGCTAAAATATACTAAAGTTTGGAGACTTGGTGCTTTTGGCGAGGGAACTGACCTATGAAATGTTTGTGAAAAGTGGAAAGTTTGAATTCGGTTATTTTATAGAGTTTAATATTTCGCTCGTTGCACGTAGTTTTATTAGCAGCAGAAATTGAATGAACTTGCTTTAAAGCGATGAGATATCTGATTTGATTAAATTTTTAAATGGTTTTTACTATTTCTGGTTTTACTTGAAAACACCAGCTAAGAATTTGTGCTAAGTATTTAGCACAAATACATGTTAGCTAAAAATACACCCTACGTCCCAAACACAAAGAGAAAAAAATACTTCCCGGTAAAATGTTTGCAGACCTATTCATCGCTCTTGAACTCGATGTCTTACACTTGTCTTTTTGCCACCGACTTTGTATCCTGGGGCATCTTGTATGGATACATTGTACTTCCCACAGGATACAAGTGAATATAGTTCGAAAACTTTAAATGTTGTACCAAAAAACGGCGAGCATTGAGTAAACCTGTGGGCGTTTAATTCAATATTACCGTCTGCTTCCATCAGTAGCTTGAAATTAAATCATGGCGATGCGCCGCTGGCACCTGGCCAGGGGGACTCGCCCATTAATATTGTGTTAGACCGACCAACTGCACTGCACCGACCAGAGCGTGATAAGAATGCTGTTTCGACCATTTTTCGCTGAGTTTGTACTTAATTTTAGTTCGTAATCTTTTTCTGTTGTTTCACGGATAGGTTTTATATACATTCGGCATTATAATGAAAGTATGTTGTTGTTTTTAATTTAATTATTTTTATACGTTGTTGCATATACAATTCTTGTTTAATATTAAATACAGACAATATCTATACAAAAGCGAGCTTAACCCAGAATGTAATTTCTCTCTTCTCTTCTTCAGCAAACCTGCAGCAAATAGACAATTTCCGAGGTCTTATGAAACTGTTTAGAATTAAAATATTTTTCTTATTTCGGAAGTTATAGCAACTGAAAATTGGGTGTAACTAATTTATAGGAGCAATATGATAGTACTGCAGTCTTATTATCTATCAACACTTCTACTACTATAACAGACTGATATGATAACGTTTAAAGCGTGGCTTTTAGGCCTTATCAAATCGGTCTGTTTTTTCGGTTTCCGCCAGTCTTTACCTAACACATAAGCTTTTAACACCTAGTGGTGAAACAGACCCATAAAATATGTATTAAAAATTAATTAGGTACACACTTGAAGTCACCTGACGTGACCGCTCTTCGCATGCTGGTAATAAAGCCCGTATAAACGCTATACGTAGGATGCGCCGGTAATATCATTAGGGGTGAAATTAATGACGTCGCCAATCCTGTTAGCCGCCTCGCCTTAACCTATCTATCGTTATGATTATGTAAGAGGACTATGTGTTTTATCACCTATTCTAGAAAGCATGTTTTGCAACGCAACATTTCTAAGAAATGATAATTACAATCAACATCAGATTGTAGAAGTACTATTTGGACTTTGATTTATTTTGAAAATATTTTATTGATATAATATAATTTTTATTTATTTTGAACGTCATTTCAATATTTCTATAGTGAAATATTGTTGTGAGTGTATATGAAGTATACTACGTATTTTTAATTTACTTTCTTATACTTTTTAATAGGCCATAACTTTGTAACTGACCTAGCTTTTATTAATAACTTAGTACCTTACCTATAATTGGTTCTATAATATTATTTTCAACGATATACGTGTACCCAGCCTCACTAGAGAATTAAGAAAGATCAATTCAGATCAATGCCGCCACAATTTTCTCTGACAAAATGCTTTTCGCAACCGCGTACATTGGATAAATTACACGCTAGCTTATAGGAATCTTCTATCAAAGAACTGGTTTTAGATAAAAATTACTGATCAACTGGTCTTATAATCGTGCATAGTGAAGGACGAAGGATGCGAGATAAACCGCGTAGGAACAGCTAGTTACTAATAAATAGGTAATGAAACTAACTGAAACTGCTAATAGTGTCTTTATTTTAACTGTATGACGTCACAACTCACAAGTTTAGCTTTCAAAGTTATATACAAGTGATATTATTTATCAGACACAGGTAAAGAAGGCTTAGCACGAACTAACTAATTTAATCGTAATGTTAGTGTAAGCCATTATTTTTTTAATCAAATGTACATAGTCCTAAAGCAAATGGTTGTCCAAAATGACAAAATAACAATTCTTAATCAATTTTTGATCTGAATTCATTATTCATCAGTGGTATCTAAGATACACTCAGAAAATAAATATAACTAGCTTTTAATACAAACTTTGTCCTCCTTTTTCATCCCCTCAGGGGTAGAATTTCAGAAAATCCTTTCTTATCGGATGCCTACGTCATACAAAAAACACTTCCTCAAAGTTTTAGGTCTCTACATAGTCCATTGAAATGTTACATTTTTTAGGCCTAACCTTGCGTTTTTTAGAGGACGCAATTTTATTTTTTTGATGTGTAGGGGGGGTCAGTGTAAAGCTAAAACCAAGTTTGTGGGGTCGCCACCCTTGTCCCTCAGCCGCCATCTTGAAAATAGGGGTTGAAATGTTTTTTACGATATATCTCTTAAACTATTAATTTAATTAAAAAAAATTGTTAGCATTTTTTGTTGCAAATTAAATTCTCTACAACTTTGGTCCAGAAACTTTTTGTAGTAGAACTATAAATAAAAAAGTTATAAGCGAAAATGTTCAGAACCTTCAGGCCTTACTACCTGTTATTTCGTAGCGTTTCTTTATATTTTCTGAGAACATTTACCATAGCAATGTAAATATTTTTTTATACCATCTGAAAGTAGAGATTTCAAAGAACAAAAAGACTACCGATTTTTTTAAAAAAAGTGATATTTTGACGCGAGAATTTTCGATTGAAAATTAAGGTGTTTTTTCGATATTAAGTCAAAATAAGGGTGAAAAAATAATTATTTTAAATCAAATAAATTACAGTGTGTTTGGGACATAAAAAGGTAAGTTTTCAATAAATTTCGTGAAAAAAAATTAATTATTGTAAAAGATAAAAATAAAAAACAAAAAACTTGGTTTTTTGAATTTTTCACATAAATTTTGATGTTATGTGAAAAAAGTGTTAATACAAAAGTTGTAGATCTTTTTATTACCTACAACTTTGCCATTTAACTTTTTTTCATAGGACTTGTAGTTTTGCCGGAAATTGAGATAAACCGTTTTTTTTACTTTAAACCCCCTCCCCCCACTTCCCGACCTCAGATCGCCCGTAATTTATTTTTCCTATCATTTTTATTGTATTCTCCTCCTTTTCCAATGGGTTTCATCCTACTATTATTTTATTCACTTTTTACCGTTTTTAGAGGCTAAAAGCACTGGCCTATTACTTCGGAGCGCTGTAAAACCTTAGCTATTGACTTGATGAAAAATGTTTTACATAAAAGTTGTTCCTCGTAAAACGATCTACAAAAATGGTCTAATATATTTTTTTCGTAAAATGATAAAAAAAAAGTTATATCGAAAAATATATATTTTTTTCTAGAATTCTGAACATTTTCGCTTATAACTTTTTTATTTATAGTTCTATGACAAAAAGTTGCGGATCAAAGTTGTAGAGAATTTAATTTGCAACAAAAATGTCAAGATTTTTTTTAAATCGGATAAACAGTTTAGGAGATATATCGTGAAAACCTTTTCAACCCCTATTTTCAAGATGGCGGCCGGGGGACAAGGGTGGCGACCCCACAAACTTGGTTTTAGCTTTACACTGACACCCCCTACACATCAAAAAAATTAAATTGCGTCCTCTAAAAAACGCAACCCCAAATGTAACTTTTCAATGGACTAACAATCAGCGGTTTAGGCTGTGCGTTGATCCGTCAGTCATTCAGGACAATGCATTTTATTTGTATAGATTTTAATAAAGTTACATTGGTACTTACCAGGTATCGAAGTTCCCACTTATTATGACTATAATATCTCTTAATGCGGCTCTCTACAGTACTATCAATATTTAATCGCTTGTCAGTCGTAAGTGTGAAGGTTTTACAGCCGCATTCACGTCTCGCCGGTACATTTCACCCAGTTGTATGTCGGAGCCGCATGACTGCGCTATCTGTCGATGTGCTGGAGACATTACGCACGTCCGCCTTTATAGTGAACGTCTTCACGTTTGCCTACGTTTTATTGGTTTATGGGTTGGATTTGCTGGGTAATATTATAGGGTAATTTGAAAAGAAAACTTGGTTCTTTTCAACCGGTAGTTAATCTGAATCATTCATGTGTCTATAGGCATAGAAACGAAACTTAACCCTTCTGAATCAGGCCTTTAATTTAGTCGCTTAATGAGAGCCTTCTAAGATGTTGGTTGAGGCTCTTGGCCATCAGGCCATTGGCCTGGCCATGACCGTGAAATTGTTCTAGTTATTATTACTGTTTAAGCACACGCCATTTATTCTTGTACTGTCAGACATACCTTCTTTACCTATAATTAAAATAATGATTTATAGCTCAAAGTACCATTCTATATACTTAATTTTAATTAATGACCTACAATGTTGCAAATGCTTGAATATTTATGATATTCATAAAATTAAATTAAGTATACGGCAATATGGTCCAATATACAGTAAGGATTAAATATTCACAGAGTGAGTCTAGACTAAACAATAACTAGTTTTAGTTTTTAGCCGTTGGAGTTCATGCTTCATCATTAAGTTAAATTCAGTTTTAGCTAAATTTCTAGTTTAACGCGAGCGCTAACCAAATTTGTTTGGGGAGTAGATGAAACATAACCCTATAATTTAGGTATAGTTAATGTTTACAGCAACTTTCGACCTGATGTCGTTGCAATATGCTATGACACTTATGTTAATCATGTGGACTTCGATTTCAAGCTAAAATGCCTATAAAAAAACTTCACATGGATCACTGGAATTCTCGACTTAAATATAATAGATTTGGTACAAGCCATTAAATTGACTATAACTTCGACATCTGAGGTTCAATGCGCTATTATGGCTGAGCTGGAGATTGAATATAGGTCAGAGAATGGAACGATCTAAGCTTTCAATTACCTATTGGCTGAGAAATACTTCGAAGTAAAACGGGCACCATCACTGAGTTTATACCGTACTATTTTGCTGAAAATAAATTATCAAGATAATAATATCATGAACTTATTTATCATCATAAATACGGTCTTATCGTTTAAAGTGTTTGGTGTCGAAGGTGCATATAATCCAAAAATATATTCGTAAAAAATTAAATAAGAAACTCAAAAAATGCAAGGAGTCTAATATCCATTGGTCGAACCTACACGCTGACTTAATATTTAATCGCTTGTTGTATTTAGGTTATAGAGCAATTATTTACTTTTCATATCATTCGTGACTGTTTCATGATGGAAATAGCCAAAATGATTATACGGTTTGATGATTTTGATGATTTGATATAAAGGGCAATGTGCCGTCATTAAAGTAGTAAAACATTATGGAGTTGTCGTTCTGTCTTCCATGAAATAACATTTTTGTTGAGAGGAGTTACGCCTTTTAAATTAGAGTTCGGGCATTTCTTTTGTTCCACGATTTGAATGAAAGTCGCCCAATTAATTCTTGGAAGATGGATATTTATATGAGTATCCATAATCCGGAACAGGGACTTTTTGAATAAAATCAATCGAGAAGACAAATGATTATGGACCTGTTTATTGACCTCACTAATATACATTGCTATCTAGGATGAACTTGGAATAAGTTCGTTTAATTATTGATAGAAATTTGTATTCTAATTCCGCAACTATTTTATCTTATCAGGATAACTTGTAACTATACAATTTAATATATGCTGAAGCGTCAGGGCGGCCATCAGAAGGGTCTTGGTTCTTGTTTTCCATTGTGAGCGTAAATATGGTGAAAACTTCAAATAATAATAACACGATTACAACTGTTACCGTTTGTAGGTAATTAAACAAAGATACGAAACATAACAAGATAATATCAAGATTAAATTCAAGCTCCAATAGGTTAGCACAAGCCCTGTCACCAGAAAAATTACAGCTACCTATTAGGGGTTACCTGGAGCAATAAATAATTGTTATAATTTCAAGATAGCAAGTTAATACGGTTCAAACTAGAACAACGACTATCAAACTTTCAAATTAATAACTGATTACGTTGTGCGCCGTCATATACAAGTTAACAAAATTTATGGTGGATGGCCAATCACAAGTTTCGAATTACAAAGTGCTATATCTCACGATATTGCAATAAACAAGATTCATAATTCAACTCCGAATAGTCAAAGCCTAATGAAGTCACTGGACATGAGTTAATATCTCAGAATTCATTATGAGATACAGATCAAAGTCCCAATTAGCTGCCTATCCCGAACGTCGGCGCTTGCCACCGCAAAACTCGGCTTATCCGAACTACGGTTAGGGTGCCACCACATTTAAGCCATGATGTTGCTCCAGCTAGAACGTCATTTTCCGGAGATAGGTAGGTACTGTAAGGTAGCTTGGAACTATTAAGAGGATTAGGTAGCAAAACTGGCAGAACTAAGCTATATTTGTTGATTAGTGTACAGAGTACACTGTGTCCAATTCCATTAAAAAAAAATCCATTACGAATTAGGGTCGATGGTTTCAAGTCATTAGTAACTACGTCTACCCAAGTACAATAAATCTGTATCGAAAATCAATGAAATTAATTCTAAAACTATATAGGTTTGTAGCTATATAGTTTTACATGCATAAGGAGTTTTTGGAGTGAGAAATTATCCGTCCTTGTCCCGCCAAACGGCTATAGTACTCGTAATAGCGGATTAACCAAGCGTTTTTTTTTTAATTTCGACGACAAATCTAATTAGTGTTGTCTTTTCCTAGCAACTAATTTTAAGTCGCTTATAACCCTGCGATTTCTAAGGTAATATCCATTCGTGTTATTCACATGATGATAATTATATTGCGCATGTTTTGGCACAATGGCTGAGCATTAATTTGGTACCTAGTCTTATCTCGTGCATCAAATTTCGCACAATAAAAATATAATTGTTTCCGATCTGGTTGTATAATTCAAGCATCAGTAATGTTCAACTATGCAACCATTATCTATCTATCTTCTTCTTCTATCTATACTAATAATAAATCTGTAGAAAGGTCAATTCTGTACATGAAATATATTTCTAAAATAACTATCAGGGAGTGATTAGGGATCGATACTGATGCCAAAAATGCAATCAGTAAAATTTTTGTCTGTCTGTCTGTCTATCTGTCTATCTGTCTGTCTGTCTGTCTGTCTGTCTGTCTGTCTGTCTGTCTGTCTGTATAAACTCTATAGAAACAAAAACTACTCGACGGATTTTAACGAAACTTGGTACAATTATTTGTCATACTCCTGAGATGTATAGTATACTTTTCATCACGCTACAATCAATAGGAGCAGAGCAGTGAAGGGAAATATTGTCATTTTGTTTAAACGCGCTAATCTCAGGAACCACTGGTCCAAATCAAAGCAAATCGGCTATAAAATCTCGAATTCGGAAATTACATACATGCAAATTAAATGTTTCATTATCATCTGCCTAGCCTTTTCCCAACTATTTTGGGGTCAACTTCTAGTAATACATAAATTCCTATACCAGGGTGTCCTTTTTTTAAAAAACTAGCTGTTTGTTGTTTCCCGCGGGTTCCTCCGCGTCCCGAGGGAACTACTTAGCGCTCCAGGTACAAAGCAACTATATCCGTAAGTATCAAATTTCATCCAAATCGGTGTAGCTGTTTTACTACGTTATATGTGAATATCCTTGACTTTTATAGGGCGGCGTGGGAGTTCATTGTACCTACTAGAAATATTTGGTTCAATGGCTTATTTGTCCATTATCTAGCATTTCCTTTGACCCCGTTTAATTAACAAAACTCTTCATTAGCCACGTACAGATAGGCGCCGATACTGAGGTTAAGTGCCCAATATTAATTAGTACAAGCGTTTGTTACCCTTTGTTGATATGTTAGGCGGAGTTCGGGACGGAATAATTGGAGTAGGGTACAGGATTCAACGTGTAACTAGATGAAGTAGTGGCACCTGTCATCACATGCCCTCGTCTAAGAGTAACTAAGTACTTACCTTGTTCCGGTCGAGTCTTGTTTGAACACGTTTCAGAATTTGTAATGCTTTTATGTAGAGTAGTGAAGACATATGTAAGTCTAAGTTACTCGTGTATGAAATTGAAACATTCATGTTACCATTGCGTCTTTTAACGATACCGTTTTTTTGGAATAACCATTTTTTTTTTAATAATTGTATTATAATGTTTCATAAAACCGCACAACAAACACAGTACACAATAAATCAAGCCGATCAATAAAACAAATGTCTAATTTGTATACAAGTCACCATATTATCTGATCACAAGGCTTCCACTATTCTGTAAGCGCCCGCATTGAACCGCCCATCCTAATCTAACTTTGCGCAAAGTTCCAATCTGGAAAGGATATTTCCCACATCTGATACTGGAATGTTTTAACATTTTGATTAATGTAATACGGGTTCTGACGTGATGGATTTATAAACAGTTTTTCTTATGTTTACCTAGATATAGCATCATTAATCCTCCCTTAATTATGAATCCTACAATATCACACACTTATTTCTGCAATTAATGAAAATACTGAATCGGCAGACGTGTCTTGTTCATTTTGAATAAAAATCCCATAAAATAAGCAATATCCTGTTTTTATTTACCGTACTTTTTTTCCAAATTGTATTTGATAATAGTTCTCAAACAGCCCTATCCACCTGCAAATATTTATGAAGATTTTTTTATCTTTTCAGGTAAACAGACTCCAGACTGATATGATTCGAGAATGGTGTGGATACCTGACATTCGTTCTTGTCCTCGCACAGGCTGGAAGCGATTGGCTAAACTGCGCTCATATAGCCGAATGTCACTGCAAATGGTCCTCAGGAAAGAAAACAGCATCATGTGTATCAGCAGGTTTAAAACAACTTCCAAATTTAGCCGCAGACATTCAAGTCTTAGATTTACACGGAAATCCTTTAAAGAAGCTAGAAGAAGACGCTTTTGCAAACATAGAACTGTTGAATCTTCAACGTTTGAATCTCAGTTTAACAAATCTACAATCACTACACGCAAATGCGTTTCGAGAACTACGTATATTAATAGAACTCGATCTGTCACAAAATCAACTTCTCCAGCTATCACCTGACACATTCAAAGGTGCTGAACGCTTGAGGTTGTTAATTCTTAATGATAACCCATTGAGCGTTCTAGTCGCAGAGCAATTTCCTCCATTAAAACATTTAAAGAAACTGGAAATAGCACGGTGTAAGCTTCGGACGGTCCATCCATTTGCGTTTATGAATCTTCAAGCGTTGGAAACCGTCAATATACATCAAAACTTACTTTCATATCTTCATCAAGATACGTTTAATCTCCCGGTACTTAAAACTCTAACATTGTCTGACAATCCTTGGTACTGTGATTGTCGTCTACGAGAATTCCATGATTGGTTTTTAAATAGTAATTTGGGCAACGAAGAAGTCTCTTGTGGAGGTCCAGAAAAGAAAGCAGACATGTCATGGAGGTTTTTAAAAAGAGAAGATTTTGTATGCCCACCTTCTGCAATATCATCACCCACAGTTATAAGAACGGAGACAGGGGCTGAAATATCTTTTGGATGTTTTGTTAGAGGTGACCCCAAACCTGTAGTGACGTGGTTATTTCATCATATGGAAATAAATAACAGCAGCGAAAAACACAGTGATATTATAATCAATAAGTACCAGTTAGACAATTTTGACGAATATAATGATGACTTTTTAAATAAAAGTGCACAGTGGGTTAATTTGACTATAACTAATGTGACTAGTGATTTATCGGGGGAGTGGAAATGTAGTGCTAAAAGTCCCATAGGGGAGGCAAATGCTTATCTTACTCTATTTCTGCCTAAAGCAAGGACAGCTACAGCGCGAGTAGCGCCTGATTACTCGACTTTTTTTTTAATAGGAGGTTCACTGCTAACTATGACCACCGCAGGCTTTATAGCAGCATGCGTTTGTTGGAAAACAAAGCGGCGAAGAGTGCCGCCAAGCAGAAGTTTCACTGATCAAGAAAAGAAATTATTAGATACTTCTTTAGCTGTAAGCTGTGACAGAACAAGTGGAGACCTAGGATCTTCGTATGGCTTTGAAATGCTAGACAGATCCATTTCTATGGAGTCTGATGATGCAAGATGCTTAGAGCCTGTACAAATCACGATAGAAGGCCCGCCCGGTTCTTTTCCTCCACCTCCTGCAGAATTTGCTTTACCTGCTCCTTATGGTAATATTTTTATTTCTGTGCAAGTTGCTGGGCATAGTGATGAGTATCCAGACCTCTTAGGAGGTGGTGCCACACTGCCTAGAAGGAGTAGGACTTGTTTCCTAAAATCTGCTTATGATAATATGGGACCCAGGATCACAGCTGCTGGTAGTTCAACATGGTCACTTCCAGGTGCTAATGCTGATAAAAGTATTGAAAAAGACCCTTTGACTGTTCCTTTGTCAACCTTTTCTACTGAATTTACCGCATTGTAAATCTCAGTGGTCTATGAATAGTAAAGTGTGTATTCGTGATAGTATTTGAGCACAGTGAAATAGAAAACAACCACATCAGTGTTTTTGTCGCTCTCTTTCGTTTACGGACTCAAAATAGAAGCTTCAATTCGTAATTAAATGTAAAATAAGTAATTATGTTTTTTCATACTCTTCTCTATAGCCACGAATTATTTATATGGGATCTAAATTTTCAATAATAATTTTCGTTGTATTATGTTTCATGTAAAGAGATTGTTTTTCCACAAATTATGTTATTTGTTTAGAATTAATGTTTTTTTTAAATGGTTTTTTATTAAACGGCTTTAATTTATATAAATGACATCTTTACTGATTCTATTACACGATAGCTTACATTCTATTAGCGTTAGAAAAATATCTGTAAAAGAAAAGATTTTGCCGTGGACACGATTTTTTAGCATTTACAAAAAAGATAATGTAACATATCAATTTTATAGTTGTAAATAAAATAAAATTGACATTTTTATCCTGAAATTTGAATAAACCCTTGTACATTTCATTAGTATACGAGAAAATATTTGTAAAAAAATAAAAGCAAAAATAAATGTAGTTAACATACTATTCGTTGTACTACTGACTGCATTTATTGACCAAAGTTTGTCCCTTCAAAATTTATACTGAGGAATAAATTCTTCTCTATACGATATTAGTGATATTACAGTCTATTTGTTACCATCTCTTTATCGTTACGGGTTATGTACTTGTATGTATGAGAGATTTAGTTTTGCATAGTGTTTGGTGTCCTTGAAATCTCCACCAGCTTATTTATAGTACATAATTGTCTTAAACTTACGTTTTATGCATTGTCATAATATGGCTTTCATAGTTAGTTTAGTGGGTTTAGGTTTTTGGTATTAATACAAACATTTTACTTCTATTATATTTTTTTGCATAAAAAGGAGTTAACATTTTCTTTAAATTAATAGACAATGCATAGTAGTCTAAACCATAACAGAGTTGTACAGTATAGTCTAAGTTTATATACCTAACTAAAGTTTGTATTTATAAGAATTTGATCGTAAATCATTGCTTTAAATCCCAAGTGATGAGATAATAAAAGAGTGCAAACATATTGCCTTTTTTTTATTCCGTTCATTTTGCGGATTGGTGATCTCGTACTGCGACCCCTCCATATGAAGAGACTGAAGAAACCAAGAGGCGGTAAGTAGAAGTGTACCCATGGTTTGAGAATAGCTTCATACTCGAACCACTTATCAAGTCTGTACTATGCTTATGCCTACACAAAGAAGTCAAGTCTATATAATTCCTACCCGATATAGGTATAAAAGTAATGTAAAGTTTTAGGAAGCAGAAAGCAATAATACGAGATAAACTCTGCATTTCTGCAACAGACAAGTAGACAATCACAATAGATTGCGAAAATCTTCATTGCTTTGAAAGAAAACTTCAAACACAATCATATTTTCACCACATTTCTTAACTCTAAAATTTCAAGATATATCGTGTCCGTCCTCTCAGCGGAACTATAAAATCAAACTGTTATCTACGAGTTTCAATCTGTAAAATGGACGGGAAAACCGAAAACGGGAAATAAGATGACGATAATGGAATGGTGAGGAGCTGGGATTAAATGTTTTTCTAACAATTTTGTAGATTTTCAGCAGCGAGTAGTAGGCACGTATGTGTGTATATGTAACTTTCACCACTTGGAGAATAAGAAAAAAAACTTATCATTTGTAGGTACAAGTTACCAGAAATATCCACACGGACAAGGAAAAGTTGGCCCTCTGAAAAACATGATAGTCAAATCAACTCGCTGACATTTCAATTTGTATAAAATAATGGATACGAAGTTGTAAGTCGCGGGGCGTCCGAGAGCCGCCATCGTGCATACAAAACGGAAAGACCCGAATGCTCCCGAATATTGCCGATAATCATGGGATTTGAGCTCTAGATGTGGCTTTAGATAGGGTATTGGAACGTGATATGTTCGTTTTGGAAAAAAAATGAGTTCATTTATACTCATGCGGCATTGGAAATCAAGGATAAATGAAGTAGCAGGTGGCTGTTATGTTAATTTGGGTTACTTCAAGTAACAATGCAGTTATGAATTTAGGCTTTGATGGGTTTTAAGACTTCTAGATAATATTGAATCTAATTATTATCAGAGTAACTATAAACTCGTAATTATCATATCTTCTGATGTTACCAGAAAGTTTTTATATTTTATGTTATATGTTATAGATGTTTCGAGAATCTCATTTTCTAAATTATAATATACCTATTTTAGCATTATTGTCATTAATACTCGCAGACATACTCTTTTTTAGCCGGAAGCTTATCTTAACTATTTCTACCCATAGAGCTGACGATTTTAAAGTCATAAATGAAAAATTGTAAGAATGCATAAGAGAATTGACACTTCCAATAAAATACTTTTCAATAATATATCCAAGTTACCGAAAATTCGTTTTCGCTGAACGATACGTCAGGTGAAGACCATGCATTGAATAAATTATACATTTTTACGTGAAAACATTTTTAATACATTCAGTTTTTATAGTTTTTTATGTGTTCATGTTCATGTGTTGTGTGTTCAATTTTGACATAATAAAAAGTAACATAATAAAACAGTTTGTACTTTTGCAGTAATTTATTGAACATAATTTTCATTTTTGTAACTAGTTTTTAATTAACTTAAGCTTGATGTTTTAATAACTTTAAATTAAACCGTTGAAAAACAAACTCAAAATTGCACACAGAGTTATATTAACGCTAACCTCATGAGGCGTTTTATAATAACAAATTAAATTTCTCTCACCCTGAATTACCTGACCTCAAAAAATGAATATGCGTCCACAGAGCCCTTCCAAGGTCTGCCAACGTTTATATTATCATTTATTAAAACCCTAACGTTCGCTCGGGTACCTGAAAGATGAAATTTTATAAGATTGGGAACGTAAATGCCTATGTTAGGGCTTAGCCTAACAGTATTTTAAATTTAAATTCGTAGGATTCTGAAACAGTTTTGTATTGAAGCTGTTTAATGTATATTTTACCTACTGTTTCTTATGTAACGATTATTGTTAATGACAAGAGAGTTTGGAGAGAACTACATTTTATTTTAACACATTTGAATAAAATATTCTTCTAAATCTATACTTATAATCTTCTTCTATACTCTATCTTCTATACTTATAATAAATCTGTAGAGAGGTCAATTCTGTACATGAAATATATTTCCAAAATAACTATCAGGGGGTGATTAGGGATCGATACTGATGCCAAAAATGCAATCAGTAAAATTTTTGTCTGTCTGTCTGTCTGTCTGTATAAACTCTATAGAAACAAAAACTACTCGACGGATTTTAACGAAACTTGGTACAATTATTTGTCATACTCCTGAGATGGTTATAGTATACTTTTCATCACGCTACAATCAATAGGAGCAGAGCAGTGAAGGGAAATGTTGTCATTTTGTCTAAACGCGCTAATCTCAGGAACCGCTGGTCCGATTTGAAAAATTCTTTCAGTGTTAGATAGTCCATTTATCGAGGAAGGCTATAGGCTATATATCATCATGCTAAGACTAATAGGAGCGGAGCACCACTATTCCACGCGGACGAAGTCGCTGGCAGAAGCTAGTTCTAAATATAAAAGTACAAAAAAGTATTCAAAAGAGTTTAGTTGCTCGACACCAACAATTATTAAAAATTAAATCTTCTACTTCATTTGTATAAGATGCTTTTAGTGATAAGACCGCCGACTTAATAGACTTACAAGCAAAAAGGTAGTCATTTTGTTTATATCTTCCTGTATAGTTGTTCTACTGGTATACAATTGAGAAAATTGTGTCCATATAATAAATTATATTTTATACTTTTCCTAAACGTTTTAGGCATTCTATAGTAATTATGTCTAGGTAGTCTATAGACGACCGGATTAAATACAGATTGTCGGTTATGTAACTGAAACGGGGTCTCTCTCGCTATCAGTCATGGAAAGCTTCTATCTTGTGTGCGTATGATGGGAACAGTTGATTTTACATAACAAAAAAATTATTCAGGTTATATATAGTTTGACAATTGATAACACACCACTTGATCGTTCCATAGCTCGCCTATGACGTCATTGGGACGACATGGATGTGACCTAACGATATTATGACCAAAGAGATCTGTACCTCCGACATATTGTATTAGACGCAGCACTAAGCATTAACACATAATCTAATCACTTCTTCACTCAAGTATAAAGATACGACCCATACGAACTTCAAAGGCATATACCTAGTTAATAGTTAAGTAGTTCCGACTTAGTTTTGCCACAAGAGGTTCGCTTTTTTCCGTCCAACAGTCGTTAAGTAACACTAAGCACTGAATAAGTATGTTTAAGTAGTTAAGTACAACTACACAACTACTGCCATCAAGAGAACAGTTTTAGGTGGCCATGTTAATTTGCAAAAATGTAGTGGTATTTCTTTTGTTTTCAAGGGCCAATTTGTGTTGGCCAAAAAGAGTAAAAGTATTAGTTTGACAGATTTAATTAAATTTACCCTTTTACACGTTGATTTTTTAAGTAGATGAGGCCAGTGTTTCCTATGCAAGTACCCACAAAATACACGATAGGAATTCAAATGTCGATTTCTCTTAAAGATTACATCCCTCTCGTCCACTAAAGACCACATGTCCAAGCTCCAGGCTTCTGAAAAAATCCTTACACATGTTATTCGATTCGAAATTCAACACAAATTATAATTGTTAGTCTTTAAAAAATCATAAACTACACTTAAAATTGCGTAACACACTGGGGCGGTGTCATCACTAAATGATCTTTTACAGATCTTTTACAGACCTTTTACAGACTAGTTTTGGATGGAATTCTAACAAATAATAAGAAAAGAAGTGACCACCACAAAACTGATTACCACTTAATTCCCTGCAATACACGTTTAATAGCTCCCAATGACCATGATTTATGCGGTAAGCTAATAAAAACAGCCTGATTTCCCCGGACTCTTCGCTTCGTTAGCGGCCTGTGTTGCAGCCGGCTTTCGTTTACGACCCATTGTCACCATAAATATACTGAGTTCCCTCTTAAGGAGGTCGTGTGAGGGTTACTAGGATCGTGATAACAGAATTTTGCTTGAAAATTAGGTTCATAGGTTTCGAAATAAAGCTGGCGTGTGATTGATAAGAAAGTAAGTTAGAGATGGCATATCAGATATCACTTGGCAAATAAATTTTAATCCTTGTTTTTTTTTAATAATTGCAAGGATAAAATAAGGTAAGTATTGGTCCTTAACTGCTACTGCTGTGACCAGTTAGTACGTATAAATCTGACTAATGTTATAAATGAGAAGGTGAGTTTGTTTGTTCTGCTTCCACTGTTAAATGGCCAATCGAATTTAGATGATATTTAGGTATGAAGGTAGATGGGACTATGGAGACTGTTATAGGCTACTTTTTAGCCGGGTGCATGAAAAATTTCCCTCACGACGCGGATGAAACTGCGGGAAAAAGCTAGTCCTACCTCCTACCAATATTATAAACGCAAAGTTTGTAAAAATGTTTTTTAAGAGTAACAAACATATTGTTACTCTTAAAAAACTACTACACGGATTTGGATGAAAATCATGATGTTTGTATATTGCTATTTGATTATATAGGACTTTGTTGTCTAGGGGTTTACTCTAACTCAACTAAAATGAAGATTTAAGTTTCATACGTTTCCTTATAGGTTTAGGGCGAAAGGTGCAAACAATTATTATATATGGATCGTATAGACAGAGATCGTATAGTATCGTATAGAGATCAGCACTTATCGCACCACAAAAAAGTTATGGTCTATTTTCGGTCTTTCCGAAGTTTCGGTGAGTTAAATTCGGCCCACTACTCTGGTGAGATAGTTGATCACCTACATAATATATTTAAGTATATAGTATAATAATTAAAAAAAAAATAATTAAAAAACAAGAACAAATTTAATATCTAATGAAAGTATGAAAATAAAAACTCATTAGTTTATTACAAGCCCACAACAATTGGACCTCCGGTTTTCAGCGAAGCCAGTCCCTAGTGAGCTATAATGGCTTAATACATACATATAATGCAGACTTATATTGTTCTAAATATATAATTTTTGAACCAGAATAATATGTTATGGAGATCTTTTTTATAAAGATCATCTGCAAAATACTTTATGGATTAATTTATAAATGTACTAGTTGTTTTCCACAGTTGCACCCGCATATTTAAGGAACAAACTTTGAAAGACACAAACTTCGCATTAATTAATTAATATAAGTAGGATAGTAATTGAGTAGTATTTACTTTTGAGCTTTAGCATGAAACATTGTTTTGTTGCCCTTCTCTGCTCGATTTCTTGACTTCTAAATCGACAAATATAACGAATTTTATTCATTTGCAATGAATGAATGATCCAAAAATTTCTTAAAACGAGTTAAATACTTGTATCTCAAAACAAATTTCCATATTACTATATTTAAAAATTTTATGTTTTTAGTTCCGTAAGTCAAAGTGCGGTGAAAGTCATTATTTTTCAGTTTGTTAAGTACCTACGTGTGAAAAAGGGCATGCTTGGTTCATTATAATTCTCTTTCAGGCCGTGCCATAAATATCGCGTGTTCAGAATAATGTTATTTCTGTGATTTTAGCAGGCGGTTTTTTTAGGACAGAACAATGAAGAAAAGAAGTAATAATTGAAAAAAAGAAGAAAAAACATAATATGTTATCATTTGTCTAGTGGTGGACCAAGACCTCTTCTATGTCACGCCAGTGAGCTCGATCATCAGCTTCCTTCAATACATTAATCCAAATAACAGCATGATTTTTCATAAGTCAGATTTATTAAAAGTATTTTGTATCTAGGTATACAAGGCCAACAAGGAAATTAAGAGTAAATTGTCTTACGCTAAAGATATTGGAGAAAGAAAAAAGTAATCGCCAAACCGTCCGTCATGTACAAGTGTTTTAAATTACTAATGGCAACTGAATCTATCAAATATAACAATTTTGTTACTTTTATCTAAGAGGAAAATTAAAAACACTCAATAAACAATCAACTAAGCGAGAATCATTTTCCAAGACCTTACAAAAAACAATATTCCAGTCAAACAAAGCAATGTTTATATTATTTTCTTTTCAAAGGTTGCACCGAAAGCCCGCAAAATTCCAAAGATTTTTATACCGCGATCAAAAGATGTTTGCCAACAAACAGTGTGGCTGACGAGTTCTGTCGCGAGGAATCCAATAAAGGAGTTCCTACGATTGGCTGACTCCACAAATTGGATTAATGGATTCTCTTCAGATGCAGCACTGACAACTGAATCGTTCTTGCTTAGGGGAAAGTTTTCAACTCAGTTTCGTTAGTTAGGATTGCCATTTAATTCGGATTGCGATGCCGTGTGTGCGTTTTTGTTGAAAGAGTTTTATTGGCAGAAAGTTTTCTGGCATTGTGAGTGTTGAAAGAGGTGCGTTCGTTTTTAATGCTTATTTTCCTTTTCTGTTTAATGGTGATTTTACTTGAATAATATAAAAGCATTGTTTTAAATCTGAAGATACAGTCGTTTAGGTTTTATTATAACCTTACTGTGTTTTAAGTTGTCTTTAAAGTCTTATCTAAAGTAGAGTCGATATATAGTTAAAGTATATAAATTTCATATGGTAGGCCAAATATTATTACAATCCTGGGTTTACACTGGTCCTAGGCTGATAAAGTGGACAGCTGGACATAAATTGAAGGTTTGATTAAAATAGGTCCCTAGACTGAGGCTGAAAGTCTAATAAAATTGTAGTAAATGGGCTGTGTAATAAATAGTTTATGTTAGTTAGCTAATAATACTGGTTTTCTACTTAAAGGTCGCCAAGGAAATCTCGTTTTTAGTGTTCGACAAGAAACTTTTATAGTTTTGCCATGTTTGTCTGGTTGTCTCTGTTCGTGGCATAGCTCAGAGGCTCTTAGTACTAGAAAGCAGTTATTTGATACAAAAATGCACATTGATCACTCCAATAAAGTGGTAAACAAAATGCTGAAAAAAATATGGTACTGCCTCCCCTACACGTAAAGTGTAAATAAATGTTTTTATTTTTTTGGTATGTACAAGAGTGCACGACCAATTAGTGACCTCTTGCGGAAATTCTGATTTTAGGCCTTTTTAGGTCTAATGTTTCTTTGTGTTGCGATGTCCTTGAAAGTCTAGCCTCATTATCAGCTTTGAAGGCACACAAACCCCCATTACCGTCCCAGCCATGTTACCACCATTATTTAACCCTTAAGGGTTCACAATAAACTCCGCTTTACCTCTATTCAATGTATGAAATTCAATTTACAACTTGATCGGTTTTATCAGCCACCGAACAGATTAAGGATTACGCCCATATTTTAATTACATGGGCATCGCATATTATCGTTAATAACTTGTGTATGTAAACAATTTTGGTTATTAATATTTACGGACATTGTTTACGGTTTTTACGGTCGAATACTAATGAGATTGGACAAAACCAAGAGTTTATATTCTCTAGCGCCTTCATTATTAATCTATTTATTTTTTCTAATATGTGATATTCCATATATTTTGTAATCGAGCCCACGTAATTAAATTTAGTACTTTTAATGAGCGACAGTAGATTATTAATACCTCTTTTACAAAATAACCTCCTTTTCTAGGGACAGGAAATCATCAAATGACTCCTGTCGACGTGGGCGGGGCTGGAGAGAGTTTCAGACTCTTACTGACTAAAACCCATCCATGTTCCTTCCTTAAAACTTCTTGTTCCTGGGCGCCGTTTCATTTTATAATAAAATCGATGCCTTTGCCAAAAGTGCAACTATCCTATGTATTTGATGATTCTGCTGTCTAAATAAAATTCTGACGCACGGCTTACACAAATTTAACTTCAAATTCAATGATATGAGGAACCAATCTTTTTCGCCCCAATTATGGAAAAAGTCTGATAGCTAAAGGCTTGATATCAAAACCAAATCCCAAAAGTGACCCACTATAAAATAAATGTGCTAAAATATCCACAATCGCGTTCGGATTTAAATTTCTCGAAAATATCTCTCCGTTGAGGAGAAAGTTTCTGGGGCGTCCAAAGTGGCGTTTTATCATACAACTTATGAATGGCACCGCGAGGAGCGTTTAGCGCTGATCTATGGCAACATTATAGCACGGCCCGATGGCTCGCTCGATTTCATATGCCAAGAACACAGTATGTGGCGGCTGCAAAAGATTGTCCATTTGCTATGGCTATATTTGAACTGGTGCAAGAGATTGGTTGAGACATTTATGTCTGTCTTATCCATAATAAGCATTATGTCTTTAATAACTGTGAAGAAGTGTAAAACAATTCGTTTAGAAAGAGGCGGTGCGTAGAGTATTTTCTTACCCTTTTGATCCATGTATAAGTTGCCCAATCATTGGGCCTTCTATCATCATCATCTGCCTAGCCTTTTCCCAACTATGTTGAGGTCGGCTTCCAGTCTAAACCGGATGCAGCTGAGTACCAGTGTTTTACATGGAGCGACTGCCTATCTGACCTCCTCAACCCAGTTACCGGGTAACACGGTACCCCTTGGTAAGACTGGTTGTCAGACTTTCTGGCTTCTGACTACCCGTAACGACTGTCAAAGATGTACAATTGACAACCGGGACCAACAGCTTAACGTGCTTTCCGAGGCACGGAGGAGTCTCGCATGACATAGATGGTCACCCATCCACGGACCGACCGCGCCAAGCGCAGCTTAACCTTTGAACGGTCGAACCGTGCGGCTGTTACTTAGCCACGAGCTCTTGGGTCTTAAATCATTGGGCCTTCTATAATCTTGTTTAATTTAATTTTGAGATGACCCCGGCGGGGGACACTGACCAAAACTTACTGTTGACTTTTCTTGGTATTGCCAGCTTTTTCTATTAATAATATCGTAATAAAATTGATTTTGAAATATCTTACAACAACATGAAATTATTTTTCTCATTCCAAATAAGATAACCTCAAGTTTCCAAAAAGAAAAACGAATATTCTGTCTCCCCATTCAAAACACATTTCTTTACAAATTCAAATACTCTCATCGTGGTTAGAATGAAGAAGTAACATTTTAAGTAGCAAAACCTAGATCTGTCGTCATTCGCAACCAGATACCGGGTTCTGATTCATATGAAACCGAGTGTTCAATTTCGCCATGTTGACTCCGCTGTTGACGAATGACGAATAGCGCTGTTTTTGAACTAAGAATATAAAATATTTTAAAAAAATGCCAGTTCCTACTGGTTTAAACGAGCCTGATCTGCTTTCGTGAAGCTAAATTTATCCTTGTAAGAATTTTATAGAGGTGGAATTCGAAGGATTCGTTATTTTTACAGAGTTTTTAAAAGCTAATGTTGAATAGTTTTTTGTTGAATATTTAACAAGTTGTCTTGAAAATGGAAGCGGAACACGGAATTCCGTATTTTGGAATAAATATTCCCCACTATGTATGTCAGAACAACCTCGTGGCTGAGTAACAGCCGCAAATCAAGATTAAGCTGCGCTTGGCGGTCAGTTCGTGGATGGGTGACCATCTATGTCTTACCAAGCGTCCTCCGTTCCTCTGTGCCTTTTAGCCGTTGTAGATCAACTAGGATGTCATTTGTATATCTTTGACAGTCATTACCGTTAAGTAGTCAGAAGCCAGAGAACTTGTTGTCCGTTGCAATAGGATCACTCAATTGCGTCAATGTTTAAATTTTTTTTAATCACAAATCTTAGTAACGATTCCGCACAATAAAATGAGATTCAATTCTTCTTTCTGCGTCACAAAAATGTGCAATGATACTGTTTTGTTTATTAAATCATAATAAGAATATTATTCAATTGCAACCTAAAGAAAGAATCTGCTTTCATATCCTCCAAGTGACGTGAAGTCTGGTGTTGTTATTGTATAAACATACGAATACATGGGATTCCCCGCGAATAAGACGCGTGCGCATGGTCGTGACCAACGCAGTCTTTATACGCCTTTCACGGTGAGCGCTTGTCAAGGTGGAAGGAAAAAAATATAAAAAAAAATAGTTCGTGTTTAAATAGTTCAGTTTATACGCAAAATGACTGCTTCACCATATGAGAAGTAAGTTTAATTGATGTATTTTTGTGAACCTTTGATTAAGCTGTTCAGTATCTTTTTGTATACTATACTTAGTTTTCCATAGTGTAGTCTAGGAAATATTTTAATATTTTTTTCAAATATTTCCTTTCATTGTGTAGAAATAAAGTAAATCATAAATCTAATTCACGCTATAAGTAAAGAGATTTTTCAGAGGACATTAATATTTTATACTAATCCACGAGTTTGTTTGTTCATTTGTTCGCTTTAACGCGCTAATCTATGGAGCTTTATTAGGTACCTGTCGAATAAAAAAAAATGTGTCTGTTTCATCACATATCAGTTAGAATGGATAAATGGAAGGGGGGATGTTGCTAGACCTCTTGAATCACCCATTGTCCATCCTTCCCTGGAACTGTTGCCAATAGTGTGTCCAGATGGTGTTTCTTAGATAGTTTGTTGGAGAAGGAGATTCTATTGTAGATCGCGTGAAACAGATATTAAGTGCAAAAAACTCAGTTAAATTCCGCAGATCTCTGTTAAGTAGCTTAGCTTTGACACTTTTGAACCAAAATCTTCAGGATAATTATCGACTATTATTATAATTTAGGTAGGTATGCTATAACACATCAACAAAAAATATGGGCAAGCGATACGATACGAAGCGATACGACAGGTGAAACCGCGGGTCATATGTCATATGCTAGTTAATTTTTCAATCGAAAAGTTTGCATTTTGGCTCCGTAATTAATAAATATTACAGATATAAGGTTAAGCAAGGCAAACACTGGGTAGACCAGCCGTGGTATGCTTGTTATTAAAAGTAGCAATAGGAGAAAGACAAACCATTCCAATGATTATATCTGAACATTTACGAATGTTTTGTGTTTGTACTACATAACAAAGCATAATGTTTTATTTACCCAGAAGCAATCAGTCATCGTAAAAATTGTAAACAACATTTTTGAAATATAGCTTGGTTTGTTTTGTAAACATACCTACTTCATCCGGTTAAAATGCATGAGCGGAACGTGATGGCAAGTCAATTTGCAATCTTAAAACATTTCAATGGAAAAAAAACATTTAGTCAGTACTTTGACCATCATCATCTTTCTGATCTTATCCCAAACTCAAGTCGGCTCAGCCTCTTCTTTTATTCCATACATCATCCTGCGTCTAGGCATTACTACTTGGATATCCAGTTTAATCACGTGATATACCTCTTCTATCTTTCTGTATATCGAAGACCGTAAAATAGAATCGTTACTCACTTAATTGGAATCATTGGAGAGGGGCCAAGTCTTATCACGCATTCAAAAGTAGCATTTACCATGGTCAAAATGACTCTTGACTGGATCTGGTACAATAGCGAAGTCTGACTTCACCAAGAGGTGCTGGTAAAAGATTTCTCAATTCAAGTATTCTATAAGCCTGCTTCGTGTCTTTCGTTAGATATTCAAGTTCAGTGAATATGATGTCTTTGCACTTTCTAAAATTCTTATTCTTCAATTCTAAATTAATATAACCAAGCAGTCATAGGCCTCAAAGTTCGTCGCAATGAATTGTGCAAAAATTTCTATTTCACACTGAAATACCTCTGTTTCGTTTTTTATTTACTTTTTATAACACTGTTATGCCGAAACGGTTATTTAGATTTTTTTTTTCGGTAACGTATCTATGAAAATACTTGAAACTATCGATTACTTGAATAAAACATAGCTATATATTTTTAATTCTCCTAACACACTGCGAATTTTAACAGTGCCTACCTAGTGTACCCTGAAATGTATAACATTGTCTGGTCTTTTTTCATGTTTTAGTTCTAGGTATATTTTTGCATTTGCCATTATGACCCAGTCAGTTATTTTCTTTAATACTGGTTATGCTGAAAAATAAATATCCTAAAATGCCATTTTTAATTTTATTGTAATCGTATAATTGTTTTTTTTAAGTTTATTCATGAATCTTCAGTATATCGAGCCTATCAGTTTTGTGTTCAAGGAATTATATCCTTAATTTTGTATCTGCAAAACTGTAAATTGTATTTTGAAGATTAGCTGTTTTCCACATGAAAATAGGAATTTTCTACCAGATTAAATTATTTAGCTGATGAGGTGATGAAATCGGCTATAAGTAATTGTCTTATTCTATTTTGTTACAGCATCTACTCAAAACAAGTTCAGTTTTGTTCTTTGTTTTCAAAATGCTGCTTTTGTATACCCTTGAAGACAGGGTGCTTTATACTTGGATATATTAGTTTGGTACGTATACTTTATAACTTTTTGCACAAAAGCAATTAATGAGTCGTAAGTTATTAAACAATGTCTTGTTTTTTTTTCCTTAACAACAAAAAACTTTTTACAAATACTTATTATAAAGAGTGGTGGTGGCCTAGTGGTTAAGGCACCTGCCTCTTGTGTACGAGTGTGTGGGTTCGAAACCTGGCAAGTACCAATGTGACTTTTCTGAAGTCATATGTACTTTCTAAGTGTATCTTAGACGTCACTGACTAACGGTGAAGGAAAACATCGTGAGGAAACCTGGACCTAAAATCGCCAATCCACCTTGAGCAAGCGTGGTGATTAATGCTCATGCCTTCTCTGTATGAGAAGAGGCCTGTGCCCAACAGTGGGACAATATATAGGCTGATGATGATGATTATAAAGAAAAACAATAATCTTAATCGTTGGTAATCATGTGTGTCAGTTTCACCCATTGTAAAGAATTGGATTGTATAATGTATTACTGTATTATGTATCAATGGATAATAATAAATTGAAATGTATAAAGAACTAAATTTTATTGCAATTAGAAATGTATTACATATTTGAATTATCTGTCAAAAACGTGAAAAGAATATAAAAACGGCCAGTAACAAAACATAGTTAGCCAGTATGTATAAAAGAGGTTTGTTGTTTTATACACCCATGCCTTATAAATCTTACTTTTAGGTGATGAAATATTTAAAAAGAATTAGCCGGGTCGCCAGTAAACCACCATTATTACCTACAGTGCCAGGTGCTCTTTAATTTTGTATAACATACATGGTTAACTGTCAACATGAATTTGCCCACGACATATTTGAGTAATATCGGAGAACAGGAAGTTGTACTTTAGTATTATAGCTCGTTGATGCTTATAGCATATTTTTTATACCTCTCGATTACACTATGTGAAAATTTTGTTGCTTATTTAGGACAGAACACTTAGATATTTTCTCTTACCAAAAATACAATGACACACTTGAGATGCTTTTTTCTCTTCCATTTATCCACTAATTGGTTTTTAATCTTTTAAGTAATTTTGTTTGTGTACCATCCCCCTGCTCCTATGGAACTGAAGAATTCGTAATATTTCTTCTTGATAACTTCTTGTTCCAAACTGCGCAGAAGATAGTGTTGGAGAAAAACATTCTAGTAGCTTGACGTGCAGCTTTGAAAGCTAAAATATTGTTAGTTACTAAACTAACAATATTTTAGCTTTCAAAGTGGTCAACATTAATATTTCAGAAGCCTGTTTTGTTGTTTTGGTTAGTTCTACTATGTCATCTATGCAAGGTATGTGAAACATTGCTCTTTTCACGGCTGCAGCTTCTTTTTCTTATAAATGTCTTCACTGCAAAGCATACGCAATAATGTGGTCATTAACGTTCGGGTGGAAAAGATGTTCCTTCTAAATGGGCATGATGAGCATAAGACAGACTGTATTTGGAGACTGGAAAAACTATTTAAAGTGAGTTTACGCTTTTAATATTTTTGACACTAAGCACTAGGATCTGTTCTGCGCTGAACGTCAGTGTCTTCTACTTTTGTGACGTCAGCCTTCCTTCTCCTCTTTTGAAGTCAAAATCAGGATTTTGATTTTGTTGGTTTACCATCCTCCTGCTCCTGTGGAACTGAAGAATTCGTAATATTTCTTCTTGATAACTTCTTGTTCCAAACTGCGCAGAAGATAGTGTTGTAGAAAAACATTCTAGTAGCTTGACGTGCAGTAGTAATTAACAATATTTTAGCTTTCAAAGTGGTTAACATTAATATTTTAGAAGCCTGTTTTGGTTAGTTCTATTATGTCGTCTATGGAAGGTATGTGAAACATTGCTCTCTTCACGGCTACAGCTACTTTTTCTTATAAATACCTTCACTGCGAAGCATACACAACCATGTGGTCATATTATCACAATATGGGTTTGCTGGCTGCGCAATATTGGATTGCCAAGTCGTTTAAGATTTATTTTTGGCTCCTCTAATAGCTCCCCCCAATTTCGCGTCGGCTATTCTCTTGACATACGTGTTTATTATGATTCGGCTCTGTGGTGTGATTGCGAGATTTGGAAGTTATCACCAACCAAGTTTTTGGAATTTGGCGTAAGCAATCGTAGCATGGTAGAGATCTGGGTAATGTGCGTGGTTTAGTTCTTGGTGAGAGTTTGCATCTTTCATTCTACTGAAAGGTCAGTCTGGAGTCAATAGACACAGTGGCTGCCCTGCTTGAACTAAGGTCCAAGAGCCTGGTCTAGTACTGCGGGAATCTCTAGAGCCCTGCAATGAGATTTGATAAACAAGTCCATATATTGCATTGCTTTGAGAGAGACAATTCCTACACTATCTTAACCCGTACCACACCGCTCTTTCTGCACCTGTTTTGGTCACTGAAAGTGCTTGCTCTACTATCTCAGTTCGGAGAGTCTCTTCCTATCACATCTGCCGCATTTAGCCACATTAAATTCATAGATACTAGTAGGCTTGCTTCGAAAACTTCCAACATATTGGAATCATTAAAGACTCAATTGCTCGTAAACTATTTATTAGGGCGCCAAACCAAAATGGTGAATGTCTTACGCTAGTCCGACTCGCACTTGATCGGTATTGTTTTGATTTTTCGTTACTTCTCGTACCTGAATATTTCATTGAAATACATAATTTGATTTTGGGGGGTATTCTTAACTCTTTTTGTGACTCTATACATATAAGAGCAGTGAATTCTGGGTCATTTTTTAATACCGTTTTTTTAATCACGTAGTCAATGAAGATATTCAGACAAGTCATAATTTTGGAGACCTTCATTTTTGAAAACAATCTGAAAGGCCTAAGTTTTTCTTTGATAAAGGACACCGTTGTATAGTCGTAGCCAGTAAACACGTAGAATGCTGGTGGCTTGTTCCACTAGCATGTGGTATTTGATATATACAATGGACTGCATTAAATATGAGTAGGTACAGTTCAGGTCTTTAAGTCCACAACGTATTAATATAAACAATATATTTAATCATAACTAATCTTTCCTCCACTCCAGATGCTTTCTTCAATGGTTTTTTTTTTTTGAGGTCAACTGTTCAGGGCTTGCATTATTATTAAGTACAACAAATCAGTTTCTCTTTTAATAACGTAAGTGAGGACGCTAAATATTTACTTAATGGTATTTTTGAACAAGGAATAGTTATTAAGAAAGAAGGATCTATGGCTGTTGCTATCTCAAATGCTTCTTGATTTGCCTTCTCAAATTCAACTTTCCTTGTTGTAGTATAATCTTCATTGGTTCTGTTATTTCTTGTTATATAACAAAAAACATTCCCTGATGTATTGTCCTTAGTTGACGCCATTACTGCCACATCTTTAATAAAAAGTAATTGCTCTTCAATAGGTTCTGAGAAAGGATTCCCTGGATCCATTATTTTATGGAAATGCTCTTTATTTTTGCTATGGACCATGTTTTTATATCTCAGTGTGGCTTCATGAACAGCTGGATTGTCTGGGACACAGATATTTATTCCTGCGACAGATAAGAATATTAATCAATGCCCCTACTATTTTTTATGTTCTATAGTCTTATTACATTATTTACTCCAACACAAATTCGGGTAAATGATGATTATAAATTACACTGTGTTTTTATTTTATAAATAGTTAAAGAGAAACTTACAGCGTTGTGGATATCTAACATTAATTCTTTAATCTAACAAAGCCTGTATGTGCGCTCGTTGCCGCATTAGACACTGGCATTCCAGTGTCATTTCTGAATTGATAATCTCCTGTTTTATAAAGTCGATTAAAAATGTTTCAACAGTTAAGACTGTGTCTTATCTCAGTTTTTCAACCTTTCTCCAAAAACATTCTCCCAACTCCAATGGTTACGTAGTTTGTTGGTTCATCTGGTTCACCTAACTTAAGGCTACCCGTGTCTCTCTATTGGATCCGTTCCCATTTTAATTTTACCTGCTTGCTTAAGTAGGACCTATTCTATGGAGTTTCGAAAAACGTAGCATCAAAGATGTGTAGTTTGGACTCGCTGAAACATGGAACTGTTACGACCTGATTATACACTCCTGAAAGAAGACCAGTTTGATTTGCTCACGACTGAGTAATATCGGAAAACAGAAAATTGTTCGCTAGTTGTATAGTTCGTTGAACGCTGCTGCTAAAAAACAGAATATAGGATAGAACACTTGAGATGCTTTTTCCTCATCTATCTGTCCACTAATTGTGAATTGATTTTTTATCGCTTATGTAATTTTGTTGGAGTGCAATCCCTCTGCTCCTATGGAACTGAAAAATTCTCAATATTTCTTCGTGTCAACTTCTTAAGATAGTGATAGGGAAAAACATTATTGTGGCTTGACGTGCAGTAGTAATCAACAATATTTCAGCGATTGAAGTGGTTAACATTGATATTTCAAAAGCTTTGTTTTCTTAAAATATTATTCTACTATTTTGTCTATGCAAGGTGGGAAATGGCTCTCTTTACGGCTGCAGCATACTTTTTCCTATAAATACCTTCACTGCAAAGCATACACAACCATACGGTCATCGAATCTAAACTGTAGACAATATAGGCTCTACGTTCGGGTGGAAAAGATGTTCCTTCTAAATGGGCATGATGAGCATAAGACAGACTGTATTTGGAGACTGGAAAACTGAACTCCATATGCTGCCTTTAATACTAGCATGGTATTACAACCCAAACATAATTCGTTTGCTTTTAAGGAATAGGCAGAGAACATATCCAAGTATGGCCCCATAGTTCCATATCAATTTGCCTTATCGTTTATGTACAGACCATGGAATTTTGAATATTTCTCTCCATCTGTATTCACAGATTAATTTTAGAAGACGTCTTCTAAAATTAATCTTGACGCCTTAATCTTTTAATCATGTTTGTCTCTACATATTTTATTTGGGGATACATGTTATTAAAATAATGCAAATAATATAGTTTCCCACCGTTTTTTAATTTTTTGCTTCATTAGAGATCTCATTGGAACCTTCATCATTGTCATTGGGATCAATTTTTATGGACTGGGATGTCTTTGGGATAAAAAGCCACATAAAGCAAATAGCCGTTCTTATCAACAATTGAAGCAATATAGTTTGCGGGTGGTGGACACTGGTGGTTAACCTGATAGGCTAAAAGCCTAAACTTCAGTGTTGAGCGAGGTAGTCATAAGGATTGAAACATAAGACATGGTATAGAACTTGCTTATAACCATTTATTTTTGCCCCACACAACGTAATATGAACATATATTTATAACACGAAGCACCTAGCGCATCTCGCTCACTCTAATTTAGAACAAGAGTATTAATTTACTTGTATGCAACTTCTGTTTGCGGCCATTTTTTTTCAGGTCACCCCTTTTTAGCGAAAATTAGATATTAATTTACAAAAACATAACTGTTCACACCTAGCAGCCGAGTGGCTTACGGCTGATTGTTAGATTTAACTTTTCTCACATCACCTTTTTATAATTACAATTAATTCAAGACTGTAGCAGTGATAATTTAGTATAATTAAGGGTTATTTCAAGTTATATTGCTATCAATCATGCATTTAAACATAACACTACAGAAATCAGTCTATGGATCTTAGACAAAGGTTGAAAAGAATTAGTGAAGCTGGCAATTAATTGTTTTTAATACTAGGTTTAACCTAGTATTAAAAACAATTACCAGAGAAACTGAGTCATCACATTGAGATATCTAAAGGATAATCTTCTTTTTTTACAGATTCTCAACTTCATCATTACCCTATTCTTCATTGGAACTCTAGCATTTCTGGCTGTTTATACCCACGGTTTCCGTTACATATATTTGAAACAGAACGATAATGGCGAAAAGGTACCGGATGAAGACTCCATGGATAGGTCCAAGTTGAATACGACTATAATAATAATAGTTTTGGTCGGATGCTTAAACATCGGCTGGTTTTTGATGAACATCGTTCTGCTTGTTGGTCTTCACAGGGTACGTGTATCAGTTTTCTATTATATTTTCTTTTTATTTCTAGATTTTTGTGATACACATTTTTATTGGTGCATCTTGGGGGGACATGCCCCATCCCAACGCTTTCTACTCTCTTTCGTGTGCGTGTCTTCAATGTTGCGCATCTGCCTAGTATCCTGTGTAGCATTTTTTTGGGTTTCAAACTAAAAATAGTACTACGACTACTGTTTGTATGTCTGCCCATCTGTCAGAGATGATTATTGCAGGAACTCATATTGCTATCGACTTGGAATTTCTAACAGTAATAAAAAATGATTGTCCACACGTATTGTGAATATTAAAGTAACAAAATAATATTGCTTTTATGGAAACAGTTGGGAGGTGTGGAATTAATGTGTGGCCAGCACATTAGTACTGTGTTTTTTGTTTTTTGTTATATCTTTGAGTTTTCGAATTAATATGTATAAAAAGACCTCCCCTCCACCCCTTATCTCAGAAGTTTGTAAAGCGTAAAATCTGAAATAATTGGGGTTGATAGATATTAACTTAAATATTATAGGAATAAAATTACGATTCTCACTATCACATTTTTTAAGTAATCAGCAATTTCCCTTTACAAACAAATTTAATTATGCGGTCGTAGAAAAACAACATAATTACGATTTTATTGCGTATAATATAAAATTTCTTCCTAAGGTCGAAGCCCTTAATGGTGGTTTTTTAAATAGTTATTTTACTTATTTTGTCATACCTAAATAAATAATACACAAGTTATATTAATTTACACATAATTCTACACTTCGACTTCACAAACATGTCTTTGTAAGGATTATATTATCATGTCAACACGGTGCAGTTTTATTTGAAAACAACAAGCAGTAGTCATGTTCAAATCAGTGATTACATTTAAGACAGACACAAACACAGTAGCCCCACTTAAGCCTTAGTTCAGTTAATAAAAGGACCAACAGCACATTTCGAACCCGTCGCACGACGCGGTGTGTTCAACATTATCTACGGCCACAATAAATGTACGTTTTATTTGACTTACTTGGCTGGCAAAATGCCAGTTTGTACAAAATTACGGATAGCTATTGCCAACTTGTTCCATGATTTTTTGGACAGGGCTTCCTTTGAAAATTTGAAAGAAACTCTTTGTTCTGTCATAGGTAAAGAAAAATAGATACTGATAATGACAGGTTGGAGAAACAGCCTTTTAGTAATTTATATATTCGTAAATGAAATAAATCTACTAACGAAAAACTTAGTATGACTAAATCGAATTATATTAGCAAATTAAGTTCAAGGTTTGCAGTTAGCACATCTTTACAGACCCAGCCAGACCCTTTGCTTTTCGTTCGTACATCCAAGCTCGTCTGCTGATCTACAAGATCAGAAATATATATGATATGAAATAGCAAACATGGATATCATGATTTGGGTCTCGAATAAATATTTTTATATTTGTAACTATTTAAGGAAAGTTTACGCTGTTGATATTTTCGACACTCTTACACACTAGAATTTATTCTGTGTAAGATGTTAGTGTTTTCTTCTCTTCTTTGAAGTCCCTGAGGGGTCATCTGCGTGATATGGAATAATCAAGTCCTCCGAGAGCTCCCCCTGGATTTACATTGGCCATTCTCCTGATATACTTGTCTATTAAGGTGTTCGCAGCCTGGTATAGTTGGGAGATTTGGAAGTTGTCACATGTCAGCTTCTGGTACTTACTTATGCAATTGCAGCGTAATATAAGTCTGGAAAGTGTGCGTGTCTTCCTTCTGCACCCGTTAGCACTGTTAGTGCTCGCTCTACTATCTCACTTCATAGAGAGTCTCTTTCTGTCACTGTTGGATTTGGTTCAAAGTCTGATGATTTCTTGACAACCAGTCTCCATAACTCTGTCCATCCCTTACCAGCCATAGCCGCCTTCCACCTTTTAAAATACGCGACGTAATTCTGGGATGTGATTAGTTTGGCTACAGTCATTAAACAAGTTAAGACCAAAGCAAGTATTCCTTGCTTGTCCTTCCGTCCTTGTCCACTTCCTCAGGGGTTTTTGTTACTACTGAAAGGTATCAGCGATGTGCGTGCGGTAACAATGTAGTCGGTGGTAAAAGGAGCCAGATAGCTAAGACCTACAGAAATCAGTAAATCTTCTGATTAGGTGGTTCTTCCATCTATTTGCTTTCCGCTTGCTGTATGACAAGCCTTTCAGTTGTTGATGTATGTAACGCTAGTGCTTTTCCCCTAAGGATGTGGGAGAAACTGGTATCGAGAAGGGCATGGTAATAAATGATGTTGGTAAGTGGCTTGGTGTGAGGTGGAGTTTTTTCATTTGACTTGTGCAATCTGGGAGAGCCACCACAAGTGGCATCGGTATGACGTAAATTACTTCAAAGATAGCGTTTGGCGTTAATATGTCTATGTAGAAAAGAATACACTTGGGTTTTAGTCAGAAAGAGTCTAACACTCTCTTGCTCCGTCCACAGCGAAGGGAATCATTTGATGATCTCCCATCCTAAATAAAGGGTAGCTTTACCATTTTGGTTCGGAACCCTAATAACGAGGATGGAAAAAGACTACGCGAACTAAGTTTTTGCTGAACAAACATATTTTTTTATAATTATAAATGATGATTTTAATGACTATTTTAAGGATAATATTTTTCAGAAACGACCTGGACATATCAAGCTGCATGTTTCTGTCGCTACCATTCGTTTACTGCTGTCTATTGTGGGAGTGTTGATGTATGGAGCTCACACAACTAACTCTATGTTAGTTTGTTGTACGGAGATTGGTAAGAAATTTAGATGCTTCTTGATAATCGTCAGATATTTCTTGATAAAGAAAACAGATTTGATGTTTGAGAACAACGAATTTATAATTTAAATAAGAATGTCTGTTCGGTTGTTAATTGAGGTGGACACAGTGAATCAAAACACAATTGAGTTTTTTTGTTATTAAAGCTATGTTTGTTATTTAGATATTTCTTTAACACTAATAAAAAACTATGATATTCATTTAACTAAAAACATTCTTTTAATAAACGCAACGCTATTTAATAGTATTAATTACTATCAATTCTAAAAAAGCAAATACCTGACTTTGACAGTTTTCACAAGATTCGTCGAAATTATTATTTGTTCTTATATTTGAAAAATAAAACTACAACTGTCATCGAAAGAAGAGGCAATAAAATCAAAATGCTTAAAAAAATGTCTATGTACTCGATGTTACATAACATTAACGTAGGTAATTAAATAGTTTTCATGTGTGCTGAAATAAGACCGAAACTTTGCACTTCTCGCCTCTTCTATAACGAGCTAACTTATAATTATTAACGTTCATTGTACTTGTTTTAAAACAAGAAATATAAATTTAGTGAGGAAAACTTTTTTTAACGTAAAATATAATCTAAGTTGCTATCGCTGTGCTTATAATATTATTATTATTGATATTATTTGAAGAGTTCCCTTGCTCCACAATCTCATTATCACAAATATTACCTACTATTGTAACCTTTTCAATATGCTGTTTATAACGTGATCAAGATTCCAGTATTTGAAAAGAATGGAGTCTCTTAGGCGTATTTATCTGCATCACTTTTCACAGCAGCAATACCTTAACTACTACTCACACTTAAAATAATAAATGGTTTTCGTTTCAGCTCTATCAGGATACTTCATTCTTCTCTACTATGTATATGCTGTACAACTAGAACGAGAACAGACACCTCCTGAAACCAGACCTGTTTCAGAAATCGTAGCAGATGTCATCTTCAATTATCCTCAAAATATTGACAAGATTTCTTTGACTCAGAAAGATAATAGTTTCTCAACCGCCTAAATAAATTTTACTGGAAAACCGCCATTTTGTTCACAGCGTACGGATTAGTTAATCAAATGATTCTAAGTGATCATCGTTCACGGCATATTTATAAGCAGAAGAAAACAAAAAAATTGAGCATTTAATTATTATTATTGTATCAAACTTTATGCGGGATGCCGATTTGACCAACTTCAGAACTTTTAAGGGAATGAGTATTGATCACATAAAAACACTCTGGGCTGATTCACCTCCTTAAATTCTGCAGGTAATAAATTGGCAACCTGTATACATCTGAATTATGTAGTAATATAATCATTGATTTGTTAAGTCTAGTTTGCCAAAGATTTTTTGCTAGGAGGTGCCATGCTCTAGAACCTTTTCGAGCAGGGGATCGCAAAATGACAAAACAATTATTATTTCCTTTGTAAAAACGAGGTAATAGACTGGTTGTAAATAGACTGGTTGTAAATAAGTTTTTCTCACTCCTACTGGTTCAATAGCTGCCAGTTATTTTTGTTTTAATTAAATTAAGGGTGTATGTTATTTCAAAGTAATATTATCGTATAATATTAATTTGCCTTGTTTTATTTTCTTTTTTGAATTCTCAATACGGTTTATTTACAGAAAGTATCACATCGAATAATTAAATGCATCAAATCAATTTATTTAGTAGTTTGCTTTGAGTCAGTCTCATGCGCAACTACCAGAAGATATGTGAGCAGGTGGGTAATTCCTATAGTTAGAAACTGTGGAAGCGACCCGGCTTCTAAAGCTAACTGGAATTGTGATGCCAAACGAGTGTGTGAACTCTGTAGCCATTTAAGCCAAAAGTTGTGCAGTCCATCCGGCCCCGGTGATTTCCAATTTGGCATTGGACAGACTGCACTGGCTACATGGGAGGAGGTGATGGTAACCTACACCACGCGCAGTACAGAATTGAGTTCGTATCGAAGAGATCTTCGCTGCTTTCAAAATAGCTTTCAAGCAGCGAATCCAAGGCACACACCAGCGCCCTATTTTTTTTTTTTTGCATAGGCAATCGAGGTAGACGCGGTCTAAATTCGATGCGGGTGGATGGAAATTCCCGGGTTGCATCCTTCATCCTCAATTGGTCGTTGCACTGGCTACTTACTGTAACAGCTCTATTATCATCATGCTCATCAATGCGGTTAGACCGCGGCGTGGCTCCACCCGTTGCTGGCGGTGGTGCCGCAGTCTGTGACGAAGATGAGATCATAAGTTTGCTCAGCACCTCTGAGCGCAGCCAATCAAACGCGGCGTCGTTCGTTGGATAACTCGCACCTGATCCTGATGAATTGGGATGAGACGTTGTCGGATGGCTCAAGTACCTGAAACAGAGACAGCATCCTATCACGGTACCCAGTGAGGTTGGTTTCCCCTCTGTGTAGACCCATAATATGCGCGCATGACGTTCTCATAAATTTTTTGAGTCCACTTCATGCGCTGCACAAAATCACCAAACTCTTCGGTGGCCGGGCTCTTCGTTGCCGACGCTCAGGTGTTGGCGACGTCGGTGGGGAAAAATACTCGTCACTCGAGCTCGATGCAACTGCAGCCGCCGGTGTCACTGGTGATCCGTGGTCCGGCAGCGGCGAGGCGGAGCTGAGCGACGACTCCAGGGAGTGGTGGGCGATCGCTACGTACTGCTGCTCTCGTCAACATCATCAGTCCATCAGTATTTTTGTATCTTCATCGTAAATATTTTTGCGAACATATGACATATGTCATAATGCGAAATTAGATTTTTTAATCTTCGTGAAATTCATTGTATTTTTTTATTTATTGTTTATTAGATCGTAATGGGAAATCAATTTAAATTTTTGGGGCCAGGTAAATTTTGATCATTTTTGAATGTAATTTAATATAATTTAAAAATAAGGATAAAACTGTTAACTGTTGACTTATCCTTGGTGTGTTGCCAGCTTTTATTTTATTTCTATTTATCGTTATGTACTTTAAAATATTAAAGTAAATACAAAACTTTTATTGTATTAATCATTCGTTTATTCCATTTAAATACATATTAATTACATTTTTAAATATTTTTATAAAAAAATATAAAATCAGGGATCCACCGATATCGGGAATAGTGTCGAATCTACCGGTGGTTAGGGCTCCAGAGACAGGAACCTCTTCACTATACGTGCCGTATTCAGGAGTACTGAACCTTCTGAATCAGGCCCTTAATCCAGCCGCCTAACGAGAGCCTCGCTATGATATTGGTCGAGGCTCTTGGCTATCAGTCCATTGGCATATGGCCCATTGGACTATCAGTACAATGACAGCAGAGTCCGCATTCCACATGTCCACAACCCCGTGTGCCAAGTACTTAATTTGTTTCTCTTTATTACTATTGAAAGGGATTTGTTTAACAAATATTGATTAAGTTCTTATTGCGATTTGTGTAAGATTGTGTCAATATTTGTTTGTATGTATGAGATGCCCAAATAAATTGGATGGTTAAATATTATAAAAAAAATGTAAGCCTTTAAACACAATTCGCCTGGCAATCTATCAAGCAGTCTGGGCGATAAAAGTAGACAAGTTAATCAGTCAAGCTCTTAAGTGCTACTAAAGGTAACGTATTCCCCAAATGGTTCCAGCGGTGGCTTACAAAAGTGCATGCACAAGAGTATGCCTTGAACCGGATGAAACCAGATGAAACCGCCTCGAAGGAGGCAACAAAACTGATTTAACTTTTGCCGTAATAGTTTCTGCGGCAGGCCCAGGTCGCCGATACGGGTATATTGGGATAGACGAGAATATTGCGATAAACGATAGTTGTTGTTTTGTGTCTTACATAGTTATATACATAAGTTCTAGAAACATCTTCAAAATACAACCATTTTATAGAATTAAAATAGCCGCGTGACAAACAACTAATTTCTAATATACAATCAGTCATTGAAGATATCTTCTTCTTATGTCCACCAGCTTTTCCAGACTCCGGGCTGTTCTGTTTTTTTTATTAAAAACCCCTAATGGCATTAACCCGTCCCGGGACTTGATTCTGAGACCCCAATCACAGCAAGCGATTGCAACTATTAAACCAATGAAGCAGTCAGTTGAAGACATAAAAGGTCAAGGAATTGATTTGGTAAATGATTACAATTCGATGGACTAATTTAATAACCACAGTTCGCGACTCTATTGAAAAAAACATTTTTATTTTGCCTCAAAATATTCCTATAACATCTCCACGGGGAAAAATACAAGGTAAAAAGATTAATCTCGATAAAAAACCCCTGTAACATCGTGACATCGGCATAGTCCCGTGGTGCATTCTCTCCGGAATACGAACTGTTGCAACAAAGATTGTAACAACTTCCTACAACTTTACAGCTTAATCTGTCTTAAGTGACTTTGATCGATAACATAGTTCGTACATTAACATAAGTATTAAGATTTGTTGTTTCATTCAGCTTTAGGCTGTTTGCTGAAAATAATATTTATTGTGAAGGTTGCCGGTAAATAAAACCTAAAAGTATTTTATTCCTTTGAACTGCATATCCTTACTGATATTATAAATCCGAAAGTAACTGTCTGTCTATTACGCTTTCCCGACAAAATGACGGAACCGATTGAGATGAAATTTTATAAGGAGATAGCTTGAACCCTGGGTAAGTATATAAGTAACATAAGTTTTAATTGTATGCGTAAAGTTATGCGCAGTTCCCCCAGAATACTGGTGAAACAGCAGGAAATACGTAGTTAAAAATAATGAATTAAACAGTCTTAATAGTTTCCTGGCGTGCATGTGAACGTCGAACTGTTGTGACAATGCTTAGGGAGCCTTATGTTCAGCAGTAGACATCTTCAGCTGTAATTATGATGCTTTAATGCATGTTAAGTAATCTTTTCTTTGCTTTTAACTCTCTTCCAGTAGAAAAACTAGTGGTTGCAAGCGCGACAACCGAATACGAGGACATTGATTTGCAACAAAGTCTGTACCTACAATAGACGTCTGAACCCTTTGAAGAAAATGGGGTGATGTTATGTTATGTAGATTCTTCAAGTTTAGTATTGAAACTCACTGAATTGACCCAAAATCATGTCACTGGAATTGTCTACAATTTTAATCTACCAAAAATGTATCGTATAACATAATACACGTCGTACATTATTAAGCCCTATTCTGACATATTTGTAATAAAGCGGCTTTATGATACCTCGATAATCCCGCTGTATAAGTTGACGAAGGACGATGCCAGCCCAACCGTGGGAATGTTAGCTTAAACCCCGTTTGGATGCTTGACCTCGTTTTATTTTATTCCTGTATCTATTTTCATGAGTATTGATAATATATAAGGTTTATGTATTATAATGAATAATGCTCATACCTTCTCTGTATGAGAAGAGGCCTGTGCCCAGCAGTGGGACAATATATAGGCTGATGATGATGATGATGATGTATTATAATAATACTGATTAATTATGTTACTTTTACACTCAGTTACACCAAAAAAATAATATAATGTTACTTATACGTGAAACGGAAGAACTGTCATTCAAGATCTGTTTAAAATTAAGGGTAAAATTGAATAATTTTGCAATTATTTCATGTTTTTCGTCTGGAATGTTTCTTCTTCTTCTTCTTCTCTTTCGTATAGCTCTTGGCAGAGCGTCGTGGTCACTTTGAGACGTCCACCTCGTCGGTAGTGGCAGACACAGCTCTCTGTACGATTTCCCGCCATCTCTCTCTGTTATTCTGGAATGTTTACTCAGTTATTATATCTATATATGTATGGTTTATGTAAATATGGTAAAAACTATATAACTTGGTGCTTTTAGCAATGCAACTATAAAATATCATATTGAAATCGCAAAATAGCATCTCCATGTATCGTAGAAAAATGAAAACCTACAAATGATTCATTGTTTCGTGGTGGGTACGTATGCTCTTATTGTTTCAATGTAATTGAGTAGGCAAGGCGAAGTTCCCCGGGCTCATTTCGTGGCCCCATTGTTAAGGCCGCGGTCAGATCGCCGAGCTATTGTTGAAAAATGCGCCCCTTTTTTGCTTAAAAACGGCGCACGCTGTCGCGTAGAATAACTAAAGGAATGCAATCATTAAAGCTGTTTTTTTGCTTTGAGTAAACTTTAACGCTGAGTGTAAATGGAAGAATAAAATCAGCTATCTTATGCAAGCTTTCTGAAGACAAGAAAATTGTTCAGTTGTCTTGTTTAATTTTTTTCAGACAGCAAATGATAAAACCGTTTGTTATAAAATCTTTATCTTGAATACGTTTAGGTATCCTTATTACATTGAGTCTATAAATCACAATAAGAAAATATATTGTGTAACTTTAAAGAAAAATAAGTTTTTATGCTAAAATGCAAGTGCCTATCTCGTTTGTTTGTTACGCTTATGTGGCTAAACTGATTTCTATGTAATTTGGTACGGTATGGTATATTTATATAAATGCTTGCAATTTATGTAAGCTTTTTATTCGGGTCCTTGCATTAGCCCCTCAGGACTTGGATGAGACCGCCGAAAACAGGCGGTTTATAATATTATGATTACATATTGTTTTGGGATCTTGCCTGAAAAGTACGATAATGCAATACGAATCAGTTTAAAAGCTCGCAACAAAGTTCAGATACCATAGTTTAATGGTGAACATAAACTTTCTATTTTTATTACACATAAAGACACCGTGACAATTGCAGTATGAAATGTTTCACCGATGTTGTATTCATTGTGGCTAAGTAACAGCTGCATGGGTTGATCGATCAAAGGCGCGGTCGGTCCGCGGATGGGTGACTATCTTTGTCATAGCGAGACTTACGTGCCTCGGCGAGCACGTTCGTAAATCTTTATAGTTAGAAGCCCAAAAATCTGACAACCCGTCATACCAAGGGGTATCGTGTTACCCAGTAACTGGGTTATGGAGGTCCATATAAAATACTGGTACTCCACTTTATCCGATTAGACTAGAAGTTGACCCCAATATAGTTGGGAAAAGGCTAGGCAGATGATAATGAAACATTTAATTTGCATGTATGTAATTTCTGAATTCGAAATTTTATAGCCGATTTGCTATGAACGCGATTTTTTATGGAATATTACCTACCTAGGTAGGTCTACCTAACCTACTCGCTTCTCACGTAATATTACTTATTTAAATTAAATTAAATATTGTATTTATATCATTAGATAACACAATTAATGGCTTTGATTATATTTTAAATATTATTTTTTTTCTAAAATCAGTTACGTTAACTTTATGATTACACTAGTGCGTTCGTAGATAAAGTTCTGCACTTTGCATGAATTAAGCTTTATTTAGAAAAATAGTTTCCGATCACATAGAAATACTGTAAGTAATGAATTGTAATGAAAAAGCAAAATAGCGAGTTAACAGGTACTTAGGGCGTCTAGAGCAGTAAATGTTCAACGCTTGCTATGACTCAGTAAATCTTCTCGACATCTCTGTAACCGTCGACTTAAAGATTCAAGTATAGTTCAGGAGCTTAACTTACAAGGTAGGAAATAAACTACGAAAAACAATTTGCCTTTTATTTATTTTTAATCATTATTTTTTTTATTATATTTACAAAAAAATGTGTCCCATTGGTAACAAGACAGGGTCGAAGCTACCTGACCGCGGTCTAGAGCTAGGGCTCTAGAGAAAGGAACCTCCTGATGATACGCTCAGTGCCTAGGAGTACTGCTTTCTGCAACAAGCCCGTGATCCAACTGCCTAACGAGAGCCTTTTTAGGTGTTGGTTGAGGCTCTTAGCTATTAATCCATTTGCCGAAACTACGTGCCACATGTCGACAACTTCGTGTGGTAACTCAAGATTCTTAAGTTCTTTATCTTTTTCAGCCTTCACAAAATTCTCGCCATGTGGCACAGTGATATCAACAATCAAATAACAATTATTAATATTTTTTGCGGTTTATATTTTCCTTGTTTTTGAAGTTGTCATATGTAAAATATGTCATTCTCTCTTTATGACATAAATAGTTTCTAGGTCTATCCAGCAAAAACTGCAATAAATATGATATGAAGATCGGGATAAATTATAACAATTCCATTTATTAGTTCTTGTATCTTCAATTTGATTTAATGAAATGAAAATTACGTAAATTTCAAAATCATCAATTTTAAAGTTTCTTAAGCTTCCAGTCTATATAACTTATATTATCTGCATTATTACTATCACACCAATGCATTGATTAGGTACATAAGAAATATTAAAAGTATGCTTAATTATTAAAATCATGTTTTGTGATATTCGTACAAGTATAAATTATAAGAAGTTTGGTACAACTGGCCATTATTGTATTAATCAGTACGTTTATTGTTTAAGTTGTTTTATTCAGACTTTCGTTACGTTTGAAGAATAGTCGATTCCTGAAAACTTACAGTCAGAGGTCAAACAACAGATCTATTTCCAGGGTTTGACCTTGGGACTTAATTATAGTCGTTGCGATACAAACTCTGATCGGAAATTGGATACGCCTTAATTGGATAAATAAATTCGTTGAAACTATAGGATATTCTGGGTATCAACACCATTTCGTAGTAAGTTGCAAAATCATATTAGCAATTGCATTATTTAACGTCATCCTTACACCGTTGCACAATTTATGTCCTAGTCCAAAAATATTTATTGATAGAAATACTCTCCTGTCGATGCCCTTAACTCTGAAAGCGTAACAGACAAATGAGTAATAAAAAATACATTTATATACTTATATACCGGTCAAAATCGAATAATAAAAGACAAGGTTTCCAAAAAATTATATTCTTTCAAATATTTGCTCAACCACTTTTGTAGGTACCTACGAAAACACATCTTTTTATTACTTATTTTCAGGCTTATAGTATGGCGCAGAACGGATTCGATTTCTCGGTCTGCCGAAGCAAATATTTAATTTATTCCCTTCAAACTGTCCGTGTCTGTACTCACAGGTCTATTGTACGTGACATTACACAGCATTTTATTTACTAGGCATCCGTTAAATTGGTTCCAGACACGTTTATGTAAGTAGGTACTTGATGTCCTAAATCTGAAGAAAATCATTGTGTCTAAATTTGATGTTAAGGGAATTGTTTATATTGCGAGAGCTACATTTATGTCAACTTTAATTATTGTATTAATTTATCGATGGACTTCTAAATTGTACCTTACAAGAAGTCTAGTGACCTGTGTTAAAACATTTATTTATAATTTGTATATAATTATGTAGTTGACGCCGATTTGAATTTGAAGTTCTGAAATAAAATCAGATGATAAATGGTTGAATTTAAATGTATCCTTTAATTCAAAGACCACTTTGTGATTTGACTTAATCACGGCATCTAATTCTGCATCAACAGCTATACAATATTACTACAAAGTAAAATAATCCTTCTATCTTTACGATTAAGAGCTCCTTAAAGAACGATTTATACATAAAGCAAAAAAAAATTAACGACGCCACAAATCATGGTCAGTCCTTACATAATAAAACAAACCTATTTATCTGGAAAACCTCTGTACCTCAAATAAGAGTGGCCATAATAAAAATTTATAGGCAATTTGTGGGGTGAAATACAGCTACCTTACTCCCGTCTTTGTTTGGATAATGAAAGTTTTCGGAGCCAAGTACAAAGACAGAATAAGGTAAGCGTGGGATGCCGGAATTGCTGAGGCTTCTTTAAGCCTGATTGTACTTGCTTTTGGAGTAGGCAGAGAACTTGAATTCAGGTGTTTTTTTTGCGTATCCAAACCACAGTGTGGATATCCATATGTTCCTCCGAATTAGAACTAAAATTTGCCCAAATTAAAGTCGTGTAAGATCTGTAAGTAATAAACTGCACCAAAATATACATTTCTCATCTACTTAATTTTATCCAAACTAGTAGAATTGAACAAATCAATGCCTTAACAAATACAAATTATTTCAGTGAATTTTATACTAAAACTCGTGACTATGTATTTCAGAATAAAACCCTCGCAAGTTGTACAAATAAGCCTTAAGCTCTCAAGCTGTAGCTAGCCGGGGGTAAGGCTTACAGCTCGCCAATAGTATCTACACAAGTATTGTCAACTCGTAAGCTGATCCCATCAAGCCTATTCTGGTGACCCAGTTCGCTCAATTGACCCCAACATTTCAACGTGGCGATACGGTTGATTTTCGCATAGCAATGCACATTTTCAAAATTGAAATGTGGCCAGCTCGCCTTTCATGTACATATCACGTATTTAGTATGTATGTCAGTAAAATGTTATTAAAGTAGTCCCTGTCCCTGCAAATATCACCCAGTAAAGAAATTTATTATTCAAACGTCGGTGCCACCATGTCATAAACGATAAAGATTGACCAAACTGAAGCAAAACATCTAAAAGTTCAATATTTACCACCAGCTTCTGTCTAAGGCATCGTACTAAGGCATAATGTAGTTTTTCTATTAATACAAAAAACTTGGAACCAATTCAGTAATCCAAACATTTACCCAATATTACATACACACTTCAGCTTTCCTCCTCTATGGGAGAGGCCTAGGCCTAGTAGAGTAGTAATAGACTGTGTCAGTAGACTGACACAAGCTGATGACGGACATATAAACTTGCAAACATTTTATAATCTTATATACTATATATAAAACGTCTTTATAATATTCGTATAGATGCTATCGGATGCAAAATCTATTTTTTATATTTTCTTGCATTCTAACGAGTAAAATGAAAATCCATTTGCCTTGCCTCAAAATACTTATTTCTTTTAATTTATGCCCTGCGAAAAAACTGCCTTTTCCTCGGAAACTCTTATGTTTGCATAATCGTCATGTCATCTAAACTGTCTCACAGACCTAAACTGGCATTGTATTAATCGCATCAGTATTTTTTGGATCCTCCCAAACATTGGAATGCTTGTACACCTATCTTGATACTCCATCCACTATCAACAGATCCACTATCTTATTTTCTGATTCTAACGACCAATATTCCAAGAACAACATATTCAAAACTTTGTTTTTAGTTTTTACTTTAATCATATAAATATATCTTCTATAATAACGATCCGGATCATTCTCTTCACTCTCAAAATTATGTAAACAGCTTAATATGCACATTCTTCAAGGAGAGGATTTATTTTCTCTGCGATTGCTATGACAACCAGTTTTTCCCCTTGCATTCAGGATTATTTCATTTAGATTCCCATGTTCAGCCATTTTAATCTATATCTTCCGGGCTACGCGGGGTTGTTTGTTCATCCTTTTTGAAAAGTTTGCTTTGGATTTTAAGGGTTTCTTCAGCTTTATTTGCTTTTATTCTGAATTGGTGTGTTTATATTGCTTTTTTTTTATTTAAAATAATGTTAAGATAACCTACTTATATATTTACTTAACATATTTTTGCATAAAATTCTTGAAAAAAAAAAGTTCAGAGAATGAAAATATACGGAGCATTATTTCCGAATAAACGAGCTTTTCGTATTCGAAAAAAAAATGATTGAAATTAATAGGATTATAACTGAATATTTATTTATTCATATATTATATGAATAAATATCCAGGATATTCCTCTGAGAGCAAAACACATTTTATTAAATAAATTTATTAGTTTTCATATGTGATTTAAAGTCTTTGCTTAAAACCTAAGCTTTGCTATAGGTAAATACATCAGTTTCGCCACAAACCTGCATCTTCCAACTGTAACAATCTCTATTCTATTTTCTCTATAACAGATGGCGTTGCTGTTCTCAGAACATTGAACAAGTTTTGGATCTTATTATGTCGCGCCATTGAGCCCGAACTTCGGCTTTGCACATCCAATTTCTGTCCCAACTCCTCTCACCACACCATCAAGATAAGTTTCAAGTTTGAGCAGGTTTATAAATGAGTATAAAATACTGAATCTGTTATACCCTGTAGAGTTGAGCAGGTGACTTTGGTCAACGAAATACTTCATTAAGACATTCTCCTGCGAATCTCTTTAATCTCTTGGTGAGTGGTTATGAAATACGTACTTGTGAGTGTGAGAAATCTAATTTCATTGCAACAGCAAATATTGCAAGGAAATGTCGTCTTATTTTTGGCAATGTTAAACTCTCAACTTAATCACCTAAGAGACACTAAACCCAACAATTTATGATTTTTTTATGTATTATTTTCAAACGTCTTCAAATTCAATTCTCGTAAAATACATTCACATACACATTATTTAAACAAAAGAAGATACACATTTTTTTTTATGCTATGTTATAATTTACAACTTATCTACAAAATGGGGAGTTTATATCTGCGAGTTTTTAAGGACAGTCCGATCTGTTTAACGATCTCGTGATAGCAGTTCCAGTGAACACTGCGAACAATTTGGTGCATTTGAATTAGAAAGCAGGTAAATTTACCTTAGGTAACAGGCAACTGACGCTTTTCGCTACTCGTGTGTCGGTGGAGCGTTGACAAAATGCGTTTATGTGTTACTAGAATTAATTTGTGTCCACTTTTAAATTAAATCATTTATTTCAATGAAATCATTTATTTCAATGAATGGTGAGTTGGCCAGAAAGTGGCAGTAATTTGCCCGGTTCCTTTTTTTAACCGACCGACCTTTACCCAGCAGTGGGACAAAGAGGTTATTGTTAAAGCCAAATTGTTGTATCAATTTTATCTGCCTGTACTGTATAAAAAAAAATATTTTTGTGCTTTAAGCCAGCCGAAAGTCACGAAGGTGATTCAAAAAGACAAAATAATTTTGGGAATAAATTTCCTGCTCGCTTTATAAGAACAGCTTTTAGAATTATATCAGTCAGTATTAACAGAAAATAAAGTTAAAAACACGACGACAATATTAACTGAAGCACATACGAGTTTTCAGAAGTAACGTTATAAAAGTAAATGCAGTAAATGCTCAAGAATCTCCTTGTATTTTCCTCTTAAAGACATTTCGCAATATTCAAATGAAGGCAAATCCTTTAATGTAGCTCAATTCGATGTTTTCTTTAATCTTATAGGATTGTTTGATATTATTTCAGATATCATTTATAAGGCCGACTTTCTACCAAAGTTTCATCTCCAGATTCATTGTTTGGGAAAGCTTAGAGGACTAATAAACAGACATTCATTTCTGATTATTTAGAAGGTAGTAGATAAATAACCAATGAAGAACTTCTTGAATCGTTGTAATTTTGCAACAAGACTGGTACGGTACTTTGCAACAATTGTATAACCCAACTATTTAATTATCCTCCCAAGACGTGAATGTTCAATCAAAACTTTATCTCGGCACAGGTGTCATAAGTTGGGCAGTTACTAACTTTGCTCGTTTGCTTACACTATGGTCATCATGACACTGTGTAGGGACTTATAATCTTGTTATGGCACTTAATTACTGTTTTGGGATCTTTGGTGGGGTATGTCTTAAAACACTATAGCTAACGTAAACGGTGGGGTGCTTCAGGTGTTGAAGGAATAGTATTGACACTTTATAGGTATACTAGCTGTCTTGCTGGTCAAGTGGACCTTGAGCTTGAGATCTTGGGTAGCCTTGGATCTTATCTTATACTCAAAACGGATAGTTTTATTTATTATAGCTAAATAGGAACCCGATGTATCGAATTTTGCATTTAGATGGCAATATTATTATTTTTTAGGATAGAAATTATAATAATAATGGACCACTGTGGGCAGAGCGGGAGGGATTGTCAGACTTTTACTGACTAAAAAACCATTCGTGTTCCTAAATTGCCTTGTGCGTTCCAGGACCTCGGTGACTCATTCGAACAATCCGGCAGCCCAGGCAATTCTGTCCAACCCTTCGAGGAAAATGACATTTTACAAATATTAAGTTATTTAGTAGGTAACTAGGTATCTCTATATCGATCCAAAGTAAACAATGAAAATACAAATTTCATACCATGCTTTAGTACCCGGAACGGTTTTAAATATATTCATTTTATTCACACACTTGCATGTTGCTGCTTGTTTTAGCGAATAAAAATGCTGCATTTTATAAAAAATCATTTTATTTTTACTTGTGCTTTATTTTATATCCTTCTACTGTTTCAGTAGACTTCAGTAGGTACATTTTCAGTTATTTGTTTGGCAAAATTATATTGAAATAAGCTAGACATGTATTAATTATTTTTCGTTCATAAATCGAATTAAATTATTTGGAAAAATCTTTTATGAATGTTATGTAATCATTTACCCGGATAAAAAATATTATGTCCTTACCCAGATTTTAACATATCTCAACAGCAAATTATATCTATATATTATGTTCATAAGTTCACAATCTGGTTAATAACATATCGACTAAGCCTCACACAACCTAAGTAGCGGTTTAACCGAAAATGTAACAAACAGAGTTACTTTCAAACTTAAAATATAAGTAAGGATCAGTGTTCCTCATCAACTGAAAAATTGCGGTTCATAATTTAGGAATGCAAAACATTTCAAATTCGGCACCCCTTGCTCCGAGGATGACGAAGCAATAACGAACACAGCTACACGACACTGCACTTACCTTCATCATTCCATTTTCTCCTAGAATAATATTAAAATACTAGCTGTGCCCGTGGCTTCATCCACCCCTGCGTCGCATCGCCCGCCCGCTATTAACTTCGTTTTTGCTTAGCGTTAATTCTCACTTTTTTCTATTTACTCGTTAGGATTATAGCGTAACATTAAATATGGCGATATTTCATAATAATTTGAAACCTCAAAGTACAGAGATATAGAGGCAAGGAATAGAATATTTCCAACACGCCCTGTAGTTTCAGAGATAAACCGGGTTCAACAAACAAAAATCAATCTCTTCAGTTATTAGTACAGATATAATGTAAAAGTACCTATTACTCAAGCATCGTGCAGAGAAAGTTGTTTATAAATTGCTTTCGGTCTAGTTACTGCATTGAAACCTGAAATACAGACGTAAGTATGAAAAACATAAGATGACATTTCTGTACCCGCTTCTTAATAATCGCAGTCACAATGATAACGGCTGGATTTCTTAAATTTGCACTTGTCAAAGTAAATGTTTGTGGTGCTCAAATAGCTAGAATTGTACTTCTTGTATTTCTTGAGCAGCTTTAAAGACAGAAGAAACACAAAAGTATTGCCGCGGGCGGCTGTCGGGAATCGTTGCAACTACACTGCGCTACACAATCTGACATCGAACGCTCGCTTGCTCTCCCCACAAAATACAACCTTTAAAGCTACTTACTGCTTTTGACTTTTGTATGCTGATGTTTTAACAATATTAATATCATTCTCCGAAAATCTGCGGGATGCAAATAAAATACGAATAACTTTCACAATCATTACGGTCTTGTTTTTGCCATATAAAATCTACATTATGAAAAACTCAATTTTTAATAATCTGAGGCAAAACTGTTTCAATATTTATCTCTTATCGATCTAATTTATTTATATTAGGCTTTGTCCTGACTTTGTGACTGATGGATCAACGTGCAGCATCGTAGAAAAGTGATATTTGGAGGATGTGTTTATTATATATTATGAAAAAGTGACAAAGTTTGTATGGGAAAACTAAATTGATGTCAGAAAAGTAAAAAAAAAACTTGTTATTACAATTCAATAAACCAAAATAAATTTGCTAAAAACGAGCAATTCCAAATCCAAGCTCACTTACCTAGCTTACCATCATTTCAATATATAAAAAACTAGTAAAACATTTTCTGGAAAACAAAACAATTGTGAGCATAAGATAAAGAATTCGTTTGCTCAGTAAAACGTACTGTATTCACATAGCGACTTAATAAAATGAGAAGTGTACACTTTTTTATTCGAAGCGCTTCGAATAAAATGAGAGGTGTACAAGGTTTTATTTGAAACGTTTCGCTACTCAGTGTAAATGCAGATATTCACGGGTTGGTGACCTTTGTAGTGCAATAACATCCCTCAGGTAAATTAAAGAAGTGTAATTTAGAACAAAACTTCACTATTTTCAAGCTCATTACCCAACTTCATATTTAGTCACCATAGTCGTTGAAATCCGTGACATAAATCTATACATATAAAATGCATTGTCTTGAATGACTGACTGAGCCTAAACCGCTATTCGTAGAGATGACGTAGGCATCCGTTAAGAAAGGATTTTCCAAAATTTTACCCCTAAGGAGGTGAAAAGGGGGGCAAAGTTTGTATGAAACTCTGCCATTTCTAATTTGAATTCATATAGCGCACGCGGGCGAAGCCGCTGGCTGAAAGCTACTACCAGATAAATAAATAAAGTACGCTATAATTATAAGCCCTTATTACAAAGAGCACGATTTGAAATAATTTGTGTCTCACAAATATCAAAATTGGCCTTCAAATTATTCATAATTACACTCCTAGAATTTTTAATTATCAAGCATGTTAGCTTGACGTTCAGCATTTCTATAATGTGTTTATGAAGCAGAAGGTTGCGTGTTCAAATTACATCGGAGTCAATAAAGTATTGCAAATGTAGAAGGTAAATAATTTCTACAATTATTAGATTAATGAAAATACTGAAAAAAAAATAAGTCATTTTACAAAACTCATTTAACAGTAAATGCCATCAAATTAAATAAAATATTTTTTCTTTAAAATATAACTTACTCTCAATGTTAAAGTTGTTTTTTTTCAACAGATAAGTAAAAATCTCACCATATACACGCTCACAAACTAACTACTCTTTATTAATAGGTTGTAAAATGATGGAAAATTATAGGTGCCAAAACTCAATTATTGAGAATTTTGCAACATAAGATTTTCTGCCTTAACTTTATAGCGGTGGTGTTTAGAAAATATCGTTTCCACGAACCTGTAACGTTGTGGGTCTTTGTTTTTCTGCTTCTATTTTATTAAACACCCTTTTAAATATTTTAAAACAACAAAATGTGCATTTCTCGCAGACAGTGTTCTTAATGTTTTATCTATTGTTATTATTTAGTTACCTATGACGGGACTGCCTCTCGTCTCGTCTATTGATCGCATAACGCGACTGCTGTAAACGTGGTCTCGGGTTCAATTCCCGGGTCGAGCCAAAATCGGTTTGTGGATTTTGGAAAATCTCACAAAAAACAGCTCGGAGTCAGGAAGTTGGTGGTTTTATACCCCTGTGCCTGGGAAGGCACTAAGCCGTCGTCCTGGTTTGCTATCTTGATAGCAGTTGTTGTAATAATTCCATGGAGGCCGTCAGGCGGATTAGAGAAAACTCTAACTAAACTCTAAACTCTCCTGCAGCCAACGAGGCAGTCAATTTTTGTTTGTTACGCTTTCACGGTAAAACGACTGAACCGATTTGGATGAAATTTCGTACGAAAATAAAGTGAGACGGTTTTAGGTTACTTTTATTCGAATTATAGTAGTAGTTCTTTCAGAATCGTCCCCCCCCCCCCTAACCGCGCACGTACCGACATACACTTTTTTTAGTAAAATAACGCATTCTTTTTTAGATAATGTACATGGCAATAAAAGTATTTCATCCGTCATTTAAACCGAGCGGTTAAACCACCGTGTATTACGACTGAGAATCCTATTAGCAATTGTGCATAGTTGAACTTTTATGACCGACACTTTATGATGTTGTAGAGCTTCACTGATACGTCTGTATACAATTGCTCGTATTTAAACACATTAACACTATTAGACATCCTAATAGTATTACGAAAGAGAGTTTTGTAAGGATTGATGGGTGGATGTTTGTTACTCTTTCACGCAAAAAGTAATAAACGGATTTAGATGAAATTTGGCACGAACATAGTTTACAACTTGGATAAACCGGTAGTTATAATATACTATAACATAGTACGTAAATGAGATCTTGCTAATATTATAAATGTAGGTATGTGTGTTATTCATTCACACACGTTCAAAACTGCTTAACTGATAAAAAAATGGTGCAAAAGTATTTTATAATCTGGATAACATGATTGCATACTTTTTATAAGAGTGCACGAAGGAGTTTCCTCAGGATGTAGATGAAATTGGGTAAACAGCTAGCATATTATACACCATGGCATGTACACAAACACCTTAATACACGATGAATATACTTTACAACATTGAACAGAGCCCCATTCGTGTAATATAGCTATTACTATGCATTTCCTGGGTACCATACAATGGATACAGGGGCTGATGGGGTTGTGAAGGGTACCGTTTTTATTTTATAGCTATCGAAAAACCATAGAACATGACGATGTGCACAAATGACTGTGCTTACTTAATCTGTTTTATGTAGCGTTAAAGATTTTTTTTCTTTTTTTGGTAAAACAATGGTGGTAATGAAGGCAGCCACATCTGCATAAATTCTTGGAAAAATAATGGGACTACAGGCAATTTGTCCTCTTTGGTTGGCGGTGATAAGAAGATCTTAATGATCTTAACGGTACCTGAATACATGAATGTGAATTCAAATTCGTCTAATGTGAAGCAACAGGTCCACGGCCCATCTAATTGCAAGTTGCAATGAACATAGAAAGAAACAATCTATCCTTGTGGTATTTATGTGCACTATTTAATAGTGATAAAATCATTCAGTTCGTGGTTAGGTAACCGTCTATGTCATACAGAGATTCCTTAGTGCCTCGGAAACCTATAAGATCCTGTTCACGTTAATTTTTTAAGGTCGGTTAAACGAAAAAAACTGCTTATTAATAAAAGGTAAACAAGATTGTTTCATCGATTTAATGTATAAAATACATATCTCCAATTTAGATGAAAAGAAAATGTGCTATAAAAATCTCGGAGATATGTAATTTTTCCATTTAATCGACGATATGTCTTTTAATTTTCAGTTTATTGAAACATATATTAAAGTGTCCTTGGTAATAAAAAAATCGTGACAAATCCAAAAAAACTGACTTGTGACATTTTCAATTGTAACTGTCTGTAGTGTCTATCTTAATGCTATACCGATGGTACGCATTCAGAATTAAATACAATATAGGCCAAAATTTCCCTCCGGTCAAATGTTTTTTTATATCAGATTTTCCCGAAATCTATAAAAATCACTACTCATCATTGTCGTTATAGATCTGTTTACCTATTTTGTAACATAAGTGTGATGACTTCCTTTCTCTAAACAAAACACTTCAGTGGTGCATTTACCTGAGTAAACCATAAAACAGATTCAATCATTGGGAAGCTTTTTTCGGAAAGAATTATTCCACCTCTTTATTTCGTATCCTTTGCACTTATGTGATGTAAAGTTGAATGCAGTAAATCAATAACTTATTGGTCAAACTGTTTTTGTGGCTAAACTTTAAAATGCCAAGATGAGTCTAAAGACTACCAGGGTTGCGGAATTAATCGGAAGAGTTAGTGCAAACCCTGAAGACAGTAATTAAAGGAGCACTGATGTTTTTTTTCAAAGTTAAAGGCTTAGCTCAATGAAATGGTAAGCTGAAGTGGCAGTGGGCTGAATATATGTCGAAAAACTGTCGATCTTTAGAATAAACTCCACTGGAGATCACAGCTAGGGCAAACGGAGTGACGTAAGACGCCTCTATCAAGATAGAGTGACGATCTGCGAAAAACTGCAGAAATAAGTTATACACATTGAGGGAGACCATGTTCAACAGTGGACGAATAAATAAATAGGCACATTGGCGAACATAAATGGGTTTTAGTCAGTAGAGTCTATCTGAAAGAGTCTGAAACTCCCTCCAACTCCACGCGCATCGGTAGGAGTCATTTGGCCTCATACGAAAAAACAGTACAGGGCTTTGTTTAAAAATTAGTCACAAAACATGTTACTCTTCTGTTTTAACTTTAAAGTGGCAGTCTCTTTAAAAGAGATAGCTTGGTAATGTATCAAGCGCCTTACCCGCCGGTGGGTGCCTAATGACGTGTGAATTGTAATCAATCGCTCCGGGTTCGAACCCCGGTCGACATTGTTAATCTTAAAGTTCGTTTAAGATACTCTTTTGTGCGTCTTATTGATGGCCTTGGAGTAAGGGTCGGTTTTTAGGTTTATGATGGTTCTCTCTTTGCTTTGAGTTGGAATAATGACGATAGGTTTCGTGATTGAGAGGTTCTTGACAATTTTGAGTGGTACCAAATTACTGTTTTCCGTCTTGTTATGCGAATAAAAAGTGCTAAAAGATTATTTTATTATGTAGATAGATAAATGGGCAGAACGCAATTTCCGCTATACAAAATAAATTATTAACAGCAGATTGCTTAAAATATATGATATATGAAATTTACTTGAATTTTGACGCATCCCATCACTAATGTGATATCATCAAAATGTAATCTGATGGTCATCATCTGCCTAGCCTTTTCCCAACTACGTTGGGGTCGGCTTCCAGTCTTAACCGGATGCAGCTGAGTACCAGTGTTTTACATGGAGCGACTGCCTGTCTGACCTCCACAACCCAGTTTACCGGGTAACACGATACCCCTTGGTAAGACTGGTTGTCAGACTTTCTGGCTTCTGACTACCCGTAACGACTGTCAAAGATCTACAAATGACAGCCGGGACCAACAGCTTAACGTGCTTTCCGAGGCACGGAGGAGTCTCGCTATGACATAGATGGTCACCCATCCACGGACCGACCGCGCCAAGCGCAGCTTAACCTTTGATCGGTCGACCCGTGCGGCTGTTACTTAGCCACGAGCTCCTCTAAAATAACTAAAATGTAATCTGAAGGTAATAATGATAAATTAACAATAAACGTTAATGACAATACATGATAACATGTACTAATTAAAAAGGACCAAATATATTGAGCAACTGAAACCGAGCAATGTACTCATCAAACTTTCATTGAACCCGCAGGAAATTAATTAGAGGGGAAGTGTGGGGGGAGGGACACTGACGTGCTGTTGTACTTCATCTATATATATAAAAGAAAGTCGTGTTAGTTACACCACTTATAACTCGAGAACGGCTGAACCGATTTGGCTGAAAATTGGAGGGGAGGCAGCTTGGAACCAGGAAAAGGACATAGGATAAAAAAAAAGGGTAGGAGTTGGGTAGGAGTTGGGTAGGAGTTGGGTAGGAGTTGGGTAGGAGTTCTTCTCCCTCCTCGCGGTGGTGATGGGCGGGCGACAGGCGCGGGGGCGCCTCCGCCCGCATTGCACTCCACACCACCTCCGCCGGACATTCCCGACCCTCCCCCAATGGGGAGGACGTGAGGGGCCCGCCGCCGTTGAGGCGGGCAATCGTCGAGGGGGACTGGACGTAAAGGCTACGCCGGTTTCCCAGTCCCCCTCCTTTCAGACGATGCGGGAATGCCGCTGGGTTGTTTTAGTGGGTATACCGGGCTTGCCCGGGGAGTCCCACATACCCCCCCATTCCCCTGGATGGGGGGTATGCGTAACGCATTTTTTCCCAGCGCGAAAAAAAAAAAAAAAAAAAAAAAAAAAAAAAAAAAAAAAAAAAAAAAGGTTCCCGAAGCCTTGGAAGGAGGGGCAGCTGTGCCTCCTCCGTAAAGAGGGACGCCCGGTCGACTCCCCCTCGGCATACCGGCCCATCGTTCTGCTCGATGAGGTCGGAAAAATGTTCGAGGGGATCATCGCCTGCCGCCTCAACGACCATCTGCGGAGGGTGGGGCCGGACCTGTCGGACGCCCAGTTCGGTTTCCGACGAGGCCGGTCCACCATTGACGCCCTGGCCCTACTCAGAGACCAGGTGAAGGAGGCGATGGACGCGGGGGACGGGGTGCTGGCGGTGTCATTCGACATCGCCAACGCCTTCAATTCCGTCCCCCACTCGACTATATTGGAGGCACTCCGATATCACGGAGTGCCTTCATACTTGAGGGGCCTCTTGGGCAACTACTTGGAGGACCGCGAAGTCCTCCTTGTAGACAAAATGGGATCGTTGAGGCGGTACGGCGCGGAGGCTGGTGTTCCACAGGGGTCGGTGCTGGGGCCCACCCTGTGGAACATAGGGTTTGACTGGCTCCTGCGGGGGGCCCTTCTCCCGGGCACGAGTGTGATTTGTTACGCGGACGACACTCTGCTCACTGCCCGGGGGAAGAACTTTGGGGAGGCGGCCTGTCTGGCATCGGCTGGCGGGTCCTTGGTGGCGGGGAGGATCCGCCGCCTGGGGTTGAGGGTGGCGCTGAACAAGACCGAGGCCGTGTTCTTCCGCGGGCCGCGGCAGCGTTGCCCTCCCGACGCCCACATTGCTGTGGAGGGCGTCAGGATAGAGGTAAGGCCCCAGATGAAGTATCTGGGCCTGGTGCTGGACAGCGGGTGGCGCTTCGGCCTACACTTCGGCGGGCTGTCGACGCGCCTTCTGAGGGCCGCTGACGCGCTCTCGTGGCTCCTCCCCAACCTGGGGGGACCCAGCGCACGGTGCCGGCGTCTCTATGCCGGCATACTGCGGAGCATGGCCCTCTACGGGGCCCCCATCTGGGCGGACTCCCTACAAAGAAGGGAGAATGCCACCGCACTCCGCAGGCCGCAAAGGGCCATTGCGCTGCGGGTGGCGAGGGCCTACCGGTCGGTGGGCTTCTCGGCGGCATGCGCTCTGGCGGGCACCCCTCCTTGGGAGCTCGAGGCATGGGTGCTCGCCAGGGTGTACGAGTGGACGGCGCGCCGAAAGGCGCTCGGAGAGCGCCCCGTCGCGGAGGAGCGGGAGGCCGTCAGGCGGGAGGCGAAGGAAGCCATCGTCGTCCATTGGACGGACGACCTCGCCACCGCCACCTTTGGCCGTCGGACGCTGGATGCGCTCGGGCCAGTTCTGCGAGAATGGCTCGAGCGGACGCACGGTTTCCTCTCTTTCCGTCTTGTGCAGGTGCTGTCAGGGCATGGCTGCTTTGGCTCGCGCCTGTACCGGATCGGGAGGGAGGAAACCCCAGCGTGCCACGAATGCGGCGCGGCGGAGGACACGGCGCAACATACCTTCGAGGTCTGCCCGGCTTGGTCAGAGCCGCGCCGCAGTCTTGTTGCGGTAATCGGTCAGGACCTCTCGCTTCCCAGTGTAGTTCGCTCCATGCTGGGGGGCGAGGGAGCTTGGGCCGCGGTCGCCTCCTTTTGCGAGGACATCATTTCGCAAAAGGAGGCGGCGGAGCGCGCACGGGAGGACGACCCCCTCGCTGCGCCGCTCCGAAGGCGAAGAAGAGGTCGGAGAAGACGCCTTCTTCTCCCTCCTCGCGGTGGTGATGGGCGGGCGACAGGCGCGGGGGCGCCTCCGCCCGCTTTGCACTCCACACCACCTCCGCCGGACATTCCCGACCCTCCCCCAATGGGGAGGACGTGAGGGGCCCGCCGCCGTTGAGGCGGGCAATCGTCGAGGGGGACTGGACGTAAAGGCTACGCCGGTTTCCCAGTCCCCCTCCTTTCAGACGATGCGGGAATGCCGCTGGGTTGTTTTAGTGGGTATACCGGGCTTGCCCGGGGAGTCCCACATACCCCCCCATTCCCCTGGATGGGGGGTATGCGTAATGCATTTTTTCCCAGCGCAAAAAAAAAAAAAAAAAAAAAAAAAAAAAAAAAAGGAGTTGGGTAGGAGTTGGGTAGGAGTTGGGTAGGAGTTGGGTAGGAGTTGGGTAGGAGTTGGGTAGGAGTTGGGTAGGAGTTGGGTAGGAGTTGGGTAGGAGTTGGGTAGGAGTTGGGTAGGAGTTGGGTAGGAGTTGGGTAGGAGTTGGGTAGGAGTTGGGTAGGAGTTGGGTAGGAGTTGGGTAGGAGTTGGGTAGGAGTTGGGTAGGAGTTGGGTAGGAGTTGGGTAGGAGTTGGGTAGGAGTTGGGTAGGAGTTGGGTAGGAGTTGGGTAGGAGTTGGGTAGGAGTTGGGTAGGAGTTGGGTAGGAGTTGGGTAGGAGTTGGGTAGGAGTTGGGTAGGAGTTGGGTAGGAGTTGGGTAGGAGTTGGGTAGGAGTTGGGTAGGAGTTGGGTAGGAGTTGGGTAGGAGTTGGGTAGGAGTTGGGTAGGAGTTGGGTAGGAGTTGGGTAGGAGTTGGGTAGGAGTTGGGTAGGAGTTGGGTAGGAGTTGGGTAGGAGTTGGGTAGGAGTTGGGTAGGAGTTGGGTAGGAGTTGGGTAGGAGTTGGGTAGGAGTTGGGTAGGAGTTGGGTAGGAGTTGGGTAGGAGTTGGGTAGGAGTTGGGTAGGAGTTGGGTAGGAGTTGGGTAGGAGTTGGGTAGGAGTTGGGTAGGAGTTGGGTAGGAGTTGGGTAGGAGTTGGGTAGGAGTTGGGTAGGAGTTGGGTAGGAGTTGGGTAGGAGTTGGGTAGGAGTTGGGTAGGAGTTGGGTAGGAGTTGGGTAGGAGTTGGGTAGGAGTTGGGTAGGAGTTGGGTAGGAGTTGGGTAGGAGTTGGGTAGGAGTTGGGTAGGAGTTGGGTAGGAGTTGGGTAGGAGTTGGGTAGGAGTTGGGTAGGAGTTGGGTAGGAGTTGGGTAGGAGTTGGGTAGGAGTTGGGTAGGAGTTGGGTAGGAGTTGGGTAGGAGTTGGGTAGGAGTTGGGTAGGAGTTGGGTAGGAGTTGGGTAGGAGTTGGGTAGGAGTTGGGTAGGAGTTGGGTAGGAGTTGGGTAGGAGTTGGGTAGGAGTTGCATACCACGCGAACGAAGTCGCGCGGGGCAGCTAGTTTATATATAAAAGAGTTAGAAAGGTTAGAGAAAAATGTTTTGTAAAAGGGAATTTGGAAGAAGTTTGTATTGTAATAAATGAGGGCATTAAAAGAATAATAGTCTGTTTCCCGCAGTTTTACTCGTGTCACGATAGAACTACTCAATATACCCTGACATAAGCTTATAACCAGCTTATAACCGTTTGACATAAAATAGCCTACAACCGCCTTCAGAGTCCAATCTATCTCCATACCAATTTTCATCCAAATCGGTTCAGCGGTTTTACCGTGAAAGCGTAACAAACAAACACTCAATTTTATATTTATAATATTGATAAGGATGAGAATTAAAAAACTATTATTCTTATCCAAAAAATATTAAGGCTCCTTTTAATATTAGAAGCAGTAAATTCAATAGCATATCTATCTATTCTTCTATCTATACTTATAATAAATCTGTAGAGAGGTCAATTCTGTACATGAAATATATTTCCAAAATAACTATCAGGGGGTGATTAGAGATCGATACTGATGACAAAAAATGCAATAAGTAAAATTTTTGTCTGTCTGTCTGTCTGTCTGTATAAACACTATAGAAACAAAAACTACTCGACGGATTTTAACTAGACTCCTGGGATGGTTATAGTATACTTTTCATCATGCTACAATCAATAGGAGCAGAGCAGTAAAGGGAAATGTTTAAACGCGCTAATCTCAGGAACCGCTGGTTCGATTTAAATAATTCTTTCAATGTTAGATAGTCCATTTATCGAGGAAGGCTATAGGCTATATATCATCACGCTAAGACCAATAGGAGCGGAGCACCACTATTCCACGCGGACGAAGTCGCTGGCAGAAGCTAGTATTTAATAAATTTAAAACGAAAACTCACGACTAAGTAGGTTACAGAGTTAGTGGACTAACAAAAATCTACTGATTGGCAGCCAGGCATTTTAATTCAAACTCAACCTGCAAAACCCGTGAGATATTTTATGCTAAACAAAAACAACAAAAAATTTTACTCGAAACAAAAAATTCTGTACACCTATGAACTTTAGTAAACCTGTATCCAAATCTCGGGAATTGTTTTGAAACGGTGACGTCCCTTTAAGGGAACTACATAAATCGCTTTACCTAACACCTTAAGTCCCTCCTGGGGCCGGTATACTACTTACCTGTAATACAGGGAAGGGAAGCGCAGGGCATGTAAATACGGCATTGTCACTCGCCGCTAAAATGATTGGGTAAGGTGAGATAGGTCTTCTGAGGCGAAATGACGAAAGCTTGAATGTTTTTTTCTATAATTTCTGTAGGTGGTATGGTTGTATTCAGTAGGTTCATCATCATCATCATTAGCGGTCTTTTTACTATCCCACTGTTGGGTAAAGGCCTCTTCTCATACAGAGAAGGCATGAGCATTGATCACTATACTATCTGCTCAAAGCGGATTGGTGATGTTTTCTCTCCCCTTTATTCGTTATGTAAGATATACTTACAAAGTACATATGTTTTAGAAAAGCTACATTTTTTGATTTAGTCTGTAACAATTGATTTTACGAAAAATTTAAACAAAATCGTAACCTATTTTTTTTTCTAATTCTGCATATGTCAATTTTATGCTCTAGACATCATCATTCATCATTTAATGCCATTTTATTTATTACATAACTTTAACGTCAGTATCAGTAACTTTAAAAATAAATCTTTTAAATTCTCATCTAAAACACTGACTACGGTTTTTATAAATAACACGATACTCTCTCTGAATATTTAGAGGTATTTGGCGTAAGCCTGAATATTTCAGAAGATTCGGATAATCTAAGGTATGAAATACATTGCATAAATTGTCCCTTAAAAGACTAGAGAGGATATTTGGTTTTTACCTAAGAAAAAGTAAAGGTCTGCGTGGGAAAAATATACATTTAAACGTTATACTATTTACAATCTGGTCCAGTGTAGCAGTCTTTCGACAGGAAAGTTATCAATGATTTTAATAATGCCTGAATTGATCTAATGATCATCAAGCACAATTAATTATCTCTTGGTCCTGAGTTCGGTTCCCTGCTGAAAATGTTATTTGGATTCTTCATGTAGGATTTATCAACAACAGATTAGGGACACGATTTCTACCCTATGTATATACAAGCATACCAAATACTTTATATTATTAAATAGAAAATATTTGATAAAAAAATCTATGTGAAACAGACAGCGTGTATGACAATAGTTTCCAAAAAAAATGTTTAATTCTGTCGCCAGATTTTTTAATTGCAAATTCGGAGAATTTATCTTTCTGTAACAAAGAAAGTCCAGCTATTTTCTCAATCTCGTTAAGAAAAGGCTATTCCATAATATAAAATATTATTAAAAAGAGAGGTACCCATCGGAAACCATTAATTCTTTTCTATCATAGCTAGAGCTAATGACGCGTTGAAGTTCTAAACTTCAGCGAAGCGTTAAAAATGTGACAAGTGATAAGAGGCAGCGTTCAGAGTTTAATGTCTCAATTTCTTCATCCGTAGTTAGTGGAGAGATACTTGATTTTATGTTATGAGATTTTATTATTAAATTCGTCTACGTAATTTATAAGTAAAGACACAAATTGCAGACTTACGTTTTATATCATGCAATCGTAATGTTTATATTTTATTAATATCTAAAAAACTCTAATTTCGCCACTGACTCACTGATGATCATCAAAATTCTTATTTATATTACTAATTACTATTTCTTTTAAATTCGGGAAATTGCTTTCGAAACGTTTAATTTTAAAATAAAATTAATATTCTAATTTCTAAACGCCGTCACTTAATCTACCGAAACAAAAATATGTTTAATAACTTTGATCTTAACGTACCTCAAGCACCCGATAACCTTACCCGAAGGATATTACTTTTATAGTTATAATATCCATTGTTTACTTCCCTTGGATTCTTTCTAACGCCATAATTGAAAATCTCCCCTTCTCGCCTTCAACTTAAGCCCTATTATTTCCCCCTGTTACTTTAACCATCTTTAACAAAGTTTTGAGCAAAACTGTGGAACTTTAAACTCCTTCGCAATCGTATAAGTCAGGGCTTCGGAGCTAAAATTGTCGGATAATCTTAAACATAATTATCAAAGCTAGAGTTTTATTAAGTTAATTATTTTATTTTATTTAATGGAAAACAGATAAATATTAATACACAAAATCGTAGTGCAGATTTTTAAATCCTATTCTCATTAAACAAAAACCAATTTTTGCTCGATAAAGATAACTTTATCACTGAGGTAGTTTGGATGTCGAAAATCTTAACACCTCGATTTAAATATTTTATCACAATTATACAACACCATTAATATTGATGTGCGGTTTTGTGATTTTTTACAAAGTCTTATTATGTACTTTGTAAGTTATTTTAGACACCACTGACCCAAAAGACATGGAAAAGATCGTGAGGAAACCTAGTCTAAAAACGCCTATCCGTCTTGAGCAAGCGTAGTGATCATCGTGCCTTTCTCGATGAGAAGAGGCCTTTGGTCAGCAGAGATGATAAATTAAGTTAATGAATTTATACAAAACTAGTTTTTCGCCCGTGGCTTCGCCCGCGTTGACATTTTTTTTAACACCTTGGGTTAGATTATTCAAGTTTTAGTATCGATCCCTAATTATTTCTGGAAATAAATATTGCCTATGACACTTCATAAAGACGTAGCTTACTAATAGCGAAAGAATTTTTGAAATCGGTCCAGTAGTTTTTGAGTTAAATCCCTACAAACAAACAAACAAATCTTTCCTCTTTATAATATTAGTATAGATTACTCGCGTTCAAAAACAAGTTATCGTAGTTAGAACTGTTCAGCTTGAGTAAATAAGCTAAGCTACGTTTCATAAAGAAACCCATCTGAGTAATCGAGTTAGCAACTATCAAGAACCTTCGAAAGTTTGAGCACTTTTTGCGGAAGAGTTAATTTTTTAGAAAGTTTATCATAAAACTTCATTTTCAGTAGATTTAGTTTAACGGTGAAATGAAAGATTTTTAAATTTGTAATACAGTTTGAAAAAATATATGAAATTATTATTTTTTTGTTTTCTGGGCACATTTTATACTTTTGCAAATAATGCAGTTTTGAAAAGAAAATAAAGATGGACATGAATGTGGATGGATATAGAGGAAGGGGACGACCGAAGAAACGATGGATGGATTGTGTGAAGGTTGATATGATTAGAATGAATGTTACTAGCGAGATGACGGCAGATAGAAGAGTATGGAAGAAGAAAACATGCTGCGCCGACCCCAAATAAAATTGGGATAAGGGCAGGAGGATGATGATGAAGTTTAAAAACCCACATTTATGAAATATGTGAAATCTCTTTGGTTGTAGACAGCGCATGCAAATAATACAAACAATAAGTCCTGTTTCTTCAAATATTTATTAAGTATTTTCAACATTTATTTTTTACTTCTTAACGGTAGTGCTGGTCTAACAATATCAGCTAGGAACAACGGCTTAGCGTGCTTTCTGATATAGATGATTGTCCTTCCATGAACAGACTACAACAAGCGTTATACCTTGACCCCATGCGGCTGCTACTGAGCTACTACCCTCTCTACACAGTACATTAATAAAATGTAGAACGAATTAGCATATAAATTAAAAGCAAAGCCACAAATCTCCAATAACCAATATATTTACTTGGACGTGTTAGCTCGACAGACGACGTGACCGTGAAGACGTCTGCTAGATTATAGTATTGACAGCTCTTGATATTGTTTACATGGTACAGTACTCCGATTCCAAATCGATTTGCGTGTTCAATCGAGTATCGATATGGCTTGCACATGACTTAAACGAATTGTAGGGAAAGGCGCCGGTGCTATAAAATATATTCAGATGTATATTTCCAAATAATATGTTTCGTCTTTTTTTTTCATTTACATAATAAATTGGTTTTTGGGCAATTATTATAGCTACAAAAACATTGATAGCATGTATCATATCACCATAAAGAAAAAAAATAGAAAAAAAAATAGGTTAATACTTACCCCACAGAGGTAAGTACTAACTCACGAGGAAATTGTATTTTATAAACAAGAAAATTTAATCAAATAATTTTCAGAAAATATTACTTTACCTCGGTATCAAAACTAGAAAAAACTATTATCAAGAATATTAATCGATCCTCTAATCTTATTTGACCCCTGACACAAGCAGAGGGGGTCAAATATAATTTTAAATTATCACTTTAAGGTTTGTGTTTCTGTAGCATCATAACGCCCAAACGGATAAACCGATTTTCTTCTTTATATTACAGTATTCGATTTTCAATTGAATTTCAAATCGGATCTCACATCAATTACGGATACGAAATTTGATCGTGTAATGTGATCAGTTATTATTGTTTCCATGATAGAGCACCAAATTGGAAAGCGATTCAGTTTTCAATGGAATAACGATTGGGCTCGCACGTGAATTATTTGAATACTGAGTTTAACTAAGCGATTTGATGTAACAAACGATTGAATTAGGAATTGGATAGTTACGAAAATTAACTGCATATGATTAATTATTCAGATGAACTATATTAGGTGACTATTGTTAAAGTGTTTGTATTGTTAATGTCGGTTTACGTTAATTTTACTCTCGCTAGCTGTTACCCCTGGTTTTGCCCGCATCTTGAGATAATTACTTCACGGATCCGGACAAAAAGTAGCCTATTTATGGTATTCAGGATTCCCTAGAGATTCTCTTATCTAAAATGGTCAAAAATGGTTTAGTCGTTTGACTGTGAAACCGTAATAAACAAATTTCACTTAATCCTTGTATGATCGAGCAAATCCTGTCCTATTTTTTAATTTTATTTCATTAATAATCATTAATAAAATATCAGTTTACAAAATCTGAATTGTATAGGTATATGTGAAACTATATGATAATTTAAACATATAAAATGCTTTGTCCTGAATGACTGATGGATCAACGCACAGCCTAAAGCACTGATCGTAGAACCCTGAAACTTGGAGGGTGTATTCTTTGTATGACGTAAGCATCCGATAAGAAAAGATTTTCCGTTAATTAAAATTCTATCTCTAAGGGGGTGAAATAGGGAATGTAAGTTTGTATGAAACTGCAATTTTATTAAATTCAATTCGTATTGCCCACACGGGCAAAGCCGCTGGCGGAAAACTAGTATAAAATAAATCCAAACATGAGTAAATTATATAAGAATATGCAGTAAATGTTTGAAAAAAAAACATGAAAACACAGGGTTTAGGGGAAAAAATCTACAAACTAAAATTTCTTATAACTTACCCATATATTTTTTTAACATTGCCCCACACTAAGAATTTTTCGTCTATCGTGGGTGCGTTTACAAATATACATTACAACATACCCAAACATCTAGACCCGGAACAATTTAGTTGTTCCTGGCGGAAATCGACCCACGACACACAGCACAGCAGCTAATTACTCAGCCACTAATCCAATCATGTCGTCACTATCCCACTACTACACTATTCCCCATGCTTTGCAAGTTCAAAATTAAATCCTTTTCAACTCTCATTCCGTATTCCCTGCACTCTAGTGGAATCAACAACGCGTTTAAAGTAAAACACATTAACTGCCAATTTTGCTTGGATGTAAGATTCACAGTCGGGTAAAGCTTTCTAATTTAAGTTGGTGTTCGTTGTGAAAACAGATTCTACTGTTAGGAGAACTCGATGTCGAATGCGGTGAGCGCAAGTGCATAAGCGACGGCGTTTTTGTTTTGGTTTAACATAACACAATTATGTATTTACTAGTTTTTTTTAGGGATGAGAAATCATTAAATGTCTCTTCTTCTTTAGTCACCTCACCTCCTTTTTTTTGCATCACTTTTCTTTCAAAGTGCACGAAGACACCGGGTTTCAATCTTTTGTTTGTTTACAGTTCTAAATCCAATCGTAGTAGCATAATAATTCTTGAATCGGATTTTTAATTATTTTTGGAGATAAACGACAGGAAAGAGGTTACGACATGTTCTTTGAATAACACTTCAGCTTGAATACAGGCGTGATGTTCTAATGTTTTTATGTGTATTACACATAAGTCGCTTCCGCTTCTCCCTGAAAAAGCATCTAAAAACGACCCCTTACCAACTCAAAACTCACTTATTTTAACTTAACTTTGACTTTAGGTACTTTCGGAATCCCTCACTTTTCACTAAGTTCATTCTTAATGAAGAGACTGAACGTCGGTACATGAGGTTCTGTCCCTGTTAATATTAATGAGATCAGTTCCGATTTTTTGACTCAATAATCAGAATAACCTATTTCTAAAATGTTTTTGAAATAATTTATTATTTTCGTTTATTCATTAAAATCACATAATTGGCCTAAAATAGGTACCTCTGTTTAATTTAATTGGGTGAGATTAATCTTTATGACTGTATTGTTTGATTCGTTTGGCTATAGGATATCTCTCAACTCAGTGTGCCTTTTGGCAAAGGCCTCCTACAGTGGTTTCCATTGCTTTCTGTCTTGAGCAACTCTCCTCCATTTGGGTCCCGCAGTAAGTTTCAGCTCATCTTCCCATCGTGTTTGTTGTCGTCCTCGGCATTTCTTATTCAATATGTTTATTTATATTAGCTCTCAAAATAGATGTTAAGAAGTTTATAGACCGTCGGTAAACATGTGATCGGCCTATAATTTTGGCTTCGGCGGTTCTACTTAATTTATGGAGCAGCTAGGTAACTTCTGTAGTAAGAAACTGTGGTAGCTACCCTCCACGCTTCTAAAGCTGACTTGAATTTCGATGCTGAACGAGTTTGAGAGCTCTCAATCATTACAACCAAAAGTTGTGCAGTCCTTGTGATTTCCAGTTTTGGTATCAAACGAACTGCACTGATTTCATCGGAGGAGGCGATGTTTGCCTCCTCCATTTCTTGTATCGTATCACCCTCCTGTTCAACATTGCGTATCCAGTCACCTTCTTCGTGGCAGACGGGCGTCTCAACCACATGCAATATGCCATAACAGCCGCGCATACAGGATCGAGTTTGTAATGAAGAGATCTGTTTTCAAGGTAGCTAGCTGTCGAGCAGCGAGTCAAATTTTATTCTTCCCTATTCTTTTTGTGCATAACCAATCGAGGTAAACGCATTCCTAGTACGATGGGGGTGGATCTAAGTTCCCGGATCGCATCTTCCAGGGCCTATGCCCTCTCTCTCTATCTCTCTCTCGTTGAGCTATTTGAGCTATCTCAATTGGTTATTTCTCTGGCTACTTACTGTAACAACCCTGTCGTCTAATAAAAAACAATATAAAATAAATTATCACTCGAATCATTTTAAAAGAAAAAGACATTTAATACGTGTCGATGCTGCCGTATAATTCGGCAGTACCAGGCAAACAAAAAAACATGAACTTTGGCACAAACGAACGAAACACTCGCCGCTCAGACCTTATCAAAACAAACAAAAAAGTCAACATTTCACAAAATGAGTGTCGGTTGTCGGTTTGCGACGATTTCCTTCAGTTCCGGTCCCCTTTTTATTGCAGCAGGTGAACGTAAAATATAAAATATATGCTCCTATAAACTAAGTCGTAAAGTTGAAATTTTCGCGAAACAAGCTTTTTCTGGACAACCAATGGAGGAGGGGTGAAATGTTTGTTATAATATGCTCCAGAATTATTTTCTTAAAAAAGTGTACATAATATTGTGACTGTATTGGAAAAATAACAAAATCTAGTAATTAGGTATGTACAATGAACTGCGCGCTAAAATATACGACGCGTTGAAATTTGGTATTTTGTTTTGTGTACCCATAGATGTATTACTACTACTACACTACCGTTTGGTAGATCGGCAATGCAAAAGAGAAAACAATAGTGTAGGTACTACCTGAAGTAGCTGTAGCTCATAAAGGCGAGGAATCCACATAATTACACATTTCACACGTAATGCCGCGTACAGATTTGCGAAACGTATCATGCAATGTAACATGAAAGGAGCATTTCATAAGTGTGGACGCAGGGCGCGCACGAACCGCGCATGACGTGCTCGCATCTGTTCCCAGCATGCGCGCGGCGAACATAGCTCAGACTATCTTCTTCCATGATTCAACTGTAACCTCTGCAGTAGTTGTGTTTTCTTCCAAGTTCGCGCGCGTTCCGCCATACAGACACACTCAACCCGTCCACACTGACGCTCCGCGCACACTGCGCGCACCTTTGTGTTCGGCGAAAAAACCGACAAATCGCGGATTGCGGCGCGCACGAGTTGTAATGCTCTGTTCGCGCGCGTAGTGTGCGCGGCTCGTGCGCGCAAGGCGTCCACACTACGGGAATTCTGTTACATTGCATGATACATTGCGACAGTGTGGACGGCAAATTCTTTCACTGCGTGTTACATTTCATGTTACATTGCGTAAGTCTGTACCCGGCATAAGAGCGACTGGAACTTTTAGCTATTTAAATGCACTGTTTTAGAACTGCTACAAAAGTTTTTAACACAAATGAATGCAGAAATATATGGCATTTAATCACAATTAGTTTTGAATGCTTTAAATATGTATGTTTAAATATGTAGGTGCATGATGTTTATTTTCAGGTCGTATTGAAGCTAAAGCACAACGTATCATCGCACTTCTAACCACCAACCCAAAGTGGCTGGTTCTTAAAATCATTTCCATTTATGTTTCGCATTAAACAGATTATCACGGGCATTACCCTAAAATTATCGTTTATTACTTATTCTGGACGAATAAAATAATATTTTGAAGGTCATATTTACAATTTACATATATTTAATATTCATCCCTGTCGGGCCTAAAACAACCGCCCCAGATTATAAGGCAAATGTTTTAGCTAAAATAACAAGTTTACCTAAAATAATATTTTGTCTCATATCTAATAAATTGAACGTGACGTGAAAACGTTATATATTGTCTTAGTATTCCTTTGTTATAGTTGCAATGACTGATGCGTGCTGGGGTTCAATCTCCAGGTCGAGCAAATTATTAATAAGATTTAATAAGAATTTTGTTGTAGCCATCTTTGATCTATATTGGTGACAGGTTTTAGGCAATATATCATGTGTTGTATAGGACATTAAAATAACATTAATGGTGAAATCTTCTTCTGCTATAAACTCTGCCTGATGTTATCTACATAATAATATTCAAAAGAGATAAAAGTTTATAATTTTTTGTAAAAGAATGTGGCTGTGTTGTTATTGTTAAATCCAGTCTTGATTTCATACATTTGAGAAAATAGCTGAATAAAAAGTCGACCATCATTTTTTTTTATTTAAAATAATCCTCCAAATTAAGCACTTATGAAAGGTCAAATAAATTTGGTTCCAAGTAGTGGGTCCTATGGAAAAAAACGGGCAAGAAACTCCATGGGTACTCTTTTTATGTTTGAACAGGAACTGCAAAAATACTGATGAAAACAAAACGAAATTTTAAATTCTATTTTCAAAGTCGGTTGCCTTAATGACCGATGCAACGGGCGTTTGATCTCGACGTCACATACCATACTGAGATTAGATTCCGTGTCGCTCTCACACCAATACCTATCAGATCGCTTTTAGCCGTGCTACGCTTTTATACGCTCGGCGCGGGACGAAGCGTGCGTTTTTTTTTTATTGTTTCCAATGCCGATTTGAAAAGAGTGTAAGGATATTTGGAACGTTTTGGCACGATGTCAGTGCTGTGCTGGTGTTTACAAGTTTTAATTTGTTATTTTTTTCTTGTTTTGGTCTTTCAATGTTCAGTGTGGACGCTAAAGAGCTTTGAACCAAAACCGAAAATAAAGGATTATTGTAAATTTTAATGAACTTCAAACAATTCGCCGTTAGCGCCAATTGTTGTTAAGTCCTTAGCAAGATTTAGCAAGGCATAACCCCATTGAGATAGATTATAATAGGTACATATATCAAATCTATAAAGCATTATCAAATATATATTTTTTATTTCCATTGCATTATTTTATTTTAGTTGCAATCGAGATACTCAAGTAAAAAGCCTTCATTCTCTTATTTCAGTTTTCCCTTAAACCAGAATATTTAAAAGTACAATTATTATTTTTAAAAACTGACTAACAAAACGTGCTCTATAGTTTTTGTTCTTTTTGGGAATAAACTAAATTCTAGACTGAAATTTTGACATTTTGTAAAAAAATAGGGCCTTAAAGTATGTTTGTATTATATGTATTAAAACATTAACATTTTAGCCAATAACAACAAGGATAAAGCTTAGAATAGCAATCGTACCCGTGGTAACACAACATGGGTTCCGTAAATAAAAACTTAGTTGCCTTTTATAACTTTACAATAGGTATAAAGTTAGTAATATAATCATCACTGAAACTTTACCGAACTCCTCGTGCGGAATACCAAAACTATGAAAAACTTTTACCTGTCAAGGAACATTTGATACAGTCAGGTCGTTCCAAAAAATCGCTAAGCAGTTTATCATCGAGTGAACGATATTGAATGAACTTCGACGTCATAAATAACTGTATTCATACCATGACGCCTTTTACCGCGTACAGGTAAAAATACCACAAAATATAATATATCAGTAAATGTTGCCAGATTATTGATTTCCCCTTAAGTATACCATTGGGAAATTCCATTTGGATGTTATATTTCAAAATGATTTGTATCGCGCGTATTGTTAGCTATATTGCACAAATGAGTGATTCCCTCAAATAATGTCATTTTTTTTTTTCATTTAATATTTAGTTTATACTGAAAAGATTATAACATTATGAAATTAAAGTTATATTTTATAATTTTATAATAATGCAATCTGTTGTGTAACAATACATTTTTATATGTTAATTGTAATCAAGTTTTAAGTTTTAGTTGAAGCTACGCTAGTAAACTAGCCTATAGATTTTCTTCTTAACTGTAGTATAACAAAATACTATAATTATCTGCATAAAACCCAGATATTTTCAGGTAACAGTAGTCTTTGACAAAGTTGAGTTACCTGCCAATGCATGATAATGTCCTGATCTGGAATCTTACACAACCCAATTTAACAAAAAGTGCGGTCTCACATTTCCAAACTAAATCTAGGAAGTTTTAAACTAATATCGGGCAAGTTGAAGCCGACATTTCCGTGCAGCATGCCCGTGACATAGATTTATACGTGAAAAGTCTGTCATTTTGAGAAATGACTGGAGTTTCCACCCACCGAAGAGTTCACAATCGGAGGTGGCAACCTGGCCGCGACACTTGATTGATGATGAAAAAATATTATATTTTTTTGTGCGACGGATGCTAGTTTGTGTTTGATGAAATAAACAAGATAACTTGGATATGGATACTCGTATAAAAACTTTGTTTGCACAGGGATAAGGCTACGTCCGCACAGGCAGGCGGCTAGATTAGCGCCTAGAGCCTAGCGAGTCACCTAGCGAGTGGCTTAGTAAAACGAACGTTCTTGAATGTTCGCGAGCTTCCGCACAGCGCGCTTGAGGTCTAGCTTGTCGCTAAACGTGTATCCAAGTAAACAAACGTGTTGGTTTTTTGCCACGAGGCGCGAAGCAATTTAACGAAAAATGGATGAAATATTAATTTCATCAGTTTTTAAAAGAGAACCTCTGTGGAATCCAAGTAATGAAATGTATTTAGAGTTTCATTTACCTCAATGTAACGACTAGTCGTTCGGCTGTTATGCTTTTTCTAAGATAAGTGTCTAAATGAGTTAATTTTCCTTTAACTTTAATAAGAAGTAAATCAAATGTTACTCTGGCCATACGCAAATATTCGTAAAATTTATCGTCATAATTACGCAACTGCTTATACAGCACATTAAACTCCCCATGACTAGACCGCGATTTATTTATGTCATGAACGCAACGTGATGGATAACACCGAGAAATTTTATATTTTAAAGATGAATTTTCTGTAAGTAGCAGTTTTAGAGTTATTTTTGAAAGTGACATGTCGTCAACGTGCCTACAAGCAAATGACTGAGGCACCAAGCGACCCGCCACGCAAACCACCTTCCAGTGCGGCCACCGTGTTACCTCGCAGGTAGCCAGAGTACAAGCCACTAGGCTCTAGACGCTAAGCTAGCCGCCTGCCTGTGCGGACGTAGCCTAACTGAATGAGCAAAAACCAAATGTTCACATATCTATTTGAAATATATCTAGTAAAATGTGTAACTGACGACTAAACGATTCTGCAATGTACGCACACGCTAATGTAAATGCGATTCTTACAAATTCAAAACCCCCGCCTGTTTAACTGAAAAAGTTACATTTATTTTGTTTGCACCATTTGTGGCAGCCATTATTGTAATCTAGGAGATAAATCGTTCATTTGTTACTCGTATAAAATAAATCTTTGTTGTAGTACTAGCAGAATTGGTAGGACAAACAGATATATGGGTTGTTAATGTTTTAAGTTCAATGTTTTTCTAGGAAAATAGTGTTTTCTCCTTTCGGAATACTTTATAAAGGGATATCTCTCTATTTGTTCTTGTATGTATCTAGAGAAATACAGTCTCAGAAATCCATCGCTGATATAAGTTTGGGAATGGATTTTTGGTACATATTCTGGGAGTAATTTGAAAAATATCAAAACATAGCATCGCGCTTATGCTCCCTGGAGGGTTAGGCAGATGTATACCAATATACAGGTCTAGATTTCATCTGTTTATGTAATGAACAGCGAGCCAATGGCCTTCGCTGGCAACTTATCTAGTCTTCAAACTGTTGTCTGAGAAATTCCTGATGATAAAACTTAATAACACTGACCCAACCTGGAAATCGAGCCCAGGATATTCACGCTCAGCAGTCGTGCTTATTACCACTAGACCTACGAGGTCGTCACTATAAAATACTAGCTGTTTCCCGCGGTTTCACCCTCGTCCTGACGGAACACATTCTTGATCCCGGATTAAAAGTACTCTATGAAAGTTTACGGTGTAAATTTTACCCAGGGTTGCAAACTATCTCACCAAACATCTAATCTGTTTAACTGTGAATGCGGAACAAACAAACAAACTAACATTCGCGCTTATCTATACTTATAATAAATCTGTAGAGAGGTCAATTCTGTACATGAAATATATTTCCAAAATAACTATCAGGGGGTGATTAGGGATCGATACTGATGCCAAAAATGCAATCAGTAAAATTTTTGTCTGTCTGTCTGTCTGTCTGTCCGTCTGTCTGTCTGTATAAACTCTATAGAAACAAAAACTACTCGACGGATTTTACCGAAACTTGGTACAATTATTTGTCATACTCCTGAGATGGTTATAGTATACTTATCATCACGCTACAATCAATAGGAGCAGAGCAGTGAAGGGAAATGTTGTCATTTTGTTTAAACGCGCTAATCTCAGGAACCGCTGGTCCGATTTAAATAATTCTTTCAGTGTTAGATAGTCCATTTATCGAGGAAGGCTATAGGCTATATATCATTACGCTAAGATCAATAGGAGCGGAGCACCACTATTCCACGCGGACGAAGTCGCTGGCAGAAGCTAGTTAGGTATATAAGTTACATCGATAGCCTCTATTTTTTTCCTGACAATAAAAGTCTGATGAAGGTTAATTAAATAAGGCCGTGTAAAACACTGTGGTGTGTAGTGTCGATCGGATATGTCTCGCCATTAACTCAAGGGCCATAACGTTATGTCCTCGTAACGTTTATAATAAAGGGCCTCCTTTATGAGCCTTATTGTGTGTTAGCAATTGCTTGTGATTGTTTAACACCAGTTGTAAGACGATTTTCTAGATTGTCCGTAGCTTAAACCCTACTTATATTTTTAAGAGGTAAAATTTGTAAGTTTGTATGTAAGTGGATTTAGAGTTACTTACTGGTCCGAAATTGACCTTTCACTGATAGAACGCAAATTTTTTTTCTCATCTACGTAAACCGGGAGTACCTAATGCCATAGGCTGATGCTAGTTTTGTTATAATAATTAAAAATAAGAGAAGATATTGAGATATATTTTATATTTTTTTAAGAATTCACGTGTGACTAGGTATATAAAATATGATCGTCCTGTACACCCCGGGTGGTAAGCTCTAACACTCACTGACTCTTTTACAACACCACAAACTAGAATTAGTAGCTTAAAAAAATTAAGATTGTTCACAATTATAATGCATTTAATTAAAATCAACAACACAATCGTAACCGCCAGCAATCGTCAAACATATCATAACCCTAAACTGCCCCACCCCCACCCATACGACACCCGCATAAAATATAATTGTTCCACTTTCCCGAAGGAAAGCCATTAAGCCGGAAGTAATAATGGCCTGATGAAACCATAATGCTGGTAATTTGCGTAACCACCGCCTTTTAATTAGTCGGCAAAGAAACCACGAACATAGGGTGAAGAATTAAAGCGCCTAGATTTGGTAGGGTTATGCTTGCACGACAACGAGGGTTGGGGTAAGTGTCAAAATATTCTGCTGTACTTATAGATTTCACATGTAATCGCGACCTACAGTTTTTGGAACGAAGTTCCTTAATGTGGCTTTCGGTACGTGACTTGTAGAAATTGTCACGAAATTAAAAAACGTTTTGTGACTTATCCCTCATGTTGGTTATCCTCCATGTGACTTTCTTTCGCACTTTATGGCTGTGTGTGAGTGAGTAAGGAACTTTTCTTCTATCCCAGTCGGGGTTCACATGAACACATCTGTAAAGATTAGGAATATGTATGACTGTATTATGTATTCATCATTAGCCTATATATCGTCCCACTGCTGGGCACAGGCCTCTTCTCATACAGAGAAGGCATGAGCATTGATCACCACGCTTGCTCAAGGCGGATTGGCGATTTCAGACTTTTTAAAGTCCAGGTTTCCTCACGATGTTTTCCTTCACCGTTAATCAATGACGTCTAAGATATACTTAGAAAGTACGTATGACTTTAGAAAAGTCACATTGGTACTTGCCAGGTTCGAACCCGCACACTCGTACACAAGAGGCAGGTGCCTTAACCACTAGGCCACCATGACATTTATTATTTATTATTATGTATTAATGGATAATAATAAATTGAAATTTATAAAAAACAAACTTTTATTGCAATTAGAGATGTATTACATATTTTGAGTTATCTGTCAAAAGTATAAAGAAAATAAAAACAGCCACTAACGAAATATAGTTAGCAAATATTGATAAAAGAGGTTTGTTGTTTATACACATCAGTAGCATCACACATTGTTTGTCATTATATTAAATGAACAATTGACAAATACCCTTGTGGCCTTTTAAACATTCCCTAATTGAGGTGGCATTGTATCTTCAAGGAATTTTTTGTTTTGATAATTGGCTCTGACTTTGAGTTTACCATTTTCATTCATTAAAATAACAACATTTTACTTTCCCTTGCTATGCTTTTTAAGATCTCTTGAAATTTGTTAGTATGTAAATAGTCTTCCAGGCGCAGTTAGTTCTTGATGCAAGCATTCATGAGATTGAAGCAGCTAAGCTAATTAGCTTTTTATTCGCACAATTAGAGACTCAATGGTCGTTTGTTCGGCTTTACTGGCAGAACAAAGTTTGAACAAGAAGAAATTGCAAAGGTTAATATTATGCAACTGAAAAGTTAGTCTTCAATGAATGCTGAAGAATTTTAGTTTGGGGGTCGATTAAGGCTGCTTGCCCATTGAAGTGGACCGAGGCTACAGAGCGAAGAAACTATTGGTTAATATTTTTCAGTTTCTCCGCTCTGAAGTCTAGCTCAGCTCCAAAGGACATGCAGCCTAAAAAGAAAAAAAAGTGTTTATAAGATAAGTGTAGTGAACAAATTCCTGGCGCGGCCTCGCACTCATACAAAAACAGCTTATGTCCAGTTTCTGAGGTACTTTGATTGGTCTTATTACAGTGAGTTTCTGGATAACGCTTCGCAAAATAAACTCCACTCATAGTGCCCAATGAGCGCCATTTATAAGTTAGGTAACTTTATTTGATGTTTCATTTCTGTCGAATCGTGTCAATTTCGATTTCCATGAACATTTGAACATTTTTTTTTTCTTTTTCACATTTTTTTTGCTGTTTGACTGATTAAATATTAATCGGAATACCAAATTAAAAAGTATGAAATTGATTGTGCAAACTTTACTTCACAGCAAAAGGACATAGGAAATGGCGGAAGGTGGCCGTTTCTATGGACTGCTTTTTTTTTATTCTGACTTTTTAAAAATGCTGTGTTTTAGCAAAGCAAAGCAAGGCAAAGCTGCATGAGACCATGTAACTAAAATTATGTAAGTACTACACAAAAAAAGTCTTGACGTAAATCCATTCATATAAATAAAATTATAATATGTATAATATATTAAGTCTTTAGGTCTATTTAAATATTGTTAATATGTTTTAAACTGAATATATTTTAATAATATAACTTAAAAAAGCATGAGAAATGGAAATGCCGCCGGTCGTTTACTGTACAGAATCACGTATTTATTTCTTCAAACACAAAAATAAATATTTACCTATTTATTGGTGTTAAATGACAACTACACTGCATAATTGCTACCAAATGTATTTTTAATTTTCTCTTCATTTTAAACAGATTAATGGTTCGTGGGAATTAAATAATACTAGGCTTTAATGTTTATCATCACCATCATATTTTCGGGAACTTTATTGAAAATAAAATTGTTGCCTCGAAAATGGTTGGTGCAGCAGAAATGTAGCGGGTATGATAGATTAAAAAAGATTTCATAAATTTTATTTTTCCACTTACTCATACAATGTGTTGCACCAAAGTTTATTTGCAATTAAACGCGTTGCTACATATTTTATGCATGTTTTGATGGGTCTTGTAAGCATATTTTATTTAGATTTATTACCGAAAATGATTTTAACGATGATGAGAACAAAACACTATTTAAGTACTTATATAAGTTGGCCCAAAAAGCCTAGCTATTTTCGTTAATTATTATTAAAGTAATTATTAAAGTGGCTTTAAAATCAATAATTGATTTGAAAAGAGTGACGTCACAGCAGATGTTTGTACTGCAATACTAACATCTGTAGTAGAATCGTGTTTTGACAGTTCAATTCAATTCAAATCATTTATTTCATTTAGACCTAATAACAATCACTTTTGAAAGTCAACAAAACAAAAAAAATAAAATAATCTAGTTGCCCATTCCAAAAAGTATTTTCCTGTGGAGAAGAACGGGCAAGAAACTCCATGGTTACTCTTTTTAAATAAGTTATAACAATTTTCTTGTATACATAAATTAATGACATGCGAAGATCATGTAGAATCAAAGCTGAAAAAATGGTAAGGTAGGAAGTCTATTTGGTAGCTACATGGTATTCACATTAGAGAGGGACAGCTCATAAAAAGTATGTCAACTGATGGTGGTACAATCAAAGTACTTTAAACGAATTTTAAAGCGACAATATTCTCGAACATCGCAGTTAAGATAAACGGTGCAACTCACCGCGTATTAACTGACACCCAATAAATATACGTCGTGAAAATAGATATAAAGTGCTAAAAGAATTTTGTTCGCGTCCCGTTCACTTGATGTATGATCATTGATCACCCCTGCACTCTGCACCGGGGAAATTGATCTACCTACTTTATATAGTACTAACTCTAGTATATTTGTGGATCAAGATGTGTCTTTACTTTAGCTGTTATGTAACTATCACTTCTTGTGTCCGATGTGGTTTTAGGTTAATCTGGGATTAATCGCACTTTATGGCCTCTTTTGTAATTCTTTTTTCAGGTGTCTTAACGTCTAAGAACCTTTGAAGGGCATAATAGGTTTAAAAGTTAAGTTAGAAAATATATTTTTTGTTAGAGTTAGTTATTTTGTATTTATATTAACTGTTATGCGAGACGCATCTACACTCACAGTTAAACCACTAGACTGATTTTGTTGGATAATTTTATATATTTTCAGGAAGCTGGTAAGCATTTTTTCCTTCCCCTTCCTTCTTTACTTGCTTTTTTTAAATCACTAGCTTTGTGATCGATAAATTACAAACTTCCTTAAGCTTACATTGAACATACATTCACACATTGCGTCAGTCAATCTACCCAAGCTGCCTTCTAAATGGTGTATATAAAAGAACAAAATACGGTAGTAAGTACGGCTGCGAGTCTCATCTGGCATAGGTCGGGACAACAGGCAGAGTGACACCGCTTGATACATATCGATGCATATTCATGGCGACGCGACAATCAAACGGTCTTTTTTACGTTTTGTTTTGTGAACGTCCTGTTTGAGACACACAGCAAGGGAAAATAAAAAAAAATGTTGGCCAATGTTTTATTCAGTATGTGTGTTAGCGAGCATTGTTACAGGCAGAAACATTTTTTGAGTTTTGTAAAATAGTCTTTTTACTACTACTACCCCAAAATAAGGGTAATATTTTTCGATAGTATAATGTATCTCTACCACCATTTCCAATCTATTGTTTCCTAAAAAAAAACAGCTCATCTTCCCAAAAGGAAAAGTATGGTTTGTGTTTGTTCTACTTTTAATAAAGCTACGAGCCCTGGTCTTCCGTGGGATATACAATCTTAATAACAAACACCGTCGGTTCATGTGGGGGGTTAGACAAGTGGCAAAAACGCTAGTAGAATAGAAAACAAGATGTATGAGAATGACAGATAGCTAGTCGTAAACGAACGTCATTCCCATACAGAAATGTTTATCCAGGGCATCAATTTCGTTAACGTTAAAATCTGTGTCAATATCACCTCCTAGGGTTCCATCATCCAAATACCACAAGTTGAATTTACAATTTAGTTGTTTTATTACAGGGTAAATGGTCAAACTAAAAATAACTGGCCCAAGAGGATCACCTTGTTGGCATCCAGCTGCGGAATCCAAAAAATTGTCCTTGTATAATAATTTAGAAGGATGTCTGTAGCACTGCCAATGAAAACTATAAATTTCGGGTAATTCTTTTTTACTTCAGCCAACAAAGTGTCCCTTTTAACAGAATTAAAGGCATTCTTTATGTCTACCTTAAGGATGATTTCACCTTTTTAACATTTAATGTAGGTGGACAAGGCATGTATGGTAGTCTCACAGCCCCCCTTGGTTCCAAATCCAATCAAAGGGGCTGAAACTTAGCAAGCATATCGTTATAATGCTTGCTACAAATTTCGGCTGCCATACGATTATAGGTACACCCTACGGCAATAGGACGAATGCCACCGACATTCTTGCATAGGGCGCATAGATTGGCTTCATACGGCCAGAGAACATTAAGTCGACTAGAGCCGTAAGTTCTTTTAAGTGACTCACCAGCTTCTCCAGTGCCTGAACTTAAAAGGTCCTTTAAATGTTGAGGAGAAAGGCCATCGAGGCCGCCGGCGGAGCCACTTCAAACTTCAAAAGGAAGCCATGGCAAGCTGTAATTTTTAATTAATTTGTTTCTGGTTCAGAAGGGTCAAGGAAGATGAGGTCATGCGCAGGAGCCGGATGTTTACTCTCCAGAGCTGCAAGGGTTTCTGGAGAGTGAGGCGCCACCATATCACTGCTAAAGAGCGTCCTAGCAGCTCCCCTGTAACACCTTCACTCAATTTCAATTCTACGTGTTGACACATGATTAAAAAGGTTTTTTTTAACCTTTTAAAAAAGGTCTGTTACACACCTTTTTATATATGTTTTTATTCACATATGTAAAACGTTAAACTATCGCAACTAAATGCATTTACTGTAGTATTTAGTATCGATCTATAATTTATTATGGACTAACGTGTCACCCGACCGCTCCAGCAATGTATCAGAAACACGGCACCACGCAAAAAACAAGACAAATTGCGCTATTTGTTCGCGATTGTCCTCCCGATACCCAACCCAGTTAGCTGATATGAACAATGGATGAAATATACGTTAATAAATTATTTATTATTATAGTATCAGTGTTGTTTGACTGATAATATAGTACTAGACATTTCCGTCGGTTTCACTTGCGACATATGGGAACTACTTCACGTACCCGAATAAAAACTATCCTGTACCCTGTCCTAGATTTTAAACTATCTCCAAACGAAAAATTATTTAAAACTGTTCAGGTTTTCGTGAAAGTAGTATATCAAACAAACCAACAAACTAAATTTTTTATTTGAGTAAGAATTGGATTTTATATTCGTTGTCGATTTTTCCCGACTTTTAAAAAAATCTGTTAAATTCGTTCTTAACAAAATAAATAAATAATACTTTAAATTATGAAAATATTCAAATACAGCGTCATAAAAATCATCCTCATCGCCGTCAACCGGGAGTTACCCACGAGACTGACGGCAGTGCCACGTTGTATGGCAATTGACAAATTTAAAAGCTAGCCTTTGGGTCACAGACCGCTTGGCTAATTCTTTGAATAGAAGGTGGGCGCTCAGACCACACGACACGATATTTCTACCCCAAACGGCTCAAAAAGATAGTTTACGATGAGGCTATACTTGCACCTTTTAAAAAAGTAACTAAGCTCTATGTGATAGATCACAATTATGAATTACGGTATTTTATCATTTAAAAAGGCCTACAGAAAAGTCTTCGTAATATTGTCTGTCTTTACGAAGTATGGTTTATTTGCTAAGATATTTTAGATTATTCAGCACATCGCATAGCACTGGCCACGTATCGCAAACACACAGGTTATGACCGGCTACACTATCAATTATTGCTGTTCCTAATAGCATATGGGATGACGTCATCTCAAGTTGGAGGCGACAGCGTGCTAGCTTACTTATAATCAAAACTAATAAGTGATTTTGTTTGTTTCATCCTATCCTCAGGTTTCAATCTACATCATTATCCTCAGCGCGCATCTATCTGCTGGACATCTCTTCTCGTCTAATCCCTGCGAGCTGCCCCATCACCAGCAGCCTAACACATCAAACTAAATACGATGACTTTTTATACCCTTCCCTTTTCTTTATAACCTAAGAGAATTGTGAAAACTTCGGGATTTTATAAATACTCATTTAGAAAGGCAACATTGCGTAAAATAATAATTTAATTCGTTCACCCAATATATGGCAGCTGAGTTTTACCATTTTACGAGTAATATGATAAGTTATACATTTACATTTCATTTGCTAATTGATAACTCCTATTTTTCCAAGAAACCTATTTTATTATTACATTTAATATTTTTTCATAACTACTCACACTGTTTTATTATAACACTGTTTTATTTTCCCTTTCATACACTACAGTTAACGACATCTTTCCACTTAACTTTTATGTCTTGTACCAACTTATAATGGTAATTTCGATTTACGATAATAGTGTCGACGTAATGGTTCCATCGTCAATGTCCCGTGGCATTCGTATGTGACGTACATTACTAATAAAATTATGGATTGTTATATAGTTTCTATTATTCTCTAAATAACGCTAAGACTTTGTTTTTTGGCCGAGTATCAGAAGTTAGTAAGGCTGATAAGGTATACAGCCGATTGAGGCAACAGCACTAAAATATTTGAAGATCCGGATTCCCAATTTAAGAGCATAAATGACTGTTTGAAGTCAAGTGACGTAGGAAAGAAAGAAAGAAGAAAAGACATCGCTATTGACTTGAGTTTGGAACTGCTACCAGTTTTAAAAAGCTGCGCTAGTGTTTTCCACGTTTAGCCGATTAGGCTCAAATTTCATGTTTATGAACAAGCATCCAAATCCGAACTACGTGTTCGTGAACAAGAGTTTAATTACGCTGGCTACATTATAATGTTTGTTTATTTTATATTGGCAACAGGGTGTTGGTTTTTGTTTATTTTCTTACTATATAAAAAATGGTCGAACAATGTCATGTCGGCTAGAAAAAATGTGATCCAATAAAAGTGATTCCAAAGTTTTTCTATAAGTTTAATTTTATTTATGTTTCGCCACTAACATACCGTAAAGTTTGGTTCTTGCAAAAATTGCAAATAAAATCACGTGGAGGAAAATTTCCTGCGGTCTTTGCGGAGGGCCTGGAGGATTGCCGAGAATTCGATATTATACATCGGGGCTTCATCTGCTGGCTTGCGGAGCCTTCAAGTGTCAGGCGGGGAATCAAAAATTTTGAAAAAACAACCAAAAATTGGTTGCTAAGGCATATTATTATTATTCATTTTGTGCTGTGCAAGAAAGAGACGGCAACAATAGAAAGAATAAGATCGTAGTTTCGTTTTTGTTCTGGTGCTGGAACGCAACAAAATGAAGACAAGGTGAATGTGACGCAGCATTCAAATATTCAAATGGTCCAATCAGAAGAAAGGAAAACAGGGATGAGCAAGTGATAACAACCTAATCAGCGTTGCGGAGCATCGTGATTTGTCAACATCGCATATCGTCAGGTTGCCTGTTTTGGAAAAACACGTCATGTCATCCGGATTTCATCAATAATAATTCATCAATTGACATTATTATCTGCGCCATTTTGTCTTGATTTTCCTGTGTTGTATTTGTGTTGTGCGCAATGAATTTGGACGAACAAATTATTTTGCTATTGCAATATTGCAAATATTCGGTACAATGCCCGATTTACAAGAGCTTATAGCTCATAGAGGCTACGTTAAAGGTAGTATTACCCGCATACACAATTTTTCACAAAAAAATCTCCTGGGTGAGAGCCAGGTATCCTGTGGTCTTTGCGGAGAGCCTGGAAGATTCCGATATGGTCTAGTGGCTAGGATACCTGGCTCTCACCCAGGAGGCTCGGGTTCGATTCCCGGTATCGGAACCAAATTTATGTTAGTGGCGAAACATAAATAAAATTAAACTTATAGAAAAACTTTGGAATCACTTTTATTGGATCACATTTTTTCTAGCCGACATGACATTGTTCGACCATTTTTATATAGTAAGAAAAGAAACAAAAACCAACACCTTGTTGCCAATATAAAATAAACAAACATTATAATGTAGCCAGCGTAATTAAACTCTTGTTCGGATACGAACACTACGGACTTTTATTGACTTGCTTTTAGAGACACACTATAACATTTCATAATTCTAAGAAATCGAACCTTATATACCCCGTTACACTTGCGAACCGATCATTTTTCAAAATCATATGATACGCCCCGAATACAGTAATCTCCTCCTTTTTTAATTCGGTTAAAAAGTTACGGAATACAATATGGAGTCCACTACGACTACTCAGATGGAGTACTTGAATAAAATTAGTAAGCCAATGGTGCCGATTCTGACTTACACACGACTAAACTAACTTTAAAATATCATGCTCTTTTTCTATTGCGAAATACAAGAAGAGGATAGCAAGTAATTCAGTGCTGTCAAATTAAATGACATATGACATTTTGTTCGTACAGGTTTGTTAATTTAGTCGAGATGTTACGTCGTGATGTTTAAATTTGTATGGAAAACTATTTTTGACTAATTTGACAGGTGTTAAAAGTTTGCTATCCCTTTCTTATATTTGTTGATGGAAAGAGAGAATTATAGACTAAATTTAATTTAGATGGTGTCAAGAGAATCGCGGCCATTATCTAGTTCTCTTCAAGCAATTGCACTAATGCCAGAACTCGCATTTCAAACCAAAATAACAAGAGACAAGACGATGCAATTTTTTATTATTTCAGATTTATCGATTATCATTTACTATAAAAATTGTGTTTGTTAGATAAGCATAATTATTTTGATTGATTATGATACCTGTGTTGTTGTTTCTCAGTGAACTTTTTGTACGTATGATGATGAATACCATTTTTTTTTCTTAACATTGATTGTCCTATTCTAAGTAAAGATATTAATGAGGGATAACTTTTGTGTTTTTGTTTATATATTAACAAATATATATTTTTACAACTCTATCGGCGATACACGTCGACAAGTATATTCTTATATCTTAATATTCTTTACATCTAATTACGGCCAGTTTTATCATATCCGGAAAAGCACAAATTTCTAGTTTGTTGGTAGTTTTATGTGCCAGATAATTTCATACTAATAATGTCTCAATTATAAATTAATGTAGTCGATAATTCCAACTATTTTTTTTTAAATAGACCCATTCCTTCAGTCATAACAATTCATACATTTTGTACCTATTCTAACAATGCACCATCATCCAATACGATTCTATAATTGATTCCCATATAACTGATCCAATCGGCTATGAAATCAATCAAACGTTATAATGTATGGTTAATGACATCCATGCTCATCTGACCTGGGACATTGATAAACACGATTGATGGGTGAATCATTGCATTGCATCTGATATCATCCGTTATTTGGTTTATTACTGAAACAAACTTGTTTTTCGACTGAGCTACCTTCAGTTACGCCGGAACATCTAGTCTTTATCAAAAGTCGTTTTGTAACCACCACAAAGTAATCTCAAGCATTTTTTTCTGTACCTACACTATTTTTGCTGTATGAAATAGAGATGACAAGTAATTCCGAATGCAGTTGGAATTTATCAAGATGTAAGCAGATTTATAACACAGTCTATAGTACAATCGACAATTTTTCACGATAAATCGTTCGAAACCGTCAAAATAACAAAGATTTCCATCCCTTACATGCAAGCCGCACTTAGGACGTTTTAAATATTAAGCAAGCTATGTCAATACGGGTTGGAATATGCAATTTATGCAATTTTCTATGCGATTTTGACCTTTGTTATCACTACAATAGATAATATTTTCTATAAAGCATTAATAAAAATATTTTGGATCCAAAATCTTTGGAACAAAAAATTGTTTTTTTTTTCAAAACCATGTTCGAACGAATTCTTTTGATTATAAAATGACAGCGTTAAAATGTCACTCATAAATGTTTACGCGAATGTCGACCTAATTGTATTTGAATGTATGTAAGAATATAGCCTTATGGTGGGTCATGATTCAAATTGGTTGACTGTACATACTATAGACAGTATTATATGTCTTTTTCTTCTCCTTACCGTGTGGGCTGTAGGTTTTACCGACGTAACAAACCCCAATGTCAGAGTTTTCCAAATCCGCCTAATGGCCTCTGATATGGTATTGTAACAACAACTGCTACCAAGATAGCGACTGGGGATGATGCTTAACTTACCCATGGCACGGGTATGTAATACCATCAGCTTCCTGACTCCGGATTGCTCTCTCTACAATCGCTTTGTGATTTCGGTCCGACTCGAGAATCGACCTGAGAACCCGTTCACTGCGGATGCGTTATACGACTACCAGACCAACGAGGCAGTCTAAAGTACTTGACGTTGTGAGATGACAGATCGTAAACTTGTCTTTTCAATAAAGACTATTTTTGCAGTTTTTGCGATTTGTCTGTTAATTACTGAACGTAATTTCACGTAAACTTTAAATGTCGGCGTCGTAGATATATAAATACGTACCGACCCATATAAAACTAAACTACCCTCTTACAAAACAATGTTGTACACGAGATCCCCTCGATAACTTACAAACAATTAAAACAAGATTACGCTATCAATGCCTACGTAATGTTGATCCGGTCCCCGAAACTTTACTTCTTCATAACAGACCCAATGGGGTACGGAACCCAAGTGGGGACCGCTCGGAGCGTGTGAACGGACCTAACGCGATTTATTAGTTGCTACAGAGTGGAGTTGGAAAGTGCAGAATGGGCGAAAATTGCAACTGGTTTTTTAGAAGCTTTTATTTAAACTTGCAATGTTTGTTAGTTTGTTCAAATTTTGGAAATTGACTAATATCCAGATTCTGGACGGGTACCGAAAAATTACCTACTTATCCACAATCTTATTAACACTGCCCGATCTGGGCAACGAACCCTCGACCTGGAACTTCGAGGTCAGCAGTTGCGTTGAGAAATATTAGACCAACCATACAATTTACTATTAATTGTTTAGTAAAATCTAACAGAGAAACAACTGACTAATATGTATATCTTGGCAAACCTACCTAATATTGAGTTTGTTTGTTTATATGTTACTAGCCTTTTCCCGCGGTTTCACCTGCATCCCGAGGGAACTACTTAGCGCACTCGGGTAAAAAGTAGCCTATGTTGTTCCTCAGGGTCTATTCTATCTCTGTACCAAATTTCATTTATATCGGTCCAGTAGTTTTGGCGTGAAAGCGTAACAGACAGACAGACAGACAGAGTTACTTTCGCATTTATAATATTAGTAAGGATAACGCTTTAAAGGTAAAACACCTCAACCAATTGAGATGAAAATTGGTATATGAATACATTCATCTTACTTTTTAACTAGATGCGTCAAGTGATTCTCTCAGGACGTTAAAAGAAACCGTGGGAAACAGCTATCTATAAGCACATAAAACTACCTTCTCCTAAACTGTTCTATCTTATTCATAAGTCTGCACTATCGCTCTAGCTTTTAAACTGTCGCGGCAAAGTTATGCGAGTATGAAATAAAAGTGTGAACCATGAAATGAGGACTCTATGAAACTTTAAACATCGTTATACATTGTTAAAAAACTCATAACTGACCTGCGGGCGTTCGGTTTTTGGTGAAAGTATAAACATTTCGAAACTTTTTTTAATGGTGTTTATTGAGGCTCATAAAAGTGCTATGTTAAAATAAACCATTTATAGAGTGAAAATACTGTATATTTTGCTGTTACAGGAAGAAGTTTATGAACAAAAAACAATCACTGATACACAAGGCATGTGTGATGTGTGAAAGAACAGAAAAACTTACTATCTATCTACGGAGCCAGATAAGCCAAAATTTAGGTACCAACTGCAAATGTTTAATTAATTTGTATGGCAAAATTATTTTACACACATGCTCCTGATGTTTGGCTAGTACAAAAATACTTATGTGAATTATTTAATTCTTTGACTATTTTTTTTTTTTTTTTTGTGTATGGCATCTCGCAGGTCAACCTAGAAGGTTGTCGACTACTTAACCGGGCTTGCCTGTGAAGTGCCTTAAATAAATTTAGGGCCTCCAGCCAGGGCTTAACTTACAAAACTAAGCGACTACACGCTAAGGGCACCCCCTAGTGGGGTACGGGCCTCGGCTTAGGGCGTCGCTGGGGGAGGACAGCAAGGGACAGGCTGGATCAGAATAAATTATGATTATTATAATCGGGAATTTGTTTCTTTGACTAACTAGTCGGTGCCAACTACTGTGCCAGCGTCAATTGGAAAAATGTGAGATGGGGCTGTTTTTTGCTGAGTAGAAATTAATCATAGTCTGATCAACTTGGCGTCAATAACATTTATTTTTACAAATTATGATACCTTTGCCTATTAAGGTAACTAACTATAAACTGTTATTTAATCGAAGTTACCTATAAAACGTATTCAATTATACAAAATCCTTATCCCTCAAAATAAAAACCATCCCAAACTAACGCCTAATACTTACAATACATTACATAAAGTACCATAAAAGGTGATGTGTGACCGCACCTGTAAATCTCGACCCTCACGTTACAATACTTTCATAGAGGTTTTTTCTCACAATAACCTCTGGAGTGGAAAATCCCTTCACTAGAGGTAACAAGTACCAGCGTGGGACAACTCAATAAATCTGTTAGGCCTATAATAGTGATGGGACATAGCGTATCTTTTAAATTGTCTTTTATCCATCTTATATTTATGCTTTTTCGATAGAATAATAGTGAACTGTACTGAATATGAGTACAAGCATTCTTTCTGCTCTTTTTTATCTTTTCATACCTTTTCAGCTTCCCTTTGCTCCGCTTTACTAGTTGTTTGACGTAATATTGATGTAACACACTTGTGTTTATGTTTTAGTAATTTAAAATGAAATACATGGCGTTATTGATGCGCAAAGACTGACAAATAATTTTAAATCTCTATGAGCGCGTTGGGCGCACGCTGCCTCGTTTACGGAAAAGGTTGATTTTTAAATACCAAACATTGGGCAAGCGTTACAGCATCACCCAATGTATTTTAACCAACCACGAGAAGTTGTGAGGACTCAGATGGTAACTAAAAATTCCGAAGATATTTGCCACACTTATCCATTCTGCTCTTTTGTAGTTTTATTCGTTTAAGTTTATTCTTATTTTCGTTGATTTCCAAAGCTACTTTTCTAAAGTTAAAATATGTCACTAAAATAAACAAAATCGCATGCTTGGAAACATTTCATAAATCTTGTAGAAACTGTCAAGTATTTTATTATTATCATCATAGAAATATTTCGAAACAACAATTTATAACTTGTCAAACTTTTGCAAGCGCTGTTCGTGTCAAACGTTTATAAACACGAAAGTCTTTTTTACAAGAGACCTTGTTTGTGTTGACAGAATTTTCTATAGTTTTGTCTTCCCAAAAAGTTGACGGAAATATAGCATATTATATAATGGTGAAGTCATCATCGTCATCATCATCATCGCCTTGTAATAAATAACAGGCTAGCCATCAACCGGGTACAAATCCAAGCTTCAGGTTTCTACTAAGAAATTCCACATGTAAAATCACCAACACTACAACATCCGGGAATCAAACCCGCAACGTCATACTCATCAATCACACTTTTTCCACAAGATCAACAAGTCAGATTGTATAAAGTTAAAAAAAAATAATCGATAGAAGTTGTATTTTATTCGATAGTCAGTAACCCCTCACTATATAGCCTCGTTCTTTTCGAGAGACTATTGTAATTTCCAACGAATTTTCGGTGAAAAATGTTCCAAGGGCCGTTGTATGTCACCGGCAATAATGTGGGACATTCGACGGTCATTGTTAACGATAATACTGAAAGGTACCTGAATATTGTGACATTTTTAATATCTTAACATTATTTTTATATATGAAATAAAATAATATCAGTTTATTCACTACCTATACATCTATCATATACCTTTATACATACATGTATGTATATATTATGTATCAGTAATTTGTGTTAGTTGACATGTAGTTTTTTTATCTTCGACAGCTATCTAACAAAATAATGACTTTTTACTGAAAATTGATAATTTATTATTTTAAAAGATAAGTTAACATGAAGGCAGGCCTGTCCCACTCCCCGTGTAGGTATCAAAAACGTACCTACGCACAGCGGCCTATCCGAGACGGCTAGTCACTGGGGCCTCACGCGCGAGCCGTGAGTGATGTACGCGCAAGATTTGTTCCTTTGATTATATACGTATCTACTTCATTTGTTCGTTTCAATTATTCGTAATTTTTTAGGAACGGCCTCCCGGACTAATCTGTTTGCATCGTAAGTCATTCCGGTGACCGTGTGATACGATTTGAAACGTCTTTTGTTGACAAAGGTATTAATAGTAAGGCGGCGTAATTCAACATTATTTGAGTAATATAAGGCCTGTGTCTCTTTTTGTGAAGGTATCGAAAACGTAAGTAGGTATTTATGCACAAATGTATTAGAATTAAAGTACTGTTAACACCTACCTTACGTTTTTATTTTGAAAGTCATTTGTTTTCTAGAGTACTACAAAAATGGTAATTCAGTATTTAGATTAATAGATTTTTTAAAAGGAGACAACCCTGTTTTCGTCAGAAAAGGTAAGCGTTACGCGCTAGAAAGAGACGCAACTTCTAGGCAACTATAAGCGTAGGTAATTACGCGCTGCGCGATCTGAATTGAACTTAATCGTATCGTCGCTAAAATCTATATTTCTTTAGATGACTTTTCAAAGTGGCTCTTCTGTACTTGTACTATTATGTATTCTGTGATGAAGGTATAAACAACATTATAAAAATAGTTTTAAAACGCAATTATAAAAACACAAAAGAAGTGGAAAACTTCATTCTACATCTAAAATTCTTATTTTCCCAAGAAATGTCAACAATTTGTATCCTATTTCATTCCAAAAACCTTGCAATCCCTATATCAATACTGATACTTCACCCACAATAACCGATATTATTGACAGAAGCTCTTAACTTTCCCATCGAAGGCCGAAGAAGGACCCCCGAAATTCGTTCGGACCCAAATCTTGGCTAACGATGCGAAGACACGAAACAAAATTTGTCTTTCACCAGGAAAGCCACATTTATCACTGTTACGTCACGATATGTGGCTGGTAATTTTAGCAAAATATACAACCAACCTTAAACAGGAGATCTAAAGTCGGTTTTTGCGTGTATGTTTTAATATGCATAAAAAACCCTAACTAGGCCACAGTTGATGCGTTAAGAATGATATTGTGTATTATTTCAGTAAACTTTGAAATAGCTTCAAGGGAGTTAGATTGTTTGTAATGCTTTCATGGTAAAACGGCTAAACTGGTTAAAATGAAATTTGGTATGATGATAAATAAAACCCTGGAGACTGTTATAGACTAGGCTGTTGTCAAGGGGCGTAAAGTTCCCTCAAAATGCAAGTGAAACCGTATGACATAAAATTAACAAATACCTTTCCTCATCTTTTAAATAATGGAAAAAAAATCTTATATACATTACGGTAGGTAGATGTTCGCTTATAAGCATAATTATCTAAAATCAAACAGCCTAAAGCAGATATCAGTAAATTTAGAACCATTACAAAGAATCACATTCGTGTAAAACAGTCATAAAAAGATACAGATAATCAAGGTCGCTCCATCTGTCAGTTGCTTCGAAGATCCAGTTTTATTGCCGGCAATAAAACACGCGGTGTGTAGACCAAGTTTATCTAAATTGGTTGGCTATCACTGCATCAGTACTTAAAGGAGGATCCAGAGTTTCCTGATGATGGAGATCAGTCTTATTTACCTGCGCGAAAGGCTTTTCAAAGCCCTATTAAACTTCCCGAATTGTTTTTTATATATGTTTTAGTTATAAATAGATCTAATTTTAATAACGATAAGGATTTTTTTGTCTAGCAATGTCAACAGATGAAAACGATGTCTTTTTGGTTTATATGTTTTTTCTTTATGTGGATCAGCTGTGATAACCGCGCTCAAATCATTAAGACACTTTTTTTCAAGTGGGAAATCATGACTCCTCCCGCCATGGGTGGGGTGGGACGGAATTTCAGATTCTTACTGACTAAACCCATCCATGCTCCTCCCTTAGCTCGCTTTGCGTTCCAGTGGCGTAAAACTCTTTCAAATATCCCGCAACCCTGGGAACGTTGCGTAGCTACTCGTAAATGAAAGACGCTGCATTTGTTTATTATTTCTTAAGAAAATCTATAGATTTTGATCCAGGTTTGAGTGAAAATTCTTGCATTGATCCTGATCACAAATCTTTAAAAAAAAAATATGCAAATAAAAATAGCTAAAATTACTAGCAGTTGGCCGTATGTAGTCTGGACATTTTTACTAACAACCATTATCTTCCCTTCCTTAGTACAGTGAATTAAGTGTACTTGGAAGTAGTATCGTAAAATCAAGGCTAAGTCTCGTTGAGCCGGACAATGAATTAGTTTCAATGTAACACAGACTGCTGGTGTGTTCAGTAGGTTAAACGCAACAAGAATAAAGTAAAATATGAAAAGATGTCTAAAATCATCTTCATCATCTCGTACCTTACCAATTAACTTCTAAGAACTATCATATTTAAGTAAGTAAGTAAGTCCTGGAGTTGAGTGTAATGTTATAATTAGAATTGCTGCTAGGTGCGGTTTATTTGACTTTTGTACTTTAAACCCTAACCCTAACCCTTTGAGATACAGTGTCACTTACCTTCTGCATCTACGTCTCGTGTACGAGTTTGCAGGTTCGAATCTTGGCAAGTACCAATCTAACTTTTCTGTCATAATAATACACACATTAATATAGCGTAGACTGTTAATAAAACACGGTGAGTTGCAAAACCACAGACTGAATTTATTTCTAGAAGGAAGTTGTACATGTAATTGAAATAGATGGCGTTAGCAGTCATACAAGTAGTTTGTAGATTATGTTATAATATTAACATAGACATCACTGACTAACGGTGAAGGAAAATGTCGTGAGGAAACCAGGGGGCCTACTCTAACTCACCGAAACGAAACTTTAGAACGACCGAGAACAGATGATAACTTTTTTTGTGGTGCGGTAAGGTGCGATCTGATGCTCTTTACATAGAGGAATATACTTATAGGACCCATATACAACGATTGTTTGCACCATACCGCCCCAAAACCAACAAAAAAAGGTTTGAAATTTTAATCGAATCTTCATTTTCGTTGAGTTAGAGTAGGCCCCCTGGACTAAAAAGTCTGATAATTGCCAATCCACCGTGACCGAGCATGGTGATCAGTGCTCATGCCTTATCTGTATGAGGACAGGCCTTTACCCAGCAGTGGGACAGTGAATAGGCCGATAATATCATTTAATCATGCACAAATGGCATTTTTGCTAATTCCGAGCTCACTCTCTCATTCAACAATTTAAGGTAATCCTTTAATATAGTTATCTCACTGTAACCATAATATCGAAAAATAAATCTTCTCAAAAAAGCCCATCGGCTTATATACTTATGTCTAACTCGTTAGACCTGCTAATTTCACTCAGAACTTCACTTACCTACATAGTAGCTCAACTAAGTGTTAAAGCCTATACATATAGCCTAGCCTAATAGATTCTCTAGCCCAATCTTGCAATAACAATAGCTACTTATTAAGTAGTCCGGACACAAGCGACGAAAAGGGCTTACAAAAAAAATAACACGAAATTGTTAGGCTAGAAAGACAGCGGAAAACGCAATTATAATTCAAAATTCACGAAACGGTATTCATAAATCAAAATGAAAGTTTTTTATCACGTTTTTTATCATAATAGTTTATTAAAAACAGTAATTGTACACGTTAAGGAACATTACGACTGCATTTATTTAATAAATAGGTGTTGTCCGCGGTTTCATCCGCGTCTCGTGAGAACTACTATCTAGGTTCTCCATCTACCTTCCTAATAAATTTCATCTAAGTAGGTTCATTAACTTACCTTGAAAGCCTAACAAACAAACAAATTTACTTTCTTATTTTTAATATTAGTTAGAATTGATTACACCATCAAAAACTAACGCATCAAGATCTTTGTACATAGGTCGACCTTAGGCATCGTTCGTGTAGCATGATCTTATTTTCAAACGTTGAACGTTTAATATATGAAAATCCTGTCGCGTGTCAGTCATCCGTCTACTTCATAGCCACAAAGGCTCCTTGAAATTTCAATCCAGTAAAAGCAGTTTTCTCTGTAACTTTTTTAAAAGGTCATGTAGAGTATGAACGAGTGGCTTGTTTGTACAAGGGGCTGACTGAAATTTACGAGCTATTGACCGGCAAAAGAAGGTTTAGCTTTGAAATATTTGTTCAAGTTTGTATGGTACTTTTTGTAGGTCACTAGACGAAAATACACTTCTCATCAAAAAAATCGAAACACCTCGCAGTTTATGATTTGATAAGGATTATCAGAAAAATGTGTATATTTAGGAATAAATGTAAAATGTCATTTAATAGTGAGTAGTATGAGGTTTTTAAATCCTAATGTTATTGTTCTAAATTCAAATTAAGTCTTCATAGATTTCGTATTTTGTATAATGAGTAATTTTTACCCTGTATGGAATATGAAGGAAATGGGTAAAACAACACGCGTAAATGAAAAAAAAAATTAAGAAACGTTTATTTAATAACTTGTATTCCCTCCGCGAGCTCTTATTACTGCTTCCATACGGTTCTTCATCGATCGGATGAGAGTCACGATCACATGTTGTGGTATATTATCCCATTCCTCTTGGATTGCATTTTGCAGCTGGCTAAGTGTTTCTGGAGCTGGATCTCTTGCTCGAATTCGTCTCTTTAATTCATCCCATAGATGTTCAATGGGATTCATGTCCGGGCTTCTTGCTGGCCATACCATAATGGAGATACCGACTTCGGTAAGATAATCTCGTACGACGCCCGCGGTGTGAGCTCTAGCATTGTCGTGCATGAATATGAAGTCGTTGCCAATAAAATGTGCATAGGGCATCACATGAGGTTCAAGACACTGTTCGATGTACCGATGAGAGTTTAGTGCAGGCAGCCGTGGCCCAGACACAAAGGCAAGTTCTGTCTTACCGTCGGCGCTGATTCCTCCCCAAACCGTCCACGAACCGCCACCATAGCTGACCTTTTCTTCAATGCAGCATTGTGCAAAGCGTTCTCCATCTCTTCTGTAGACCTTGTTCCTTCCGTCGTTACCATACAGCATAATTTTACACTCATCAGAAAACAGTACTTTGCTCCACTGAAGGTATGACCAAGTTAGGTGCTCGCGTGCAAAGTTAAGGCGCGCTCTTCGATGGTCTGCAGTTAATTTCGGCCCATTCGCTGGCTTATGCGGTGCCAATCCGCGTTCCTTCAACCTTCTTCTTATTGTAGAGTCACTTACAGCTACTCTTCGTACAACGCGAAGCTGCTGCTGCAGTTGAAAAGCGTTAAGGCGTCGATTTCGTAAAGAAGTTGTTACAATAAATCGATCATCTCGCTCAGAAGTGACCCGATTCCTGCCAGATCCTGAACGGCGCGTGAACGAACCAGTCTCCCGATAGCGTTTGTAGACTCTATGAACAGATGATAAGCTTAGATGCAATCTTGCAGCCACAACACGCTGACTAAGTCCAGAATCCAGCAATGCCACCACTTGGGCGGCTTCTGCGGGCGAAGTATCCATATGTTTTAGAAAAAAAAGTTTTTTCAGACGTCCCAAAGTCACAGTAAATGAAATAAGAAACAAAAAGTTTAAAGACAAGCGCTAATTTTTAGTTTTTAAACGAGAAACGTACTCCAACCCTAAATATACATTTGTCTCAAAACAGTGATTAATTTCATTTATAGGATAAACAAATGAAATTCTAATTTCGAATTTTGATTTTTTTCTTCTTACTGTAATGACCAAACTGCCAGCTACACAATAATGTTTTTTTTTTCATGGAATTAATTCTCTTTTGTAAAAAATTAGGACAAAAACAATAAAAACGAAAGTGTTTCGATTTTTTTGATGAGAAGTGTATGTTTTACGGTATTATTAGAATAAGATATCGTCATTGTGCATGCAAAACCACGAAAGAGCAGTTAGTAAATACCGCGTATCAGAAAAAACATAATTAAGTATTTTTCAATTATTTTCAATTGACAAAATATAATGATATTATCGTTATTCTTTGATTGTATATTTATTTATCTATTTAGCGGAAATGTTATTAAGTGAGCATTAATGCAAGTCACCCTTTCCTTCTGTGATTTTAAACTATCAAAATATTTTCCTCAATATGTGTTAGAAGGAAGGTAGTCACGTAGTCTTTATTGTTTAGCTGCATTAAAATAGTTGTTATTTACTTTGAGTAACAATAACGAAATTTTACTAACGTAATAACAGCTCAATCATTAAAAGTAATGAGTATTAATAATTTTATTAATTTAATAAAATAAAATGTATTCATCCTACATTTTAGTGAGGTACAAAAAATATATTTCACTACCCATTCAACGTCATTTGATTTGACACACTATAGTCACGTTGGGTTAGCCACCGCTGCCTGTCTGAGCTTGTCAAAATATTTCTGGCAACAGACAGGTCGATGAAACTCAGAACCGTGTTAACACAATGGACACAGTAGATTAACTGAATATCAAATACCGGTTTAAAATATTCTTGAATTTAAGGCAAGGTAATGAATTCACTCATCGAAATGAAATCTTTAAACAGGCGTATTGCTAGCTTAATATCTATTTGCATAAAAGCAAAACCTGCGATAATTTGAACTCTGTAAACTGTCCGTAATTAATTCTTACACAATTCGACTCCATTCAAGTTCAAGGTTGTCTTTGAGAAATAGCTTTTAGGGATAAGATTCCCTATTGTCCTGCTAATGTGTTTGTATCTTCCTGAATTGATTGTTCTAATGATTTGCAATAAAAAATATTCCGTTTATCTTATATAACTTCAACACAGATAGGTAATCCCAAGGTTTTTAGATAAGCTATTCGATATTAATACTTTTTCGAAAGTGATTCGTGCTAGGCCCACAGAAATCTTTGCATTGCTGTACATCGTAAATTTTAAAAGTAGAACATTTATTCTATCTAAATGACCAGCATTAACGTCAAAATTTAGAAAAAAAGCAACGAAATCTTAATTCCGATCTCCACATTAAGTGCTTATTAAAAATCTGGCGATCTGTTGTTTACGCCGTCATCCATCAAGCGAGAATGATTAATTGCTAACACATTATCGGCAGCTGCGAGCTCGCTATTCAAAACGCCATTAGACTTTAAGAACGCGTTGATACGATCTTTTGTTTTTAATCTTCCCTAGTAATGAAAGTTGTGCCTAAGTATTGATTGGCTTCTAAATGGGTGAACGTGAATGAAGGTTATGAAAATTCTTGGTAAATGTTGTTTTGAAAGAGAAATTGTTGTTGAATCAGGATTTTAAAGGGATTCCCTCTATTCCAGATATTTGTAAAATCTTGTAGGTCTTCTCACCAGATTCGAATAATTATATTTTTTCTTGTTAACATCTTTAAGATATTCCAAACCTGTAAATTTACTCGGTTAATTGCATGTAACCCAAAGGATAATTTTAAAATAAAAATCCACTTGTTCCTATATACTTCACCTACCTTACTTACAGCTTTACTTAATCACACATCCAATTCATTCGCTATCAAGAATTCACAAACGAGTCGTTGATCCTCGGCATCAGTCATCAAGTATTCACCGGCTGCAGGCGATGCAACCGCTCCCTCATGCATGCATGCACGATTCATGCCCCATTCATGGGCTGTTTGCAATTTTCAACGACTTATAATATGTTTTTGCTATTTGTTTTTTTGTTCTGTTAAAATATATATAGTCTAGACTAAAACTATTACGCAATATTTTAATACTTATATTGTTCCGCGGTTTCCCCCGCGTCTTGGAGAAACTACTTCTCACGTCCGGATGATAAAAAGCATATAACCATCACCAGGATCCCATCCTTCTCCATACTAAATTTCATCGAAATCGATTCAATCGTTTTACTGTGAAAGCATAATTTATAAAAAGATAATCAAATAAGAACTCTCATATTCGCATTTATATAGTTAGTAGGATAATTAATTAATCGTAAGGCATGCACGATCAGATGGTATTATTTTTTTCCGAATTGGATTCATGAGATTTTATCGAATCATTGACAGTAAGTAAATACATAATTTGTGGATAATTTAATAACGAACCATTCAACTATTTGATGTTTCTAGTCAGACTGGGTTCTTCTGCCTAAGCGTAGTCTAAACTCCAAATGTATCCTATGTCCTCCGACAAACACACAATGTATACGAATGTTCAAAGAAATTCTGTTGAAATTCACTCTTTATAAGCTGCTCTGTCAGCTTTACGTAAAGAAAGAAAATAAATTCTACGAACAAAATGCTTTTTAAGACGAGATTAAACGATCTTCACAAATGAGTTAATCTCCCAAGTCTTTAAGTAACAAACAAAACTAGTGGCAAGCGATCAAAATCTGCGATTACCGAAAACTTGACTGTCCCAACTTAGCAGAGGGAAGTTATGACAAAAAGCCAGCGCTGGATCTAGATAACAATAGAAGTTCCAAGTTGGACTGTGAGTAAGTAAATCTGTAGCGAAGTATGTCCGTTTGTTAAATGCAGTTGGACACGGACAGGTATCTTGTTCCTCGCATTGTTCAGATGTTTTGTACAACAGAAGTTTTAAGTTTTAACCACATAATACATCATCATCTGCCTAGCCTTTTCTTAACTAAATTAGGGTCGGCATCCAGTCTTACCGGATGCAGTAGAGTAAATATGATATTATATCTGATCTCCGGAACCCAGTTACCGGTTAACACGATACTCCTCAGTAAGACTGGTTGTCATACTTTCTGGCTTCTGATTACCTGTAACGACTGTAAAAAATATTCAAAAGGCACGGAGGAGTCCCGGTATGACATAGATGGTCACCCATCCACTAACCGCGCCAAACGTAGCTTAACTATTATCTATCGAACCATGCGGCTTTTACTTAGCCATAAGCTCCTGCTAAAACGGAGAAAGAGTATAGTTTTTTTTAACCAGCAATACAACTTAATCAGAATCAGCTTTTTTAGGAACCAATAAAAAAATAAACCTAAAATACAAGAAACGTTTTGATATTTTATTTTTTTAACTTTTCTTGAATTTTCACACTATGTCTACATGTCTTTTTTTCTAACTCTCCTATCGCGGGTCTGCTGGAAGAGATTTCTTAAGAAATAAGCAGTGCCTTTGTACTTCACTTTCCTATCTGTTTGTATCTTATATTTTTGTGTGTACATAAATTGTTAAATAAAATAAATAAATAAAATAAAATATTTATGGATTTCAATGCAAATTGCTCCGCACTGTAACTATTGATGCATATTTCATTATTTCTTAACTTGCTTCTGCCCACGATTTCGTTCGCATACACTAAGAATTAAGTGCAGATACCTGGATAACAAGTATCCTATTTGCTAATCCACGTTTTATTGTTGTTGTTGTGTGTGCTAAATTTCATTCAAATCTATTCTGTAGTTATTCCATGAAAGAGTAACAAACATACATTTATATCCTCACAATCTTTCGAATTTATAGTATTAGTAGGATTGGTGTCGAGATACGCGTAATACCTCAAACTATATGACGTGTTTACCAATCTTCTAGCATAATCCTTAACATCAAATACCGATAACCAGCTCACCATGTTATCAGAATTCTATTCCCGGAATACGCTTACACAGATTTGTGGCGGGAATCAACCGAATGTAGCCATTAACACAATGTTACTAATTGGTACAAAGGTTTAAGCTCCCTTGTTTAATCGTTAAGTTCGAAACATACAGCCAACGTCGCTTGTGGGGTATTATCTCGTTAGTAAACGAATACGCAACAAATATATATTTATAGGAAAATTGGCTGTCGGCTGAGCTCTAGTTACGGGAAAAAATACCTCTTATATTCAGATTACAAGAATGTTCTGAATGTGAGAAACTAACAGACAAACTATGAAACGCATTGTAAAAACTGCAACCCAAGGTTTTCAATAAAACTTCACAAAAACAAATAATTCTGATCAGTAATTACTCAATATAAAAAAAGGTATTTATAGTTTCGATGGTAACGAAACCATAGTGAGATCTAGGTATTTTAACGCCAACACCATCTAGTTAGAATTACACTAACTTTAACTAAAAACAATTTAATTATATGTTACACGATTAAACACACATAGAAATATTCTTGCAAAATAATTGGTAGGTAGTTAAAATATTTTATCTACTATCAATAATAATATTATAAAGAGGCAAAGTAAGTCTGTGCGTAAAAGGCAATATCTGGAGCTATACAGCACCATTACAAAAAACAAACAATAGAAATCGCTATTACGCCTTTATCAAACGTAGTCATCAATGTCATGTCTTCTCTGTATGCAAAGACGCCTTTGGCTGGTGCAATGGGTTAATAAAATAAGCCGATGATTAATGAAACCTATACAAAGTAATAAAAAAATACTTTGACCTAACATAAAAGCAATAAACAGGCCTGGGGCATTACGATGAGGTGCCCGTGCCCAAGCAGGAATAGTTTTGTTGTGAAAATGAGACAGTGCTATACGACGTTAGTAGCCGTGTCTCTCTCTCACACCTAAATAAAGATTGTAAAAACACGTGATAGTACGGCCCCTGTTTGCAATAAATATTATGGTTTTTGAAGTCGTATACTCGTTTTTGAAAAGACATTTCTGTAACCGCCGCGCCATTAGGATAAAGTCTTATTTTTCTTCAATCGAAAAGCAATGTTTGTCCTACTTCTACACTACTAAAGTTAATCGCACTCCGTAAGATTTGGCACACGGACCATCGCCGTGATAGGAATGGACATAAACTTTTATCTCGATTCTAACTTTGAGTTTATTTGTGAGAATAATGTGAAAAATATTATGTTTATGAATTTGCTTTAAACGTTTTCTTTGAAACCACATTGTCACCTTGTGTTTATATTTTTTTCTCCTAAGTAATAGCAGTGCAGATTGATAGATTTACAAAGCTAAGTTGCGTTAAGCGCGGTCAGGCAATGGATAGTTGGCCGTTTTCTGAATAAACCGTCATGTCCCTGTTTTGAAGAGCACATAAAGCTGTCGATCCTGCAATTCCCCTTTAGATTTTATAGGACAATTAGCTTTCTGCCGCGGCTTCACCCGCGTGGTCATTTCTTTTTACACCTTGGGTTACATTATTCAAGTTTTAGTAGGGATCCTCAACCTATGACAGTTCGTAAAGATGTAGCTTTCTAACGGTGAAAGAATTTTTAAAATCGGTCCAGTAGTTTTTGAGTTAAAACCCAACAAACAAACAAAACTTTCCTATTTATAGTATTAGTATAGACTACCTGTTTCTTGCGGTTTCACCCACGGCCTGATGAAAAGTATTCAATAACCTTCCCTAGTAGGCCTAGCATGAAGATGGACAAACCAGTTTTCTCCAACATTTGTCTATGGACAAAAGATGGAGAAAGCGCGTTTGGAAAAGATATCTCCACAACAAATTTCATCCAAAACGGTTTAGCCGTTTTACTGTGAAATCATATTAAACAAACAAACTCACATTGACATTTATAATATTAGTTGCGTTTACAATAGCAAACCGTGATGTCACTATATCCAAGTTAATTGTAAATTTTTCTACCAACTATCTCAAAAGAAATATTATTGTTTTCGGTTAATTGTAACTTATATTCATATATTTTCCGTCATAAGTTTTTCGGGTAGTTGAAGTAGCTAGTTCCAAATTTCAGTTCACTCCGCGCGCGCGCACGGTGCAGTGGCGATCTATATCACTGCCGTTTAGAATTACGATTATCGTGTCCAGTGTTCGTTTCCCGGCTCGTGAGTTGTACCTTGTTATGTGCAATTGTGTTGAGTGCAAGTATTGTGATTTTTTAAATGTGTTTAGTTACATTTTCACTGGAAAATATTAAAAACTCCAGCTATCGGTAAGTACTTTATTTTTTTTTCTGGTGCGGGTATCACGATTTTTTTTTCTTACGTGCTACATTTTATTGTGATGTTAACTCTAGGAACCGTTTAGGAAACATGATATATTTAACACTTTATAATAATATATTTCCCTAGATTCCGCTAAATAATATGTTAACCAATAATGGTAATACGACTGTTTGCGGCGGCGATTTGTTATAGTAATATAATAATATCCAGGTTGCTGACCTCCGCTTATCAAACAAATGCTTCGAATAATTGATGTTTTTATTTATCGAAATATCACCTTCGTGTATTTCGCCCGATTATATGTCAAAGCGGCAAGAACGAATTTCTGTGCGTTTAAGCGTCTTTGCCATACCTATTATTCCTAGGCTATTTGTGCTGATGGTCTAACTCTTGTTTTTACTCATAAGCTCTGATATGGAGGGAAATGGAAACTATGATATTTCCATCTCCTCCTCACTTTTTTTTCTAATTAAATTCGTTACGGTTTACCATTTAAAATTATTTCTATGGGACTCGTCGAGCTTCATTATCTCAACAGTTTTCTGGTGGTTCTGGCTTTCAGGAATTACAGTCATTAGGAATAGAGTGGCGGGCTTGTCCCAATTAAAAACCCGCTTTTAAGGCTTAAATGATGTATACCTTTAAAGTTGTTTCTTTTAACTATCGCTTATTGATGTGAACTATCTGGCTACGCCTACCCTGCCAATAGGTTCGCTTACATTGCGCGGAAATATCCGACATCGTTTCATCAGCATACACTACAGGAGATTCGTCACGGTGTTACCGAATACGCCGTGCATAGGGACCCTATTTATTTTGATGTATCGATGGACTCGTATATCGATGTTTTCTACGTAGCGGTCCTATACAACTCAAAAACATCACTGCAACGACATAAACCACCACTTTTATCCATACTACAAAGATGTCTCAATTGTGAATAATGCTCACCCATCCATGGAATAGCCGCGGTATGAGGTGTGTTGACTCAACATCAATAATGCAGCTTATGACACGCCTTGATTTCCTTTTTTTTCGGATTCGGATTCAATCCGAAAAAAATCCCGCCGTTTAGTGTTCCTCTCTCAGCCCTTTGTATTCGGTTCGGTAACTCTTTCGCAGACACATCCCGCAGCACGCCTTGATTTCCTCATTTCGTGTTTTGGTTCAGGTTTTCAACGTGATATCGATCTTTCCGCCACGATCATTCTTTTGCGCCTTTATTCAGCAAAGGTCCATTATAGCAACTTTATGGTACAAGTTCATGAATGTTTTATTCAATGAAAGGGTAGGTAAAAAACACGAGCTCTTCTAATAGCAAACACCATTGTTAGGTATCGATACGTGGGCCTCCTCACACGGCCATGGCCTGCCGAGGCTGCGGGATGTCCGAAAAAGTTAACGCTAAAAAGGTATCGGTAAATGTATGAGTCTTCTTAATAATGTCAACAAGTAAACGCCGTGAAGGCAGGACTCACATTTTAAAGGTAAAACCTACCTACTGTTTATTTGCTATAGCAATAGGTATTACATTTTTGATTGGATGATTAATATTCTTGCTGCTTAGCCAATTGCTTCTTCTCAAACAAAGAATGCACGAGCATTGATCATTACCCAAACATTCAATCAAACATTAATTGTTATTTTAATGGTTAATGTTAATCAAACTTAGTAATTTGTCAATAAATGTTATGGTAGTACAAAAATAATGAACCTTTATATAGATACAGTTAGGAAGCTATTCTTATGATTGTGTAAAAAATAATTAATAATATAATAAAACAAAAATAAGTATACCAATATATGCTAAGCAATAATGCCGTTTAATTTTCTCAATGTAATATTACTTTTATATGTTATAATTTATTATAAAAGCAATATTTACTGTTTAATCTAATGAAAGTCTGCGATATTGCTCATAAATTGTTAGTCAATAAACAATAGAATTCTAAATTAAATCCAGAACCATTTCGACGTGAGTTAACTCAGTCAGCCAGTATCTCTTAATTACACGCAAACATTTTAATTACAACGTCGGTAAACGCGAATGTATGTCGTGACGTCATCTGTGACGTAACATACAACGTACGTAGTACGTGCCTACTATTGGGTTAAACGTGTATGGTATTGCGGGTTTTTGGCAATAGGTATTCATTTCGTTTGTCGGACAACCGTAATGATTTGACTAAATGAAAGAAATATAATTTCACGGTTCAACAATCTTGAAGTTAAACTGCTGGACTTCGATTCTTCCACATTCCGAATCTTAAGCCTTAAAGGTGGTGGATATTTAGACAAATGTTACCTACTTTATCAATGCTCATGCCTTCTCTGTGTGAGAAGAGGCCTGTGCCCAGCAGTGGGAGAGTATTAGGCTGATGATACCTACTTTATAAAGATGTGAGATTAAAAGAAAGTCTTATCTGCAAAACACAATTCCTAAATTACACAGTAAACCGTCACTATAGATAGTTCGTTGTATTATATTATTATGTACGAGTATATTACATGATTAATTTGGTCACAAAATTTTCTTGAAAACTGGCATTTTTTTTGAATTTTACACAGTTAAGAAAATAAATGATTCGTATACGAAAAAGGAATGTGTCAATGGCTGGCAACAATCAAATGGCCCGTGTCTATTATAATGTCTCTTTTTTTAGGCATGGGAAATCATCCAATGTCTCTCCCTGTGGGGGGTGCTGGTGTCATACTATTACTAACTAAAATCCATCGGTGTCCCTTCGCTCTGCGTGCAAGGGCGGTAACTCTGAGAATCTCGCAGCCCTTTTGTCAAGTTTTGATAAAATGAATCGTTCTAGTGCATTTAAACGAAATATCAGTATTTTATGTCATATCCTACAACTAATAAAAAAAATCTTACAAAATCTAACTCGTTGGTCTTGTAGTAACCAGTGCCTAGATATTTGAAGATCCTGGGTTCCTAAAACATAGGTGAATGAGTAGATAAAAAACATCATATCAATATTATGTAAGTAAGATAAATAGGTAAATTCTAACGTGTCAATGTAGGTTTTAATCCTATCGTTTGGAACTTAGATATAAAAACCTGCCCCGTCTGTGACGCCCGTATGGGTTCATAATGGCTCACATTTATTTCTCGTCCGATACACGGCATGATTTGTGGTTGACACACGCACGTACCTACAGCTAAAATATATGTGAATATTAGCTGTGCCACGTGGTGTCACCCGCATGTAACTTCCAACTAAAAGCATAAGCATACTTTTGCTTTGCCGCGGTTGGGTAAAAAGAAATATAGATCAACTAGTAGTTTTAGTTGCGATATCAAATATTTCTACCTCGTCACAAATAACCGATAATTTGTTGATAGGATAATTATGTTCATATAGTCGGTGTGCCCTATGCACCAATAAGTACTTAGCCAATTAATGTCAATGCGTGACTAGCAAGCAAGGATTTCACTTGTATGTTCCTTATACTTAAAAGAAAATAACAACTCAAATTCCAGTTTCTGATTGTACAAATATATTTCATGGTGTTGATTCGCTAACAAATATAAACCACTATATTTTGTGAATAAGTACTATTTCGTATTTCTTTCAGGTATTTATAGAAATACCTAAAAGGAATACGAAATAGTACAAATATGTTATGCATTAGCTTGCCACCGGTGCTGCGGTTTTACACCCACAAACGTAATGTGTATGTTCATTATCAGTGCTGTTTTTCATAGTACCCTTACTTTTAAGGAAAAAATAATTATAAATGGCCAGACGTCATCTATACTTCTATACTAATATAATTGTAGGTGGTAATCTCTGGATATACTTAACTGATTAAGATAAAATTTCTTAGGAGATAGAGAGGACTCTAAGAAGGTTATAGGATACATTTTATCCGGGTGCGTGAAGGAGTTCCCTCGGAACCCGGGTGAAATTTCTATTATTTTTGGATATAATTTTTTCATATGGGTTTTGTTATATTATTTACTCCAATTTACAACTGACTGATTTTTTTCACGGGAAATGATTTCTATGCGTAAAAAACGTAAGAGGGAAAACCAAAAGAAAATTCCCCACAATAAGTACGCATGGAAAATGTTCCGAAAAAATGCGTGTCACGTTTCTATCTGTATATATTATATTCTATTGAGGTTTTTTGACAACTTCGTAAAAATTATGAACTTCGACGTAAAAAAATGTTATTAATCATGTTCCTGGTAACTTTTCTAATGAATGATACAAAAGTTGGGCACAGTCTGGTCTTCCATGAGGATACAATTTTATGAGCGTGGGATGTAATTGATTTTCTGTTTTTTCACGACTCACTGGGCTTTTGGAGTAAAGTTTGGACCATGAAATTTGGTCATGAAACTTCTAGTGGTTTACCCGATACAGTCGGGTAAGTTCCAGAAGAAGGTTGTGTTTTAATTAGATTTATTTTTTTAAAGCAACATGAAAGACTTACAGCTAAATTAATCTAGATTACTTGAGCTTTTATGAATACGGTTCTGTTGCCGTATGCGACGACAAATTATTCAACTTGTTAAAGAATTTATGTATTTTTTATTTATGTCTCAATTATTCGAATTGGTTTTACATTAGACCTCAAATTTTTTGCGGTAGATGAACTACGTTGTGAAACTTGGCATTTTTGTACATGTTATGTTCTTTTTAGATAATTTAAACACGAAAAGCCGGTTGAACCAAAAGTAATGCGATTATTTATACGTGAAACGAAGAACTGTCATTCAAGATCTGTCAAAATAAAAGGATAATAGGATGGAGGATAAAATTGAATAATTTTGCTATTATTTTATGTTTTTCGCTTTAAATATTTATGATACGACATGTATACTTTTTAAAGTATACTTTTTAAAGTATACTATCCTTTATTTAATTGTCACACATATTTTTTACATTTTTAAATATTGATTATAAAAAATATACAAAAAAAACATTTAAAAAATAGGGATCCACCGGTGTCGGGAACAGGGTCCAAGCTACCGATGGTCAGGGCTCCAGAGACAGGAAATTAAGATCAGTGGGAACCCAGTGCCAGTCGATTACACTTGTACTCTCTAGTATTTCTCCTATACGATGAGCAACAAAGGGCTTATAATTTCTAGCGTCGCTCCTCAACCACCCTAGAACAGTCATCGAGTCACACCAAAAGACCCGACGATTGGGCTTAAAGCGGTGAGCTTCGCAGATTTTCGCGGCGAGGCGAGTAGCTATCAGAGCGCCTTGTAACTCTAAACGTGGAATTGATACTGACTTAAGAGGAGAGACACGTGCCTTGCTAGCAATGAGAGCAAGTTTCACGTCACCGTTGGGAAGCACAAATCTCCAATAGGCAACAGCGGCGTGTGCTAACTCACTAGCATCACAAAAGACGTGTAACTCTAGATCTGAGTTGCTACATAAATTATAGAATCTTGGAATTTTTAACTCTAAAATTGATTTAAGGCTTTCAAACCATTCAAGCCAAATTGCCTGGTCTGACTGTGATAGCTTCTCGTCCCAGTCAATATTCTTATGCCACAAATTTTGAAATAAGATCCGACCTCTCACTACAATGGGGGCTAAGATACCTAATGGATCGTAAATACGCATGACTTGAGCTAAAACTTCGCGTTTTGTGAAATGGTTAGGTAAATAATCCTTGAGTCCTGGATTGAAACCCATGACATCGTGATAAGGTTGCCATATTAAGCCAAGAGTGCATGTGAATGGGGATTGTAAACTACCCAAACTACCTAAATCTACACTACTATTACTGAGTGAGAGATCTGATAGCAGTTCTGTTGGCAAGTTACAAAGAGCGTCGGGTTTATTCGAAATCGAGGGATAATCGAGGGATTATTGCACCTAGCTGGGAGAACTTCTACAATTTCCGAAACACAACCAATCATACTGGATGGGAAGGAACTCGTAACACGTCTTCTCATTTCCCATTATCACGCTAAATTTGCCCATGCAAACACCGAGACGGTAATTAATGAGCTGCGACAAGAATATTGGATTCTCGGTATAAGGAACGCCGTGAGGTCAGTGGTGCACCAGTTTCAACTATGCAAGCTACTAAAAGGCACACCCTTACAGCCTCCTATGGCAAACCTACCCAACGCAAGACTCGCTCATGACAGACGCGCCTTCACCTACACCGGTTTGGACTATTTTGGGCCTGTTACTATTTCAATTGGACGTCGGCGACAAAATCGATGGATTGCGCTGTTCACATGTATGGTAACAAGAGCTATTCACCTTGAAATAGTAGCCAGTTTGTCAACAGATTCCGCTTGCGCGTTGCGTATGATTGGTGCTGGACACGAGTGGCGTATCTGATGACGCCTGGCGTCGTGCAGCCCAAGTGATACGCAACGCGCAATTCGAGCAATACTCAAGTCCAGGAATACGGAAAGTTCCAGGTACATATTGTTGATACTGATTGCGTACACTTTTCAATTGATAATCCTCAAAAATGCGGGCGTCAATGTAGTAGCGAATTAATTGCATAACAGCAGATTGAACTTTGCGCATCATAGAACCATCCTGCAATCGAGTTCGAATACGTGTGGATTGTGAAAAAGAGAAAGAAAGTACCGAGCAAGCAAATCAAATGAAACAGCAGCATTTTCAGGCGTTGTATTCATAGGATTAGGCATTTCAGTAGACAGAGTAGCTAGGTATGACAACATCATTGAATATCTTTCACCTTGGTACCCGTTAATAGGGCGCACGAGTGACATGGTCACATCGCTTAATAAAGTACTAAACGCGGCAATCTGCTCGACAAACATTTCGGATTTTTAAAAACCAAGTTGTAATGGATTATGGCTGTATTATTAATTTCTTAGTAAGAAAAACAACGGTTCATTCGGAATTATAATGTATTTTTTTTCAAGATAGGAAACAAAAGCGTATATAATGACAGTGACAGAAAAGAAAAAAAAAAGTATAAAACAACAATAATAATATAAAAAGGTTTTATGTCGATGACATCCTCCCCTTTTTTATAAGAGAACTAACTTTTTTACTGGACGCCTCAGTATGGGTCCGAACATCTACCACCCGAACTATGCCGTCACGACCTGGTTACAGAGCCTCGATCACGCCTCGTGGCCGGGTTCCCCTCGGCAAGTTTGTTTGCTTTGTGTTTTTCCCAGTACAATATAGCCACAATCCATTACAGTTAGAGCGTGCGTGTCCTGATATGTGTTAATTGAGACCTAGCAACCAATCGGTAACATGCTTTTTACAAGAAAACTTAGCCATGGGGAGGATATTTAAAAGTTCGTTGCATATAAAATGATAAAAAGTTTGGTGCAACGGGCTGGAAGTGTTTGAAGCGGTATACAGTGCGGTTCTGTTAACGCAATTACTAGCTACCAGCTAAGTCAAATGCACGTTGAATGTTTGTCTGTTCAATATAGTGTTCTCGTTGCAAATAGAGCGAACTTACTCAACGTAATTAGGTAGCTTACAATAATGTTTACGATGTCAATCAATTAGAAACAAATGGATAGGTAGTTCCACACAGCAGGTTATATTTGTGAGTCTGCTATTAAAATAGCCAGAATATAAAAATACTAGCTATTTTCCACGGTTTTACTCGCGTTCCGAGGGAACTACTTAACGCACCTGGGTAAAAAAAGGCTATAATCGTCACCAAAACGTTTTTTAGAACCGACTTCGGACATAAAGTAATTTTTTCCTTTTCAGTGTTTTGGAAGTCGGTAAAATTTTTCTTAAACGTTCTATTAATTTCCTATCTTATTAATTTAATAAAAAATCTGAAATGTTTAATATCTTAACTAATATAAAAAGATACATATTTCAGATATATAATTACTAATGCCTGAAGAGATCAAAATAAACCTTATCGTTCAAACTTTAAGGCATAAATTCCTATGTAATTTCAAACTAAATTCCTTAACCACACAATTATGTCTTCAATATGTACTGATCAATCAAAGTTAGAGCACACATGGGCCAGACTGTACACTGTGGTTAAACTTAACGCAGTTAACTTGCGGATTATTTAACCGAGCGTTGACTTGCTATATTGATTTATCATACGGCTTTGCATTAATTAACGAAGTTGTCCTTCTAACTCGTAATTATGTATGTACACTACAAACAATAAAATTAATTAATTAAGATTTTTATTGCCTGCGAAAAATTATCTTATGTGCCACTATTAATGCTGTATGTTACAAACATAATATTCTTTCTTCAAACATATCTTTAAACAGTCAACATTTTCTTTAGAAAAATGATCTTAGTAACTTCAATTTCCTTATTATAAAAACAAAAAAAAATACAACATAAAGCTGATTTTTTTGTTATTTTAATTATACACAATAATACAATGTCGATTGTTTTTTCCTAATTAAAAAAAATAGTATGCATTTTCAGTTTACTGATATAAAATGTACAGTATATTTTTCCAACATATAAGAAAGCGTATAAACCTGGCCAAAATCTGTCTCCCAAAGCCTTTCATACGGATCGCCTTAAAAAAGGGCTATAATGTTACCCTGTATGATATGAGCATTTTATAAATAGCCCTGTTCCGGCCAAATATGGGCGTACACGCGTCGATACGGCCATGAAACGGCCACTTATTTTTTATACCTCTCCTTAGGTGCCCAATACGTAAATGCATGACTAACTTTTATTCATGACCGATATATATATATTGGGTTAAGAAAAAAATAAGCTCTATTTTTCAGAGTTAGTAAAATAAATGTAAAATTAAATAAAAGTTTTGTGTGGATAAAATCCTTTTAATGATTAAAGAAAATTATTAGTTTTTAGTTTAGTTTTCAATATCATCACTTTAGGGCTCCTATTGGAAGACCAGCGCTGCAGCGTTTATTACAATAATTGCTAAGAGATTGGTGTCAAATGATGGATGGTCGTGTAATTAAAAGTAATTACATGGAACTGAATAATCCGACCAAAATGTTTGTGGTTTAATAACTACTACCTATCTGTCAATCTGTACAGCGCTTCAGTTGTTGTGAGGATTGCAAAATAATAAGATTTTAGGAGGGAATGACTTTTCCACGTCTCCTGATATCGTAGGCTGAAGTAACTTGTAATTAATTTGCCTTCTTATATTCTTTACTCGTTCCAATCTTTATTCAATTTTATCCTCAGAAACTTGAATTGACGTAAAAAACCTGATTAAAATACTCTTAAACAGATTTTTAAACATATAAAATATACGATATACAAACTTTCACATTTATAATATTAGTCACCATCTTCATCATCATCCTATGTATTGTCCCACTGCTGGGCACAGGCCTCTTCTCATACAGAGAAGGCATGAGCATTGATCACCACGCTTGCTCAAGGCGGATTGGCGATTTCAGACTTTTTAAGTCCAGGTTTCCTCACGATTTTTTTCCTTCAGCGTTAGTCAATGACGTCTAAGATATTCTTAGAAAGTACATATAACTTTAGAAAATTCACATTGGTACTTGCCAGGTTTCGAACCTGCACACTCGTACACGATAGGCAGGTGCCTTAACCACTAGGCTACCATTAATCCACAGTATTTTGTTACCCCAGTTAGTTTAAAATGTATTGGTTCAACCAACTTTCAAGTGATCTAAGTAATTCCTAACAATTAATCCAGCTCTTCTACCGTTCTCTATATTTATACGTCCATAAATCGAATTCCCAGAGAATAGTACAAAAACATCGTTCAATTATTCCACTAGGGACGGCAATCCACTTAAACCGTACAGTTGCTAGTGATGGGAATTGAATCGACTTCGACTTGCGACTTCAATCGCTTAGAAAGGTACCAAGTTGAAGATAGTGAATTGCTAGCCAGATAGGCTTTGTATATATGCACTTCGAGGACCAAGTGATATCTTAATTGATAGGCTAAAATAAAAAATGAATTGACTTGAAATTAGGTATCTAAAAAAAATTAACAAAAAAAACGTATTTAATTTAAAACGAGTTTATTTGTTTAAGCTTCATATTTATATAGAACTACAAAACGCTTAAAACCTTCTCTTAGGTTTTTTGTATGAAAAATTATTTCTGTACTAATGTTATACAATATTGTTACAAATCGTTTTGGCTTGTTACATTTATAGTGGTAAAATTGTAGTCATTAGTAAACAAGTTCGTATTCGTATATACAAATCTAATATATATTATACTCGTACATACATTGTTTTGTTGTTACAGAATTGATATTTGGTTACCTAAAAACAAACAAATGCTACAAACAATTTAAATACAAATAACATTCGCCATGCACAGTGCTCACATTGTTAACAAATTCAGGAAAAAAACCTCAGTCATCCAATTTTAAGTAAATAGTGTGGGTTTTTGAAATACAGTGAATATTATTTAACTGCTGTCACCCAGTCCGAATACGCAAGACTGGTCGAGTAACAAACGGGTACATTTATAGTCGTATGCAAATCAAATTGCATCGTTTCTGAGCCAATGTGCGGTAGCTCAGTAGTTAGTAGGTTTGGTAGTTGCAAGTTTACATTAAAACATTTATTTGTGTTTTTAGATCGTCGTCCTTTTTTGTCCTTTCGTTGAACATAATATCAACAGCTTATTGTGTGCCCACTGGGCGCAGGCCTTTCCTCACACAAAGAAGGTTCTAACATTGATCACCACGCTTGCTTAAAGCGGATTGGCGAATTTAATATGCGTAACCAGTTTTTTTAATTAACTCTCTTCTCAAAAGGCTATTCTAGAGAGCTCTGCTCGTTTACACTTGCACTATGTGAATATCAGAACTTCTGGACTTTATAAATAATTTCTGAGTTTGTTGCGCCATTTCTACTGAGTTGCGAGAAAATTGTGGTTTTAGTTATTAATAAAACACTAGTTTTATAGCAGTTACACCAAATTATCTATCTATGAAAATAAATGAAAATTATGATATAATATTTATAATTAATTGAATTTATTTTCTACTTCCTTTAGTCTGAAATAATTATTTTCTTCTTACATAAAAAAAATCAAAACCTATTTACAATCGGGTAATACATATTAGCTAAAATAATAACAACCAAAAAAAACATCGAAAAAAAGTTGGACTTTCGATAAGTTCCAACACTAATCTTCTTAAAGACCGGAATATAAGTGGCCTTGAACGACATGATTTATAAAACAGTAATGTACCAAAGGAACAATTGCTTTAAGCTCTTATTAAGCATTTTTGTAATAGAGGACAAAAGATTCTGGAGGAACCATAATTTAATACTGGACTATTTATACTAGGAATAAATTATTCATAAAAAAACATTTCTTTGAGATATATGTAATTACATATTTGATAAAAGCCAAATGTTGCCAACCACTTTTCCATACAAAAAAACAATCAAGAAAATATTAAGCGCTTACTAACCAAACTTCATAATATTGTAGCATGCTACGAAACTATGTCGTAGTCTCAGCCGCTACGCCGTAGCAGAACTTTATTCAGTTAATTTGAGGGGCTTTTCTTCGCAACTTTTTAAATAAGTTTTGTAAAGTAAAACCAAATGTGTGCATGCTTGTTAGTGCTACAAGATTCTAACTGCTAGTTAAATTTTGCAGAAGAGAATGAGAACAGTATTGTAGCTGGGATTTTGCTGAAGTCTTATAATGAAATTATCTTTTATGTTTAGGTTAAAAATATATAAAAGATGAAAACAAAATTATGATGTAACAGTAACGCATAAAATATTTAAATAATATCCTCACTGGCGGATTCCTACAAGATTGAAACACACTTCCATACATCTAAGCGTTCAGATGAAACTTGCTATCAAAAGGCAAACATTTACAAATTACTTCAGAACAATTTGGCTGAGGGAAACGTTTGATTGAGAGTGAGCGATCTAAAAGCTATTTCAAATTAGTATTGATTCGTATTGCTATTCGCAATTATAGATTATACTGTTTCACACGGTTTCACCCTCGTTCTGATAGAACTAATTAGATAGATAGAACATATTCAGATAAAAAGTTCTTCCTCTTAAAAAGTTGACTCTATCCCCATACCACATTTCATCGAATTCGGTTCAGTTGTTCGCATAAATAACATTATTATCTATTAAGATAATCATATTCTAGGTGATGCTAAACATTTTAAAACTTCCCCACTATCACTCAGGGATAATGTACTCGTATGTAGCTTTCCATCAATGAAAGATTTTTTGGATAGTTCCGAAGTTTACCTTAACTAAAAATTTACCTAACATTAAAAAAATATGTTTAATGTTAGGCGAGTTCTATCGTATTTATTTGCCCGCAGAAGTTTCCAAAGAAGTCGTTCTACCATTTTACTGCACATGTATCTGAATAATTTTCTAATTTTGTGTTATCCCCATTCTTTGCTAGATGCAAACAGTTTACGAATTTAGACCAATTTATCCAATGTTCATCGGAATTTGCGCTCGGCAATGGCTTGTTATTATGTCCACGAGTCCGTCGGTCACAAACAAATAATTCACACCACTTTATGGTCAGTATTTTGCGCGTAAAGGGAAATGCCCCAAATGCTCGTTCCAATGCTCTAAAAACGGGCATTAGTCGGATTGCGAGTGGGCAATCGATTTCGTGAATCGTTCGCGATTTGCTAGATTTTTTGGACACGTTTCAACTAATCGGCGTTTCTAACATTTTATTTGGAAACGTTTTTACTATCTTTCACATCAATGGTTCCGGTCTTTTCTTTGTAGTTTTTACTATTTTTTACTGCTGACATATTCTTGAACCTAACCTCTGGTAAATGTGCCATCAAGTTAAATAATTTCTAAACCCGAAGTGGCTATTTTGGCATATTAGGCCAATGTACTTACTATGTTCAATAGAATCATCGATATAGTTTTAATAGCAACAAAATTTATTCGTAGCAACTATAGTGAAAGGAATCTTCAATTAAAATAAGTAAGAGGTTTTTTTATAGGACAAGCTCACCATCCTATTCCTAGCTACTGCAATTCCTAAAAGTCAGAATTAACAGTGGCAACCAACCACCAGAAAAGCGTCAAGGCAATGAATCTTGATGAGTCCCAGAGACATAAGTTTAACTGTCTTGGATCCCGCCTGTTTGCCAAAAATTGCTGATATCACGATTACCTACTTACGTATCAAGCCCTTAGGCCCTTCTGTATTTAAACTGCTATACCAATATCCAAAGTCGTCACGGAAATTATGTGAAGCAAGTATTCGCACAAGTTACAGTGTCAGCTAAATATCTCGCAACATCGGTCAGCTGTTCCAAGTTCCCTGTAACTAGTCCGCAAACTTGTGGGAATTTGTGTAACACGCTCGTGAGGTATGCCATGCAAATTGTCGAGTGTAAATAGTTTACCTACATGTGATGTTTGTAGGTATACTCATTATTTATTTATTTTACGAGCTTTTATTCAGAATGGAACGAAAAATTAAAGGGTCTAGAAAAAGATCTTTGGTGATGAATTTAAAATGTTTATTGAATACAATGTAGAATAACTAACACGACCATCTTCCACAACAGAGACAACATAACATAGACAAGGAAAAGTATCAATAAGAAAGTATCTATTACACCTTCATTAAAATAATATAATACATTGTTTCAACATAAACAATATTTTGTTCCAGAACTAGCTTCTGCCCGCAACAATATTTACTAATCCACATAAATATATTTTGTAGTTATTTTTGCAGTGTTTTACTAACAATAAAAATATATAAGCAAAATTGTAATATTTATAAAGGTCCTTGCTTTATCCATATCCTCACTATATTAAAGCCACAAACATTAAAACAAACTCAATGATAATACTCGTATCTCATCCAAAAAGTTATTTCTTTTATTTACACTCGCAAGTCTCGTGATGTTTAACTTTATACCCAGCTGCATTAATTAATTTAGCTCACGGCAATACATTCTAGGATAATGAATAATAGTAATATGAAGGATTAATTAATAAAAATAAATATATAAGCTTTAAATATACTATGTTCCAGTAGTCTTTGCCTTTGTATTTTTTGCCAGTATTATCTAGTGCTGGTAAAAAATCATTGTTTAAATCCTTGGTACTCCAGTAGTGTTATAAGAAGAAATTAAATACTAAAAAACTGAAAAACTTTATTAATATTTAAACAAGTTATTCAACTAATGAGATAGTTTCGACTGTCTCCTTATTAGCAGTAATCAATTGACCACGCGTCATTTCAAACCCACCAGCTGAAGAATAAGCCATCACAAAAACTGCTTTTGTTAAATGCACTAAGGAGCTCGTGGCTCAATAACAGCCGTACAGGTTGGTTGATCAAGGTAAAGATGCGCTTGTCGCGTACAGTCCATGGATAGGCGGCCATCTGTGTCTCTGAAACCACGTAAAATTGTTGGTCCTCACTTACATTTGTAGATCTTTGCAAGTAGTTACGGTATTCATAAACTAGAAAGTCTGACAGGCCAGCCAGTCTTACCAAAGGGGTATATTACACGATAACAATTTTTTGGAAGTCATAAAGGCAGTCCTTCAATGTAATACACTCGTACTCACTCTTGTATCCAGTAAGAATGTAAGCCGACCGACAAGATAGTTGGGAAAGGCTAAGAAAAGACAAGATATAATAATAAAAAATAAAGTCTGTCTCCAAGATATCAGAAACTATGTAGACTTTGTAACATATAATAGAACGTATTTTATCGTAAACCCGTCAATGCGCCAAAGCAATCAAATATAGATTCGCATACGAGAAGAACTATACAAATAACGATTGTATAAATATGAAAATATTCATCCGGCTTGCGCAAATATAACGCAGTCCCGTCGTACAAACAAACGTGTCTGTACCTACGCATTGCAAATGGTGCTCAAACTTCCTTTGTTATTTCAGTACGATTAAAAAAATATTAAATATTGGACCCGCAATTCGAAAAGACGGGATGTTCGAAAGATTTACCGGCCATGGAACACAAAGGGTGAAGGAAGGAACATGGATGGGTTTTAGTCAGTAAGAGTCTGATAGAAACAGCGGGAGAGGAATCTTTTGATGATTTCCCATCCCTAAAAAAGCGATACAACTTGTGGTACTTTTGTCAGACTGTGTACACTTTTTTTTTTTTTTTTTCGGATGGGAAATCATCTAATGACCCCTCCCGCCGTGGGTGGGGCGGGTGGGAGTGTCAGACTCTTACTGACTAAAACCCATCCATGTTCCTTCCTCAGCCTTTTGTATTCCGGGGGCGCGGTATCTCTTTCGAACGTCCCGCAGCCCCGGCAGGCTATGGCCCTGGGGGAGGGCTCCGTCAATGATGCTGACATCTCTTTGAGGCGCGCGTGGAACACGAACGCGCCGTCGACGCGGGTCTGGTCCTTGCCGGACGGCGAGCCACCCATAGCTCACCGTCCGCAGCCCCGCGCCTACGGTGGCCGGGAGTCGTCTCGCGGCTCCCGACGCCCGTGGCGTCTCTTGCGGCGGCTGGGGCGTGAGGCCTGTCGCTCCCTCACGCGTTCCGCCGCCTCCTTCTCCAGCATTACTGCTTCGCAGAAGGAGGCGACGGCGTCCCATTCCGTCTCGCTCCGGACCATGGCCTGAACCAGGGCCGGACGCGAGAGGTCGCCGCCGCCGATCGCCCCTACGAGGACACGGCGGTGCTCCGCCCAAGCGGGGCAAACCCCCACCGTATGCTCCACCGTGTCCTCCGGGCGATCTACACAATGGTGACACCCGGGCGTTTCCTCCCGCCCGATTCTGTGCAGGAACCTCCCGAAGCTTCCGTGCCCGGTGAGGACCTGCGTCAGGCGGTAGGTGAGGACGCCGCGGCGTCTCCCTAGCCACTCCTCAAAGAGGGGACTTACCGCCGCGATTGCGGCGTGCCCTAGACAGTGTACACTTATATAGGTGGAATGGCTAAATGGTCAATCACGGCTATTGGTCCAGTAGACCGTGGCAAGGCAATAAACTATAGTTTTTATATATGAAACAAAATAATAGACGAGAAATTTCAGAATGAAAAACCGGTAACACTTCGCCTGACCTGATATTGTAACCCAGGGATTAGGCCCACGAAACTGGTTGATCTATATCGCAAATTTTGACAACATAAACTTAAATACTTTTTAATAAACATGTATTTTTCAGTTTGTTAGGTCTTAGTACTAAAAAAGTTATCGTTTACGAAACATATTAATTTAAGAACTTAATTTGTTTAAAACTCGCTGATCGGCTTGTGCGTAGCTATCAGCTAAGTCGTATTGTACTCGTGAGCTCGCTCTCGCATGCCTAGGTAGTGCAGTGCTATTACGAATAGATTATGCCCATGTTTTACTGGTTTCATAAAATAGTACACTAATGAAAAAAATATTAAAACAAAACATGGAAATGAGTTCTATAACTGATACCGAACCACCATAAAGAATTTGGGTAAAAACTTTTCCTATATAGTGCACAATGTCCCTTATAGTCGAGAAGATAAGCGTGCTATTTTAACTCGTATACTATTGATTTCAAATTAACGGGTTTATCAAGAAGCTTGACATACACTGTATAGCATTATAATCTTGTAACCGCGGGTCGTAGTCACCACACGTCATTGTGCCGGTTGTGGCTCCAAGGCCTGCCCCCCTCGCTACTTGCTCCCAAGGGAACCAGTGCGACGGTGATACAAGTCATAATATTTCAGCGGTTGTTAATGTTTCTTTAACTTTAACGTCAATTTCTGAGGATTACATTTATTTAAGTCTGGTATACATACGACATTCCAAACAATAATATCTATTGTAGTGAAATAATAACACAATTACCCACTAACTGGAATTAGTAACTCATCGATCCGTTTTTATCACCAGTTATGCCTACTACTAATATTTGATTTATTAATATATTTAAATTGAAGTTTAAAAATCTTACATAAAATTAGATTACTTTTTCAATTGAAAAAAACAAAAAAAAAACACATGTTAAAGACCAAAGAATAAACCATCGCTAATTAACTATATTTATGAACACTTACAACTTACATGTAAACTTACATTGATATAGATTTAAATAGAATACGAGAAGAGGTTTTCTGACGATGTGAGAAAAAAAGAACGAGGGGAAAAAGCTTTTAAATAATGTAAATAAATTTCGATCGCTTTCCGCTCGCAGCTTGCACCGCGAGTGCAAACCCTCAACGGACTTCGCTCGGCACGTCGTCGCTCATTTAAGTTTTTATTCCACCAGGAATCTAGGCTTTAAGTTCTAAATGAGTGTTATTTTAAACTCGGCTAAAAGCTGTAGACTTAATTTACATTTTCACGGCTCCTCCCGTATATAATTATTGCGTTCGCACCGGTTATTGTTGGGGAAAGTTTCCGTTTGAAAAGGGGATTTTAATTATCACTTTGTATTTTTATCATAGATCTTAATTGTGAATTATTTATTTATTTATAATACTTTTTGCACAAAAACAATGTCCAGTCCACCTTTCGATGGTAGAGAAATAGGTTTTTTTAACGTTTTTTTCTAAATTATCATGTTTTTTATCAATTATCAGTTTTTGAATAAAGTTGGTCGTCTTTTAATGGTTGGTGCTTATTCGAATCAATAAGATTCTTAAACCTTCTTAAAATGTAGTCAGCTAGTTAGCTGAGACACTTACTTTACACGGTTTAACACCGTTAAGTAGGAGCAGAGAATCCTGCGCAAGCTATTAAACGGGAGTAATAAGGCTTACTATGATACCTAACAATATCTCGAGAGAAATAATTTGCATGTAAGCTGCTTGCTGTACCTAAGCATTTGCATGTGTAATAAATAGCATATCTAATACTTCTGTGAGATTTCTGACCAAAAAAGCTTTTTGCATAAAGATTTAAGTAAGTAGGTATGAACTGATTAATATTCAACACAACAGAAAATAAAAACTAGAAATAAATTTTCGACAAAAAGTGATATTTATAGTAAGTATAAAAATGTTTTTATCGCATTATTTATAATATTTTACAGTGCAAATATACAAACAAAAAATTCATAAAGTGACATAAAACTATATATTGGAACAAAATCGCAGTTACACGCTAAAGCACTTTTAAACTGAATAATACCCGGAACGATTTTACTTCGTAGAACTCATAAATCACATCGGTAACACTTACTATTGAGTTTTTGAGTTTTTAACGACCGCACTGAGCTCTAGTTATAAACTGTGGGATAAAAACTTGAAATAGGATCGCGGATTATACAAATAGCGGATATGTTAACTGTACAATGTACTACTATATCTACTACAGAGGTAAAGTTTGTGTGTATAAAATTGAAAAATATAGAATTTATTTTCATAAATGTATATCAAACTAGCTGTTTCCCGCGGTTTCACCCGCATCCCGAGGGAACTACTCCGCGCACCCGGGTAAAAAGTATCCTATATGTTAATCTAGGTTAAAAGCTATATGTGTACCAAATTTCATCCAAATCCGTTCAGTAGTTTTTGCGTGAAAGAGTAACAAACATCCATACATCCATACATCCATACATCCATACATCCATACATACAAACTTTCGCATTTATAATATTAGTAGGATTATTTTCATAAATGTATATCAAACTAGCTGTTTCCCGCGGTTTCACCCGCATCCCGAGGGAACTACTCCGCGCACCCGGGTAAAAAGTATCCTATATGTTAATCTAGGTTAAAAGCTATATGTGTACCAAATTTCATCCAAATCCGTTCAGTAGTTTTTGCGTGAAAGAGTAACAAACATCCATACATCCATACATCCATACATCCATACATACAAACTTTCGCATTTATAATATTAGTAGGACTAGTTATTTCGTAACTCGCATCTTGAAAAAACTACCCCATCCTTCCCTAGGTCTCAACCTATCCTTTTACAAAATATTATAATATGAACCTGCTCAGCCGTTTTACCGTGAAAGCATAACACACAGACAAACTCGCATTCATATTTATTTATCTCCTATACAAAAAAATGCTTTGTCCTGAATGACTGACGGATCAACGCACATCTTAAACCGCTGATCGTAGATACTTGAAACTTGGAGGGTGTGTTCTTTGTATAACGTAGGCATCCGATAAGAAAGGATTTCCCGAAATTGTAAGGGGGTGAAAATAGGGGGCAAAGTTTGTATGAAGATGTCTCTGTCATTTTTTATTTGAATTCGTATAGCCCACGCGGGCGAAGTCGCGAAAAGTGAGTTTTTTATTTTAGTTAATAGTATAAATTTCTAATACTACTTGGATTGTACGTGTAATCGCAACACCAATTCAAGCCAACCTAAAATAAATCAACATAAATCGACTTTATTTACACTGCTGCCGTATCTATTTCCATTCTACGATCTGCGACAATGATTTGTTGTTCGTTTTTGCAGACACCGAGAGTTGATAAATAAAAAGAGGTTTGAAAATGCTTTTAAAATTCATGACTTTAAAATAAAAGCAATTGCCTTTGCATGTTTTCTTTCGAAGGAAACAGGAATACTTAATTAACAAAAACAATTGTAATATAACTTCATGCTTGTTTTTAGGGGAGGATTAGGCAGAGATGCACCAACGCCCACAGCTACTAAATCACTACATAATATAAAACAAAGTCGCTTCCCGCTGTCTGTCCCTATGTATGCTTAGATCTTTAAAACTACGCAACGGATTTGATGCAGTTTTTTTTAAATTGTGAGTGATTCAAGAGGAAGTTTTTAGTATATAATTTGTCAAGATTTTGTATCCATTGGCTAAAATATCGCGGGCAAAGCCGCTGGCTGAAAGCTAGTAAGTAATAAGCCATCGACTGAGTAGAAGCTATAAAAAGTGAAAATCAGTTAATAACTGTAAACTAGTCTAAATCTGCATTTTTGAGAATACAAGTATAAACTTCTTATTAGAAAATAGTAATTTTGCTTAGTCTATTTTATAATTATTATTGAAACTTAATTATTTTGATGTATGATTAATGTATACCTATTGCATTTTCATGTAAAAGTTTACAATGCTCCGTACATAATGTATTCTTTGAAATAGGTACAAGAATGGTCTAGACTCGGGTACAAAATCTAATTTGGCGAATTAAAATATTCACCGTAGCCTTTCAAGGCTCCGAATTGCTTCAAACTTTTAGCAATTTCCCAATACTTTTGAAACTTCTCCGCGACATCTTCTAAGTCCAATAACAAATCCAGGATGTCTTCAAATTAATTCCGTTTCAACATTAAACTAAATAAAACTAGATTCAAATAGAAAGGCGAAGTTTCTTGAACGGAACGACTTTGAACTTGCTTGTTTTCGCGGCACTGTTTAAGGCTATTTATCATCCAGTAATTTGAATGCCGCATTCAAAATGTTTTGATATTTATTGTTTTGGTTGGCTGCAATATTTGTTGTGTATCAGCCGACCTAACAGACATTGTCTTGTCCAAATGTCAGTTTTGGTCGTGACACAAATCCTATAGACGGCGTTTATACGCTCATTCTGGCGTCAGTTCAGTCTGTGATCTTGATCACGTATAGACTGATGGCTGAATGATGGATTGACAGGTGGTATTAAATGGTAAGTCAGACTGACGATTAGTCTAACCGAAAACTTCTACGCGTTAGCACGCATTCGCAATGGATTTTAATAAGAAAAAAGCTTGTGTTGCTATAATATTAGCCCTAACTACGACGAATCGTAGAAAAAGAAAGCGGTGGTGTAAAGAGTGGCTATTGAAAAGAGAATACTACACACATTTAAATTTTCTGAATGAGATAAGAGACTCAGGAGAAGAAATTGACTATGCGAATTATTATAGAATGAAAGAAGCCTGTTTTGATCATTTGTTGCAAATGGTAAAACCATACCTAACTAAGCAAGACTCCTGTATGAGGAAGTCAATCAGCCCAGAGGAGAAAGTGGCAGTAACTTTACGATATCTTGCTACCGGGAGGAATATTAAAGATTTGAAATACTCAGTGATAATGTCACCAGCAGCTATAAGTAAGGTTATTATTTTCACTCTTTTATAAAGGTAAGTGAAACAAAGTATTAGTTTTTAATATTTATTTACCTACGTTTTTAAATCAAATTAATTAAACAATTAGAACATTAATTATTCATAAGATGTCTGAAATAGAAAAAAACAATTTTTAGGGCTCAAATTGCGCAAATAATGAACCAGCTGCAGTATATTCAACACTGTCTTGTGAATCATCTTGGTGCGGCTGTGGTGTTGGAATGTCTAGAATGTAAGATGGAGTGGAATCTGTAAGAAATTGTCGATGTGTTTGCTGGTGGAAATTAATTAATAAATATAAAAAAACGCCTCGTTTCTTTTATATTTATTCACATAGTGATGACTTGTTTTATCCCAAAGAATGGGTAAAACTTCTAAATTGTGAATAAATTCTTTCTCCGGGGCTAATGGTGAAGAAGACGTCGGGAGGCAGGGGAGAAGGCGCAGGCGACGACACGGCGTGCAACTCCATCGCTGTCTATGTGGTGACTGACTGACACCAGACTGACAGCGATCAAACACACGTACAGTCTACCGTCAGTCTCAATATATTGACAAAAATTATTAAAATATTTAAATAACCATCATTCTGGACCATCAATCCATCAGTCTGTGCGTATACAGTCAGTTTCCCGTCATTCTGACATAAATCATGGACTTTACTGACGCCAGATTGAGCGTATAAACGCCGTCATAAGAAAGCGGTTACAGTTTTGTTCGATTTATTTTTTATTTTTTACCGACTTCAAAAGAGGAAGAGGTTCTTAACTGTGTTTTATTTTTGTATGTTCGTTACGCGACGCGATTACACCGCCAATGATGTATTGATTTTGTTAATTATTTTTTTCTAGTCAACTTTTATGATTTATTTTATCCAAAAACCTTACCTACCTGAAATATAAAAAACAGATTAGTCAAGTCTTTCTTAAGTATTACGCTTGCCAATTTTTAGTGATGTACATACGTACGTCATTTCTTTGCTCGTATATTAATGAAAATGTAAGGTAATATTTTAATAATTGTAAGATAAACAAGATGTAATAAAACTTAAATAAATTATCCGAGAAAACTAACCGGTTATACACTCTGCTAAAAAAATCTCAAATAGAGCTCTCATTCCAAATTTCATTTCATTACCTATTTCCTCCGTTGAACTTTCCATTCCTATAAGCATCTAACATTTTGAGCATAAATATAAACAATCCATATATCTATTTATTAAAGAAATCAAACAGAAATAGATATATTCTAACAGCCGGTTGTTCGAAACGAATATGCTGTTACCTATACCTACTTGAAACGGATGAACTGTCATTCAAGATCTATCAAAATGGAGGATAAGATTGAATTTTTTTGTTATTTTTTTTTCATGTAGATATGTATGATATACTATGTTTACTTAATTATAATATCTATGTATTGTTGTCATAAAAACATAAAAAATATTTAAGGTAATTTATCGGTATCATGTTTTGTGATATTTGAAAAGAATAAATGATAAAAAGTTTGGTCCAACCGACTATAAAGTACTTTACTCTCGCACTTCAACTCGGCTGCATACAAACAGACACTCGCAATAAGCGGATTGTGCAACACGTCTGTAAACTAACTTCCATCCTTGCTACGTGAAACAAGGAACAAAAGAAGACGCAAGATGAAAAGCAAGACCCCGATCCATTTCCGAAACAAACGAACGACACCGTGCTCAAACGAGTCATTAGCTTTATACTTATTCTTGCTTTTGCCACATAAATAGTCTGAGCAGAAGGCTAAGATTCCTATTTAAGAGGTCGTAAAATATAAAGGATTGGGTAGGTACTCAACACTCAGCTTTAGTTGTTCTTAAAAGTCCAAGTTACCAGCACGAAATTTAAGTACTGTTTTCAGAGTGTCTTTTGAGAATTTGGATATTTTTGTCCTTTAATGAAAGTGTTGTAGATGGTAATAAGTACCTATCCGTTTTATTTAAAACTAGCTTCTGCCAGCGACTTCGTCCGCGTGGAATAGTGGTGCTCCGCTCCTATTGGTCTTAGCGTGATGATATATAGCCTATAGCCTTCCTCGATAAATGGACTATCTAACACTGAAAGAAATATTTAAATCGGACCAGCGGTTCCTGAGATTAGCACGTTTAAACAAAATGACAACATTTCCCTTCACTGCTCTGCTCCTATTGAATGTAGCGTGATGAAAAGTATACTATAACCATCTCAGGAGTATGATAAATAATTGTACCAAGTTTCGTTAAAATCCGTCAATTAGTTTTTGTTTCTATAGAGTTTATACAGACAGACAGACAGACAGACAGACAGACAGACAGACAGACAGACAGACAGACAGACAAAAATTTTACTGATTGCATTTTTGGCATCAGTATCGATCCCTAATCACCCCCTGATAGTTATTTTGGAAATATATTTCATGTACAGAATTGACCTCTCTACAGATTTATTATAAGTATAGATATAAAATCGTTTTATTTAAAATATAAAATCTTTATATCTATATTTTTTATCGATATGTTGGTATAAACAACACACTAATCGAATAAGAAGTTTTCGATTGACGAGAGACATCTGGAAGAATAATATGAGCGCTTGAATAATGGCTAATTATATTATTATTATGATTTTCCATCAGTTTATATTAGTTAGGTACACACAAGATTATTAATACCTAGTGTCATAAGTAGACATATTGTATTTTTTGTACCAATTTAAAACACCCTTCGTAGTCTGGTAATAGAAAACTATATTTTAATGGTTGACAGTGCAGAATGGAACTTCTTTTTCATTTGCATTGTATTTTTATTTAGTCCTAGCTTTTGCCTCCGGCAGCACCGGCTTGCCAGGAAAGCGCCTTGAGTTTTGTATGTACGTTTTTTGTGCGTTGTTGCTATTTAGTTTTTTGTAGGAGTTATTTGCATTACTGAGTTTTTTTAGCTGCAGAGTAAGACTGGTGTGATTAGCTTCGCTTGTTTTCAGTAGTTCTTTCTTTTTCATCAGAAAAAAGAGTTTTATTCGTTAATTCATATAAAAATGTTAATACATAAAACGAATAACGTGTTTAATTATTTAATTAGATAAGTTAAAGCCATTTTTTCCGAATTTTTAAATAAATAAAAAAAGGTATATTATTTTAAAAAATATTATCTAATTGTTTTTTACTTTTTCAAAACGACACAAACTAATAACAATGAAACATATGAATATAAAATTAAATTCAAGAAACTACTCGCAAAACATAAATAATGACGTCATTAAAAATAATGTTATATCTCCCCTAACATTACGGCCAACTAAAAGCAGGTTACCTTTTATATTTTAATATTTTTATGTTTACGTAAGCATGTTCGTTTAAACGTAGTACTCGTTTAAATGGAACAAGATGGTAATAAGTGAGAACGCTAGAACGTCTCAGTCTAAACGTGTGATATTTAAAAATTCATTTGCACTTAGACCTGTACTGAAAGTTGGCGGGATTACTTACTTATTTTAGAACATCAGAATTTAAGTTTAATATAACGTCTTCAGGATTTACATCTTCAAATGGGTTCTAAATTAATAATTCATCATTTTGCAACTTAATAACGGGGAAAAACTAGAAAGATGTTGATTTTCTAACAAATCATTTTAAAGAAGAAACACGAAGACTACAAAAAAGCCGCTTAAAGCTAGTTTTTCTGATATTAAAGTAAGCGCTTGAGGCGGAGGCGTATTATATTATATTAATAGGCGTACATAGTCTCTACGTTATAGTGTTTTCAATTTAGCGCTAAATTGCGGGGTATTCTGTTTCAAACTTTACCTAACTGGTAAAATAGTTTTAGCTACTCTTCCAATCGTCTAATCCTGTCAGTCTGGTACGCTTTTATTGTAAAACAGATTGAAATAGATTGAAAAAAAAAACTATGCACATTTTCTATAATACATTATAACAAAATTAATACACATTACAATTTATTTTTAATTATAACCAATAAAATATTTTTATCAAAACAAAAAAATCTTAAAAACGTGCAATTTCGCTGTATGCCAGTGCACTAAAAATTTTTATAGAGAAAATCATGACGAATCTAGTCCTACGAAGTACCTACGAGTATGTCTCTTGATTCAGTCAAAAGACATTCTCGTAGGTACTTGGGTAATTTCACAGTAATTTTCTCAACATAATTTCCAACGTGGTCTGTATAATTGTTTAGTTACAACCATCTGTCCACTCTTGAAGATATTATACGGGTGAAAATTAGGACGAAGCAAGTACGCTGATTAACGCTGGATGAGTTTCCGTGTTAAATCCCAGTAATACTTTTCAAAGAATATATAGAATGGAAGAATATTATTTTATTGTTTACATAATAAAGTTGAGGAATAGCACTATACAGAGTCTAATGGCCATTTTCACCGTTGCTCGATGAGCCAGCCCACGCGGTGAGCCAGTACCTAGCTAAAAAGTCCCGTAATAATAATATTTGATATGATCCAGCTAGTCCCTAGTTGTCCTCCCCAATGACGCCCTAAGCCGAGGTTCGTTCCCCACTAAGGGGAGCCCTTAGCGCGCTGTAACTTAGTTTTAAATTTAGTTGTAAGGCCTTAATTAGTTAAATTAGGACCTCGCCACATTTTCCGGCTAATCAGATCGAATGCTGTTAGAAGCACCATGCAAGAAGTCATTTAGAAAAAAAAATCATTTTCAATCACTTATTTATCCTATGATTTGTTTACTAGATATACATATTTTTGATATTAGTTGTATGGCCCTTGTGTTAAAAAATCTCTCTGTAATAAGAAAATCTAAAGCTAGATAAGTAATTGAAAATGGCTGTAAAAGTTAAGTCACTCACTCGTATATAAGACTATATGAGGCTAGATTCATATGGATAGTGAATTAATTCAACCCAAAATAATAACTTAAAATACTACCTACATTAATAAAGGTCATTACTCTATATATTGTCCCACTTCTGGGGCACAGGCCTCTTCACATATAGAGAAGGCGTGAGCATTGATCATCACGCTTGCTCAATGCGAATTGGCGATTTCAGCCTTTTTTTAAGTCCATATTTCCTCACGATGTTTTTCCTTCACCGTTAGTAAGTGACATCTAAGATATACTTACTTAGAAAGTACATATGTCAGAAAAGTCACACGCACACTCCGTATTAATATTTCTGCCAGTTCCAATGACAAACCGTAACGTATCCGTATGGTATTTTCTCCCTTGTTTTTCCGTTTAATGCAAGTACAATTTGTGGCGAGCGCTGTTTTCTGTAAACAAACACTTTACACTTGGTCCAGCCACCCTGAATAGACATTATTTACGACTAGTTCTGGATAACCTGGTTATATCAACCAGATTATGTATAACTAGAAGTTAGTAGGTAGAAGTGAAGTAAACAATGCATCCGAGCAAATTTAAAGCTAGATTTATATGAAAACTGCGAGAAATGTATGTTTTTTTTACATATTTTGTTAGTAATTTCATTAGAAATAGTCTTTATCCAGATCGTATTTGACCTAACGTTTTATATTCTATCAAAAAAATTAAGTCGCAATTGACTTGACGCATTCGATTTTGTCTGCCCAATCACTTTAAATATGTATATACATATTTTATCTCATCCAACAACATCATCAACAGGAAGGTTTCTAAGATCTTTCACGCTTTCTTTCTCTCTAACCTGGTTAATCTGATCACTTCCAAACCATCGCCCATCTGTCCTCGTGCACTCAATAAACATGACCCGCCCAGTCCCACTCCAGTGTGGCAGATTTATTGGTCGCATCGGTGAGAACTGTCTTGGCTCCTGTCGTTCCGTATTGGGTCACTGAATTTGAGTACCAAAGGTGAGTGTGGATGGAATGCCGTGTCGATTAGTTTGGCCTTAGAGATAAAGCATTATATATGTCAGAGATTCGGACCTCTTTGATGGAAACACTATTAAGTACCTCTAAGTGACTCTAACAGAGACAATTGCTAGCTGCCAACTAAGAGAACGACATGAGCCTTCTTGTATGAACGGTCAAGCAGTGAGGACGTGAATGAAACTATTCGTGTTAAGTTGGACTTTTAAATCACAGTTGTAACAATTAAAGTGTAATGTGTAAACTATTTTCCTGTTATTAGTAATCAACATTTCCAGTCGTTTGCCCACAAAATAGAATCTTTCCATGTCTAATAAAGAGAGCGAGTCCCATTCTCCGATACATATATAGACAGACATTGAGAGCACTCATATTTGACTTTATAGATCAAGACTAAGCATGTGCCATTCCAAACACGTCATTTCTAAATCTTTATTTGTACGGGTAGTACAAAGCCATAAAGTCTGATATGTTGTTATGCTATCCAGAAACTAGGTAGTAGGAAGTCAGATAGGGCAGCTCATTGTAAAACTTTGGTACCCACCCAGTCCAGCTGGCCATTCGGTTAAACTGCAAGCCGACCCCAACAAAATATTGGGACAAAGCTAGGCAGATGAGATGATAATGATGGACAATATAGAAATCTATGCAATTTAATAGCCTAAAGTGTTTTTATTCTTACTGTCAAAAAGAACCTACTATTTGCTAAGATGGTGTAGGTAAACAGAGAGCTAACTAAACGGTAATATTTTTCACATTTTCGCCACTACTTTTATCGTGCACTTTCTCACATCTACCGCGTAAAAACTACTAAACCGAGAAAACTAATTTAGATAGGGCTCTGCACTGCCGCGCTGTAAAAGAAAAAACACACATGTATGTGCCATCTTGATAACACAACGCGGGAAATTGAGAAATAGCGGAAAAAGTAAGCCTTTGATAAAAACTAAACTGAGTTGAAAGCTTTTTCGTTGGTGAATACACACGTGTGCATAACACATGTGAAGTATATTGCCTATTTAGACTAAAAGTTGACAGATGCTAAATGTCATCCAGTGATAATCGGCGTACGGTTGTTAGATTTGCTAGGCTTGTAAAATGCTAATAAATAGCTCAGAATTTTTTACTAACTAGCGTATACATAAATAAAGATGCATTCGAAGGACCACACCTGTTTGTAATCCAATAAAAAAAATCCATACGTTTTTATGAAATAAAAATTGGGTTGAAATATAAAACATGGTCCTTCGAGCCGGATGTCCTAGTTTCTCGGCTGGAGGCCTTAATTTAATTAATTAAATTAGGACCTCACCACATTGTCCGATTAAGCAGGTCGAATGATGTTAGAAGCACCCTGCAAGAGGTCATGTAGAAAAAAAACCGGATGTTCTTTTCAGGAAGAGACATAAGAGGTCGTCCAATCAAAAAGTGACCTGGAATTTTAAATTCGAGGTCATTAACACCTTTATCATCGAATCCCGAAGATTTATCTCCTCATTCTTTGATTTTCCAAAGTGTGATTGATATAAATTATTCAACTTTGACTTAAATTTACTCGAAAACGGTGTAGAGACCCTTTTAAAATACTAATCGTAAAATACGGACATATTTTTACATTGAGTAACAAACAATACAGCTTATAACATACAGGGATAATATAGCTATCTACAAGTGAAAGATTTTTTGGAATCGGTCCAGTAGTTTGGGAGATTAACCCCTAAAAATTACAAACAATTTGACCTCTTTATATTAGTATCGGTATAGTATATCGGAGTCTTAAAAATAAGGTCCCGTTTTAACCCTTTGGGTACGGAACCCTAATACGGATTTACGTAATACAAAAGGAGAAAAACAGAAAAAAAATGCTAGACTGTTGAATTGCTCTCCAATTTAATAGCAACGTAGACGGATGAATGGCAAAAGCAAATTACTGAAGCGCAACTCCTGAAGGAGACATACTCAATTAGCTGGTCGGACAAGGTCAGAACACTTTATTGAGACTTGATTTATTTATTTCCCTTCAGAATTAGATACCTCTTTATTTCACAGAAATCCTTGTATTCGATCTAGACTAATATTACGAACAGGTAAAGTTTGTAAGGGTATTTGTACGTAGGGCGTAATCTTCGAAGTTACCGTTCCGCTTTTCGCTTTCCCTACTACTTTTTCAAGTTCCCTTTGTAACTTGGGAATTAGAACTAAGAAAATAAAATAATTTTTGAGTACTACAGACTACGTATGTTTGATGAGCATATAATACGGTTGCATAGGATACGAGTAAGCCCGTAGGTAAAGCTAGCTATTTATATAGGTAAACTAATCTAAGAGATTTTACTGCAAAAAATAGACTATTTTACCGTGCATATCGGGAACAATAAAAATAATTCGAGATTTACTTAATGGTTACTTAGCATTACTACAAATTGCGAGAATTTATATTAAATGAGCACTTAGTTGAGCCTCGGAACCTAATTATTTAAAAGGTTTTTCTTTTAATCTATCCTTGATTTTCTTTTTTTCGTATCATCGACCCCACTTACACAGTACCTTTTTAGGATTCCGTAGTCGACAAGGAACTTTTGAATGGCTGTCCCTAGAAATATGAAAAAAAAACACAGAAATAGCATCGCAGACATGTAATGAACTTTCAAGGAAAACTATCACGGCTTAGCAAGCTTAACCGGTTACAGAGTTATAGTCGACTAAGATCTACTGCGGAACCCTACTGCGCATGGCCCGACACACACTTGGCCGGTTTATTTAGGGATGAGAAATCATCAAATGACCCGCTGTGAGCGGAGCGGGCGGAGTGTCAGACAATTACTCTGACTAAAACCCATCCATGTTCCTTCCTCCGCCGTTTGTATTCCAGGGGCCGCAGTAATTCTTTGAAACATCCCTCAGCCCGACGTAGTTGTAACGTATCTCCAACATAAATACATTAATTAATGTTTAAGTAAATACCTAAAGAAAACTTGATTATAATCAACACTGAAACAACTGTTGTCTCAAAAATCTCAGCTAACTTGTAAGAAACGGCAGGAGTTTGAAAAATGGTGGATCTAAATAAACACTACAAAGAAAGCAATGCCCCCGGCTCGGGGTTCCGTACAACTTGCTGTAAGCATGAAACTTGCAAATTGTGACGCGGCTCAAGTTATGAGCGAATGTGTTCTAATTTTTTTATAATCCTTCCCATAGCCTTAAATATATTTTTTGGATTTTATTAGCATCAACAGACAGACAAATAAAATATCGAAGATAAACTAGAAAGGCTTTGTTCATTTTCATTTTACCATCTGATTAGCAGTAGGCTATATGACGAATGTGTCAGTTTCTGTGTGTTTGTTACCTGAAGGTCGTTATTAAACTTTAAATGTTAGTGTTTAGTTGTAAATAAATTGAAAGAAAAAAACATTTACACGCACAGGAATTAAACAATGAATAAAAATCAAAGAGTGACCGTACGAGGCCGGAAACTGTGTACTTAATCTATCATAAATCTTTGCCTATTTTTTTTCATCGAATATGACGTAAACAGTTATATTAATTGATGAAAAGAATATATTTTTACGCACAATATTATAATGCAAATAAAAAATACTTAGATTTATGGGTCAATTAAGTTCCAACGCTCGACACTTATGCCAAACAACAATTTGCGACACCGGCAAAGCGTGGCCGAGGGTTCGAATCGATGCTGATATTAATTTTCGAAAAACTTTGCATCGGCCACCGTTATTTATAAGTTCTGTTGTGTTCAATATGGTAGTACCAGCCGGATATTATTTTAATGAAATTAAAAAGATACGTATACCAGCCTATTTACTATTTACTTATATGAATATATTACTATATACTTATACGTGAAACAGAAGAACTGTCATTCAAGATCTGTCAAAATGGTGGATAAAATTGAATAATTTTGCTATTATTTTGTGTTTTGCATCTATGCTTTTATGATATCTGGGGGGTTAAACAAGTGGCAAAACGCTAACGCTAACGCTCAATGTATGGGAATGACATATAGCTAGTCGTAAACGAATGTCATTCCCATACATTGAGCGTTAGCGTTTTGCCACTTGTCTAACCCCCCAGTTCACTTAATTGTTATATCCCTGTAATTATGGATATCATGTTTTGTGATATTCGTAAAAGTATAAATGATAAAAAAATTGATGCAACCGGCTGTTAAGCTTTATTTGTAATACGTATAACTTCGTCCCTATCAGGTCAACTGACTTAGGAATATTGTAACATTCCATTAGTGAAAGAATTTTAAAAATGAGTAGCAGTTTTGGATATTTTTGCATATATAGACACAAACAAATAAATATCTCTTTACAAGCTGTTTTTTACGACTAAGCTATCCCCATACCAAAATTCATCTGAACCTGTTCAGCGGTTAAAGAATGAAGAGGGGACAGACAGACACACTTTTACATTTATATTTTTGCAATATTCTATAGTAATATAGTAGGTATGGAAGTATGGATTATATTAGTATAGAAACAAACAAACACATTTATGTATATTGAATAGTCGCATTTGTAATGTTAATTTCCCTAAGGGTGCTAACTAACCGCAGCACATTACCTTCGATAGAGGTTATATGTAACACGATGTATCAATCCGACAAATTGATTGAATTAGTGTCGCGGTACCCTCTCGCCGCCCCAAGGGGGGGATGCCAGATGTGCTTAGTAATTGACACTTCGATGGCAAACAAGACGGCGGACCTGATGATGACAATTATGTGCTAAAAACCCACGGGGACAGCTAGCATGCAACACATTATTAATTGTTTGTAACACATTATTAAAGAAAACATTATAAATTATTTTAAAATAATATGTACATCAATGAATATTATCTAATAAAGACACCGTATGTTTTTAACACTCCCTCCCCCTTAATCGTAATGTAAGTCATTTAAAAATACATACGTTTACAAAACAATAATGATAGAGGCTTTGGTAACCATCTGTCGGTGAACTTGGCCCTAAGTTATACAGAGGATGGAAGTGAAGTGTTAAATATTATAAAATCTGTTCAGCTGCTTGCCAATGTGATTTCATCAATATCAATCATGTAATCAATGTGATCATACTTTGAGTTGAACTGAACCGAATAGCCACAAGCAAATGAATGCACATGCACAGCAAATGACAAGAACATGAATGAATCAATTAATTCCTGATTAGGATAGGGTTGTACACAATCTTTTCCACTGATATTTTCTGCAAAATTACTCTACAGATCTTGTATATTATATATATCCAATACCGACTTTATGTAGGTCTGATGGTTAATCTTAATGCAATCCATCGTAATACGTCTAATACGGTAAAGCTTATCTCCTCAATTCCAGCTTAACCAATGACAGCAGTCAAACTCATTATGGCTTACGATGTCTATGTCTGTCACCTCTACTATTATTTGGCATTGCTACTAGAACTAATGGCGTCCTATTGTTTTATGCAGTCATTTTAATTTACTGACATTTTTTTAATTTATTTAAAGGGCCTTGTCGCTTCGCAGTTACTTTTCCACGCTATAATATGACAAATCAGAGTTGACATGAGTTTTGCTTCTGCACGCTCCCGTTTGTAGAGCAATTATTTTTGGCCGCGTATTACATTCGTTCACATTCACTTCGCTATTCGTGAGTAGCTTATCCAAGTATAGCTATACGCTAGATTGCATGGAAAAACGACTGATGATTTACTCGAGAATAAAATCGTGGTATATATTATTTTCCGTATCCGTTATTCTTGTATAAATTCAGGTTTGGTCGAATCTACCCTAAATATGTAAATGCGAAAGTTTGTTACTGTTTTACAAATAAAGTATTGTATACATTTGGATAAAATTTGGTACACACATAGTTTATAACATGGGTTTTCTGGGTGCAAAGTAGTTCCCTCAGAATGCGGGTCAAACCGCGGGAAAAGGCTAGTTATAGATAACTTTGCGTTGCTAAAATATCTGGTACATGGAAAATTCGTTTCTTACCGTATTTTTTCTTGAATATATTTATATTTTAGGTGATAGATTTTCAACCCAGCCGCAGGGACCTGTCGTGGACCTGGCTATATCGATATGTGTGTAACCTACCGCTGTATAGTGAATAAACGCTTACTAAAACCGCAGTGACCTACTTCCCACAATTGATTCTCAGCTCTCAGCTACCTTGGAATGTCGATACCTAGATATTGTTCACAATTGAAATAAAACAGAAATTGTTTCTTTTGAAATTACTTGTTAAAATTATTGCGAATGTTTCTAGAGCCTTTACTTTTTTGTATAAAAGTCGATTTATAATAATACTAACTATTATTCTCAAGGGTACTTCACGCACCCACAAAAAGGAGCCTAAAACCTTCTCCAGGGTCCCTCCTATCTTCGTACCAAATTATATCCAAATTGGTTCACGTATGATGCCGGGACCAAGGGAAATAGAGATTCATTTATGTATAATTATATAGATATAAAAATGTTTATCTATTAAATATTTAGATTAATTTAAAAACAATTAAAAAGGTGAACAATGAAGTAGTTAGACAGGCAGTTTTTATACTGTAACTAAAAGATTATTCATTGTATTTACCTACTTCGGAGGATTTGAAGCAACTTCAGTCAACGATTCATTTATAATTAAAATTGTAATAATTAATTTCCAATGATGCATTTAAAACACGGAAATCAATCAACTTCAAAATCCCGACATAATAAGAAATATTAACATTTCAACGATTTGCATACAATTCAATTAATATACAAAATTGAGTGTAACCTAATTCTCCGTTGTACCCACATATTTAAATGTGAACAAATTAATTTTGACACCATCCCCGTTCAAAGGGTTTCGGTTCATCGCGATACCCCGTCACAGTTAACTGTATCCGGACATGTGTCACTAGTGACGCGACTCGACTAGATAGTCGATTTATTCCATTCCGAGAATATACACTTGTATTCGAATAAAGGTCCTTTTCAATGTACTCAATTTAACAGTCAAATAAACTTGAACCGGCAAAAGAACTCTTGTCTGAGTCTCTAAAGAGTGGAAAATTTGAAATAATCTTATCCATTAATTTGGGGTCAACGGCGTAACAAGACATTATTCCATGCTTAGTTTTAATCCTTAAATAAATTCTATTCCTTTTTGGTTATCAAGCCAAAAAAACGTATTTCATACACCCATATTATTACTTTACTTAGCTATACCTTGTTTAAATCGATAATAAAATACAATTCAATCGAATACTCGTGAACTTGACATCCCTACCCGCGATTCTAATAAGGTATATTTGACACGTCATCACTGGGGAAATCCACAAACCGCGATACATATTAATTTTGTTACATCTGTCGTGGGATCCTCGTTGATTAGTATTCACAGATTATATTATGTAATACAGATGATGACTTGCCGCTGTTAGATGGGGGTGGGACACCATAACTTCTGTATGAACGTTTGGAATTGAATAACTTAAGTAAATTCATTGAATGTTGCGTGTCTAACACAGTTATGAATTTGTATTGGTTCGTGGAAAGCCAGAGACTGATACGAATCTATATTTTTATTACTTTGCAGTTAGTATTAATATGGAACTAAATTATGATGCCTTCGGATACTTCGTTATTTCATGTCAACTATTTCATTAGAAACCTTGCACCTGGATGAAGGTACTTCCCCAAGTTTCAACCTATTGTTCGTGTATACGAATTTGTAGAAATAACATATTTTTATTCAGTGTACAATGATATATAGATTACATAAGTGCATACGTAATGTAACTAAATACGCTCTGAGACCAGGGGCTGCGGGATTGTTCAAAAAAAAATACCGTGGCCCTCGGACGCAAAAGGCGAAGGAAGAGTTTTAGTCAGTAAGAGTTAGACACTCCCTTTCCACTCCGCCTTCAGCAGATGAAGTAATTTGATAATTTCCCATCACTAAAAAAATCGTTCTAGGATCCACCCCCTAGTAAAACTCGAGCTCAACTTGTACCTACTATTTAAACTAAGACCTATATAATACGAGAAGAACACGCGTCTTCAACATGAATAAATATGAACTACAAAATAAATATAATTTTAAGTTACATTTTCTTAAATGTATCTATTTTAATTCTAATAAAATTCTTACCAAAAACAACCAATTCATTTAATAACAAATTGCGTGAACCCTACTCTTACGGCCATTAAAATACTTAAAAATGCATTCAAGATACCTTGGAAAATAAAATGCTATGCTTTGTTAGATAAGCTTAAGACATAAATCTTTTGAAACGTTCGAAAAGAATAATGGAAACCTTTTTTAAATAAATATTTCAACTCGTACAAAAAGAAAATAAGTAAAAATGTGAAAAGAATATGCATAGACAGCCAGCCTCTATGCATATTCTCGTACTAAAATGGATATCTTTAATCTATTATATTCGCTATCAAAATTTTATTTTCTTATGGATATTTTATGACCATTAAGCACAAACGCATTATCTGTCTTACGAAAATAAATATTTGCAGTAACTTATTCTTAGAACCAATTATTATATTTTTACAGAATGGAGCCCATTTAAAGAGAAATGTTCTTTTTTGCGAAGCTTGAAGGTGAAAAAGATGAAAATGTTCACAATATTGATATATTTCATGTTTGTATCCGACATAATAAGATCATTATTTTGTACGAAGCGGTGAAATGTAGCAAAAAAACAGTCAATTTTTAACAAAAATACAGACCTAAACAGTTAAGAAAACCGGACCTATTGTGATTATTCAAAACGTTTGTAAAACGGCCTTCTGTGTACATTAGAGGCCCGTATAACACTCGTTATCAGGCCCGTTTTTATCTGGAAACATTATTGTCCGGAAGATTTAGGTGTTTCGTCCCTTTGTGAGGAGGCGTGAGTGATAGGCGACCGCGGTTCGCGAGACGGACGACGGTTATCATTATGACTATTAGATTTTGTTGTTTCATCCACATCATGAAGAAACTACCTCTAGCACCCGGATAAAAATTATACGACATCCTTTGCGAGATTAAGGGCTGATTTAACTGAGTTAAAACGTTGAACTTCACGCTGCAGACACAATGCAAAAACTATTGTTTGGAAATCACCGGTGATCGGCGTGGCACACAAAGGTTTAATACACTGTGGTACTTTATTCAAACAAATATGCGATTCCAATAACACATTATACGTAGAGTTTTAATTAAAATACTCAGGCACATACTTGATTCAGAATCAAAAGTGTATCGCTGAAATGGCAGTTGTATTGTTATACGTAATCGTAGTAAAGTGCCTCTAAACACCTTAATTAATTTAATCTCAAATTCTAATGAAACCTAATCACAAAGCATGTTCGATAAATCTAATTACTGATCTTGGCAATTTATTGGGAAGTTCTTAACAATACCTCTCACGCCTATTACTTGTACCACACACTTCCTGAAGCGTCCTTTAAAGATAAATAATGTGTTTGATTTACAACTGCGGCATCGCAACACAGATGACGCTGTTTTCTTGCCAAATTGATATCAAATATGCTCCCATATATGGAAACAATGCATCAAACAGGAAAATGTATGAAACAGCAAAGTATTTTCACAGTTTATTCTTACAAGTTGTCTGGTCTCTGGGGCCATGGAGAAATATTGAGTTGGTGAACCGTATCAGATGTTAGTGCGCAACTTTGAGAAATTGTGGAATACGAATGGAATTTGTGTGGACTTCAAAATGAGGTAGACGATATTCGCATACTAAACCGATAGTATTCTAGTAAAAAAATAAAAAATTGCTGAAACTTGAATATTTTTGAAAGTGACCTTTACAATGCATGGTTTTGTAGTTCATTATGTGTCGATAATTTTAGCCAATCATCAAGGTCGCAGCTAACTGCCCAAAATGCGTTGTGTACAAAAAAGATGATGCTTAGAAATATGACGTTTAAAAAAATATTCATACTCACTTTTTTAACAATGGATGTAAAACTGAATAATTTATTATTGCTTTATTTTATTTATAATAATAATAATATTAATTTATTTCAGACTTAGTTGTCCATAGAGTGTTAGTAGTACAAGAAAACTTAGGAACTATGTTAGTACTTAATCTACAAAAGTTTATTTATGAAGGTGAATCCAATACTTCCATATTGGACTCTCAATGTGTTCAGCAATGACCCTCAGGTAGCCGTTAGGACTATCTCTTACCCTCCTCATCAGCGATGCAGCTCTTTTTCTAATTATTGCGTAGTAATCATCAACTTGTGATTCTGCAAACATCGCTGACGCACTGCAATAGCGAGGCAGGCCCATCAGCAACCTGAAAGCATTGTTGTACTGAACTCTCAGGGCCCTCACGATCCTCTGCGTGCAGCTGGAAATTTATAAGGAAAAATTTTAGATATAGTTACTAGTAGAAATAAGGCCAATTACAAGTTTTCACTGATTATACAATTATTAGTAGGTCAAAACAACGTTCTTAACGGGGTAGACTAAAAACATATTTTAGTCCTTTTTATGGCATTGATCAATTACACAATGTTAGCAAAGAAGAGAGAACGCTTTAACTGAGAAATTTTGGTAGTGTGTATGTCTAAGTCAACAGCGCAGTTGGTCTGTGGATGGGTGACCATCTATGTCATAGCGAGACTCCTCCGTGCCTCGGAAAGCACGTTAAGCTGTTGGTTCCAGCTGTCATTTATAGATCTTTGACTCTCAATTTTCCAATCAGCGATGCTGTCTGGTTCCAAAAATAGATTTTGTAATTCAGTAAAAAATCTTAGACGCAGCTTTTTCTTAAGCGCCTGTAATTAAAACTGTTAGCGATATTTTCGGAACATAGAACCGACTCGACCCATTGATTTATAATTAAATATCTTCTAGAATTACAAGAGGCAGCTTATATTTTTTTCTGTATCTGATCTTGTTATCTGAAGATATTAATCTTCAATACAGAGTTTTGGATATTGTCTGTCTTGTTGATGTTTCAAGTGCTACTTGCAAGTAATACTTAGCAGACCTAGCTCCTGCGTTCAATTCCCAGGTCAGAGTGTTGTTGAATTTTTCAAGTACAAATTTCCAGATTTAGGCGCGGTTGGTGGCAATAGACTTGCTATTGTTACATTATGTACTTGCAACAAAGGATATAAAACCTTAATGAGCTTAAGAGTTTTCTGGGGGTCGAATTGAATAAAAAATAAGTCTACAGCTGATGTAGCAGCATTTGCAAACGATACTCCAAGTCCTGATTGGTTATATTTCCTAGTGCTGTTCACTTTTCCAAAAGTAATCCGGACATAATGCATACAAACGTCCTTCAATAATTGCCAATTAAAAATGCACAACTCCATCTATAATCCCAAATGCTTGCTACTAACATTACCACCTGTTCAATTCTGTGTTTTGTAAATACGTAGACTTTATACTGTTATATCGACACTGTGTCCAACATAATAAACGTCATCCATAGCCGGTGTCATTAGCCCAGATTAACCCTTTAACCGCTACTTAGTAAACCGCGGTGTCACCGAAACGAGACCACAGTTCGACAGTTTAAAGGGCTTCTGACTTCACAGTGCCGGTATTAATCAAAATCTATTCAACTTCGGACAATACTACCATAATAAGAAGAAAGGTCGTAACTAACTTTATTTTCGATATTGACTTAATCAGAATCTTTTCCTGGTTCTAAAAATTAACTCAATATCGAAGAAATATGGTAGTTACGGCCTTTTTCGTTATGATGGCAGAATAGTAGGTCTATGTTCGATTAGCAGGTCAATTCTTTTAATTATTTTTAGGCATTCTCGTTTCGATTCTCGAGTCGGGGTGATTATAAGGATTTTGCATGGAATTTTCAATAACCTCAGAGTTTGTGTACCATCATGGGATACGGGCGAAATGTGGATATACTAGATATGCAACTCTATCTAACCACTCCAGGATAAAGTAACTGTTATTTGTATCTGCCAGTTAATTATGAGTAAATCTGGCAAAAAAATCCTATTCCATTTAAAAACTTAAGTCAAGAACCTAGGAAATATTATCATATACCTCCTTTTTTGACGTTATCATCTCATGCTTTTTTGACGCTATGATCTTAAGCTGGTGAAGAGATTTCTTAGCTATCTTATCATTTATCTAGAAATAAAAAAAATCACACTTAAACCCACGTAACAAAACTATTGATCCGCCAATTACAACGACCGCTTCACCAAACAATTGAAGTCTGCCAGATACATTCGTCACTCCTCCCTGCGGAGTATCTAGGCCGAACCGGAGGGCCAACGCATAAATCTTGAGTCCCTCCCAACCACTAAGGGAAACTTGCACGTTGATATTTTTGACAGTCACCCTGATAAATGGCGGTTGAAAGATCCCAGTTTTATCATAGATATTCTTTTTCTATTATATCTTTAGAAGTAACAGGTTGCTTTGAACTGATTGAGATTATTGATTGCAATAGCCTAGGTGTTGTTTTTGAGGTAGAATTATCCAGGGATAGCCGAATTTTATTTCGTTTCAAGTGGAGGGAACATACAAGGGAACATACAACTTGATGATTATAATGCACCTGTAAACTTAGAATAAAGTTTTTAAATGGAACCCATGCATATATTAACCTCCTTATTCATAATAACGCCATTCGTCTTATAAGTCACTTTAAGCTATCGAACTGTTTAGTCTTTATCTGGCAAACCAAAATGAAGTATGACAGAAAGGGACAAAATAGTTCGATACCGAAAAGAGGCTTGTAAGAAGAACGGTGTTATTATGAATATATTATTATGGTTATAGTATTTTTGATAAAAAACGTCATCCGCTTAATAAACCTATTTTAGCTCCCAAAATAAAGTTTGACAAATGGATACAAAACAGCTAAAATAAGCTTACAAGGCGTATTAATTTATTATAAATAAAAACAGCAAGTATTTAGATAACCGTAGCCCATTGTGTAATTAAGGTAAGATCTGAAAATATATCAATTCAGGTGCAGTGTTGTTTGTTTTTCTTTGAATTTAGATATTTCATGTTCAATATCAATGGCAGAGCCCCCCTTTTAAATTACAATTACAAAACAACAGCTTGTATACCAAAACAAGGCGAACGTATTTCCTAGAAGGGTTTATTATCCTCTTGCTTATTTTGGACTATCGCTGTAATCGCCCAGTTTTATTCATCTCGATGAAGAAGTATCGATTTTCCTAAATAAATACCGATGCCCACAGAACAAAGGTCCATGTATTTTATTTGACAGAAAAATCATTTAACCCTCATGAAGGCTATACAAATTCTAGTCGGGTTTTTGTAGCTGAGGGTCCAATCGACCGGAGGTCATTGAAGCGACAAATCCGCGTAGCTTAAGCAAGTTAAATCGTCTATGCCAATTCAATTCACACGAAATAATGGCGCCTCATTGTTAACCCTTCGTGTCGGCGACCTTTCACCGAGGACAATTTGTACCCCATCGATTTAGAGTGCTTCGATTTATTTTAATGGAGAGTAAAGTGTAAAAACGTTTTATTGCTACTTTGTATCGCTAGTAGGAAATTAAATGGCGTTAGAGCATTGAGTCGTTTCAGACTTATTCGGGCGTTTATGAGAGGTGCGGATTTCCTTATATCGAGTATATTAAGAATTTCGACATGATTTATGGATACATTTTACATATTTTTTAATCTTACAATGTATCTGTAAACAGCGTGCGCATATGAATATGCGAGTATTGAAAAATATCGTTGCTGTGAATTAATTTAATTTTATTGACAATCGAAGTATTTATTTACAATGACAAGCTTCTGACTACACTAACATACGAAAGAATAGCATCCTAAAAAGCAAATGTTTACATACGGTTTGTAAAAATAACAAGTAAATTTAAAAACTATTCTACACAGTTTCTCTAATTTCGTAACAACCTCATTGTAATATTACTTCACGACATACGTTGTTATGATATCTACGCATATTCGAATTATCAAAATTAACTATCCGCAAATAGCTATAAGAAACCGTGAGGAGCTCGTGGCTAAGTAACAGCCGCACGATTCGACTGATCATAGGTTAAGCTGCGCTTGGCGCGGTCGATCCGTGCCTCGAAAATCACGATAAGTCGTTGGTCCCGATTGTCATTTGTACATCTTTGACAATCGTTACGGATAGTCAGAAGCCAGAATGTCTGACAACCAGTCTTACCAAAGGGTATCGTATTACCCAGTAACTGGGTTGTGGAGGTCAGATAGGCAGTCGCTCCATATAAAACACTGGTACCCAGCTGCATCTGCTTTAGACTAGAAGCCGACCCCAACATAGTTGCGAAAAGGCTAGGCAGATGATGATGATGAGCTATAAAAAAATCGTACACGAGTATCCTTAAAAAAACAGCAAAATCTACACCAAACTTAGCGTGAGCAAACATGAAAACAAACAATATTGCAACATTCAACGGATTACATCAACATGACCACATAATGTTCGCTTTATAGCTGTTATTATTCACTGCCTGGTTGCAACACGTCACACCGATCGGGTAACAGGAAATTAATATCGCCAGGTACCAAGGTGACATCGTGTCACATTATATAATACCATGATACCGAGGGTAATGAAGCTGATGGAAATGGAAACACCAGTTAGTTTACAAGGAATATAGTACGCGGAAGGCAGGACAGGCACTTTATAAGCAGCCTTCACAGGAACTGAAAATATACTAGAGAATAATTAGCAAAGGAACGTGGTACTCCTAGTGACTAAGTACTACACACACTGAACCTAGTGTGTTAGTGTGGTTTCTGGAAAAATTGTGCTAAAATATAACAGTACTAAGATACCATCTTTGGCATCAGTGGCTTGAAGAACGTGAGCGATTGATTGAATGACTCGACAGTCAATAAAGGAACTGTGGATTTCTGCAGGGTTTTACTGACATAAAACGAACAAATACAAGAACAGTTCACTAATGAATAAATTTCAGTATTCAACATTCGCAAATAACAAGCATTTCCATTTAGTACAGGAATATAACCTGTCCAAGATGCCGTAACTAATTAAATGCGACGGTGTGCGAGCGAAAAGTGGACAAACATCTTATTTGCATGCAAATGTTGGACACGCGTTAGAATTACATGCATTACGCCTGGTCCGACTACGCTACTGCATATATGAACGCCACAACTACCTAGAGAAATGGAAATGTCCTCGATTCTAGAAGAAATTACCACTGATCTTGTAGAACATATGGACGATGCGCCATTCTTTTTCTTATCGTGTGGGCTGTATTAACCTGACAAGCCCTAAGTCTTAGAGTTTTCTCAAATCCGTCTACTTTAATTCGATTTGAGAATACTCTTGTCAGTCCCTTGCCAGAACATGGCATTACTATTCATCTTCAAAATGAGCACTAAATCACATCTCCAATTTATTCATGCCGTTGCAGCTCAACTTGTCCCGTCCGGCGCACCTTGGGTAGTCAGACCGATACCACCTTGCTCACTTAGGGTAATTTTTAAGATAGGATGAGTTATTTTATTTGACCCGAAACGAAATAAATATTTGGCAGATGTGTTAAAAACAAATGTTAATTAGAGAAAAATGGTTTACCTCAGTATGACGCAAAACTTATATAACAAGTATGTATATACTGAATATAACAAGTCTTTTTAGGGTTCCGTAGCCAAATGGCAAAAACGGAACCCTTATAGATTCGTCATGTCTGTCTGTCTGTCTGTCTGTCTGTCTGTCTGTCTGTCCGTCCGTATGTCACAGCCATTTTTTTCAGAAACTATAAGAACAATTCTGTTGAAATTTGGCACGTAGATGTATTCTGTGAACCGCTTTTAGATTTTGACACAAAAATAGAAAAAAAGCAATAAATTTTGGGGGTCCCCATACTTAGAACTGAAACTCAAAAATTTTTTTTTCGTCAAACCCATACGTGTGGAGTATCTATGGATAGGTCTTCAAAAATTATATTGAGGTTTCTAATATCATTTTTTTCTAAACTGAATAGTTTGCGCGAGAGGCACTTCCAAAGTGGTAAAAATTGTGTCCCCCCCCTGTAACTTCTAAAATAAGAGAATGATAAAACTAAAAAAAATATATGATGTAGATTACCATGCAAACTTCCATTGAAAATTGGTTTGAACGAGATCTAGCAGGTAGTTTTTAAGTAATCAGCAATTTTCCTCTAAAAACAAACTTAATTATGCGGTCGGAAAAAAACAAGATAATTGCGACTTTATTGCGTATTTTTTCTTTGCAATGGTCGGAACCCTCGATGCGCGAGTCCGACTCGCACTTGGCCGGTTTTTTTAATCTAACCTCATCCAGCATTGAAATCTCGACTCTTTGTGCATTCGCAGTGCAGAGAAATAATTATTATTTCATGTGCCAACTCGAGGGGACGTCGTCAACAGAATGGACTGCGCGCTAACTCGCTGTGTAAGCCAACGCTAGGCTTAGATAATGTGCACATTGCCTGCTTAGCGCCGGCTAATTCACAAATTAGCTGCCGTATACGATAACTAGTTCGTGTATTGCCTACTTTCCGCTGATTATGTTCGATTATTTTGAGTATACATGAGTAAAAAGGTCATATTTAGAGTACCATTGATGTAAATAATGACTGCTTTTTTAGGTTTCTTATCTAAAAACCACTAAGGTCCGTTTTATTTTTATTGTATTTTTCCAAAAAGAAATTCTCAGTAGCAGTCTCAAGACTATATTGGATAGCAATATACTTGCTCCCTATTAAATGGTACTTAAGCATAACTGGCCAAATGTGGATGTACTATAGGTTCACTTCTGGCTTTTATGCTTAAATGCCTTAAGAACTTGTTGTTTGCAGGATCGCTTGAGTAAACTGTTCATTGTGATATCGAATTTAGAAGGTCTAATTTAATCTTTAGCTGTATAGTTTACGTCAAAATTATTTGACAGTCTGTTTAATTTAGACATCCGAGGTTACCACCGCAACACACCGGCTTTATCTACTTCAAAAATCCTATCTGATATTAATAATAAATGCGAAAGTGAGTTTATTTGTTTGTTACGCTTTCACAGAAAAACAGTTAATAGGATTTGTATGAAATTTGGCACGTAGATAGATGGGACTGAAGACAGTTCAAATTAAAAATGACAGTGTTTCATACAAACTTTGCCCCCCTTTTTCACCCCCTTAGGAGTAGAATTTCGGTTAACCCTTTCTTATTGGATGCCTGCGTCATACAAAGAACACACCCTCGAAGTGTCAGGTCTCTACGATCAGCGGTTTAGACTGTGCGTTGATCCGTCAGCCATTCAGTACAAAGCATTTTATATAAATAAATAGATGTTAGTGTAACTGACCTGACATGCACAGGATGATGTTGTTGCATGTTCATTCAGGACAAAATACAAAGCATTTTATATGTATAGATATTCTAATGAGATTTATATAGCTATTTTGTATCAAATTTGACAACAGCTTTCGACAAAGTATTTCGCGCAAGGAGCGAGGGGATCGCACTTATCGCAGCGGTTACTTTTTATTACCACACGACCGTCCGGACGATAGCTTGAAGTAAAATACGAATGCTTATTGTGAACCAGACCGCTGTAAGATAGAGCCAATAAAAAAAACTCTTGAAAACAACACAATTAGAAGGATGGTGTTTTCCTTCAGGCACATTGCTTTTTAAATGGTAACAGGCACGTATATTAAATGATGACTGTTTTCAAGTTATGCTTATTTCATTATTATTCAGTGATAAGATGACTAATCATTAAGACCTCGCCAAACATCACCATAATCATAGACAATTTTCCATCAGCAGCTTAGAATTGGGTTTGAAGATGGCTGAATGATATTTAGCTCCTCGCCTCAAAATATTATGTATTATGTTCTCTGCATTCCCTTGGAAAAATCATTATGGAATAAAAATCATCATCATCACCGTCCCGTGTCAGTCCACTATTGGAAATAGGCCTCTTCCATGGCACACCACTGAGTTCGATCACAGCTATCCTCCCACTTAGCTATCGTTTTAAATAACAACGTAATTCCCATAATTTCTGATGCCTCCTTGATATCCTGTCGTGTGTTTCCAAAACAACGGTCGCGCAGTTATCACAATATTTAGCAGTAACAGCCCGTAACGCAAGTACTTGGCGGTTTGAATTTAAATAGATACACTTTGTAGCTCGTCTAGACTTTTTATGAGAACCTTTGAATTTAAAAGCTGCAGGTACTAAAACGGTTTCTTGAAAAGAACTTTATTGTATTCTTATTTTATTTCGTATATATAAATTCATTTTCTAATTAGTTGATAGGAGTTAGGAGAGCAAGAGGAGGGTTCCTCACTATTCCCTACTACTGTTACTTCTAACTAAACGTGGAATCAAGAGTTGCTACCAAAAAAGTCGAGGCAATAAAACTCCGACACAAGACAAATCCGAGAGAAATTATTTAAGTGTCCTAGAATCCGCAATGAAATTAATCAGAACAAAACAACTGAGGAGTAATTTATACTTCCCTCTGTACTAAGCAGGAGATAGATAAAAGAGTTAGGCCATATATGGGTTGTTTCCTAGCGGGGTATAATTTGTTGAAACGTCTGAATAACATTTAAGCCTTTAACACATCCCTAGTTTCAATGATCTTGTTATCAGGTCCCACTCTATTCCAAGACTTTCGAGTTTTCCTTAAATCCAATTTTCTCCAAATATTGAAAGTGCAATGTGACGTACCTTTCTAACCGATTGCACCTAGTCACCAGGTGAATACTTCGCTGCAATTGTTTTCTGTAACTTGTTCAAGCACTTGTTACACGTAATAAAGAGAAAAAGAACTCTGTTCTGTTTAAGACGCCAAATAACTTAACTAAGCCAAATAATACCACCAATAATACTGGTTTGATGCGTTGTGATATATAAGAAGGAATGATTTTATTTTTTGTAATAATGTAGCAACAAGCGTACGCTACCTGGAAACGGCTGTCAGGTGTTAACAACTGCAATGACACAGGTATCGCATATGTATGGTCACATAATAGATGACTCAAACATAATATATCTCATATGCCTGTAATTACACCAGCAGCCATACCATAGCACCACTGCTAGACGTTGTGTATTTGGTTAAGTACGTATAAGGTTAAGTAAGTACTTCCCAAATAAGTTTCTTTTACAAATAGCTCTATTGCTTCACCTTCTCCAATGTTGGAGTCGGCTTCCACTCTATTCGGTTGCAGCTGAGGACCAATGTTTTACATGAAGCGACTGCCTATCTGATCCCTACAACCCAGTTACGACTGACAGCAAAGACACTTCATAGTCGCCGGCTATTACTAAAAACCAGCGCATGAGTCACTGTATTAGACTAAGCGATGGCCATTTTGTGCGGGATGCGACGCAAATATTCCCCTTCTTTTTTGTTATCTTTTTTGTCTTATGCGCATACCAACATAGTTTCTTACTTTTCCTTCTATATAACTACAATTGAAGACACTATTATATTATAAAGGAACGATCTAATTTGCACTTCAATTACGTAATCCAAACATCTCAATAACAAGTTTGTTTATCACAATAGAGCGGCCATTTTGTCGGAAGTGCGGCTAGGAGCGGACCACATCCGTTCGCTTTTGTCTCGGTTAAGGCTGGCTTAAGATTGGCTTACGTAAGACCTAACTCCGACTTGGGCAAACATTGTTAGACGCCTGTTCTTAACGCTGCTATGCATGAGAAGACAATTGTCTCTTCAAATAATCACATGGTCTTTTGTATTAGTTTGCTTTCTGTGTATTCAATTGGAAATGGTGGTTGAAATCACGAGTCAATTTTGGTAAGCATGACCAGTGGCACAGTAAGATCGTAATAACGTTAATGTACGCTACTTTTGAATCAACTCCTTGTGAACAAGGAGTTTATCAAAGATATACGAACTATTTAATAATTATTTAGAGTGAAGAACATAAAACATTAGAATATAATAAAACAATTACAATGGTGACGTCACTTGTTTCGCTGACACGTGTCCAAGTAGGTAGTTATAATGTATCTAGTTGAAAAGATGCTAGGTAAACTTGGCCAGAAATAAATAATTATAAAATGTATAAATAAATCATTGTACAATCTTATTATGCCGGATATCCCGGGAGCATGTCTACGCAACCCCTGAGGACCGTGTCCAACACAGCGGTTATTGACATACGTAAATCAAATCTATTCGGTCTATTGATATGAACTCCATTGACGGTTGGGTGGGGAACACAAAGCAGCGTCCCGTGTACAACCAGCCGTGAATATTGTACATATTTGTACGACATGATTGTTTGAATTGAATCTGGTATTGCTTTTGTTTTAGTGTTCAAAAAAAATTGAACGAATCAGTGCGGTTTTTGTATTATTTTCGATCTAAATGGTGGCTGATAGAATTAGCGGTTGATGAATAAAAATCGAAACTATTGTTTGGTTTTACACCAATTTAAAAATTGGGTTTGATATTAACATTTTTGTTTTCAATTGATAACTCACGTGTTGTATTGGTAAAAATGTTATTTTAGTACTTTGTTTATTAAATCGTGGTCGCTAAGGTGACTGATTAGCCCAAGATCTTAGGTTCGATTCCCGAGTTTTTCCATAAGCCTCAGACCGGATCCCAGTGATGTAACTAGTGAAATGTGGGTTTAGGTAGCCAGTATAGGCTTACTTAAACCTTCAATCACAACAGGCGTTCTTCTTCAATTCTCTCTGTTAAATATAAATTAAGAATAATAATACAACCGGCGCTGCAGGATTGTTCGACAGAGCTACCGCGGCCCTAGAACGCAATGGGCTATATGAGAAGGAACACTGATGAGTTTTAGTCAGTAAGAGCTTTGACTCTTTATCCCTCTCCACCCACTGGGAATGATGATATCATAAAATACATTAAATTTTAATGTCAGTCTACTAAAAATTTGTATGTTATTGCGTATTATAAAAATAATTTAACTACAATTATTTTCGATAAAAATACTTCAATGAAACTATAATTTCCGCATTGTAATCACGATGGTTCTAACTACATCCTTTATTTCCTCCTCTGAAGTTCCGGACCGAACTTTTCTCATAATAAATCGAGGGCCAAGGCTCCGAAATAAAACGCGACATTCATACGCTGTCGATAGAAACTAAAGCATCGATATTCGCACGCACTTATAGTGTGGGGCGAAATATCTGTAATCATTCAAAGAAATTGGCCTCGGCGTTTTTTCCGTCGCGACCCGCATACTTAGAGCAAAATTGGAAAATACAAAGATATAAAATTGTCTGCGGTTAAATTAAAGGAATGATATTACTTTTATAGTATATGGATCGCTTTATATACAATAGAAAACTATAATGTAAACATCATCAACCTATATATTGTCCCACTGCTGGGCACAGGCCTCTTCTCATACAGAGAAGGCATGAGCATTGACGCTTGCTCAAGGTGGTTTCATTGGCGATTTCAAACTTTTTTTAAAGTCCAGGTTTCCTCACGATGTTTTCCTTCACCGCTAGTCAGTGACGTCTAAGATATACTACTTAGAAAGAACATATGATTTCAGAAAAGTTACATTGGTACTTGACAGGTTTTGAAACTGCATACTCATGCAAGAGAGGCAGGTGCCTTAACCACTAGAACACTACTTCAGTTTGAATGTAAACATACTCCCACATAATTTGTAATAACAGTTAAGACCAGATTCGCAATAAATTATTCAATTTATTTTTTATTTTTTTTAAAACGTTGCCCGACACTAGGAATTACACCTGTGTCGTGGGTGCGTTTACAAACATTCATTACACATACACAAACACCCAGACCCGGAACAATTTTAGTTGTCCCGTGCGGGAATCGAACCCGCGACACGCAGCGCAGCAGCCAATCGCTCAGCCACTACGCCATACGTGCCAAATGAATTAATTGTAGGTGGAAATGCATTTGGTTACCCTAAAATTATCCAAAACCTTTTCTTCTTTTGTTTCTTATTTAAAAAGCTGGAGGGTCAGACAATAAAACTTGATGATTTATTCACAATATTTTTTATTTTAAGTTACACAGCATGAATTTTCACCATCTCTCACTTCTGAAAACTCACTGCCATCCATCAATTATATTATTAGTAATTTAGAAGTAAATGAGGTTTCACTATGGTGAACAACCACAATATATTTATGTATATGTAGGGTAGGGTTGGACAAAATACAGTTTAAAGACTCTTAATATTTTATTTTAAATCAATAGCATGAATTTCACAATCTTTTCCAATCTATCACTTTTGACAATTTCTAATGACATCTTCAATTATTTTTAAAATATTAAACTCCGTTTATTCATTTTATAACATATTAATTACATTTTTAAATATTTTAACAAACTATATATATAAAAAAATATAAAAAAGGGTCCCACGCGCGCATGACGTTTTCATTTATTGATGGTGTCCATCGCATGCGCTGCGCACGTCCGGGTGCGGGGATCCTGTCTGAAGCCGAAGGGCCTCGAGGTCCCAAGCATTCCGGTGGCCGGTGTCCTCCTCGCCGACGCGCAGGTGGTGGAGACGTCGGCGGGGAGAAATACTCGTCGCTCGAACTCGACGCAACTGCGGCCGCCGGTGTCACGGGTGATCCGTCGTCCGGTGGCGGCGAGGCGGAGCTGAGCAACGGCTCCGGAGGTGGTGGGCGTGCTCTTCTCGTCTGAGACCTTGTCAGCATCTCATCTTGTTATCCATAGTTTTGATTTCAAAATCCAGATTGCTATGGGGAATGACACTGACAGCCGTCTTTCTTATAATATTTTTTCTTTCAACTTAATCCTAAATATTGGTTTCACTGGTTTCAAATTAAAAGATGATTGTAGATTTTGTTTAGTGATAGATTTTACAACAGTAGCTAATTTATATAACTTTATTTTTTATTTTTAATATTGGAAAAAAAATTGAGAGATGTTGACAGTTGGTGTTGCCAGGTTTTATATATGCCTCATATTAAACTAATTATTAAATAAGGTTTTAATACGACAACCGACACGGCTATCCTGTTCATTCATCTGTCCCAGATGAATCATCTTCCATTGCAGTCCAGGGTTCCATGAAGTCAGCTGAGCTTGTAGTGTTAATTGGACATTAGCTATTTCCTATCTTCTTCACGACGTATCTGTCGTTTCCTTTGTCCTTAACGACTTCATAAGGTCCTAGGAATTTGGGGAATAATTTACTTCCTTGCGAAAATTTAGTCTTCTTAATTGCTACTAAATTTCCGATATTATAAAGGTTAGCTTCTTTTCTATTTCTATTGTAGTTATCGATTGAACCGATTAATTGTAAAGTACGCCCAAGATCACTTCCAGCAAATCAAATCTTGGTCCTCGTCAAACCGTTCGAACGAGTTGGTAAGAAGCAAAAATCTATTTATCAAAGTATCGGCCTGCATCTCGGGCTCATTTCTCAAGCAAGATTAATTACGATACGACAAAACTGAAGGCACCATATTTATGGTTTCTCCCCAATCTCGAGGCCGCGTTAAAAATTCGAAGCCCTTCTCGCTTCATTGGAGAATTATGTATTTTATCGTTAAGGATTTCTTGGTATGTTTGTGATCTCGATTTCTAAGTTCCTTTATAAACATTGGCTTTGTTAAATCTTTAGCTTATTGACTAAACTTAGTCTAGAATTGCCGAATATTAAATCTAGACCCCATCTTGGTCTAAATGTTCTTACTTAATTTTACATCGTGAAGGATTAAAATTCTTCAAATACTTCAGTTACTAGGTCTTTACCCTGGTTCAAACCAAAAGAGAATGGGCTAAATTTTTTAGATTTACCCCTCCTCTATTAATAATATATCATTAATTACAAAGGTAATTTTAAGTACAACACATTTCGTAACAACGTTACAAGCACCTATTTATAGTGAAAAACCCGGCCAAGTGCGTGTCGGGCCACGCGCAGTAGAGTCGACTATAACTCTGTAACCGGTTAAGCCTACTTAGCCGTGATAGTTTTCCTTGTAAGTTCATTACATGTGCTACGCTTATATTTTTTTTCACATTTTTAGGGAGAGCTATTCAAAAGTTAGAGGGGGGCAATGCTCGTATCGAACAAAAATTTGTACTTAGGGTTAAAGCTAGATATTTCGCAAATAGCTCACTTACCCGAAAAATGGTCTTGACATACCCATAATATTTTTGAAAGACCTATCTAACGATATGCCAAACGATAGAATACGGGAGAAAAAAAACTTCATTCCCACTTTACGTGTTAGGGAGCTACCCTAAAAAAAATATTTTCTATAATTATGTTTTACCACTTTGCCGGCGTGTGCAATATACATACATATCTATACTAAATTTCAGCTTTCTAGTACTAAGAACATCTGAGCTATGTCGCGGACAGACACACAGACAGACAGACGGACATGGCGAAACTAAAAGGGTTCCTTGTCAGACTACGGAACCCTTACAATAAACTTATGTTTATTCCTACTAAATAAACTAAGAAATGAAAATATTACTTTTAATGTTGCACTTTCTTGTATATATGCTGCTGCTTACTACGCGACGTCTATGCAATTTATGTATGCATACTTAAATTGTTAGAAACCCCGCGAAACGTAAATATTTAAAACATCTCTGCCTACCCCTTCATAGAAAACAAACGCGATGTTAATAGATCACTTAAGCCATTATCCTAGATGATTATTTTTTTTCTTTGAAAACTCCTTAAGAAAAGGTACCTATTAAAAAAATCAAAAATATTTAGTTTTTACACGTCTTCCTTAAATACCCGCTAACTCCTCAAATACTAACAAATGACAATAGCTGTATTACAAGAAAATATTCTACATAAAATATATAATCATTTTATTGATGTATCACTAATTGCTAAAGGAAGTCTAGACCAAAAAACGCAGTCTCCTTTCATCTAAGTATATAGCGATGAAAACGTACAACGCAAACAATGTCAAATTCCTATCTATAATACAAGTAAATAGTCATTCATTTTATCGAATGTTTGATATTATATTCTCAATATCATAATAAACTCTATTGGTTTCGATTAAAGTCATTAGTTATGTTGTTTGTTAACGTTTGGTTGTTTTGTGTTAATTAGTTATTTTAGTAGTAGCTGTTACAATTTAATCGTTCATGTTAAAACCGAAATATCGGATAAAGCTATTTTTACATGTAGTAGTCGCAGTAGTCCCAATCTATTGCTAGACATAGGCCTCTTCCAAGTGGCGCCACAACACCCGGTGTTCCACACCCAGACAATCCCAGCGACTTCTAACGTCGTCGGCATCTAGCTAGGGGTGTCCCACGCTTCGCCTGCCAATACGCACCTTTATTATAGTTTTTTTTTTTAAGAATAGAGTCAATAGAAACAATAAAGTCACCACTATTTTACAGTTTGCGCGTTGCTTATATTAACGAATCTTTGATCATTTTGAATTAATTGCAAATATCTTAACTTTTTATACATACAAAGATAAATCTTACTAATATTATAAATGCGAAACTTTGTGAAGATGTATGTATGTTTGTTACTCTTTTACCCAAAAAGTACTGATTGAATTTAGATGAAATTTGGTACACACACATAATCCATAATCTGCATATACATGGAATACTTTTTATCTGTGTGTGTAAACTAGTTTCCTTGAGATGCGGGTGAAATCGCGGAAAACAACTAGTATCTAATAAATACAAGAAAAATACAAATTGCAATCTTCAAATCCATTGCCAGCAAAATAAATGATGAAACAGAACACTTATTCAACCAAGCCACAAAGAAATTCTTAAACACCTGAAGAAAACCGCACGGGCATAATTGGCATTAATTAAAAATAACAATCGGGGAGCGAAAGCAAATTGGATTTAGTGTCTAATGAAGAGAAACTAAACAAAGCCGAGCCTTACCTTAATCGCTTTACCGCTGGCAGTACTGTTACTCTGTGTTTGAAAGAGAATTCTTACTTGTTTTCTAATACAAACAGTGATTTTAATGGCCGCAAAAGAATATCACGTCATTGTACGTTAGAAAATTTATTTAGAATATCACAAATATTATTTGGAAAGTACTTGAAAGAAAACTCTCCTAAATTGGTTAGGGGTCGCAAGCGCTTTTTGATTCTTGAGTTGAATAGAACGTTAGATCATTGAACAGTATATTCACAATGAATTCTACAACTTTCCGTTCGTAACCAATTTACAAATAATTTTTCGTAGGCACAAAGTTCTTTCTATGTATATCTTAGGCATCACTGACTAACAATTAAGGAAAACATCGTGAGGAAACCTGGACTTTAAAATCGCCAATCCGCCTTGAGCAAGCGTGGTGATAAATGATCCATGCCTTCTCTGTATGAAAAGAGACTGCTCAGCAGTGGGACTATATATAGGCTGATGATGATGATGACATAAAGTCGCATGACAAAATCATACTTGTCAATATCGAAGCAGTGCATTGTACAGAAGTCGATAAGAGGTGAAATCAACCTGGTCATTTACAAATATAACGTGGCCAGGTAGATGGAAGTATTTACTTTTGTTGCATATTATGATGTACAACACAGACTAGATTTGTACTACTTTGTCTACAAATTTCTCCATATTTAACATAAAGCAAGCAACCCATCAAGATTCATACTTGGCAAATCTTTGCAGAATGAGCTATTCAAATACTACTAATGCTGACTATCGAAAAAACACACAAATGTTCTTGCAAAGAGTAGGTAACAGCCTTTTCTAACGTGGATGTGGGTATCGTAAAGGAATCCTGTAATTGCGCTTAATTCAGAGAAGAAATACATAAAATACCGACTGAAGACTTCTATGATATATTGAATCGAATATTTTCCTGAATGTAGTAAAAATTTAAATAACCTTATTTCACGTAAAACCGCCGTGTCTGTCAGTCTCAAGTAATTTCCTCGGAGACTACTCGATAAGGCAGGTTGAAATTAGGAACAACTGTAGGAAATATATCTAGTAAGTCAACTTTCTGGGTTTAATTTGGGAATTCGCGATCCCTGCTTACTACAAAAAACGTTGTAGTGGCCTAGAGGTTATGGCACCTAATACGATTGTGTAGGTTTGAAACCAGGCAAGTACCATTGTGTACTTAGTGTATTTTTGTGAAACCACTGACTAGCGATAAAGAAAACAACGTGAGGAAACCTGGCCATAAAAATCTGAAATCGACAATCCGCCTTTAGCAAGCGTGGTGATCAATGCTCGTGCCTTCTCTATATGAGACGAGGTCTTTTCCTAACAGCGGAACAAAAATAGGCCCATGATGATGACTTCACTGCAAAATATATATAAAATTTATATTCAACTGATAAAATGCTCCAGATAATCCATGCTTGAGTAATTGAGTATCGTTCTGTTCTCCGGCTTTGTATATGGATCTTGATTAATGTTAGTCTTTTTAGATCTTCTTTCACACAGCAACGAAAATTATTTGAGTTTTGTTAAATGTATAATAATATTAATTTTATAATTTAGAACAGTAAATGTGAAAGTACGGATATTTACTTCTCAATGGCAGTAATCACAGCATAGAAAACAAGAGATTTTCATTTTAATCTTGATTTAATTTATTTTCATTTTTCGCTTTTCTCATACATATGTATGTTATACCTAGAGTAGAAAATTGAAATTTAATCAAACATTTATCGGCTACCTCACCCTTCAGACACCAATACACTAGTACTTTGAAGTCACACCACAGTATTACCTACTCGCAGTTGGAAAACGGAGCTGAAACGCTGAAAATTTAATACGTTCGCGTCTGATTACAAGGCTGAATATTTTATAGCAAACAAAACATTGGTAATTGAAAGGATTAGCTCATAAATATATAAGGGCTTCAGCGGGTTTAATTTATAGCTTTTAATTAGAATGTGTGGCAATAAAATAATAAATTAAGCAAATAGGGTTTTAATTAGGTTTCTAGCTAGGCCAACGGTCTTATCAAGGAAATTACAAAAAAAAACTTGATCTATATGAACCAACTAAGTTCAACTTATACTTTGTCTGCTTGAATTGCAGAACTGGGTCCAGATACCGGGTAGGTCCCATCCACCCCGGTGGTCCCGGCCCGGTAACGGGACGGTTGGGAAAAATTGTTGCATCGACCCCGGTAGTGCCGGCCCCAGCCGGTCCCGTCGTTTAACGGGGTGGATGGCACAGATGAAGTATCATCTACCCCGGTGTGTTTTTCTAACGGGACGGATAGCACAGATTGAGTAGCATACATCCCGGTAGTGTTAAAAGCGGGGAGAATATAGTATTATTATATACACAAAACAAATGAACTGAAAAATAAAAAAGAGTTTGTATGTAACAATCAGGTTTATTGGTATAAAAATACATATAAACAATGATATCAATCATATATTTAATAATTTGTTGGTTGGTACAGTTCAAATCTATTGGAATCAACACAGTGTAATCGTTTGCTGAAGTGTTTACATCGGGACGACTTCATCCGTGATGAACTTTAGAATTTATGGATGAAAAAATATGATTGATATTTTTAGGACATTCATTTATTTATTTTACATATATTTACATTTTTAAATATTAAATTATAAATATATATAAAAACATTTAAAAATATAAAAATAGTACATCACCGGCAACGGGAACATGGTCCAAGCTACCGGCGGTCAGGACCCCAGAGAGAGAAACCTCCTGACTATGCGTGCCGTATCCAGTAATACCGCTTTCTGTATCAAGCGCTTGATCCAACCATCTAACGAGAGCCTCTTTAGATGTAGATCGAGGCTCTTGGCTATCAAACCATTGGCTGAAACCATTGATTGATATAATTGTTAATGTATATTTTTATACCAATAATAAAAATAATTGTTAAATACAAACCCTTTTTTATTTTTGAGTTCATATGTTTTGTGTATATAATAATACTATATTCTCCCCGCTTTTAACACTACCGAGGTGTTTGCTACTCAATCTGTGCTATCCGTCCCGTTAGAAAAACACACCGGGGTAGATGATACTTCATCTGTGCCATCCACCCCGTTAAACGACGGGGCCGGCACTACCGGGGTCGATGCAACAATTTTTCCCAACCGTCCCGTTACCGGGCCGGGACCACCGGGGCGGATGGAACCTACCCCAGATACCGGGATGAAAAGTATACTTAACGTGAATCAACGATATAATTAAATTTCATCGAAATCTGTTCAACTGTTTTTCTGTGATTTAAAAATAAACAAACAAACTTTCATATTTATTTATTTAGTGTAAGGCACACCAACAACTTATTCACAATTTAGGTACAGGCTGAACTTATACATCATTTATCCTGTGCAAATAAGTTACTTACAGGCATGCACGACATTCTTAGCATACAACAATATTGACTCGAACTTTATATAAGTAGTACTTATACAAGATTTGTACAAGATTGATTCACCATTTCTGTCACGGCAAAACGGCTGAACCGATTTTAATGATATTTAGTACAGAGATACATGGGGCCCAGAGAACGGTTATAGGCTACTTTTTATTTGGGTGCGTTTAGTAGTTCCATCGGTACGCGTATGAAATCGTGGGAAACAGCGTTATACAAATTCATAGCCGAACTTTAACCTGACACAATTCTAGGTGTTCATTTAAAAATAGAATAGTAATAGAATTAACACAGGACTCCCTTTCAAAAGCATGCTGAAGCACTTAACACCGTCCCGAACGAACTTTGTGAAAAGAGCGAGCGATACATAACTGGCGGATAAACTAGTTACCACTAGCCGCCTAGCAATAGAAGTCCCCTAAAGCGAGCTCGCGTAACTTTGTTAATCAATTAAGTACTAAATTTAGGGACAGCATAATTCGGGTGCGGCTATATATACGTAAATTGGATCTATTAAGTGATAAGGGAATAGTTGAAGAGATCCGTTTGTAGTTAATATTAAGTTTGGATCGTTTTGTTTATGATTACATATATTTTCGCGATATCAGAGAGGAGGAATTTGTCTTTTATAAATATATAGGTATAAAAGAAGGAAATGATTTGCTGACTGACTGATCGATCAACACAGCTGAAATCGTTTGTCTAGACGTATAAAACTTTGCAAAAATATTCCTTAAATGTCGTAAGTGTGCACTGAAAAAGGATTTTTCTAAATTCATCCCCTAAAGTGGTGAAATAGGGGACGAAAGATTGTATAAAATTCTGTAATTTTAATTTGAATTCGTATAACCCACGCGAGTGAAGACGCGACGAAATTTAGTAATAAAAAATAATGTTTTTTCTTTTTTTTAATATAACAAATATTTTTCGAAGAACTTCAACTATACCTACTAGCATGGGGTATTAATTTAATAAGTGTCTTAGACAAGACATACCTAACCTATGAAGATACTACTGCCTACCCGTATAGCATGTACAAGCGTGATATTACCGTTCCAGCTACTTGAATCAAAACTCGAATAATTCAAAGAGATCTTCAACAAATTTCCATGGGCCTAGCAACGAAAGTAGAACCTATAGAATTGTAATGTATAGGTACTCATTTCTGACAAGGTAACGTATACTCAGTTTGCCATTTTTTTAGGATTCCGTTTGTTTGTCACAGCTGACTATTTCAAGAACTACTAAGAACTTTTTTGGAACCATTATTAATAATGATTTTCCATACTTATTGTGAGGAAAAAAGTTAATAGAGTTCGACTCCACTTGGCCGGTTTTTTTTTATTCAAAAATCACTCAAGTTAATATTACGTTATTATATTAGTACCTTCGTGCGGCCCACAGTTCACACTATAAACGAGAGACTATGAGTAAATCCTCTGCCATACTTAAACATGAAGAAGATAACCATTTTTAGTAGGGTTTAATTTACGCACTTGTTGCTCACCCGGTTTCGCTCGCAGTTTCAATTAACTATATTGCCACGTGGCTCGAATTCGTTAGCTGCGGACCCTATTCCCGAGATTGAGGGAATGTCGAGCGGTTTGTCAGAGTTGGGATAAAAAATGAGCCACACCACCGTGGAATGTGAAATAAAGCAACAGAAATTTGGCCTAAAAGCCAACTCATGTTGACGCTGGTATTTTGTGGAATAATTTGACAGATAAATCTTAAAAAAACTACACCAAAATAGCGTTTACTTCTTTTGATTTTTTTTATTATTCTAATGTGTTTGTATTCTAGAATAAATTTTCCTACAAATATGAGTTAATTTAATACATGAAACTACCTTTAAGACCGGCTTGCACCACTGTTCACTAAATACAAATACCGGGAATCCGGGATTAATTTTCCATAGGAGCCTGAACTAAAACAATAACTTCTATTATAAAATATTGTAAATCATCTAAAAGCTGACGCACTCACATTTTATGGATGACATAAAATATGTGTAATAAAAACTATATTTAGTAATATGTAGCACGAATACTTAATATTATGTAGATATTTTAATACAGGTTTACACGCTGCTCATTTTTAGCCACCTTCATAAAAAGGAGGTTATCAATTCGGTTCGTATATTTCTTAATTCCTATTTCTGGATCTATTTACTGATTTCAAACTACAACTACTGAATAAATAACATACATACAGAGAATACACAAGTATGGATCTGATGGATTAAGAGTTATTGGCGATTTCAACCTTATCTTTTACTATTCAGGATTATCCAACATTGTGAGCGGCGTCGAAAGTATCTGATTGATCAGATACTCTTGATACTCTCATCTGACTGATCGCATCACATTAGTACTTTCCAATGGGGCTAGCATGAACACAGTTATGTAAACCTAAAGTTAATATTAGCGATTATTTTTTTAAATACAACTATTCTAAAAAGCAAAAGACTTTTTCATAATGTAAAAAGAACAATTCGGAACATTTAAAGATATGAATATAGTCTTTAATATTATTTTCAATAAATAGCATGAGAGAAACGAGTTTATTACGCTTGCTGTACAGAGTCACTAAAATATCTCGAGAAAATACAACACTGGATATTCAGAGTAAGACAATACATTGAAGTATCAGTTTCGTGAATGGTTGGAAAATCTTGACACCGCAATTTAGAAAACAACTTTCGTTGTAACGTTACCATTACATTAGTTCCTTCGAGCTGCCACTGGTCTCAAACGCATACTCATGTTTGAGTAGCAGGCTCATTAACCTCCGGGCTGAGGATGGAATAAGGATAGATTTTAGTCAGTCTTATTAATAAAAATCGCATATTCCAAGGATAAGGATAAGTAGTGACAGACTACACTTGGATTTGCTAATCTGAGAGTAACAAAGTATTAACTTACCCTCGGCGTAACAATACATTGGTTATACCAATCCTATTAATTTAAATCAAAAAGAGCGATTGTATTCTCTTTGAATACTGTCAACGTAGCAGATAACAAGATCAGTAGCAGTTTATTTTGAAACTTTTGGTGAATATATAAATATATTTTTTGCAGTGTGATACAGAGATAGATTAATATATTTTTTTATTTTTAATTAAAAATGAGCCAGTAAAGAAGAAAAGGTGTAAAAGCATGTTGATGGTAATTGCGTAGGCAATTATTACTACCGTGGCGCGTGGTATTTATTTATACTGTTTCACCATGACAATGATGAAAACTGCATTAGATCGAGAAAATCTGTACTTAGATTTAAACTCAGTTTCTTGAAGTTTTTCCAGTGGATTCTTACGCATTTTATAAAAATTTCATACGTCTCATTAATGGAATCTGGTTTTCAACTTCAACATTACACAAAAGTCGTGTACGACTTTTTGCAGATTATAGTATCGAGTGCTTCCAGTATAGTATTCTCCAGAATTACGAGACTATCAAGTTAGGACCGAGTTAAATGGTGGATTGCACTACGAGAATTAAACTTACCCTGACATTTGACACCTCGTAAATCTTTACAGTAGTTGCTACTTGCTAGTTTTATAGGTTCTATGTGCCTGGTTTGTATTCAGCATCCGTAAGCGTGGGTGTTTATTGCAATGTTACACATGACTGAGCATAGAGGCGGCCATTCTGTGCTACTTTATCTACCCAATTGAGGCACTTAAATGCAGTGGCTTTCTTTTCCTTGTTTTAGCCCCGAATGGTTGCAGGGGCATCTTTTATGGTTGGTTATCTGCGTTGCAGACCATAGTGCGGTTTTTAACAAGCACTTTTTCACTCTCCGTTTTTCTTATACCCTAACTTGTTAGAGTTTTTAGTTTTGCTAACTAATACTAAAAACTTGGAAGTAAACTAGATTTTTTGTCTTTAACGCTTTTACGCTAAAATGGCTGAAACTGATTTGACTGAAATTAGGTACGGAGATAGGGGGGACCGTGGAGACTGTTATGGGCTAGATTTTATCTAGTTACTTGAGTAATATAAGGGGTATTCATTCATATTCATCAGCCATGCCAGTTAGAAATAGGTAATCTCCAAAAAAGTTTTACGACATAGGTTTTGAACCACCGTAGCACCTTACTGACTTAAACCAAGATCTATTCTAAAGCAGAAAATATTGATACGAAATATGACGAACTGTTCTGCTAGCTGTTCTAGATGGCGAATACAAAGGGTATAAGCCGAGAGATGAACCTTTTTTGGAAGTCAGTGGCCATATCAGAACGGTGTTTTTTTGCTATCACTGTTCAGGAGTAAGAGTGAAATAGAGCCAGAAACGACAAATAGTAACATCCCTTTTTCGCAACGGAATTATTACTGCTTAGGTCCGTATGTCCTGGACCCGAACTATACATCAGCATACAAGACTTCCTTCCACTCCAAATTAACACAATAACAGAGTGCTCATCAAACTATTGTGGACTACCCCTAATCTTAGCTATGGACGTCAAGGAATATTCTGACAAGGGTACGTGAAATCCCGGCCAACGCAAACAATACAGAGTGCGAGAATTTCTAAGTCCCGGGAATTTATAATAGGGTACTAGTGAAAATGAACTAGAAAATTACTTTATTATAAGACTGCATACAGAGGAAATGCTGTGTATAATTATAAATAAAATGCAATAAAAATGAATCAGCTACTGGTGTTTTTTGAAGAGGCATTTTATCCGTCCTTGTGCACAAAACTGATAAAAAATGAATAAAATAGAATTAAATGTGAAGTTCTTAAACCTTTTTACCCATTTCCAAAAAAGGATGTTCTCACTTCGACTGTCCTTTTATATTATGATCCCTCATTCAACAGTTTGATAAAAAAGTATATTTCTCTTCCACATTAGCCATATGTGAATTCAATTTAGTTACTATCCCTAAAAATATATCACATCATTCTATTAGCGTCCTAAGCTGCACATTTTACCAGCCATCCTTTTCATAGACCGCCATGAAAAGGATGGGTGTCTTATACAAAAACGTGACTCGTTTCTCACTCACACAAGTAAAAAGGACGCGCGGACGATATAAATTTCCTTCTAAATTACAGTTTATGAGGTACGAATACCCCTTCAATGGTGGCGACCATTCGACTGCTCATTTAAACTGTATTTAATATTTATTCGCCCGTGGGGTTGCCAGTGGAATTGGATTTTTGCCTAAATTAACCTATAAAGCACTGTGTACGACTGAATCGGGGATTATTGTTTTTTACAACCTAAATAGGAAATTTGTCGCTTGTGGCAGATCGCAATTTTAATCGTTTTGTGTCAGGGAATATTGACATTGCATATTATCACGCGTGTATTCCTTTTAAGGTTAAATTGCTGTTTTCCTATAGGTAAAAAATATAATCCCCGTGTTATAGGACATAAATCCCTTTTGCTATCACCGGGCACAAATCTACCTAATAAACTTAATGACACTGCCCGCCCGATTAAGGAGTCAAAATCAAGATACCATCATGGCTAAAGTTTTTCACCCAATAACATAATTATTCCCTTTTTTACGCTATAGGATTATATGCAGCGTCGCCATTTGCGTGTAACTTTGTCTGAAAAAAAAACAAAAATAAAGAGATATACAAATTATTTAAAAAAAAAAACATGAAAAAATATTGCTTAAAATCGCTAAAATATATCTTGTAAAATTTTCCATCAAAGTTCAACTCAACCGCAAGATGTCCGTGAAAAAAATATAATGGTGAGCTACCAATATTTTGGGCAATTTATCAAGAGCTGGCAACAAGCGGCCGCCTTTGCTAACCAATAGGACCCCTTGAACCTTTTATACAAAATTTATTGTACGGCCTCCTTAAGGAGTTCCTTCGCGGTATAAATAAAAAATATATCTAAGCCACCATATTACTTTTCGCATACATTAAATTGTAAAAAGAATATCTATACCATTTTTTCCGGCGAACATATTATTCGCAAATATTTTTATTTGTAAAAGACGGTTTGTGTTTATTTTATAATAACCTAATAATAATTAATTATATAACTTTTTAGAATAGAATATTTCATTTGTGTCAATGTACTAGTTTCTCTCTGTGGATTCTAAGAAAAATATTCTATCCAGCCCACATAAAACACAACTCCAATATCTTTCAATTTCAGTGGCAATGGTATCAATTCTGTTGGCACATCACTTAACTAAAAATCACTAAAATTAAGTTAATTCCTGTCAAACGACGTTTCGTATTCTGAAGTCATCGAACTTAACTAATTTTAGTTTGACAGGATTCAAATAAGTTTAGTTACTTAATTTAGTTCATTTTACGATTTTGGTATTCTGTTGTCACCACTTAACGTCAAAAATTAACTAAAATTTGAAACTTCGAACAAAAATTAGACGGCATGTAAATATGTTCAGACTAATTTTATGTGCCTACTTTTAAAGATAAATTGTTGATATTTGGTATGAAGATGTTTCCGACATAAATAATGAATTAGCAGGTTAGAGTGGAAATGTATTAAGCAAGAAGTACATTCAGTTTAATAGGTACATTAGATACTTCAATTCAGTGAAAATTTAATCTATCTGAAACTGTTACAATATTTTTTGAGTCCAACAAGTAATCCTTATAATTATAGTCAACAAGGAGCCCTTTTAGTTTTACCAAATCCGTTTATCTAATTGTCTATATGCAGCTCAGTTCATATATTCTTAGTAAGTACTAGAAAGTTGCAATTTGACATGAGTATATATAAAAAATTGGAAAATACATTCTACGAAACTCCCGGGGCACGTCAAGTAGGTAGGGATGAATATATTTTGTTGTATTGGTACCTGATCATATGGGGTGACGTTACATTATAGGTCATTTATAAATTAATATGCAGTGTATTTGTCTGACTAAATGATTGTTCCTAGATATATGGAAATAAACGGCAGTAGAATGGAATAAAGAAAAAGATTCTATTGCCTGGGTAAAAGTATCATACCAAAATATTGGACGTTAAAAAGGTGTAAATAAAGTTTCGTTGTAACAAATCATCTATAAATAATTTATAAATCATGAACTCATTCGAAAATTATTATGTTTTTAAAATGTCAAATGTCAAACCAGGTTTCTAGGCAAAGGAATTCAATTGCAGCCTTCTTGGTTGGAGCATAATAAAATTTACATATTTTTTTTTTGTAAATTTAGAGGGAAAAACAACGAAATATTTTCCCGTTTATTTTCTGTTATATTTAAATAAATATTATTCCGCTTATAACACAGTTGAAAATAAAAAAAATATCACTTTTTGTTTCATTCACTCTTTAATAGTTCATTCTTTATTTGTAAATATGTATGTAATGGCAACTCTGAATAATTCAATTTCGTTTTGTCAAAATCAAATACGGCGCTGTCATTTTGAAACTTAAATTTAGTTCGATGCGACAACAGAATACCATTTGACGAATCGCCTAATTAAAATTTGAATATTTTAGTTAAGTTTTAGTTAAGTGATGTGTACAACAGAATTGACACCAATATCTTGTATTTTGACACTTTAGTGATATTCATTGCTTTGTAGGAAGTATCAATAAGATAAAGGTCCAAGTATATGCAGCAATTTATATTAAACTCCTTTGGGAAGAGTATGACAATCGGATACCATTTTTACTTAATCTGCTGTTTCGATAAAGACTAATTCGACAGAATATTTCTGGTTTTATTTTTTAATTTTAACTATAAATTTTAAACTATTTTATGAAATACCTATTATATTTATTTCACATAGTTTATTTAACCCTCAACAAATAATGTTGGCGTGAAAATAAATTCGTTTGCTAATGTTGGTTGCTTTTATCCGAGGCTGGCCAACCGTAACTCAGGGTAATAAATATACATCAACCTCACAGAACGATTCGATGAGGGAAACTTGTTTTTGAGACTTTTTGTAAAGATTGCTATTGACTCACGACAAGTTAAAGTATAATAATTAATTATTTTAATATTTCCGCGATTTCACATAAATTCTGAGGGAACTACTGCATTGGGATAAAAAGTACCCTGTCTTTCCCCTGGTTTCTTCAATATATCTCCATGATAAATTTTCGCCTCAATTGGTGCGGTCGTTTATCCGTGAAAGCATATCAGACAGACAGAAAATTTATATTTTTATTTATATTTATATATTTATATATTTATTATTATTTATATTTTTCACATTTATAATATTAGTAAGGATTTGACACGTCTGTTTCCCCGTTATCAATCATTCAAAGTTATTAAAAAACACGCAAAAACTCTCAATAAAAAAGCCGTGGTTACATATTGCACGCATATTGACCATTGGTGATGAAAAATATATACCTGAATAAAAAAAAACAGACTTGAACGTAACAATAAAAGATACAAAACATTTTCCCTCTCTTTCTGGCACTCTCTCTCTTACTCTTACGATCTCACTGGACACATTCCAAAGTATGAAAGTAAATAATCTCACCATGAATGGGATGCCGTATCTTATCGAGTCACTTCGTAACAGCGACAAACGCGATTGTAAATGCGAAAGTAGAAAATTACGAGAACTGTGAACTCGTGATAAAGCTTTCTCCTTTACTTACAATGACCATTTATAACTTCAAGCCTTTTGTGAAACTCACAATTTTGTGACCTCTAAACTCCAAAGGTTCCTAGTTGTTTGATTCAAGCACGGATAGTCCTTATAAAATAATCCATTTAAGGGTCTCCATCAGTAGTCTTGACACTCATAAAAAATATTATCAAACCATTAACTTACAACGAATAGAGCAAGAGCTTGTAAACTACGTCATAATAAGAACACTGAAAATGTTTGATTTTTATATATTTTTTCCAATAATTTACAGACTTTCTACCAAGTCTTGCATTAAAGGGCAAAAAACACGTTTTTATTGTACACTATCAATTTCGTATTCGACTACTCTTTTTCAAATAGGTTTTCTGTGAATCCTAAGGTGCTAAGCAATCAAAAAAACCTTTGATCAGAAGGATCAACGGAAATATACGAGTATAATGGTAAATTTAAAATAACTAAAGTGTTTTATATTTTTATCCCCATTCAAGCTCAGAAGACCACTCTTCCATCATTATGAATTTAACATCGTACATTCATAACTCAACCAATAGCCCGCGAACAATAGGCGCGAACCGAGTGCTTTCCCTTGTCACTCCTTACAAAAAGTAACTTTCAATAACTTGGCCACAATACCGCTTTTCAATACTTACCGAAGTTTTTTTAACGGCTCAATTAATTGCCTGTTTTGTTTATATCTTTTGTTTTCAGCAAAGTTCTGGTAATGGCCGAGGCGAATGCAAAAATTAATCATAATGTTTTAATTAATCGTTTAAGTTTTTATTGTTGGTTGTTGCACCAAAACTACTTGCGTTTATAACAGGGTTTCTTAAGAGTTTGGCCTGGGGCTGTACCACCACGTGTTTTTGCATTCACGATTCAGGTTTGAGAGCGTGACACGGCTACTGACGTCGTATAGCTCCGTCCCTTTTTACAACGAAAATAATCTTGTTTTGGCACGTCATGGTAAGGCCCCTGAAAAGGTAAATTATCCAGAGCGTATACATTTAAAAACATCTAGATAATTTTTGATTAGCTTTCTCTTACTTCATAATACCTATTTAAATTAATTAAAAGCAATAATATAATGTTTCGGTCATGACTTTTTCGCTCCAAAAATCCAAAGATAAATCATGGAAAGAAAAGAAACAAAGACCAAAATAATGCCAAGAATAAAATAACATAAATAATAAGCAACAAATATCGAAGGTTGCGTTTGTATTTTCAAGACAAACATAAATGCAAAGCAATCATACGCGTCTCAAGTTATGCGATAAGGTAGACAAGATGGCTGACATGCAGGTAATTGTATTCAGATGCGAAACTATGCTTGCACTACACCGTGTTTATTTACACGGCAACATAAACTAACAATGTTAGTCTACATCTTGTAGTTCTAAGATTTTCTCGATTTAATCGCAAATAGCTTAAGACAAAATTACTACTGAATAATGTTGTCCTTTAAAGTTTGGGGTGCCATTTGACAAAAAAAAAACATCAGAAAAATTCCGATCGCAACGTAAATCCTGAAATATGTACAACCAATAGAGTTGCTTTTATTAAACCATATCTGCGCAAACATAAATTGCTTATATATGTTACAGAATAGGGATGGGACATGACATATCGGTAATATTTAATGATTATAAAAAAAAGATTAAAGAATACAATTATTTTCGAAGTTAAAGTTTATCAACAAAAAACAGTCTTGTTTTAATTGAAAATCCCAACAACGAAAAAGGGAATGAATGAATGATGTAGCAAACAGCAATATCGAGATGAAAAAAAAATATTGAGTGCAACTCATATTTGACTTAATTAGAAATATGTACCAGCAAGTGTCACACAAGCTAAAGATCGAGCTCAGTGGTGTTATGGCACGCCTAGGTCTAGCAAAGAACTAACATGGGCTGATGTAAATGATTAGTGAGTGTGGATTTTCAAAATAAAAAAATATTAATGTCAATTGAAGACCATGATATTTTATATTCATGATATTTTATTATTCATAACATTCATCATGATATTTTACAGAATAACACTTACCAACATCGATGGTAGGCACAACACTATAGCATATTATAGCCGAACGGCCGAAGGAAGGGGCAAACATTAAAATGGCACATCGCGCGTTTTTTATTCGCGCGCGATAAGGATGCGCGGTCGCGTGCATCCCTCACGTCCGAATGAGTCGTCTTTATTACGGCAATATTCTATTCTGTATGTTTTAAGCCGATTCGCACTTTTATTCTTTTGCGTTGGAGAAAATTGTGGTATGAGTTCAATATTTTTATCGCCTTGTGGGTTTTAGAAAATTCTAGAAAGCGTCAGCGCGTAGAAGGTGTCAGGAAGTTGGTGGTGCTATACCCCCGCGCCTGTGAGGGCACGTTAAAACTTGTTGCATTTATATCAGTTGTTGTCACAATTCCTTGTCAGAGGTCGTCAGGTGGATTTGAGAAAACTCTGACACTAGGGCATGTTAGGTTGGTAAAACCTGCAGCAGCCCACACGATAAGAAGAAAAATATTTCCTACGTTTCATCAGTTTACAAACTTGAAATTTTGGTAAAGCGTTTATAACGTATTATTTATAAACAGACAACGTGAATTGTATTAGTATGCAAAAATAACAAAATATAAGCACCTAACAAGTATAAATGGTCAACATTAAAACAAACAACGTAATGACCCCTATGTATCTACTACAAATATTATTTTGCCACTTTGCAAGCCCAAATATTTTAAATATTGTACATTTTTATTTTCATCCTTTTTTGCTGCGTACTCAGATATACTGGTCGTACTGTATTACACGTAATCATTAAAATGCTATGTTGTTTACCCCGGTGCATTTGGTGGTGTTTTATCACCTTTTTGTAATAGAGTGAATGGAGTCAAGATATGGCAAGGACCAGATTAGGGCTTGTTTACTCCCTCATTTTTTGTACTTATCAGAAGCGGAATGTGCAAAAATATTATGGTTTAACTGTGTTAGCATTAAGTATTACTTGGATTATTAAAAAAAACCGGCCATTTGTGTTTATTTAGTATATCTTTGTACACGTGACAACAAAATATCATAAAAATTGCTTTTTCCCGCGTTATCACCCGCATCATGAGGGTACTACTTCACGAACCCGGACAAAACCTATCCTACGTCCTTTTCTAGGCTTCAATTTATGTCTATACCAAATGTCATCGAAATCGGTTCTGCCGTTTTATCGTAAAAGCGGTTACGCTTTCTCTACTCTATAAACTTTCACTATGACCAAACGCACAGTCTTTGGTGTGTGCAGTATTTTTAAAGAGGGCTTCAAAGCTTTCGCTTCACATATTAATATATACTTAGATATTGGCTAAACGTATTTTCTAAAAAATCTATCGACACTAAGGATGTTTTACCTCTGAAATTAAAATTTAACGTGCCTATTATAATTTTATTTATCTACTAACTTTCTAGGCATGGCAGTTTACAAGCAAGAAGCCAAAATTGTTTTATTAATGCGTTCCCTTGACCTAGAATGCAAATTAACTTTTATTAATTGCAACCCTCTGTTGGCTAAACAGAGTTTCTTTTTAATTAAAAGTACGCATGTAGTGCGCTTGTGGTTTTTAAATTCGTAGTTTTTTTTCGACCGCCTTTTTATTTTATTCTGTGGTATATTTAGAGTAACAACAGCTCTTATAGGTTTTTCAATTTTATGTTTCACATGCAGTATTTACCATTAATGAAATAATACTTAAACGAAATATGAGCCTTAATTAAAAATAGAACTAAATACTATACAGTTACTAAAGTAGTTTTAATTGTAGAAAATAATTACTTCACGCACCCGGATTAAAACTATCATATGTCTTTCCCCAGGTCTCAACCTATGTTCACAATAAATTTCATCTCAATCGGTTTAGCCGTTTTGTCGTGAAACGTAACAGACAGAGTTACTTACGTATTAATAATGACTAGTCGTTTCCCACGATTTCACCCTCATCCTAACGCACCCGAAGAAAAACTATCCTATATAACCTTTCTCAGGATTTAAGCTATTTCTATACCAAATTTCATTTAAATCAGTTTATCCAAACAAACAAGAAATAAAAGAAAGTCACTTTCGCATTTATAAAACTTATTAGTTAGGATTTCCGATTTAAAAATCGCTTACTTTACGAACGTATTTTCGAAAGAGTTTCATACTAGGCACATTATTTCCCTCGAAAGCTAAGGCATAGGTGATGAACCTGTACCTATATATCTACATTATAATACATCTACATTTTGCCAGTTTTGTATACATACCTATGTTTATATAGTATATAACATAAAGGGCAATAGCATGGAAGCAGGAATCGCTCGCGATCTTAACGCGCCATTACAGACGTACGTGATCAATATGTCAGGGGAACTATGTGATCCAGGTATTACATTTTATGTTTATTCTACGAATATTTTGTATATTTTTGAATTTAGACTCTATTACCTACTATGTGAAAGCCAATTTTCAATCAGAAGTTCTTAAATATTTCCTATAATAGCATTTGATATAATATAATAAATTGCAAATAAAGATTAATCTTATGCTTTGGTCGCACTTAGTGAAATTATATGAATACGTCGCCGCTTTTCTAATTACACTTCACTCAAAGGTTTTTTTTTATAACTAGTACTGTAAATTTTAATATTATACGCCTTAGATTATTTTAAGTACGTAATCAGCAGAGATAAACATGTCCCTGCAAAAATAAACTTTTTCTTTTAACTTTATGTATACCATTAAAAGAGCTGATGACTAATCAAACTAGCCTGTAACTTAATTAAAACATTGATCGTGTGTACGTTCAGCTCTGATTAAGTAGGTATGATTAAACCAACCATTGCCAAACTTTCATCTAATCACCTGAAATCCGATCCGTTGATTAAAGAGAGAAAAAGGCCGCGTTTAAAAAGTCTACGTTAATTACTAAGGATTACACGACCTCGCTAAATCTTAATTCAATAAAAAGGGATGTTTTTAAAAAAAATAACGTGGTGTAAAGATTGAGTGTATAAGCAAATTTTTATCTATGCTAATATTATAAATATGTCAACATTTTGTGTGTATATTCTAAATACTGTTTCGCTGATAGAAAGCTATATTGTCCCATACTTTCTCAAGCTGCATTGTTTATATTTATAAACAGTATGTATCCTCTGTTACGCTTTCACGGTCAAACGGTTGAACCGAATTGGATAAAATTTGGTAAGTAGCTTGAACTTTGGGGAAGGACATAGAGTTAGTAGTTTTTTATTCAGGTGCATAAAGTAATTCTCTTAGATGTATATGAGATTGCGGAAAATAGCTACCTATGTGCCAGTTTTATCCAAATCCCTTCAGTACTTTTTGGGACTATTCCGCCTCACCCCACTTCCGGATATCAACAGGGCAACCAGCAAAAAACGCCGAGGCAATAAAACTTCACGAGTCCTAGAGAAATAATTTTAACTATCTTGGAACCCGCAACGAATTTAAAGCATAGCTACATATACCTACACAAACTTTCCCATTTGTAATAGAAGTTGGTTTTTTATGTAATTCAATCTACCTATATCGGTTTATACTTCTGGCCGTCTTCCTAAGTCGTTAGGCACGAAACGAAGACAAATGACGTATGTACGTGATCAATCATGACTTTTGACGTAATTATATGATCTCGCGCGCCTTCTGCGATATACGTAGAATTGCAAAAGTTGTTCTCAAGTACGAAGCCGCAAGTACGAGGCACATTAATTACATTACATTGCGCCATTATGCCTCGATAGGGTAGGCAGTACACGCTCTTATTTTACCAGCTTTTTCACTCGTGTATTGGATGGGTAAACACCCGTTTCATACGGAGATAATGGTGCCGATTCTGACTTACACACGACTAAACTAATTTTAAAATATCATGCTCTTTTTCTATTGCGAAATACAAGAAGAGGATAGCAAGTAATTCAGTGCTGTCAAATTAAATGACAGATGACATTTTGTTCGTACAGGTTTGTTAATTTAGTCGAGATGTTACGTCGTGATGTTTAAATTTGTATGGAAAACTATTTTTTTCTAATTTGACAGGTGTTAAAAGTTTGCTATCCCTTTCTTATATTTGTTGATTGAAAGAGAGAATTATAGACTAAATTTAATTTAGATGGTGTCAAGAGAATCGCGGCCAATATCTTAATTTTTCTTTAGTTTTTTTGCAATACGACAATAGCTTATGCCATGATAAAAAAATTCTATGGCAATTTACTGCAAAGCTTTTTTTTATATTTGGACTGTATTTTTAAGTATGTTAACAACAAACTAATGATACCAAAAACTAAAACTTAAGACTAATTATAATCTACATCAGGAAAATAAAGCTTAAGGCGACAGGAATTCGCTTTTTCACGTGAATAATGAAACTGGCGCAAAAAATAGTGCTCTTGATAAATTGAATAAAAAGTGTATGAACAGAGCCTCCCTGGGCAGGTGACGCGCCAGCAGAACGGTTAATTACTATGAAAATTATCCACCTTTAGAAAGGAGGGGGTGAAAGTGGGCCAAATAGCTTTTATGTTTAAATTTAAGGGTTTGAGAAGTGTTTAGTTTAGAAGTTCTTACTCCGGCTCGTTTTTGTAATAGGTAATAGAAAAGGCGCTTAAAAATAACGGATGAAATTCAGTCGTTCGGCTGGTGTTCTCGATATAAATAAAAGAGGAATTACTTAGCAATATTGCAATTTATGCACGAAATATAGTCTTATAATACTTTGGGATATTGTAGCTTGCTATTGCCAAATGTTTTATGAAATAGTTTCAGAAATTATAAAAATACGAACTCACATTTTTTTATATTTATTTACATGTATGGAAGGAAAAAACATACCGCTCCGATTCTCAAATAAATTGGAATTGGAGCAAAATAATTAAACTATATTTATGTTGTAATTAGCCAACATTTTAATAGTAGCAATAGGGTCGTTTGAAGCCTGTTTTTTTCTGTTGAACTTATGCTGGACCTCTTTGGCACAATCGTTAGGAATAGTCCCTTTTTTAAATGGCTATTTTTATACAAAAGTATAAAAATAGCATAAAAATGCTTATTTTGTGTCAATGTGTATTACTGACAGAACTTCTTCATACCGGCTCTGCCAACATCTTATAATCCCACACAGAAATGCAAGAACCGTTTGAATCATAAAAAACCTACTGTTTTATTTGAAGGGCGTTCAATTAAGGAGGTAAACAAAAACGTCTCGATCTTATAATTGAACAATAAAACAGAGAGCCATTAAAAGTGAATGGCAATAAATAACATTTGACTGGCCTGATCCTGCCGAGATTGACGTGTTGCACGACTTTCGCGGTACTATTATATCAACTCCACTTTTATTTATAAACGCATTTTTTTATTATAGAAACACTAAACTCATATCTACGTGAGTCTGAAATATATCCAGTTGGAAATGCGGGTGAGCTACAGGCACAACTCTGCCTTATCCTTCGGGAGACAAAGGCGTGATGTTCTGTTAAAAAAAAGTTATATTAATTTTTGCTTACTTTTTTGACCATGAGCTGGTTGTTATTTCATTAATTATAGCCTTTTGCTTGTATTGCAGAATCAGATTTTTTGTTCCGCTAAACCTTTTAACGAATATCATTGCCCCACCTAGCTAGGGCAGGGATTGGAGGAGGAAATCTGAAGATCGAGCTTAGTGGCTTGCTATGAGAGAGGCCTATGTCCAGCAGTGGACTGATGATGATGATGATGATGATGAAGCCTTTTGCACCAGAACTGGAAAGTGGAGCAATCTTATCTGCTGATACTCATATCATACAGTTTCCTCGCTATGCAGCTTAGCATACCTAGTCTTATTTTAGTTCCATCTATTTTCCGGCCTCGCACAGGTAGACTAACCTGTCATTCTTTGATTTTTATTCATTGTTTAAATCCTGTACGTGTCGTGAAATAAATGTTTTTTCTGTCTTTCTTTCTTTCTCACTAAAGAAAACTCATAATTTATATCCACAAATACACCGAAATATATAAACAAAATACAGAAACCACATCTGTCCGTTGTACACACACACGTTCGTGCTTGAAGGGAATTTAATTAAAAATAAACATTTATAATACGCGGCCCATTCGTTTCTCTGTTATTCGACCGCGAGCACGACAGCCCGAAATTAAACACCACTCTGTTTTAGATATTAACGTGCAGTTTTTAGTATATGGAATGGTTTTATGTATTATGGCGGCAACATCTTTTATTTTGACCGACTTCAAAAATAGCAATACATTACAATAATTTGCATGTCCGCGATTTTCTCAAAAAACTTCTGTTCCTATTTCGATGGGGCTTTCGTTATATAATAAATATTTTGAGGGAACGTTTTTTTTATATTATTCATGATTACGACTACTTGTTCTACTCGCGAGTTTGCTTACATACTCCAGTTTGACCATCTCCAGGCCTCAAACTCTTTCCATATTAAATTTTATATAACTTGGTTCAATGATTCATTAGTTATCGTTCTTTAACAAAATCTAAAAAATAAGAATTATGTTTATTTGTTTAATGACAAATATGGAAAATATCCACTACCCATCCTATACCACTGGTTATAATAGAAAGTGTTCTCATCTATGATTATTAAATAGAAAAAGAAAATTATCGAAGTTTTTAATAAAAATATCCAAATTATTTAGACCACCCCCACGAGACGCAGCTAGTATTGCATGTATAAATTAGATAAGCCGTTTATGCGGGAACCCTTAAAAAACAAACAAAGAGAGGCTACCCTCATTTGCCTCCGGTTACGCCCATAGTGGTAAATAATGTTCTAAACGTAGATATTTTAACATGCATGCAGTTAATTTAATTTAGTACTATAGTACATATTTATATACCATAAAACCAATACAAGTGGCTTATCATGTGTACTGGTTTATCAACCTAAGAAGCCGTTGTCAGATTTTTCTCAAATCCACCTGACGGCCACTGACATAGAATTGTGACAACGACTGCTATCAAGACAGCAGCCGGAGACGATGGCTTAATGAGTCCTCCCAGGCACTTGGGTGAAACACCGCCAACTACCGATAGGCAGTAGGTCTGGGCGGCTTTTTTTTTTTTTTAAACTCTCAAAGCGATTTGGCCAGACCCGGGAATCGAACCCGTGACCCCGCTAACAGCAGTCGCGTTTGCGACCACTATACCAACGAGGCAGTCGAGTCAGTTTGCATTTTTTTATAAGTATATAACAGTCTTAATAGGAAATATAATACACTTCTCATCAAAAAAATCGAAACACTTTCGTTTTTATTGTTTTTGTCCTATTTTTTTACAAAAGAGAATTAATTCCATGAAAAAAAAAACATTATTGTGTAGCTGGCAGTTTGGTCATTACAGTAAGAAGAAAAAAATCAAAATTCGAAATTAGAATTTCATTTGTTTATCCTATAAATGAAATTAATCACTGTTTTGAGACAAATGTGTATTTAGGGTTGGAGTACGTTTCTCGTTTAAAAACTAAAAATTAGCGCTTGTCTTTAAACTTTTTGTTTCTTATTTCATTTACTGTGACTTTGGGACGTCTGAAAAAACTTTTTTTTCTAAAACATATGGATACTTCGCCCGCAGAAGCCGCCCAAGTGGTGGCATTGCTGGATTCTGGACTTAGTCAGCGTGTTGTGGCTGCAAGATTGCATCTAAGCTTATCATCTGTTCATAGAGTCTACAAACGCTATCGGGAGACTGGTTCGTTCACGCGCCGTTCAGGATCTGGCAGGAATCGGGTCACTTCTGAGCGAGATGATCGATTTATTGTAACAACTTCTTTACGAAATCGACGCCCTAACGCTTTTCAACTGCAGCAGCAGCTTCGCGTTGTACGAAGAGTAGCTGTAAGTGACTCTACAATAAGAAGAAGGTTGAAGGAACGCGGATTGGCACCGCATAAGCCAGCGAATGGGCCGAAATTAACTGCAGACCATCGAAGAGCGCGCCTTAACTTTGCACGCGAGCACCTAACTTGGTCATACCTTCAGTGGAGCAAAGTACTGTTTTCTGATGAGTGTAAAATTATGATGTATGGTAACGACGGAAGGAACAAGGTCTACAGAAGAGATGGAGAACGCTTTGCACAATGCTGCATTGAAGAAAAGGTCAGCTATGGTGGCGGTTCGTGGACGGTTTGGGGAGGAATCAGCGCCGACGGTAAGACAGAACTTGCCTTTGTGTCTGGGCCACGGCTGCCTGCACTAAACTCTCATCGGTACATCGAACAGTGTCTTGAACCTCATGTGATGCCCTATGCACATTTTATTGGCAACGACTTCATATTCATGCACGACAATGCTAGAGCTCACACCGCGGGCGTCGTACGAGATTATCTTACCGAAGTCGGTATCTCCATTATGGTATGGCCAGCAAGAAGCCCGGACATGAATCCCATTGAACATCTATGGGATGAATTAAAGAGACGAATTCGAGCAAGAGATCCAGCCCCAGAAACACTTAGCCAGCTGCAAAATGCAATCCAAGAGGAATGGGATAATATACCACAACATGTGATCGTGACTCTCATCCGATCGATGAAGAACCGTATGGAAGCAGTAATAAGAGCTCGCGGAGGGAATACAAGTTATTAAATAAACGTTTCTTAATTTTTTTTTTCATTTACGCGTGTTGTTTTACCCATTTCCTTCATATTCCATACAGGGTAAAAATTACTCATTATACAAAATACGAAATCTATGAAGACTTAATTTGAATTTAGAACAATAACACTAGGATTTAAAAACCTCATACTACTCACTATTAAATGACATTTTACATTTATTCCTAAATATACACATTTTTCTGATAATCCTTATCAAATCATAAACTGCGAGGTGTTTCGATTTTTTTGATGAGAAGTGTATTACTTATCAGTATAACATCTAGAAGTCACCGCACAAGATCGCAAAAATGGAAATCTCTTCTTAGAGCCCTATTTTCCTGATGAGGGACCACAGGATCGCATCATCATCATCATCAGTATAACATAATCATTACTCTTTTTTTATAATGCAACAAAAGAAATATATTTTTTAATTAATTAACAACCGTATATAGCAATGAAATGTACTTACCAAATAAGCCTACTTGGAAAACAATTCTTAAATGTTGAATTTGCTCTACTAACCGAAAAGCTCATAGCTTCCTCCACCTCCCGCTGTGAACGGAGCGGAAGTGCCAGACTTTTCAGTCATTTCCCATCCAAAAAATAGACCCCACTGACTAACGGTGAAGGAAAAGATTGCGATAAAACCTGGAGATTAAAAGTATGTAATCGCCAATCCTCCTTGAGCGCACGTGGTGATCAATGCTCATGCCTTCTCTGTATGAGCAGAAGCCTGTGCCCAGCAGTGGGACAATATATAGCCCGATGATGATGATGATGTAGTTAGCGTTTTAGGTATTCAGGCATCATGTATTATTTGTAACATCATTATAAACCGTGGCGTCACTGCGCGCTTACAGAATACAGCCGCGTTGCGTATCTCGCAATAAAACGAGTATTAATGATTGTTTTAGAGTTGCTCGTAAATTTTACTGTTGTACCGAAATGTCTACTGTATCCAACATACGCATGTACCAACATATTTTTTTAGGAGTTAGGTATGCTGAATTCCAGTATATATCCCCATTATGGAGATATTCATTACTAAAAACTATTTTATCTTGAAACTGAGGTTAATCCTTTTATTTCAATAATTTAATTATTTCTACAAACAAGAATAACAAATGGAAAATTCGAGAACTTAAGCAGTAAATTGAAAATTAATCGGCGTTTTCACAAAAAAGCTTATTCTCGTAGGAAACGAAAAACGTTTTCCCTCAGCGCTTAAATATATCTTCGAGGGATGTATTATACGGGGTACTTTATCTGCCGAATAGAGGATGGGTTAATTTATAACCTTACGGGCTACGGCGTAGCTCGTAGCTAGCTGTAGGCGCGCGTAGCACTACGAAGCTACGATGCGTAGAACTTTATGTGGTATACTTTATGAATTCATTGTCTGTGAAGTATTATAAGTTATCTTCTTGATTTAGCGATTTAGTTTGTTAAGAAACTTAAATGGTGATATTAAAGTAATAATATTATTTCAAATAGAACTACGGTACTCTACTTGCCGTTTTCATAACTTTTCATACACTTAAAAAACGTCCGACTTCTGTTTTTTGTTTTAATATCAGAACAGAATAGTTTAATTAATAACTTCTGTTTTAAAACTCCAAATAAATTAAATTATGAAGACAAGAATTTATTGAAGGTTGTAATTTGACGAAGTGTTCAATATCCGTCAGAAGCGAGACGTTGCCGGCACGTACTCATATCTATCATACTTTAATACTTTCAGCACTCACATGAGAGAGTGTAGGTATATAGAAAAATTGTTTAAGTATTTCTGCGGTAGTGGCGAGAACAGTGTTGAAACAAAACGTTTAGTTTGCCTCAGAGAAGCAGTTACATCATTCATCTGCCTAGCTTTTTCCCAAATGTTGTGGTCGGCTTCCAGTCTAAACCGGATCTAGTTGAATACCAGTGTTTTACATGGGGCGACTGCCTGTCTGACCTCCACAATCCAGTTACCGGCTATCGCCCATGATAAGATTGGTTGTCAGATTTTCTGGCTTTACTACAAATGACAGCCGGGAATGAAAGCTTAACGTGCTTTCCGAGGCATGGAGGAGTTTCGCTTTGACATAGATGGTCACCCATCACCAAGCGTAGCTTAACCTTTGATCGATCGATAGCTTAATCTTTGATTGTGCTTAATTTAATTTCGTCATTATCATCCTATCACCATCCATAGCGGAACGAAGGCCCGCTATGGATGTCCCAAAGAGCTCTAATAATCGTGGTCTTAGATAGCCCGTATCCATCTACCGCGTTCTGATATTATAAATCCGAAAACAACTCTGTCCGTCTATCTGTCTATCTCTTACGCCATCATAGGAAAATGGTTGAACCAATTTAGATTAAATTGTTATAATATTTGAAAATTTTAAATTCAAAAAAAAAATATTCAAATTAGGCTGAAACTCAGCACTTTTGGAACGTCAAATTTACAAAAAAACACCCCCCAAAACGCCCGCCCTTTACCACTTCCTATGTGTTATTAGTTAGGATACAATGGAAATATACTAGAACAAAGTTTACATTTCAGAAAATCCAAATTACAAAAACCGAAAAAATGTCTATAAAACCTTAAACCAGTGGTAAAATTCATGTACCGTAGAGATGGAATTTTATTTGATAAACGTGCCTACAGCCCAGTGTGCATCGAATAAGGCCAAACAAAACGTTTCGGCACTCAGTTTAATATCGATTGTAATATCCAGCTAGATATTCAGTCGAAAGTGCGAATTTCATGATAGATAATAAAATCTCATTGCCTTTTTATTTTACGGAGTCACCGAAAAATATATACATGTACCTAATAAAAAATCGAAAACAATTTTGCTGTCTATCTTACAATTACTTTAATTTCCAAATACAAATTATCTTGATTATTACCTTACCCAAGGCTCAGACTATCTAAATACCAAATTTCATCCAAATCAGTTTAGCCGTTTCACTGTGGTGAGCGTAACAGATAGACTGACATTGTCAGTAAGTAGTAGTGTATCTCAAGCGAAACTATGAGAAATGGTTGGTCTAAAATAAATTTAAAATCACTTGGTACCGTTAACAAACCAACCCACAATAGTAATCAAACTAACATCTAATGGGAATCGAGCTTCTTCGTGAGTTACGAACTATTTGCACGTACAGTGTCCGGAGCTCCGGACTCCGTGCATGTGGTTCTGATCCTGTCATGACAAGGAGTATAAAGTAAATGGAGACAACATGGTTTCTCATTTATATAACTGCTTCATAGGGACAAAAGATAGCCATGTGATAAATTTTCTGGTTAGACTGTATTTGTCACACACATGATTGAAAACTCCTCCGTATTTAGAATATGTAAAGCCTTCGGTTTTGCGCCTGATCTGTCCCCAGTCGCACTGGATTATCGTCCTTTTGGACTAAGAGAACAGGGACTGTAACTCATCTACGCACTTCTTGAGTACTTACTATTCTTTGTGACTATAATAGAAGAAAATACTAATTAAATATGTATATTAAATATTTAATCGCCATTTTTTTACAGTTTTGTTTTCTAGGTTTATGTATTTGCTTTGCATCAGTATCGGTTTAAATTTTCGATGGGCCAGTTACGTTTCAGGAATGAGACTTACGGACGACATTTCATTGTTATTATATGATAAACAAGCCGATGATTTACTGGATTGTAAGTTGTCATAGCCGCCTGTTAGTTATATCTCAATATAAAATGACCTGATCGATGCAGTACCTACCTTAAACGAAAATGTTCTATGTGCCTGTATAAAACCATACCTTTAAATAAAAGCATTGCAACGCTACTTCAAGCGGAAGCGAAGCGGATTTACATATATTAGTAGAACCTACCCATCTTACAAAGATTCTTCCTTCATATGCTAGTAAACTGTGTTCACTCCATTTTGTTTATACTCTTTGTAACAAAGTACGCTCTCCATACATTTGAATGTTTTATCCATACGAACAGCTACGGGATGCATCGTCCGTGTAACCAATGATTAGGGTGACAAAGCTTCAAGCCTTTGTAGGACAAAATTTTGGTACTGTTTATTTAAGCATCCTATATTCAAGTATTCATATTTTACTCGTGAGAACGAAAACGGAACGGTATTATTGGCACAGACTTCATAGAAATTCATGATCAATAATAGCAAACGATATTGTGTGTTCTGACCCAAATAATTTTACCGTTCTCTTAAAAAAATATAATATAAATACGGACTTACCCCTAATTAAATATTTTCCTGGTCTATCCAAATCGCCTTTAGCAATGAGATCGCCGCTGTAACATTGTACAATATCTCTGCTCTTTATGTGGTATCATCAAAACCATATTAAATATCGAAGCTAACGGAATATGAGTTCGTGGTGTTCTCTAGTTGTTCTAAAATATCCTAGATGATTGTCCTTCATGTGGCCACAGTAGCGACGACTGGGAAATATCGTAAATAGGCATGCCCCGCGAGAACCGACCGGCTCATTGCCAATCGGCGATCGTTCGCATTTAACAAAAGTAAGGTGGAATCACGCTTTGAACGCTCATTAGCTCGCTACCTGAACTATTGTTTTCCCTGAAGACAGTCTTGGTAATGTTCTTGATACATTTCTGAGTAGACTCGTAATTGTTTTTATGAGATACATAATTCTAATCCTAACTAATAGTATAAATGTGAATGTGAGTTTGTTTGCTTATTACTTTTGATATACAACTAAACAGCTGATTGACTTAAGGTTGTATTTATGTGGTAAGACTAACTATGATTTAAAATTTAAACCCAAAAAACTAAGATACCTTTTTCAATGACAAATAATCACGCGCTATATTTTACCGGTAGGCATTTGTTTTCGTCCCATCCTTATTTTTTTCGTTTTGACACCTCCAATTAATAAAATGGAGAGACAATATATTAAAAGTGTTTGTATCGTAAAAGTATAAAGTATAAATGATAAAAAGTTTGATGCAACCGGCTGTTAATGTCTTTATTACTAGTAAATAATACATATAACGCTTATAAATCACAACTGTCACAACTGAGTTGTTACATCTCTCAATTTACTTTTAACGGCCTTCTAACCAAAGGAGGTTGATTAAAATAGGTTAACGTAATAAAGGAAAGTAGTTATTTTGTTTACATATATTTTTCGACGAACGACCAACTTAGGGCCAAATGTTCTTTTTCAGTTGGACCCTTCAATGCAATGCGCGAACGTCTCAGTGGTTTGATTTTTTTTCAAGCTTATTATGATACTAGGATACTTTTATCTCAAAAACTCCCCTTTTACGTATGCTAGGTGGATCAAATCGCAATCATTTTTACCTCTTTATAAGTATTTTTCGATACTAACATCAAGTGAATCAAAAGTATTCCAGAAAATACTAGCATTCCGTTAAAAATGCTTATTTAACGAGGACTTACTAAGTAAATATACAAACTAGGTGTACTAGTAATACTTTTAAAAGAAACGATCCCATGAAATCACTCAAGAGCTAAGAAGAACTGAGTTAAATAAATAACTACTTACAGTAACGAGGTGCTCTTGTAAGCGTTTAGTTTCAATACTCCTTTGTAATGAGGAAAAGGAAAAAGATAATAATTGGAACAGACTGAGAGATCTTGCGTAAGTAGAGTAAGTATATTTTATTTCATCTATGTACGTTTCACAGAAGATTTGCCCCGTTGTTGTAGGGGTAGTTTAACGCGACTGCCATGAACGAGTTCTCGGGTTCGATTCTCAGATCGGGCCGAAATTTCGAACCTAGAAAATAAAGCTAACCAGTCCGATTAACCGAAACCACATTAAGACTTAACTAAGGTTTCGTAAGGCCAATTCCTAATAGGTAGGTACTTGTATATAAGGCTGGCGACACGTGAACGACGGGCACCAGTCGATGTATGTTTTGAATAATTGCAAGAACTTTTGTAGCTAAACTAGCTGTGATACATACGTGCGCACTATATGTTAATCCAGGTTATAAACTATGAGCGTGCCTACCAAATTTCATAGATAGGTTAGAAGTTTTGCGTGAAATAGTAACATACATACGTAAACACATACATCCTCACAAACTATCGCATTTATATAGTAAGTAATAAGTAAATTAATTAAAGATTTCCAGAAAGACAAACAGGTAGATTTTTTAAAAGGTTTTAATGTTATGCAAGAACATTTTATTAGCTTTTATTGTCTCTTATAAGACTGTGTCTTTTTCATGAATTAATCTATTTTTTTTGGTTTATATAACTGTATATTTATTCTATACATGCTATTCATACATTGATTAATATTTATTTGTCAAGCTTCAGGACATTAAAAACAGTTTGATTCATTAATTTTAAATCATCACTGCAATTACTCATTTAAATTTACAAAGCCACACATGAAAGATGTGCCACGTTAAAAGAACAGAGATTTGGACTACTATTTTTCTCAGAACGACTTTTACTATTGAACCTAAAATCGGCACTAAGTTAAGATTTATAACCTGCCGAGGTTAGTCGTAAATGTATCGACGGCCTTAGCTGTAGACTCGGTCCACATACAGGTGTAAGGAAGCCTAGCTATAGAAAGCGACGCTTTGACAAAGCTACACTTAATATAATAAGAATTATTAAAAATACTTGCTAGAAGAACCTGTCATTGGGAGTAGTGTGAACGGACTAAATGATAGCGTTGACATAAATAATTTTTAAATTTGAAAAACATTCTTCTATAAGTATTAAATTCTTTGTCCTTAATGACTGACGGATCAACGCACAGCCTAAACTGCTGATCGTGGACACCCGAAACTTGAAAGGTGTGTTCGTTGCATGACGTAGGCATTCGATAAGAAAGGATTTTCCGAAATTCTACCCTTAAGGGGGTGAAAAAGGGGAGCAATGTTTGTATGCAACTTTGCCATTTTTAATTTGAATTCTTATAGCCGCGGGATAAGCCACTGGTGTAAACCAAGTTCATTATATTATTGATTTGATAGAAATTAAAATTTCATTAAATAAACATTCACGGTATACTACGTGTAGCGAACTCACAGGGAGGCGATTTTGATGGGAAATACTACATAGTATAAAACAAAGTCGCTTTCTTTGTCCCTATATCCCTATGTATGCTTAAATCTTTAAAACTACGCAACGGATTTTGATGCGGTTTTTTTTATAAATAGAGTGATTAATGAGGATGGTTTTAGTATATAATTTGTCTAGTTTTTGTATCCATTAGCTAAAATATCGCGGGCGAAGCCGCTGGTGGGAAACTAGTTAATTATACGGACGATTCTGGAACTGTACTGTCACTTACACTACATTTGTACTAGATATGGCACTGGATCTCAAACCTAAACTTCTAGCTGGATTCGGATCTAAAATCGTGTCGATAAATCGGGTCTCGTAAGCGAGAAGGATAATCCGGACGTACTGGTCCGTTTTATTAATTGCAGCGAATGTTTCGTCTCTGCACTGCAGGCACATCAAGTTGGTTGATATGACCTTTTTAAATTAAGAAGCTTTTCGTCCCTTGATTGGACGTGGGGTTTATTTTACTTCGTAATTCTTGCATCTGATGCTACATAAGCCATCTGAGTGGGAATGGTTATTATTTCTTATTCGTTACGTCTTTATTAACAACTCTCACTTTCGCCATCCATAATCCATATCCATATAACTATATTAACTAAAAAAAATTTAAAACTTATGTTTTAAAAAAATTTAAAACTTATGTTTTAAAAAAATTTAAAACTTATGTTTTAAAACTTATGTTTTAAAAATTTTTAGTTTTCTAAAAAAAATTAAAATATGTTTTAAAAAATTAATTAAAACTTATGTTTTAGGTAATAGGTCATCATCATGATGAAAAAAATTATGGATATTCGATTATTGAAATATTCGATTATCAGAATTCGTATGTTACAGTTTTATAATTGCCGTTTATTTTTAGTATGTGTTTGAGTGCGTTTAGCATCACCTCACCTGATGTTGAATGACGATGCAGCCGAGGATGGATCACGCAAGCTCAAATAGTGCCTATTCACTCTCGCCTTGAAGAGTCCTAGATTATAAGAATCAGGGAACACAGAAAATATTTTGTACACATCTAAAAGTGCATACATATTATATAACATACCATGTTATAAAACGTTGTTATATAACATCTTTCAGTAAAGTGGAGACTAATCATGTTAAAATAACAAGTTGTGTTACATATTATTAATATTTACATATGTTATATAACGTATGCGTACACGCGTACCCGAGATGCATGTCATATAACATTGTTATATTGCATTGTTATTCTAATATGTACAGTATTATTATATGTTGCAATGTTAAAAACCATATAACTTAATGTGGACGTGTTATAAAATACAAGTTACACAACATGTTACTTAATCTGAACGCACCTTTATAGCTGTGAACTACAGATATGTGTATAATCTTCATTCAAATAAAAATAGAACCTCAACCATTCAGAATTGCGAGCAATACGAGTATGAAGGATATTCGGAGTTCGTGCAGTTAACAGCCCGAGGGCCATCTCTGAGATATTTGAGGTAGTAATTGGCAGAGTATGGGCAGACAGGTACGTACAGACAAACAATAGCTGGTTCGTCTGTAAAGCTAGTCTAGCTGTATTTCTGAAATAGGTTGGTGATTGTGCGGAGGTTAATGTTTACTTGCTACTATACAAAATATCAGCTTCCAATCTAGACTAACTTTGAGGGAAGGAGATTTGAATTCATCTTTTCAATATTTTTTTTATCTGAGTATATTTTTCCCAACTTTTGCTTAATATTGAATAAGTTGAAAGTTTTTTCCACCTCATTTAATACGTTCGGCGTCGCGTGAATTATTTTTCAAATTGAATGTACCTACTTATATTTTGTTCTACACAATACATCTCTGCTTATCCCCAACAGACTCAGAACCCGTTAACAAAGAAACCGTACCCACAAATGTTCTCGCGATTTCCGAGACTCCTAATTGTGATGAACGGCCCACCTCGCCAGTATTACAGATTTCTTTGCGTAATTTATGTTGCAATTTACTGCTCTTTTTTTACTTGGGCTGAATTTTTTACTTGGCAACGTTTTTTATTCGCGAAAATTTTGGCTTTAGCCCGTGTTTTATTTTTTAAGGCTGTCAACTCTGACTGGCTGTATGTTATATTGCGTTTGCCTTTTTGTTCTTTTTTAAGGTTAAAACTGGTTCAATGTTAGTGGTATGGTTAATGTATGTGCATATTTTGGACGTTATGTATACATCGTCAAATACATGGGTACTTAGATGGTAAACTACTTGCAAACAATCAATTGTCGATAGAATTATTTAATGAATATTTTTTACGATACTTTCTATTTTTAATTTTAAAAGCACTACATACAAAGATTCGCAAAATAAGTTAGCATATAATGTTACAAATGCATACACAGGTAGTAATTTAGTGAAGCCTTTTTAAACTTTTCTCTTTTCCGATTTTTTCAGGATCTAATAAAAGCAAATATCTTATAAAACAATTAAACATCTATAAAAGGGTATTTCCCCGAGTATTATCCAAACACTCAGACATAAATAATGTGAATTACTTTAGACTTAATTATTATTCGCAATTGAACTTTTAATTGATTCGCCGACTCCGAGTGCCAACTTTCGACTACGAAACATAGGTAAGGAGGAATATTAATTATATTGGAGAATAATTTACGAGTTTGAAAACGAATGTCGTACGTATTTGAATATTTCTTGGAGTTATTGAAATACTTAGTTAATTTGCACACGTTTCTATTCATAATATAGAGTACCTGCGATTTCATACGCACACCTGCATAATAATAATAATAATCATACAGATTTTGGTCACGGCGGCCAATCTCATATCAACGAAGACTAGCCACAAACGCGTGCAGACACAGGTGCATTCTCTTTTCCCTCACTCTCATAGTCCGATGGGTCGGCAATCCGACACGACCGGGAAGAGAACAGGCACAGGACCAATATCTTTACGTGCTCTTCGAGACTCGGATGTGTCTCGCTATAGTCAGAAAACTGTTCCCCATCCACGGACAGTGGTCAGCTCGTTAGCGCTCTCGCTAGCGCGGTTTAACCTTGCTAATCTATCGATCCAAATGGCTGTTACTTAGGTACGAGCTCCTCAAACCCGGTTATTAACTGTCTTATGTCTTATGTCCATTCCTAGATTTCCATCTACCTTCCTAACAAATTCCATCATCGAGGTTCTTTCAGGATACAGGCGAATTTGTGGGAAACAGCTAGTATTCCAATAAAAAACAAATAGTAAGCAGCTTATCTGAATTCAACAAACATGTCTAACATTTTCAATTTGTAATCCTACACCTCCAAAACGTGCCACCTTCAAAGATGATATAATGGAATCTATTTAAAATTAACAACATATTAAGATACGTCACCCAGGATTTGCTGTTCCACAATAGCCGAAAAGCGGGGATTTAGAATCGCGGCAAATCCCGTATCAGGCGTAATGGGTGCAAATTTGTGGGGATTCGCGGTGCCACCCGGCGGAGCGGTGCTAAGCTCAGATTTGTTGCTTACCTACCGTATTTTAAGCCCCAATAATGGCATAAGACATAATATTGTATACAGCCGCTTGTCTTTTGAAAGTGCCAGAATATCAATGACGTTGAAACTGGGCTGATTCGGCAAATTCAGAAATTGTGTAAGCTTCATTTTAGCGATTTGGAAGTCTTCCTATTATGGGATGCCAGCTGGTTCCCTCGGTTTTACCTGTATTACGAGAAAACTACTTCGGACCCAGATAAAAACTATCGCCTATCTTTCCCCAGGTTTTTATGTAACTCCATACCAAATTTCATTACAGACAGACAGAGTAATATTATAAGGATTACGAGGTTTTTCAGTGATTCGCTAGTAAACTATCATTGGTCTGCAATTTAACACTTTATGGAACTAACAGAGATAGAATTAATTTGATAGAAACAAACTGCGACTACGAAAACAAAATGAAACTAAACTGCGATTCTATTGACTCTCAAATTTATTAAATTATACATAGGTATACTTAATTAATAAATTATAGTTAAATTTTAAGTAGGATACTTAATCCGTCGCTATCATAATTGAGTGTCGGTATGACACTACTACTGACTTAAAAAAAAATCAAAACTATGTTTCTGTATGTATTTCTCAGAAACTAGAAATCGATTTGCAAACATTTTTTTTGACGTTACTCGGAAATCTAAATACGACTGTCAGATCGAAATCTCAGGGACGAATACAAAAAAAAGTAAATTATATTCATTGGCGGTCTTTGATTTCTCGTTTAGAATATATGAATAATTCAATGCACCCTTCATCTCTCCTTGTTTTTCGTAGAATCATTTCCTGTCGTATTTTTTTAAATCGGCTTGTTTACCTTTTCGAAATGGGAATATAAAAAAGATCTGGACTAATCCATAGTTACATAATTATGTTAACAGCCGGTTGCATCTAAAAAATATCAGGTATACGTCAAACGGAAGAAATATCATTCAAGTTCTGTCAAAACGGAGGATAACATTGAATAATTTTGCTATTCATTAATGTTGTTCGTCTTAATATTTATGATACATATATGTTTACTTAATTATTATATCCATGTATTGATAACATAAAACTCCTATCGGAAGATCAGCGTTGCAGCAACTTTTTTTTAATGCTGCAACATTTACTCCTGGTAAATGTTGCAGCATTATGCTGAGATAGGAGCCTTTTCTGGCCTCGTACAGGTAAAATGTCATGTCTTTAATTAGTAATATTTTTTTTTCTATTTAGTTTTATTATTTTATTTGTTAACTACTAATTATCTACTTCCTGTGCGTGTCCAGAAATAAATGCTTTTTCTTTCTTTCAAAACATATTAAAAGTGTTATTATTACTGATATCATGTTTTTTGATTTTCGTAAAAGTATAAAGTATAAATGATAAAAAGTCTGATGCAACCGGCTGTAAGAGTTTGCTCTATATTCTAAACCAATCGTTGCCTCCAGCATAAGGTCTTGGTTCGAATCCTAGAACGAACAAACTGAGAATAGGTTTTTAGTTGTAATTTCCGAGCCCGGAATCTTGATATGTGACCAGCTTACGAAATTTGGATTTCGTAAATAAGTACATAGGTACCTCTGCCTCATCCTCCGGAGGTAAAAGTCGTGATATGTTCTTATGTTAATGTAAAATTACTATTATAACCCTATCAAAAAAACCTTCATGAAGAATTTAGACGGATTGAATACGTTTTTTGGATACCTGGTAAAATATTATACTCATCCTGGGAACAAAAGCCTCGTCAATATTATTTCTCCTACTCAATATTGGAAATAACAAATGATAAGTTAAAAATATTCTGCTACTTCACTTAACAATACGAGCGTATATTTTTACAAAAGTGCAGCAAAATAAAGTTCGTTTTTACAACCGCGCACCGCTGCAGTCGGATACCAATTTGCTATAAAAGTAAAAATGTATTGGAATCAAATGAACATATTCGTACTGTCGCGCTAGTGCTGTAACAAATATCGATATAAAGTATCGACGTCGTAATGTGATTTTAATGCAGCACTACGGGGCGGTTTGCGGGCAAACGGTGTTTGCGTGGTACTATTTGTTCGACCTTATTAACTTGAATGTGGGCGAAATATGTAGCATTACTGAATACTGTAAACATAAAGTATAGGGATACTGTATTGGGTGATCGTAAACCACAATGTATGGCACATACTGTTTGGTCAGTCACACCCACACATCCACGCTGTCAGTAGCTTGATACAGGCTTATATGACACAGGCACACGCTTAAAAGTAAACTGGAACACACTATTTTTGGAAATCGTAAATCTTCTCAGTTTTTTTGTATCATATCTTTAAGTTCATATACAAGATAATCATATAATTTATGAAACAGTTACATTTGGTTTTTTCGAGGCATCAAGGATGACCAATCTCCAAATATTTGTAAATTTGGGTCATATTTTTGCATAAAACCTGAAAATCATTTTTTTGTTTCATAGTCGGCGTGTATTTGCTCTTCCGATTAATTCCCCAGTAGTAGATAGAAGGGATAAATAAAAATACGTTAAAAAAACTCGCAGCGTACGCATTTCGCTCACAAATCAAGTAAAGCGGCGACCGACAGTAGCGGCGCGCTTGGCTTCACAATAAAGCGAAATAATCACCGTCCCACGCACAACGTTATGCCAGTAATGAATGAAGTTATTGTTTTGTTGATGCCATTATAGACCTACGGATAGCCGGACCGGGCCTGCCCTCAATAGCCCCCGTGAATTGTGGCCGAAGCCGTAATGTTTGGGAACTTCCTCTTTGTTACTTTCGCGGAAGAAATATTTTATGGCGAATTTGAGGTCCAATAAAGGCAGAAGAAGTGTTCGTTATAAATCTTAGTGTTTCGGAGTCTTGTGATAGTTCTCAGGTGTGGAGGTAACGAGGTGGGATTGTTTTCCACTTACGAGTTGGACTTGTGAGTTATAGTTAGCGGCACACGGTATCGGGAAAAGTTACGATTAACGGGATATTCGGTTTCATTGTTATCCCATGTGACTTTATCAAATAATGGATTATGTGCCAAATTAGGTGTGGTTTAATTATAAACTTATTTCATTATGAATTTAACTGGTTAAATACTGATGTTGTCAGAAGTATTGGGTACAACATGTTCACCTATCCACAAACCGGATGCCACAAGTGGAACTTAACCCTGATCGATCGACTTGTATAGCTGTCAGCTAGCATTAACGAGCCCTTTCCAATTTTTATCAGGGGCGTTGCTGAATAAATCAAATGCCACGAGTTTTGTGCTAATGACGGTTTAAAATATATAGACATGTTCTTATACGCCCCTTATTTCTACTGAAAAAATAAATTAGGTACTGTCCTTTTGATGGCTGCAGTTTAAATAATTACTTGATATATTTAGACTAGACATAAGAACCCAACATGTTGACCTGTTAATCAAACCCAAAACTTCGTGCTCAGCACTCGTGCTTACAAATACTAGGTATACGTAAAGAATCTTCATTATACCTCATGCTTGAATACACCGCAATGATGTTGGCTTTAATGTTGAAGCGACAATTGTATTTAAGCAAAGCCCTTTCGGCTTCATATAATAACATGTACACAAAATTACTCAAAAGGACTGCTCTGCTCACCCCTTTAGGGATTACGCGCGACAAATTAACGGGGCGTCGATGATACACGAATTGAAACGACAGATCGTATGCGACAATAAGCGTCGGTTGTATAACCGACGGAATTTCGGCTTGCATTTCATTCAACTTTAATTAATCATCTTTTCAATTTAACTTGTGTCATGCTAAATGCGAAAACCTTTTTGGTGGACTAGTTGGGTTAATAGGCTGTTGTTTTGTTTCCACACTATTAAGAGTTTTCAGGTATAAGTTTTAGAGTATATTATTGGGTTTCTTGTTAAAAATTAAAGTGTCCTTGTATAATTTTTCACATGAAATCATTAAACGTCATGCTCGGGTCGGTGACGCTAAATCGGGTCCAGTCGATATCAAGAGCACACATCTCATACTTTTAAATTAGAAAATCATACATTTTTTCACTCTGTCGCATGGTACCTATAACTTTTTTTCAGTCAGTCATTGACACCCGTATATTATAGTTCTAGATATCCTTGCATTGAACTTTTTCGTCGATTTTTGGTGCTAACCTAGCCTTCTATGTATCTACGAAGGTGTTACGTTCCATTTGACACGTTTAATGCAAATCCTATTCGTACAAACCGACCGATAACCCATTTTATTTTCATCAGAAGGATAATCGTGTAATAGAAATTAATACATTTTTTTGTTGTTATCTACACTAATATTATAAAGTGGAAAACTTTGTTTGTTTGTAATGAATAGACTCAAAAACTACTGGGCCGATTTTAAAAATTCTTTCACCATTCAAAAGCTACATCATCCACGAGTAACATAGGCTAAATTATATTTTGGAAAAAAATAGGGTTTCGTAAGATACTTGGGTTTTTCGGACACAAGGTGTAAGAAACCAACCAGAAAAGTTACTTTTTTTGCGTACGCTACTAATCTCAGGAACTACTGGTCCGATTTGAAAATTCTTTCAGTGTTAGATAGCCCATTTATTGAAGAAGGCTATAGGCTATATTTCAACACGCTAAAACCATTAGGAGCAGAGCACCACTATTCCACGCGGACGAAGTCGCGGGCAGAAGCTAGTTTAATATAAACTGTCAGAAACCCCACTTTAGTGTAGTAAGCAGAAATATCTAGATGCCTACTATAGGTACGTAGTAGGTACCATCATTTTATATAACGAAATATTATGGTATAAAGGAATGAGCTGAAAATGTAAGCAGAATGAATTATAAATTACCGCCTACGTAGTAATGCCACCTACCTAGATACCTACCTAAAACCAGACTGCTGGCTCGGAATAATTTTACTCCTACTAAGTAAACACACACGTCATACTAGAAATAAATAAAGTTTATTTGGCACAAAAGACATACGGCGTAGAATTTGTTAGTTATAACGTAAACGATTATTTTAATTGCCCTTTTTAAATAAAATAAAATATTTTAAAATAGTGTTTACTTATGCATTCTACCTTATAGCGCTAGATTGATAGTAAATGACGTCATCTCGTGTCGAAGGAATCGACTAGAGACCCCGTTTACAGCGGTCGTCATATCACCACCATAATACCATTTTGGATAACTTGTCTATCTTTAGATTTGCGTACAATAGATAGGTTTTTGAAGTTCTCTAGTAACGAAATCTTCTGGCAGATAGGTTGTTGAAAATAGCCGTAAACCATTTTGGGACTTGCCGAAATCTAACAACAGTTAGTAATAGTAGCCAACCCAAATTCAAGTGTAAACAAACTAAAGTCGTTAATGTATTCATCTGTGTGTAATTTAATCTACCTTTTCGTACTTCGATGAATTATTAAGTTAGATAAATTGGAATACGAGTGAACAATAGAAATACCTACATTACACTCCAAAATAGTTGTTGCATACTAGGATTATACAATAGCCTCCATGTGTGGCGATATCTACGTGTATTGGTACACCCTTTTTTTTTTCGGATGGGAAATCTAAAACCCATCCATGTTCCTTCCTCAGCCCTTTTTATTCCGGGGGTGCGGTATCTCTTTCGAACGTCCCATAGCCCCGGCAGGCTATGGCCCTGGGTATTGATACACCCTGGGCATTCGGCTTAGTTAGCACCTTGCTGACTGGATAATCCTAATCAAAACTATCCTAGCTTCCTAATTAATATAATATCAATGAGGATGTGAGTTTGTTTGTATGTTACGCTTTCACAGTTAAACGGCTGAATTAATTCAGATGAAAAGTGGTGTGGAGACAGAAAGGACTCTGGAATCGGCTATAGGCTTTCGGGTGCGTGAAGTAGTTCAGGGTGCGGGTGAAACTGCGGGTTTTAGCTAGTATTTTATATATTATCGTCTATGTACCTAAAATTCTATAAATATAAGTTTTAGCAGTTAAAAATAAAATCAAAATGAGACCAAATATAATCCTAACGAGCATATTAGCATAGTATCGATAACATTCAATGAGCAAACACAATCATTATCATCATCAGCCTATATATTGCCTCACTGCTGGGCGCAGGCCTCTTCTCATACAGAGAAGGTATGAGCATTGATCACCACGCTTGCTCAAGGCGGATTGGCGATTTCAGACTTTTTTAAGTCCAGGTTTCCTCACGATGTTTTTCCTTCACCGTTAGTCAGTGGTATCTAAGATATACTTAGAAAGTACATACGACTTTAGAAATGTCACATTAGTACTTGCCAGGTTTCGAACCCGCATACTCTTAAAAACAACTAAATAGAACATTCGAATAACAATAGAATATTCGAATAAAAATAGAACACACAAATAAAAATAGAACACACGAATAAAAATAGAACATCCATTATAAAGGTAAGGCAAGTGTCATGTATAGTAACAGCATCTTCCCACGCCTTCATTATTACCGTAGTACACACTTGTAATTCTGCCTACCCCGCCGTAGTACACGTAATATCACAGCGCCGCCGCAATATTCGGGCACTTTCAACGAGCTTTTGATTTATAACCCACACGCCACGAGTTACGACCAGGAAGAACTAAGATTACAATATCATCATTTCTCTTCGATATTATTATCATTTTGATTTAGTATTTCGAACAACCTCAGGCAATGGACTCAAATATAACTTTGATAACTTAATCAAAGCTATATTTTTAGGAGTTAATTAACATCTTATCGTATATTTTTATTTTTTTATTCTTAAAAAAAACTTGTTCGGGCACGAGACTACTATTCCTAAAATGCAACTCAAATCGGACTACAGTAAAATATCTACATTCACAACTTATTGGTTGTACTTTATGTAATTCTAAACAAATCTTATCTTTATAAACGTACCGAATATTTAGAAAACTATATCAAGGCTATACAAGGTGACCAAAAAAATTACGGTTAAAAGAAAAACAAATTATCAATTTCATTAACCGGACAATTAAATATTCCCTTTAAACGTCATGTTCCCATTTCACCCTAAAGGCCAGTCCAAACTATAAAGTCCTCTTCGCGAATTTCGCAGCTCCATGTAAATGAAGTAAGTGGCTGAACTTACTAACTTCGTATAATGGAATGAGATAATTTAATGCCGTGCCACTGGCCTCTGATACTACTATTATGTACTTACTATTCACACTCATATACTTTACTGAATGTTTCGTTGAATGCAGTAGTTGGGGTATGTTTGAAGGAACTTTCGACAGAGCTGATAGAAATGGAATATATTGAAGAAACGCGAGTTTCATTATGTATTTGTGGTTCTCCAAGTTCCTAATTTCAGCTGATACAGTCCTTATGACCTCCTGCATTGGGTTGCAAACTGTTCATGATCTGCTTCTTATCGTGTGGGCAGGTTTTACCAACCTAACAAGCCCTAGTGTTAGAGTTTCCTCAAATCCACCTGACGGCCATGGAATTTGGAATTGTAACAACAACTATCAAGATAACAGCCGGGTACGACTGCTTAACGTGCCCTCCCAGGCATAGGGATATTACACCACCAACTTCCTGACTCCGGACTGCTTTGTGAAATTTTCTAAAACCCACAAAGCGATTTCGGCCCGACTACTACACCAACGAGGCAGTTCATGATAAGCAGCCCATAAGAGGCCCATCTCAAACACATGCTAATCTTTAACACTAGTGTCACACCATGAAGTGTCAAAGCAATAAAAATTTCGTTACGGAAGAGAGAAGGTTGCCTATGTCGCTTATAATTTTTCACTGGAAAATGATATTTTCACAAAATGTAAGAAAAGAATGTTTTTGAAAACGTTATAACAGACGCATGTTATGACAAATTGAGATTGTTTTGATCTTTTATTGAACTTTTAAAGGTAAACAAGACCTGACGGCCATTCGACAGTTGAACGTTCAAATTTATTCGCACTATACCGAGTCAGACTGAAACAGGCATAAATCGAGATCTCCCGAGACTTGTACCGAACAACTTGCAGTGAATGATTGCATCAGTTTTGCTTCATCACTCACTTGAGACGGGAGTTTTAACTGTTGGGATCTTATTGGGAAACAGGTAAGCTGTAAGGTTGAAAATCTTATTTTTCCTCAATATTTATTAATAAATAATATGTTTTTATTTTTTCGACATAATTTTCCTGTTCCTTGACATATTCATAGAATCTATATATTTTATTATGACATATTAAAGATGGAATTAAAGATATAACTCTCCCTACTCGGAGTTCATAAGAATATGGTCTTCTGCTCTTTACTCACAAGCAAGTTAAGTGATTATGATCAGTGTTCATGATTTCTCTGAATGATGGGACCCTTGGCTCAATTATTTTGTGGATGATCATGATCACACTGATAGAGACATACATCTAAGATATACATACTTAGAAATTAATATAATAACTGTTAGAAAAGTCACATTGGTACCTGCCATGTTCGCGCCCTCTTACAAGAGATGCAGTCGCCTTAATGACTAGCCCACCACGACACTAATAAAATAGCAACATTAAATTAAGTATCTAGGTCACCATGAATTTAAAGAAAAGGAGCTTAAAATCTGCCTACCCTAAAATCAACAGAGAAGTAAAGTCAAACGTATCGAGAGCCATAATCTACGTAAAAAATACCCGCAAATTTATAACAACTTTTTATCATTTCCAATAATTTTACGCCAAAAATAAATTCGAAAAAACTTTTATAGCAAATATTTGTGGAGCGACAGCAAACTTGGATTGAATCCACTTTTAAACTTTATTGACATTTCTTTTAAGTTTATATCTGTTAGTAGATAAACCGTCCTCAAATGTTTAGTATATACTCGTATAATGGGTGTCGAAATCATTCTTTGTGGGTTTATAGAGCTCATTATTGTAGTCTATAATTAACAAATTTTCATCTATACATATAAAATGCTTTCCTAAATGACTTACGGATCAACGCACAGCCTAAACCGCTGATCGTAGAGATGAAATATTAAAATTAAATTAGGTATTTTAAGTAGTAGTGATCAACAAAGCAATAAGTTCTTCTCTTAAAAACACCACTGAAAATTCTAGCAACTCACCAACAAAAAGCCTACATTACTTAAAATATTAAAACAAAGAAAGTAATTCACATTATGTTGTATGAAGTTGCTAACGCATCTCACTATTCCATCTAACTTTGTACGTGCTAAATCCCGAGGGCAGACAATCCCGCGCTCCGGGGCCCGGGAATTACGCCCGAATCCCGTAATTACATGATTCACAAATTCTTATGTAAACGTAATGAAATGTGTGTATAGTTGGAACATGTTGAAAAAATAGCGTAGAAAGAATAACAGGCACAATCCCATCGAGCTATCGACGTACAAGCAAGCAATAAAACCTGCTCAAAGCTGAATTCGAATGCAAGTTTGGAAACAAAGATATTCAGAGAGGTGCCGATAGATTTTTAAAACTCTTTGCTTTTCTAAAAGAGCAAACCGTAACATTTATTTGGAATGGATTCGTATCTTCCGTTTACAAACAACTGCACAGCGTTGCAATTGGAAATCCCAAGAATTTTTATACGAAATATATATTTTTGGAAGATTTCTTTTTGATAGAAATACTTGATCGTAATACAGAATGGAACAAAACATTATTACAAAGATGTAGTGATAAAATAAGAAGCAAAATTCATTTTTTTTTTTATCTGGGTTTTGAGTTTATTTTATTTTTTTGACGTATAATAATTAAAAAATGATTGCGATCTTAGCTCAATGTAAGACGCACAATCAAGGTTGAGCTGCGCTTGCCGTGGCATGAGCTTTGGGAAGTCTGATAGGCAGTCATTTAATGTAAAACTCTAATATAAAGCTCTATCCCGTAGGACTGGAAGGTGACCTTAAAATGGTTGAGAAAAAGCTAGGCAGATGATGAATAAATAATCCTCCTAATATGTGAATGTTTGAATGGATGTTTATTGTTCAATCACGCAACAACGGCTTAACAGATTTGAATGAAACTTGGCACACATAGCTATAGCTATATATACTAATATTATAAAAGGGTAAAGTTTGCGAGTTTATATGGGGTAATCTTTGAATCTTTGGATTTTATCTAAATCTGTTCAGTAGATGAACATATTTTGATAAAAAATTTGATACGGAGATAGAGGGAACCCTGGAGACAGTTGATGGTTTATCCTAATGAGTGAAGTAGTTCCCTCAGGACCCGGGTGAAATAGTTTACAACCTGGGTTAGCACATAAGATACTTTTAATTTCCGGTATCTCGAAGTTGCCAGACGAAGTTGCAGGCTGAAGCTATAGTACAAACTAGCTTCTGCCAGTGACTTCGTCCGCGTGGAATAGTGGTGCTCCGCTCCTATTGGTCTTAGCGTGATGATATATAGCCTTCCTCGATAAATGGACTATCTAACACTGAAAGAATTTTTCAAATCGGACCAGCGGTTCCTGAGATTAGCGCGTTTAAACAAAATGACAACATTTCCCTTCACTGCTCTGCTCCTTTTGATTGTAGCGCGATGAAAAGTATAGTATAACCAGCTCAGGAGTATGAAAAATAATTGTACCAAGTTTCGTTAAAATCCGTTGAGCAGACAAAAATTTACTGATTGCATTTTTGGCATCAGTATCGATCCCTAATCACCCCCTGATAGTTATGATAGATAGATATGCCAAAAATGCAATCAGTAAAATTTTTGTCTGTCTGTCCGTCTGTCTGTCTGTCTGTCTGTCTGTCTGTATAAACTCTATAGAAACAAAAACTACTCGACGGATTTTAACGAAACTTGGTACAATTATTTGTCATACTCCTGAGATGGTTATAGTATACTTTTCATCACGCTACAATCAATAGGAGCAGAGCAGTGAAGGGAAATGTTGTCATTTTGTTTAAACGCGCTAATCTCAGGAACCGCTGGTCCGATTTGAAAAATTCTTTCAGTGTTAGATAGTCCATTTATCGAGGAAGGCTATAGACTATATATCATCACGCTAAGACCAATAGGAGCGGAGCACCACTATTCCACGCGGACGAAGTCGCTGGCAGAAGCTAGTTATAAATATAGATATAGATTAAAGAACAAACATCCATAAGATCTGTAGCGTATTAAACCAGTAATTAATTCGTTTGCGGTAAACAATAGTGCTAATTTGTCAAGTGTGGCTGCCTTACATTATTATTAGCGTGTAATGAACGCGTCCTATGACGTCATTTGTCATCTCGCAGGTTTGAAATGCTATACAAATTATTAATTGCCTGTGGCAGGATATGACAGCGAACATTTTTGGGGCTAACACAATACCTACATAATTTTACTTTTGTAGGTAAAAAATAAACAGCCAAGAATCTGAAATTATGTATTGACTAGATGTTTCTCCCGGTATCACCCGGATCCCGAGGAAACTACATAATGCACCCGTATAAAAAGTAGCCTGTAACCATCTCCAGGGTCTCCTCTATTTCCTTACCAAATTTCATCCATATCGGTTCAGCCGTTTTGCCGTGAAAGCGTAACAAACAAACAAACTCATTATCGTATTAATTAGTTTCACTCGGGTCCCGAAGGAACTTCTTACGCTTAAAGAAAAAAATCTTTACCTAACCATTTCCAAGGTTTAAGCTATCTTTGATCACTAAATTTCATTCAAATCGGTTCTGCCGTTTTCCATGAAGGAATTATAAACAAAAAAAACTTCCAATCACAATTATAATATTAAGTGACGTTGACCAATGTACAGACACATTGGGGCTCAATGATAAGTAAAATATTTGTCAATACTTTACCCCTCTCCTTAAGACATGCAAATTGCTACGATTTATCGTCCGAAACCCAGCTCACGATATAATATATTTATTTCTTACTTTTCACAGCAAAAACCAGTAATTCAAACAAATGGCTCGCTCAAATATCTTGATAAATATCGCCGTTTAGATTTTTTATTGCATTTATAACTCACTTTCTGACTATAATGCGTTATATTATCGTGGCAATAATGTAAACAACATTTATATTCTTGGATATCAGAATTATCGTTTCTTTAAGTAACATTTGGAAACAATTTTTCAGGGCTGTCGTTCCTAGGGTTAATAATTGAATAGATTTTTAATCCAGTCCAAGTACTGTAGATGAACGTATCATATCTCCTTGCTCTAATGTGTTTTTGTATTTAAGAACTACATTCAAAAATCATGAAAACCTATAAACTGTATGCTAGTTAGGTACTTTTGAAAATAATAGCTGTCATCCGCGTTTTAACCCGCGTCTCAAAGGAACAAGTTAACGCACTCGGATAAAAAATAGCGTTTAACTGGTTCCAGGGTATAGTTTATCTCCGAACCAATTTTCATTCAAATCGGCTCAGCCGTTTTACAGTAAAAATGTAACAAACACACAAACTCACTTTCGTATATAAATTTATTAGTTAGGATCTTCACTTTTGCAAATATTAACAAAAAAGGCGTACTTTACGTTATTGTGATTTCAGAGTGGTTTGAACGAGATCGTCTGGGAAATTACGTTTAGAAAAAGCAATTACTCAGAGGCTATTGCTATGATTTGTTATTCTAGATTTCTTTAGCTGGAATTTCCAGTTTATTTGTAGTAATTCACTTGACGGTAGTTACTTAGTTGTAACAATCACTTGAAATTTACGTCTGAAAGTAAGTGTTGACATTAAACATTCAATAGTATATAATAATACAAAAATTAATTTTGTATCACGCCTGTTTTCCATTAAGGGTGAGACAGAAGTGTATGGTACACATATTACGGCCTAACTTCACAAACTCTACACCTTAGTCAAAATATTTGGTTTGGCCATTTTGCTACATTCACATGGGCTTAAAACTTGGGTGAAAAAATGTATCCACTATTAATTTTCTGTTATACAATAATTCTTGTAATAACGAAAGGCCAATGGGACGGCTGGACAACGGACAACTTCGTCATAACAAAACATAAAATCATAGCAAAACAGTTTCATCAGCCATTTTGGCAGATTTTAACTGACACCTACCGCGTTAATACGATTTCGCGAAATGAGACACAGGAGGCACTGTCGCCGGGGTTGCAGGATGTTCGAAAGAGTTACCGCGCCCAAGGCAAAGGGCTGAGAAAGAAACATGGATGGGTTTAAGTTAGTAAGAGTCTGACACCCTTCCGCCCCACCCACTGCGGAAGAAGTAATTTGATGATTTCCCGTCCCAAAAAAATTGGTGGTGACACACGGACAGTCAGACAGGCAGACGGACAAGAGAGTGATCTTATAAAGGTTCCTTTTTACATTTTGAGGTACGGAACCCTAAACAAAGGAGGCACTGAAAATTTCAAATATACTATACACATCATGGAGTTTTCCTGTTCGTTAAAATTTAACACACCTTAAGCGACCTTCACTTGCTTCCAAGAGCGCTATAAACTGCTGGCTTCACACAATATGCTCGCGAAAAACATAAATTTGTTCACTCCACTGAGCGCTGAGTATATAACTCTGAAAAATCGTGCTTTTACTCACTGGAGTGAGAGCTTCGTTGCTATTGTGGATGTGCCAAAACCTTCAAATGTAGGTTGTTAGCAAGCTTCATTTTCCCTGAACATAAGAAATGGTGATTCTGTAGTGGAAACGCTCAAATAATTTTTCACACATTCCTGCATTCCTGTGTGGCATGTGTTTTGGAATAGTTATCAAAATTCAATGAACCTCGAAAAAAACGAAGCGAAAAGTAAATATTTTTTTGATGAAATGGTTATGTAAAACATATTTCATTGTAGAAATCGGTGCACCATGTTACTGTTGTGGTTTTTTTCTACAGACTTCTAGAATGGTGTATTGTTTCACAAACCTAGCTAAATAGCATGGCTCACCAATAAAGCGCATTGGTGGATCGCCGCAAACCCGCGGTTTTGAAAACCGATAAGCTGGGCACGTGGCTATCACACCGAGCTTGAAACCAAACCACGCATCGATCATCCGACGCGGAGAATTAATTGCAGCGTAGGCACCAAAATTATTATGCACTGTCGAAGCCGACAGTTTGTAATATCACGCACCATAACAACAAGCTTGTTATTCATAAAAGGTAAGGCAGTAGTTGACCTAGGTAGAACCTATCAGCCAGTTAAACTAGTCCTAGGTAGGGGCGAGCTACTTATCACAAATTCGGTAGACTCCGGGCGACTACTGAGATGATTCATCATCATTATCAGGCTACTTAATATTCGTCCAATTTTTGACATAGGCCTCCCCTAAGTGTGCCATATCACCCAGTCTTCGGCTTGATGCATACTGAGATGATTCCTTATAAGAAAAGTCAATAACACTTTGCCTGACTTGGGGATTTAATTCTGGACCTATAAGTATTCTATTGATCAATTACTTATATTCAAAGTTCAGTTATACTCAGCCGGCTTATTTCAAAATATAATCAGAACGTGAATCAAACACAAAGCCTTGAAATAAATTAGGCGGAATTTTCTTAAACGAGCCATCCAAAAACTAATTACAGCATACTGAATAGAAATTCCTTTAGCATTCGATATAAAAGCGTGCAACACTTCAGAACATTTTAAGGCCCAAACACATCTACCCAACTTTCATACGTACACGTCGCGCGTCGTACAATCGCACAACTTTTTCGTTACAAATGAATTCCTTTCGCAGTAGCGCGTGACTGGCATGAACCAGCCAAATACGCTATTGTGGCGTACTCCGACAATGTGTAGTTGGACCCTTAGCACCTTATTGTGTGAACTCGAAGCAAGTACACACGATTTGAGTCTTAAACGGTAAAAGAATAATGCACATTTTTCTACAAAAGCCGTTGGAAGGTGAAAAGAAAATTCCGTAATGTAAAGCTTTTTGTTCGTTATTAGTTCGATTGCTTTGACGTTGTTTAAAGTAAGTGTGTATTTACAGACTATTTTTTAATTAGCTTGACGTGTTCATAAAAACTTAAGTTTTTTTGAATAAGAGCACAATAAACTACTCTAGTTTTCACATCATCTATTTTGAAACTATAGAGTATACAAAGTGTTCCAATAAAATCACAAGCAAAAATCATATTTGGCTACTAGTCCAATTTTCAGAAACAATACCTACAATCGATTTCGATCACTATTGGCTCCCAGCAGCAACAGATTGACTTCAAAAGTATTGGCGTTTCCAATAAATCGGAGAGCTAGAAAATCGAAAATATGAGCGAGTTACAATTCACAGAGCGAAACAATCGGCCCAAAATTGATGAAAAATGTTGAGCGTATAACGAGTTTAGTTTTTACAAAGTAAAGTGTATCTTTTGGAGCACCGTGCAGTTTTTAAAATCATAGAAGTTAACCATTTCGCATGAAAAGTTTTAAACTAAAAGTAGCGAAAAATTGTAGGCTCGTTATATTTTTAAAGCATATCACACAATAGTTTTTGGTTAAAATTCAATTGTCAACTAAATTATTGCTACAGTTCTGCTTGCATCCTTAAGGTACATACATATTATATAACAACAAGTTTTTAAACATTTGTGGCATTTCTGAACGCAACCATAACCTGGCAGCACCGGATTTTGTAATCTATGACTACGACTCAGAGCCGTTACAACCAAGACTCGCGGAGCACTTAGAATTTGTACAGATTTGTATTCAATAGTGATTGTCACATAAACCCCACGTCCATTTACATTATTTTTAGTGCCTAGATTTGTAAAGTCTTCTACACATTAAATTGTCTTATCATAACTACGCTCGGTTTTTATTTCCACCGCATCTTTCTGTCGCAAAGTGCGCGTATAATACTGGGAACAGATCCATCGGCCTGCGTTCCCAAAAATTGATATAATATAACATGTTTCAGAAATGTGGAGACTAAAATGTTATGTTGTATAAAATTTGTATATAGTAATAACATGTAACACAACTTGTTATATAACATAAGTTACACAACATGTTACTTAATCTCTACGTGCCTTTATATCCTTTAGTATTTATTTCGCAATTAACGTAGCATTGTTTTAGCGTCCAGTGAAGCATTTTCCATGTGATTTGCTTATCAATCATTTCTTGCTACCACCATACCAATTTTGTATCATAATCCCGCAGCTATGAAGAAGGACGGTTATTTTTTGGCCATTTACGTACACGCCCATGACTATCGCTTTAGTAAAAGGGTCAAACTGGCGACTATTCAGTGAATATGGATGCAAATGATAAGCGAATAGCAAGCTTATGCAGCTTATACTCCTTATAAATAACGACCATTTTCTATAACTGTCTAGTTGTACTACGTTTTTGACATCTAGTAATAAAATCTTCTAAGTGAAAATGGCCTAATGGACGTAACGTGTTCTTGATGGGCCCACTGATATTTTTTGGACCAAAAAGTTTTCTGCCAAAAGTATTCACCAATACTGTATAAAAGTTTTCTTTAACTGTGAGATCCACGAACACCATCAGAAAATATTCGGCAATATATAGAAGCCATCCGTTCAATCCACCGATCTCTCACTCCTTATACCACCCAACCCAAAAATGTCTAGCAGCTAAACGAAGTGTTCTTGACTTGTTTGGGCACAAGTTGAAACATCAAACGTCAAACACAGTCCTTAGGTCGCTCCGATATTGGGGCAGCCTGGAAAATATTTTCTAAACTCCTTTGCGAGGTTAACATGAGTTTTGAGAGACGTAGAGGAGGGAACAGTAGTGTTGACAAACGACCTATTTTAATCGTGACGTCAAATAATCAAATTTTACCATATCATAAGAATATCGACGTTTTTCTTCTGATAGGCTAAACCAACATGAATTGGAAGATGTCAAATTAGAGCATCGTCTGCCTAGCCCACGTTTTTCCCTAACCATATTGCGATCGGATCTCAATCTTCGGTTCTCTAACCTCCCTTTAGTAAGACCTTGATAGATCGACCTGTATGACTTCTACTAAGTCCCGTCTAGGAGATTCCAAGTTTGATAGTAATTGTTTAACATGGTGTGACTGTCATCATCTGCATCTGCCTAGCCTTTTCCCAACTATGTTGGGGTCGGCTTCCAGTCTAAACTGGATGCAGCTGAATACTAATGTTTACTTTACATGGAGTGACTGTCTATCAGACTTCTACAATCCAGTTACTGGGTGACACGATACCCCTTGGTAAGACTGGTTGTCAGACTTTCTGGCTACTGACTATCCGTAACGACTGTCAAAGATCTACAAATGACAGCCGGGACCAGCTGCTTAACGTGCTTTCCGAGGCACGGAGGAGTCTCGCTATGACTTAGTTGGTCACCCATCCACGGTCCGACCGCGCCAAGCACAGCTTAACCTTTGATTGGTCGAACCGTGCGCTGTTACTTAGCCACGAGTTCCTCAGCACTAACTGTATGCTTGTCAAATTATGCCATTGTATGTGTTATACCGTTTCAATATCGGATGAACCGTTCAGTGCCAACCAAACGATCCAAAAAAACTTTAAACGAGCCCCGTCAAACATATGCGCTGAATCGCCTAGCGGAACCTAGGTGAAACTTTTTACTAAAACCGATCCGAATGGCCTGTTCACTGATTGTTTTATTCGAAGTTAGATCCAACAGTCATTGTCCAACTTCCCTACGTAAAATGTGCAGGACTCGTGATTTTTAAACTCCCTCCATGCTAGGTGCAGACCCACCATTTTATAGCTGGTCTAAAGTCTACATTAAAAAAAAATAAAAATGTTGCACCAGTTTCCTCTGTTTTTGAGGGCCTTAAAGCTAGCCATGCAGATCGATAGGTGCAACTACCCTAGCCGCGGTCAGTCCATGGACTAAGGTGATCGTTTTCTGGTTAAATCCCCTCCGTACCTCGACGCGAATCCTGTGCCTGACCACTCCACCTTAATTTATTATATGTACTTATGATTCAAAATACCTATGAATCTAAAGTACTCGTATGTGCAAAAAATTATTTTGGATCCAAAATTCTTATTTTATATTCTTATGAATCTAAAAGATGTTTTCACTCGGAGAAAACCTAAATTAAATAATAAAGCCTCCTTCAAAAAGTCGATCAGGGCCAAACTAACAAGCCTTCGAATTTATTGGACTTTAACCTTTTTCCATAATATCTTCATTCCATCAAAATAATTTCTGGTAAAGTTTCTTAAAGCTGTTTCTCGAAGACTTAGGAAGTTGCTAAGCGCTTAAGAAAGAATAAACAAGATGTTTAACTAATAAATTCCATTAGTTATTAGGCAAAGTTATGGAAAATTTATAGTAAATCGAATTTAACTTTTCTTGTATAATTTGAGAAACATTTAATTACTTTTAGATACTGGTATGGACTTTATTAAAACCGTTTGGATGGGCAAATAAGGTTTTTATGTTATGTACAATTCGATACATAACAAGATACATGCTGAAGCTAAAGCAGAAGTGCACGATCTTTATATTTTTGAGGGTAATCCTTAGAAATATTACAAATGGGAAGTTACTATGTCTCTGTGTGTCTGTCTGTTACGCTCTCACGGTAAAACGACTGAATCGATTTGGATGAAATTTAGTATAGAGATAGATTGAAACCTGAGAAAGAACACATGATGGATGCTGTTTCCCGCGGCTTGACTCGCATCCCGACGGAACTACTTAACGCACCTGATAAAAGCCAAAAATAGCTGATAATCGTCTCCAGGGTCCCCTCTATCTCCGTACAAAATTTCATCCACATCGGTTCCCCTTTTTTACCGTGAAACCGTTACAAACAAACTCACTTTTGCATTTATAAATAATAATATGCAGTTACGATGGCTTCGAGTTAAAAATTGTTTGTAAAAATATTGTATAGATAGAAAAGTGATATTGAGATTATAGATCTAAATTAGATTTTGAACGTTTACCTAGAACGATTTGGCCTGCAGATTACGGAAAATTAATGGATTGACCATTTACATTAATCTAAAACCTACCTATAAATAACGGTCTATTCTATTAATTACTTTGTTTTATCTCGACGAGCAAGAGTTAATTGCTTTGCACTTAAACAAAACGTCGGCGTTTCTATTTTTATCATTTTTACTCAATTGAATGAGAGGCGTTATATTTACGATGGTCAGGGGGGTTAGACAAGTGGCAAAACGCTAACGCTAACGCTAACGCTCAATGTATGGGAATGACATATAGCTAGTCGTAAACGAATGTCATTCCCATACATTGGCTTGTCTAACCCCCCAGTACTCATACATGGCTATCGGAAGAGGTGGAATCAAGAAGTCTAGATTTCATTGTATTTGTTAGCGACCGACTAGCTGCTTCTAGTTACATGCTGTCTTATCCCAAATGCAATGATAAATCAATACTAATATTATTGATTATAAGTTAATTATATTATTGAAGTATTATATTTACTACTAGCTTTTCGCCAGCGACTTCGCCCGCGTGGGCTATACGAATACGATGCCTACGTCATACAAAGAACACATCCTCCGAGTTTTAGGTCTCTACGATCAGCAGTTTAGGCTGTGCTTTATCCGTCAGTCAGGACAAAGCATTTTATGTGTACCTATCATCTCGATATTTTGATATATATGTTTATCTATTTTATTTCTATTCTATCCTATTTCTAACCTATTAATGTTCATCATCAGCCTATATATTGTCCCACTGCTGGGCTCAGGCCTCTTCTCATACAGAGAACGCATGAGCATTGATCACCACGCTTGCTTAAAGCTGATTGGCGATTTCAAGTCCAGGTTACTCAGTGGTGTCTAAGATATACTTAGAAAGTACACATGACTTTAGAAAAGTCACATTGGTACTTGCCAGGTTTCGAACCGGCACTCTCGTGCACGAGAGTCAGGTGCCTTAACCACTAGGCCGCCACGACACATTAATGTTATGTATTTGTATTGAATATAAAAATAAAAGCAAAAACAGTGCTTAAAACCCTTTATTTTGCCATAACCTGACCGACCCGAACCTAACTGAATGGAAAACTACTATGAAATTTCTCATGGAAAATCTTTAACTAACCCACTCTTGGAATTCAACCTCGTACTTTTATGCTCAGCAGTCGCGCTTGCGACTACTGGTCGTATGAGTTTTATTAACTACTAGCTGTTGCTCGCGGTTTCATCCGCGTCCCGACGAAATTACTTACCGCACCCAGATAAAAAGTAGCCTAAAACCTTCTCCAGGGTCTCCTCATCTCTGTACTAAATTCCATCCAAATCGGTTCAGCTGCTCTCGAGATTTGCGCTTAGCAACACATTCAGCAATTCATTTTTATATTATAGATACACATTTTAATGAGTGATTTCATTTTACAAATCTGTGACATCATGTTTTTGTAGTAACCGGTAGGTCTTATTTAAACAGGAATAGAAGCATAGATCACGTCAGACACTCCCAATTGACTCCTACAACCCAAGATGAGGAACAGCTGATAAGTCCTTGTGATTCTTTCATTCATAGACGAAGTGACGTAATCCTTAGGGCATGCTACTACCGATAGCGACGCCCACAGCGCCTACAACAACTTGTTTCCGTCCGTTGATTCATAGTGACCGCGTAGACTTGCAGATATTATAATCTACTAAAATATTAGGTCCTTGGTCACAAACAAACGAGAAGGTCTCCCTGGTTATAGCCACACATCTATCATGGATAAGTTACGCTTGGTAAGGTCGGTCCATGGAAGAGTAACCGAGTCATACCGAGATCCCTCTGTGCCTGACAAACAGTCTTACCTAAGGATATCGTGTTGAATAAGGCAGGTTTCCCTATTGGTATTTAGCTGCATCTCTATACACTGGAAGTAAGTCAAAATAATTAGAAATAGGCTATGCAAACAATGATTTAATTATTCACCCTCCCTCTAGCCATTCCGTCTTTCACACAGTCTATCCAGCCAATTTTTTTGCCTTCGTCTAGTCCTAAACCCAATTCATGCCCATTTTTATGCCATGCCATTAAAACATTCATGCCCAATTTTTTTGTAATTTAATTATTTAATTTCTCTATCACTGACAACATTTTCAGACTTTCTCAATTTAACTCATTGGTACGCGTAACACCACTCATTCCTTTTAAAATTCTCATCTCAGCTACATAATTGCCTTTCATTAATATTTTTGAGTCCCTTATATTCAAATCCATGCAAGATAGCTGATCTAAAACAATATTTTATTTTAAATAATGAAATAATTTATATTAAATATTAAAAACAGTATTATTACAGTAAATGTTTTAACAGCACCACGATAGGTACAAACAGTGTAATTGAAATGCTTTGTCGTTGACTTTTTAATAACAAAACCCAAACAATTGAATTCCATCTTTCGGGAACTCCACGTACCTAATTCTATTGTTGACCTTGTCTTAATTGCCATTAATTGTTTTGCTCGACGTATTGACGGCATCGTTCTTATTATAGCGGCTTACGGTAACCCGTCGCTGGAGTCACCCTGACCTCACGACAATTGTAGGAATTGCCCGAGAATGCACGCGTAAGGTCGGCTCGGATCATACTTGTCACGGAAACCCCGTCTAGTTTATTAGACAAGGATTAAAGTATTGTAGATTTTATCTTTATTTTTATACAAATAAAATGCATTGTCCTGAATGTCTGACGGATCAACGCACAGCCTAAACCGCTGATCGTAGAGACCTGAAACTTCGAGTGTGTGTTCTTTGTATGCCGTAGGCATCTGATAAGAAAGGATTTTTCGAAATTCTAATTATAATTAATATCTGATTTACACTTACGCAAGTGATGAGACATACAGGAAGAGAGTAAACACAATGAGAACGTTCATAAAGCCTATTTGAAACAAAAAATATTGGAAAAAATAATTCATAATTATGCTGAAGTTACAAAAAAAAATATCCTTAACATTTCAATATATTATTTTTAAACACTGAAATGTTTATTTCAGTGAACAAATATTTACTGAAATAAACATTGACTTAAATTATTATTACATTTTCAGTTAATCAAAAAACAGAAGCATGTTTTTTTATATAATTATTTTTAATTACAACTTATTTAAATAAGTGCCTTAATATTTGTTACTTAAGATTGGTTTTATTACAATTTGTTCATTAAATTATTATTATTATATATTTTTAACATCGATGTTTCGATAAAACTTGTACAAAATTAAATTCGGTGCATATTTAAATAAACAAATTTATATTTATTGAGAGACCACTGATTACTAAAAACCACTAAATTCTTTTACAACATCATTATGGCTTCCGCAACTGCAAACGATTGGCAATGACAGAATATATTTAGCGGTAAGTGTACCCATTTAGTGAGCAGTAGTGAAAACCGACTTATCATAGTGACTTAAGTAAAAAATTATATTGAATACAGAAATAGATTTTATGTTCTTGTGAATGTAGAAATTCTAAATTCTCATTTTTTTTACAATAACGAATTAACCACTGATCTCAAAACTGCTTACAAATCACAGGTACCTACTATTACAGAAATTAATCTTACATTTCTATTTTACAATCATTATAGTTTAGCTATTGATAAAGATATCAAAATGAAAATGTGAATAATGCATAAGGCGAAACGCACCAAATATTTTTTTTGTGTATAGGTAATATCCATCGAAGAGAAATAATGTTTAAAGACAATAACATAACAGCCTTACTTTTTTCTAATAATATACGAACGTGACTCTGTCTGTTCCCCTTCCACGGTAAAACGGCTGAACCTATTTAAATTAAATTTGAATAGGAGATAGATTGACATCTGAGGATACAAAGGATAGTTTTTATTCTGGTGCGTGAAGTTGTTCCTTCGGGAAAGTTATTTTAATATACCTATATCTAAAATTGCTTTGTCATTTCTAACTAAACGGTGGGATAGATATTATAAGAAAGAATTTGAATTCTTGTTCCAATTCGTGTGTTAATAACAAGGAAATATAGGTACTTAGATTATTAATTACAATTTCGGTTTTTCTTCTTTAACCACACCACAACTGTGTTCTGTCTTCTTCATAATGTACAAGGATTTATCAGAGGTGAAGAGAATATTGTTTTTATTGTCAAAAGCCATAGCACCAATAGATGGGAGCTTGGCTACTCTAACCAGCTTTGAATGTACCAAATTCTTTGAAAATATAACTTTGTATATACCATCTAGCCACCACGCATACACATCGCCATCTAAATCTATAGTTATACCCTTGAAGAAAGCATTTTTTGATAAACGATGCACAATATGACCTTTGCTTACAAATAAACCTAAATTGCTTAAGAAAACTACAACATTAACGTTATCTTTTTCAACGACTAAAAACTTTTTGATCGGCCAATCTTCCAGTATAGTTTGGAAATAATCGCCTTTTTTAACAATAATTCCTCTGTCCTCATATCTGGCGAAATATACTTGATTTTTGTAAAACACATTCGTTATGGTATCCCCTCTACTACTATAAGACGATAGTCTATTTAAATTGGTATCTAGAACAAATACTCCATCACTGCCGCCAAAATAAATGAAGCCGTTCATCTGATCTATATCGAATGTCCCAAAGTTAAGTACCTGCCCACCAGTAATTATTCCCAATTGACCAGGATTCTCCAAGTCCACGAAACCGATCTTGTAATATTCCTCGTCTTCGAATGTGGGTTCAAAACTGAAGTAGAGGACATCTTTGGAGCGAAGGAGGTCCATCTTATGGATTACGATTTGTTTTCTGAAGGGAGCGTTGAGGTCGAAGAGATAAGATATGTTATAACACGTAGTATTCACTAAGATGCATGATGGGCAAGGCGGTTCTTCCTCGACGTCGACGATCGATGCCGCGGTCACGGCCAGGAGAAACACGAACAGAATCATTGTTGTATCTGAAACAAATATCATGAATATTTAAAAGGATTAAAGTTAATATACTATGTAAATTCCCACGTACTAAAACCTCTAGAATACATTATGCTAAAGAAATAAAAGATAGCTGTGAACACATTTTGTTCATTCGTTGTGAATCACATTTAGCGCCAAAATTCTGCAAAACTTTAAATCAAGTAAGGTACCCTTATATTTTGTATTCATTCTGAGGTAGTGTTGAATATATCTATCCGTGTTATAACTAAACACAAACCAAAATGCACTAGTGAGTAAAGACGCTTTCTAGACAATCAACAAACCTGCACCAATATACCGATTCATGCTGAGATTGGTGCATAAGGTTTATCCAGCGAAACTATACACGGCTTGAGCTTTATACTCTAAAACATAATATTCATTCACTATTCTCCATGCTAATGTAACAAAGAACGCGGGAAAACACAGCGACATTTGTACAACTTCATTTCAAACTCAACCAAAAACCTAACGCAAAATATTTCGTTATGATATACCTGTTCACTTCGCCGATTGCGAGTCAAAATCGGAACAAATCGAATACATTTATCGAGATTCACAATTTTTATTTTTAAAAAGCGTTCACGTCACATCGTTCTCGATTTAAAATAAAGTTTCGAATAAAAAAATAGCTTGAGAGTAAATACGGGCCAAGGCTCGACTAGCGGAAAGCTTATGAACGAATCTAGGGCGCGTTTGTAGTAAGATCGATAATGTCACGCGACGTACACTCATTAAATATTAAACGCTATCAGCGGAATTAGAAGTGCACTTAGCGCATTGAAAACTATGTCACTGAAGCGAACGAGGGATCGATTTAATTGATTTTTATTTTTTCCTTTTTATGTGAACAATAGTTTTAACTGTCTGAATACACGATAGTATTCAATTGCCGAATGATATTAACAAAAGCTTTCGAACGTAACGAGCTTCAATGGAGTCAATAGAGAATGTAAACTCCGAATATAAACGCTTTTGATATTCAATAAAACGAAATAAATAGTCACACCTGTTTTTCCCCTTAGAGGTTAGGCAGAGATGTACTCTATAACAGGAGAGAAGGAGGGAACGAGCTTATAGCCCTTAACCGGGTACAAATCCAGACCACAGGCTGCTTCTAAAAAAATATGATGTGGAAATCCATTAACACTTTTCGTAACCTGATATCGGACTTGTAAAGCAGTCTTAGATTTATATTTTATTTATGGCCAGCTTCACCATTTCCTCAGAAGTAACGGTTAAACTTATCTTCCAGATAGTTTCATATGAATGATGTTCATATTCTATCATAACATAAATGCTGATGTGTGTTTCTTCGTTTGCTACGCTTTCACGGTAAAACGCCTAAACTGATTGAAATGAAATTTAGTATGGAAATAGATGGGACCCTGAAGACGGAAGTTTTTAACCAGATGCGTGAAGTGTTGTTCTCTCAAGACGTGAGTAAAACCGCTATTTACCAATTGATCTGACAGATATTCTTATCCAAAAATGGTGACGCCCTGAAAACTTCTAACATGCTTTTGAAGAAAAATCACAGTTATATCATCATCATCCATCCACGAAGCATTAAGTTCTACCATTATGAGCTCAACATGGATATTACATAGTAAATCTCTAGTAAACAATCTTGTGGAACAATCTTTGTGTAACTTTGTTGATAACGGGTTTTTCTTTTCTCTTTATGATTCATTTGTTTTGTTAGTTTTCATCCCTTTGTTTATCTCTATGGAAACACAAATAAAATATTTGTATGTGTGTGAGTGTTATTCTTATATTATACTAGCTCAAGGTCTTTAAGGAACTATTTCGCGGATTTGGTTCGCGGATTTGGACAAAAACTATCCTTTTTTTCTTCTCTAGGATTCAAACTGTGCTGCGGGATGTTCGAAAGAGTTCCCGCGCTCCGGAACATAAAGGGCTGAGGAAGGAACATGGATGGGTTTTAGTCAGTAAGAGTCTGACACTCCCTTCCGCTCCACCCATAATATGGCGAGAAGGGTCATTTGATGATTTCCCATCCGGAAAAAAGGGTTCAACCTATCGCCATACTAAATTTTATCAACATCGGTTCCATTGCATCCCCGCAAAAGCGTAACATACAGACAAGGGGGTTACTTTAAGATTTATACCTAATATTAGTATGGACAACGTTTTTGTCAGTCAACTATCGAAATTGACTTTGACTTTGACCTTTGTAATAAGACTTTATTCAAAGTTCCACTCAAGTTGCGAGCTACCATACAACAATTCAGGATATGTTTTTGGGCTGAGCTAAGAGACAACAACATTTCACCACGGTTAACATTTCAAGTAAAAAAATATGTGAAGAGATTTGTTTTGTCAAAAGGGTTTAATGCGTCTCCAAGGTATGGAAAAAGCACTCATTACTATACATCTTAAGTCATAAAATGCAGTTTTGAAATAATTTCAAAGCTGTTTAACTTTGCTCTCGTACGTTTAAAGCTAAAAGGAAATGCTCTTGTCCTGAACATGTTTCCGGCTTACGGAAGCGACAGCTTTGAAGAAAATATATTATTTACGATACAAGTAACCGTTTCATGCTTTAATATTTACTCTTTGTTTAAGCGGTCTTTGATATTTATTTTCTTTTTTTTTATCAATCCATACAGTATTTAAATGCAGTATATGATTGACATTAAAATGAAAGTACATTATATAGCAAAAAAATATAATTTCAGCTATCATCGATGGTTTTCTACATTAATACCCAGTTGCACCAGAAAAATATCAGGTTACTTATACGTGAAACGGAAGAACTGTGATTGAAGATGCTACTAATATTATAAATGCGAAAAATTGTGAGGATGGATGAATTGGCTTGTTACGCTTTTACGTAATAATTGCTAAATGGATTTCGATGAAATTTGGTAGACACATGGTTTATAACGTTATGATGATATGATTATGATGGTAGCTCGTGTGATGCTCGGGTGATAGGAGCTCGTGGCTAAGTAACAGCCGCACGGTTCGACCGATCAAAGGTTAAGCTGCGCTTGGCGCGGTCGGTCCGTGGATGGGTGACCATCTTTGTCATAGCGAGACTCCTCCGTGCCTCGGAAAGCACGTTAAGCAGTTGGTCCCGGTTGTTATTTGTACATCTTTGACAGTCGTTACGGGTAGTCAGGAGCCAGAAAGTCTGACAACCAGTCTTACCAAGGGGTACCGTGTTACCCGGTAACTGGGTTGTGGAGGTCAGATAGGCAGTCGCTCCATGTAAAACACTGGTACTCAGCTGCATCCGGTTAAAGACTGGAAGCCGACTCCAAGATAGTTGGGAAAAGGCTAGGCAGATGATGATGACATGGTTTATAACCTTAATTAACATATAGGATACTTTTTATCCGGATGCGCGAAGCAGTTCCCTCAGGATCAGGGTGAAACCGAGGGAAACAGCTAGTCTGTCAAAAATTGAATAATTTTGCAATTATTTTATGTTTTTCGTCTTAAAAATTATGATATTTATGTACTTATTTATTAGATATCTATGTCTTGATAATATCAAAGATATCAAAAGAATAAAAAATGCTCATTATTGATATCATGTTTTGTGATTTTCGTAAAAGTATAAAGTATTTACCTAAGTGTGTTTGAAAGCCATCGATGTAATACTGAATCACCAATTTACATTCCGTTAATAGGTACAAATTGACATAATCCAACGATCAGAACGAACTGCTACGATTAAACCTAAGAAATAAATTAAATGCTGTAGCCCTTTCGATGAGTACAACTATGGGTGTTGTATGTATGAATGACACATACATATATTTGTAACACATTTGAATACTCTGTGAATTAAAAACACCGTTCAAAGAGGATCTTTTGTTATTATTTTGTGAACCATGAACTCGCGTGTGATGCCATTTTTTTAGTACCAGTTACTTGTTTTCCAACCTTTTTTGTGTAATTATTTTTTATGTAGGTAAATGTTGAAAATTGGTGCTTTCTTTAATATACTGGTGGTGTTTTTTTTTCGGCGCGATGTATTTTTATTCAAACCGATACTCCATTTATAATAAGATTAGACATTTAAACGCACTGTATTTACAGTTTGTTCAAACGATTTTAAGCTCTATTACTAACGTGACATGACAAAAACAGATGCAGAATATATTTGTTATTGTAAACATTATTTTACTTTTAACACCATACTTATCAGTACGGAATAGAACTCAAAATCGGATGCATAAGCTGCAAAATGAGTTTGGAAGTTTTTCTAATCTTATTGTTAATGAAGTATAGCTGTTTTTCATGAGAACCAGTTCTTGCACCCGGATAAAACTACAGGCTTCAATCTATCTCCTTACCAAATTTTATCTAAGTCGGTTCAGTCATTTCCCCGTCAAAGCCTAACAAACAGACAAGGTTTCTAATATTAGTCAGAATTATCACCTTTCTTCGGCGTTTCCCGGGTTATGTACATATAAAACATAGCCGATCTGGGATGATGTAGTTGTCTATTAGTGAAAGAGTCATTGGTCTAGTAGCTTCCTTTACTTACAAATTAACAAACATGCGTCTTTATCATATTAATAAACATTGAAATAAAGGTTACTTTGCTCGCGTCAACTGTACCAATTTTGACACAATAATCAAAAAAATCTCACCTTTTTTAAAGTATATAAATCCAAAATAACGTGTCACATTTTCACATCGCCATACAAAAATAAACAAATAAACAGTAGACAATATAACGCGCGCTCCCGATTCACTCAGGAGGCACAATGTGTATCGCTTGTAACAGCTACCTTTTAAATACCAAATTACCACATATGTTTATTGCCACTATACAAAAACAACAGAAGATTTACTTTACTCTTGTTTCCTGCTTCGTTGGTGTAGTCGCAAAAGGGAGCACGAGGTCATGGGTTAAATTCTCGATGCGCGTATTTTTTTTTTGGCGGAGAAATCTCTGTAGCAATGCGGAGTTATGCTCCTCCCTACAAACTAAAAAATGCCGATTTTTCTTATAATTAAACGCCACGCTACGCTCCGCCACAAATATTTTATTTCTATAAGTTTTTACAACACAAACTGCGATTAATCTGTATAAAAAAACATTATATTGAGACTATAACGACTTTTATGTTTTTAAATGAGTATAAATAATATTTCCTTGGTCTCTTTCGTATAATTTAATGTCAATATTCAATGTTATAGACATGCCTCTGCTTACACATACATACTCACATCAAATCGTTATTTAACTCTTAAAATATTACAAAAATATATAGTCAACATTGAGTACCTACCTCTTCCACGTTATATATTTAAACAGTTTTAATTTCCCTATTTTTATTATTATTAATTGTGCAGAGCAAACAAAAACAACGCGTGAATCTGGATGAATGCTTGTTTGTATCAGCCAATAAATTGAGCCAGTGAGTTCATTAGTGGCTTCGCAGAAAAAGTAATTATATAATGTAATAAATACTGCTTTAAGAACCAAATATTTGCATGTTTACGTCACTGGCAGTTCAAACGCAATTCATATGTAATATATGGTTTCCACTGGTGGGTGTAAAGAAATAAATAGAAGCTAGCTAAATAAGCACGTTATATGTTTTGGCATAGAGTATTTTCGTAAATAAAGTATGTTTCCTTCTATATCTTTCTGATGTATTTGACAGCTGAGTGACAATGACAGGGACACAAGCTTAGCTGTGCCACATGTCAACTATCTTGTATTTATTTCAGCCTTACTTAAGAGCAAACCTGACTCTGGGGTAAGTGGGTCTTCTGTATTTACTGTAATATGACATTCAATTCTAAAACGCGCGCAAAGGAACGCGACTTTATACGTTTTTTTTTATATTTATAGAAGTTGATTAATGGTTTTTCCTCTGTAAATTGCAGTTCAAAATAAGTTCAATTGGTCCAGTAATAAAGTTGTTGACTAAATAGATCTATTTTTATTCTCTGTTCATGTAATAGTGTAGAATGATAATGTCATGTCGGGCGCCATGAATCGATTGTAGATAAGTACTCGTAAAAGAACTTGAATTTGAATGAGATTGGGTAGTCTGTGTGTGAATCGAATATTTAATAGGTGTTTTGCTTAATAGGTGGTTTTAAAATTTAACAAAACTTCTATATTCTGCTTTTTACAAAGATTAATTATTCTCATATTTATTTCAGGATTACAAGATGAGGTCAAGAAATCACGGAGTCCTGTAGGCGACATCGCGGTACAACTACGGATGCTGTAACGAGCTTGACTCCTGCAAAGGCTAGACTTTTCTCTAATGGGTAAGTCAGTTAGATGTATAAGTACACCCAAAAATAAGAACGGGTATATTGCTATCCAACGAGCAGAGAATTGCGCTCCAGTCTGCTACTGGGAACCTCCACATGGAAAACCCATTAAAACTGTAGGTAGTTTTAGGATTTTTGGTGAGGCTCTAAACCAGCTGTAATTGCGTAACTATAATATCTTTCCATTTCAGTTGCAATACTTATCATTTTGTCAGGTAATTACCTGTATTTTGCTGTAATTACCTATAACTTTAAATATGACGAACATCCAACTTTGATAATATGCAGCAATGTATATAATAAACTCTTTTTGAAAGGTATGCCAATTGGATAAATTTATGCACTTTTTTAATGCATTTTTACGTAACAATCTGCTAATCTGCCTTAGCATGAACGCTGGAAACCACCAGACTTAATACAGTCTCTTTCTTAAGTTATTTTCATTTAAGTGGTCTTAGAACTCCACTCCACGTCTGGTCTCCTCTGGCACCCTCGGACGCAGCGCGTGATCACGAATAATACAACGATACGCTACACGAGCATGTTCGAACAAAGCGTCAAGCTTGACCGGTGAGAGTGGCATGGGACACCATTAATTATTATGTAGCTCAATAATGTACTATGGGTCAATATTTTACCGTAAAAAATTGTACGATGAATGGACAATCACACATAATTTGGATGTATTTCCGTGTGAAACATAATTTGTAACCAACTGGCTGTTTTCCGCGTTTTCACCCGCCTTCCGATGGAGTAGTTACCGCACCCAGATTAAGAGTACCCTATCCAGTCTTCAAGCTCCGTACCAAATTTCATCCAAAACGGTTCAGCCGTTTTACCGTGAAAGCGTAAACAAACAAAAAACGTATGATGATGATGAGTTGCGCGACCCTGGAGTCAACTCTCTGGGATAATGTGTTCAAGATTTTAAGTTCGTTGCAACATGGCTATAATTATTTCAAAACCATTCGATATTATAATATGCATCATCTGCCTAGCCTTTTCCCAGAAATGTTTGGGGTAGGCTTCCAGTCTAAGCCGGATGCAGCTGTGTTTTACATAAAGCTACTGCCTATCTGACCTCCACAACCCAGTAACCGGGTAACACGGTACCCCTTGGTAAGACTGGTTGTCAGACTTTCTGGCTTCTGACTAGCCGTAACGACTGTCAAAGATCTACAAATGACAACCGGAAACAACAGCTTAACGTGCTTTCCGAGGCACGGAGGAGTCTCGCTATGACTTAGACGGTCACCCATCCACGGACCGACCGCGCCAAGTGCAGCTTAACCTTTGATCGGTCGACCTGTGCGGCTGTAACTTAGCCATGAGCTCCTCCTTTTTATTCAATATGTATCCTAAATTCCTGACTATATTAGCCCAGTCATAGGGTTGGTACCTTGGATTTTATTTATTAAATTTTGAACAATAAATACCTTTTACAATGTAGACATTAAGTATAGGCAGATTTTTGGAACCCCTCCCCCTTAAGGAGAAAAATAAATAAGTAAATCCATGAAATGATATTTGTCTTTTTAATTGAAAAGTAAACGTTTACGTGTTTTCCAATTTATACCATAAAGTGGCTCAAGATTTAATTCACCAATCCGCTTTGGGTACCGAAGCGTGATGTACTGGTATATAAAAATAGGACTTTACCTATCAGTGGAACAGGAAGATATTTTTTTATATTACATGACATGCAGCGGTAACATAAATAAAGCCTATTAATACCCCTTCCGAAACAATATTGGTTTACGAGTCTTTCAGTGAAATAAAATTATTTTTCACTTTACATTTGCTTTTTTGATAGGATTTTTTAGTCATTCGCTGTTTGTTTTATATTTTAAGCTAATTTATTAGTAAATTTTCGTTTACAATTTTGATGTGTGAATTAGTCTTTCCACAAGTGTAGTTCACTATTTTAATTGTGTTAATGACATATTTCTTATGCATAACTCCTCTAAAACTACACTATTTTAGCTATAAAAACCCAATCAATTTTCTTTTATATATTATTTCTGTTGCTCTGTAATCAATAAATGTTTAATCACGGTTTGATATTATACCCATTGTTGGCTTCAAAATAAATTTTAGAATAATTTTTTGTATATATTTTGTTTGATAACGTAGATATTATTTTGACATTTTTAATTTGAAATCTATTTGAATTTGGATTTTGTTTAAAACGAACAAAACCTTTATTTGAAACTTCCATTTTAAACCCAACAATATTTTTGGAATTATAATTGTTGAACACGGTAATAACACAGAAACACTTAGCGAATTGGCAAAAAGCAAATATATTATTATTAAATAAATAATTATTAATTATATTAAATTAAGGTCGGTTTTAATCTCAATATCTTGTTTGAAGAAAACACGCGCCTAATGAATTTCAGACTGTTGTATGTGGTATCTAAATGCGCGGTTTCTTTTATTAGAATCCAATAATTTTTGTTTTAAACCATACAGTGTGTGTCTGAGTAAACATGTGTGTGTGTCTGAGTAAACATGTGTGTGTGTCTGAGTAAACATGTGTGTGTGTCTGAGTAAACATGTTTGGACATTAATTGTGACACGAAAAAGGTGTCGCAACAGCAGCATGACAAAGAAACTGTTTAAATGTGAACAGCATAGTACCTACTTTCTGTTTTTTTTTTTTTTGTGTATGGCATCTCGCAGTTCAACATAGAAGGTTGTCGACTGCTTAACCGGGCTTGCCTGTGAAGTGCCTTAAATGAATTTAGGGCCTCCAGCCAGGGCTTAACTTACAAAACTAAGCGACAACACGCTAAGGGCACCCCCTAGTGGGGTACGGGCCTCGGCTTAGGGCGTCGCTGGGGGAGGACAGCAAGGGACAGGCTGGATCAGAATAAATTATGATTATTATAATCGGGAATTTTAAAGCTATTAGCTGAGCTCGCGGGCTGGCTCGTCGAGCTAGGGTCGGGAGGGCATGGACAAGGTCGTCGCGACGGACCTCGGCGGCGAGGTCGATACGAACGCGGTCTGTGTTTGTGTAGAGTGCTAGTGGACCTACTGCTCTCTTGGAAGAGGGTTATAGCGTCATCAGGTATGGTGAGAGTATGCCTCGAGCGGCGAATTTTACTGATCTGGGAGGGTGCGTATCCGGCGGCCGATACGACCACAGGGTTTGGATGCTTTTCGGCAGCATCAAAGTAATACTTGGCGGCACGTTTCATAAACTATTGGATGGTGGGCAGTTTGAGATCGAGATGGAGGTTCTCGTTTCGTACGTAGAAAAATCACAGGGGCCCCCCCTGTGATTTTTCGTAAGAAACGGTTTTGCCTACTTTCTGTGCAAATAAAGAAGTATTCTATTCTATAGCATTTATTTGTACTGTGTGAACTGAACTTCAATGGGTGATTGTGATTGATTCAGACATTTGCATTAGAAATATATTTTAAGTACGTGTACTAGCTTCATCAAACTAGAAACGAACCTTTACCTCTTTTGATATACATAAGTTTATAAAAAAATCTATAGGTCATCAACAGCGTAACGCATGTAAATGTGCCTCATAGTTATGGAAATTCTTTATGTTTCTCTCTTATGAGGAGCTCGTGGCTAAGTAACAGCCGCACGGTCAAAGGTTAAGTTGCGCTTGGCGCCATTCATTCATCATTTCGTCATTTGTAGATCTTTGACAGTCGTTACGGGTAGTCAGAAGCCAGGAAGTCTGACAACCAGTCTTACCAAGGGGTACCGAGTTACCCAGAAACTGGGTTGTGGAGGTCAGATAGGCAGTCGCTCCATGTAAAACACTGGTACTCAGCTGCATCCAGTTTAGACTGGAAGCCGACCTCAACATAGTTGGGAAAAGGCTAGGCAGATGATAAGTTATGAATATTCTTTAATAAACAGATTCTTACCGCGGTTTTCATGGCCCAGGCCCTGTGTCGCCCCCTAGTAACCATTTAAGAACCTTTGATGCGCGCCTCAGATAAAATATCTTTGCATTTTTCATTGTACATCACTGCTTTATGAGACACCTCCATATAAGCAGGTACTTCAAGACTTGGTAATTTTGGACAGATAACGATTTGACTGCGCGAATAAACGCCTACATTATTCATTGTCCCATAATAAAATATTTATGTTATCATTTTTTTTTTGTTCATATTTTAAAAGAATTGATAACTTTCTTTTCTGAAGAGGGTTAAATAGAAAACAAATTATTTACCAAACTATTCGTTCCTATTTTTCTTTATTTTGCCAATCTCATGTGTAAAATGAATTCTTTATATGAATCCAGTTAGACTTATATTTAAATAGGGTGGTACTCTCCTTCACCCCTCTTGCCAGAAAGTCTTGTCGAAATCACAATCAGAACAATTCTACCTGAATAATTAAAAGGTCACTTAATGATCCCAGAATTTCAATTTAATTTTAAAAAGACGAAAACGAAGCCAAAAATTTTTTTTTTCGCCTAAATCTGGCTTCAACTATACACTTGCAAGACTAGGTAGAACAGGTACGTAGAAGTTATAATTTTAAAATAAAAAAGCGACATAATTTATAACATCAAAGACGTCACAGCTGAATGTTAGACCCGCGTGCGTTCGATACCTATTACCAAAGGCCAAGCAAACAACCTATATATTCACAGACATACATACAGGCTTTACTGTATTACTTTTACCCAATAATCATGGCTGAGTATTTCAACAAACCTTTACCTGGCCCCTGTGAGGTTGCTCACGTACAACGTAACAAATAAGTTGGGCCCAAAAGTTACGGCGTACGTTACTTAGATTAAATAACTTGGATACTAAAGGAGGCAATATCTGTCCCGTAAAGGAGGGAATCGCAATTAATGACGTTTGTTCCTCTCAAATTTTGACAATGTGACATTTCGGAGGCTTTGTACAAGTTGAGCAGTACCAGTCTTCTTTATAAGAAAGCCGTATAGAATTTGCGGTTAATAATCCTATTTTGGCTTTCGAACTGTTTCGTCCCTTTCCGTCAAGATGAAATGAAGTTTTCCCCAAAGCTTTAGGCACATTAGTAAACCCACATTTTGCTCATTATTTTTAAATCCCGTGTAATGGAAGCGAGCCTATTGCCATTTTCCGGGTGGTATTACGATTTTATTACGATTTCAAACTCCACTTAAAAACACACACACATATTAGCACTTTGCATGATCTGGGGGATTAGACAAGTGGCAAAAACGCTAGTAGAATAGAAACAAAATGTATGGGAATGACATTCGTTTTACGACTAGCTATCTGCCATTCCCATACATTTTGTTTTCTATTCTACTAGCGTTTCGAACTCAGGACCACATACAGAAGCGCTTGCAAACAATCTTCATAAATCATCTTACAAATCTAAACACACACGTCGAATAATTTCTTCGGATCATTATTCTTTACTAGCTTTTTCCCGCGGTTTCACCTGCGTCTCGAGGAAACTACTTAGCGCAGCCGGATAAAAGCCCATGACCATATCCAGGGTCCCAGACAGGTAGATAAAACATTTATTTAGAACAAAAAATAAAACAGAATAAAAGAAAAAACACGACAAAGCAATATTAAAAACAAGAATTATTAAAACATAGGTAGACAACACAAAACAGAAAAAAAAGAAAAAATACAAGAAATGACATTTAGACGGGAGGTATTCCTCGAAGCGCCACCGTTTTGAGGCGCACCTAATGAAGCGCACCTTTATTATTCCTCGGAGCGCACCTTTTAGTAGCGCTCCCGATAACAATTAAAAATATTAAAATTTTATTCCTTGAAGCGCACCCATGTTTAAAAATAGGGAAGAGAATGAAGTAAACGTAATAAATTATATTGATGATTTTTCGTTAAATGCCCTATTTTTAAACATGGGTGCGCTTCGAGGAATAAAATTTTAATATTTTTAATTGTTATCGGGAGCGCTACTAAAAGGTGCGCTCCGAGGAATAATAAAGGTGCGCTTCATTAGGTGCGCCTCAAAACGGTGGCGCTTCGAGGAATACCTCTTAGACGGTAGCACGAAAGATTAAAAAAGAAAAAAAGTAGGTACAATTTCAAAACCGGAGCGGCCGTGCAGTGTGTGTCGGTTTGTCTTAAGTAAGCACCAAATGGGTGTCCAGCTCAGCAAGTGTCAGGTACTATACCTAACGCTGGTATTCTGCTGGAACCTTGCAATGACGTACGGACGTCGAGCGGACCAATTACACGAATTAATAGTGGCAATAGTGTCAAGTGCGGTGTGGAACTCATATGTGAGTATTTTCTATCCTGTTCGATACTTTTATACGATTATTTTAATAAAAGTTTGGAATAACAAATATAATGCTTTCAGTGTAGGTTATGATATAATATAAATTATGATAAGAATATGATTTTATAATTATAATATTGGTCAGGGCCGCGCCGCCCCTGTGTGCGAAGTGTGCGGCGCACACAGGCGCCAGGGCAGTAGGGGCGCCGGATGAAATGCCAGCGCCAGTTATTAACATTATTGTTGTCACTTATCAACATATTTTCTCATAGTTGAGCATCGATGACTAAGTAGATACAAGTCTCCCAAGACAATATTTATGATTGTGCTTTAATTTTACACTATTTGAATTGACCCACTGTTTACGTTTCGGGTATTAGTTTACATGAATTAAGAGCTCTGCATTAAAATCAAAAGAACCACCGCAGTCGCTACAATAGGCGATTATTTTATTAAAAAGGCCGTGCCGTGGATGAGTTTATCAACGCAATCCGATGCGATGCGACGCGAGCGAAATGTGGTCACCGGGTACTCCCTAATTTAAACGAGCGTAAGAACCAAAGCAATTACAAAAGTAAAAATTTTGAGTAGCCTCAATGGAACAGGAAAGATTATATAGACTTAGGCTAGCTCTCCTAAGTATTTTCATAAACCTACACAGAATGTAAGAATTTTTCATTGTTTCTGCGGAAAAGAAACATAAACTTTAATTTATTACAGTTATCACTTAAATAATAGCGTGAGCAGAGGTGTAGCTACCCAAGGGCTAGCCGGGCAGCGCCCCGGGACCCCCAAGCTAGGGGAGCCCCCAAAACCTGATTAGCCAACCTCTTATTGAACTAGTGAAAAATTCTCCCATCTTCGGAAACTAAATAAAATAGGTTGCAACATCATCAATCAAGGCAACTCATTAAAAAAAAAATTATTCCCAATAATCATCTTGCTAAAGAAAAATTCGCGCTCGCTTCGCTCGCGCTTTCAATTACGTATTCCTATTTCTTTTCAGCTTCTGTTTTCGTTACCATTTAATGAAAAAAAAAACATGTTAAAAAAAAGTTTGCGCTCACGCTTCCGATTAATTTATTTTCAGATTCTGTTTTTGTTACTATTTATTGAAAAACGATATTCCCTATAATTATCATGCTAAAGGAAATTCGCGCTCGCTTCGATCGCGCTTTCGATTACGTAGGTATTTTTATTTCTTTTCAAACTCTGTTTTTGTTACCGTTTATTGAAAAATATTATTCCCTTTTATTTATTTTCATACATATTATAGTACATTTTTAAATATTTTTACAAACCATAGAAAAAATAAATAAAAACGTTTAAAAATATAAAAAATAGTATCCCACCGGTAACGAGGCAGGGTCCAAGCTACCGGCGGTCAGGGCTCTAGAGAAAGGAACCTCCTGACGATACGCGCAGTGTCTAGGAGTACTGCTTTCTGTATCCAGCCCTTGATCCAGCTGCCTAACGAGAGCCTCTTTAGATGTTGGTCGAGGCTCTTGGCGAGTAGTCCATTGGCCGAAACGACTATCGGCACAATGACTGCTGAATCCACATGCCACATATCGACAACCTCGTGTGCTAAATCAAGATACTTTAGTTAGGTTCTCGTCATGTGGCACAGTGATATCAATAATCATTGTGCGGCGCTCTAATCGATCTATCACCACTATGTCAGGCTTATTAGCTAAAATAGTCCTGTCAGTGATGATAGATCGATCCCAGTATAGTGTGACATGATTATTCTCGAGAACTGGGTCGGGCACATACCTGTAATATGGTACCTCATAGCCTACAAGGCAGTATCGCAAAAGCAAGTTGCTGGTGGATAATCCTGGCCACTTGGTTATGTCTGTGCAAGTACTCGCCATTGGCTAGACTGGAACCACCGGAGATTATATGTCGGATCGACTCACACGGATGGTGACATGCCCGACAGATGTCAACCGTGCCATCCTTCAAAATATACCTTCGGTAGTTCCTTGTCATCATGACTTCATCCATAATTGCACAAACAAACCCTTCGGTTTCTCCGAAGAGATCCCCGAAGCGTAACCAGGATATGGACGCTAACAAGTCGACATCAGGCCCATGAAGGGCCCGGAAGTAGCGTCCGTGTAGCTCCTTACTTTGCCATACGTCCATGCGATCCTTAGTATCCAGAATTACAGGTTTGCGCCAATTCTCGTTAGCCAAGGAGAGCGGGGTGAGTTCCTTATCCACTATGACCACATCCTTATTTGTGCATCCCCATTTCAGCCTTCAGGTTATTCCCTTTCAATATTATGCTAAAAAAAATTCGTTCTCGCTTCGCTCGCACTTTCGATTACGTAGGTATTTATATTTCTTTTCAAACTCTGTTTTTGTTACTACACTCGAGAGCAATGAATCCGGGTCACTTAAAGAATGTTAAAAATCTCGGAAACTAAAAATGATAGGTTAATGCAATAAATTGTATTTAATAGACAAGGTAATACTCCTTAAATGAAAGTAAAAAAAATATGAGTCACCATACATTTTACTAACACAAAATTACATAAAGAAAAAAACTGCTGATCTCTCCTTAAAACAAAAATAGGAAACATGAAATTTTTGAACTTTATTACGATTTTCTTGAATTTTAATACTTCGTATTGCCTCCTCGTGCTTCCATTACTGCGTTTACGCGGTTTGGCATGCTGTACACCAAGTTCCTTATACGATTTTGGGGAATATTCTCCCATTCTTCTGTGAGAGCAATTTTGAGCTCACGAAGCGTGATTGGGGGAGGGTTTCGTTGTTTTACGCATCTGCCTAGCTCGTCCCAAGCATGCTCGATCGGGTTGATATCCGGGCTGCGCGCTGGCCACTCCATACGAGTAATGTTCATCTCTTGAAGGTAGTCATTCACAATCCTACCTGTATGAGGTCGGACATTGTCATGCATAAATATAGCATCCTCACCTAAATTGACCATAAATGGACCAACGTGATCATTGAGGATTTCTTCCACATATCTTTCGCTAGTTAAAGAGCTGTTTTCTATGATCACCAGCTCTGTGCGACTTTCAGAAGAAATTCCGGCCCACACAAGTACAGACCCACCACCGTAGGCTACTTTTTCTTCGATGCATGCTTGCTTGAATCTTTCCCCTGGTCTTCGATACACTCTGTGTCTTCCATCGTGCTTGTAGAGCATAAATTTTGATTCGTCGGAGAACATAACTTTTGACCAATCTTCAATACTCCAATTTACGTGGCTCTGGGCATATCTTAGTCTTGAAATACGATGCCCACGCTCCAGTTTAGGGCAGTTTGCAGGTCTAAGGGGTTTTAAGTTAGATTCAGCAAGCCGACGTCTTACTGTCCATGCACTTGGGTTACTTCCTCCGAGGCGTCGAAACTGATTTGTGAGTTCAGTTCCTGTGAGAAAGCGATTTCGAAGCATGGTGTTCACCAAGTATCGGTCTTCTCGTGCTGTGGTACACCTGGTTCTGTCCGTTCCTGGTCTGCGTAGGTTAGAACCAGTTTCTTCGTAACGTCGGAGAACTCTTTGTACTGTTGACAGCGACACACCGACAGTCCTGGCTGTATCGCGCTGACTCCGGCCGGTTTCCAGCATTGTAAGTATTCTGGTGCATTCTTCAGGCGTAAGCGACATAATTTCAGCTTGAATAATGAATATAGAGCACTATCAACATGGTTTATGTACCCACATAAATGAGAGATTACAAACAAAAGCAAAACCAAATGCTGTAATTTCGTAGTTCCATCTTCGAAAGTGGCCCTTTTTCAAATTTGATTTTTTTATGATATAACTTTACAATAACTAAGAAGTTTTAATACCTTCATTTAAGGAATATTACATTGTCTATTAAATACAATTTATTGCATTAACCTAGCATTTTTAGTTTCCGAGATTTTTAGGATTCTTTAAGTGACCCGGATTCATTGCTCTCGAGTGTATTTATTGAAAAATATTATTCTCTTTCATTATTATGCTAAAAAAATTCGCGCAAATTAAGAAAAAGGTCGCGCTCGCTTCGCTCGCGCTTTCTACTTAAAAAAATAAACACATTGGTAAAAGACCACAGACGCTGAAATCAATGTTCTGAAATATGACTTACCAAACAAGGAACGAATAATCAAAATTGGTATAATTGGTGTAGTAATCGCGTAACAAACACAAAACATAATCGACTTGAGAACCTTTTCCTTTTTTAAAGTCGGTTTAAAAAGAGGCGCTTCATACGTTTCGCACACAGGCGCTGTCAGGGGTCGGCGCGGTCCTGATATTGGTAGGCAAAAAGGTTAAAATATATTAATACAGATTTGATATTATAGATAAGCCTTCATTTTTGTGGCGTTAGCGGTGTTTTTAATAACATGATTTTAATAATTGAATGTGAATTTAAAAACTTGTATCATCTCCAGACTTGCTGATAACAAATAAACAGACAAACTAACTTTCACATTTACAATATTAGTTAGGATTATGTTTGCAAGCCACACTATATTCCCGAGTTAGTATAGATATCCCTCAGCACTTTGTCAGCGCTAAGTGACCGCTTGTCGTCCCACTCACCCACTTATCTTACGTACCGAGATAGGTGCCTCCACAGACCACTAAAGCCTGCCCAACAGATTGCGAACATCTATCAACTAACAGTTCTTTGAAAACCTTTTTTACGAGACCTTTTTTCACCTTTTCGCGTTCTTAAGATAAGTTCCTTTTGAATTACATCACGGCGAAGTGGCTTTTTCCGTGATTTTGTTTTGCGAAGCATCGGATTTCCCTGTCGTATTAGTTTCTGATTTGCATATTTATTGGTTACTGTAGGTGTACCTTCTGACATATATAATATTTTTTCTTCTTATCTTAATTTTGCCGATGCAACAAATTCCAATGTCATCTGATATTAATTTATTATGCTTGAATCCTATTTTTATTATTAGGAATCTTTATGATATCTTCAATAGGTATAGGTATACGAGTACAAAGAATTTTGTATTCTACCTTTCTATCTTTTGAATCAGCTATAAAAATATTCAAACAATGTTGGTTGGTGGATTTTAATTCTAGGAAAGGATATGTTTTTCTCTATTTGCATTTGGTCAAACCATAAACAAATTCCACATTCGATGGCATTTCGATTAGGATATTAATGTTTTCGTAGTAATACCACCAGCGCTTCACCTCCAATTTTGAGTCTTGTGAGAATTTGTATTCTCTATTAGAACAATCAAAAAATCCAAACAACACTTAAAATAATACTTAATTTTGAGGTTCCAGTATTCATACACCCTGCCTGCCTAAGAAACTCATGTTATGAACATACGTCGTAATAACCCACTGACCATGCAACCGATACCATGCCTGTTACGTACCTCCGTCATGAAACACAAGTTCATCAGATTGAGTGACAAGGCTGGTCTGATTACTCCTGACCCCTCACCCCTGGGATTAAATGCGACCCATCAATCTACGCGGCACGACACGGGTTGACAATACAGTTTCATGTACCAAGGACAGATGTATCGTGACTTTGGAGTTTCGATATATAAACACAGCAATAGATGTGTTGGGGTAGACTCGTGGCTAAGTAACAGCCGCACGGATATTATCAAAGGTTAAGCTACGCTTACGCGATCGGTCCGTAGATGGGTGACCATCTATGTCATACAGAGACTTCTCCGTGTCTAGGAAATCACTTTCTTAGACTTTCTAGTCCAGAGGCCTTACCATAACGTGCAGGAATAGTTTCGTCGTGAAAAAGAGACGGTGCTATACAATGTCAGTAGCTGTTTCTCACTATCACACCTGAATAGTGATTGCAAAAACACGTGGTTGCACGGCCCCAGGTTTACTCACGATGTTTTCATTCACCATTAGTCAATGATGTCTAAAATTAATATTTAGAAATTACAGTGCTTTACAAAAATCTCTTTGGTAATTGCCAGGTTTCGAACCCGCACACTGATACACTAAATAGTGCCTTAACCACTAGACCACGACACGTATTATTCTTATGATTGTATTATTATTTTTTGGCTATTAAGCTCATCACTTGAACCAATCTCTTTTTGGAAGATAATCCATTCGCCTTCCCTATTAGTCTATGGGAGGTACGTTCACCAGTTTGATTCCTGGAACTAAATTGCGTGTGATGTTATATTGCTGTCGTGTCTGAGTACGAATTAATTGACAAAAAGTCGTATCATTTGCTCTTGAGTTTTCTGTTCACCATAATTGATTTGTATTTAAAACTTTTGATGGTCAAAATGTTGTTTGTTTGACTAATTGAAATACTACTCCTGATGGTGAGTTATTAATGGAAGAAGCCATAACAATATGTATTTAGAAGTAAATTATTTATATAAATACTAGCTGTTACCCGCCTGAGTAAACTACTCACACCCGGATAAAAAGTATCCTTTGTCCAGGAACTATTTGTGTACAAAATTATATCCAAATCCATGCAGCAGTTTTTACTTGAATAAGTAACAAACATACATCCTCACAAACTTTTGCATTTATAATATTAGCAGGATTTACTTTGAATTTCTCGAAAATATACATTAGTACAAGTACAAATGCATTTGAATAAAAATAAAACACTCAATAATTTAGCAAGAGTTTAATAAAAAAATGCAAAATAATAAAAATATCTCCAAATATTGAGCCTTAACGCTAGGATATCTGTAGGTTTACAACATCCAAAAATACAAAAATTACACGCACTCACACAATGAGGGTATCGTCTGTGATCGTATATTACATTACATGTCACCTTCATCGATAAAATTGATAAATTCATCCATATTACAAGTTTCAATTACTTTTTATCAATCAAATTTATCGATGAAGAGTTAGGGAAAAGATTCAAGACATTAACGCCGATTTCATAATAATTTCAACGAAAAAGGAAAACATTGGCACTGGATTTCCAATTTTGTAGCAATTTTACTTGTATTAAATACATAAACGTTTTGGACGAAACAATTCAAAAAGTGACGAGGAAGGTTTACGTTACAAAATTAATTTATTGTCATTTCACAACTTTGGTAATGGGATTAGAGAGCAAGTTTATACTGAGATTTTGTGCATGTTGAAATAAATTCATTTGACGATTTCTTTAAAAGTCGCTAAGTAAAATACCTATAGCTTGAGTTACAACATCATTCATATGACCGAGAAAATAAATAAGATAACTTTGATATCGAGCTATTGCCTCAAACTTTTTATCATAAATTAATACTCATTTATCTACGTTGATAACAAAGTTACCAAATACTATATAACAATGTTACTGAACTCATAGAAACTTGAATAATAAGAAACCGTCAAATGAACTTTACTTTTGATTTGGTTCTCTAAACAATATAGAATGAATATAGCCAACGGATCTGAAATAGTTAGGGTGTGGTCTGAGTGAAAGCGAGCAAGGAAAAAAGCTAAAAATAAGTATAATATAAAATCGATTTAAGAAAATAATTAAAATGGCAAAATAGGGAATGGAAAACTATCTTATATATAAAATACATACCAGTTGAAAATTTGATGTTTATGTATATAAAAGTGGAGTTACCAATTCTAAGAAGTTTAAATACCATGAAAAATTGTGTTTATATGTTGTAAGGTTGTAGCAATAACGATTAAATTCAAACTACTTTAGTTCCAATTCCGCACACGCGGTGTTGATTTGAGTTCTTATTTTAAATTGTCGCCGATGCATTAATTTCGCTTACGATACCATTTCGCAATAACTCTAGTTACACTATGCCCCATTTTTTTTTTCTTGAAACTAGCTCGTATGTTTACCCGCTCAGCTTATGCGCCCGCTGTCACTAAGACCACAATCTCCAGTTTTTTTACTCTTTCACCATAATTATCTTGCCATGTTTAATAACGTTTTTTTTTACCAAAGGTGCGTTCTTACAAACAAACGATATATGGGTGATTTATTTTATTATTTGATATGAATATAATGTGCAATAGTATGAAGCGTTTGCTTGCTGTCGGTGATATTCAAATATAAGTAAACTGGCTGGTATCCAGTACCTATATCTTTTGAAACTAGTACGAAACCTTCTAAATGTGGGTTTATGAGCAATCCGTGACACCTTCAGTCTCCTAAAGCTATAGGATGCTATTGTTTAGTCTCTTGGGTAACCTGCTAGATAGTTTTCTGTCGACTAATAAACTTTCCCTTATTTAAAGGGTTTCAAATAAATAATCATGATCGTAAAATGTATTTATATAAGAATCGCACCGACAACAAACCGCTTTTAATCTAAATTAAAAATATACATAGAAATCTTAATTATAAATTAATCATAAAGTAATACATTTTGAATATATTTTTTAAGAATCTTCCCATTTAAGGTATATATTTTTTTTGACTAGTGAATAAAATTACACCTATTCGTAAATATTTAAGTAAAATACGAAAGCCTGAGTATGACACTCCAGTTGTCTCGCTCATACTTGGTAGGTGCAAGCGAGAGAATGCTTCACACGTCATACTCGCTCTTGTAGGCCTATTGATGCGCTTTAACTTTTAATTTCATGACTTTAAAGTACAATTTTAAATGGGAATATTTAATACATAATTTTTAAATAAAATGAGATTCCATTTAATACTAGGTACAAAATCTAGCTATCTAGAATTGTCTGTCAGTTATCAGGAAAGACAGACATTTTGCAATAATATGAGAAAGGGTGAGACATCATGTAATAAAGCAACTTTTACAGAATTTCGTCTACAGTCTCGTTTTGACTTTAAATAAATACTTTTGACTGGTGACTTGAGTTCAGCTGTATCAGTTACTGTCTCACAAAAGTTATCAAAAAGAAAAAATATATATAAACTAATACAATTTCAACGTATTGACAAGAAAAAACATAGTCTTTGGCGTTTTGAGCAAAACGTGATGTGTTTATGGCATCAACTAGCGGTACTAAGTCGCGCTTTCATTAGTTACAGGTATCTTTTTATTCATATACAAAGACTAAGAAAGAGACACCTCGAAGGCGGGGCAAATATGTCGAGACGAGAAAATATTATAATTATATTTTTTTAATAGACTGTGCAAAATCAACAGGAGATAAATTAGAATAATTACAATTAAATCTATGGTCAATGGTAAGGTGTATTCTTGTTATTCAAAAACTAGTAATATTGAGTTTGTCAGATACTATAGGGCAAGTCAACATAAATAAATTATTATATTTAGTATTTGCAGCACTATTTTAGTCCAAAAAAAATGCTCGAATACTCACGTCACTAAAAGTCGTACTTAAAGTATTTCTGTCGCTAAAATACACGATAAAATGATAGAGATAGCATCAGACCGTCACTGGTATTTGAGTATCAGACATAGTCCTACTATTATTTAAACTTACCCCGGCTTCGAAGTGTTTTATACTAGCTCTATAATCATTGTAAATCTTATTTTGAACAACAAAACACTTTTTTTAAAGATATTTATAGAAAACATAATTATTAAAATAAGTGCAGTAAGAAGATACTAAAAATATACAAAAAGAACCCCTTCCTTTTTCCTAAATCGGTTAAAAATTACGTACAAAAAATAATTTAAAATGTAAAATTAAGCATTTACAATGACTACAAAGCAGTAAAATTTCTAGCAATATTAATGGTGACTATAGAATAATATCGGTTACATTATAAAATGTCAATTCCCTAATAAGTATGAATACCCTACACATCCTTACATACAAGTATTAGATACAAATCATACGTATATTCAATATTTCTTGTTATTTCATACATAAAGTAAATACGCAATATAAATAAATGCATTTTTATGGCAAAATGTAGGAATGTTGCGCTGACACCTATTTGTTTAATAAAAACTTTATGCGATAATCGATTTAAATCGATACTAAAAGTATCGATATGATTAGTGAACCGACAATAGTCGACTAATGTTTTTTTGGAATTTTGAGCATTGGATCATTTTTTTAATTAAACCTTGCACAGTCCTTATTTGAACAAACATGGGGTCAATAAGAAACGCGATATAGTGAGCATACTATGAGCGTGGTTGGTTAAGTTTTGGTCGAACATCAATGAGATCACGAGTTAGCGTTATACAGCAAATAATTAATTCAGCAGTGCGGCGATGAAAATGGGAGTGGCCGTGAGCATTGAATTTGATATTTTGTAAAATCTTCCGAATTTGGAAATAAGAGAAGTCTTAATTTGATGATGGTACACTGATGCCATAAAAACAAGTTTCTATAAGTCTGTAAGTTTTATGGTGTGACCATTTTTGTGACTTAAGTTGACATAGGTATTTTGAGATCAGAATATGACCTTAAGTGGCGCTGTCTCAGAAAGAATTCTACAACATTTAAGAGTAATTTTATTGTAGCATCTCATACAATATGAAAACTTGATTAAAATTAGGTCATTCACTGATAACAAGATATAATTTTGGGCTTGGATTGCACATTTTATTTAATCATTAAATTAAATAAACTTTTGATGAAATTCAATTACTCATTGCACAATTCGACAGCTCTTATTCCCAAACTCATTCGTATATTTCGACAATGGACTTAAACTATAATCAGTACATATTATTGGACTTATGTGCCGACATATTATTCTAGTACTCTACAATACCACGACTATTTGATATCTAAGATTAAAATGTAAAAATGGGATCGACGGGAAAAATTTCTATAAAATATTTAGAAATCCCAGTTACTGTTAGGTATAAAAAGTTAATTTTATTTTTGCGAGGGGGCTATACCTGTTTCAGTTTTGGCCGTACGTATAAAGAGAGCAAAGCAAATACATCTTTATTATAGTTGTATTCCAACTGATAATGATATTATTATTCGAATTATAGTTCAGAGAAAATTCTCATTGGTTTTAGGACAACTTCTAAATGGTTGAATATCGTGCATGAGAGACCAAAAAATCCGGCTAACATCATGTCACATCGTAATTTTCACGTAAACCAAAGAAAATCTTCGCAAATTTCCATTTGCATCTTTATCCGTACTGCCAAAACCCGACTACGGGCGGTCAGTCGTATAGATATAACGCGACCGAATACGGGAGCCTCTAAATAACACTACAAGCTAGGGTTGTTCAATTGCACTTGATTACCTCACTGATCCCATTCGGCTTCGTCCACGCCTTCCATGCTGTCTTGCTCCAATTTCAAATTCATCGCCACTTTGGCGCTTATGGATTTCATTATCTGTGTGAATTAGAAAATGGTGAATACAACAACAATTGCAAAAGTTCCGAATCCTCGATTGAAATTATGGAATACCTGCTTCAAATTTTATCGGTTGGAAATATAATCAAACATATATAAGTCCAATGATGTAGTTAAAATTAAAAATATAAAAGAGTATTAGGTATATCCCATACCCAAAGAAAAAGATTCATCTCAACGCTTGCGAACGCTGTTATTGAGATGACAACTCAAATGAATAATTTCGATGTCAATGCGTGACTGTGTTCATGTTTTTCTTATAAATTAACACTTGTATTCGTATTATATATCGTCATTCGCTTAATGCACCTATTAGGTCACACCTAAATAGGTTTATTAAGTGAATGGCTTTATTATGAACTAGCTGAACTGGGCATGTGTTGCAATGACACTTTTTTACCAATTTTAGTTTCATCATATTTGGGTCAATAGTTTAGCACATAGGGGAAAAATATACAAACATTTATTTTGATTTATATAGATAGAAGATAGATACCGACTATAATAGTCCACGATAAAGGACAAAAAGCTTTAAAATAATAATTTTAATATATTTGGCAGGTGTCGACACTACATAGTATCGTCACCATGTCGGCTCAGTGGTGTAGCAGTACTCACGCTGTCCTCCTTGGCGCGGGCGTCGTGCGGCGCGGGCGGGCCGGGCGGGCCGGGCGGCGCGTGCGGCACGTGCGAGCGGATGAGGTCGGGCTTGGGCGCCTGCGCCGGCTTGTCGCGGGCCCCCGGGGACCCCGCCGTGTGCGCCGACACTGGACCACCACAACGTATGTATAGCGAATTGTGTTCATTTATTCATTTCATTTGTTGTGATACTTTTACGAATGTCAAACTCGATATCAAGAATTATCATACTTTTAATATTTTTATGTTAATGAACTAAGAAATGCATAAGTTAATCAACCTAATTTTATGCTAAAATTTGCATAGCTCCGCTTTAATGAACAAGCAGCCTTAAAAAGCCCTTTTTTATTAATGACGTAATGGCTAAGAAATGCGAGTAATGCACTGCGTATTGTGGGTTCGATTCCCACACGAGACAATTAACATTATTACGGCTCTGGGAGTTTAAGGTAAGCTTGCATGTATAATATTGTAAACGCACCTAAACAATGCAAGATATTCCTGGTCCCCACATTATTTTTTAAAAAGAACTTTCAAACAGAAGCACATAGTTTAACGTGTCAGAAACTCCAATTATTCGCCTAATTTTGGCGTGTAGTTAATGACATACTAATAGGTAGCTGCTGAGGTATGGTACTCACGCGGCTCCATGCCGGGCGGCTGCAGGCTGGCCAGGCGCGGCGGCACGCAGGCCCCGGCCAGCCAGTTGCGCCCGCTCTGCCAGGCCGCCCACGTCACCAGCGTCGGCGGGAACAGGTCGTCTTGGAACAGCTCGCTCTGCAACCATAATACTCATTCAACACTATCTTCTTTACGTAAAACGGGTAAGTTATTGAAATACTTTTTAAATACAGATAAATGAATCGCCGAAATGTATGTATATACGCGCATAATTTCCGAACGACTACAAAATTGGATACACTTTTTTTGTGTTCATTATTGTCAGGACAAGGATTGTATAAAAGAATTTTAAAAAATTAACATAAATGAAATAGCTATACGAATTTCGCCGGGTAAGCTTAGTAATACATTTATTTATTTGCAAATGTTTATTTTTAGCGTGTGTGTCCCACTGCAAAAACCACCAGTCATAGAATAGAATATTCTTTGAAATCGAAATATATTTTCATCTACCTAGCCTTTTCCCAACTATGTTTTGGGGTCGGCTTCCAGTCTAAACCGGATGCAGCTGAGTACCAGTGTTTTACATGGAGCGACTGCCTATCTGACCTCCACAACCCAGTTACCGGGTAACACCGTACCCCTTGGTAAGACTGGTTGTCAGACTTTCTGGCTTCTGACTACCCATAACGACTGTCAAAGATGTACAAATGACAACCGGGACCAACAGCTTAACGTGCTTTCCGAGGCACGGAGGAGTCTCGCTATGACATAGATGGTCACCCATCCACGGACCAACCGCGCCAAGCGCAGCTTAACCTTTGATCGGTCGAACCGTGCGGCTGCTACTTAGCCACGAGCTCCTCTATATAAATCGAAATATATTTTAATTTTACTAAAGTACAGAACAACCTACGAGCGATTGTACTACGTATTCTTAATATTAAAACTAACGATTAACGTAGAGTAATAAAAATAAAATAACACAAAAATTGCCAACTTATAAAGATTTTAAAAGTTAGTTTTAAAAGGTATAAGTAAAATGTATTGCCCAGAACATGAAGGAAAAGCGGATAAAAAAAATCATGATGCCTTAATTTCACCATACCTTTATTCTCGGCACAGTGAAGGAAAGCGGCTCGACTGTTCCATTGGTGAGCCGCAGAGCTCGCGCAAATTCCACCTGCAACGTGTGCTTACGTAAGTAACTCCTTATTGTACAGTACAATTATACAAAACAGTAATAAACAATGTAATCCTTACTTTAAATATCGTATAATCGTTTTTTTGTTACGCTTTCACAGTAAAGCGACTGAACCGATTTAGATATGGAGATAGGGGGGACCCTGGAGACGATTAAAGGCTACTTTTTATCCGGGTGTGTTAAGTAGTTCCCTCGGGACGCGGGTGAAATCGGAAGTATCTGATAATTAAGTATGTATCCTATTTGTAAATCCAGGTTATAGATTATGTCCTGCCGGGGCTGCGGGATATTCGAAAGAGATACCGCGCCCCCGGAACATAAAGGGCTGAGGAAGGAACATGGATGGATTTTAGTAAGTAAGAGTCGCAAACTCCCTTACTCCCCACCCATGGCGGGATTTGGTGATTTCCCATCCGAAAAAAAAGTTAAAAACTATGTGTGTACTAAATTCTATCCAAATCCATTCGTTGTTTTTGCATGAAAGCGTTACAAACATCTTTACCCTTACAAACTATCGGGTTTATAATATTATTATAGTCTGTTTAAAACAAAGTCATATTTTGTTCTAATTCTGCCACAGAAATTAACAAAATGGCCTAAGGATGGCGCATTTATGTAAACTTTATGCTCTAAACATCACCATTCGCCATTTAATGCAGTTTTATTGATATGAGAGAGAAAATTAGAACAACATAGGTTATGATTTTGTTTTCATTTTTCTTAAAATCAATCGGTACAGACTATAGCATTTAAACCCACTTAAAACTAATTCATACCTTCTCAACAGCGACTAGATTCTTCTGCAAAAACGCGATGCCTTGATGCAACGTGGGCGAGCGGTGATGCGACAGCGCGCACAAGTGAGGAGCCTCGCTCGTCACTTCGTAACAGTAAATTGTTGAATCACCCTGTATGTTAAAAAAAAATTCAAAACTACGTCAGTACTGATATGACGGGGACACCTTGAAGTTAAGGCACTTGCATCAAGTAGAAGTGCGTAGATTGGAAACCTGGCAAGTATGTATATTTCTATAATATTAATGTATCTTGAACACCATTGACTTACGGTGAAGGAAAACATCGTGAGAAAATCTTGACTTACAAAATTCTGGAATCGCCAATCCGCCTTTAGCAAGCGCGGTGATCAATGACCATGCTTTCTCTATATGAGAACAGGCCTGTGCCCAGCAGTGGGACATAATAATATAATGTCAATAGTGACTGGATTTGAGGGTTTTTCACCTAAACTTGAATTACTTAGGTACTTTTTTCTACTCTTACATATTATTAAATTGTATTTTTTTTTTCAGGTTTGTTATGGAAGAGCGTTGACTCCTAATACACGCATTATTTGCTTAAAAGGAGGCTCCAATCACAAACTGATCGTAAGTAACCTATTCGACTGCGTCGTTGGTCTAGTGGTCGCATAACGCGACTGCTGTAAACAGGGTTCGATTCCCAGGTTGGGCCGAAATCGCACAAAGCAGAAAATTTCACAAAGCAGCCCGGAGTCAGGAAGTTGGTGGTGTAATACACCCGTGCCTGGGACACGCCCTGGCACGTTAAGCCGTCGTGCCCGGCTGTTATCTTGATAGCAGTTGTTGTTACAATTCCATGTCAGAGGCCGTCAGGCGGATTTAAGAAAACTCTGACACCAGGGCTTGTTAGGTTGGTGAAAACCTGCATCCCACACGATAAGGAGAAGCAACCTATTAAGAAATATACATATTTTTTTCGGAATTTATCTTGGTTTCCAGGTCACCGGGCTGGAGTATAGGGCGAGGTACCGACCCGTCCGGTGAGGAACAGCGTGCCGGAGTCGTGGTCGAGGTGTGTCTGCAGGATGGCGGGCGACACGTCCAGCCCCACCGTGCACACGGGCGCAGACAGCTCGGTTGCCTTGTACAGCAGGATCTGACGCTCCGATACTCTGATGAAGGAACACAACGTTCAATAAGGCTGTTCAATATAACCAACTAGCTGTTTGCCGCGGTTTTACTTGTGTCCCGAGGGAACTACTTAATACACCCGGTTAAAAAGTAGCCTATAACCACAGTATTACGATATCTCCCTACAATAGCGCAACGAATGTACTTACGCGGAGCAACGGCGGGGGAACCGCGGGGAGGAGGGCGATGTCAACCGCGTCCCGCAAACACGCTTACTTTGCGGGATGGAGCGCGAGGGTCAGACGCGGTCTTGTTTTGTTGAAAATAGTTTCGTTTCGTTGTTATTTTATTTCCCATTTTGTAACAACCTTAGCGTATCTACTTACGCCGGCGGCGGCATCGCGCCTCATCAAAGGCGTTGCGCTACTGTAGGGAGATATCGTAATACTGTGCCTATAACCATCTCCAGGACCCCCTCTATATAAGTACTAAATTTAAACGAAATCGGTTCAGCTGTTTTACCGTGAAAGCGTAACAAACATACTTACTCTTCTCTTGACCTTTCTTCTCCGTAGGATTCTACGCTGTTGCGACGAGGTAAATATTTCTCAAATTTAAAAGTGCCTTAAAATGATCTAATTGCTAAGAAAAAAACAATCATAATCATGTAGCGGTAACTACTTGCTTAACTGATTGACCCTGGCTTGTTTAGGGCTAGGCAGATTATAACAAGTGTTAGGCTGGCGGCCGCAACTCAATATAGTTGGGAAACGGCTAGGCAGATGCTGCTAATAATTAGAAAAAAAGTAGTTACTTGTCAAAGCCGGTGACGACGAGATGCGTGCCGTTGAGAGCCCATACAATGCGAGCTCCGCGGCTGCCGGCCGGGCCCGGCCCGGACAGGATCGGCTCCGTCGAAGAACGTGGCTTGTACACCTACAACAATTAATTAAAAATACATTTAACTTAGTAAGTTTCAACTTGACTCACTAAAGTAGACGCGTGATGAATTCTGGCGTCATAAAAAATGCGACTCCTAGTTACATTTTTCGGAAACATCGCTGCGGGAGTCCGAATCGCACATGGCCGGCTTTTTTTAAACACAAATACTTTTTTTCTTTCAAAATTGCCTGTGTATGTTATTAACACAAATACAATTTTCGCTATAAATCACTTGTGTATAAAGTCCACCTTAAAAAGAAAGACGATAACTTTAATAAATCTATTTACAAATAAATAAAAGACTCACCCTAATAAGTCCATCTTTGCAGACAGTAGCGAGGTATTCTCCACAAGGCGACCAGTCCAGAGCAAATATCTGGTCAGTATGGCCAGTCAGAACTATGGAAGCCACTGGAACCTCTGGACTAAGGTCCCAAATCTTGACGCTCAAGTCGTGGGCAGCCGTGGTGAGCAAGTCGGAAGCCGTCGGGTGGAACCGGATGATGTAGATCTTGTCCGGGTGAGCTGAGAATGTACGGGCTGGCTCGTTTGTTGATTCTTGGAGACCTGTGGGGGAAGTTTTTTATTAAAGACGGTGTTATTGTTTTATTCGCCATCTAGCTAACCCGCGCCCTTTTTTTTCGAATGGGAAAACATCAATTCCGCCTTGGGTGGGGAGGGAGTGTCAGACTTTTAATGACTAAAACCTATCCATGTTCCTTCTTCAGCCCCACGGTAACCCTTTCGAACAATACCGCAGCCACACAATCTATCTCAGGAGGTAAAAAAAATCACCTTAACCAGTAAATAAGTGGTACAACTGACCTTCATCGGGTATGATCCACTCGCGCACCTGTCCGTCGTCGCAGGCGACGAGCAGGCGGGTGGCGCAGAAGGGGTCCCAGGCCCAGTCCTGCAGCGGCGCGGGGTGCAGCAGCGCCGGCACGCGCGTGCTGGCGGGGTGCGCGGGGGCCGCGCGGCCCCGGGGGGTCGCGCCCACCGGCAGCTCCACCACGCCCACGCGGCCCCCGCCCCCGCTCAGCGGGACGGCGCAGCGGACGCCGTTCGCTGTACCGAATACGACGATCATCAGCTTATTTTTTTTTAGAAAGATCCAATTTTAGATATACATCGACCTCTCCTAACGTGTGCCACATGCGAAATATAATATTTCACTGTTGTTTTTTCAGATAATTACCTTCTTCCTACATTGCCCGTGTTTTTTATAGGAAAAACAAAGTCTATAGTGCTGAAAAAGAACTTCTGGAGGCAGTGCCGGTTTTACCCCCATCAGCGCTCTGGGCGAGATTTTTGCGGCGCCCCCTAACTGCAATTTAAACCCATACGGAAAAAAAACTGGCCAAGTGCGAGTCAGACTAGCGCACCGAGGCACAGTGGGCTGGGATTACAAAGTTGGGTCTTAAGAGATCAAATGTATTTTTTTGGTATCTAGGCATAAATTTAAAACGTTTTTATTCTTTGACTTTTTTCAATTTAACGAGTACTTTCGGAGATATAGCCATATCAAATTTGTATGAAGAGTCATGTTATTTTAGTTAAGCAATTTATTCCAATTAAATTGAAATTGAAAATAATGTATACTAAACGGCCTGAAAACCTCAATACCTACTTAGTTCTTTAAAAAAAAACAATGTTCGACATTTTCCACCACCATAGGTAGGTATGACGTAATTTGTTTTGAGACTTATTTCCGGGAATCAAGGGATAAGAGTGCGCGAGCGCAACAACAAGTTATGACGTGTCGTAACGTGATTGGTGCAACGATAGGGTACCTACGGAATGTTCGGTTGCATTCGCACGTACTTTTAAAACATCAATTTTATGTGATACTTCTCAGAGATGCGACATTTGTAAAGCCACTCCAACAGAGATGAATAATTTGCCCTTAATTGCATCAAAACCAACTGATCCAGATCTCTGTAAATACGGATTGTCATCATTGCATACCTGGATACGAATGATGGAATGCATTCTGCATATAGCCTACAGATTAACGATACAGACATGGACAGTAAAGGGAGACAACAAGTGCATCATGGAAAGAAGAAAGGAAGACATACAAGACGCTTTTAAAAATAGAATGAGACTTCTGATTGATGTTGTTAAACATGGGCACGGCTCCACGAATGACGGAAATACTGCTAGAAGATTTTTTGCAAATCCAAACATGACTGCTGAGATAACTGGTGTTAGTGAAGAATTAATAAGGCGATTTGCAATCATTTTAGAGGCAACTTCATCAGGTTACCACATTGACACAGCGAAATCTCACGAATATGCTCAAGTGACCATGCAACTGTATTTGGAATTATATAGCTGGTATTATATGCTTCAAGTGTTCATAAAGTCCTTATGCATGGTGCAGCTATTATTGAAAGTTTAGGTCTAATACCAATTGGACAGCTATCTGAAGAAGCTGCTGAAGCTAGAAATAAAGACTTTCGTAGGTACCGCCAACACCATTCCAGGAAATGCAGTAGAAAAACTACAAATGAAGACATTTTAAATAATTTATTGACCAGCTCTGATCCACTCATCTCAGCGAAACGTCACAAACTTCGCAGAAAACATAAAACTTTGTCAGTAGAAGCACAAAGTTTATTAGTAATTGAACAAGCGGAAACATTTGATGATGACGAATACGAACATTTTGCATTCGTTAATGTGGATACCCTTGACAGTGATTAAATTAAAACAGTGCAGTGACCAGTGGTGATTATGATTTTTACTTATTTATTTTATTAGTCCTTAGTGGATTAGGCCTAAGGGGAGACTACTACATACAAAAAAAAACGGTGGTGTGGAATAGAGAACAAAATTTGAAATTTTGCGATTTGGTCGCAAATCGCAGAAAATCGCAACCCGAGAATAGGCGCTAAAATAGGACAAATATACATACTATGCATACGTAGAGTCAATTCTTTGAGAAAATTTGAGAATTTCGAGATTTTCACATTTTTTTCTTTTGCTTCATACAAAAATTACTTTGGATATTTATAACTCCGAAAATACTAAGTTATCTGAACAACCCTCATAGAAATAATTACTTATAATCGATAGATAAATCCAACACAATATTTAAAATTTCAGAAAAATAAACTTTTTTTTTTTAAATGCTAAGTCCTTTACCGGCCCGTTTCAGCCCACTGTGCGAGGGTTCCAACATTTGGAAAGAATCGGCGTCGGCGTGATCAATACTGGAAAATTTTTTAACCAGTGCGCATTTTTTTTGGTGGTTCGGTATCGGTAATTGAACACATTTCTATGTTTAGTAAGTAAAAGTAAGTAAGTAAGTAAAACGTAAGTAAAACATGGGCATAATCTTTTCGTAATAGCACTACACTGCCTAAGCATGCAAGAGCGAGCTCACAAGTACAATACGACTCAGCTGATATCTACACACAAGCCGACCGGCGAGTTTTAAACAAATTAAGTTCTTAAATGAATATTTTGCGCAAACGATAACTTTTTTAAGTACTAATAAACTGAAAAATACGTGTTTGTTAAAAAGTGTTGAAGTTTATTTTGACAGTTACGTTTGCGCACTGGTTAAAAAAATCTTGTATACATATCCATACCAAATTTCAGCTTTCTTGTACTAACAACTTGAACGCTTAGCTATACCGTGGACAGACAGATAGACAGAAGTTCATGGCGAAACTATAAGCGGGGTGTCCATTATAAATACCAAAAATAGTTCCCTGACTTTTCCCTGACTTTTCCCTGACCATTCTACCACATTTCCCTGATCCAATATTGTCGTCTTATGGAAAATATTATATTATTTTGTTTTTAACCAGAGTGTATACTTTGGACTATTTATGTTAAAAATTTAGACCATGTGCATAGGTAGGAAAAGATATATTATCTGTTTTTGGAGTTATAAACCATAAACAGTAAGCTAAGAGATCATCAGAGCAATATGAGTAAGAGCGCGAGCGCGAATTTTTTTTTAGGAATATGAGCATCAATATTCTTAGGAATCATATTTGTATTTCATGACTCTTACATTTCCCTGAAAATCCGTGACCACCTATTGCTTCCCTGATTTTCCAGATAGTGGACACCCCGATTTTTTAAAGTTTTTCTAGTCGCCTACGGAACCCTAAAAAGTATAAATAATAAGGGAGAAAAAATCAGAGGAATAAGAGTTAGAGCGCGAGCGAAGCGAGCGCGAAATTTTTTAAGTAATAGGTATGAGCAACATAATAATCCTTACTAATATTATAAATGCGAAAGTAACTATGTCTGCCTGTTTGTCGCGTTTTCACGCCAAAACTACTGAACCGGTTTAAATGAAATTTGGTACACAGATAGTCTAGAGCCTGAGAAAGGGCATAGGCTACTTTTTACCCGGGTGCGCGAAGGAGTTCACTCGGGATGTGGGTAAAACAGCTAGTAACAATATTATAATAATTGAATGCTTCGTTTTTGGGGGGCGCCGTGACAATGGCGCCCCGAGTGCCCTTATGGTAAAGACGATACTGGAGGGGCACCAACACGCCCATTCTCATTTGCCGGAAAATTGACGACAGTTTTTTTTCTTGTCAACTTTTGCATGACATGACATTAGATGTCAATAACGCAGAAAAACCCAAAATTGATAGACATTTGATGAAAAATTCAAGAAAACTTTTGCTAAGCAAACTATATGTATGAGGGTAAGTAGGCCTCAAAGAGTGAGAGGATATAAAAAGGGCGCCTGCGGCGCCCCTTCAGATCCGGCGCCCTGGGCGGTCGCCCCACCTCGCCCTACCCTAACGCCGCTACTGTCTGGAGGTAACCCATTACCATTACATCACCCAAACATAGATCCTTCATAATCTCACGAAAACATAATCAACATTGAAAAACAAATGATATATCACCAAATTGCTGCTAGAAAAGCATAACACATAAAATATGACGTCATCATTTAAAAACACTTCCCGTTAACACCAGAAATCCACGGAGAAAACTGACTGACGAATACTATAATATCGCAAAAGTAAGTAAGACAGCCCTTAGTATAAAAAAAACTTAATAACTTGATGCCTCAGAAACATCAAATTATTCATCTAAACCTAATGTCGAAGAATCGAACTCAGCAGCTGTCCTACCACAGCAATTATAACAACTACACCAACGCACCGATCTACAGACTACTTAATCACACACATAAACAAACGTGATCTCACCGTAGAAGCCGTTACACTCGCCGGATATCTGCCTGCTAATATTCTTGATGTTCTCCACCTGGGTCGACTTGTGTCCCGGAGTACCCTTCAGGTGACGGAACTTTGACACCTTGCCTGTTCAACAAAACATATCGCCATTTCTAACTTTGTACATAAGTGTCAGTTACTTCAGTAACTTATTCGTTATTAGTCAGAATGTCAAAATAATAAAAAAATTAACTGATAGACTTCAATGTCAAAAGGTACACACATAGGACGCACACAAAACATTTATTAAACAAAAACATGCACATTAACTAACTTATCGTGCCGCAGAGTCTCTTGCTTATCTGTGGTCACAAGTAAAGAGTTCTGACAGTCAAAAAATAACAAGTACTCCTACTTTGTTATCCACTCACACGTCCCGACCTAAATACCTATTATACCTCTAGAGTACAAATACTACGAAAAATTGCTGGAAGACTACAGATTAAATCTATGTATTTTTTAAGATCTGAAAATTAATTTAATGTATTAAAAGTAGGTGTAAATATTGAATTTGGAATAAATATTGAAATGGATATAAAAATATCCTTGGATTACAACACCTTTTTTTTGGATATCAAAATATCCCTGGACGTGTGAGTGGTTATTATGGGAAAATTGATCATAAACGATGCTTAATTCTTTATTACTGTTCTCTTACCGAAAACAGTAGATGTCCTCTTAGTAGTGACGTTCGGTACTGAAGCTCTCTTGTCTTCACGGTCCGGGCTTTTGCGAGACTTAAGTGAATCTCGCCGTCTGAAACAACAACAAAAAATACACATACATTGAGACAACTTTCGTATTTACAATATTATTATAGACTGTACCAAATGATTTTACGAAAAATTTAAACAAAGTCGTAACCTATTTTGTTCTAATTCTGCCACAGAAATTAACCAAATGGCGTAAGGATGGCACATTTCTGTCAATTTAATGCTCGAAACATTATCATTCATCATTTACTAATTAATTTTATTTTTCTATGTGGGAAAATTAGAACAAAGTAGGTTATGTTTTATTTATATTTTTCGTAAAATCAATTGATATAAACTATACAGTATATTAGGTGTATCGTGCGGCATACCTGAGCGGCGCGGGCGAGGGCGGCGTGTCGGACTCGACGGCCACGCTGACGGAGCGCGACTCGTACGCGCGCCGCCGGTCTGCTATCGACTGGGCGCCGCTGCTTATAGATTAGTTATAATTAATATATATGTTATAATAACATTCTCCAGACCGATTTCGCAGGAGATATTATAACTCACAAACGCTTTCACAGACACAAGTGCACTCTCTATTCTCTCACTCTCATAGTCCTCAGGGTCGGCAATCAGACACGACCGGAGAGGAATCAGGCGAGGAGTCAGGACCGACAGCGCAACGTGCTCTCCGAGGCACAGAAGGTTTCGCTTCAAAGTTTTCGCTTCATTTATTAATATGCAGAACTAAGGATTCATATTGGAATTAAATAACTATGAAGCTTAACGATAACGCCTTCTGCCATTATAATTGATTTATCAATTAGAAGGCGTTATCACGTTTATCCTGTAATGTTCCTGTTTTTATACAATAATCAAATACAATATTAATTGAACATGCACAAATACCACATCTAGCTCCATTAATTAGTTCCGTCTGAGAATTGAACTAGGCCAATGATCTTGTTAGGTTCACAAAAAAGTAATGGTAATCTAGGAAAAGAACGGATAGTGGACTTACTCGGTATTTTCAAACATTTTCCGGCGCTCCGCAGTGCTGGGCGTCTTAGGCCGGTAGCCGGAGTCGGACGAGTTCACTTCCTCTTCTAGACTCGTGTCGGACTTCCCATTCGTGTACTCTTCTATTCGAACGGGAGCAATTAAATTACAAAAAGAACCAAATAAATAATTATTTACGCGTTTCAAATATACCTGATTTTTAAATAATTAATTTTACGAGCTTGCTTGAAAACACGTGTATAATTATATGCTTACGCGATACGTACATTTTAGAATATAAATATTCTTAACTTAGTGGCGATATGAGAGTCAAGGGCGATATAACATACCTTTATTAGGTGCGATTTCAACGTCGCTAGTCGGCGATAAAGACTTATCTTTCTCTTCGCTGCCGTCTTTGGCAGGAGGTGTTGAAGTGGCAGTCGGGGTGGTCGCCTGACCAGACACGGGCGACGATGCTGTAAAAAATATTACATTCTTAATAATATTATAAATGTGAAAGTAACTCTGTCTGTCAGTCTGTTGCTTTTTTGGTAAAACTGTTAAGCCGATTCGGATGAATTTTGCTCTGGAGATATCCCAGTTATCTCCGACCTGTCCGACCGATACCCTAGAGACGGTCATAGGCTTCGTTTAAACTGAGTGCGTTAAGTAGTTCTTTCGAGTCAAGGGTGAAAACGCGGGAACAGCTTGTATTCCCACAAATAACTGACCTGAATCAGACTTAGGGAGTCCTGGCACAGCTGGCACTGAGAAGACTTTGTCGAATGAGAAGTCTTCATTGCCTGTAGCCGCTGAGAACGGCTTCGGACCCAGGCGAGGCTGTTGAATAAAACATTCATTATACTTTAGTTATAACTGATAACAGAAACATATCTCTATAAAGAACATAAAAGAACTCAATAGAAAAAATAAAAAAACACAACAAAAAATTACACATTTTCAAGCAATTTAATACCTATAATCAAAAACTCAGAAAACTTCACAAAAAACAATTCTTTAAACTTTGAACGCCACCCAATGTATTTCTTCTTTCTTTTTGTTATTGGTCACCGAATTACGGCGTAGCGTCCAAAGAGTTAAATAAAATAATGGGAATAAACATTAAAGAAAATAAAAATACGCAAACTAAAATAAAGTAAAGAATTAAAATGTTTCATAGAAAATAACTGAACTTAAAGAATATATATTTTTAGTATTAATTTATTTAAACTTTATGTATCATTACTGCACATACAGTTTAAATAAATATTCGTTGAGCTCACACTCTAATGAAATACTCAGCTTTCCGTACTTATAATAATTCTGTGTCATCTCTCTGTAATATCTGTCATTGTCAACATGATACGGAAGCCATTTAAACGTTAAGTGACGGTTAACTATTTGGTAATAATCCTAATAAACTAATGGGACGTCGAAATTGCTTTCTTAAAATGTATACAACTGTGATCACTAATCCGCCATCTCTGCGATAAAGCGCCTATTTCACCACTTCAATGATCCCATACTATTAAACAGATGTACTCATATAAATAAATTAAATTATTAAATTTATTCTACCCCGACAGGCTACACGTAGATGGTGGAATAAGCCTTTATAATTAAAGATTTTGTGAAACATGTTTTGAGACTTTTTGTGACGATTTTTTACGATTTAATATTTGAGAAATTACTGACAGACCACCTTGCCACCTTGTCGCGTTTTAAGCCAAACAAAATTTTCGATTGCCGGAAACATGTTAGTAACACCTCAAGCCATTTCACTAGCCTACAATCAGTCAACCTATTCGGGAGATAAAAATATAAAGTAAGATAAAGAAATTCTCACACTCACGCAACTACATCGATCTACAGTTCAAACCACAAACCTCATGTACCTTATAACCAGACCCAGGCACTGTTGTGGTCCTGGGTTTAGGTTTAGGGGCTTCTGAATGCTCATCCATGGACCCTGGCTCCGAGATCGAAGACCTAGGCATAGGTTTCGGCACTTGCACAGGTACCCCATTGATCAAACTGTTGCTTCTTGACAGAGAAGATTCTGTTGACTCAGTGCTGTCAGTTTTCTCAATGGTCTTTTCGGTCTTTTCAGTCTTTTCCTCGGTCTTTTCGTTGTTTGTCTTCTGCGGAATAACGTCTGGTTCATTCTTCTCTGGTTCAGAATCAATCTTCTTCTCATGACAGTTGTCGTGACCGTTATCGGTGATCTTTTTATGAAAGCCGTTTGTTTCTTTCTGATAGTCTACTTTGTTCGGTTTCTGTCTTTCCATGCCTTTGATAAGGTCTTTTACGTTTACAAAGTCGATTCGGTCTTCGTCTTTCGGTTCTGGTTGCGCCTGTGGCTTTGATACCGGTTTCACGGGTTCTTCGATCTGAACAGGCGTAGGCTTTTTCGCGTCTGTCTTTTTCGGCGTAGGCATAGCTAATATGGCCTTAGCCATCTCTTCTAAATTGCCTCGATGAATCTAAAAGGAGAATTTCTATTCAATTAACTTTTAAATAGCAGAAGATAAAGAAATGAAATAAAAATTACTTTACTTACGTTACCCAATAACACCCGCAATGTTAAAAAAATACAAGCACCACAAAAAATAACTAAATAAAATAAAAATAACACCAATTTTCACTGAATAAAAAGCGACTAAACTCACCTTGTTCTACGAATTAAAAAAAACTTTTTCAGCCACTCATTCACAACACTATAATTACAAAAATATTAAAAAAATACAAAAACCATGGGTTAATATTCCATGTAAACCATAAAAAACGCAACAAAGAATAGCTGATACTAAAATAAATACAAAAACTTGATAAAAAATAAAACATGCAGAAATAATAATAAATCTACAACACTAAATATTGTTATTTTCTTAAATAAATTCTAATGCAGCAGGCTTGCTTACGACATCTTCGAGTTTAAATCAAATCGATATCGATTTTAAGTCTATTCGATTTTAATTCGGATGTCAGCAGTAAACCTGCTGGGCGGGGATCGTATTATGACACTGTCGGATCACTAATCCAGATTTTGGGGATACATAACGAATAGTGCGCGCTTGTTTCGCACTTCAATCTAGATGACTATAAGTCATAATACAGGTCCTGATTTATATTTTCCTTAGTAACTTTAGACTCTAGTCTTTAGATTATAATCTTTAGATTATTCTTATTTACTTCAACTGGTTTTAGATGCCTACCTATAGTACACACCTTCTGCCTTGTAAAATTATTTTGTATATTTAAAAATAAACACCTAAACAGCCGGCTGCACCAAGCTTTTTATCGTTTACTAGCTTCCCGCCAGCGGCTTCGCCCGCGATATTTTAGCATAACCGCATCAAAATCCGTTGCGTAGTGTTAAAGATTTAAGCATACATAGGGATATAGGGACAGAGAAAGCGACTTTGTTTTATACTATGTAGTGATACTTTTATGAACATCACAAAACAATAAAACAAATCAATAATGCAGTTAACATTTATCATAAATATTTAGACGAAAAACATAAAATAATAGCAAAATTATTCAATTTTATCTTCCATTTCGACAGATCCTGAATGACAGTTCTTCCGTTTCACGTATAAGTAACCGCATATTTTTTGGTGCAACCGGCTGCAAGTCTTTATAAAAAAAGAAATGTTGCCGTCGCGGGTAGATGTGAAACATCGAAAGACACGCATTAAACACACTCACACCGAGAAGCTACGAAGAATATAGCATACACATTACACACACAAAGGCGTAGAGCGGAAGGGGGGAACATGATGGCACACGCGAACGTCATGCCGCTTGCCATCGCGTCAATAGATGCTTCACATCAAAAATATAATTCCCTCATGCAACTATTATAGTCTAATTTTCATACAAAAAGCAATCCTAGATCAACCTTATTAAATAAATGTTGAAAATATCAACCCTTACACTTAAAAAGCTCACAAAAAACATCTACATTACGACTTCGAGTGGGAAACGTGTGGGCCTAGCACGAATCACTTTCGAAAAAGTATTCGTATCGAAAGCGATATTTGAATGGAATATACTCGCTTCTTACGTACTATTTTTGGATACTGCAAATTGTTATTTATGCATTTTTAACATATATATATGTTCCTATGGTGTGGTTGTATTTATTATTTATATTAACGATTACATCAGTGCACTCGTGCTAGGTCCTCTTGGCAAACTTTACTTTGAACTTACTAAAATTATAAAGCACAAATAAATTCTGAGAGCTTAACTGATTTTTACGTAGCAATAAAACTTATCTCGTATTATAACTAAAAAATATAAAATATCCAGCTCCAAAAATACTAACACTTGTGGTATTTTTATGATAAAAAAAGTTCTATGGTCGTACCTGAGTGCCGTTATTGGCATCCGGGTGCAGCGAAATATTTGGCACGGGATGGTCCTGGTTGTCCAGCCACATGGGAGCGCTGAGGTACGTCACCGACCCGGATGTGTCCGGGTACAAATCGGCGTGGTAGTCGCGGTAACTCTGCCGAAAAGAACATCGAATTTACATCACTTTGTTACAATTTAGTTGATGGAAAGATACAGGAAGTTCATTTCGCAAAGAATAAGATATAGGAATCACTAAGAAGAAAAATAGGCTGCATCAACTGGTCTCGGCTAGAAGGACCTCGAAGTTGCCGCTCAAGATCGCAAAAAATGGAAATCTCTTCTTAGAGCCCTTTTTTTAATTTTTTTCGGATCGGAAATCATCAAATAATCCGAAAATTTTTTTTTCGAAAAAACCCATCCGGCGCTCGGTGGGGCGGGTGGGAGTATCAGACTCTTACTGACTAAAACCCATCCATGTTCCTTCCTCAGCCCTTTGTATTCCGGGAGCCCGGTATCTCTTTCGAACGTCCCGCAGCCCCGGCGCTTCTTAGAGCCCTATGTCCGTGATTAGGGACCACAAGATCGCATCATCATCAAGGTCGCAAGGTGCGTTTGCAAATAATAGATGACATACCTTCCTCGGCACTTGGTACATGATGGGCACAACGGAGGAGCCAGCAAGCTGTAGGACCCTGTTCACCTCTCCCTCCATCACGCGGAGGGCTCGCTTCGGTACTAGGCAGGCACCCTTCGTTTGTTCACCTAGAGTAAGAACAGACAATTTTCAACCTTATTAGTTACGACATAAGATTGAAAAATTGTTAGTTGCGAAGTCTGTTAAACATACTTTTTGATCATAAACTGTTAACAGATAAAGGGTTGAGTAGATTTGTTTTTAAGAAGGGATCAGAATAGGTTTCAAGGAAGTAATATAGTGTAATAATTATAAGAGTAGAAAAGTATATAAAAACAAGAATAATAATATCAAACATGACATTTAGATACCGCGATTTAAATATCACGTCTTTTTTATTGGACTTTGTTTATAAAATTTATATTAATTAATGTTCCAAAGCAAGACCCTATGAAATAATTTAAATAATCACAAGATACAATAATCAAACTAAATAAAAATAAATTTCAAATCCAGGCACACAAAGCTTCAAGATTATTACTCCAGAATTTAAAAGAAAGTATATTACTTTTAAATTTACAAAAAATATAAACAAAATCATAACCTAACTTGTTCTAATTTTCCCACATAGATAAATAAAATGGCATTAAATGATGAATAATGATGTTAAGAGCATGAAATTGAGATAAATGCGCCATCTTTACGCCATTTTATTATTTTCTGTGGTAGAATTAGAATAAAATAGGTTAAGACTTTGTTTACATTTTTCTTAAAATCAATTGTTCCAGAATATAATAACAACATACTCACCAGAATGTCTGAGGCCTTCAATAAGGTAAGGTTCCCTGTCCGTAAGCTCCATATACAGTATGGTCGTATCGCCCTTCCCGGCCAGGAACAGCATGTTGGTGTCAGGATCGAACAGGGGCATCAGGATGCCGGTGGAACAGTCCAGCTCCAGCGTCTTCTGCGTTTGCGACAAGTTGCGCACGTCACGGATCATTATTTGACGGAGACGGGCTGAGTCGAAACCTGATGAAGATATTTTTGTTTTTAAAAATAATAAAATATCAATATATCATATTTTCTGTAATATGTGTACTTAACAGTATTATTTAATGCATTCCATATATATGGAGATCAATATGGACCCTGTAGGGCACAGCAATATGAGAGCACGGCTAGCTATGTTGTAACTATATAATTATGTAACATATCTATTACGTTAGGTTACAGATAGACGATTATATACACAGACTGTATCTAGATGACGTCAGACGTCAATCAAAAGCTAGAAAAATGCATAATTGTGCCGCATTGAGATGCGAACGACCAATAAAATATTTTGCGGGATAAACAAAAACCACTAAACCGCTCTTGTGGCGTCACGGGGAGTATAAATAAAGTTGGTTTTCATACAAATGGCGGAACTTGCGTATAATCTATATAGATGCTACCACCTCGAGCCTAACTATTAGTGTGTTCGAAAGACTTACCGCGCCACCGGAACGTAAAGGGCTGAGGAAGGAACATGGATGGGTATGAATGGGTATATATATGAGTATGACACTCCCTTCCGCCTCACCCACAGCAGATGATGATATTCTATTTCCAATAAGAAAAAAAAAATCTAATTATTAGTAAAAGTTTCTTACCAGTAGTCAAAATCCTATCCTGGTCTCCGAGCCAGACAATCCTGCTGTCCTTGATGTTCTGGTGGCTGTTGGCGACGTCTGCCACAGCGGTGGAGGCCCTCGGGTCGATGATGCGCACCTTCTTGTCCTTGCACGAGGTCGCCAGCAGCTTGCCGTCCTTCTTCCAGGACGTGGACTGTATCACCTCGGAGTGGTCTCTGTTCACTGGTGGAAGATGTATAGAATAGAAAAATATTAATTTGATTATGGACAAAACATAAACCAAAAACAATAAATATCTATACAAAAACAAATACATGGATTAAATTTATGATGTTAATTAAACATGTTAGCCAATTAATAGTGTAACGCTCGGCTTCACCCAACTCCCGAAGTGCGTGTGAAATTTCATTCAAATCTGTTCAGCCATTTATTCTCTCGTCACTTATAATGTGTACTTAAAATTCACGAGTTGTTTTTGCACATAACAACTAGAACTTCAATATCAAAGTGGCTATAATCTGTACCAATTGATTTAACGAAAAATATAAACAAAACCATAACCTATTTTGATCTAATTGCACAAAAAGATAAATAAAATGGCATCAAAGGATGATGTTTAGAGCATGAAAATGCCTTCCGCCATTTGTTAATTTCTGTCGCATAATTAGAACACACAACAGAATTAGAAACACAACGGACACATTTTACGTAAAATCAATTAGTACAGGCTCACGGCCGTAGCTAGGGGGGGGATCATTCATTGTGGGGCAATGCCCTGCCTTAAAAATACCAAAAACTAAGATTGCGATAAAAAAAATGTAACCAATGCTGCCCTACCTCAAATTCGACTCTAACTACAGCCCTGTACAGACTATATCTTATTACCACAACCAACAGCTGAATGAACTATTATCAGTGTTTACACAACACACTTACCAAAAGCTTCCTTCTGCTTGGTGAGGTCCCACAGGGCGAGCTCGTGGCCCGAAGCGACATGTATCAAGCCGTCAGCCACAGGATGGAAGCCAACATTCTCGACGCGGCGCTGTTTCTGCGACAGCGTGCATTCGGGAGTTGATAGCGACTCCTTCAAACCTTCCGGCGGGATGTGCCATATTTTCACCTAGAAATAATTTATTGGATTTTTATTTCAGAACTAGCTGTTAGCCGTCCCTAGGGACTACTTCAGGAACCCGGATAAAAAGGCTAAAACCTTCTCCAGGGTCCCTTCTATCTTCGTACCAAAATTTCATACAAATCGGTCCAGCCGTTCACGCGTCATGCCGTGACCAAGGGAAAAAGGGATTCATTGTTATATATAGATATAGATATAGAAGATATATATATAATATAGATATATAGATATCTATGTACAGTTGAAAGGCCTGTATAGAGAATATTCCATACTAATATTTTAAATGTGAAAGTGTATCTGTCTGTTAACTCTTCAGCTTGAACCGCTGAACTGATTTTGATGAAATTTGGAATGGAGATAGATTGATACCCAGGTAAGAATATAGGATTTATTTATTTATTTATCCGGGTGTATTAATACTGCCGTCATAATAGGAAAGGCTGTAACTACCTTTTTTTCGATTTTGACTTAAGTACATATTAAAAGATTCTGATTACGAATAAGTATTTAACTCAACATCGAAAAAACATATTATAGTATGTAGCAATTGGTTTTACGAAAAATGTAAACAAGGTCGTTACCTATTTTGTTCTAATTCTGCCATAGAAATTAACAAAATGGCGTAAAGAATGCACATTTAAGTCAAGTTTATGCTCTTAACATCATCACTCATAATTTAATGCCATTTTATTTATCTATGTGGGAAAATTAGAACAAAATATGTTATGATATTGTTTTCATTTTTCGTAAAATTGGTACAGACCTACACTATAAAGACTATAGTTACGGCCTTTCTTATGACGGCAGTATAGATCTCTTAGAGGCATGTGAAACTACAGGAAAAAGCTAGTCAAAATATAATATGACCAAGGGGCTTCACGCACCCGGATAAAAAGAAGCCTATTAACGTTTCCACAGTCCCATCTATCTCAAACCCAAATTTCATCTTAATCGTTCCAGCTTTTTTACCGTATTATGCTCTGTAACAAATAAACAAACAAAACTTACATTCACATTTATAGTATTATTTAGGATTACGATTATTCTCTCGTATCCTGGATGGCACAAATTGTTTGTCGCCAATTGAACCATTAATTAAACAGACTTGATAGTTTTAGAAACTATTGATTAATATAACAGGCAAACTGTGAATTATGTATGAGGTCTATGTGGAAGATTATGTATGCTAATACCGTCAATGAAAACACAGCTGATTTAATATAATTAAAAATATAAAATCATGCTTGTCTACCACTCCACAATAAAGGCCAGGGACCTTACCATAGCATGGTATAGGAGGAATAGTTTCGTTGTGAAAATGAGATGGTGCTATACGACGTTACTTTCTGTGTCTCGCTCTCACACCTGAATAGTGTTTGCAAAAACACATGATGGTATGACCTCTACTCTAGCCTAAATACTTACTAAATGAAGCAATTAATTAATAACAATTATACTATTAAGGATGTGTTTTGATAATCCTGCTATTTCTATTAATTAGTTACATAATTTGGTTATCATGTACCTATGACATAATTACCATGTACCTACATATACCATACCTATGTTTACTTTAGTTAACAGTTTTCCTGTACATCTATAATTAACTAATAATAAGTAAATGACTCATTAAACCAGTAAAGCATTTGTTTGTACACAATACAAATGGGATAAATATGTAAGAAGTTATTGTGTCTATTTCAACATCAAGAAATCAATTAAAATATGTTATCTCTCATTTGCTAAAATATCTACAGTGTTGGTGCCAGAGTTTCAAGTTGTTTGACAGAGTACCTGGATACATCTCAAGGCCTTATATGCACATATGCAATCAATGTTATCTTCGACTCCACTGACTAATGGTAATATAAGAAAAACAATGTGAGGAAACTCTGGACTTAGAAAATTTTATGAAATGGTAACAAATAAATTCTCTGTATGAGAAGGGCCGTCCCCAACTCAAGAACAAACTCTTGAAATCTTTATGGAGCGAAATCTTCTTCAAAAGATTGTCCTTTTCCAATTAGGTTCAAGTGAGTCTACTGTTAGTATATACAACAGAATTCTTACTAATATCATGAATGCGAAAGTGAGTTTGTTTGTTAAGCTTTCACAGTAAAATGGCTGTACCAATTAAGATGTAATTTGATAAGAAGATAGATAGGACCCTGGAGATGGGCATAGGCTAATTTGGCTGGGTGCCATACATAGTTCTCTCGGGAAACAGCTAGTATTAATAAAATTGCATGGTGGAACTGCTATTATCACCAAACTCCATCATGTCAATCAACATTATCATATTTCACCTAGTTACAAGTAAAATACCATGACACTTATTTTATCTTCGCTGCAAGTTTCAAGTGATAAATACGACTTTTTATCTGCTAACATTACTGTTATTATCAATTTTTATATGAATAGACTTTCACTACGTACATAACTGGCAACAATGATAATATTAGAAGTACAAATAATTGAATTATTGTTGTTTATTCTAAAATGATGCTAGCTGCATCTACATATCACTTATAAATAATAAATAAATGTGAAAATTTGTGAGAAAGTATGTATGTATGTTTGTTAGTCTTTCAGACATAAACTGCTGCATGGATTCGGATTTTTAACCAACGAAAAACTACGGAGGAAGCTTACAAGACGCTGCAAATATTTTGACTTGGTTTATAATCTGGATTAAAATAATAAATTACATTTTTATCTAGGCGCACAATATACCCTCAAGAGTGAAACCACAGGTAACAGCTTAATCTTTACAGCCGTTCTTTAGGTGAATGTGCTACAAACAAACTCACATTCATATTTTTAATATTAATTATTAAGATTTGCTGAGATATAACACAGGCAGATGTCATTTAAAATTTTGATTAATTTGTTGTTCTGTTGGATGAGCAACAATCCATCCATCATGTGTAATCTCCCCCACACTCTTAGCCCATTATTCAGACAATAAGAAAATCTATGATTATTTGTTGCTATGATTTCAATAAAAATGCTGCTAACATAATAATTATATTTCATTTATAATAATGTTGAGGATAAAATTTACAATTCTGCTTACTCCCATTTAAGATAAGCATGAAAGTCAAGTTTTTAATCTCAGTGGTGTTAAAACACATTAAAAGAAATCTTCAAGTCATAATAGCTAAAATATTGCCGTTGGAAAGTCAAAATCTAGTTTGCACACTTCAGTGAATAAGGAGGCCTATGTTAATGTGTGCACATAAGACTGCACAAACTTATCATTTAGAGCCAAAAAAAGATTTAATATTTGCTACTGGAACCTATTTTAATGGACCTTCTTAGACTTGGTATCTACAAATGTACTGGCCAAATAATTTCTCTCAAAGATGTTGGCAAGAAAATAAATGGGTAACCATTGAATGAATTATTGTATGGATAAATCTTATACTTATTTAAGTGGTTACAGGCATGTGTATGAGGTAGCTCAATAAGATATAATCATAGTTTTTTTTTTAAGAATTTACAATTTATTATTATTTGAATTAAATTTTTTCACAATTATTTTATAGAATGAAAACTTTAAATTGATGATGTGAATGAATATTACTGGAATGCATTTGTGAATGACAATGATAATGATCAAGGACTTACCAAGGAATCTTGTGATCCTGTCAGTAGCAATCCATCATGGAATGGTGAGAACTCCATATCGGTTATAGTATCGGAATGTGCATGAAGCAAAGGCATTGTCTTACTCTTCCTCCCGCAGTCATCCAGCGGCAGCACAGCCATGCTCGACCCTACATGCTCCCAGTTAAACGCCATGAAGGCCGCAGATGCACAAATGTTATTCCCATACGTCTGATATGATCCCACACAAATGTCACGAATGCATGCCTCTGGCTTAGGCACAATCGGCGCCGCATTTTTATACTTAGAGGCTTTGAAACGCCAAGCCATGTTTATCCACTTTTTAAAAAAAGTTTCTCAGTCTTTTAAATTTGGAATGTATGTAGAGGTGTGTTAGTCTGAAACAATTTTGAGCAACTTATAAAATTTTTAAAAGTACCTGTTATTACTCATAAACGAATTTAACACTACATTACGGTATTTTTAACCAACAATAAACATTATACATACACTAATTGCATTTCTAATTAGAAAAAATCAACCTACATACATAGATACAGTATTTCTTTGTACGATAATCACATAGAGGAATTGTAACAGAAAGTCAGTATTTTATAACAAATTTTGATGGTTTATCTATATGGTCAACAAAGTTGTAACAGAACACCATAAATACCTGTGTGGCAAAATACAAAATACCATAAAAACACCTTTTGTTTTGAATAACTTGGCCGGCTGTCGCACCGGAAACGCTTCCAACTAATAGTAATCCTGAGTTTTGGGGTTCACTTAAGTTTCATATTGTTTACCTTATAATTAAAATTATAATTGTTAATCAACTACTCACCTTATCTGGTAAAAATTACTCAGAAATTCTGATTTCCGCTAGACACTCCCCCTAAACGTCGGCCATTTCAAAGCGACATTAGAGTGGATCGATAAATAATATAAACATGATAGTCGATGCCATGCGATGACGTTTAAACAGGTAAGTTAAAATATCTTGATTTTCCAGATTTTGATATAATAAATTAGTTTGTTATTTTAGGAATGTTCAAAATCTAAAGTTGTCTTGGAAAATAATTATACAATAATTGTATTCTACTAGATATAGAGCTTTTCATCTTACTTTTAAATTTATTTTGATCTTAGTCGATTTTTGTATTTGTTTCAAACAACACTACTGTTGTGTATTCCACTTCATGCAGAATTATTCTGATGCGAATCATTACAAGAAATATTAATTCATTTAAATAGTTTGTTCTTGATGATGATTTAGCGATATTAACACTAATCTAACACATAGAATAGGTAAATGCTTTTAATAAAACCATGCTTAATCGTGAAAACATGGCGCTGTATTTTCTTTTGCGCCTACTATTTTTTTTATATATAAATAATTCTACCATTTCTTGTATATATTTTATCCGGAGTTGAAAAGGTGTGATAAGTGTAGAAATAATAACGAAATTCGTATATTAATAATATACATACTTACCACTTTTTGCAACTGTCTGTACGACTATACGATGGCTGAATCGATTTCTGATGAAATGTGGTGTACCTAAGATCACATATATTATATTGAAACCTGGGGGAGGTAATTACTGTGGGTCCTGTGACTAAATTGAAATTAATTATTCTGGGTTAGACTTTTTTTTACCATGAGGTGTATTTTTTTCTTAACACTTCCAGGTTGCTGAAAATAGGCTCTGATGAAAGGGTACCTATTTAGTATAATTTTTAGAAACCTAAAATATAAACACAAGTAATTAAAAAACAACATTGTATCCAAAGTGATCATTTATTATAATCAGAGTATTACAATAATTCAATTTCTTTGGTGAGGATTAATTTCAATATATTTATAATCAATGTCATATGGAGAAATATTTATTCAATTACATATTTCAGATCCAATTATAGTGCAACCAGCCACAAACCAACTTTAAACTGTATTAGACAAATTCAACATTATACATACAAGCATAAAACGTACGCAATTTATAACATGGTTTAAAATATATGTATTTAAAAATTAGCGTTGTCTACTAGGCAAGTGTGGCCGACAAAAATAAACTTTATATTGCACAAAATTACGAACAACATGAAATATTTAATTTAACTATAATATAAAATTCTTTTAAAACAATTCACATGCATGTGCATTATACGGTTAGTGTGATGTTTAGTATAAAAAAAATATATCATACATATAACATTCCAAAATAGGCACCTACAACAGAAAATAATAAATATTATTGTTTAACTCTAAGTTAAAATTAACAGTTTACTAAAACACTATTATGTAGCTTATTTATATAGTAGCAAAATTAATATTAATAAATAAAATAAAATGATAAATGGATCCACGATAAAAAAAGTTTTTATGAAACATTATGTTTCAATGAGATCACATTACCATTCTCCCCACCATTAACGCAAGAACAACTTGTCACCATCAGTAGAATTCCTATTCTGAACTACGAGGAATGTAACCAAAATTGGCCCTACACTTATTAACATTCATATTTTCAATATAACTTGCTTAAGTTCATTTGATCGTAAAGCCTATCTTCGGAAATTGAAATTGAAGAAATGGCAGCCATAGTTGTATACTTAAATTCATAAATACGCATATTCTTGCATGGAGAAATTTTAAATGAATGTGGTGATTTCTAAACGCAGTTTTTAACATCCATATGAATTCCGAAACTCGACAGTACTCGACAATAACAGAAAAAAAACACAAGTTCGCGCCTTAATTTCAATTTCATTTAAAAAATGCATAATATTGTCCTGCATTAAAACAGTCTCCGCTTCCGTAATTCCATTGATTACCTTCAGTTCTCACTTTTATTATTATAAGTGTACACTATATGCTAGTCAATTGTCTACAAAATAGTATTTCAGTAATTTTAACCTACATTATTTAGTTAACCATTCCGAAGTCGATCTAATAAACCCACTAATGTGTGTAAAAATGTTTTAAAACATTCAATAACACTTCAAATAATAAGTACGGGTAAAATACTGTTTTATTTAATATTTTTTAGTATCGCAACGTATTAGAATCACACCCAAGAACAAAGGAAAAATTAGAAAAATATTTGATTTAAAGCATTTTTACAAACAATCAGGGTATATACTAAAGTTTATAATAATAACAAAAATTGCAAACAGCAAAATTGTATAACATTACATTGGGACAATGTCATGACTGTTTTGACGTTACCAGCGAAGACTAGCAACAATCTTGACAGGTAATTGATTTACAACGTGTAATTATCACTAATTACTCCTTTACATGACCATGTTCTGTAATATAATCCAATTAACGTCACGCTACCTTTCTTTAAACGAAGACACAACTTTAGATGTAGTTAAACACATCAGTATTCAAAAGATGTAAATCAGTCGTTGATTAATAATCAACTGTTTCGATTTTAATCGACTAATGTTGGGCGCTGTTATTATGGTCCATCTCTACATGTGCGTAGGTATATTATTAAAGGGAAGGTTGCACTGAAATGTGCTAAAAGACCATAAACAACATAAAATTTCTTAAGGTTCAGTCAAAAATGTTACTATTCTTTACCGTCGTCGTGTAAAAAATATGAATACATATACGAGTATGTATGTATATACATTGAATCGAGTAAACCTATGTTTGGTCTCAATTTTACACTATAAATAGAATTAACACTTGATATGCAATATAATGGTACCGACACACTACATCTACGAATTGACACGAATGAGTGGCTGACGAATGACAATAATATGACAACGACGTCATGACATTGTGACAACGGCACAGCACTTAAAAGCGAGTGGAATGACCTCCGTTCTACGAAATACACAACACGTTAGATGCGGTGTTTTTGAAAAGATTCATTATCTAAATCAAAATATACATATAAAAAATCCCATCAGTCCTTCGTTCGTTGGCAAGAATATAAAAATAAAAACATTATAAAAAATCATAATACTATCACAAAAAAAAACAATAATTTAATTCGTTAACAACAAATCTCAATTTAATTCGTTTACAACAAAATCTCAATTCCTTTTATCTTAAATGGTAACTAGTTCTAAATTATACCATTAAATATGTACTGTCCTATATGAAATGTAGAGTTGTCGAAATAATATGTAAATAATAAGTATTATTTAATCTAAATATCAGCAGCTCATAAGAACGACCTACCTGAGGCTGAAAAAAAACAACATTATCTCCCTGTTCTTTACTTTGATAGTGCTATAAAGACTGTTATTTCATAAGAACTCAGACGCTCCACTATACAAACGCGTCGTCAGAAACTTTTAAGAATACACAAGCCTACTACGTAAACTCTATAAAAAATATATTTTCAAAAACACCGCAATACGTTTACAGCTATTAATATCAAATGAGATAAATTCGTAACGTTTACGAGCGTAGGCAACATGAACTGTCCCCTACCGACGTCGTCTTCCCATTGATCGGTCCTAAGCTGCCGTCGTATTTCGGCAACTCCTTGCATTTAGCTTGCTGGAATGTAAAAAAATTACAGGATTCAATAACAAAGTTTCACACAAATATAATTATAATATACAATAGTACACTGCAGTTTCACGTCTCTAAAAAAATACTTGAAACATCTGTACAAAAGGCCTGTAACCATCTCCAGGGTTTCGTCTATCTCCATGCCTAATTTCATCCATATCGGTTCAGCTGTTTTACCGTAACAGCGTATCAACCAAACAAGCTCACTTTTGCATTTATACTTTTAAAGTTCGGAAGTTAGGATAGGTATCTTAATTTGACAAAATTGTACATACATAGTAAATTAAATTCAGTTGTTGTAGAAATTGGCTTCTGCCGTTCCATTCATAATTAGTAGGATATTTGATAGACGTCTATTACGTCTGAGATAGGTACCCCGGTTTTGTCTTAGTTTCCAGAGGGCTCAGGGAATCGTCAGATCCCACGTCACACACATCAGGACTTAAAAAAACTGAATAACTTCGGTTAATTTTTGTGGAATAATAAAAAGACAAAATGAAATGAATACTACGTTTTTCTGATATCAAAAAAATATTTTCGTCAAAGATGTTCGGATAATTTACTTAAACATTTTTGTCGGGTACCTATCAATATTTTAATCGAAAGTAGAGCTCTAGGTAGACCACCGGTGTGAAATATATAGGTCAACTACCCTAATTGCGGACGTATACCTAGATATCGACTTCTGGCCCGGTGCCCTACTTTCCCCAGACAGCCCATGGGAATAGGAGCTACGCTTACCTACAATATATATGAGTAGGTACTTTAACAATCCACATTATCATAAAACTGTTTTATGTTTTTTTCGTTGCTTTGTTTTGGATTCGATTACCTATAAAAAAATATCACATTGTGGGGATACCAAATAAGTTGAGCGGTTCTCAAGTGTGTAAGGAAAGCGTGGATATTATTGGGCAAATTAGTAAGGATTTTTCAGTAGCATCTCAGATAGCATTAGTGCCCAGTTGATGGCAATCGACTGGGTTCCATGGGACTTCACAACTGATGAACACTTTTGGCTGATCTTTGCCTAATACAAAGACTAACAATTTACCTAATCGCCATAAACGTTCAGACAGATAGCCATTGCCGATAGTAGAAGTTTAATCCACTGTGTGATAAACTGCCACGGCCACCTTTGTATTTCGCATAGCCGGAAATAATTGTGAGAAGCACTTCTCACAATTATTTCCGGCTATTACTACAAAGCATTACAAGGGCATTACTACAAAGCATTGTTAAATTATTTATGTATTGTTTCTTAATCAGTGAGTCATTTACAGTGCTATGAAAAAGTTTAACCTATTTTATTTATTTTTAAATGTGTGTCATTTTTTTACGAATCACCATAGATTACGTAATATTAATAAGCAGGTAAAACTTGCAATACAACTTATAGATAAGGATCATAGTATTGTATTAGGCATGTGAACAAGTAGGTGAAGTTATGAGTCATTACTGCATTACTCTATAGCCCCCCACCCCTCCCAAGTTATATTTTTGTTGCAACTATTTCAACAAAAATGTTTTTATTACAAAATCGGAATTACATGTCCCAAAAAAATATTAATTAATATAAACAGTACTATGTATTTAGTATATCATAATTTCATCAAAAAGTATGCAAGAGCATCATAGATATTTTGCTATAGACTACAGTTGAGTTTACCTCCATCAGTTCAACAGCAATCTCCATGAACAGCCGCTCGACATTTTCGGCCTCTTTGGCAGAAGTCTCCAGGAAGTACATGCCATGGCGCTGAGCGAAATCCTCTCCAATATGCCTCGGAATTTCCCTGTCTTCTCTGTCAGTTTTATTACCTGTAATTATAGATTTTATGCAAATGACTATATTTTTAGAGCTAAGGCTTGTAACTACTGCTAACTGGATAAAAAATCATCACACAGATTTATTTTGTAAGTACATAAAGCATTCTAAAATATCCAGGATAACCTTGAGAGTAGTACTTAAAATATTGTGTGTGTAACCATACTGGGTGCCATAGTCTTAATCAGTTCCAGTTTTAGTACTGGACTGGAATTAGGGTCAAATGAATCAATGACTTCACTAACAAGTTCCTGTATAAGGTCATGTCCCCAATAGTACTGTAATCGTAACCACACAAGGTCTGGCAAGGTAATGTACTTTCACTTTTCAGTCATTATAACAACTATGACAATTGTACATCACACTTTCATTTCATAAAAATGTTACATTACCAATAATTTAATGTTATTATGCATAACCATTTGCCCGCGATTTGGTCTGTCTGAACATAGATTGGGCCTAGTCAAACCAAACCAAATTTTATCCAAAACCATTGATTATTTTTTGCAGTAAACACTTAAAAACATGCAAACGTCCTCCTAAGCCTTCCCACTTAGAACATTATAGATATTGATCAATAGCCAAAAATCGTAAAAAGAAGGAATACAATCAGCCCAATGAAATTGTCCTTCAACATCCATTGAAATAAGTTGTCTTAACAAGAGCTAAACCTAATAAAAAAATATCTAGAGAAGAAATTATTTTTACTTACCAACTAATATCCTAAGAACCTTATTGTTGGCATACTCCTCAATTTCTCTGAGCCAATCCGGTAGACAGTCAAATGTAGGCTGGCAAGATATGTCATACACCAATATAAGAGCATGGGCAGACCTGTAGTAGCTCTGGGTGATTGAACGGAACCTCTCCTGGCCAGCTGTGTCCCATATTTGCAACTAAAAAGAGATGCATTTATTATATTGTGAAAATACATATTTTTGTTGATTTTTGACTTAAGCTAAAAATATTGTCACTCAAAAAAACATGAAACAATTATGGCTTTGTAAAAAAACTGTGGATGGAGTAAAAATTTATTTTATAAAAAATAAAAAAAATATAAACTTATTTTATATTGAATTTCATGTCTTTTTTCTTTCTTGTTTACCTACTAATTTTCTATTTCTTCTGTTTGTCCGAAAATAAATGTTTTTCTTTCTTTCTTTCATAATATATACACTTATGTACATATTTACTTAGGATAATCAATATTTATGATATTCAAAGGGAGTCTTTATGTACCCTATAGATTTTACCAATGCAGGCACAAGGTGATTTTTTATAATTTCTGACTTGGATTTACTGGTCTGACATGGGTAAGTAATGGTTAATAAATACAAAGTAGTTAATAAAATCATTTATCTTTAATATCATTTGATTTTTATTTTATGTAACATGGCAAGAAAACCTTTGATTCTGTAATATTTTTTTTTTGTTAAATGTAATGTGATTACTGTTTCATACTTAAATCAAATCTTTTCATTGATTAATATAATGCTGATAATAAATTTCTCGACTTCTCGAAATATTTTTTTTTCATTGAATGGAAGCATATATATATATAGCATATATATAACTACTATGCAGCATAATAACATTTGAGTAACTTTCACTTTTGCTATTGAATCCTAGATTTTAAAAAAGAATCCTGTAATGAAATTCAATTGTTTTGTACTCATTTAAAATTATAACTTTGTTATAGTTATTCATTGCATGATTAATACAAGGTTACACACCTGTTTTATGAAGACAAGGTCTTAAATAGAAACAAAAACATAAACAACATACTGTTCAAACAAGCAATTCCAGCATTAAAAATGATGCAATAGCAAAGCCAAATATGTAAAAGCGTTAAAGGAGCTCACCTTCACTTTCTCACCGTCAACTTCTACAGTTTTAATCATGAAATCAACTCCAATTGTAGCACCTTGCCCAGGTGGGAAGAGACCTTGGGTAAAACGACGCACCAAACATGTTTTTCCAACGCCCGCATTACCAACTAACACTACTTTAAATAGAAACTTATAATCCTCCATAATGAGCACCAAATAACATTTGTCGCAAGAAAAAAATATGTTTTTTTATTTAATAATCTTCACCTCTCACTGTTACGCTTTGATGAATCGAACGTCTATTACATTACGATAAATCACTGATATTTTATCAACGTGATTATTTTACGATCACACGTTCATTATAGATTAGATAGCGAAATCGGATTGTCAAATCAATTCTTTGACCAAAACAATGGAAAGAAAACTCCAAGAGCAAAAATATCGACGTCGGTCAGACAAAAAATATCGGATTCTTTTACGAAGAATGTTAAGTATTTCATTTAGAGTTCTTTTACTTAAACATTTCTTTGTTTCCGAAAGTTCTCCTCTGAATCCATACCTTATAGTAGTAAATTAGAATTCCTTTGGAATAACAAATCATTTAGTCACCACACTTTTCTTTTCGGTGTAGTAGGTATTTTTCATATTATACATAACATTTTTTGCAATACTTCTCAGGAAACATTAATGGTGCAAAACTAACTTCGTAAACTACAGAATATGTCAAATTTTAGTCGATTCCTGCTGAGAATAATTTATTTTTCAATTTTACATTCACTAGCGCAACATTATTACGATTTGGCAACAAATTGACAATTCGAATTTTAATAGGTGTTAATAGGGATTGGCTAGCGAATTGCTTGTTCTGGTGGTATCTGTCAAGTACATAAATAAATAACTTTATCCCGAGTTTAAATTCTAACAAAAATGTCTAGTATAAATTATACAACCCGCACAGAGGGGCAAACTAAAATTAACACTATAATATGGACAGTGCCCAATTTTATTACCCTATTAGAAAACAAAACTACCCGAGAGTTCCGCACCGAGAAATCTAAGGATCCGGCCAACTTATCTGAATCCCGATTTCAATTGAAAATGCAATTCTTGGGGAGAGATAATGATATTATTGAAATCTACTATTTATCACCTACTCCTGTGTTCTTGAAGTCTATTTTAACCATATGTCTGAAACGTTTCGAAGAGCGATCCATAGTAATAAAAGAATACCATACTGTTCAGGCAAATAAGTGGCAGTACTTAGCTACCCTGTATAAGCGAGATATAGCTAGTTACGACGGCAGAGACATATTCTTACTAAGTGATGGAAGTCTCAGACTAAAATTCCAGTTTATGGTAACCAATGATATAAAAGTCGATCGCTCCAACATACCGGAGGCGCAATTAAGTAACGACTTTGAGGACTTGCTGAACAATGGCATGTTTTCCGATGTGACCATGAAATCTGCCGAGCATATTGAATACAAGGTCCACAAAGCAGTTTTAGCTAGCCGGAGTGCTGTGCTGAAAGCTCACTTCGAGCACAACACTACTGAGTGCTACACTAATGTGGTTGAGTCACCTCTTGAGTCTGAAGTATTGAAGGAAGTCTTGACTTTTGTATACAGTGATAAAGCTCCAAGAGTTGATGAAATACCAGAGAAGTTGCTAGCTGCGGCTGACTACTACCAACTTAGTAGACTGAAGAATCTCTGTGAGGAAGCTTTGCATAAGAAACTGACAGTTGAAAATGCAATAGAAACACTACAACTGGCTGATCTGCACTCTGCTAATGCCTTAAAACAGTTGACTCTGGAATTCATCAAAGATGGCCAGGCCAAACTGATAACTAAAACTGAAGGGTGGGCCAAAGTAAAGTCTGTAGAACTTATCAAAAGGATTTATGAATATATTATGACTGATGATATTGATGCAGATATAAAATAAAATTAATGAAATGATAGATAAAAAACTGAGATAAATATAATAATCTTTAGTTATGTAAAAATAAAAGAGCCTATTATATTAAATGTTTCATGAAATTCCTAGTGCATTTGCAAATGTACTTAACTATTTTAGGCTTTACTAAGAAATATTATTATCTAAATTATAATTTATTACCTACATACTACATATTTTATTACAAGAATATTTTCTAGAAACTTCTTTCCTGCTTCTGATGATAATCGTAATATAGTTACATATATGAAATATTTAAATTAAATTATTATTCTGTGAGGGGGTCATTAAGAGATGGGGCATAACATTGACTCAAATTAATTCCATGTAGTTGTTTTGCCAATATGGTTGTTGTATACTAAATTTGTGCATTTATAGATTTATTAAAAACTCCTAAAAGTTTAATAATGTAGAAAGTCTGTTTGTTATTAAATATACTTACTTCTTACTTAAATCTATATTATTTAATTTGTATTTTAAATTAGTTTTGGGTATGAAATTTTTATCTTCTTAATATTTACACATAGTTATACTTAAATAAATATATTTTAAATGAAATAAAATATTTTATTCTACAAATTCAGTTTAAATTGGACTCATTATCAACCACCTTTTTCTACAAATGAAAGACTTATTAAAAACATTAACATTTATTACATAAAGTAGTAAGTAACATTAATATTGTTAATTTAGCAGATATGGTTATTAAATTAATGTAAATAATTGCAGACTTTAATCCAAATATATCTCATATAAAGCACAATGAGGTTAATGTGTCATTTGATTGCCTAGCCTTTTTTTCCTAACTATTTGGGGTAAGATTTCTGATCCATCAGATGTAACTGAACAAGAATATCTGGATCAGTCATGTAATGAGACCTTATTGTGATTCAGATTCCAGTGAGAGAGAAAAGGAGTTATTTGGATGAATAGTGCCATCCAGAAAGCTTTAATCTATACTAATATTATAAAGCTGAAGAGTTTGTTTGTTTAAACGCGCTAATCTCAGGTACCGCTGGTCCGATTTAAAAATTCTTTCAGTGTTGGATAGCCCATTTATCGAGGAAGGCTATAGGCTATCATTAAGCTAAGAACAATAGGAGCGGAGCACCACTATTCCACGCGGACGAAGTCGCGAGCAGAAGCTAGTTTCATAATAAAAGCCCCATGTTGCATGTTGTAATTGACAGCACTTATCAAAAGGAAACCAAGAAAATATTCATGTATAATAAACAGTTCTTTAATAAATTATTATCGTTTACCACTTTCCTCATCACTCACATCGTTAGTATCACTATCGTCTGAGTCTGAGTCCGAGTCACTATCACTATAATTCATTACAGGTTTTCTATTAGTGTTCACAAATAGCTCGTCACCACCATCATTTGTTTCTTTCTTATCATCAAACTCTTTTGGCCACACATTATTTTCTTTATAATATTTGATAGAGTCTTTGTTCATTATTTTTACTATTTCTGCTTTTACTTTGTCACCTTCCGGTATTGGTTCGACGAGTATATAATCACCTCTTTTCACCCATATGTTTTTTCTGAATTTAGTTGGCATAGACACCAAGTATTCCTCACCAGTAGGGGTTGTTATCTGAAAGCGTAAAAGTAAACATATTTTTTTGTTACCTACGAAGTTTAAAGAATTACCAATTAATGCAAGATATTATTAACGTAAAATTATGCGGAAATACACCGATTATATTTAAATAAAGAATAACGCACCTCATGTAAGTTATTGCCTTTACTTTTCAAAACTTTCACAATACTTTGGTTCTCTTTAGGCATCTCATAGTCATCCCACAGAGCTTCATTCATTACATGTTTCCTTTTAGTAACTTTAGACATGTTTGCTATTCATAAACATTAATTAAAAAGTTGAACAAAGATACATTTAATTTTTCAAGTTAGTAATTTTGATTGTTGATTTTTGTGATTCGTTTTCGCATGCTACTAACTTGAAATAGGTTATAGATTGCGGTCCATTCAAGTTACCAGCTAGTTGAGCATTGAATGACTTTTAGTTATTTTGATGGTTTGATTATTATAAAATAACAATACGTTTAATAAAGAAAGATAAAAAGTAGACAGATGATAATCATTTAATATTTATCTATAAATGGATAGGATTTTTTTGCATTCTGTCTTCGCAATGTAAAAATATGAATAAGTAAACTTTTCTATTTGATGCAAATAATTAAGCTTTGAAGTATCCGTAAGTACTGGAACGCCCGGGCCCGGTCACCCGGTGTCATTTTGTTTGACATGGATCATTTGACATATACGATCCGTTTCACGATAATGTTCTGTGATTTCACGCAAGCGATTCAGAAACGGCAGTTTTTTTAACTAATATTAAGATAATGGCCCACTAGATATTATGCATCAGGAGAGGCATACCCATACCTCTCATGCCCGCTTGAGCCTGCTTTTGTTGGGGTAACGGATAGCTCCACACACGTACCCGCACCCATGGTAGCCAGTCGGTCGCTCTGTCACACACTTTGCTCTGTTGTGTATGAGAAGGTAAGATTTACCTCACATTGGTTTACAGTTTACGCATAACAGTGACCATATATGATAGTTTCTCAACTATACCTATACTAGTGGGTCACTGTGGGTGATCTCTCACCAATAAAGCTACAGAGTACAAAATTAATTTTTTTAACCAGAATACAGCCCAGTATCTATTGTAGGTTAACACCAAGTTTAAATAAAAACCATTTTTTAATCAGCCGATTTATTTAATTTACACTTGTCTAACACTTCAAATATATTCAAAGATTCTCCATTGGGGATCCCATAGCCTTTATCTAAGCCGTGAGGGTTGGATGGTGTCATACAGTTGAGATTCGACTCTTTTCGTAAAACCTGATCCACTTCCACTGATGTGAAGAAAGCTACCGACAGTGGGAGATCGTTTATTCCAACCCTGGAAATTGAGAAACAAAATTTAATAATATAGAAGTCGACGTTTCCACCACCCACTAGTGCAATAGGCGTTGTACGATTTTTAATAAAACGGGATACTTTATGAAGGGTAATTTTTAAGCCACGCAGGTTTTCATTTCTGTTTAAATAAAAAAAAGTTGACTTAAATAATTTGCCCTTGGCTATGTAAATTAGTTACCTTTGCGAACAAAACGCTCTTGTCAGTAAGTTAGTTATTTGCAGCGCTAAAGCCGTTTCGTATTTATATTCGTCTGACACCAGATATCTGACTTCGTCGTGGAAGCTGAGGCAAAACCTAAAGTAAAAATATAACAGTATATTAATAAAACATCCACATAGTTGAATATTTAATTCCAATTATTATATTTTATTACCTTCTCTACTATTTATTTATCTAAAGAAGAAATTACATTTTGTTTTATTCAAGTGAAGTGAAATTAAATAGTTTATAAAAAAAAAGTAAAAGTGTACTAATTTTCATTGAACACTTTTTGAGTTGTGCGCCTAAAAAATAGCTTATAGCAAAAGAACGTAAAATAAACCATGCTATACCTGGCTTTGGGCGCTAGATGTGCCATGCTGGCCAGCATGAGGTGCAGGAAGTCAGCGGCGGCGCTCTGCACGGCCCAGTTGAGCCGCGTGCCGCCCCAGCGGCCCTGCGCGTGCTCCAGCGCGCGGGACAGCCGGCCCGACAGGAATGCTGTGGAGGGACCCTCGGAATCTGGCCGACAGATAATTTAACTTACATTATTGGGAATTGTTCGAAAAATATTTTCTTTCTTTGGATGATTTCCCATAAAAAAAAGTTTTTTTCTTCCAGGTAAAATAGTATCCTAAGGCGGTAATCCCAAATCGGTTTAGCAGTTTTACCAGGAAGGCGTTATAAATGGAGTTTTATTTTTACATTTATAATAATAGTAAGGATTTATGGCCAGAATCACCACCTCCAAAATAGTATCAGTTCAGTATCAAAGATTATTATTATAGTTAAACTTATCTGCTAAATAGTTTCATACGAGTATTGTTGCCATTATATCACAAGCAGCTTGGGGCTCCGTAACAGCCACACGGATCGATCGATTAAGGTTAAACAGCGCTTGCCGCGGTCAATCAGTGGATGGGTATACCGACCCCTCCTGCGTGCCTCGGACTGAAATCACGTTAAGCTGTCATTTGTAGATCTTTGGCAGTCGTTATGTCAGACACCCAGTCTTACCGAGGCATATCGTGTTACCCGGTAACTGGATTGTGGTAGGCAGTCACTCCATATAAAACGCTGGTTCTCAGCTGCTTCCGGTTAGCCTTGAAGCCGACCCCCAAAACATTTGGGAAAAGTCTTGGCAGCTATTATGTTTTAATATTGAATTAAACTCGTAGATGATACTGTACCAGCGATTTCTTCTAACTTGTTGAACATGTCAGATTCGGTGCCTCCTACCCACTTGGGTCTGTCGAACATATCTTCAACTTTCTTGCCGCTCATCTTCGCCAGACGGATTGCTTGATACCCTGTCATCTCCACCACCTGAAATAATATTACATATCATGACGCCTGATTTTCTAAACGGGTTCGACAGTAGCAGTATCATATAGGTAGGTAAATCTTTAAGTCCCTTAGAGAGGGCGATTTTGCCGTCATAATTATCGATCTATTTATTATCCAATTGATGGGTAAAGGCATCTTCTCATACAGAGAAGGAATGGGCATTGATCACCACGCTTGCTTAAGGCGGATTGGCGATTTCAGACTTTTTAGTCCAGGTTTACTTGACATGTTTTCCTTCGCCGTTAGTCAGTGGTGTCTAAAATACACTTAGTAAGTACATATCACTTTAGAGAAATTGGTATTTGCCGGCGAGATGCATGTGCCATAACCACTAAGCGACCACGACACCATGATTGCCGTCAACCAATGAACCAAGCATTGGTGTATCTAAATAGATGAGACAAGTTCCGTCATTTGTATAAAAGAAGTGCACTACACTTCTTTTCGACACGCAACTTACATACACTTGCGTCATCTAATTAGACACATGTTGATGTCTGTGATGAACCACTTCACAGGCAAGCCCGGTTAAGCAGTCGACAACCTTCTAGGTTGACCTGCGAGATGCCTTACAAAAAAAAACTGTGATCAACCCCAATAGCACTTTACTATGACAATCACTAAGTTCTCAGTTACCTTTCCATCCAAATCTTCTTCCATGAACCCTTCCATGTACTGCTTCTTGAGTTGGTAAACTCGCCTGCCTTTGGTTGAGGTGAACATTTTAGCGGCCTTGCTCTTAGCTTCAGAAATCGTCATGGTAGGGTTGAACTGCTTCAGCAGTCTCTCTGCAAAGTTCTGGCCGGCACCTTTGAGTAAAAACACGTCATTGTCAAATAGTGGACTTATATTTAATAGGGTGATATTGATGATGGTGGAACGCCCAAATTATTTTTTGCTTTTCTAAATAGGCCTATCATAAAATTGTAAGAATTAATGTCTGAAAACTTAGCTAACTTAGCTGCTTTTTTTTAAGTAAAAACAAACTTTTACAAAAAATGCAGTGGCCAAGCAATTGGCTGCTGTGCTGCGTGTCACGGGTTTGATTCCCGCACGGGACAACTACGATTGAGTCCTGGTCTGGGTGTTTGTGCATGTTTAGTGTATGTTTGTAAACGCACGCAAACGATACAGAAGAAATTCACAGTGTGGGGCATCGTTTAAACAAATACGCGAAAAGACTCTCAGACACTATACAACTAGGTACTAAATACAATATTAGGCACAAAAATCATAACATATGAACGAAACTAATTACATCTCACCATAAATCCGGGCATAGTTGATAACTTTGGCGTGGTCCCGGGACACGGCAGCGGCGGTGGCCGTGAGCGAGTGCAGGTCCGTCTTGCGGCTCTTGTCCCCGGCCAGCACGGCCCAGCCGAAGGCACTGCCACCGCATAGCCCTAAGGTACTGTCCCCTAGCAGTGCTGCTATCCATAGCTCCTGTTATATGTAAAGATTTTAACCGATTTACAAAAAAGGAGGAGGTTCCTAGTTTGGATGTTTAAATGTATATCATTTTTGTTTATTTTTTATGTATGTTGGGGCGTAACTCCGTCATTATGGAGTATAACCGGAGACAAACGAGCAAATCTGGGAAAATAATCCTCCTGATTATAAACGTGATAGTCTGTAAGGATCAAACATTTGATTAAAACTGAATGCAAAATATTATCTACATGTGTGTCAATACGAATAGATCCTTTTTCCTACATTTTATCCTATTTGCAATAAATTACATGTTGCAATGCAATATGAAAATATGCTAAATATAATAGCAGTCATCGGGGTCTCGGATTTGATCTTACCCATACTAGACTCTAGTGTCTAGTAGTTGTAATCGTGTGTAGTGACTAGGGTCTAGTGTGTCTAATATCATAATCATCAAATCAAATTTTCTATGTATCTATCTAACAGCAGTCATCGATGTCTCGGATTTGATCTTTGTGGCTTTTTTTAAAGCATAAAGCAGCCCGGAGCCAGGTAGTTGGAAGTTTTACTCTTCCGTAAGCGTCAAGCAAAGAAAGAAAAAATATTTATTTCAGGATTAAATATCAAAGAGTGACAGGTAAGTCTACCTGTACGAGGCGGGAAAATGCTCCCATCTCAGCATAATGCTACAGCAATTATTATAATAAATGCTACAGCGCTGGTCTTCCGATAGGACCCCTAAAGTGATGCCTAGGGCAACAAAGAAAATACATACAGATAATATTATAAAAAGGTTAGTAAACCCAAACGATATGACGAAGATGATGATCATGCTAAAACGAAAAATATCAATTTATCATCCACGTGAGTAAGAAACAGTGCGTTACCTGCGAGTCGACGTCGGCGCCGACGAAGCAGTAGCCGGGCGGCGCCTGCACCATGGCTCGCAGCTCGGAGCCCACGCGCTCCGGGTGGGCGTTGCTCGCCGTCATCCACGTCGGCTCGCTCGCACTGACCGGGGCACAAGTGGTCAGGAATTTAAAGCCTTATGCCTTGATAACCTGACTACACTATCTAGAAAGGGGTCCGTATATTTTTCTGTGTCTGGCATAGCGCCAATTTCATTTTTTTTCTAAGTTGCTACGCACATAGAAACTAATAATTATTTTCAGTGCCCTCTATACAAAAACATTACTATCTTTGTGTGGCACTGAAAAAAAGGCGCCGCTACCCTGCCGCTATTTTGATGATTCCTGATCTCCTTCCATGTCAAAATGGTGAACAAAAATAATTCAAACTATTTTTTAATATGAAACTGAGTTTGTCTACGAAACAAACAAACTTGATACGCTTTCACAGTAAGCTAACCGGTTTGGATGAAATTTGGTACGGAGACAGAGGTGGCCCTGGTGACGGTTATCAGCTACTTTTTATCGCGGTAGGTAAAGTAGCTCCCTTGAGACGCGGGAAACAGCTAGTACTATCCAAAGATAGAGCTACCCATCCGTCACTATTTTTATTATTTACTAGCTTTCCGCCAGCGGCTTCGCCCGCATGGGCATACAAACTTTGCCCTTTTTTCGCCACCTTAGGGCTAGAATTTCAGAAAATCCTTTCTTATCGGCCTACGTCATTTAAAGAATACAAGTTTCAGGTTTCCCTCCAAGTTTTAGGTCTCTACGATCAGCGGTTTAGGCTGTGCGTTGAACTGTCGGTCATTCAGGACAAAGCATTTTCTCTGTATAGATAATATAAGGAGGTAAGGATTTTGGTTGCAGTACTGACCGTCTAGTGAGCGTTCCGCAGACCACGACCTGCGGCACGATGGCGCCGTACTTGCGCAGGCCGGGCCGCAGCCCGGGCGGCAGGCGGCGCGGCGGCAGCCACACCACCTGCTGGCTCGCTATGCGCTCCCGGTTGTTGCGCCAGTACGACATCATGCGACCGAACGTTAGCACCTAGTAAGTACGTAGACAGACTATTCAGTTGGGGCTAGGGAACATTCTATAGTCTGTACAAATTGATTTTACGAAAATGTAAACAAAGTTGTAACCTATTTTGTTCTAATTCTGCCACAGAAAGGAACAAAATGGCGTAAGGATGGAGCATTTATGTTAATTTCAAGCTCTAAACATCATCATTTAATGCCATTTTATTTATCTATGTGTGAAAATTAGAACAAAATAGGTTATGATTTTGTTTAAATTTTTGTAAAATCAATTGGTAGACTTTAGAAAGCTGTTGCCAGTTTCGAAATGTAAATAGCAACCACGGGCACCATGAGGAGATAAAAAGGATTGCACATGCACCGCCTGCCATGAGAGGATTTTTTTAAACTATTGAATTGAATAAATACATAAAGTTGTCGTCCAAAGGATGGCATAGAAGCCACAATTATCTCATTAGATAGGCAATTTCATGCACGCCCCTGAAAATATTTCTGCCGACGTTCATGAGCTGGACTGTTGATCATGAAGTCCTGTGTCAAATTTGAAAAGATGAAGGTAGTGTTTATATAGTAGAAGTGAAATTATGATGAAGCGAGAGTTAGACTTGGAGAGGCCTATACCTATCCAGCAGCGGAATTCCAGGATGATATCATGATATTATATTTAATTCCATAATGTATGTACCAATCATATTGGTTTCCGACAGCGACCGCTGCTTCACGTACCTTTTGCTTCCACAAAATATAGACGTAACGCGTTCTTCTCACGTAGTGCACGTAGTTTTAATTCACTACCGCGGGATCTCGATATTGACCTTTTTTGCACAAAATCGGACGTAGTAAGGCGACGTTTGGCAAAATTGTTCTTTTGTGAATGAATATTTTTAATTTTAATTCAATTTGTGAATAATGTAACTGGCTAGCAATTACACTCAAACTGAGGGTACCTATGGAATAAAGACTATAACACTGAATGATACCTACATAAGTATTAACTTGTATCTATCGATAGGTTGAAATTATCTGTGGGGGCTTGTTATTGGCAATTTAAGTTTTATAATATATTACCTATAATATTGTGATTAGTCCGTAAGCCTTCTCTAAGAATAAATAAATAAATAAAATAAATAAATAATTTCACGCAATTCTCCCATATCCCACCCATAGGCCAACTCATTATCAGGCAGAAATAATGTAACAACCCTAGATCTGTCTAGAAGAAATTATTTAGTGACCCTACCTTTTCAGCTTCATTCCCTTGCGCGGAGAGCACGTTCTGACTGAACATCTCTAGAAAGTCCTTCGCTAAAGGATTGCCTACTTTGTATTTCGGACCATCTTTGTGCGGCAGTCGAAGGAAATGACAGCACCCTATAAACAAAGTGTTATAAAATTATTTTATACTCTATCCGTCTTACTTATAAAGTCCAGAAGATTATTTTTAATCCGCTGCTTAGAAACGGATACGCAATAATCTCACTCATAATGCTGTTTAGCGTTAATCTGAACTTAAGTTAGTAGATTAATCCTGGATTACGACATTAAGTAAGGATTAGGTGAGAAATGGTTAAACTTCAGATTACAGGTTTTTTATAAGTAAGACGGTATACGTAATAGCAGCTCGTGGCTAAGTAACAGCCGCACGGGTCGATCGATCAAAGGTTAAGCTGCACTTACCGCGGTCGGTACCATCGGTCGGTGACCATCTATGTCATACCGAAACTCCTCCATGCCTCGGAAAGCACCTTAAGCCGTCCCGGCTGTAGATCTTTGACTTTTTGGCTTCTAACTTTCCAAAAGGTATCGTGTTAATTGGTAACTGGGTTGTGGAGGTCAGATAGGCAGTCGCACCATGTAAAACACGTACTCAGCTGCATCCAGTTAGACTGGAATCTGACCTCAACGTAGTTGGGAAAAGGCTATCTGTACTAATGTAATAAATGCGAAAATAATGATGACTGTCTGTAACGCTTTCAAGGCAAAACAGCTGAACCGATTTGGATGAAGTATCGGATGAAAACGACTAACGCATTTATAATATTAGTGAGGATTATATGGTTACCTTGTACTTCTATCCCGCACCAAACTCCAAGGCCGTGGTACTGATTCGCGGCTGCTTGCTCGTCGATTTTCTTTCGAGCATAATAGGCACGCCTGCCTAAATCTTCCTGTTAATAAATAAAAAGTTATGATATATTTGCGTCAGTGAAATGTTATATCCTATTGACCTACTTATATTATAAATGCGAAATATGTGTTACTCAAACTCAAACGTATGTTTGTTACTCTTCCACGCAAAAACCACTCAATGGGTTTGGATGAAATTTTGTACACACATAGTTTATAACCTGGATTAACATATAGGACAGTTTTTATCTGGGTGCACGGAGAAGTTCTCTCAGGATGCAGGTGAAACTGCGGGAAAGATCTTGTATGATATAAACTGGTTATGATGTAACAAAAAAAATTACATTATACAGTAATGTCTCGTAGTAAGAACCGCATAGAAATTTGTGTCATATAAGGCGTCGAAAAAAAAGAATAAATTTGAAATCTACATATGTCTGTTTGTAAATTAGTAGCTCCAAAACTGATAGATCGCTTCCATTGTTGCTATTGCTATTAGATCAAGATGTTCATCTTTAATTAGGTATGTATGACACATTAGAACCAACTAGAATATCCATGTTTGAAGTCGTCATTAATCGTAGGTTAGTTAATAGTTTTAGTATCAACTTTTCTTTGGTCTTTTGTTATATTCATTTGTGGTTCAAAACTAGTCCTCCTAATATGCTGTAGTAATATAGTAGTGTAGTGTAGTAACCCTAATATGGTGTTATTCAAATTAACCTTACCTCAACAGTTTTAGGCAGCGTATACACATCTGGTTGGAAGTCGGTGTCTTTACAAAATGACAACGGGCAAGATTTTAATAGCTCTTCTAATGGTACCAATGGTTCTTCTGCGTCTGTGCTGCGATGCCGGCTGTAGGGGACAAGGAACCCCCACCCTTCTGATTTGATGTAGTGGAGGGGGTAACCCTCCCAGGATAAGCGGAGAAGTTTTGGTGTTATCTAAAATATGGATTTAAAATTAAATTACTGAACTACTCTGGGACTCACACTGATATATTATTATATAAAAACACATGGTACATTTGAAGGTGCTTACTTGCATACTGGTTGTAATATTATTAGCTCCAGGTGTCCAATCATGGTCCTTTCCAGGTTTAGTACACAGTTTCCTATACCATGCTGGATATCCGGCCAAATATGGCCTTTTTACAGGCAACAGTTCTCCAAGCTCAAAAAGATATTCAAACTCTTTACTCAAATCTTCAACAACTTTCAAACTTTTTTTTGTATCTCTATTCTCAAAGCATTGTATGTATTCTTCATTCAAAATTTTAAACTTCGATAAATCTGGCTTCACGTTTTCGCTGGACGATTCAGTTCGCGTTACGGATATTCCATTTTTAAAATCACTGGCTATTTTGTCATTAATTTCATTCTCTGAAACAGTTTTTTTTTTCTTGGTCTGTTTTTTTAATTTCAGGGTTTGCACGGACCAGTCTTGGTCCCACATCCACAAATCTTTTTGGTAAGACTTATCGGCCATCATCCGGCAAGCTTCGTCGGCTTTCAGTGAGAGCAACTGTCGTGACTCTAACTTCAAATCTTCGAACACTGTTTCCGCTGAGTCTATGTATTGTAGCCAGTTGGAGTTGACTGGTAAGTAGGCAGATCCTGGTAAGAGGAATATATTAATCATCGTCGTGCATTAAAAACCTCATAATTAAAACAAAAGTACACAATTCTATAATGGAATTAATGTTATTATTATCGACTCATGATGAGAACCTTGAGAAATATACATTTGAAGAACGCGCTCTTCAAATGATGCCAGGATATAACACAAGATACAGTGTTTTTTTTTAAATAGCTGTTCATTTGTGCTTTTTCTGTCAATAATTTCACAGAAGTCTGGATTGCACTAATTGTGTAATTTACTACCGTAGTAATACACGCATCCTTATAATGTTTGTTTGCTCAATTGACACATCTATAAAGAGGAATTCGGTAATCTTACCTAACTCCAGCATGCCTGCCAATGTGACAGGGTGGGGGAACCTCTGTAGGAACAATGGCAGCAGTTCTTTAAGCACGTCGTGTGTCGCTACTACGTCATTGGCACAGTACTGCATCAACGATTGGAAGTTGTCGTGAACATCCTGCATGGTGCCTTCCACGAATATGTCTCTGGTTTGTTTGTCTACTGGCGTGCCGCAGTATAGTTTGTGTACCTGGGAATTTTATGCATAAAATAAATTATATTAGGTTGTTAATTTAACTCTTTTAATTTGACTTTTGTAATAAATAGCCTATATCTTTGCTAATTTTGGACAACGTTACATCTATCCAAAACAGAGCGATTGAGGTCTGTGTGAAAAAATAATCTACAGTATATCGTAAACAATCCACTTACAATGCGCAAAACAAAAATACTATTTGCGCAAAATCAGCGCAAACAATAACATATTTGCGCAAAATTAGCGCCAACATTATTTTCACTATAAATTCACCTCACTAAGGTTGTTAAGCGAGCTGATCTCGATCCAGTCATCGTCTGAGGGGTGTGGCTCCTTATTCTTAGCTTTCAGCACAGTTCGCTGGTAGCTGGTGACGCCGCTTACACAGGTGTGCATCGACATCGTGTCCATAAAACGAACTCCTGTCAACAAGAAGAAAGTGATGGAAAACAGTAAAACCCTATTCTATACTTGTAAAACTGATACTTGTATACTTGTAATAAGTCAAAATGTATACCAAGAGTATAATTAAGTAAAATTATTCAGTTTTACATTACAATGCACAGAGTGATTACACTATACATATGATTCTATTGTACTGCTTTCACTGACATTGTATTGTACTGCATTTACCTGTCTTATCCAACCAATACTGTTCTTTAATCTTAGCCCTGTCAAAGGAGACATTATGTCCGACCACAATCCTGCTCCTGCTAAGGTCTCCAAACGGCTTGTCGTCATCAGTCTCCAACGGTATCAAATCATCATAGTTTAGGTTGTCAAACACTTTGTGGGGGTCTCCATTTGCAAGTGGTGGACTGATCCAGCCATACCTGTAGAGTGTAGAGACAGCAAATAAGCACTCAAATGAAGTTGTCCTAACCAATATTTTCTCGTGTACGAGTGTGCGGGTCCGAAACCTGGCAAGTACCAATGTGACTTTTCTGAAGTCATATGTACTTTCTAAGTATATCTTAGACGTCACTGACTAATGGTGAAGGAAAACATCGTGAGGAAACCTGGACTTGCCGTCTTGAAGTTTGAAATTGCCAATCCGCCTTTAGCAAGCGTGGTGATCAATGCTCATGCTTTATCTGTATGAGAAGAGGCCTATGCCCAGCAGTGGGACAATATATAGGCTGATGATGAACCAATATTTTAAATGCCAATGAAAGTTTGTTACAATTTCAAGGTTTCTACTGAAACCAATTTTTAGATTAAGTTCTAACTGTGAAGTAGATTCCTTAGGATGCAAGTTAAAAAAGGGAAACAGCATTATCAAATTATTGTAGATTTGTGATAGATTGAAGTTTTGACCATGATTACTGACCATGCATCAGTGGACACAGCACAAGCCAGGGTAGGCCTCTTGCCGGCAGACATGAGCACTTCCACATCAAAGATCAAAGCGTCATCAGGTGGGCAAGGCACTTGCTCTTGTGTTTTACCCGAGTATCTTGTCCAGCCTGGAACTTTGGACCATTTCTATGAAATAAAAATTAATTAATAAATTAACTAATGAAAAAATTTAAGGATTTTATTCAATAAGAACTGCTTTGTTAGTGTTATTGTCCTAAGCATGAATACTGTACTATGTACTGTATGAGGTTCTGGGTTTTAAAAATGATTTTGTTAGTACTAGCCTTTATTCTGGGTTTGTACAGGAAGCCCAACAATAGACCACTTATTTGGTGAAAAGTAGATTAATATACACTTAGTTCTGGGGCCCTTGTCTATACAGATGGACAACACAGCAATTATTTTTAAGGGTTCCTTTTTGAAGTACAAAATCATAGTTAAAGAATAGCAAGTACAATAACTTATATTATAAAAGCAGATGCAAAAAAAAAGACTTAGTTAAACTGAACTGATTTAGCTGATATTTGGTATGGAGATAGATTGAAGCCTGAAAAAGATTAAAGGATAGTTTCTATTCATATGTGTGAAGCAGTTCACTCTGGACATGGGTAAAACCACTAAGAACAAAAAAAAATAATAATAGTACAAAAAACATATACCTTTGGCATTGGTGGTAGTTTACAGCTTGCTAGTCGCTTCAGTAATTCCCTGTAAGGCGCACTTTGTTTCTCCCCAATATTATAGAAATGTTCCACTATATCACTGCCTTCTAGTTTGGGCAGTTTTAACTCTACGTCTGGTAGATGACTGCATTTCTTATAGTCTATACCATGTTTTAATAGATCATTTTGACACCTGAAAATTTTATGTTTGTTTAAATTTGATAATAGCATAGAATGAAACAGTATAGAAATTTATTTTTATTAAGATACATTTTTACATTAAAGTGAAGGGTACAACAGAGTACATTCATAACATCACCATTAACGTCTACTTTATGATTCTTTTTCTTGGCTCATAGTCCTAGAATATTCGCAAAATTAAACATGGTAAGGCAAAAATATATTTTGTTTACCTTTTTATGATTTGAGGATCTACGCTCTGACTAGGACTTTTAAACAACTGATCGTAAATGTTCTTGGAAATCATTTGTATGTTGACCTCATTGACTCTAAATTCCTTAGAATTATTGGTAATATTGTTTTCTTCAGTAACTTTTTCAGTTTTGAGGTTAACATCTTTGTTTTTATGATTCTTTTTCTTGATTATCACCACTTCACTGGAAGGCAGTATGTCACTATATGATCGATGATTATTACTCTGTAATTCAATAAATTTACGGCGAAATATTTGCTTCGTTCTTCTCATTTTAATTTAGCAAAATAAATACAAACATTCGCGGGGTTCGTGATGATAAATGATAATCGCTACTTTTGACAGGACAGTGACATTAATACTTCCGTTCAAAAACTTAGTCCTTGTAAATCAGCAAGAGCTTCCTTGGTCTCAGAGTTTTAAGACCCTGAAGCAAAGCAATTTTAAAGATTCAGTGATGAGATTTATACATTGAATGAATGTCTAAGTTAATTTTGCATTCATCAGATCAGAATATCAAAAGCTACTTTGTAGCATCCATCGCCATCGTGGTGATGGACGTCATCGTTCGGAAATAAGTTATGTAGTGCTATAGAAGAATAAAGCAATGTAGGTATAGGTACTAGATAGACTTAAATAGGTAGGTATGACCAATGAGTCATCAGGATCTCGCTATATTTACTAGAATCGTTGATAAGATTGAGGACATGATAAATAGTTTATAATGCAATTAAATACTTTGATTCTATAATAAAAGCCATGGTCTCTCAAAGACCAAGAATTTCATTTAGACACAGTTATTTATTCAGAAAATCTAAGTTTGATAAAAACATTAGTAAAATAAACAATTATTTTGAAGAATATTAATTTATTGTAGTCAAAACAAATACATAATACTACTTTTAATACCTATATTTAATAATGCAAAATAGACAACTTGTAAATAACATAATATGGTGCTTCTTAAATCTATGGAATGTATTATAAATGATTAATTAGTTCTAAGCTGATAGTCTCCATTCTGTGTTATATACCGCACCCAAGGCAAAGCTTGATATCCACTCTTCTCAATGATCTTTAAGTATCTTACTTGAATACCAGAAGTAGTAAAGTAAGGGATCTCAAACTTGACCTGTATTGGTGGTTTTCCATCAACTTCTTCACATTCAACTGATGGCAAACCGAAGTGAGCTCTCATTAAGTACTCCTTGCCTCCAGGGAATGATTTAATGGACCAAGTTATGGCATTCTGCTCTGGAGTGTACTTCACACTGCCAATTGTAGTTTTGAATTTTGGAGAATCAGCATCAGCTGGGACGGGAATAATAATCTCAACATTATTAGCAGTGGAGCGCCTCTTGAACTGGGACTTAGCCTTGATCATGTACTCAACTCGGGAGTGGGCATGACGCTCAATGACTGACTCAATCCAGATCAATGGTTTGACATGAGTGTTCAATCTATATGACATCAATTCAAACTCACCATCAGGGGGTATAAAAGAAATTGTCCTGTCATTCTCAAAACGGGACAATCTAACACACTGGTGAAATTTGACATCTTCAAGCTCAACAGACTTGGATTTTCCTCTGCCAGTGCTCTCAAACAGAACCTTATCATTTAAACCAAGACGTAATTCAGGCATGCCTGACAGGTAAACTCTCATTTTGATTGCCCCTACAATCTCACTTCTTAATACATTGCCATTACAATTAGCCAAGAGGTTGACAGACTCAATGACATCTAAGAAAACTTCGTTCTTCCGATATTTGATCCCCTCAGACCTCCAGGACACAGCGTTTGTCACTGCCATTGGTATGCGCGGCTGCATTTCCAGTTTATGACCCTCCTGAGTGATGTACTCTTGCAGTATCTTACTATCTGTAGTCTGCGGGTATCCAAAGTCAATCAGTTCATCCAGCAGCTCGTATATAACTACAAAGTTGTCCCGAATACTCTCCTCCTCTAATTCTTTGAAGTATTCAGTCATGACTTCCACAATTTTGTACAGGAATACAAATACAAGTGCTATGTTAGCATTTTTCCTTGTAGTAGACACTATGTACAAGTTGTTGGTCTTGATGTAAGCGAAGGTGCACTCGCTAGTTTGCAAAAGTGGAGTAAGCATACCTTCTTCCTCTTTTTCCATGAGCAATGGCATGAATTTGTCTATGATGCCTAAGTCGACATCGCCGCGGTAATTCCTCGAAATGAGGACTTTACCTTTCACATCCAAGATGTATATTGCGGAAGAAGACATTTTGAAGCTGAAACAATACAACCATCAAGTTACTATAGCCAAATAAGATACGTAATGAACCTGTCTTAATTATCAAGAAAACATGTGAAATAAGATTGTTCACCCTGTTGCAACTCTTAAACGTGTTGAATTGAATAACATATACGAATACTTACGTGAAATTAACAACTTTTAGAATAAAATATCTACATTATCTCCAGCAAACATACGTGTGAATTATTCTTTCACGTTTCACGCAAAACTAGTAAGTTATAATTTGAAGTAATAAGTTGCATTAAATTGACAACAGGATAGTGTACCGAAAGTAAGCGAGACAGCAATATAAATCATGCTTCAAATAGTAACATGAAATATATATTTTTTTTAATTATCAGACATTACTCGATGTGTTTTAAAAATGTTGCCAGTTCTAAATTCTTTCGTCGTTAAGCTAGTTTCACACATACAACTTTTAGACCAACCACAGATGTTTTGTTAGTTGTATTGCCAAAGTATTGCATGTAGCGGAGATGAGAATGTTAAGAGCAATGTGTGGTGATAGACGGCGTTTATACGCTCATTCTGGCGTCAGTTCAGTCTGTGACCGTGATCACGTATATACTGATGGCTGAATGATGGATTGACAGGTGGTATTAGACGGTAAGTCAGACTGACGATCAGTCCAACCGAAAACTTCTACGCGTTAGCACGCATTTGTGTTAGGTGCGGATTTTAATTAGAAAAAACCGGCCAAGTGCGTGTCGGGCCACACGCAGTAGGGTTCCGTAGTAGGTCTTAGTTAGTCGACTATAACTCTGTAACCGGTGGAGCCTACTTAGCCGTGATAGTTTTCCTTGTAAATTCATTACATGTGCTAAGTCTGTGATTTTTTACATTTCTAGGGACAGCCATTCAAAAGTTAGAGGGGGGATGCTCGTATCGAACAAAAATTTGCACTTATAGCTAAATATTTCGCCAATGGCTCACTTAAGCGAAAAATGGTCTTAACACACCTATACCTACGCCACACGAAGGGGTACGCGAGAAAAAAATATGCATCCCCACTTTACGTGTTTGGGAGCTACCCTAAAAAAAATTATTTAACCACTTTATCGGCGTGATCAATATACATATCCATAGGTACCAAATTTCAGCTTTCTAGTACCAAGAACCTCGGAGCTATGCCGCGGACAGACAGACAGACAGACGGATATGGCGAATTTATAAGGGTTCCTTGTCGGACTACGGAACCTTAAAAAAGCTTGTCAAGCGTCAGTCTCACCAGACTGACAAAATTTATTAAAATATTTAAATAACCATCATTCTGGACCATCAATCCATCAGTCTGTGCGTATACAGTCAGTTTCCCGTCATTCTGACATCAATCATGGACTTTACTGACGCCAGATAGAGCGTATAAACGCCGTCTTACGCGAATGGATAAAATATGGAATGAGTATATAAGAGGAACTCTGAAAGTAGCAGCGGTAAATGAAAAGATAAGTGGAAACCGTTTGTCATGGTATGGGCATGTTATACGGAGGAATGAGGAACATGTTGTGAGGTTGTGAGGAAAGTTATGAGCATGAATGTGGCTATAGAGGTAGAGGAAGATTAAAAAAAAGATGGATGGATTGTGTGGAAGATGATATGGCTAGAAAGGATGTTACTAGTGAGATGACAGCAGATAGAGAAGTGGAGGAAGAAAACATGCTGCGCCGACCCCAAATAAATTGGAATAAGGGCAGGCGAATGGTGATGATGATGATGAACAGCTATTTCGTTAGTTGTATGACCAAAGTATATAGAAATATCATGATGGTGCGCACTTGATGTTTTTTATTTTGAATTGACGGTTTTGATTAATCAGTTAAACAACTATCGAGTATCAATCAACGGCTATGTTTATTGAAACGCGCCTGCCACGAATAAATAAATCGATTTGCAACAACTATCACTATCAATAAAATTGTTTTTTTACTGCCCTAACTTTGTGCAGTCATTTTGTAATACTTGTCTAGTCTTTGAGTTTAGAATAATTCAATAAGTTATCTGCACTTGAAACGATTAACTATAACAAATTAAAATGTGACAGGACCACTTTTTGGTTCATGTAAAAGTTGTATGTATGTAGCTAGCCTAAAAAAATTGCCTGCTAAAAAAATGTTGACTTGACTGACGGCTGACGCGCCTGACGCTTTGCTAGTCCTAACGTTAGTTTCTTTTTTCATTCGACTTTCTTTCCAGGCCTGCGACAGCTGGGTTCCCAAAAAATGCGCCGCGGCGCCACATTCGGTCGGTAGCCATGTTGATGGTCGCCATTTTCAGTCGTTGACGTGTTGTTGTCAAATTATATTCAAATTGTCAGTTGTGAATTTGTGATCTTGGTTCATTGTTTTGTTCAAAGAGAATACAATACTACGTATTTTTATTCGTGAATCGTGTCGAAGCTATTATTGTGTTCAGAAATAAAGTTTTAAAAGGTGGCATACAAGAAAACGTGGTAAAATAGATGTGTATGTGTAAGATGATGGAGTTTCTTGCCGGTTCTTCTCCATAAGACCCACTCCTTGGAACCGTGCAACTAGCTTGACGTTTCATAAGTGCCTGCAAAGACCTATTTGAAATAAAAACATTTGAATTTTGGATTTACACCTCAACACATTGCTTATGAAAAGTTTGAAGCCCATAGATTAAGAGAGAATAAATGTAAAACGTAAAATTAAAGTATTTTTATTTTCCTATCTTTCCTCCTAGTTTCCAACGACAATAACGAAGAATCTTGAAATAAAATTAATCCTGCAAGAATAGGTAGGTATGCCGTGGCCATCACTATGCTATCGATATTTTAAACCGCATAGCCATCGATATTTACAGCAGCCTGTAGATCATCCCTAGGCGACATTAAGACACTAGCGCCACGACGCATTTTTTGGAACTAATCGTCAAATTGAACTGTCCTATCTGTCTCTGACTAGTATATAGTAATCTGTGTTTCTTTCTTTCGTTCGAGTTTGTACGACTGACCTACGAAAGACGCGACGGCAATTTTAATTGTTGCAAGCAGTCTTTATTTTTCGAATTTGTTCGTGTTGTTTATCATGAAACTAAAATAAACGAACTCATAAAATATAAGCACTTATGTGCACAGCTTTCATGATTTTAAGAGTCGTAGACATTGTTTTGCCACCAACAAAATAAACTTTGTGTTGGGGGTTCAATTAAATTGTGCTCAATGTTGATCAATAATATGAATCCTGTTTCTCTGACACAAAGAAATCCTTTAGTTTATTTGGATATTTCGATTGACGGAGAACAAGGTATGTTTTTAGTATATTTTTCGATTGTATGACATACTGCATACTATAATACCACTTTAATAATAGAGCTCTTTAAAGAAAGCATTCTAATATGATTGTAGTATCAATAGTTGAGGTGAGAACATGGCAGGTGTCTTCTAATTGTGCATTCAGTACACATTTTCCAACTATTAATATGGGCCTCCTCTGTATGTCAACATTTGTGTTGTTTTTTAACTGTATGTTTGATCCTTATTAATCCATCTGTTTTCTGGTTATACCCAGCCATAATAAACACTCTTTGTGCCAGTATTTATTTAATAAAACGATGTTAAAATATTTTTTTATAAAGTCTATGCATTTAGAATAATAGAAAAGATTACTTATATCCAATTACTGTGAAAGTTTTCAAAATCAATCCTAGCAAAAAAACTTGAATTCTAAATAAAGAATAACTTAATTTTGTATGAACAACAAAAAAATATAAAAACACTTTAAATTACGAGTTAACATAAACTACAAATGTGTTTGTCATTGATTTAGCAATAAATTAATATAAAATTATTATATAAACCTTACTAAAATTATCAAACATTCAACCACTGTACCTTCTCCGTTCCGTTGTCGGTAACACAAACAGTTACAAGTTCTATGCTGTCATGGAATATTACATTGATTATTATTTTATGGAAATTATAAAAAATATAAATAACATGAGACACCGAAGTGCTTATACAATTTTAATTATATGTAAATAATTGCATAGATAAATGCAGTGACCTTGCCAGTGTAGATTACCTACTGTAGTCTGCTAAATAAATGTGTTTACCTATACTAAGGTTATAATCCTATTTAAATGTAAAAAAAATCAAGCTACCTATATTTTATAAATTTAATTCATATGATACATTTATCAAAGTTATTGTAATATTTGCTATTTCCTGTGATTTCATCCCCATCGTGAGGGGTCTACCTCATGCTTTCTGTTAAAAAATATTCTATAATGCTTCCTAGGTTTCAATCTACCATTTAGCCATTTTACTGGCCAAGTGTAACAATCGGTCAATTCTTTTTTATTACAAAAGAGGTTTTAACTTTGTAAAAATGTTTTTTTAATGAACATGAAGATAACTGTGATTTCCATTTCATATCTTAAAGAGCCACTTGATTGGCTTTGGTACGGTATGGTGTTCTAGTGGGTATGTTTACATATTATGTTGTATATTAAGATATTCAATACTAGCTGTTAACCCCGGTTTTACCTGCATCTTGAAGGAACTACTTGATACACCTAGATAAAAGTATTCTATGTGTTAATCCAGGTTTCAAAACTATGTGAGTACCAAATTTTATCTAAATCCATCAGTAGTTTTAGTGTGAAAGAGTAACAAACATAAATACATACATCCTCACAAAATTTCACATTTATAATATTAGTAGAATAAAGTAGCAAATTGAAATAACAGTTAGAACTACGTTTTTATTTGTTTGAGTATTCTTACTTCCTCACTAATATAATAAATGCAAATGTGAGTTTGTTTATTACCCTTCATTAAGACTGGCCTCCGCATCGTGACATATTATATTATTATTTAGTTCCCACAAGATTCAAGTGAAACTGCGACAAACAGCTAGTAATAGATAAAAAAATATTAAAAAGAAACACTATATTTTCAGCTTATCTACCAACTGATAAATCGTATAGTTAACGAAAAAATGCAAGGTTGTCTTGTTTGTGTTAATGCAATTCAAATAATTGACACAGATTCAATGCTTCTGTGATAAGAGTATTAATTTTGTGTGATAACATTGCAACGAATTTTAGTTGAATTCAACAATGAATGAAGGAAAATGCACTTCATGAAATATAAGAAGAAAAATATGAAATACGATGATATAAAGATTGAGAATAATGTGACTATGAAACATCAATCACAACACTGGCTTGCAGCACATCTCGTAAAATAGGTGCAATTGACAAAGACAAATTATGATAAAAGCTAGTTTTCCGCCAGCGTCTTTGCCCACGTGGGCTATATGAATTCAAATTAATAATGACAGAAGTTTCATACAACCTTTGCCCCCCTTTATAACTCCCTAGAAGAATTTGGGAAAATACTTTCTTATCGGATGCCTACGTACAAAGAACACACCCTCCAAGTTTTAGGTCTCTATACGATCAGCGGTTTAGGCTGTGCGTTGATCCGTCAGTCATTCAGGATAAAGTAGGTACCTATTATATGTATAGATAGATCTATTTAGTGAGAATTTGTGCATGCGGCCTAAGTAGGTATGTGAAAAACGTTAAACGACTATTTTGAACTGTAGTTACTGATAATAATTTATCAGGTTGACTGAAACGGGATATATATAAAAACTAGTTGTTCCTCGCGGTTTCACTCGCGTCCCGACGGAAGTTTCTCCAGGGAAGAACCTTCTCCAGGGTCCCCTCTATCTCCGTACCAAATTTCAGCCAAATTGATCAAGTCGTTCACGCGTGATGCGTTGACCAAGGGAAATAGGGATTAATTTTTATATAATAGAAGATATAAAAATAAAAACTTGGAAAAACAATGAAAAATTAGGTCAAGGTTAAAATAAACATCGCGGACAACTACGCAACGACGCAAGTGTAAATGCAGGACATGGCTTGATTTATTCACCAACGGACTACCTATTCAGTGCCACAAGGTCGGATTGCAGCCGACATGACGTAGAAATTGCCATTGTGAGGCATAATCATGAATACATTGCATAACATAACATCAATTTGCAACTCTCTACCTTGTTTTTGTAGGTTCATTCATAAAGGCTATGGAGATTTGCATTTGTTGTGACGTGATAGAATATTTTTAAATTACAAAAAAAAATAAGCAATTGGTTTTCACACAGGTATTATGTTCTGGGGTCTAATCATGGCGTGCCAAAGCTGAAATAGTTTTGTTAATAGCTGCGTCTCGTTCACACACCTGAATAATGATTGCAAAACAGGTGGTGGTACGGCCCCAGATAAAGTCGTTGACGATTGCAATACGCAAATTTAGGGTTCTTAAAGCTGCTGTCGAGGGAAGTAAGTACCTAACTTACCGCACCCGGGTAAAAAATAGCCAAGTCTTCACCCGGTTTTAATCTATATCCATTGAATTTTATCGATCGGTTCAGGGGTTTCGATGTAAAAGCAAAACAAACAGACAGACAGACAGACTTATAATATTAGTAAGGATATGAGTGAGTCATTCACTAGATTAGATAAAGATGTTATAATAGCTATCGGTTAACGGAGTGTTTTGTTCCAGCCGGGCGTATTGTGATCAAGTTACGAAGTGATGTCGTGCCAAAGACTGCAGAAAATTTTCGTGCGCTATGTACTGGTGAAAAAGGTGTCGGGACTAATGGAAAGGCGTTACATTTTAAAGGCACGAGGTTTCACAAAGGTAAATAAATTTTAAATCACACACTACTGAATGAAACAACACATATAAATGAGTCGTACGGAGCCTGAGACTGGATATGGATAAAAGTTTGACTTTTATTGATGCAGCCGTAAGATGTTTCAACTGGCCCCTAAGTGGCGTGCTTTAAAAGGCAGTTCGATTGTCTAATTCGGTAAGCTACACCCCACAGGCTTCGTATGTTATAGTCCTCAAATATCCAGAAGCTCTAATTTAGAAATATTTTTCGTCCTATATTGTGAGTAATATTTATTTTTTTCATTTTAGCTGTCACCCAGTTTATGATCCAAGGAGGTGATATAATAAATGGCGATGGTAGCGGCGGTGAAAGTATATACGGACCCGTATTTGAAGATGAAAATTTTAAATTAAAGGTAAATCTATACTATTATATAAAATGACAACCTCATACACTGAATGACTGACTCATCAACGCGGAGCCGAAATGGCTGGACCTAGAGTAATGAAATTTGGACAGGAGGTACCTTTTATGTCCTAGACAAGTAATAAGAAAGGATTTTTGGAAATTCCGACCCTAAGTATATTAAAATAGGCTTGAAAGTTTGTATGGAGTAAGTTTTATTTCTTATTCGATTAAACTCAAATTTTGTAGGGACACTCTAAAATGAAAATAATTAAACACGTGTTTCACAGTTTTTCAAGATTTTAGCCCTAGGGTGAAAAATTATGATTTTAAGTTAAAAAAAATCTGTTTTAGCTTTACGCCAAAAGGTCTGAACAGTTTTACTTGAAATTCACCAAAGATGTTTGTTATGAATCGGTTCAAGTTTTAGGCTACAAATCATCACACTAAATATTATTGGGAATGAGCAGTGAGGTATTGAAATAAGTTTGTAATGGGATGACCTTTCAAGTTTTTATAATTACCTATATGCATTTTCGCTATTATCTTTGACATGAAAATCATCACGCCCGTTTGTAAAGAAGATAAGCAGTAATTCAAATTGAAAACACGTTGTATTAGAATGTCAATTTTACCTAAAATGTCAAGGAGCGCTGTAGTGGAGGGGCTGTATTCATGATCATCGAATCGGTTACATCGAGTTCAAATCCCACATATTTTTGTTCTTTTTTTGAGATTGGTATTTACTTATTATTTTTTTTTGTTGATATCACATTATAATATCTTTCACCTTAACGGCTTCAAGAATTAAGTTACGAATTTGTTAAAAGTAAGCGCTTTCAAGTCATAATGTGTAGATGTTATTCCATGGTGATTAACGCCCACGCGTTCCAAAGGGCCTCTTTTCATACATAAGAGCGGGATAATTATAAACTAAAAAAAATTGCGCTTTCCATTGAATTCATTCTATTCCACACTTCAGAAATTAAGAATCTAGAATTCCCTTTGCTAATAAACAAATCATAAGGCCACGGATGAACCTGCGTGGGGATTGTTGTGGCGTTAAATCCTCTCTTCGCGGAGTGGCTAAGGAGGCACCACGGCATCTTGACATACCGCAGATCCAATGCCTACGCCTGACGCAGGTTCTCACTGGACACGGTTATTTTGGGAGGTTCCTGGATCGAAACAAGCGAGTGGAAATGTCGGGGTGTCGACACTGTGAGGATCACCTGGAGGTCACGGTGGAACATACGGTGGGGGTCTGCCCCACTTGGGCGGCGGCGATCTCTCACTTTCGGCCCTGGTTCAAACCATGGTCCAAAGAGAGTGGGAATAGGAAGCAGTCACCTTCTAATGCTAACCAGTCATGCTGGAAAAGGAGATAGCGGGTTGCGTGAGGGAAAGACAAATCTCACGCCCCAGCCACGTCATCAACATTTGGAGCCAGGAATCGACTCCATGCCACTGTAGGTCCGGCCTGCAAAATTTGAGCAATAAGTGGCTAACCGTCCGGTAAGGATTAGGACGGGCCTAATCAGCGGGAAGACTCGGGACATGATTTTTCATTCCTAAAAGAAAACATTTTTTTTTGCAAAAATAGAATGCAAATACACAATACCTAATTGGAGACACCGACTTCTAGAATGATGTCTATTAGTTATTTTTAAATTTGTATTGTGTTCCAAGCCAGTTGTTTTTTGAAAAAAGTTTTTCAGTTCTCTTTTTAGTGGCTCAGTTTGTAATTTAGATAAATTACAATATCCTAATGTCTAGACAAATGTTCATCACCTTTAATAAGGGTGAACTCTATATGTCTGTTTTCTCCTTTAAAGCATAGAGGTGTGTTGTTATGTTATAGAACAGTGAAAACAATCATAGGCATACGATCGCAGCAATCGTGGTTCCTTTGCTATTAGTAATTGAAGAGTTCCATTGGTTATTTACGAAGAATAGAATATTCTTTATTGCACACAAAATCTGTTGAAGAAATTCAACAGATCCCAATAATATAATATTGTACTAAAACCTTTCTTGAAAACTATGCATTTGAAGAACGACAACTCTCATCCAATTCAGATCAGTAGTTTTTGAGAAAATCGGGGACATACAAACACATGCATACCGGTCAAATACAGAACCACCTTTTTTGAAATCGGTTAAAAAACAAAGACTACCTACCCGTGCGAAGCCGGGGCGGGCCACTAGTATAATAATAAGAGTGAATCAATTCAAGTCTTCAATAAAATGATATAAGTACCACCTGTGCAATGGTCATATTTGAAAATTACTGAGTTGTATGATAATGCAACGGCCCTGTAAAAGTTTAGCTTTTATCATTTTATTGACTGATGGAATTTATCCTTACTTGAGATTCAAACATGCGTAAGTTAATATCCGTGTTTGTATGTTACTACAACTAAACTTCACATACTTCCAGCCACATACTACCAGAATCCTCCATTTTATCGCGGTCCACTACTGGACATAGCCTTCTCCCAATTTGCTCTAAAAGACTCGCTCCTCCGCCTTCCGCATCCAGTAATTCCCAGCGACCTATCTCGGATCCTCGGTCCATCTAGCTGATCGGTCGATACCAAAGAAGTTGTTATAAATATTGCCGTCATAAGAAGAAAGGTTAATAATCGTAATATGTTTTTTCAATATTGAGTTAAATACATATTCGGAATTAGATTTTTTTCCGATTCCAAACATGTACGTAAATCAATATCGATAAAATATTTAATTACTTAAGTAGTTACGGACTACTACAAATGCTGTACTCAAAGGCATCTCTTTCAGCATGATGCAGGGGTACTGAGTATGGCAAATAGCGGGCGGCCTCACACGAACGGTTCCCAGTTCTGCATCACAACAGTGCCATGTGCCCACTTGGATGGCACCAACGTAGTGTTCGGAGAAGTGCTGGCCGGTATCGGCATAGTGCGCGAGATACAGCGGTTTGGTGACGGAGAACTTAGCCGCCCCACGGTGGTATGTTGGTAATCGATGCTTTTTTACTGTTTTTTTTTCATTATTTGATCATGATATGATGAGTGACGACTTTTATTTATTTATTACTAGCTATACGCCCGCGGTTTCACCCGCGTAAACTACAACCCATGGCCAGCAGTGGGACAAAAAGTAGCCTATGTTACTCGTGGATAATAGGTAGCTTTCGAATGGTGAAAGAATTTTTAAAATCGATCCAGTAGTTTTTGAGCCTATTCATTACAAACAAACAAAGTTTTCCTCTTTATAATATTAGTGTAGATAGTAGTTTAGTAAGCTTTAAGATGAGTGAGAGGATCTATGGATTAATTCATTACCGATTATTGGAATAAATTGTCTATAAGACAGGTGCAATTTAATGTGTGTTTAAAAAAGTTTTTAATAGTATTTACCAACATCTTCCCTTATGCCACAGTTTTGTTCTTGGACGAAAAACTTTCGCGTGCCAAAGCAGAATCACTTAGCAATGTTTGACCATAATCGGTTGAACGGTTTAGGAAAGCATAGAGGATAAACTTACAAAATAAATACTATATTCTTTTACGAAAAACAACCTTAATGTTGTGATTTTGTTAAATTCGTTAAAAACTACTCTTCACTTTTCACGTACCAGTTTTGACCAACGCTTTTTGCCCTACTAAAGTACATTGACCTCTTAATCAGTTATATAGTCAGCTCAAACTAGAAGTTGAAATAAAAAATATGACTTTCATTTTTTTTTACGATAACATATCAATACTCATCACCTCTCGTTTTACCGACTAATGATGACTTGCGATTCCACAGGACTGTGTGATACAAGACTGTGGTGAGATTATAACCAGTGATTGGGATGTCTGCTGTCGAGATGGGACCGCTGACAAGCTGCCGGAGTACCCAGAGGATTACAGGGATGAGAATGTGACTGTAAGTTAGTAAAAAGCTCTGCAGATTATTGTTTTAACTACTTTATTGAGTGTTTCTTGTCTAGTTTAGTTGTAGAGCTTGTTCTCGTTACAAATCTGACACTTATGTTGGATAACATTGACTTGCCTTTTGAATTACTTAACGAATATGCAAATTGTTTTTACAACAAACTAAATCATCGGTCGGCTTCCCGTCTAACCAGATGCAGCTGAATAACAGTGTTTTACATGGAGTAACTGCCTATCTGACCTCCATTACCCAGTTACCGGGTAACACGATACCCCTTGGTAGCACTGGTTGTCAGAGTTTTTGGCTTGTGACTACCCGCGCAAGGCCTGACTAAGCGCTTGATCTTGATCGATCGACCCGTGCGACTCTGACTGAACCACAAGCACCTCTCTACAATATTGCGTAAATAATGCGAATTGGCCGAGCACGTGGCTAAGTTGCCGTCGGCATCTATGTCATACCGAGAGTCCTCCGTGCCTCAAAAAGCACGTTAACTCCCGGATGTCATTTGTAGAGCTTTGTCAGTCGTTACAGTCAGAAGTCAAAGTCTGATAACCAATCTTACCAAGGGGTATCGTGTTATCCGGTAACTGGGTTGTGGAGGACTGATAAGCATTTGCTTCATGTAAAATAATGGAACTCAGCCGCATTCGGTTAGCCTGGAAGCCGACCCCACAATATTTGGAGAATATCTAGGCAGATGATGACGTGTAGTTAATTTTTCGAAAAACATGCAAGATGTTTATTTACAGGTGGAGCAATTAATATCGTTAATCAGAGACGTCAAGAATGCCGGTAATTGCCACTTCGGCGAGGGCCGATATAAGGCCGCCGTAAGAAAATACCGAAAGTGCCTCAGGTATCTGGACCACGCCTTTTATAGGATAGAAGAAGTTAAGGATGTTGATACGAGGGAACAAAGTGAGTTTATATTTATTATCTTATTGTATTAAATATGAGTAGAAAAAAATATTATGCAAAAGTCTTTAAATCTCAAGTAATAGGGGACTTAGAGGAGGCTATGTCGAGCAGTAGATCAATATAAAATAGGCTGATGATTCGCTTGTTTTTTACTAACATAAGAACCACTAGTGACAGTTTTTTCTCAAATACGCTGAAGGACATGGAATTGCAAAAATGCTTAATGTGACCTTCCAGGCGTGAGACTATTACCGCCAGCTATCTGACTCCGGGCTACTGACACTATTTAACATCATGCTTTGTATGTTACACTAAGAATTAGTCTATATACAATTAAAAAGTTTGTTTGATCGCGCGAATCCCTAGAATTAACAATCTGATCTGAAAAAATCTTTTGGCATTTGAAAGCCCAATTTCTAGATATAGGGTATATAGTCTATTAAACGTCACGTCATAGGGGCCCTTAGGAGCCAAACTAAAAGAATAAGTGCGAGTCGGACTTCCACACGGAGGGTTCCGTTATAAAAACGGCAAAAACACATTTGTTGTATGGCAGCCCCCTTAAATATTTATTTTATTTAGCATTTGTTGTTATAGCGGCAACAGAACTACATAATTTGTGAAAATTTCAACTGTCTAGCTATCGCGGTTCTTGAGATACAGTCTGGTGACAGACAGACGGACGGACAGACAGCGAAGTGTTAGTAATAGGGTCCTGTTTTTACCCTTTGAGTACGGAAAATATCCCTAAGAAGGCCGGGCGACAGACGCGACCTGGTAGTTCTTGCTCGACGGGGGGCGAAACCGTGTCATACACCTAGTGATGTCATATATTTAGACGAGATCATAGACAAAAACGTTTACCCTTCACGTGTACTGAAATAGGATATTGACCTATTTTCTTAAGGTCTGGGTGCCCTAGATTTAAGTCCATACAAAGGAGATTAATGATGCTTATTATCCCTTTTCTGTCTAGACATGTAATCTATAGTAATATCTTACAGTTTTGTCGATATAAATATGATCAAACTCTAGTTTTATGATGTCTATAATTTGTTCGCAGTACAAGAAATAAGAACAACTTATGTGTCTCAATGTTATCTCAATATGGCGGCATGTTATATGAAGTTAGAAGATTATAGATCGACAGTTCAATTCAGCACTGCGGTATGTATTTCATTTATTTGTGTTACCCTTGCCCGCGACTTCGTCTGCGTAGACTAAAATTGGGTTCTGTGTACCTAGCACGAATTTAAATAATCGTAACGTTTATGTAGGCCATTTTTAATCAGAACTACAACCATCCTAACGCGAGAGTTGTTTAAAATTATTGAAGAATAATTCATAGCATCTGAAGATATGAAGTCTTTAATTTAAATAAATAGTATGTAAGAAACGAGTATATTCTATCCAAAAACAGCTTACATTAACGTTACATTTATAGTAGTGCGTTCGTACTAGGCCCACACAGATAACTGGATGAAAACTATGTGTGTGCAAAATTTCATCCAAACCCATTCATTAGTTTTTGCGTGAAGGAGTAAGAAACTTTTGTATTTGTAATATTAGGAGGATGTGTATGTCTGGTTTACGGGAATTGAGTTACCTACTGTTTATAGATGATGCTTCAGAAATGGATAGAATGCAATTCATGTTCACAACATCAACATGTTACGAAAATGAATTTTATTTATTTGATATTTAGTTTTCGATATAAGTTTCGAGTTTTCGAAATAGTATACAATTTATGGTTTGTATTTTAAATTGCATTTTTTTTTATAATAATAATTTCCAAATTTTAAATTATAATAAGATAACATATAAAAGTTTTTATACTACCGAATATCTGGGTCTACTCTACCAGTAAATTCTATAATGAATAAGAATGATCTGAGTGCTATTTATTTGGGACTCTGTGGGTCACATTGTAGGAGCAATGTCGTCCTAGGGTCGCAGGGGTTTATAGTTCATGCCTTAGTTTTATGCGGAATTATTGTCTATCTGCGCGAATAGGGGCGTGATTTACCCCACCCTTTTTTATTGTTTCCTGTTCTTTTACCTCCGTGCATGCGTGCTTATCTACGTAAATATTTTATTTCTTTCTTATGTTTGCCAAGCATGGGGGCATCCTTCACGACTGCTTTTGGAAACTTACGTTAAAAAATAGTTGATATTGTCATTTCGTATGTGTAGTTATACATTCCTGTAGACCTAACAAACGAATACTTCTTCACAGGTACTAGAAATAGACCCGAGAAATGAAAAAGCTCTATACAGGCGTGGGCAAGCGAATTATGCACTAAAAAACTACGATGACGCTCTGGTGGACCTGAAGCATGCGGACAAAGTGTCGCCCAACAACAAGGCTGTGCTAAAACTCTTAGACGAAGTAAGGTTGACAAATAAAAGTTACAATGACATGCAAAAACAACGGCTGTCAAAGTTTTTTCGTGACCAAAAAGAGGCGTTTATCGAGATCACATGTGAGGTCGCAGATCACTGAACTAAGACTGACGGTAGTTATACGTAGGATTATGTAGACAATACGCTTTTTGAGCTCGTTTAGGATGGTCACCAGGCGGTGTTGCTAGATATATTGGATTTTTAATCAAGAAAAATAAAGTTTTTCGGTTATGACTCATGACAGTTAATTATAGAAATTAAGCTTTAAATTAAAATGTGTAACAGTATTTTACATACTGTGACGTTTAGTAATAACTAAACAAAAAATATCGGAAAATTATATGTTTTAGTCAGGCAACATCGGCTGTGGCGGCCAGTTGGTGCGGAGTGTTAGTTAGAATGTTTCGAAAAGGTACTAATTTAGTATTGCCACGTAAGGCATTATGGTAGGAATTCATAAAAATGGCGAAGGTATTGAGTCTAATTTTAGACAAGTAGTTACCTAATTCCGTTCAAGGCAGTGAATTTTTTGACGTAATATTGACTGAAATTAAATATTTTCCTTTGTAGCTAGCTGCGTATAAATAAACTGTAAATGAAGTAGAAACAAGAAAAAAACTGTACTTGTGAATTTAAATCGTATTATTTTGGTCTCGTCGATGGAAATGTAGTTGAGAAGAATCACAAAATAATAAGAGTTTTTGTCGGTTAGTCACGTATACGTGTTAAGTATGATTTTTATGATTAATTTTAATAATGTTGCATGAGTAGAAAATGTATGTAGTCTGTGTAATGAATGCAAGGGTTATGAAATGACAATGATTGATTAGTTTTTTTTTTAGGTGTAGGATTTTTTTGCTTTTGTTAACGAAGACGAAGTTGTGTAAATTATATTTAGTGATAAAAACAATACTCATATTTCCAATTTTTAATAAGTTTCATTGTGATATGTGATAATGGCGCACATTCATATTTTATTTTTATTATTTATACATTTTATTTCTATTCACTTAAATAAAAATATTACGCCGACTTTTATTAGGATCCGCCTTGAGCATCACATACTTTTAATGAATCAATCATACAAATCAATTTATTTTTTTATTTTTATATTTTTGTATAAAATTACTTACAATGTTTTGTTTTTTATTATTTGATGAAAAATTGAATTTATTTCTAATATTTAGATTTACCTCGAGTATTCACTACACAGACAGACTAAGCGTCTTTTTGTTAAACATTAGTAGCCGAAAGGAACAAGCTATTGGTTATGAGATTTGATATTAGTATTTTTACACAGGGTGAAATTAATAACTTGCTTTGAAGTTTATTTGATGACTTATTGAGATTTAAATGTAACTGTTCTGCATTTTGTTATAATCACTGCTATATTAATTATAACACCATTTGTCTTATAAGCGTTTTATAGCTATCAAACTGTTTTCTCCTTATCTGTCAAGGCAAAATGAAGTTTGACAGAGAGGGACAAAACGGTTCGATAGCTAAAAGAGACTTATAAGAAGAATGGCGTTATTATGAATGAGATGTTTAATCTTTGAACGCTGTTACCGGCGACCTGTAAGTCTATATTTAAAAGTGTAAATTTGCCACTAAATGTGGGTGGGTACGTCCGTAAAATATACACAGTACCAATTTATCAATATGGAACTACAATAGTTGGATGTATGATGAAATTTGGTCTTTCACGTCGGCTATTACTAATAATATATATATGAAAGTAAGTGTCTGTCTGTCTTTTATTTTTTAACGGGAAACAGTAGTACTGATTTTGACGAAATTTAGTGTGGAGACAGGTTGAATCTTGGGAAATGACATTGGATAGTTTTTATCTGGCTGCGTCAAGTTAGTTCCCTTACAGTGAAATGTTTTTGTTTAATAATATTGCTTCATTGTCAATCTTAGTCAGTTTATTTTTTAATTAAATTTTTGTCTATACGTAATCTATCTATATTATGAATAAAATCGAATTTTCTGTTTGTCATGTCAAATTAACAACACATACAAATAACATATATTTTTTTGTATATTGTCTGTATGTTACAGGCAACGAGTATACCGATTAATCTAGTTGTGTTCAAAGCAAAAAAATAAATGCTTGATATTTTAGAGCGCGAGCGATGTCGCGGGGAATAGCTAGTAGCAGTATAGCTTATATGTATGGGGCAAAAATGGGATACAATATGAAATACGAATATGACAGTTACTAAAAAAAAAATTGATTGGTTGGTTGGTTGACTAAATAAAAATAAATCTGTTGTGTTAAGGTAAAAGGGGATAAGTCAAAAACGATTTCCTTCTTGCATAATTCAATACTAAACGTAAAATAAATATCTATAAGGTGAAAAGGAGATGAGTCTGTACTAGTACCTATTGTATTCTTTAGCGTTTTCTTTATTTGCTCCTGGTAAAAAGTTATGTTTAATGACTTATTACCCCTTTAACCTTAACACCACAGAAATATCTACTGAAAATTTAAATAAATGTGTATTTCTAGGTGGTGTTATCTCTTTTTATAAAATACGATTTTTCATTTCATAAATTGTATGTTAAAACAGGTAGCCTTAATTTTGTACAAAAAATACCATACAAATTAAGGTAAAAAAATTACCTATTGTAAAATTTAAGAGCACGCGTTGACTGATCTTATATTTTGTATGAAAAATGTTCCAATTGTATGAGAAATGGAATGAAGAAAAGAAAACATGAATGTAAATATAGATATTGTTATTTTTCAACCATTATACTCTATGAACAAAATATTTTTCATAATTTGTTGCATTTTTTAATTTCACTCTGTATAATGGCTATTTTAAGAATATAATTGGCTGTACTTAGATATTAAGTTGTAAACACTGCCATGCTAAAGTATTCTATTGGGTAAAAATTGTATTAAGACAATACATTTAGCCGATTTTTATATTCGCGCATTTAGGCAGTTGGGATGTTTCAAAGTGGACGCAGTCGGTGTACTGCAATATATCAAAAGGTTCGAAAATAGATTAAAATAATTACATTCAATATATGTATACTGATGTCACGCCGCCATCTTGGAACGTTATTCCAAGATGGCGGTGTTAGTTCCACTTTCCGCCACGATCATAAAGAGCCTTGTCGGACTATTATTTATTTCGTGTTTTCTTTCATATAATGTACACGAACCGTGCATATAGTATGCCTTTAGAAACATCTCCTTTGCCCAACTGTAATTAAATTATCTCATTTTGTAAATAAACATATTTTTTTACTAGGTATTGTGATTTATATAAAGCGGCGGTGTAAGATGATCCTTATTTTCCTTGTTCATTCCTTCAATGATAGGTTACTATAACTAAAAAGGAAGATGATTAAAAATACTTTTCAAGAAACTCTCCCATACAGGCAGCAAATTAAAAAGAAATACCGACTGGTATAATATACGTATTCTCGTCTGTATTTAGCACCTTGAAAATTAAAATGGCCCTTTTAAATTAAAATATACACAGTTCTACGTAGGAATTCGATCTGATAAACTCTTGTTCAGTCATCGTGGAGTTCTATGGGATTTCGATCGTCACTCACACAATTCTGTCAAAGAATTGCTGAATGAAAACCTGTTACATATTTATTGAATTTAAAATATACAAAAATTATATATCTATATATATATATATATATATTATTTTGATATATGTTTTGTATTTATTATTATATTATATTTGAAAAATAAAATTAATCGAAAAAAAAGTGTTCAGCGTTGTACTTAGAGGTTTTGGTCCTCAATGCATGTCGGTGGGTGTTTTTTTGGTCTATTATCTCAATAAAATTAATAAAGCTTCGTCAAGTTACACACCATTGCAATTACGGATGAAAAAGGCGTTGAAATTGTATTGAAAATACTTTTTGTTAAAAAATAAAGTTTTGTTGTAACGAAAGTTTTGTGGTTACGTTTGTATTATGATAGATCACAAGGGTGTAGAATTAAAACCGGGTACGTCCACCGAGCCTAATTTTACGGGAAATAAAAAAAAATACATTAAGTCTACGGCATTTTTTGTACAAAGTTATCGATTTTCTTCGTTGTCATTGAAATGGAGGAAATTTCTAATCTTTCTTCTATCTTTTCGATTCTGTTCAGTGGCATGATATCAGATATTGGGAAAATGAAAATTTAGAATAGCACTAGGATTGCTTGTTTGGGTATCAATATATAGACATGAATGTGAGAATTCCTAAATGAATACTGACGCAATTCTGTTGGTGTAATTGATTCTAGCCGAACTGGACTATTTGTACACTGTATGCTTTCTTGCACTAAATGTATCTGTAAAAAAGTAGCAAAAGAATTGATAGGGGGTTTGAAGGTTTGTGACGTCAGAAGAATAAATTATATTGTTCTCAAAGGACCATGGGCGGATTCGTCCCCACCCATCAACAGAAATGAAATGTGGCTCAATTGATACATCTTATCAAGCTGATGATTTTTTACTATGGGGGCGTTGCCCAAATGCATTGGGTTTGCCTAGTATCCCAACGTTTCTATGCAAATATTTCGTGTATAGTAAAGGACTTGGTGATAACTGAATTTGATACTGTGTACTGTGTGTGGACAGCGGTGTATAATGTGATGAGATACTCCATATTGGTGACCCCGACGTGATGAAAATCGGCCAAATCTCCTGATGTCAAGAGCTTCAACATCGTTGTCAACTCTCCCTCAATCTCCTACCATCACGAGCAGCAACCAGCGTGTCACCCAGCCAGTAACCACTTATGGCTTCTTCGGGTTCACCACCTAGCCTGTAGCTTACGCGCAAGCCTGGTCACACCCTTCAGCCACATCAAGCAAGTCGGCGCGGCACCCCACAGTTAGACCAGTCAACAAGCAGAGGCCATAATACATAAACTCTCTTGGTCGACGCAAGTAGCCAGCAGTCACCCATACTGCGCCACTCCAACCCATTGAAGAATCGCAGCAGCATGAAAACGCGAATGCATGCATATGCACGTGCATTTGATCGGTCGACCTGTGCGGCTGTTACTTAGCCATGAGCTCCTCTAACGAGCAATAATAATACACTCAATATTTTTATTTGCTTACTGTAAGCATTGTAGGCATAAATCGAGAACGGCTAGACCGATTTTCATGATTTTTGATTTGTTGTATTTGTCTCTGTCCCGAATAGCAGAATAACTATTAAAACATCGGAAAAACAACGAAAAAAAAATAGTATGGGGCGGTACAAAGTTCGCCGGGCCGGCTTGTTAATAATGAATTATTTTTATAACCCCACTGATTTATGTAAAAAAAAGGTTTTATATCAAATAGTGGATACTTTAGGAACAATTGGCACCAGTTCCATTAGTGTTGGTAGGTGGGGACGGAGCTCATACATTTTTGCCCATGGTCCTTTGATCTGTTCTCGTCAAAGTGAAAGTTTTGTCTTTTCCATATTCTATAGTTGTTGTTGACTGATGTGTGCTCGCTGGAATGACTCGGTTTGCTCCAGAACTAGCTGAATCGTAATAATCTGTCTCAGGCAGCGAGGGAGACACATCGGGCTAAACTTGCTGCTACAGAAGGTCGCGCGCCTCGAGGAACTCTTTTCAATATCGGAACTGAATGTTTTAATTTAGATAGCTGTTGCCAAAGGGGGTGTATCGTAGAATCTGTTGGGGTATTGGGTATGGCTGGGGGGAGTGAAGAAACATTGTGAGGTTTATGAACCTTACTACAATGCACCTTCAGTCCCTGTTCACCTTTAAAGAAACGTGCCTGGGAACAATAGAGACATCTCACTAAGATATCCAGGGATGTTGAAGGTTGACTCATAACGGCTTCGCTACAGCCGTCATTGTGCAACATGCAAAATATAAAATTGAGGTACTTTCAGGATTATAAAACAACAAATTTAAAAATTACAAAATAACTTTATAAACTTCACTAAAATGTCACTTCACACAAGTAATGTCAGCGGTGTTGCGTAGTGCCACAAGAGGCAACGCCGCGCGTGTCGTCATCGTCACCGTCGCAAGATGCCGCTGTCGTCCGCCGTAATATGTAGGAAAGATGACGTAGTTATAGTCTTGAGATCCCGATATAAAACTACCTTCACCGAGATGTTTATTTACTAAAACGTATTTTATATTCAATTTAATATGTCAATAAATATATTGCATATGGCAAGCTAACTAATTTCAGTCCAGGATATGATTAATTAATAATTAAAAAAAAAAAAACATTTCACCGGTTTGATTATTAGACAAATTCTATACCAATCGAAAGTATGAAGCCCACAGATTATGCAAACGTTAGGTTGTCTATTCTTTTCCGGTCACAACTATCGAGTAGCCAGGTATAAACAGGTAAATAATCGATACTAGCATTTTACACCGGTCTGATTATTGAATTAAAATTAAATGACATTGAAGATTATTCCATTATGCACACGGTGGCATAGGGTTGTCTGCGAAAAATCAGTCCCAATTTCCAGTTGTCGAACTTTGAAAAGTGAGATATTGCTGCGAGTGAATGTGTGCGACTGAGAGGTCGCAACCAACCATCCCATGCGATAGAAGAGGACACTGCATAGCAGCTGTTTAAAGTCCGTCCATTTGAAGAAAGAGAGTGCGCATGCTATTTATTCTTGAAAATGAAAAGGATAGCGATAAACTCGTATATGCTATGCATCATTTTGGAGTAGTGTATAATTAAAATAGAGGAATAGTTTTTTTTTTAATCAATTAGTTATTTATGTGTGTATATTTTTTATGTGACATATATATATGCCGGAGCGCAGAGCGGGAGCGGGGTGGTTGGTTGGCTCACAGGGGCTCACAATCATCGTCAGAAGGGTAATTATCAATTAGATTGATCATCATGTAATTGTCTTTCTGTATACTTTGTGGATGAACTGTCCGTCTACTTTGTGAATGAACTGTCCGTCTACTTTGTGAATGAACTGTCTGTACACGTTGTGGGCAAAGGAAACGCGCGAGGCAAGTACAAATCACTATAATCACAATCACTTGTTACTTAAACTTATTTAACAATATTGTTCACTAATTATAAGAGTCCACATACAACTAATAATCTAGGTTTCTTTGTTAAATGAATTAGAAGGGCGAAACGAGTCCACAGGTCGCGCTCAGTCTATCTCGTGGTCTGAATGCAACTCACTGACCAACTGAATGATTAACTCAATTGCAATGAATCAACTGTATGAACCAACTGCCTCGAATCAACTCTATAATGCGAATGATCCCTGATCCATGCTGCTCTGGTATTAAATACCTTATCGTCTCAAAACATTCTCACGGGAAAGCTAAACCGACCCCCGGCCACGTTCGACGCAATTAAGATCACGTCGTCGCCTTTCTTATCCAAAACAATTATTCATTACTTAATATAAACAATAACAAATAAGTTATGGGCTCTTAACTATCGAGAACCACCATGATCTTGAGAGCTTGACGAGGTGCGACTAACACCCTCGGCACACGCTGATAAGAACTGGACGAGGTGTGAGTTGACACCATCGTCTCGCGCCGACATATGTATATATATACATCTTTAGTAAAAAAAGAAGATTATAGTAATGCATATATAATACTAATCTTGCAAATATTATCTTTATTATTAGAAGACAAAATAAAAAACGACAGTTAAAAATAAACTTCTGTTTATTTAAAAAAATAATAAATACATTTTTTTTAATTATTCAGCCTCCGGGACATATAACTATGATCTCCAACTTCGGAATCTTCTTCGTCATCACTCTCCGTTTCAGTTCTTTCGACTATGTCTCCTATCTTTAAAGGTGTATAATCCCCAATGAATCCTACTGGTTTTAAATGTTGATCTAAGAACCAACCGCAGTTCTCAGGCTGAAGTTTCATGCATCGTTGATCCGTTGCATTAAGTCACATGGAATTTACGAAAATAGTTCGTAAAATTTTCTGAATTAATGATATCCAGCATTTATTTAATATTTTTTTTTTTGTGCTCGCTGTCTTCTTTAGCAGAGTAAGTTTTCATGAAAATGCGATATCTCGCATCATTCACGTTGGTGCAGTTCTTGATACCATACATTCTAGCCGTAAATTCTTAGAGGGTCTTAATTTTTTCATTTTTCGAAAATAGCTGAAAAGGTTTTACTTTTCCTTTAATATAAAATGCTGCCGTGTAGTGGCAACCTGTAAACGCGTGAAAGGCGGGAAGATTTGGCATAATTTGATTCGCTAAATCGGTGCAATTAATGCAATGAACAGTTTGATTATTAGTCTTTCTAGTTGCTGAACTGACAAGCCAAAATTCTGATTCGATAAGTTTGTGCATATTTCCTAAAAAATCAAAATAATCAAAACGTCAGTATCAGAGGCTTTAATTAAAATTCTTGAGCCTGGTTCCGCTTTAGGAGCATGAAAAATAATCCTTGTATCTGCCTCTTCGTGATGACATTCATAATTAGTTTCTACAGTTTTTTTTTTTTTACGGTTTTTTTCTGAACTTGATAAGAATAGCACTGATGGTCGACGGTTAACAAGATTTTTTTGTTTTTGATTATTGTTACCAAATTGTCGTTTTCCCAATAATCAGCCAGAAACAGCACCAGAGCCTCTTTAAATTGATAATTTTTAAGGCTTTGCAAAACATTTTTGGGTCTAGTTTGTTGAGGTCCCGAAATTTTGTACGGAATATCGAATTCTTTTCTGCTTTCACGTTCGGAATCTTTGATTGACGGTGATAAGTAGCGATCAAAAATTAAATGTATTTCTGTTGCGTTTTTTATTGATTAAATTGCTCAAATATAGCAAGGACCATCTGGCATAATTGAGCTGGTTTAACGCAAAAAATATATCAGACATGTTGAAAATTGAGTCCATATACAGTTCAAAGTTACTGGTGCGGATACTTCTAGACAACCGATGGTATAAATTAAGTAACTCACAGTGCTGGTAATAAAATTGAGCAGTTTTCCCATTTTCTCCGATCAATGTCTGATTGCAGAATTCTTTATAACCGTTCAGCTGGGTATCAATTTGCGCAGCCTCGTGGCGAGCTGCCTCATCCTGAGCGTGCCGCGGGCTGCGGAAAGTACATGCGTCTCCACTTGAGCACACATAATATCGTATCGAGCGGCAAGCCTCAACCCGAGACCACACATATTATAACAGCAAACGTTCAATTTAAAAAGGGAACGACCATAGTTGACATCTGCCAACAGCGCCGTGAAGCGGCAGAAATAAGAACTATACGGATTGCGTTCCAATTCTAACATCCATTCCAGAATGCAATCCTATGTTTGTTACAAAATACAAATGTTTTTCCACTGTAGTTCCCTTAGTTAAAATATCAGAAATATTGTCACTACCCTTAACATAACAAAACTTTAACTCATTATTAACAACGTGATGCTTCAGAAAATTATATCTAATACCAATGTGTTTGGATCTGGGTAAATAACAGTCGTTGGCTCAGTGGCGTAACTATACCATCTGGGGCCCGTGGCAAATTCTTTTGATGGGGCCCTATCAGTAAGGCCCGTCACGTTGTACTTAGTTTAATTTTAATAAACCACTTAAAGTAGTAATCCAACAGTTAATAACAATTTTATTTTCAAGAGCATGGGTTTATACATTTACATAATCAGCGGCGGCCTTAGCCATTGCGAGGCTCCGGGCGGCAGGCCTTTGCGAGGCCTTTGTCTTTAGGCTAATTCTAATAATTATCACATTCTTTACTATGCACGGGACTACAGAGTCCCGGACCTTTGGGAGGCGAACGTGGGCCCGAAGCCAACACGCAGAAGCCCTTTCAGATAACTTTTATGAAATGTGATCATGACTTATGACCGGTTATTGTACCTGTATAGGTACACTATAGAAAGGCACCCAGGGAATTGTCCCTGGGTGCCTAAAACCGGGGATTGCCCCGGTTATATGTTTGATAAGAAATGCTTAAGATTTATACTTAAATAAATATTTTTTTACGTTTTTAAATGTTTAATATAATATATAATAATAATATAGTATTGGTTGATTTAGAATAGTTAACAAACACAAAAAGCAACTTTTCCTAAGACTACATCTTTATTTAAAGCAGATTAGTGTCTTCAGTGCCTGATTAAGCAAGCGCGGGGCCCGCAGAAAATTTGATCGAGGGGCCCTTGATATGCTATGCGTATTAAGTGTATAGTGGTATAAAATAACATTCAATACGCGTTTATGGATAACATATACGATACGACGACAGGTAGCAATACCACCAATTTTCTGAATCCGAGCTGCTTTGTGATTTTTTCCAATTCTATAAAGCGATACACGTCGTTCTACCTATTATTCCATTTTGCCATATTTTCCTAACTCAGTAATGTCGTTTTGGAAGGAAGATATGAGTTATTTAGTTATTTTACCATGGCATATATCAGATAACCTATAGGGTTTACTGTAGATGACAGCGCGAGCTAAGTGAACGCGATTTTTTTAGCATGAATATTATAGGGTTTTTTCAATAAATAGTATCAGAAACAAAATGTCAAATAAATAGGAATACGCAATTGGAAGCGCGAGCGAAGCGAGCGCGAATTTTTTTGTAACATGATAATAATAAAAAAGTTGTAACAAAAATAGAATCTGAAAAGATATAAGAATATAAAATTGAAAGCGCGAGCGCAGCGAGCGCGAATTTTCATCAGCGAGACAATAAAATAATACATAAAAATAAAATAATAAAATTATAGGGAATAAATAATATTTGTTTTTCGCCAAGAATTTCAGGGTTTCCCTGACTGTTGACTAATCTCGATGCTTTCTCTAATCAACTCTTGCTTCCTTGAATTTCACGTTTTTCGTTTTTTCGTTTTTCGTGTGGGTCACAGGTCTTCAATTATATGTATGTATGCAACAAAATACGCTCACGCGAGGTCGGCCGGTTGGGATGCGCGAGGCCCCTTTAGGCGCGGGGCCCGTAGCAATCGCTACTCCTGCTACATGGTTAATCCGGCACTGAGTGTCATCGAATTCCTAATAATTTTTAGTCTCAAAAACGCATTTCTTCAGAGGTAACACGTGTGTGCAATAATTTTCAGGACAATGTCAATATTGGGAAAAACTTCAGTTATTTTTTTCTGTTAAATTTAAACCTATTTCAGCACCGAGATGACATTAAGTTCTTCGGACAATTCCGCCCTGCCCTTATATATTATGTATAAGTCAAAGCCTACAGCTATAAAGGTAATATATAAGCGTAAAGTGAATGAGTTGACGAACGTAATGAAACATACGTACATGGGGTATGCACCGAGCGGTAGCGGTAGGTATACGATATTTTATAGTGTAGCGTTTGGAGAATCTCTGTTTCTACCATAAATATATTATGCGAATAATACATCCATGGTTTCTACAGAAACCGAGCTTGAAGTGTTTCAAGCAAATTAAAAAATATTGAATAAACAAAAATATTGCTCGGGTTGTTGCGCGAGGCCCCGAGCGAGTGCCCCGTTCGCCACCCCCTAAGGCCGCCTCTGTTTACATTCATTCACATTCACCAGCCTATACATATACGTCCCACTGCTGGGCATATGCCGCCTCTCAATTAAATGCAATGTTAAAAAAAAAATTGCTGAGCTGGCGGCCTCTTGGGCCGGGGCCCTCTTGGGTCGGGGGCCCGTGGCATTTTGCCAGCCCTGCCACCCTATAGTTACGCCACTGCGTTGGCTGATAGCTTGATGGCGCTCTGGTTATCACTGTATATTAACAGTGTTTCGGTGCCGTGTCCGAGTTCGACTCGCAGCTGCCGCAGCTAGGGTTACCAGGCCTAAAAAATAAAAATCCTGCCTGGCAAGTCCAAAAATCCTGATTTTGAAAAAAAAATCCGGCCATATGTATAAAATAAAAATACTATTATTTAATAACGTTTTTATTTATTCTTATATTTTTGGTTGCTAGCAACCGCTTTCAAAAAGTTGGATTTGCCTACTATTTCACTGTGAAATTGTTCGCACGTCACGTGTTTGTAGTTGTATTGCGTAAGCAATATTGCTCTCACGGACTCCACTGAAAGTCTATTTCTTTCCTTAGTCCACTGAGCAGTCATTAGAGAAAAGACTCGCTCTACATTTGCGTTGTGTGGCAAAATACTAAAGAAATACTGGCAGATCTTCAAAAACTCTGAAACTCTTGAGCTGTCGTTAATTGTATTAAAAAAAATACACCATTGCTTCTCAGCAAGCTCTTCATAAAAATCGTTCTGTTGAGTGTTCAGAAAATTCTTGAGCAGACAGAACTCTTCAAAGAGTTTCGCGTCATCTATAGGAATTCCTTTGTCCCTTAAAAACACTAGAGCGTCTGTAATTTTTTCAAATTGTAGATCCTTCTTTAAACTTATCCATTCAAAGCATTTGAAGGACTGAAATGGTGTTATCCAAAGGGATATGTAGTTGATGCATTCTTCGTACATTCGCTTTATTTCGCTATTTATTCTTGTGACAAACAGGATCGGTAAATGAGTTTACTGTTGTCAATCTGGGTCGGAAAAACGAAAAGTTTATGAAATTTGTTAAGTTTATTCCGCCGTTCAGTGTGTACGCCAAAAACGCTGCAGTCGCGACGCCGGTGGCCAACAGCAAGTACAATACAGCACCTTACCTTGGACTGCCAGGCTCGATCCACCACGAACAGTTCACTTGTTGCACACACAGACACAAATTGAAGAATAGTTAAGGAAAAACAATTAAAAAGTTATTTTCTTTCACGAGCTCACACTTTCTTCGACTATGGCGGCAACGGCGTTCCAACCAGAGACCAGGCACCAATCAGGTGACGAGTAAGGTGAGTATCCCCGTCGTCCTCTCCGACGGGCCTTGCTATTGGTCGGCTCGCGCGCTGACAACGTTTGGCGGCATATTTAAATTTGGATTACGAAAACGAAACTCCCGGTTTATTATAGTTATTGAACAATTCTCATTTGGTCAGCTTCGGCAATGTTGCGTTTCTCAAAAAGCTCTCGTACTTTTAAAGGGATAAAATTTTGCTCGATTCTTTGATTGAGTGACTCTGTCGTACTATTCAATGCACAGAGCACTTCGGCGATTGAGTTTTTCTCTCTTTCGAGAGAAGCAATCCTTGCATGAAATATAGCCATTAAAGAATGCAGATAGAACAAGTATATTTCACTAGTTTCATTTTCGAAAAACTTTTTAATCAGAACAGGCACTTTTTCTGTCGTTGTGAAAAACTCTTTCAATGGCTCGTATAGTTTAAGAATCCTTTCTATAGCTGGAAATAGACTTAGCCATCTCGTCTTGCTGTGGTAAAGAAGTTTTTCATAGTTTATGTCGATGTAGCTGCACAATTCTTTGAGCTTTTCTGTTCGGATAGTGTATACCGAAAAATGATTAAAGATTTTCATCACTAATGATTCTGCGTCAATCTCTAACAAATCGGTTGCGTGGCGTATTGCATTATGTAAGATATGAGCAGGACATCAACACCTACTATTTCTTGCTCTAGGTGCCGGTTCAAATGGGTGATAACGTTGTTTCCCTCATTTCGTGTAACACCTCCAAAGTTGACATTAGCATTATCACCCGTAAAAGAAACACATTTGCCTTTCAAATTGTATTTATCAAGAGTCGCAAGAAGATAATTTGCAATAGTCAAAGAAGTCTCATTTTCCAAAGATGTTAACTCTAGCATCTTGCTTTCCATGCCAGTCTTCCAGTCAAAATATTGAATGATTATCGGAAATATTTTATCAGCATTGTGGTTACTGGCATCGGTTGAAAACCCGAAAAATACTATGTCTTCAAGTTTTTCAAGAAGGATTTCGATAGTATACGGCGCGATGACATTATTAATAATAGCTTCTGTTTTGGTCCTCGCGCAGGCAAATTTTTTTGCCAAATCTGAATCTTGAAACAGTTTTTTTAATAACTGCGAAGTACAGTCCATACTTTTGTATGATTGGTGGTGTTTAACCACATGAAAAGCGAGCGTGGCATCAACAGCACTACTTTTATTACCTTTTTGGGTTACAAAAGAATCAATCTTACTTGTACTGGCACACAATCGGTTCTTCTTGAGGTGCTTTTCCGTTTTCAAGTGTTTTTCTATGTCAGCTCCACCTTTGTATCCAATCGATACAAAACAATCACAAATAGTGCACTTCACTTCTTGCTCATTCCTGCCATCAGTAAAAGAAGGATATTTAGATTTTAGCACATCCGTGAATTTGCACCGTTTTTTATTTGCGGAAGCCATTGTTGTGAAGCACGCGACGCAAACACAACGAAATAATGCAACCAATCATTCAATTAAATTAAGTTACGAGAGTGACAAAGACGCAGTTATTAGTGTTTGTTTACAATAATTATTTGCGGTGCGAGGGTAGCGGGGCGCGGCCACCCCCCGCCCGCCCGCTCTTGGCCCTGCATCGCGCGTGCGCGGCGCGCGCGCTGTTTTGTCCAGCCAGTGCCGCTCCCATCGCTCAAGCTGGAGGACGTGTATGTTAAAAATCCGGTCTGACGTAAAATCCGGGCGGAGTCCGGTCTAACACCTAAAAATCCGGTCAAGACCGGCTTTATCCGGTCAGATGGTAACCCTAGCCGCAGCCAAAGCGCCTCCTGTGCCGCGCTCCCCATTGCCATGTACTCGGCCTCAGCTGTTGACAGAGCGATGGTCTGCTGCTTGTGGGGGTCTGGTTCCTTGAGCGACATATAAGAGACTTCCAATTGCTTGTTGGTACGGGCAATCTAAGATATCTTGTTCTGAATCTTTACTAAATTTCAGTCCAACTTCCACAGGTGTCTTGCATTCTGACATATTGAATCTAGATAGTATCTCTTTGAAGTATTTTTCTTGATCCAACATAACTGAATTCTTTGTTCTGGTTATATTTAGTCCCAGACACTGGTTCACCTCTCCTAGGTCTTTCATATTTAACTTCTGCTGTAATTTTTCTTTTATATCATTTAATGTCTCTTTCTGAGAAGCAAATAATATTATATTATCAACCCAGATAGCTAAGTAAATTCCCATTTTGATATTATAGTAAACACATGGGTAAGTTTTTGATTGCTGAATGCCCATGTCCTTTAAAACAGTACTGAGTTTCATATTCCATAATCTACTAGATTGTTTAAGAGAGCACCGCCCCTTAAACTTCACCATACACTCATCGATTAACTGTACACTTGAATTGTATGCTTCTTCTTGATATACCTCATTCAATGTTGTTATCAAAGGTCTCAATTTGTATAACTTATCGTAATCTGGAGAATCTCTTGATGGTTCCATGGTATTGTCATTGAGGTGGAGATTTTCTGTTATTTTCTTGAATCTCTTTATAGGAAACACTCTGGAAATTTCTGAATTACTGTAGAAAGAATCGCTAGACCAGTAAAGCTCCATATCCGGTAGGGGATTTAATCCCATCATTATTAATATTCCTAAATAAGCTCTGATTCCATCATCAGTGACTGGAACCCAGTCTTTACTGTTTTTGTATATGGCGTATCTATTTGTTTGTGCGACAATCAATTGTATTAAATATTCCGTGAAGAACTTTCTGAAAATTGTTATCGGTCATTATCCATATCCCACATTATCCAACACATTGGACATATCCAATCAATAGGAGCAGAGCAGTGAAGGGAAATGTTGTCATTTTGTTTAAACGCGCTAATCTCAGGAACCGCTGGTCCGATTTAAATAATTATTTCAGTGTTAGATAGTCCATTTATCGAGGAAGGCTATATATCATCACGCTAAGACCAATAGGAGCGGAGCACCACTTTTCCACGCGGACGAAGTCGCTGGCAGAAGCTAGTCCATAATAAATCCTTATCTGTTGCTATTTCTGTAGCACCTTTGCATAACTCCGTTGTGTTGGTAAACTAATCTACAGTAATCAGCTGCATACTTGCCTTAGGTTAAGAATAATATGGTCGTATTTCTCGTGATATTTCATTGGAACGCCTTCTCTTGCAGCTAGGTCCTTCTCCATTTTCGTTGTCATTTACTTGAGGCGCTGATGAAGTTGTAGCGTCACCATCATCAAAATTATCTGCTCCATTACTAGAAAATTGATAAATAATTGTAACTGTGTCATGCATTGTGTCCATTCCAAAACTTGTGTCAACGAAGCGGTCGAAATTATCGAACGCTACGTGGGTGCTGTGTCCATTTGCTGCAGTGATGCCTTTTGGTATAACTTTGTTATCTTGGATCGACGTATATGTCATTTCGGTTTCCAATTCTTATGCCAAATTATATCCAATCGTATGGCCATACCTATTAAGTATCGTGATTACTTGCCGAGAGTTGGTTAAAGACTTTACTGCCAATCCTTTCCAATCCCTAAGAACTTTAACAATAAAGCTTGGTATCTTAAAAATAATTGAGCCAAGTACATAACCTTGTTGTTTTCAATTATTTCTGTTTCAATGAAATTTGATATTGATTGAAAGGCCAACTGATGTAACTGTCGATAATTACTATAGTTGGAATTACCGATTCCAACTTTTAAAATTTTCCGCCATATTTTTTATTTGCAGTGGTACTTTGTCACTATTAGGGAAAGTAAGATTGACATCTCTTTTGGCTATGGTCACAAAAACGACTAACAATTTTGTTTGATGACGATGCTGTTGATGTTGTCTGCTCCTAAAAAAAATAAAATCATTCTTTAAGTAAGTAACCAAATATTTTTTTGGTGCTACCGGCTGTTAGTCTCAAATTATTCAGCACGTAACTAGCAATGATTCCTATAGAAAAAATAAGTATTTCTATCACTTAATAATTCTACATCAAAACAATATAAATGTTCATTAAAATATAAGGTATCAAGCAAAGAACACTCAAAAATAACAACATTATCATCGGCTATAAAAATATTTTCGATCAAGCCAAACTTTGATAAAAAAATATCATCATAAAAATCTTAACGTTAACGTTATATTAATAGTGTACTTAATTCCGTTAACTTGGACCCAATTACATTTATATAAACTTGTCAACTCTAATATTGTTATAGATTCTCAGATCGCTTACAGTTTTTTCTCTTCCACAGTCAAACAACTGTTTAATGTATTACTACTGTATTACTGTTAAACTTATTATTTTAACTGAAGTTGATATTTAATAGGAAGTGACTACATATTACAGATACTATATTGCAAACTTTTCTTCGTCCCACTATTTGATAATTGGCCTTGTTCTGAATATAAATTTAGCAGGCCCCGTCCTTCGTTCGATTTTAAGAGTAGATTTATTAACGGCTGAATAAAACACAAAATATTTATTAAAATAATTAGGTAGTTATTATGATGATAAAAGACAAACTTTTGTTTAAAGACATCTATATAATTTAGTTCTATGGTTTGTACCTGTTTTAATTTTAGGTCAAATAGTTATTTTATTTAAAGTATTCATCTTACAGAACGTAAGTCTTCATTACAGATTGTCATAATAATATCCTGATCCTTGCTAGTGGTAGCCACCTGATCCTCACTAGTGGTAGCCACTATAATGACGTCGGAATGACTTAGTTGAGTTGAGGTATTATTATTGTTTAGAGGGATCAGAAATTCACTCACACTCTGTATTTGTGTTGGTTAACAACAAAAGTGTAAATTCATTTTGTGAAATTTTTCACAAAACAATATGTTTCTGGACTGGTAATACTGTTCAAAATTTGAGTCTTTTTTATGCAAAATAACATGGGACATTAAACATTATACAAAAACATAAAAAGAACGTAAAATTGTAAAAAAGACATTATAAGTAAAAAAAATGCATTATAGCTTCATACAAGCATATATTCTTTTTTTATCTTAACTATTATGCCTTTCAACCTGTTTCTTTGTTGAGTCATTACCTGCGCCGCTTGCGAAAACAGTCTTTCAGATGGAACCGATGTGCCCACTATTGTTAGACTTCTAGTATTTTGTAATCTTATCAAATTTCTACAGGATTATCGTTAAGTCTTCCCACAGGCGTTGTCGTTGTTGTAGAGGCACTCAATCTCATGTGGGGGAGAGGGTGGTCTCAGCAGATATTACGTAATTTTTTTTCCGCAAGAAGAAAAGGAATTCTTAAAAAGGATTACTGAGCGCGTTAAGACAGCGTGAAAGCAAATCGTTTTTTTTTATTACGGTACGCGTGAGAGTGAGTATAGAGTCACGCAGTACAGTAACAGTATGCAATAGCTTGTGTGCCAGTAGTATTGCCATCAATTAGCATAGTAGCACGCATTATTAATCATAATATTGCATCTTGGCAAATTACTCAATGTATTTTCGCGATATAATTCTAGTACAGTGTACAATCCGTTACGAAAATGTTCTGCACAGTCCGATTTGGCCAGTGTTAACTGGTAACTTACTAATGTAATTAAAATTATGTCATTCTTATTTTATCGTCGAAAATCTTCGAAATGAGGCATGTGTGCTTCCATGGCCATGAAAGTCACTCTTTGTCGGTTAATGTTTTTCATTTCTACCTAATCACGTAACGGATTTACCATGTTGATTTCAGCTTGTATGATATTAAATATCTCTGAGGCAAGCCTGCTATTCTATTACTATTATATTGTAGCAAAGCGATAATATGCATTAATGATCATACATATTCAGTAAAGCTCTGTTAAAATAGGTATATGTAATATGACTGCCGTAAAAGTTTGAATCTATTTTTGTACTTTCCGTTCACAGCTTCTACCACCCACTGGCATATCGTTAGTAAACGCGATATATTTGCCTGTTCAGTGGTAAGTTGGGTAGTTTCCATAATGCACAGTATTAAACCCAGGTATCACAAAGTCCTTTATCGGGCCAGAATCTAATTTTCGTACTTCATTTCAAAAGCCATGTCTCTAAGTCGACGGAGAAACAAGTTCGTGGCTATCAAATTCGTTATCTTCAGCCAATTTTACAGCAGTGTTTAAAGGTTCTTCTGCTCCTGAATTACCAACTTTTTGGAGGTGAGAACTTCAACGCTATTGTCCTCATCTTGCTCATCGTCCTCACACATTGCCGCTCGCACAATCTTTTCATCAGTTAACACTTCATATCTTTGTAACTCGCTTTCGGTACCAACAGCAGCCCATTCTTAACCTTCTGCCTTACTTTACTTATTTGAGGATCGTTGGGTCCCCAAATAAAACCAACCTATTAAAAAGCTGGGCTAAAGGAACATCATCTTCTGATTCGTTATTATCAGTGAGAAATTCAGGGTGCAAATTCTTCCATGATATGTTAATTAGAGATGCCGTAACATTGGCCCAGCAATCAGCCAAAAGAAAAACAAGAGATGGCGACGGACCGAGGGAACGAATACCGTTTTTAACCACTCAAGAAACAAGTTTTTCGTAACCCAAGCATTTTTTGTGCACGATAACAAACAGGAAGACGTGTTGATTTGAATGCCCACGGGTTTTTTTTTTTGATTTTCCGACAACAAGCAATTGAAGTTTATGAGGCCGTTTACTGGCCATTTTTAAGCGACTTATTCCGTGGCGTTTTTTTAAATTTGTCTAACCATCCCCGGCTTCCATTAAACCCTTTATTGTAGTTTGTAATCTGGCGATGAAAAATACAAGCTTTCTCACAAATCATATCACCAGTAACAGTAACATGCAATCGCCTTTATTGCAAAAACCACGTAAACAAAGCATCTTCTAAAACAGGATTTTCCGATTTCTTCAGCGTTTTTCGTACACCGGGGCCACGTTCTGGCTAACAAACTTCAAGATTTTGTCTTTGTCTTTCTTTATGTCGCCTACAGTTGACCTGTCTATACCAAACTTCCGAGCAATGACAGGGTAGCTGCCACCTTTATCCTAAGATTTCTAAAATCCGCAATTTGTCTTTTAATGTTAATGTTGAATATTTACGTGACGGCGCCATGAAGTTAGCGAGCGCGCTAAATTGCAGTTCAGCTCATGGCAGTCCGCACCTATGCCCGCTCGGCTCCGCCGTGAAGCCCAGATAGTCACTAGGGACATTAAACTTTCTTTTAATTTTGTCCTTAGTGTCAACATTAATGCCATCTCGTAAAATAGTCAAGGCTATCCAGCGTCCGTTTAAGCTGTTGTGCAAATCTTCTGCTACTTTTGGTGGGACAACACCTTCATCCCCTAAAATTTTGTCTACTTCTTCAGGCACTTCTTGAGGCACAGGGTCTGCATTTGGCATACATCTACCGGAAGAGTGAGAACACTTAAATATTTTTTAATAAGTTTCAATTTTGAAAAGCTCTTTTCAGCGGAAGCAGTACTTACAGGTATTGTTACCAAAATTTAATGATACTGTAAACATTTGGGTAAATTTCTCTCAATAGAGTTAGGTAAATTTGGGATCTATCTTATCTTATATAACTCATAAGGTTGGAAGTCACTGCTCTCACCTACTTGCAGGACTGTGTGTAAATCCTGTTTTTTTTTTCAGAATCTGCTCTTTCGTATTTTTTTACCTTGTGTAAATCATAGAGAAAACCAACATTTTCAAAATGTCCATTTAAAGACAAGTCTCGATTTCATGTTACTTATTACAGAATCAATCATAGTGTTCAGAAATCTGTTTCATACCGGCTTTTATCAGACTTTATAGATTGAACGCTGCTTTCATAATCAAACGTTTTCTTTCTGGCTACTCTTTTATTTTTTTAATGTCTAGGCAAATCATAACTGCTTTTTTCAATAAACTGACGAGCGTCAGACAAGCATTTTTCGAATCCAGTTTGTCGATAATTTTTGATCCAGTTACAAAATGTACGCAAATGTTCAAAAGTAACGCTTAAATGGACTTGTACAGATTGCCATAATTTGCTTATGGCATTGTATTGACACGCATTAATAACTCATACCATTTATGTAATGATATGATAGATTCCAAACTGAACATGTGGTTTAAAATGGAATCGCAATCGCTGAGTGTGTCCGATTGTTTCGTTTGGCGTTTTAAGTTTTCTATGCACTCAACAACATCATAAAATTGCAATGGGCGCAGCGCGTGGCCTCGGGACGCGTTCCGTCGCACGGAGATTTTTTTCTCGCTATATGCAACTGCCCTTGGATTTGATAAAACCAGTCGTGCCGACGGTTGACAGTCCCATTAGAATGCCAAAAAATAGTTTTCTTTTCTTTGATGGCATCTTCAGCATTCATTTTATTTGAATTAGTCCTTCAAAAATTCTATCGGGTTAACTTTCCAGAAAGAAGATTTGTTCGTCAATGAACAGGCCACATTTACGTATACATTTTGTTGTTCTTCAAGTTGCCGGATTGCAATTGCCTCACTCTCTTTCTCGTGCTTTATACTTTTAACATTATCTAGTGAATAAGAATATTAATGACTTCTTACTAGTGTGGAAGAGCTTATGTTTCGTCTTCTTTTACACATTTTGCCGAAGGATAATGCTGTAACAAGACATCTTCGCAACTCCAGCCAAAGAGCACTTTCTGCTTGAAGTACAGTATCTCTCTCCACCTCTTCTATTGTTAACCTAAATACAAAACATGGAACTTTAGTTACTATTTTCTAATTTTCACAGAGATCTGTGTGTTCAGCAAAATTCAAGCCTTCACCTGTTCCTGAAGATTTTGAAGAAAAATGTTTTTAGCAATGTCATAATCATCTGCAGGCATGTCCGGTCTTTGACACTCTTCGCCGTGATGCGTTTTCTCATTTTCGAAATTTAGTCTTCCTAGGACGACGAAAGGTTTGTTTTCTTATGAGACGGGCCATTTTAATGCGTTTCAGTGACCACCCTCTAGAATATACTAGTAATAAAATAATCGAATCAATATTGCAGAAAATATTACTAAAATGTACACTTTAAAACACACGATTATTTGTTATGAGCGAAAAGCGCGGGATATATCTGCAAAATATGCCACTTAAAAACCATAGGTCGTACAACATAAAATTAAATATTCAAAGATAGCTTGTTAAATTTACAAACTAATAGCGATAACCTTGTTTAAATACAATTTATTTTAAGTAAAAAAAAAACACGTTTTCCCTTTTAGCAGTGCATAATTGGGTGATTTTAAAATAAACACTTACCTAAAAAGTCATTAAGTGCACCTAGCGAATTTAAAGCTTATGATTTCATGAGATATTTTGTGTACATAAACTATTCCAAATTACTCAGCTAAAAGTTACTTAGCGGCTCTATACTTATGTATTGCCGATTTCCATTCAGCAATAATTCTTAGCTTTATTTACACAGTAGTGTTTTAGTGTCTTTATAGGTAAGTTTTTTGAATTAAATGTCTTTAGGAATATTTTATTTCATACTAACTACACTTAAAGGCCATTAAACGTTTAAACTTTTATCCTAACGGCTTTTTAGTTATGCATTTAGAACTGAATATTCAAAAAAATAAAACAAAATATACCAATTCGTTTATTAAAACTTCAAATAACTTAAAAATATAAAACATCTTGAAAAATTAAAACCTAAAATAAGACCCTTTCTTGAAAAATTAAATCATCTTGGAAGCAGGAAGAAAACACCATCGGAGAGAAATAATGACGTTTAATTCTTGTTCACAGTAAATAAGTACAGTTTAATGTATTTACAGCACTTTGCTCACAGGAAAAATAACAATCAGTCTTAAACCACTATATTATAACTATGCCCTCGACGCGTGAGTCGCGGAGGATATCGATACGTGTATACGTTATTCAAGCGCGCCAATACCTTTTGGTGATGAACGATAAGTAATACTCAAAATACGTGAACTTTTAAGGTATTTATCGTTCATAAAACGCAATGCAGTAAATTCATCGTCGAAGTTATTTTTACAGAAAAGGTCAAAATCATTTCGTTTAAATGTTACCATGTTTTTTAAATATGCTCTAGGGTTGGATTTTTGAATGCGCCTATCTGATATCAAATTTGGAATGTTTATAAAGTTTTCTGGTAAGAGTGATTGTACTATTACTTTACTACTATTGCTACTACTACTACTACTTTTACGTTTTCCGATCAAATAGTTTTATAACGAAAGATTATTACAAATACGTACCCCGTAGGATTTGTTCAATTCCATCAGAACCAGTTACTTCCTCACTTGCTATTTGGATCTGGTCGCGAAAAGTTGTACCATAACACATTGGAACATGTAACACACAAGTGTAAGGTCTCATTGCTTATTATGGTATGATGCGTTGTCGACTACCACGACTGAATTAGGCGGTAAGTTCGGCATTAACTTTGTCCTCAGCCATTTAGCCTCGTAGTTCATATTGTCGTGGTAGTCGCCGGATTTCGCACCAGCTTTAAAAGTTACCAGTGCGTTCAGTATGAACCCAGCCTCTAATCCTGTGTGGACAAAGACCACCTGTGTTGTTTTGAGGTAGGTTTTTTGAGACCTTTAGTAGTACCATGGGCCCAGGCTTTTGAAGAAGAGTGTGATGAATGTACCTAAGATTCTTCTCATCTACATTAGAGCCTTCCCTCTTGGCGATATTATTTTATTTTGCGTAAGTATTCGATACGTTGTAAACGTATATTTGAAGTTTCAATCAGCACTTTTCGGTTGTTTTCAGTATTTTTCCACCGAAACCCTAAACTCTTAATTATTCGTCGAAGACTTCGTTCTGAGCCTTTGAAATTTATATCTTCCTCTAGCTTCTTCTTCCACGTTCCGACGGTGGGAATTCATTATTAGTCCTATAAAAGTTATGTTTATTACTCCTAGATCGAAGTTATTAATATCTGTGACCGGCTTTGATCTGGAGCGTTTTTTGCCTGGTGTTCTAAATACTGATATTAAATCAGAACTATTGGCTTCAGTGGAGATTTTCCTTACCGTTGCTATGGACGTCTTTGTAGACTTAGCTGTCCTTTTTTGAATTTTCGTCACTAATTATAATCTTGTTAAACCGTGAAACTTACTCTCCATCATTAAAATGTATTCTACTAGTTGACGTTCAAGTTCGGAGCCCAATATAGATTTTCGTCTTAATGTAGTAGGTGCTGCCACTTCATTTGTGACAGAGACAGTTCATTTGAGACAGAGTTCATTTTAGCATAGGTGAAATAAAGTTGCCCTAGGCACTTAAAAATGCTGTGCCACTTTCAAATATCTCATTTTCTTTCCCCGGACGAATTTTATAGCTTCTGCAATTTTTTTCTTCATCCCAGGTTTTTCCTTTCTTGGTTGATTGTGAAGCATTCTAAAAACAAACATAAAATATATTTTTCAAAGAAATAGTAGCAAGTACCTAACATGTGAAATATAAAGACCTAATTATGGAATATCCCATAATTAGACACCAGCGGCGTGCACAGAGTTTTTAGGCAGGGTAGGCAGAAAAGCCAAAAACGTTTCATACGGAAAATCGATATCTAGTTAAAAGACCTTTATTTTGCTACAAAATAGAAGAAATTAACAACAACAAAAAAATCACACAAAAAATACTTTCGAAATTATTTCTATGTAACGTTATGCTAAGCTTTAAATACGAAGGTATTTAAAATACCTCAATTGAAAATTTTAATCTGCACCAAAACAGTACCTACCAACAAACAATTTAAACTTATTAAATCTATTACAATGTAACCTCAACTTCTTAACTAATAGGTAATAATTAATATAAAAATATAGCCAAATTTGAGGCGTTATTATCAAATAGTTTAATTAAATTATGTAAGGCATAAGATCAGTCTCATTATTGTCACTTGAGATCATTCATTTAACCTAATATTAGGAACCAACATCAAAACAATCAATAACTAATCTATAAAAAAATGTTAAATTGTTCAGACGCCAGCAGGATTTTCCCAATCAACGTTAAACCTTGTTGTAGATATAAAGTTGAAAATCTATTAAAGAAATCTGACAGATTGTAGTAGCTTGATGTGCTGGCGTCTGTACGTGCCTAAAAAAAAGAGAACGAAACAAAAAAAATCCAAAATTAACAATTCTTAATTAATGTATTGAGAGCAGAAAAAAAACACTTCTAAAACGACTTTGTTTACATTCAATTATGTTGAAGCCTGTCATAAAAGTAATGGTAGTCTCTGTGCATATATTTCTTTAAAGACTGCAAACTATCAATCAAATCTTTTCTATTTTTCTGGGTTCATCGTAAAGGTTTACGAGGTTACCACCAGGAACACGAAGTCTTTGTGGTAACAATTGCCATTCGTGGGGCTGCCGCAATTTATAGTAAATTTGACAATTTTTGTATAATAATCCTCTGATGTCGGTGACTACAGGGTCTCCAGCTCTTTTCCCTGGTCTCAATGAATCTAGCTGACATATCATTTCAATTTTTTTTTAAATGTGTAGTCTAAATGGTGAATTATGTAAGGTTGGCTTGGGCGAGCTTGTGTCATTTTGTTTATGTAATCATTCGGGGAATAAATAGGCGGTCTAAAAAGACGTTCTAAGAGCGGGCGTACACGGACTGCTCGAGCAGTTAACGGCTGACCGACGTACACGGACCGCTCGAACGGTCGGCGTTGACTGCTTGAGCAGTCGGTTGTTGACTGCTCGAGCTGTCTCTACCAACCGCTCGAGCAGTTGAATTTCTACCGCAGTCTAGTCATGGATTCTGACGAGGAAGCACTGCTTTTGCTGCTTCTGCTCAAGCGCAGACGACGGCGGCGACGTCAAAAGAAAAAAAATTGGGTTCATCCAATTTTGGAATTAAGAGAACAACATGGACAATTCCATCATTTGTTTATGGAACTTAGAAGTGATGAAGAAAAATTTTTCAACTATTTTAGGATGTCAGTGTCATCGTTTGATGAAATGAATAATATACTAGGGTCTAAAATTAAACGTGAAGACACAATCATGAGGAGAAGTATCCAAGCAGAAGAAAGACTAGCAGTGACATTGAGGTTCGAAAAATAAATAACTATTATTTAAATTTTTATTCATTAATAATATTGGAAAATAATTTATCAGACAATACTGAAGATGATGAAAGGTCTTCAAATTGAGAGTTTTGGTTATTAGCCGCTGATGTAGAGGGGCCGGTCGCTGATTTAGAGGGGCCAGTCGCTGATGCAGAGGTAGAGGGGCCAGTATTATAACCATATTGTCCACGGTAATCATAAGGTGAATTCTGTGATGAATATCCCCTGCTCGCAGGATATATGTGATTTGTCATCCCTTTAAAGTATTTAATTACGTTAAGTATTTCTGTCTTAGCATCTAATTTATACTGCTCATTATTTTTTTTAAACTCGCTAACTAATGACAGAAAAAAACAATTTATCTTCATCTTCAATAATGCGCGAATTCTGTGATTTTTCATCGAAGCGTTTAGCTAATTTTTCAATTAAGACGTTCTCATCTATGATTGTAGTATTTAACTTTCTTTTGTTTCTTTCTTTGTTTATGGTAGGGGAGCCCACGATGCTAAATGGGGATTTACTCGAGCGTCATAGAGACCTATTGGGATGCAAAGCTTAGATGATAAGAAGAAAAAAAATTTATATAATGTATCGTTTTCATCGGTGGGGGGAGCAGCTATAGATTTTCAAAAATGTAAAAAAAATCTGTTGCATGGACATAATCGAGCGCGTCAGATATTGATAGCATCAATGTCCTACGTATTTTTAAGAATGTATGTATGTTAATCTGATCGTTTGCATGATGGGGGTGGTCGTACGTAAGGGTTGAAAATGAAAAAAAAAATTATTTAATCGAGCGCGTCAGATTTTCTAAGGGGGTGTTAAGTGAACCTAAAAAAACGCTCTCAATCAATAATCTGACGATTTCGATGTGACGCAAACTCGTGGCCATTATTATAATGTGCAAAAAAAAATCGCCATTTTGAAATACTCGAGCGCGTCAGATTAAGATATATATGGTTCATCTTTATGTCCTAGACGTGCTGTCTTATAATCTGACGATTATCTAGAGGGATTCGCCTAATCTGACAAAAAAACATTTTTATTCAAACCATTGGACTTAATTAATTGAAAAGCTCAGGAAATAGCATGCAAATAAAAACGTGTACGTTTGTTAAGTAGAATACTACAAGTATTCTCGAAAATATTTTTTTTTAAATGCTCAAAAAAATATTTTTTTTTATAATTAATAGATTAATTAATCATCATCTTCATCAGTAGAATCATCTTCATCTTTTTCGTGCTCGAACAAAAAAAAAACGTAAACGAAAAGCCAAAACGTTGGAAATACTGTTAATAATATTATGCCACGAACGAGTCTGTTCTGTGTCATCAGCTGTGAAGGCGTCATAGCAACCGAAACCAGAGTAGGGACGGAGTGAGATAGTAATAGATAGAGAAAGAGTGAGAGGGGAATAGAAACGCGGAGAGGATAATCATCATCACGCAGTTGCACGCATTAAACTTTATCGACGAATTTTTGTTACTTCGGCTTGTGGAAATGGTCAGATTATATATTTTTCGTTATCCTTGAATAATTTACTACAAAATAAAAAAAAAATCAGCCACGCTCGAGAATGTCGAGATGACGTTTTTTTTTTACAACTTTTCCGCCCTCCCCTTTCTTTGCGTCTCTCTCAAATTGTCAAATTAGTGGAATATACACTTTTTAGCATGCAATTAACTCACCCTACCTTAATCTGACGCGTTCGAGATTGTCTGATGATCGATTTTTTTTTACTAATCTGATCCTTTATCCTTGACGCGCGTCCTTATATATGGGGCTCATATTTGGTGGAGGTACTCAAACGGGTACAAGGTATCCCCCTGTATATTAATCTGCCGCGCTTTAGTAAATCCCGAAATCCCTTCTAGGGCTCCCCTACCATTATTTTATTTTGACGATTTTCACTTTCTTCAGACGTAATTTCAGCGTGCTCACTTTCTTCTAAACTGTTTGTTTTATCGGGTCTATCTTCTAAAAATTAAAATTTTCTAATTCAAATTTTCGATCGGGTCTTGGTCAGAACAATGAGGCGGATCGATATTAACGCCAGGTCACTGTTACCTTCCAAGTAATTTTGAACGACTTTGGGGTTGTGCACAGAACTGTTATCATGGACAAACCTAATCCTTTTATAGGGAATATAAATCCTGGCTGTTGGAAGCAACACGTTTTCGAGGATGTCTTTGTATCGGGGGCGATTCATGTAGTATGACTCCCACCTCGACTAGCTCTCCTGGTCCGCTTTCGATGGATAACCAAAAAGCTTCGGGTCATCCATCCCCAAAATTCTAAGGTGATTCGACCACTGCGATTGTTATGGAAGACATTTCAAGTTCAACTTAACCAGAGTCAATAAAACACAATCAATATATTTTTTCCATTTTATTAAGTTCATATATGAAATATATGTGGGAGTTCTATATGAGTCCAATTTACTATTTATATTTATAGGTCTTATCTTAAATTCTGAAGGCGATGCTTTACCTAAAAGCTTCGCCTACAAGAATGACCATGGAGATTGATAAATAAGAGCTTGTATAGAGGTACCTTAATTAAAAAGGCCGCGAGGGCAGCGGGCACTGCGACGCGTAGGCGTCCCTGCAGGGCGCGGATCTCCTCGGCAGACAGGCGCCGACGCTCCTCGTGGAGCTCTAGCACTGATACAGCAGCAGTTGCGCCGACGAAGGCCACGCCTCTCCCTCTGGAAGGTTCTGATGGAGCCGACATATTATCATCTATATATTATATGTAACTAGCTGTTTCCAGCGGCTTCTATTCGGTCTTAAATTAAAAGCTCCGGAAAATAAAAGGTGTTCACAGTAGATGTTTCTTAAGACTACCTACCTGAAATATATTGAATATTGTTAATTATTGCAATGTTTTAATTCATTGCAAATTTGTTGCCGAACTCCGTAGGCCATTTCACGTTTAACGTTCCTTACATAAATAGCCTGCTGCTCTTTTTGGCTCATTGGAGGAACCAAATTCAGTAATTATTTAAATGCTTTGTCTCCAGCGCTTTAAGCTTCTAACTCTACAAGGCTTAACTTCAGAAACTCTAGACTTTAGTCAAAATATGTGGCTTGGTCGTTTCGTTACTCGTGGCGTGGTTGACGTTTCTTTGTGGCGTACCTTTTCCAGCAGCTTGGCCAATGTTTTCACATTTGTCCATGCAACTTCCTTCCTGACGCTGTTTTTCAGAAGGCTCTAGATGAAATCCAGGTGCTTCTCTTCCCTGTTGCGCTTTAATGCTGGGACAGCAACGTAGTACGCGGCTGGTATCAGTATTTTTTAAATAACTCACAAGTACCACTAAACACTTTTTAATCAACACTTGAGGACTTAACAAAGTTTCAGCAAGTATTGTCTCAATCTCGTCAGGAGAATCAAATTTAGTTTTTGATTCATCATCCGAAAACGAATCATGTAAGCCTTGGGGCTCACAGTCGCACATATGAACACGCCTTCTTTTGTAACTTGAGGTGGCGACTGCATGTTGTTTGGTTGCGCACGACGTTGATTGTTATATTGTCAATTGCGACACTTATTGATGTGGTGACCAGGCTTTTTATAATAAGGTTTACAAATCAGGGTTTGGGAAAATTTTACGTTATTTTAGCCAAAAGGAGAAGAAGGCGTTGAAGGCTGAACAAATAAGATTTATGAACTTGCTGTTCACGTTTCTTTACGTAACAGTCTGAGCAGGAGTGGCCGGAGTGTTTTTATTGCAAACCGAGCAGGTTTTGACGGGCTTAGGGCCGTAGGAAGAAACCTTGATCAATTTAAATCGTTTTTCTTCTTCGACAGCCTGTGTGATGGCGTCATTTAGAGTTAAGGGATTCCTACATCTAAAGATAGTAGAGATGTTAGGGCTTAGGCCAGGCAAATAGGTATTGAGGGCCAAGTCTTCCATTGCTCCGATACGCCCAGGGAGTTGAACCTTGCTCTCGTACGAGAATTGGATAACGGCTTGGAGGCGGGTCAGACAAGCTTCGATACGTAAACCATACTGCATAACAGTTTCCGAAGGTGGTTTTTGCAGCTTTGATGGTCATGCAGCAAATGGCTTGAGTGTTTCTTTTCGCTAAAAGTTGATTTTATTTAATTTTTAATTCAGGCCAACTATTAAAAGTTTTGAGACTACAAGCTATTTGTGCCTTTCCTTCAAGCTGTGATATTATAAATATATTTACATAGAAAACCTTGCTGGTCTAAAGTACAGAAAGAAATTGCTCAGTCGCAATTGGTTAAAAATGCTGGTAGAGATTCTCTGTCTCCGTTATAAGGCTTGATAAACTTAGTGAGCATATTAAGGGTAATTTTAAGCTCGATGTAACTCTACACTCGACGGAGTGGCGCGTGCGTACTCGGAAAACGTGATTTTGCCGTCACGTTGCTGTGACGGGTCTTGGAGGCCAATCTTCGACCACAGTTTTTTGATCGTGAATGTAGTAGCACTTGCAGCAGGGTGAGATGCGGGCTCACGCTAAGGGCGGAGCGACAAATATCATGCGGCTGCTTCTTGGGCGCGAATGATGAGCGTATTGCTTCCAACGCCTGGTTCCACTTTTTAATTTCAGCCTTGACGTCATACCACCGTGTAGCCGCCGACGAGTAATTATGGTAATAATTCTAGGGCGTCTTTGTCGCTAATATGTTCCACTTTCTTGTATACTGTTATCGTGGTGATGAACTAGTTACGGGAGGCTACTGCCGGAGGAGATGAAGGAAACGAAAATGTTGAAAATGAAATAAAAGTATATTAAATCTTACAATTATTCTTAGCCTAAGTTAATATGTCCCTACCGTTCGATGTTAGAACAAATAGTGGGAAAGGAATGTAGAAACGCTAGAGCGGTGTATATATGGTGCGATATCCGTTACGCTGACTTGGCGAGCAGCGCCTCGTGTCCGTGCAAAGTTCATGGTAACGAGGTCGCTGAGTAAGCGAATAAAGTGTTTCTATTCTGTTGCTATTCGTCGAAAATGCACCTATTCTGGTATCATAATGTATCAAACTCTGTATCTTCGTGGAAATCCCGAGTTCCATCAAACTTCTTCCTGCAACATGCGAAACTTTTCCCAACCATGATGTAGTTGCTTTGATCCAATCAAGTATGGTTGTTAGTTGTTCCTGCGTCGTAGTTATACTCATTTTCTTCGGTTTTGTGTGGGTAAATTCCTTCGTGACGGATTCCAACATCTAATTTTGTGAGGGTATTGGGCGCTAATGTTAGGTTTTTAGTGCAATAAAAGGCCCCTTGAGAATTCAACAGAATTTTTATTTATTCTGGTACTTTTATACAATTAATTATTAGAGTAACTAACAGAGTACATGTTGGTGTGACGCACTTGATTCTGCTTCTCTTGCGAGCCTTTTTGCCGCTTTTTTGTTTGATAATATTCTTGTTAGTAAATTTTATTTCTTATTTGTAAAGCTCGACGCTCGCGTTGTGACTTTTGTTGCTGTGAAACAAGTTAACCTTCTCGCTTTTTTTGGTGATATCTCTCCTTTTCTCTTTTTCGTAGTGATTCAGTCTGTTCGGGATTGCTCTTTATTCTTGCTGTTCCTCTTCTTTCTGCCATTCTCTTTTTAAACAGCCTCTCTTCGATGGCCTGTTTTGGCATTCTAAAAAGGGACAAAATAAAAATATATGAATAAGAAACTTGATCATTAGGCACTGATAAACTTTTAGGTAATTTTAATTAATATTAGACTTTAGACTTTTTAATATGTACATAGACTATATATACATTATAATGTTACCCTATATAATAGTAAGGTGAAAATTTAAATATATTCAACACTCCTGCCAAATTTTAGCCTTACATGTACATATATATAAAGTACTTATTAACTAATTAACACAATTTATGGTAGTTATCAATAGTTAACATTCCAATTTTATCTCGCAAGAGTTGAAACTTATCTCTAGGTAAACCCTTAGTTAATACATCAGCAAATTGGTTGTCAGTAGATACATATTTGAGATCAATAATTTTACCATAGTATTTTTCTTTGATGAAATGATACTTTTTATCTATATGTTTACACCTTTTATGAAAGTAAAAGTTTTTTATAACACTGATAGCACTTAGGTTGTCCCTTTTTAATACACACTGATTGTTGGTTAAATTCACCCAGATCACATAGTAACTGTTTAAGCCAAACTGCTTCCTTCGTGGCAGCACAAGCTGCCATGAACTCTGCCCCTGTAGTTGATAAGGCAACAGTGTGTTGCCGCTGGCTAGACCATGACACAACAGCTCCATTTTTGATGAATATATAACCCGTAGTTGAGCGTCTAGTAGTAATATCATTTGCGTAATCATCATCGCTAAATCCAGTTAAGTCAGAAAACTTAGATTCTGATGAGTAACATAAACCAAAACTAATAGTATCTTTCAGATACTTAAAAATTTTAGATTCATCATAGCAATTCAAATATTTACTCACCAAGCTTATAGCAAACATTATGTCTGGTTGGCTTACGATGGCAACATGCATCAGAGAACCAACTGCCTCTCGGTAGGGAATGTTCTTTTAAGGTTGGTGCTCACTTTTCTCCAGCTTTGAGTGAGGATCAACTGGAACACTGTTAGGAATGGCATTTTCCATATTAAATTTATTTAATAACTGTTTAATATATTTTGTTTGATGTATGAAAATGGACTTGTCATTAATTTAAATATCCATTCCAACAAAATTTCTTGGTGGGCAAATTGTCACATTAAATATTGTTTGCATGCCTTTTGTAACAGATTGCAAAACAGATTTTGATTTTGAAAACAGAAGTCCATCGTCCACATATATGCAGAGATAACACTTTATTCCTTTAACATTTGCCACATATACACATTGATCTGCTTTACTACTTGTAAAACCAAATTTCTGAAGTGTCGAATTGAAAGTAGTATTCCAGCACCGTGGTGCTTGCATTGCAAGACCATACAGTGACTTTATCAATTTACACACTTTATTAGGTTCACAGTTTAGACCCTCGGGAGGATACATAAATATGTTTTCCTTCAATTCCCCATATAAAAAAAGCAGTCTTAACATCAAGTTGAAGAATTTGATAACCATTTTGAGCAGCCAAGGATAATATAAACGCATTGAGTCATACCTGACAGTGGGCGAGAAAGTCTCTTTGTAGTCTATACCTTTAGTCTGTGCATACCCTTTTGCACAGAGTCTGGACTTGAAGCGGGGACCCGTTGGTTAATCTTTAATTCTGAAAACCCATTTAGTGCCTATGATGTTTACATTTTCAGGTTTGTTCACCAATATCCATGTACCATTCCTTTGATGGGCTTCAAGTTCCTCTGCAATAGACTTTTTCCAAGATTCAGCATTTACAGAGCTAACAGCTTCTTTATATGTATCAGGGACTTCTTCAGGTAATGTTTTATTTTCTGTTTCAAACAATTCCAGTGCGGCATAGTTTCTCTTTACAGTGGATTCAAGAAATACAGCATCCCTGCTCTTTACAACAATTGTAGTGTTTGGTTTGATGAACCTGTAACCCTTTGTATTGTCACAGTAACCAATAAAGATCCTCTGAGCTTTAGGATCCCACTTTTTGCGTTTTTCGCAACAAGCGTTCTATTTAACCTCTCTGCAGCTCCATTTTGTTCTGGAGTATACGGGGTTGATGTTTGATGTTTTATTCCAGCACTTTTTAAGTAGTCAGAGAACGGTTTATTGACATATTCTAGACCATTGTCAGTTCGAATACATTTGAGTTTGCATTCAGTTTGGTTTTCAGCTTCTGTCTTGAACTCTTTAAACTTTGATAACACTTCAGTTTTGTTATTTAGTATATACACAAAGACCTTTTTAGAATAGTCATCCAGAAATGTTAAAAAGTATTTAGCCCCCCCTAATGACTGTGTCTCCTTGGGGCCACATAAATCAGAATGCACCAGTTCCAATAGTTTTGTGGAATGTGACACCTGACTCTTGAAAGGCAATCTTGTCTGCTTACCTTGTTTTCCACACGACTATTTCTTGAGCACACAGTATCTGACTTATTAACCACCTAACCACGCTCTGCTACCATCTTGTAATTATTGGAGCGTTTTGTATAGTTAATAAGTAGGCCAGAATTATTATTGTATACTTTTATTAATAGACACTAAATATTCTTTTAAAGACAAAAACAGTGATGATGGCTATGATGCGCTAAAACGGGAAGGTGGCAATCAGTGTGACCGTTTTAAAAAAAGGTGATCTACTAAAATCATTATGTTGCCAGTACTAAATAATACCAAACTCAAGCTGGATTATACTAAAACTAACTTTCCTCGCTGGATCGTGAAAGAAGAACAAACAAACAAACACATATGTTAAAATTGGATTTATTATCATCTTATTACACATACAATTATATTTAAACATATTAATTATTCTAAATAGTCAGTATTGGACAAGTTTTTTTTAACATGTCTTTTGATGGGTCAAATGAGACACAATTTTCATTTAGACCTTGTTTAAGATGTAAAATGCTCGCAACATGCTTAGATATAAATCTGTTCCTATATTTTGTTTTAACAATATTTACTTTTGAAAAAATTATGTCGCATTCAGCGTTAGAAATGGGTATGCACATTAGACATTTAACAAAGTTAGTCAAGTTTTTGTATTTAGGGACGTTCCTACTATGTATCAACAAAATTACTCAGTTTTCCCCAAAACTGTTCTACATTTAAAGCCGCACTTGTACTACTACTGGAACTACACATTAAGGGTAAGGCTACACGGGTGGGTCTCCCGCCGCGGGTAACCGCTCGACAAAGCTGCCGCAGACCATTAAACTACACGGGACGCGGTTTATCGCTGCCTTTTGTTCATTTCAACATGGATCCGCCAATGATAACTGCGCTTGCAGCTCTCATATTAATATAATTATTAAAAAATAAAGTAAAGCGCATTGTGTGGGTGGAACCAGTGTTAAGTAATCGTTTTACTTTGGGAATATTTCATTAATGTTTAGTGCACACCGCGATAACCCTCATAAGTTCTTCTCATACTACAGAATGTCTGTGAACTCATTTGATGAACTTCTATCAATTATAAGCCAACGTATCAACAAACAGGATACAAATATGCGAAGATCCATCACACCTGCAGAACGTTTGGCTGTAACTCTCAGGTAAATAAAATAACATTATTTATTATGTAATCTTTTTTATTAGGGTAAGTATTGCAGAACATTAAAATAATCATCATTTTCCGTTGATGTGTCCGAAGCAGTATCGTTTTGTGGCGATGCGACACTGTTCATTGGAGATAATGTCTCGTGATATGCTCTAGAGCCAGAGCTCCCAGATGAATCCTGGTTTCTCTGGTAAAGAAATTCAGACAAGTTGCTAGGAATACTGCGGTTTCTTTCGTTTCTTTGTATATTTCTGAATAAATTCGTAATTTCATATCTGGTTTCCATAGCCAAATCTGGAGTCATAGAATCCATAATGGGTACAAAGGACATAAGAAATGCTCGATTTCCTTTTGCGTCACTATCGTTATTTAACTTTTGTAATTGTAAACTTTCGTTCAAAATGTATGTTATTTGAGGAATTTGGGAACTTTCCGTTTGTTTCTTTTTTTTGGGAGGAACTTGGTTTTGTCGAGGGGGTCTCATCAAATTATCTTCTTCCTGATTTTGTAATAAAGTCGAAAGTATTGGAGATACATTGGACTCATCATTACTCATCTACATTACTGACGGTAGGGCGTAAAAAGGACAACAAGTCAAAATAAATATATCTTTATTTTTTTGGAGCCGATTGACCCGACACTGTGGTAGTTTCTGATTTTACTTCTTTCATATAACTATCTCTAATATTCTTCCACTTCTTCATCAGATCTTTAACAGCAAAAAAGATGAAATATGTTAATGTCGCATCTATTTCTTTTTCAGATATTTGGCTTCGGGAGCAACTTTCACTGATTTGGAGTATGATTTTCTAATTTCTCGAAAAACCATATCATTTATTGTAAAAGAAACCTGTCAAGCTATATGGCAAGAATTGGCACCTTTAGAAATGCCAACATCAAATAAGGAAAAATGGATAAACATTGCTGAGAAATTCTACAAAGAAGCGAATTTTCCTAATTGTGTTGGCGCCATTGATGGCAAACATATTAGAATTATTTGCCCTCCGAATGCTGGATCCAAATATTATAATTATAAAAAATATCATTCGATTATTTTATTGGCAGTGGTTGACGCAGACTACTGTTTTACATTCATTGACGTCGGTGCTCCAGGTCGAGAAGGTGACTCGTCAATTTTCAAAAGTTCAAATTTCGGGCAAAAGTTAACTCGTTCTCAGTTAGATTTACCAGAGCCAGCTCATCTTCCTAACAATATAGGAAAACCTCCTGTGCCTTTTGTATTTATAGGTGATGCTGCGTTCGGTTTAAGTAAAAATGTTATGAGACCATTTTCTTTACGAAATATACCAACGCCTAAGAAAATTTATAATTATCGACTGTCTAGAGCTCGCCGCTTTGTGGAATGTGCATTTGGTATCCTCAGTAACAAGTGGCGAATTTTTCATTCAAGTATCATGATCAATCCACTGAGTGCCAAACACATTATAAAAGCAGCTTGTGTATTACACAACTTCGTAAGACGCAGATATGGTTATCAATTTGAAGATACGATTCGATGTGATATGGAAGAATTCGATGGAGTCCAGGCAGTTGGAGGCCGATCTAGTGGCATTGCAGTAAGAGATTCATTTGTTGAATACTTCAATGGCCCTGGAGCCGTTCCGTGACAAAACAGGATGATTCATTAAATTAATGTAAACAAAGTGTTTGACACTTTATTCATCTTATGCACAGACATGTATGTCTATAAACTATCTGTGGAGTTTTTATTTGTACAGCTGTCAGAATGACGTAAAACAGCATGCATGCGTTTTTGAGGTTATGAAAATTCATATTGTAATTCATTGTAATTTGGTGATAAACTATAAAGTATTATAAAGTTAATAAGCTGGTGAAACAATAACTCTAAATGTTGTTTCTCTTTCAGGTAAGGTTTACAGATAGTTATTAAGGATAAATAATGTATTTGTGTTAAAAATTAGTTTCTAATAAATTTTGTCTCTTTCAGAGCAACTCATTAAAGTTATAGTTTTACTATCCAACATTTAAAAGTATCTAAGGATACATATAACCTACTATATTAATATAAGAAATAAAATAATAAGTAAACTTACCAGCTTTGTTTTTATCTTCTGGGCCTAAATCAGCCCAATGAGCAACCACTTCCTGTCCTATTTCCATCCATAATTTCGCTTTTAGTTCGCGATTGGCGTAATCCTTCGACTTCACATCATACAAAGCAGGTCGATCTTGTATTTCTACAATAAAACGCTCCGTATCGAACATTTTGACGCGACACTAGCCACGCAAGCGCACGAACGACGAGCGAGCGCCAAGGTCCCGCGCAGAATGACGGTGGGATAGCGGGAAACCGTCCGTGTAGTTTAAGCCTGCGTTCAGACATGCGGGAATCGTGCGTTTACGCATCGCGCGGTTTGAAACCGCAAAATTGTAATGCTATTCAGACACGCGCGGTTAGTATGCGATTTCGTGCGGGTTAGCGTCAGTTTCAAAATGGAGGTCGACGAAGAAGTGTGTTTACTGTGGTTGCTCCTTAAAAAAAAGAAAAGAAAAAGGCGGTATTGGGTGCATCCAATATTACGTGACCGACTAGTACATGGTCAGTTTGTAACGTTATATCCCAAATTAAGAATGTATGATAACAAATTTTTCGACTATTTGAGAATGTCAATAAAATCTTTTGATGAACTAATTTCGTACAAGCTTGAGTCGATTGTGAGAATCAATTTAGCTTTGGTCCTCGCATCATCAGCGGCTTCTGTAATCTTCCCGGCAACAGGCTTTATGTAAATACTGCACCCACTGGTAGTAAACACGACACGGTTACCATTTCTGACCAACTGACTGACAGACAGTAAGTTTGTGGTTAATTTCGGCACACACAAAACTCCTTCAACAGTCACGTCATATTCACTGTCGTCAGTAACCGTCGCAATCTGCACGTCACCCGAGCACTTCACACTAAGCTTTTCTTCGTTCGCAACAACAATTTCTTTAATGAGATGTTCTGTCGAAATGTTTAAAATCCAGTCTTCGTTTGAGGTTAAGTGTGCGCTCGCTCCTGAGTCAACATACCAATCATGTTTTGAAAAACTGCCATTTAGGAAGACTGCATTAAATGCGTTTGTTTGTTTTCGTTCAATTGTACATTGATTGCGATAATGTCCGGTCTGTTTACATTTATAACAACGCGGTACTTTCTTTGACTTTGACATTTGCGAAGAATGCCCGTTGTCTTTGGTTCCGCCTTGACCAGTGCTGCCAACCTTATTTTTGTTTTTTCTGAAGGTTGCAAATGCCCCGCTAGCGTCGCCGCCATTATTTTCTTCTAAATCCATCAACTTAGATTTAATGGCGTCGGTGGTGATGGCGATCCCGGAATGCTCAATCGCCATAATCATCGGCGAATATTTTTCCGTTAAACCAGCTAGTAATAAACAGCCGATCCACTCATCACTGATCTGAAATCCCGTTCCACTAAGCTTTTGTCCAGTCTCCACTAGCTGTGTCACATAATTTGTCATGGAACTGCAATTTTCGAGGCGAATCGATATTAGATTCCTCAATGAACTAATACGTCTAGTGAAACCGGAATCATCGAATAATGCTCGCAGCTTATTCCACAGCTCCAACGACGTTTTGACGTCCTTTATGTGCACGTACAAGCTTGAGTCGATTGTGAGAATCAATTTAGCTTTGGTCCTCGCATCATCAGCGGCTTCTGTAATCTTCCCGGCAACAGGCTTTATGTAATGCTGCATGTTCTCCAAGATCAGAAAATTCTCCGCGGCGAAGCACCACTCCGTATAATTTTCTCGCCCCTTTAGCTTCGGTACATTTACCAAGTAGTTCGTCGACATGATTTTTGCAGTTTATCATTCGCGACCTACGCTAAAATCTGAGCTAAACTGGAAAATACGACTTTTCCTAGCTAAAATGCGCAATCTGGGCCCATAACCTATTGTAAAATAAAACGAACAGAGTTTTTGTTACGGACACGCTTCTGTATTCTCGAATCAGTTTCTACAACCACAAGCAATAACACAAAACTTAAATAGACAAAGGTACAAAATCAATGGAGGAGAGATCTAAGGAGTATTCACAAACTCTTAGCACTTACAAAAAATCTCCTACAAAACTAGTTCCTAACGGTGCCTGGGGTGGCGCTAGTTTCTATGCAATACTGAAATACTATTTCGATATCAATAAATTACATGAACTGATCAGGCAAGATATTTCATGCTCTGAAACGCATTTGAGGCCAAGCGTGTCACCGGAAGAGAAACTCGTAATAACTTTAAGGTAAGATTTATTTATTGTTCTTCAAAATCAGCATAAATATTTTCTATAACTGTAGAGGACTGAGAGCCAGAACTAAATTGCGATGGTGACGGTGACGGTGCCGGAACAGGAGGAGATGATCCAGATGTAGTAAAATATCCTTGCGGGCTTGTATACTGTTATCCTTGCCAATACGTAGGTGTGATCTGCTGAGTATTGTAGCGAACAGGGGGTGGTAAGCTTTGTCCTTTTTGTATCACTTGAAGTAATTCAATTTTGGTTGCTAAATGCCTATTTTCTGGTACTTTTTTGAGTTCTTTATATAACGACAAACAAAAGAGTTTGTCGTCATCTTGCTTGGTAATACTATTTTCTTGAAGTTCATTCTGAAAATGTTTTCGTGACTCGATACTTTTTTCTATTAAAACAGCTATTTTTTCTTCTGGCACTTGTGTTTTCTTACGTTTAGGGGGACGTATTTCAGTGGCTTCGGTTGCATTGGCGTTTAGTTGACTTATCTCCTCACTTTGCCTTTCATTCTGTTCTTCAATATTAGTTGTAGTGTCTTTATTACTTACACTATTCTGCAGGAAAGATAATCTTGAAAAATACATATATCGGGCTCCTTTACGAGCACCTGAACCAGAAGGAGTTATTTTTTCTTTTTTGTATTCTTTATTGTAGCAATCTCGTATGTTTTTCCATTTTTTTTGGAGTTGTGTACCTAAAAATAATAACATTATTAATAATATTCTTGTTTCAGATATCTTGGTACGGGTTGTTCATTTGGAGAACTAAGCTACAATTATCGCCTAGGAAAATCGACGATTATTGGAATTGTCCGCGAAGTATGTAAATCATTATGGAATAAGTTGGTAAACATAGTCATGCCTGAAGCGACTGAAGATATCTGGAAGACAATAGCACGAGACTTTGAGAGATATGCAAATTTTCCAAATTGCATTGGTGCTATAGACGGCAAGCATAAGTGGTAACCAAATTTTAAAACGAGGATTTGAAGCTGCAGGCATCTACCCATTAAATGCCTTAAGAGTCACTGAAAAAAATCCCAAAGAGACCGAACTTTGATTATTTCTTAAGAGCTGTTTCACAAAATGATTGCGCTCGAGTTTGGAGTATAAAGCATCAATGTTTATGTGTGCGTAGCTACCCATTCAAACGTAATGTAAACTGTGTTAAACGCGAGAATCGAGACGGACGAAACAATCTTGTGCTGTAATGTTAAATTCTTACAATGGGGATTATCGTTTCTTTGCTCACCAGTTGGCGCCACTGTTGACTAAGGTCCAAAGCTGTCAAATGCGACTTTGTAAGATCGGCGCCGAAACAAAATTTTTAATATTGAATCTCATTAAGTTTATTAATTATAAATAACTATAATCAGAGTAGCTACGCCGCAATGCCATGCAGTTTCGTTTTGTTCGAAAAAAAAAGGAGGGCACATAATATGTTCAAAAAAAAATGTTAATAAAGATGTTGTGTATTCCTTATGCCAGGGGTCGGCAACCTGCGGCTCGCGAGCCGCATGCGGCTCTTTGGATGTGAAGCTGCGGCTCTTTAGCACCGGTTCGCAGCGAGAAAAAATGTACCATAAGTACGCAACAAAGAATTGAGATTGCTTTGCCCTGTGCTGTAAGCGCGTATTCGAACGAATGCGCAAGGGCTGTACTACGAGTAGTATGATGATTTTGGTAAAAACGAATGTTGCAAAAAATATTTTCTTTGTTGTAGACTAAATATGTTTCAGATTTATAAAATGATGTATACATTTTTAGCCGTCTCTGAATTCACGGTTATTAAATTTAATCGTTCAAAATAACCTGAATCTCGTAAATATTTTTTCATTTGTTATTCGTAGACAATTTTTCTCGTGGCTAAGTTACAGCCGCACGGTTCGGCCGATCAAAGGTTAAGCTGCGCTTGGCGCGGTCGGTCCGTGGATGGGTGACCATCTATATCATAGCGAGACTCCTCCGTGCCTCGGAAAGCACGTTAAGCTGTTGGTCCCGGTTGTCATTTGTACATCTTTGACAGTCGTTAGGGGTAGTCAGAAGCCAGAAAGTCTGACAACCAGTCTTACCAAGGGGTATCGTGTTACCCGGTAACTGGGTTGTGGAGGTCAGATAGGCAGTCGCTCCATGTAAAACACTGGTACTCAGCTGCATCCGGTTTAGACTGGAAGCCGACCCCAACATAGTTGGGAAAAGGCTAGGCAGATGATGATTCGTAGACAATTTTTCATTTGTTTTTTGACTTTGACACCCATCCACTACAAAATAATTACGTGGTTTCGGCATTTCGATGAGTAAGCGCAGGAAATGTGCCGTGCGTGTGCTCAGGCGGGCGTGCGGCAGCTCTCTGTCGGTTGTATCGTGGGCGATACGCGAAGGGGTAGGTATAAAACGCGTGGTCTTGAGCGAGTGACGGACGCCTGTCTTTAGTTCCATACGCAAATATTAGGGTTGTTCTTCGAAATAAATTATTTTTATTAAGTTTTCATTTTTTTTTTGAGAACCTTTATGTAAGCTATTTTTATCAAGCTAAATGCAATGTACGCATACTCTAAAAGATTATTTTAAGAAAGGCACGTATTATTTTTCATTATTTTACGCAATATTTGTAAATTTCTAATTATTCACGTTGATACTAATGACACCATGCACTGAGAATGACTTTAGCTTATATCATAATGACGCCGTGTTGAAGACAATGATCTAAAACCTTTTATTTTTGGGTAATTAACAATAAAAAAATATTTAATCAAAATCATTTATTTATTAAACAAAGGATTCAAAGTAATCTAGTTTTAAGTAATGCTTGAGTATTTATCAAATAAAAAAAATAGTTTCAACCAATCAACTGGCTTGAATCTAGTTTTAAGTAATGCTTGAGTATTTATCAAATAAAAAAATAGTTTCAACCAATCAACTGGCTTGAATCTAGTTTTAAGTAATGCTTGAGTATTTATCAAATAAAAAAAATAGTTTCAACCAATCAACTGGCTTGAATCTAGTGTTAAGTAATGCTCGAGTATTGAGCGATGTTTAACAAAGGACTTAGTCCCGTATTAGAGAACGTCGCTTTCTTACTTAGGTATTTCTTTAAAAAAATCTATCGCATTCAAATAAGTTAATCATCTAGCCTTAAGTAGGGTATAATTGGGGATTCTGGAATCATTTGTTCTCGCTTCGCTCGAACTGCATTATTCCAGAATCCCCAATTGTTTTTATCGAGCGATGATTAACGAGACTACCGACGATATGGTTTATAACATAGGTATCTTGTATCATTACGCGCTGAACTGATACAGCAAGCAATATAAACAAGAATATTAAGTCATCAGTGCTATCAGTTTGTAACTTGTCTTTTTACGTCGTTGTAAACTAAAAAATTATATTATAACATACAGCATTCACATTAGCCATTTCTTTCTCACTACGAGTTTATTTATACTTATTATTTGATCACAGTCATTTTAATTAGCAAAGAAGGAATCTCATCTTCCAAATCAAATTTCAAAAAACTGTGTGATTGGTCTTAGGGGTGTCACAAGTCTTTTATTAAATAAAAATAAGAATAATGTTAAGTTTACTATTTATTTGTGTTCCACATTATTACTATTGTACAATTTATATGAAAAAAAATAATCATTACTTTGACTCATTTTAAGTGCAATGTATACATAATATATTCTAATAGGATAGATATAATCCGATTCGGAGCACAATGCAATAGCGCATGTTCTAATAGAGTAATTGTTTCAGACAGTTATTAATATAATATATTCCTTTCACAGCATTCAAATAAAAACATTGAGGAAAATGTACAGCATGTTGCATCCAAGGATCGTCGTAAATCTCCCAATCTTCTATAACACCTCCACATGAGAAACACGCTGCTTTATCATTTACACCATTTCCACAATAAAAAAATCCGGCTTCAGCCATTTCCATCACCAACCTTCTCCTAGAATTAGCCGTTGCCCAATAATGTCTAAACGAAATTTCACGCATTTTACATGTATTATAGATGTCATAACGAGGGCTACATTTATTTTGAGACATGCTCTGTTCTCTCACTATATAGTTCTTCATACAGATAATGATGAAAGTGAAATGATATCGTACTGCTGTTGCCAGCAACTTATGAAGATTATCATTTGATTGGTAGGGATGGAAGACTTGAAAATTAAACAAGAAAATAATTATTTAAACAATTTATTATTTATACACCATTTATTTAAGCACAATACATTTTTTAAAGCACATACAGAGTCATGATAAATACAGTTATATAAATCTTGAGAATATTTATAATGATCGTATAAACTTATAAAACTAGGACAACCTTCATCTTCTAAATTGAATATACTAAAATTACTATTTTCTAAATTATGCTTTAACCACAACACTTTTTCTGAACCTTTGACATAAATACATTTATCTCTTAAAATATCTATAACCAAATTCTGATAATTAGAATAGGGTACAAATCCTTCATGCCAGTGTATCTTTCTGTTACGTTCAATCCAACGAACTTGTTTTTTTTCTTGTTTTGTTAATTTTTTAAATGGAAATGGCTGCTTAATTAAAAACACTTGTAATTTTTGATTATACAATATAGCGATTTCTTTTATTATAAATTCATTTGTTTCTGTTTTAAAGCCTTGAATATCCACAATAGCAATCATGATAATCTGCGCACAATGTTGCTGAGAGGTTTGTATTCCACAAGTCGATCATTTATAACCAAACAATATGCAGTTGTCTTATCTGGTATTTGTGTTGAACATTCAAATTCCAGTCGTACATCCACGGGACCAGTTTTTAAACTATCGTTTTGCCTCGAGCAGTCTAAGATAAAGACTGGGGCCTTTTCTTTGAATTCGTGTAGATCAAGCAACGGGTCTACCGGAGAGTTGTAATACGACTGACGAAATTTCACATACATTTCATATAATATACTATATTTGTTCTCACAAAACTTTAAAGATAAAGGCTCATAAGGATAATATTGAGAATTTAAAAAGAGCGTCACGTTTGTCACCTCACAATGATCAAACGCTGAACTGTCTTTAGTTCTATTATTTTTTCTATTAGTCTGCAGGCAAAAAATTACATATCGAGGCTTTTCTAATTGAGAAGCAGTCTTTACTGACCAAGAATGCTTTGTGGTTTTAGGTAGTAAAGGATACTCATATAAATCCCAATTTCTAAAAGCCATCTGAATAGGTTTATCTCTTTCTAAATGCTTTAAAAGTGTTAAACGTTCTCGATCTGAAACTTTTATATGCGGTACTCTCCATTGCACCCTTTGTATATCTATTTGAACCTGAATGAGTTCATCAGTGAGAATAATGCTATTTAAGTTAGAATTACTCCTATTCAATATAAGTTCGTGTTTACAATTTATCACAATTTTATTGTAATCCTCTGCAAACCCTAAAATCTTATTTAATGGCACTACAACACTAAAATGCCCATCACTTTGGAACCCGTTTAAATTCCAACCCCATAATGCAGCAACTTTACTTTCTGCTTCATTTAATGAGATGTATGACTTTATTGTTGATGTTATTCCGGAATTTTTTATACGATCTATTTCAATTCCATTTATTTCGTATCTGATGTCTTGAAACAAATACATAACAGGGTTATTAGTGAACGTAACAGTTTTCTTGATCGGATTCCCATCCTTGCCGAACAGCTTTGCCTGACCTTCGATGTAGATTGTACTGGCTGATGGTAGCACGTATATATCTTGCTGGTGTATGGGGATTCTGATTTCATCGTTTTCTCTAAAGCTGTTACTATAGGGATTGTATGAATGGACTTCATAACTTTCGATTGAACTATCAAAGTGTGGTAAATCAGTAATCTGTAGTATACTCATACTTTAAACCCTAAAGCTTTAAGAAAATCTTTATTTGATTTAGTCAATTTCTTCACGTTTTTCTTGCGTCTATGCACCTTAACGGTTGTTGATGGAATAGGACGTTTTATTTTAACTGGAGGGTTTTTATCATATACTATCATTTTGCTTTTCTTAAATGAAGACGTAATTGAATGTGTTCTTCACCAAAGTCAATACAGTAACCAAACTGATCTACAATCCTGACAGATATGGATGAAATTATATTTTTATTCACTGGGAAGTAAATAACGTTCTGGGGTATTTCTGTGTAGCCGCGACTTAAAGCAGCATCAGATATGAATTCGTGAATAAAATGAGTCGGTAATCCGTTGTAATATGAACCGTGCACAAGATCACATTCGATTCTGATTACAGTTGTTAAACTGCTGTTATTAACGGGCACATTCGGACTTGTTTTTAATACTGAAAAGTATAGTAAACCGCACTCGTATTGATCAGATAAATGAAGAGGTGGTTGAAAATATGAGACCAGTTCTGATTTATTTCCAGAGATGGTAACCGTAGTGGACATGCTTGTATACTGAGCTTTTATAAATGATCCTGTTTATTTTATTTCTTGATTATACCAAAAATTCTTTAAGAAATTTAAACATAGATGCCCACAGTTGAAAGGGTGATCACGCTGTATATTTTCATAATTATATTGAATGTTTGAACCTACATACTTTATAAATTCCTTTGGAGGTTTAAGATTTCCGTAACTATCGAAATACTCAACATAATCATTATATTTTGCATAGGCTACCCAATGAGAACCAGGATTTTTAGAACTATCTAAATTAATAACTCCACATTCTTTTTTATATGGATATTTAGGAAGCTCATCTCTCATAAAGACACCTCTAAAATGAGGAATTCTATTTCCAAACTTTAAAATGTCAAAGTTAGTTAAGGCTCGTTTGGGTAGCCGATATCTTAGTTTTTTTCTTTTGATACGAAAATTCCAAGACCGCCTTTATGTGGTTTAAGATGTAGTCCTTTCCCAATACATAGAGCTTCCATTTTTTCATTGTGTCTCCGCGATTCCTCATACAGCTTTTTAGCCATTTTGAATTCATTTATGGTTTTGGCAATACCAGCTGCACCGCCTGCTAAAGCTCCCGCCGCTGATAATCCCGCAAAAATAGGAATCAGAGGTAGTACTCCCCCAGTTTTTGGAATAGGAACAACACGAGGGAGCTTAATCGATGAATCATCAGCTAATTCTCTGGTAGCTGCAATAGCTAATTCTATAGCCATTTTCTTGCTCTTAGGTTTTAATTTTTTTATGTGTCTTTTTGCTTTTGTAATAACAGTTTTTAATTTACTTTTTTATCCTTTTCCAGATGTAACTTTTGGAGAACGCTTTTTTCTCAAACCAGAACCAGTTTTAATTTTTGCTGACATAGCCTTACTTACTAAGCGTGCCGCGAGTTATTCGCCTTTACTGGCATCGGTAGCAACCGCTCGCTGTTTCGCCATTTTTAACAAAATTAAATCAGCCTTATGTCGATCTTTCAAGTATGACGACTTGTGATATGCAATATCGTGATCTTTGCAATATTCGTCCAACTTATTTACACCGCTATCCCCTTGGGCAAGCCTTTTTATTAATTTAGTACCAGGACCACAGTAATTATATCCTGGTAAGTGTAATTCAAATGGTAAATTATTAATAAGCCAATTGAGAAGACTACTCTCTCCAAAACACATTATAAGACTGATGATTCCGGTTTGAATATTTTAATAAATAGTTATGCGATTCGAGTTTGTTGTTAATATTATTTATAATATTACATTCGATTTATCAATCCAACTGCTTTCAGCTGAAGACAAACCTAGCCATTTTACTAAAACCCTGTTACCTTTTCTTCTAAGAACTTTCTCGACTAGATATACATCGGGATGTTTTGTTTTTTGAAGTTCTTGTGTATAAAATGCACCTAAAATAGGCTGACCTCTGATAGTATCTTCGATTAAGTAAGTTATAGGAGTTGTATTTTGTATTTTACATATTTTAAATATTTCTGTTGACCAGTTGGGAGTATAACCTTTTTCAAATGTTCCTTTGTATTTACTGATACGTACATAATCACCTACTTTGTACTTGCTTTTTAAATTATCATTTTTTAGCAACTTTAAATACCTTTCTAATATCAGTTTTTTATTATTATTGTCCACATTAGCAGGGATTTCATTAATAGTGCGATGGTATGTGTGATTGTATTTGTAAATAACATCATTGAGGGTATTATTTACCCAATTGTAATTGCCTTTTAAACTAAATTCCTTATAGACTTTAGATTTCAATGTTCTGATAAATCGTTCAACTATTGAAGCCTTTTTTGTTGAGAAGGTTGAATAATGGTTAATATGATACGATGCCATAAGCTTCTGAAATTTGTTATTATAAAATTCTCCTCCATTATCCGTTTGCAGATTTTTAGGAACACGCCCTTTATCCAATAAAGTTTTGAAAGAGTTACATACATCTTCTTTGGTTTTACTTCTTATAGAAAAGGCCCAAGCATATTTCGAAAATGTATCAATAACGACAAGAATATATTTGTAATTTTTATTTTCTTTTGAAATTGATTGCATATCAATTAAGTCTGCTTGCCACAAGTCATCTATATCTTTCATGATAACATGTCTTCGTGGATAGCTCACCCTCGCATTTTTATGAATTTCATTTACTACGTCAGCTTTGCTCATGGTCACAATTCAGCAGTATATTTGTCTTTGATTCCAGCTTTAATACTGAATAAAAAGCATGCTATTATGACTATTTATTATTTTATTATGTCAGCTTCTTTTAATTCTTCGATTATTGATAAAATTTCATTATCATGGTTTGTATTACCGGCATCTCGGGAAGCAATTAATAGTTTCAATCTCTCAACTAGTTCGTTAGGATCGTCCCAATATACCAAGTCAGCGTTTTTTTTGTATTTCTTTAGCGTTGGTAAGCTTCCTCCAAATTTTGTGCCAATATTACTGTTTAACGATTCAGAAAACAATGGTTTGATTATTTCACGATATTTTATACCTTTATCGCCTCTAATTTGTCCATAAGGATTGAAATCTCTCTTATGTGCATTTGTATAATGCAACATATCTTTATAGACAAGTTTATCTTTGCTCGATATTAGTTTCAAATCAGGTTTTCTTCGAAGTAAAAGTTCTTTTAAACCAGGGGTTAAATTGTAGCTTTTGTCACCAATTTTAATTAAAATGACATTATCATCATTCACACTATCTATTTTAGAAAATGAAACTATTGAATTACCCATTAGTAATTTTTTGTTTGCACTCCTTATTCCAAATGGTATATTTACCTCATCATAAATACCACATATATCAGAGCCCTCTAATGATATTTCTAAATCTTGCAGTAATTCTGTCTGGGGAGACTTTTTAACGATCTGCGCAGAATTCAGTTCTGGATCGCAGCATTCTTCAAACTTTGTAGATGAGCTGGTATTAATGTCATCCAATTCCATGTCTTCAAAATTAGAGTGTGTATTTTCTACATTTTGTATTTTTTCTATTGTTTTGTTCGAATCAACTAGGGTTTTAAGGGGATCTGTGACAGGTTTTAACATTTTGTCGAGTGACAAGTTCATTAAGTGTTCCTGGTTTTTCATTTGTTTTATTTTATTCTTTATGGAGTCTACAGATTTCATTAATTCTATTTTAATATTTTTCTCCATGTTGTAATATCTATTATCACAGCTGTATTAAGCCAAAGAACAAATTATACTGAATTTGATTTTGCATGTTAATTACTTATATGCACATATAAACAGTCAGTCAAATTTAAAAAACATATCAAAATTCTGTCTGTACCTTCCGTTATTTAATGACGATTCTTTATTAATAAGTAGAAAACTATAAGGTTTACTCCAAACAGTTTGACAAAGATTTCTGAACTCTTTCCACTGTAAATCAGAACTAACATGCTCTGCATAAATATGTTTTAAATTCACATCATCTTGTTTGAATATAATAAGAAAATTCACATTGTCACGTAATAGTTGTTTCGGAATTTTAGAATAGGTTTGAGATAAATAGAAACAATCTATTTGTTTATGCCTACCCATACAGAAATAATTGCGGATATTTACTTGATTTTCACATGCAACATCATCAAATATAAATACAGAATTTGGTAAAGCTTTAGTCGGAGAAATGACCTCTTTATCATCGTTAAACTTATAGAAGTTCATCTGCGACACTCTTCTTAATACTTGACTCAAGAAACGATACTTTGGTTGAAATGAAGTTTTGGAATAAAGATAAAGATTTTTAAATTTTAGACCATTTTCATGTAACAACAAACTAATCATAACGTTTGTTTTACCACAGTTCGATGGACCACACATTATACATCGAATCGTATTCGGTAATAAAGGACTATGTCTGATCTGGTGAGAAGATTCATTTAAATCTATATTGTTAACTTTCAAAGATATGGGTTGCTTGATCAACTTCATTTTGACAATTACTGTAATGAGTGTCTAACACGCATATTTATAGGTAGCTATACCTTTAACACTAAATTAGATATATTACATAAAGCATAAATACAGGATTTAACATGTTTGTGCAGGTTAAAGGTAAGAATTTTGTATTCTCCTATTACAATATTATATTTTTAATAATTGATTTCATTTGATATCTATGTCATACAGATTTCATGTTGTATTAATGAAATATGTTCATTACGCTGTCATAGTTACCCGAAGCAGGACCTGTTGCTAGCAGAGAAATCAAGTTTTATTGGTGAGTTTTTAACGTTGTAAGTTATCACTATATTTTTAATGTGAATAATTAGATATCTAACTTAAGTTTTATTTTCAGAATCATGTCATACAGCCCCAGCATTCTCGACATTGGAGGACTTAACAGATTTGCATTTGATAATGTTGATTCTCAAATCACAACTCCTTTGGACGAAGTTGATCAGACAGAAATACAAGAGGTTAGTAAATATTTTTTTATTCATCATAGTTGAATTCATATGTGTATAGTTATGAACTTTTCCAGAATACCCCAGATAGTATTCAGCTTCTAATATATTTATTTATAATGTTTCTATTTTTGATGTTAATAATTTGTATTTTTACAGCACAATTCTGAGGATCTCAATGGCGGTTCACTTATAAGGTTTTTTGTTTTTTTTTTTTCAGAACCCGACAGACATCAATGATCCTGTAACTCATCCTTTTAATTATGCCCAAGATAGAGAGAGCTGGTATGCTGAAGTAGCAGCAGCAGCACAAGAGGAATATCGTCTTCAAAAAGCAGAAAGACAGGCATTAAAGAAGAGGAAAATCAAATCAAAATCTTTCTTGAAAACTAAATCCTTTATCATGCGTAAGGAATCAGATCGGGCGCAACGCATAATCAAAATTATAATTCATGATTTGGACAGCGGCAATATGGATGAAATATCATCTGATCCTGAAGATGCAAGTGTGAATGTGCAATATTTAGTGACTAGTGAATATGATGACATTATGACTGAAACTGAATATTTAGTTGGTAAAATAGTAAAGAAATTAAGCAAATAGATGAGTACGTTTATACTTAATATATTTAAAAGTTAATAATAATGAATAGTATTAAGTTGTATATAAAAACTAAGATTTTTTTATTTATTAGCTTGTAAATAATACTTTTATAATTTACGTAAGTACCTAAGTTTAGTATAGTAGTTCACTGTTTAGTAGTACAGCAATAGTTTGTTATTTAGTTTTAGTACCTAATAGTTTATTTTTTTAGTACTTTAGTGATAGGTACCTTTGTATATATTGTGAAAATTAAAATAAACTATTTAATGATATACTTAATTGTTTCATTATTCAGTTAAATCGAAATAAATAATGTCCTCCTGACCGATTTCGGCCACAGCGGCTAGTGCCTCTAAACATCGGTCATATTAGTGCACGAGCGAGTGCGCAAACATAGGTGTAGTCTCTGTTCTCTTACTCTCATAGCCCGATGGGACGACTAAAGAGAGATCAGGCACAGGACCCAAATTTTTACTTACTTTCCGAAACACTGAAGCTGTGATATTTTATTTCCTAAAACGCATACAACATTCGAAAAGTCGATGTGCCTTGGATTCGAAATCGAGATCTTTTACTTGGCAGTCCCACAGTCTCACCACTAGGATATCACAGCTTCTATATTCGAGATAAATAGGTATATATTAATAACAATTAAACACAAATCAGTTGAATACAAAATATTATATTTATTTCATTTCAAAAATACATAATGACTTAATTCTATTACAAAAATAATAATATAATTATCCTGTTAAGGAAAATAGTAATAAATCTTTGGTTCAGATTAGAATAGAGAACTATAATGACCCCATGGTAAAGTAAAAGCATTTTTTTTTTTATTTGACGTTTGTCATCATTCCCGTCAAGCACCACTTTATTGATTCTTTGTGTGTAGAGTTTATGATTTTTAGATCTTATAACAAACATAGGGTATCTAAAATTGATATTACAATTTAATGCATTTTTATATTTGTTTATGGTAATTTTTTTTGAAACAGATTTTTTTACACCTTTGGCTTTCTTAACTATATCGCTCAGAGTATTAATACAGTACAGCTTAGCTCTTAAACCAATAAACTCTGATATGACATCTCCACCCATTTCATCCTTAAAGAAACCAGGTATCTGTTTATTGCAATGTGGTATCCCATAAATATTGTTAATCTTAAAATTACTTGTATCAAAGTATTGAATATTATTTTTCATGTCTTCATAGAAATCTTTGGTACGTATTAAATATAAGAGACTGTCGGTATCGGTATAACATAATTGAATATTATTTTGGTATATTTTTGTCATTATGGAATAATGAAAATTATACAGGTGACTCTTTGCTAGTTCTAGTATCGTAAAGCCCATATATATTGGCCGGTCTAAAACTACTTTTGCCGGCTGTAATTGAATAGCAACAAGATTTTCAGAAATTATAGCAAGGTTTTTGAAATTAGGAGCGCCTATATACTTTTCGGCACCACTAATTTTGTTAGTTTTATTGAAGTCATCTTTCCATAAATTAACTAACTTAACATCAACTTGTTTTCTTTTATTTTCAATAGTTTTTCCAAATATTGAATTATTTTGCTTTTTAAAAAAATCCCTTTCAAAATCTGAAGTGGCTTTCTGTCTGAGTCGAGTATTTAAATTTATATATGGTTCTAAGATTTTTTTTTGTGTAAATGAAAGTATTCTATGAATTTTTAACACTACGATACCATTTTTTATGCACTCTTGTAAATGAATATAATGTATAACATATTTATATTTATCATAAAGATTAGCTATTAATTTACTAGTTTTACTGGAGCATGGCATAGGAGGAATTATTTTTTCTGCTGCAAATGGTAGATCAGAATGTTCATCGTGTATTGCAAAAGGATAATGAATATCTACTTCAAGTATATAACCTTTATCACTGTCTGATGAAATAGAGTTAATATTGAATTTGATAATTTCACTATCCGTAAGGAATCTAAAATTTCCGACTGGTAAACTTTGCATCATAGCATAACCATATAAATTAACACAATCTAAGTAAGCTAGGAAAGTATTAGGTTCTTGTTCATTATAATTTGGCAGGTATTTGTTATTAGCTTTTGCATACCTTAACGAGCACTGAGCTAACCCTCCTCTAACACCTTTTTCTAGCATTTCATACATTTCTATATCAGATAATAAGTCCAATTCAACTTGAGTAATTAATAACATAGCATCCCAACTTAATGACGGTGATGAAACATAATGACTGGGATCTAGCCCATAGTGCTTTAAACTCATAGATCTAAATTTTTCAAAAATATCACATAATAATAGCACATCACATTTTAGGTATAAATCAGTGTATTCTCCTATATTATTTATGTGAAATTTATTCCATACAGTTAATGCATGATTATAATCTTCTTCTGATACAGTTTCGGACGTGAGTCTACTATAGAATTTATTTCGATCAGGTAATTGTGTTTCTTCATATTTTTTCCAAGAGTTTATATATTCATAGCAATATACACCTTTTTTTAGACACAATCTCAGTAAATCTTCATCAATGAAAAATGATTTTAAATGCTTAAAATCTGCAACATTTAGAGTTTTCGCTAAATTATCCAAACTAGAACTTAAAAAATTAAAAGAGTCAATAAATTTTAGTTGGACTGTGCTTTTAGAATCCAGTGGCACAAATTTACTGAAAGAAATATATTTTTCTTTGTTTTTTGGAATTAAATTTATGTAACCACATACTGAAGAAATTTCATTGATAAATAAATGGCTGTCATATCCAGAAAGATTATGAAATATAACTGGAATAAAATTACATGTTTTAGAATTTAGATTACATTTATTATGAGCCGGCCCTCGATATTTACCAGTGAAATGATCATGATCACGAACAACATGATCATCAGATGTAATTTTTTTTTTGCAGATATGACATTTCACGGCAATTTTAAAGGAATGGTATTCTTCACTCGTCAATGGTAACATTTGTCTGTGCATTGACAAAATCTGATATAATCTTTGCGAGTCGTTGATAATTGACTCAACAAATTTTTTTGAACAATTTGGACCACGATATGATATTAAATTATTTAATTCAGGGTTAGACTCACAGCATATGTAATAAGCAAAACAAGTGGCTTCATGAATTTGAATATTTTCAACATACTGACTTTTACTTTTATCTGAATATTCACGTAATAAGCTTTCAAAATCTCCGTAAATTACGATTGGAACTCTTTGAGTTTTTTGATAATTTGAAAATCTAAGTTTACTATTTTCTTCAGGAAGAACGGTTTGCAATCTACCGCAATTATGATTATTTAGTTTTTCCGGTGTTTTAAAATATAAAAAACATTCTTCACATAGATGAATCTTAGATTTGTGTTTTGTAAGTTGACTGCGAACAATTTTTTCAATGTTTTTAATTAAGCAGAAATGATTCTTACCATTCTTGCTAATAAATAATAAGTTAACATGATTTAACTTTCGCAGTTTAGTTTTGTATAATGGACCTGTTATAGTATTGTTTTTTTCCAAACCATAAATGTTCACGCTTATATTAAAGTTATGTTTTTCAAAGCATTTTATATCTTCAAATGTGGGGGGAAAAGACATTCCGTTAGTATTTAATATCTTAGAATAATGCGGATAAGATGAAACTCTATTAGGATTATTTTTAGCTGGATACATATGAGCAATGATACACCAAAGAAAACAATGGTTATCCGTATTCTGAATATTAAGACATGCCTTCATTTTGTTAATTCTCGAAGGTAAAGCAATGTAACTTCCTGCTCTCAAAGGATTGTATTTTGCAATATTCATTTCTAAATGACTTATTTTCTTTATAGTCCAACCAGATTCTGATAATTCAAACTCTAAGCATTTACATATTAATCGTTGTGTGCAATCTTTGTATAAAGATATGATATCTGTACTCTGATTCACTATGGAATATTTAGTATTAAAAGACTTTAGTGATAGTTCTTCATTCTTAGGAAGTAAATATAGCACAAAAAGTTCAAAGTTTATCTTTAATGATTTATGTTTTTGTAATAATGGTTGTAATACATTATAAATGGTGTTGAATACATTAGATAAAAATAATTCAGGTGTTATTATTTCATTAGTTTGAGGATTTATTTTGTAGCTAGCTATTCTGTCTTTGAAAGCACTGGCTATCAGCTGAACATTCTCGTATTCAGTACGAAGTAAACAATTTGTTTTATGTTTGTTACTTTTCTTATGTGATGAATACTTTGACTTTGAGACATGTAACTGGCAACTATGACAGAATTTCATTTTTGTTTAGAATATAGCACGATATTAATACTTGTCAATCTCGATAACTATGTCCGTTTGGATTGAGGAGCCATTTTTTATTTTTCCACGAAACTTTGCCCAGATTTAGTAGGTCCTGAGAAAATTTTGTAGGCATAATCCTGGAATTTGTAGTAAAATATAAAAAAAGTTATATCAATTTAAAGGTGGCTTCTCAATCTAAACATTTGAACTGAGGAGCCACCTCGTAACTCCGAAAGTATTGAAGGTACATTTATGATTTTTTTGTATCATTTAGTAGTAATTTAGTAGAGTGCCTACAAAAAAAATGGATTTTGTAGTGCTAATATAAAAAAAGATACAATACTTTTATTGTGGCTCCTCAATCCATACATAAGACCTATAATTTTACACGAAACTAATCGACGGATTTAAACAAAAATTTAGTATCATTTAGTAGTAGTTGAGTTTGAATTTGTATTAAAATAACAAAACAGTAGGACTGACAGTTTTAAAGAATTTAAGAATTTTAACTGGCTCCTCAATCCAAACGCTTCGCATATAAATAATTGACTGTAGCTACCTGAGGTCACATCGGAATCGGATAAAAACTACGCCAATATTTAGTAGAAATTTCTACTAAATATTGGCGTATAAATCAACACTGTACATATTCGGTATCCGAAAATCCAAGCTTTTTTCACTTTTCCTTATGAACTCGCTATTAAGGGTGACCATGCTATGTGTAAACGAAAGTAGGACAACTTGTTTTTACAAAATTGATTCAATTTATTCTATGCAAACAAATAGGTACTTGATTAAAAATAACTGAATGGCAAATTTTAAATGGGTTGTTTTATAATAAAAAGGTACAAAGGTATAAAAAAAAGGTACAACATTTATTAAGAAAATTGTAAACATTAAAATATCTCGCAGCAATGCCGTCAAAGACAGACAGAGCATGAAGTGCTTGCTGCTAGTCAAATTAACAACAAACAATCACAGAAACTACCTATATGGACCTTTTGCGCCGCGAATTAAGTCCATTCTTATTAGTTACTATCATATTATTTTGCTTCATAACAAATCTTGTGGCTGTGTGTGTAATTAAGACTGTGTACACAATCATAAAAATTATATCATTTTAACGCTACAAACGTTACACTTTTACTGTTCATCTTTTTCAGATTTGAATTATAAAACAAAATAATGCAATATTTAATCGCTATTTGTCGTCAGTAGTCTTGGAACAGTGCTCATTTTAGGGAACAAACATCATAAAACGGAAAGTGAATGAGTCGTTATTAATTTACTAACTTAATATATCTATGGTCATTTATTTAACAAATTCATTAATAGTGTACTTATTTAAAATTTGAATTTGGTGTTCGAAATCTGACGCGTCTGTTTTGCCGCCAAAAAAAAATAAACAGCATTAGTTGTTTTTTTTTATTGTAAATGTAATCTGTTTGAAATTTTGATCGACTCGATTCATCAAATAAAAAAATGTTTTTTTTTTATCATTATATCAATCAATATAAGTATTTAAAAATCAATGTAATGTGTGTAAGTGAAACCCAGTGTTTTTCTTATTTTTCTAGTATTATTCTATTATCACTACAAAAACTGGCATATTACTTCGGATTATGTCTAAAATCATCTAAATAATTCGGGACGCCTTCCTTGCAACAGGCTTTGAACTTGCTCGGGTATGCCGGCGGGGTAGTATTGTTGCCGCATTTTACAAGTATACTGGCGATATCTAGTCGGCAACGCGAAGAGTTTCATTAATCTATTCTATCTATCCTTAGATTTACTGAGTAAAGATAGGTTTTTGACATTAGATGTTTTGACTTAATGTCAAAATTCTATCTCTAGTTATAAAATCTACGAATGGATAGTTTATTGAAAACAGCCATTAGTCCATTACCTTAGGCTTACTGGCGTTGTGCACTAAATTCCTGAGTGTTAAAACTTTGCTCCATTCCCTAGTCTTAATAACACTATGGTTCGATTTTTCAATAGTCAGATAACTTTTATTCAAACATAAAATATGTCATTTTGACACATTTTATTTACAAAGTCTGTCAAGCTGAAATATTTATTCTATATATATCTATTGAGATGCAATCCCGAACATTACGCGTCAAAAAAAGCGTTAGGTACCATTTTTTTGGTATGTAGACGTAGCTTCGAAACTAGTAACCACTTTGATCCAACATTTTATTTATTTTTTTCACACTAACCGAAACATTATGTACGTGTAATCTATTCAACAAAGACGGCCACAGTTAGTTTTTCCAGACTTTCAGTTGAAGTCAAGCTAAATTGTGGCTGGGGCTCAAACTTTCATGGCGCGCATTTTGCTTGGTGATTGCAGATCTAGTTACTTTAGTAACATATATATCTATGTTTCTGACTTGAAAAATCGGTTGTTAATTTAGCATAACATGAAGAGTATTTTCATACCATATACTAAATTGTGACAGTTATCTTCGTTTAAATTACAAACTTGTGCCTTAGGAACAACAAATGAAAACTTTTTATACCTAACATATGCTGGAGGACTGAGGCCCTTAATCTTAAGATATACTACAATAAGGCTACGGGTATCATCTATAATACAAATCTTAGGCTATCTCAACTATAAGAACGTATACTTAAGAGATCCTTAAGGCTGTATCCTAGTTCGTACATGAAGCGATAGCTAGACTGAGATATTTTATTAATTACCATAAACAGTATGTATAAGATTCAAAATTGTCTGAACTTATACGTTCTCCGTTCATGATACAGGTGTTTTAACTGCTAATGTCCATTCCGAGTCCTCTCGGCAAGCTTTAGATTGAAAAATATTCCTTCATTTGCAGCGCGCTTCTTCGATGCGGACTTTAAAACACCACTAGTACTATTGTGTTAAAATACCACAGTACGTGTTATAAATATAATCCGCGTACGTACTACATTTTATGTCCGTTTGGATTGAGGAGCCATTTTTTATTTTTCCACGAAACTTTGCCCAGATTTAGTAGGTCCTGAGAAAATTTTGTAGGCATAATCCTGGAATTTGTAGTAAAATATAAAAAAAGTTATATCAATTTAAAGGTGGCTTCTCAATCTAAACATTTGAACTGAGGAGCCACCTCGTAACTCCGAAAGTATTGAAGGTACATTTATGATTTTTTTGTATCATTTAGTAGTAATTTAGTAGAGTGCCTACAAAAAAAATGGATTTTGTAGTGCTAATATAAAAAAAGATACAATACTTTTATTGTGGCTCCTCAATCCATACATAAGACCTATAATTTTACACGAAACTAATCGACGGATTTAAACAAAAATTTAGTATCATTTAGTAGTAGTTGAGTTTGAATTTGTATTAAAATAACAAAACAGTAGGACTGACAGTTTTAAAGAATTTAAGAATTTTAACTGGCTCCTCAATCCAAACGCTTCGCATATAAATAATTGACTGTAGCTACCTGAGGTCACATCGGAATCGGATAAAAACTACGCCAATATTTAGTAGAAATTTCTACTAAATATTGGCGTATAAATCAACACTGTACATATTCGGTATCCGAAAATCCAAGCTTTTTTCACTTTTCCTTATGAACTCGCTATTAAGGGTGACCATGCTATGTGTAAACGAAAGTAGGACAACTTGTTTTTACAAAATTGATTCAATTTATTCTATGCAAACAAATAGGTACTTGATTAAAAATAACTGAATGGCAAATTTTAAATGGGTTGTTTTATAATAAAAAGGTACAAAGGTATAAAAAAAAGGTACAACATTTATTAAGAAAATTGTAAACATTAAAATATCTCGCAGCAATGCCGTCAAAGACAGACAGAGCATGAAGTGCTTGCTGCTAGTCAAATTAACAACAAACAATCACAGAAACTACCTATATGGACCTTTTGCGCCGCGAATTAAGTCCATTCTTATTAGTTACTATCATATTATTTTGCTTCATAACAAATCTTGTGGCTGTGTGTGTAATTAAGACTGTGTACACAATCATAAAAATTATATCATTTTAACGCTACAAACGTTACACTTTTACTGTTCATCTTTTTCAGATTTGAATTATAAAACAAAATAATGCAATATTTAATCGCTATTTGTCGTCAGTAGTCTTGGAACAGTGCTCATTTTAGGGAACAAACATCATAAAACGGAAAGTGAATGAGTCGTTATTAATTTAGTAACTTAATATATCTATGGTCATTTATTTAACAAATTCATTAATAGTGTACTTATTTAAAATTTGAATTTGGTGTTCGAAATCTGACGCGTCTGTTTTGCCGCCAAAAAAAAATAAACAGCATTAGTTGTTTTTTTTTATTGTAAATGTAATCTGTTTGAAATTTTGATCGACTCGATTCATCAAATAAAAAAATGTTTTTTTTTTATCATTATATCAATCAATATAAGTATTTAAAAATCAATGCCACTTTTCGTTGTAATTTTATAACTTAAGAACGGGCTCACTTATCCAAACCAAATGTTTAGGCTTTGTTCAGACTATTTAGTAGATGGTTTATGTGAAATTTACACAAAATCGGTCGAGCGGTTAATCTTTAATTTGAATTCAAATAGCCCACGCGGGTGAAGCCGCTGGCGGAAAGCTAGTATTTTATAGTTCCTTGATGAATTTAAATATTTGTTTATTACAATAGATTGAAATGCTATATCTTTTAAAATTGTAGATTCTAAATATTGGTGATTATCAAAGGCCAAGATAAACAATGTTTTTACCTAATTCAAAGAGATGGTGACGTTTCTTCAATCTGTTTTAAGGTCGACGGCGACGTTTTATCAATCTGTTTTTAAAATCGAAATTAAATTTATCAAATTATTTCGTTTTGTGAGTTACGTGACTTCATAAAGTATTTTTTTTGTCTCAAGTACCGAATTATTTTGTCTTTTATTTTATTAATATTTTTTTATTAAAAAAACTTGCTAAAATGAATCAGAGCTTTCATATAATTTTATACAGTTTCAATTTATTCAGGTATTCGATTATCGATAAGGCATTAGGCTGAATGCATGATTCTTATAAAAAGAAAAAAAATGGTCAGCACTAAGCAGTTTCATTATTTTCTTTTTTTTTGTATAGCATCATTTGAATTGTATAACTTTCTTAGAGATAACCTGTACTGTAAAAATACTATTGTAAACATTTCCTTTTGAAAAGTGTCTATGGAGTTTCTTGCCGGTTCTTCTCCATAAGACCCACTCCTTGGAACCGTGCAACTAGCTTGACGTTTCATAAGTGCCTGCAAAGACCTATTTGAAATAAAAACATTCGAGAGTTTTTTGAGTTTAGTGACGGCGGCACTAATCAGGTGTAATCTTATTGTTGTTAATTTGACTAGCAGCAAGCACTTCATGCTCTGTCTGTCTTTGACGGCATTGCTACCGGTAGTGTCGGGGATCGAGTCGCTTGCTTCCCTCAAAAAGAGATGCATGGGATTATTTTATTTTCTCACAATGGTACTGAAAAGAAATCTGTAACACACGGCACTAAAGCCCATTATATTAATTATTAGGCACCCCTTAATGAGTTTCCGGTGATTTCAATGTTCCGGCGCTAAAGGGGCCCACTGCCAACTTATGGTGTTACTTGGTTATTACCGATTTGTATAAAATTATTTAATTAAAGAATATTTTATAATGAGTATTTACTAATTGTATTATTAATGAGCAAGAAGGATGATGATGATGATATATGCGAGATATTTTAATGTTTACAATTTTCTTAATAAATGTTGTACCTTTTTTTTATACCTTTGTACCTTTTTATTATAAAACAACCCATTTAAAATTTGCCATTCAGTTATTTTTAATCAAGTACCTATTTGTTTGCATAGAATAAATTGAATCAATTTTGTAAAAACAAGTTGTCCTACTTTCGTTTACACATAGCATGGTCACCCTTAATAGCGAGTTCATAAGGAAAAGTGAAAAAAGCTTGGATTTTCGGATACCGAATATGTACAGTGTTGATTTATACGCCAATATTTAGTAGAAATTTCTACTAAATATTGGCGTAGTTTTTATCCGATTCCGATGTGACCTCAGGTAGCTACAGTCAATTATTTATATGCGAAGCGTTTGGATTGAGGAGCCAGTTAAAATTCTTAAATTCTTTAAAACTGTCAGTCCTACTGTTTTGTTATTTTAATACAAATTTAAACTCAACTACTACTAAATGATACTAAATTTTTGTATAAATCCGTCGATTAGTTTCGTGTAAAATTATAGGTCTTATGTATGGATTGAGGAGCCACAATAAAAGTATTGTATCTTTTTTTATATTAGCACTACAAAATCCATTTTTTTTGTAGGCACTCTACTAAATTACTACTAAATGATACAAAAAAATCATAAATGTACCTTCAATACTTTCGGAGTTACGAGGTGGCTCCTCAGTTCAAATGTTTAGATTGAGGAGCCACCTTTAAATTGATATAACTTTTTTTATATTTTACTACAAATTCCAGGATTTGGCCTACAAAATTTTCTCAGGACCTACTAAATCTGGGCAAAGTTTCGTGGAAAAATAAAAAATGGCTCCTCAATCCAAACGGACATCGATAACTAGAATTTTATATTACTCTGAGTTTTTATTTTAATTTCATTGTATTAATAATATATAGATATTTGAATTTCAGAGTTTCATGATTTCTGAGCAATATTGAAATATCAGAGTTTTTGTAAATTTTGGTTTTAATCTGTAAGAAAGGTAAGCAGTGTAAAAGCAAATTATTATAATGAATATTTAATATGTTTGATTTCTAGATATTTGAATTTCAAATTTTCAATATATAGATATTTGAATTTCAGAGTTTCATGATTTCTGAGCAATATTGAAATATCAGAGTTTTTGTAAATTTGGTTTTAATCTGTAAGAAAGGTAAACAGCGTAATAGTAAATTATTATAATGAATATTTAATGTTTGATTTCTAGATATTTGAATTTCATATTTTCAATATATAGATATTTGAATTTCAGAGTTTCATGATTTCTGAGCAATCTTGAAATATCAGAGTTTTTGTAAATTTGGTTTTAATCTGTAAGAAAGGTAAACAGCGTAATAGTAAATTATTATAATGAATATTTAATATGTTTGATTTCTAGATATTTGAATTTCATATTTTTCAATATATAGATATTTGAATTTCAGAGTTTTTGTAAATTTTGGTTTTAATCTGTAAGAAAGGTAAGCAGTGTAAAAGTAAATTATTATAATGAATATTTAATATGTTTGATTTCTAGATATTTGAATTTCATATTTTTCAATATATAGATATTTGAATTTCAGAGTTTCAATATATAGATATTTGAATTTCAGAGTTTTTGTAAATTTTGGTTTTAATCTGTAAGAAAGGTAAGCAGTGTAAAAGTAAATTATTATGATGAATATTTAATATGTTTGATTTCTAGATATTTGAATTTCAAATTTTCAAAATATTGAAATAGCAGAGATACAGAGTTTAATAAATGTTTGGCTTTAGACCTGTGAAGTAACACAATGCATTATATTGTAATATCATACAGCAAAAAAAAAAGGGTCTATACTAAATTCAAATCTGAAGCAGATAAGTACTACAAAACACATGTATGATAAAAAATAAGATAATCGTTGCTACAAAATATAGAATAATAAGTTGTTGTTATTAGAAAACGTTTGATGGTTACAATATACCGAGACTTTATACACTTCTCATCAAAAAAATCGAAACACTTTCGTTTTTATTGTTTTTGTCCTAATTTTTTACAAAAGAGAATTAATTCCATGAAAAAAAAAACATTATTGTGTAGCTGGCAGTTTGGTCATTACAGTAAGAAGAAAAAAATCAAAATTCGAAATTAGAATTTCATTTGTTTATCCTATAAATGAAATTAATCACTGTTTTGAGACAAATGTGTATTTAGGGTTGGAGTACGTTTCTCGTTTAAAAACTAAAAATTAGCGCTTGTCTTTAAACTTTTTGTTTCTTATTTCATTTACTGTGACTTTGGGACGTCTGAAAAAACTTTTTTTTCTAAAACATATGGATACTTCGCCCGCAGAAGCCGCCCAAGTGGTGGCATTGCTGGATTCTGGACTTAGTCAGCGTGTTGTGGCTGCAAGATTGCATCTAAGCTTATCATCTGTTCATAGAGTCTACAAACGCTATCGGGAGACTGGTTCGTTCACGCGCCGTTCAGGATCTGGCAGGAATCGGGTCACTTCTGAGCGAGATGATCGATTTATTGTAACAACTTCTTTACGAAATCGACGCCTTAACGCTTTTCAACTGCAGCAGCAGCTTCGCGTTGTACGAAGAGTAGCTGTAAGTGACTCTACAATAAGAAGAAGGTTGAAGGAACGCGGATTGGCACCGCATAAGCCAGCGAATGGGCCGAAATTAACTGCAGACCATCGAAGAGCGCGCCTTAACTTTGCACGCGAGCACCTAACTTGGTCATACCTTCAGTGGAGCAAAGTACTGTTTTCTGATGAGTGTAAAATTATGCTGTATGGTAACGACGGAAGGAACAAGGTCTACAGAAGAGATGGAGAACGCTTTGCACAATGCTGCATTGAAGAAAAGGTCAGCTATGGTGGCGGTTCGTGGACGGTTTGGGGAGGAATCAGCGCCGACGGTAAGACAGAACTTGCCTTTGTGTCTGGGCCACGGCTGCCTGCACTAAACTCTCATCGGTACATCGAACAGTGTCTTGAACCTCATGTGATGCCCTATGCACATTTTATTGGCAACGACTTCATATTCATGCACGACAATGCTAGAGCTCACACCGCGGGCGTCGTACGAGATTATCTTACCGAAGTCGGTATCTCCATTATGGTATGGCCAGCAAGAAGCCCGGACATGAATCCCATTGAACATCTATGGGATGAATTAAAGAGACGAATTCGAGCAAGAGATCCAGCCCCAGAAACACTTAGCCAGCTGCAAAATGCAATCCAAGAGGAATGGGATAATATACCACAACATGTGATCGTGACTCTCATCCGATCGATGAAGAACCGTATGGAAGCAGTAATAAGAGCTCGCGGAGGGAATACAAGTTATTAAATAAACGTTTCTTAATTTTTTTTTTCATTTACGCGTGTTGTTTTACCCATTTCCTTCATATTCCATACAGGGTAAAAATTACTCATTATACAAAATACGAAATCTATGAAGACTTAATTTGAATTTAGAACAATAACATTAGGATTTAAAAACCTCATACTACTCACTATTAAATGACATTTTACATTTATTCCTAAATATACACATTTTTCTGATAATCCTTATCAAATCATAAACTGCGAGGTGTTTCGATTTTTTTGATGAGAAGTGTATTTGGATACAGGATTAACTAGTCTGGTAATACCTTCTCAATTCCTATATGAAGCAAGAGTAAACAAAAATAAAATATAATGCAATTTAGAAAACATTTGATGGATATAATATAGGTTTTATGTTTGCATACTCTTGCTTAGCAGCGCTAACTAAGCCAGTAAGAGCTTTCCATACCGGACCGTTGTCGTCATGTGATGAGCGAAGTGTGAAAAGCGCTCGCTTCCAACGATTAGCGGCAAGTGTCTCTGCTTCCTTGCTGTTGTAGACACGCAGCTCTATATAAAACTGACCGCTGCGAGTTGGATCACGCTGCAGGGTGTACCCGGAACCCACGCGCCGTGCCAGATAACTTCTTAGAGCAGCAGCTCTAACAGGCTCCGCTCCATCGTCCTGAAAATATAATAAAATTATTGATTTAATTAAACAGCATAGCAAAAAATGCCCATTAAAAGTTTACTGCTAGGCTACCTACTGAACTCACTCTATAAATTTATACTATTCTCATTTATTATAAAAAGAGATCGAGTTGTTAGTATACATATAACTGTCAGATACTAAAGCAACAATTTAACATTATTTTAGTCTGAAAATCACTAACTGCATGAAATCGGTACAAAATGTAAATATAAACAGACAGCAGGTACTTCATGTTCGAGTAAAATATTTCATTTAAACACATTTGATCATGATGATGGAAACAAACAGGTATAAAAAATTAAATATTAAGCGATTGTTACCAGAACACACTACTTGACAAGAATATTGTGAAACTGTAAAAAGTATTAGATGACTATTATGCTTACCTCAGAATCTGAGAATATTGAGGATTGTTTTCTAACAGTAGATACTGGCTCGGTTTCAGAGTCTTCAGATAAATCACGAGGAGGCGCAGTTTTCTTAGTATATTTAGGTTTGTTGCTGATGGTTTTCCTTTTCCTCGATTTTTGAGGCTTTTCACCACTCGTGCTTGGTTGCAAAGTAATCTCCGTATCAGAGTCAAAAGGATTCCGAGATGCCCTAAAATTATATAATGATTCATTAGAATGTAGTTGTTTTTTGTAATTAAAAGTATTCATTCATTGCACATAGTACGTTCTGCTTATTGAAAACTGTAAAAATCAAAGACTAGATATTATACAAAAAAAAAAGTACATACATACTTATTGTCACCGATTTTGTCACTCAACACAATACAATACTTCACGTTACACAGACAATCCGCGCCGAAATCACAAAAATTCTGGATGCGCTCCTCAGTGATCGCTTTTTATACTACTATAAATTAAGGTAGCGATTATATTAAATATTGCAACGCTAGATATCAATATATCATCAATGAGATATTGGTATTTCAACCATATGTACTAGTCAAATACAGTCGATAATTAATTAATCATGTATACTCACTATGCTCATCGCCTTACATTTCTTAATTTGGCAGTAGGCGCCACGATGTCACGGATACCTGAGACGAAATTCTAAAAAGGAAATCGTATGTACTTTACTGTTCTTGTGCTGATCTTTATGAGTATCGCATTTAAATAGTTATTACAATTTTATATTTTTATGTTATAAAACCTAAAATCTATAAATACATCAAGACTACAGAATTTATAAACCTTTAAATAAAATATCAGTTTATTAAATTTAAATGATGATGCTTAATTAAGTATGTTTTGTTAGTCAATCATACAGAAACAGCTTGGATGGCAAATTGCATTTAAATGTATCTGGATTGACTAAGTATACTTGTAGCAATGACTGATATCCATGAGCTCAAAGCCATGATCTAACATAGATATGATAAGGTTAAGATTGGCTCCTCAAACTTTCGCACTTAAGTTATAAAATGACTGTGATCAAATAATAAGTATAAATAAACTCGTAGTGAGAAAAAAAATGGATAATGTGAATGCTGTATGTTATATCATTTTTTAGTTTACAACGACATAAAAAGATGAGTTACAAACTGATAGCGCAATTAATTTTGGCTCTTTAACTTAATATTCTTGTTTATATTGCTTGCTGTATCAGTTCAGCGCGTAATGATACAAGATACCTATGTTATAAATCATATCGTCGGTAGTCTCGTTAATCATCGCTCGATAAAAACAATTGGGGATTCTGGAATAATGCAGTTCGAGCGAAGCGAGAACAAATGATTCCAGAATCCCAATAAATATATAATAATAATAAATAATAATAAATAATAATAAATAATAATAAGAATAGTTTCAACCAATCAACCGGCTGGAATCTAGTTTTAAGTAATGCTTAAGTATTGAGCGATGTTCTGTAATAGGGGATTTAGTTTTTCTTTGGTATTTGGTAATTATTTAAATTTGGTAATTATTTAAAAAATCACAGATTAACATTAAAATCTTCTATCTTCTATTAAGGACATAATTATTAGGAGGGTTCCACATATTTTAGCTAAATGATGTAGTTTTGAGGATACGGCATGCAATGCGTTCACCTATCTCTTAAAAATATTGATATCTGCATCCGCATTGCATTCTCATCCCCGTAATATCCTTGATCTTCACATAGGATGGACAAATATAAAGTTTCAAATAGTATACTTATACTTACAATTTTTGGATTCAAAAGATTTATTATCATCTTAATTCTGATCGCAATTATTATCAACTAAATTGGAATGCTCAAAAAGGGTCAATTTTCACTGAAGCGGAGTCTTATTAGTGACATCAATAAGAACATTAGAAATAATCTGAATTTTGTTTTGATTTTGAGATTTACGCTTACTGTTTACCAGGGGAACTACACAAGAATCAAAATCGTCGTTCTTATTTCTAAAGGACATATTATTGATATAACCCAGATGCTTACCATGGGAGCAAATTTCACTAGCATCACATAGGAAGCAGCTCATATTTCTCATAGTGATTTTAGGTCTGAACATGTCCCAAAGAACCTGATGCACAGAAAGGGTGCCTTTGAATGGCTTCAACTGCTCAGGAATCAATCTCTCCCTCTGAATTATGTCTTGCTCTGAAACTCTTTGAATTATAATATTTTCTAATCTTGATTCAATGATTTCGTAAAACTTATCAAAATTTCCAACATCTGAACCAAAATGCACCATTTTATCTGCTACTCTTTTTATTGTACCACCAACGCCATCAGGAGCACCCTTTCCGTGCCCAGCTTCAGAATAATTCCAGGTTATTCTAGTTATATTATTGTGTTGGGATGCCAATTGACTGATAATATAAAACATATATTTATTCCGGTATTGCGATGACGGCGAATCGGATAAAAAATGAATAGTATCCACGAACGGGTTAAGTTCTATGACTTTGTCCAGAACAGGTAGTAGATGTGCCCAAATTGATGCAGCGTCATGTCGAAGGCAAGAACTGAGAGTACACATAGATGTTGGACCTACTTGTCCAGTTATAAAACTGTGAGTGTAAATTACAACTGTATGAAGCGACACTTGTTGCCGACTCCCTCCGAAGTGGAAAGATTGAACTTCTTCAGCAAATTTTAAATTGTAGTTCTCAGAGAAATCAACGTGTATGATAGCTTCGTGGATATTCAAATTATTTTTAAGCGCTTTAATTGCTTTGTACTGATTAACGATTTTGTAGATATGATCCATGTACTTTGGTAGTTCTGCTTCTAATTTGGAAGTAGCTTCTAAGGGTTTCATTACTGTCTTCTGTTTTTCTGTTACAATTTGCGTTTTCTTAGCTCCATTTTCTAAAACTATTTCTCTTTTAACTCTGTTCCATTGAAAAATCGTTAAAACAGTTTCATTATTAAATTCTTTGTACATAACGTAGCGTGTTGCACATATTTGGCAAATTCTTTTCAAACAATCTGTGTTAAATGAATCGCAACACAACGTGGTTATTATGTCTTCTGCTTTCTTTTCATTTATTATAGATGCCTTATTCAAGGCACTCACCAATAACTCCATATTCACATGAGTAGCACACATGCACGTTTCTCTGTTAGCTGGTTTAGGAGGTAGAACCCAGAAAGGTCGGTTTTTGCAAAAAAATGAATAATGAATACGATTGTTAGTTTCATTTTTAAATTTTTTATATAAATCGATTAACGGAGCTGTTAGGTATCGCTTTTGCATTCTTTTCTTATTCTTTGTTACAAATTCTTTTTTTCCTGCAGCAACTGTACTATTAGAGTCGTCACAATAAAATGAAATAATCGATTTCATAATTTCAGATATGCGGTTTTTACAACTTGTGGAAAAACCAGAAAGCTTTCGTTCTTTAGTTGGTTTATTATTTATTTTCTCGTTTGTGTCGTAACTTTTTAATGAGATCAATTTTTTTCTGTAGATTAATTATAATTTTACGTTGTGATTCATTTTTCTTTTTTAATGTATTTATTATTGACATTAATACCTTCCTTTTTTTAAATTCTCTGTATCGAATTTTTCTAACTGCACGTTTAACTGCTGGACAGTCACGGTCGTGTTGCAAAGGATCCTCTTCTAGATTTTTCTCAGTCTCATCAGAAACATTTGCGACCGGGGCTGCTTCAACCTGAACAGTTTCTAATGTAACTTTTTTATTCCGATTTTCTTTTATTCTTTGTCGGTAATTTCTAGAATTTTCATTCCATCTCCTCCTTTGTTCTCTTTGAGACCTAGGAGTTTTATCTTTAATCGGGACAATCTTTTTCTCTTCTTTTCTTTTAAGATATTGTTTTCTTCGTTTTTCTTTTTCAATGGCAAGCAGCTCCGGATCATTTTTAATTTCGACATAGCGTCTTCTTTTACATAGGCGCTGTTTTGCTAATCGCTGCTTTTTAGTTTGCGGCATTTCTTTTCTACAAGTAAATAATAAATTATCATTAAAATGCTTAATCTTCTCTTTTAATGGTTAAAAAAACATACCCTAATCCCTAGGTAGGTACAGCGCAAACATTTCATGTTATAAATGAGTCGAATAGAATCAAAACCGGTAATCTGCACTTTGAATGAATTGTGGCAATTAAATAAAAACGTTTTTTTTCATGTTGTCTGGGTAATAGCATTATATTATAATGAAATTAGTTACTTATGCGTTATAAAAATTATTTAATAGCAGAAGATTTGGTCTTGGTCAGCTCATATTGCTATATTTTACGTTCGAATTTTGCAAAATGCCGGATTTGATACTAAAAATTAAAGAATGCCATATTTGTTACCAAATATGATTCAGATCGCCGTCTTTGATCCCAAATGATTGACAGATTGCCATCTTTGAATTTAACGAAAATATGGTATATTTCAGGGGTGTCAAAAATAAAAAGAAAGACTTTATTTATTTAATTTTATGATACCTAGATCATATTAGAAAAACAGAGGAGTGAGCACTAAAATTTGCATAATTGTAAAGAATTTGTAAACGATAAACGACAATTACTATGGAAACCGGGACTTAAAAAAATTTTTCATCATCTTTTAATTTCTTAAAACATTAATTAATTGTATCAAAATCATTAACTTTTTAAAGTTTTTTCTTAATTACATATCTTTTTTTCCGTTACATAGCGTGACATTTGCAATATTTGCCATTTGTTTCAGTTTTCAAACGAAACATTTATTATTTAGCTCGTATTGAGCAGACTGTAGTTACGTTAGCATTACGTCACTAACGTAATAGTAACTAAATAATAATAATAATTAGGTAATAATTGTGATACAAACTATCGTTGTACTTTGGTAAACGTATCGAGGATACCAGACGAATTCGATAGATATTTGTGTTCACCCATCAGTATGTACCATTTGCTCATTTATATACGTAAGTCATTACCGTCTTCTAATGGTTCTTCACAATAATTTTCATCTTCGGGAATAGCAGTCAGTCTGTCTTGTATGTGTAATACATCATTGTAAAAATTCAGAGAGGGAATATCTTTCCAGTCTGTCCCGAAATGCTTAGACAGCAGTTTGTTTACGTCGTTTAACTTATTCTTTTTCACTGGAACAATATTAGGCATAACTTGTGGAGTAATCATGGCTATGACTTTTTGGCATTGACATATGTTGAAGCCTTTTGTTAAGTCACTTTTGTAGAAAGTTTCGCCTCTAACAAGTACATTTCCAGGTTTTTTCGATCTTTTTAAAATAAATCTTTTACACTGTTTAAAAGCTATAGGCCAAGACGTTGTTACCTTTACGACACTCTTCACAGCGTCTCTCCAGTTGTAGACAGGACAGTCTGTACCCATCTTAACTAATGTAGATGTTTCTCCAATTATCTCACTTATTTCATTCGGATGTAATATGACCTCTAATTTCCTTAACTTTTTTTCAATTATGCCAAATTGTCTGTCAGCTGGCATGTACGAATGGCCGGTCACAGGGAATACTAGTTCTATAGTTTTGATTAAATTGTTTTCCAAAAGCCATTTGCAGCATGTTCCTACAATAATACAATTTTTGTTCTGGCCACCGCATCCATCAGCAACCAAGCGAATAGTAGTGATACCAGTTTTGTCGGTGTTAGATAAGCGGTGATAAACAGCGGAAGCCACTAAATTGGAATCTTTGGAAAATTCATTTTCTGTGCAATGATATGCGAACACGCGTTCTTTCATTAAACTTAATTGCGATGATCCCTCTACCATGGTCAAGTTATAATAATATAACTGCTGGCTATAATATCAAAATATATTATTTTGAGTCCATCGCAAGATTCTCTCAACTTTTCGTTAAAAGCTTTCGCTCTCAATGAATGTACGCGTTTTTCAGTGATTAGAAGGTTTTTTTTACTGGAATCTGCTTCAGACTTTATTTTCTCAGTCAATTCTAAGCACTTTGAGCATACGTCTGTTTTTGGGGTCCCAAAGCCAATATTGTAAAAGTTATTAAATAGATGGCGGAAATATGACTTTTTTACATTAGCGTTAGAAAATTCACTGTCTTTGTACAAACCATATAATTTATTAATGTTGAGATCGGATGATAGAAACTTCCTTTCAGCCATTTTAGATTTACGACAGTAGTGGGATTCAACGCAACATAGTTTTTGTATAAATTTATGCACAGATTCCTTCTGTGCTGCAAATTTGTTTTGTTTGCGGTCCCCACCGCGTTTTTCCGTGATAACAACATCACCTGCATAATAAAACCTTTGCATTATATATGAAATTCTGTGTTTTGTCACTCCGAAAATTTTCATAAAAAATTTTTGGCATATCGGCACTTTTTTCTTATTGATGTAAACCGAATACTTTATAGTAGTTTGCTTTTTACCTTTGTTTGTAAGTCTATTACTAATAGGTAGGATGGAACAAAATTTTAATATCATGTTATCTTGTTCTATTTTGTTAGTATAAGAATAAAATTTTCTATGTAATGCCATAATCTGAGCCATAGTTAATGAAGCACACTGAAGCGATTTTATGTTATGACTGCAAACTCTTTCCGGTGCACATTTTGCAGAGTATCTAGAAATAACAAAAAAAGCTCAAACCACCATCAAGAAACCAAAACCAGAAAAATCACACAAAAGTTTCTGTAGGTACTATAAGCGACAGCCCTAATACCAATACTTACTTGAGTTTCTTCGCCAAGTTGCGTTTCCAATTTTCGGGATTTCTTTGCCGTTTCCGTGCAAACTTATTAGTCACCGGCATTGGATGGCAATCCATGATTAGTTTTTAAGAAAATTTAATCACTTCCACACACAAAAACAATAAAAAATCAATAAAAACACGGAGACACAGTTGGTAGAAAACTTGAACGAACGCCATTAAACCACGTGACCAATTTCGCGCCTGTGATTGGTGGATGGAATAAGATGGCCGGGTTTGATTTATACCCTATTATGATTGCCGGATTTGTTATTGAACTGCTATTTTACACTGGATTTTAACGCCATATTGCCGACTTTGACACCGAAAGACGAAATGTAGTAACGTTATTTTAAATTTCCTGTGTGACCATATCAAAATCTCATTTTTGACAAATTTGACAGATTGCCGTCTTTGATTCTATACGACTCAAATGTTATTATTATATATGTCAAAAAATTGCAAAATGTGTCTATATTAATATTATAATTTATTATAGTAACTGTGTGTTATTTTTTTAACGAATTTAAAAGGAAGTAGATAGTGGAGAAATCTTTAACCCAAGCATAAAATATAGGGTTCTTTATCTAATAAAAATATAAATTGGTACCAGTACAGTTTTTGCAATCGGAAAAAAACAAGTTAATTAAATTAACACCAAGAAAAAAAAACCTGAACCGATGAAAATCATTCTTAGTAACATGTCACCAAGAAAGTCAACATATAAATCATTATGCGAAACTTAGTGTCATTCTTGGCAACGACAAGTTGCCGACAATGATGTAGCATAGAATGACCAGCTGAGGAAAAAACCTGTATGGACTTGTCTGTGAGCATGAAAAATTCGTTATGGTTTTACTAAATGAATTAATTTGCCACTGGCTATTGAATAAAATACAAACGAAAATATTACGTATGTACATTTAAGGAGTTTAGGTTGAAACACAAATGATATTTTTAATGACAAAATGTGAATAACTATCAAAATTCACTTACAGTTCTCAGACGCGCACGTTCTTGTTTACCAAGAGGTCTCCGCCGACTGAAGGCCCCTCCCGCACACCCGGCAAGGTGTATTAAAGATGCGTTCGAAAATGCGTCGTTCAGTAATAAGATTTAACAACGTTACTGCGACAAATGACGTTTTTTTTGTGACAATAATTTGAATTGAAGTTTAAGTTAACCATGCAAAGTATTTGAAGAGGTTTTTATTTTAAACGAAGGTTAATTTATTAATCTTTTATTCATAAAATGTTTAGAATGTTTAAGTATTTAATAAATTATTTGTGAACAAATGTCGTGTTAAGAGACGTCATCGGAATAGGAGTAAAATGACGTTTAGCGACTTTTTTTTTTTTTTTTTCATAAAATAAACCAAAGATGTATTTTTTAAACTGGGTAACATGTAAAATAATGGTAAATATACATAAAAAGTTTATGAAATGTGTCATAAAATTGTAGTATATTAAAATAATTGACCGGAAGACGTTTTTTGCCCGTTTTGAAGAACAACCCATTACATATTAAAAAATTAACATTAAAAAATTGTTTTCAATCGATTAACGAAGATTAGGCACCATTTCTATCTCTCAGCCACTTGTAGGTACTCGCTCTTTACCGCACACCTCCCCCGTGACACGCGTCGTTACTCGTCAGTCTGTCGGAAGCTCTCGAATGATACCGTCGATGGATGTTTCTATGTAGGTTTTAATTCGCTTTCGACGCAAGACTGTTTGGCATCTTCACCAGTGCTTTGGCTGGCTGTAACGTATAGTTTGGTGTTTCAAGTAGAAGAATTAGAAGTGAAAAATCCTCGAAAAGGTACGTATGTACATTGTACATATAAGTAATATAATAATAAGAAAACGGAAGTAAAGGTAGGTAACATAATAAGTACCGTAAAATGCTGCAACATTGCCTGATTTTTGATGTTTTTCTTCGATAAGTCTTTAATCTTTAAGAAAGTCGTATGTTTTTTCAATTACAGTTCAATATTGTACTTTAAGTCATAGGGCTAAAGTTGCTTCTAGTAAAAAAATCACCTATAAAGCACCAAAAAATTGCTTTAAATATTAACCCTTATTTCGACAGAGAAGGTGATAGTAAACTTATTAAAATTTTATTGTATAACCAAGTTTCTATGGTTTTTCTGAACTTCCAAAAAAATAAAAAAAAAATCTACCCCCCACCCTTATGGAGAAAAGCGATGTCCGCCACACCGGACATTATCGAAACTTAGTAAAAAAAGTGTTAAAATTACTTGTCCGTCCTAGCGGACTTAATCGAATACGTGAAAGATGTTACATAGTATAAAGTAAAAGAATGTAATAGTAAAAAAGCCTTTATTTTTTTATAAAAGTACAAAGAAACTGTATTATTTAACATGAAAGCTCAAAAAACAGTTCCGAGGATTTTTGCCCGTCACAAAACAAAGGCGTGTATCACATTTGAGGCAGTAAACCGTAGTTTTTTTATTGCAGTACATACAACGACCTTCTTCCTTCACTGACGGAAAGTGTGAAACTCCATCGTAGCGTGAACTGTCTGCCGGTCTTGTTTTACAAAGGTGCCTGATCGTGCTTTCATCCGTTTTCTTATATGTAACACTTTTGTTTGTGCTGATCAAACTGTGGTACACTTCGTAGCGGAAATCTTTCAGCCGCATGCATTTAGTGGCAGGGTTTGCATGTTTGCGATACAGGATCCACGCATTGTCGACGCAAATATCAATAATTTGTGCGAACATCGCCATGTACCAGCGCTTACTCCTGAACGGAGTTCTATACAAGGCGATCAACATGTCGGCCAAGTCTACACCGCCCATATTCATGTTATACTCTTTCACAATATTGGGATAATCAACATCGACTTTCCTCTTGGCATTCTTGCAATATCTTTTAATCCTACTAACTGGTTCAGCGTCAGTATAGGAACTGATTAGAGTAGCAGCTTTATTGTCATGCCACCTCACAACCGACAACTTGTTTTTGTGACAGACGGTTTGACTGAAAGATCCCCTTGGTTTCTTTTTCAGTGCCTTTTCGCTAGTCAATTTTTCTTCGGCTCCTCTAAGGCGGTTGCTTCTAATGGTGCCTACAGAAAAAATACCATAATTTTCACGCAACAGGTAAACAAGTTCAGGTGATGTAAAGAAATTATCGAAACAAACCGTTGCTGGTTTCTTTTTGATGGTCTGGCAGAGTCCAAGCACGACTTGGGTACCAAATCCTAACGTTCGCTCTTCATCGGTGAACTTGTGATACCTGAATGTATCATCCCCACCGTAGGGCAGAAAGTCGTAAATCATGCCCGAAGTTCCAGCTCGAACGTACATCTTGAAACCCCATTTGACCGGTTTGTCCTTCATGCATTGTCGTCTTTTGCCTGCTTTTCGTCCTTTATACGGCACCATCATTTCATCGATACTGAAAGTGTGTTCGCCTGTTACACTCTCCTGAGCCAGACAGTTTTGTCGTATTCCTTCAAGCAAAGAGCGAACTTTGTAATACCGGTCAGAGCTTTCAAAGTTATTGTCCGCAAAGTGTAAGTTTTGGCGGATGGCTTCATACCTCTTCAACGACATAACACTAGCAATTTTGTCGTACCGATATTTTTTGGACCAGTAATCTAAATACGATGGTAGCGACACAATGCCCATCAAAATTAGGATAGCAAGAAAGTCGCGAAACTCATCTTCTGTCAAATTTATAGAGCGGCCTGTTTTTAGCACGGAATATGCGTTTGTTTCTTGTACAACATTAGCAATCACATCCTCTGAGAAAAACGTCAAAAAGTAATCTAAAGGTGAACGTACTACGGGAGGATCTTCAACTACTGCAGTATCTTCTATCTGGGCTCTATGCAAAAAGGTACTCTGTTTCCATTTGTACGAGAGGGAAAACTTTTGAATTTGCTTGGGTCTCTTTTTTGTCACAACTGATGGTTCTCTGAGTCTTCTTTTTCTATGCACAGGTGTTGGCAACGAGGGTAAAGACGATATAGAAGGTAAGCTTGCAAAATTGGGTTCCTGCGACTGGTTCGGGAAAACTTGCTCTATAATTGGAGTCAAAGGAGTCGGGAAGTCGTTGTTGAGTTCAAAACTTGTTTCAGAAGGGTTTTCATCAGGGCTGTCTGCGATATTCAAGCGCTCTAGCGAAGATGCAATAGACGGTGCAGGTGAACTGAAGACAGAAGGCGGATTAGAGAATGAATGAGGCTCATTTTCGGCGCAGGAGCTATCACCTGTTTCAGACGGTGCACGTTCTGCAGGAACGAGTGCCAATATTTTTTTCGAGCGTGCATGCAGGGAAGACTGAAGCAAAAGAAAAGAAATACGTGCTAAGCAAAACACCACCACCAATAAAAAAAATAGTTAATACGAAAAAGTAATGGGGTAAGTATGAGGGCACACAGATACAGAGACTCATGGTGTACATTATACATAGACAGTGAGTAACCAGTTCTTACATAAGTAAGTAGTTTTTTAGGAATAAAAGTAAAGTAGGTACTTAGTTTTTAGCATGTAAGTGTAACGTAAAGGCTAAGCAGATAAGTAGTAGGTATATAATATACACCAGTGAGTACCTATTGAGAATAGGTGTAGGGTTCTTTTCACGTAAGTAGGTAGGTCAGGTAAGTAGGTAGACTACCTTTTAGTAAGTAGTTTTTAGCATTTTAGTTTTATGTAAAGGTTAGGTAGATAAGTAGTATCTAACAAGTTGGTAGGTACTGAGAATAGATGTAATGTTTTGACAGTACCGACAACTCAAATCTTTCACCTTTCATACCATATTTCGACAAGGTCCGCCGTGACGGACAAGCTGTAAGACACAATAAATACAGGTGTTTCGACGAGGTCCGGTGTAGCGGACAAGTAAAAAACTCGATAATTATTATGAATAACGTAAGCAAAAGCTATGAAATCATATTATTTGAACGTTAGTAGACTAAATTCACAAAACACAAATAAAAAATCTACGCAACATAAGCAAAAAATTATATTTTTTAATAAATTACCTGAAAGACTTTCTTAGTGCGCGGTTTCGCCGACATTTTTTCGCCAACTGTCAAACTCTGGGTTGTCACACGTAAAATTTATTTTTCTACTAAAATTTAACCGACCTCCCAATAGCTTAGTAGTTTTTTTGTTGCAAAAATAGAAATAGACGGGGCGGTGGATTTTTTTTAAGTACTTGTCCGGTGGTACGGACAAATTCGAAATAAGGGTTAAGGCAAACTTGAGGTAAAAACGACAACATTGCCTAGCATAATATCTTTTAAATGAATGGGTATTTTGATAACGGATTTGACATCCACATTGCTCAAAAGTTCTTTTCCACGTTAGAATTCACTAAATCTTGAATTGCAACACAATATTTTTTTTAACGATGATAGGCAAAGTTGAGCAGGTTTCTCGAAATCTCCCTACAAAAGTGAATACGGTTAAGGGCTGTCACAAAGTAAATGAAAGAACAATATTTTTTTTTAATAATCAAATGTACTTTTTAATGAAATTAAATTGTTAGGTATACTTAATTTTATACTTAATCCAAATTAAAAAAAATCTTTGGAAAAAAAAGAAAATTTTCAATTGATACCTATTACTTAGTGTAAAACTTACAACACCAGCAGAGAGATCAACAAATAGTTATTCTTTTAAAAAACAAAATATATTGTTACCATCTATTAGGTAGGTACTTAAATTAAACTTACAACAGCAGCTGGGGAGATCAACATATAGTTTTACATAAACACGTTAAACCACCTTAAGTATCTTAAGATCTAAAAAAATAACTTTAAGAAGAAACTTCTTCAATACAATATTTAGGTAAACTATAAAAAAAAAACCAATTATAATAAAATAATATTCTTAGAAAAGTAGGAACTTGTATAAGTAGGTAGCAGAAAATTTTTTACAAGTTTTACATACACATGTAATAAAAAATCATAAAAGACTAACTACACTTACATTATATTATTTTAATTCAGCTTTTTCAATAAAGAAAAATAACAGTTTTATATGGTAATGCAGTAGCAGCTGTAAGTGTAGTTGGTTCTTACGAAAACAATTTAGAAAATAAAAATTATTTCAAAAAATAAATTTGATCATGATCCTCCATTAAAACGTAAGAATTAGGGTGTTCAGATATCTGCAACATTTCTATTGCTTTCACAATACTAACTTCTGGAACAGTGTCTTTATCTGTGTTACGTTTAGGCATAATAAACTTTAAATTACCTGTTTTTATGCCGATAGTTTTATAAAATGAAATGGTATAAAATTTTGTACCTGGACTGATACTCTCTATTTCACCAATATAATACTTCCATGATTTTGTTTTGTAATATCTTATCAAAACTGTTTCTCCTATATTATAATTTGAGTCTTTTATGTAACTTATATTGTTAACTTCAAAATCAGTCTCTTTCTTTAGTAAGTCTTTTTCTGTTTCGTCAAACTTTGTATTACAAGCTTCATGATTATACAACAATTCTCTATCACGAGTCTCAAGTAATTCTTGATCTTTTATTTGGCCAGTCTCTAGCTTTTGCATGTCGTTATTTTTTATCTTCTCGACCGTATTATCCTTCTCATTCCTTATTATTTCATTCTCATTCGTAATTATTTCAACGCCATCAGTATTGGGAAATATCTGTGACTTTTCTATTGTTGCTTCAATCCTCTCGTCTCGTATCATATCGTTTTCATCATTGCATTCTGACGTTGGTATTACGTCGATATCTATTAAATCGGAATCACTATGTATGCTTATTTCTATTTCACTGTCAGAAGTTGACAAAAGCGTGTTTGACCATGATTTTTTTATTTGCTTTGCTTTCGAATGATGGTTTTTCTTACTGGCAATTTTCTTTCTTCTTTTTACTAATTTCTTCTTCTTTTGAGGCTTAACTATATTATCGGCATTTATATTATTTTCTTCATCGCTGTTACTTAAAGTACCATGAACATTTACAAGAGTAATAATTTTATTTGGTAAGTTACACTCACTATCCTCATTAGTTATCAAAGATTTCGTTTCTGAAGGTTGATGTAGTGTTGAAGTATGGAACAAGTCAGTATGTTTATCAATTTCAGTAAGCTCTAAAGGTGCGTTTTCTAGAAATCTAAATGGCGTATTGTATTTCGTGAATCTAATATCCGACAAAAGAGTTATCTTTGGTATTTCAATTTTTGAATTAGAGTCGTTTTCTGCAATTTGTATAATAGTATCAGGTTCACTGAGTGGTGCAGCTAATATGTCATTGAGGTTTACATCAGAATTTGCAACATTCTTTGATTTAACTTTTGCAAGTTTCACCTTTTTAATGGACGTTTTTTCGGCATCTTCAGTTGATACTGACTTCCCAGGAGTAATTTGAAATTTTTGGTTTTTACCACCTTTTAATGGTTTGGATTGTCGACTGGTCTTTAAAAATTCTAAAAGAGCTGTATCAAATTTTTCTTCTTTCTTTTCCATGTTTTCTGGTATTTTGTCGGTAACTTTAGATGGATTAAACGGACAAATGCCTGCTGCCAAAAACCCGCTTTTTAAGTTATCCTTGTTATTTAGGTCTATTTTCTCCAATAACCCCTTTAAAAGTTGAGGGAAATGGCATTTGTTAATTGAAGAAACATTGGGGTTTGAAAGTTTATACTGCAATAAAATTTTCCGCCATTCCCTCTTCATTGGTCTAAAAAATGCCAAATCCAGAGGCTGTGTCAAGTGTGTGGCATTTTTTGGTAAAAACACAAAGGACATGGCCGGATCCTGCCCTCAGAATTTACATAAATGTACAGTAACTGCTAAATAATGAAAATTACTACTGTAATAAATAAAAATTAATCGCATTAATTATATTTCTCTAGAACTTGAGAGAAAATATACGTAAATAATATGTTTGTTAATTGTCTTTGTGTGGTTTTTATTTTGACTTTGTCATTGAATAAAATGGCTGCGTTTGGATATATGCATTAGACAAACATTGTATCTGATGCCCGCCTGAAGGTCAGACTAAAATATATAAAATCCATGAATGTTAGCATTGTATTGTTACGGTAAATACCTACTTATAAAAATCAACTGTTTGATGATTATGGCAGACACCATTTTTCGAGCTGCCACTCGTTATCATACCGCTCATATTACGCATTATGCATCGACAATATACTCAAGAGTGTGTATCCAAATGTCCTAGAGTAATTTTGACAATTCTGACGTTTTAGGTTTCGGCGCGTTAAATTAAAAACCAAAAAAACTATCAATATCTACTACAGTCTTGCGTTGATCATAATATCACGTATTTACTGTTCTTAATATTTTAAATTGACCCCGACTATCGTATACCGGACTTTCGTTTACGCTTCTACTATTCTATTGTGTATATTAGGCTTGTTTGTAAGCAAGCCCGTTCCTACTATGGAGAACACGTTAGAAATAATGGCATTTATGAAGTGGAAGTGTGTCCAGAATTGCAAAATGCGCATAACATGATTGCACAAGTGTGTGGAAATAGCCCTTATCTTTTGAGAGGGAGAATAAAGTCACGGCACATAAGCCGGAAACAATATTTTTCTTATATTTTGTTTGACAGGGAGCCATCTAGCCCCAACCCCTTGGATTCCATTTTAGGCTATTGTTGTAGCTGCCTAGTTGGAAATCGGACAGTTGGGTGTTGTTGCCATGTCATGACGTTGTTATGGTATTTGGGCTGGGCCAGGTATCAAGCAAATATAACAGCACCAGCCTCATTCCTCGATAGCATTTTGTTGATCTTTGAAGATGAATAGGCTTTAGAATCTTACTTAAATAAAAACTCAAGTGACTTTTCAGTGTTTTATTGTCTATCAAATTGTATAGGTAGTTTTTTGCAAAGTCGCTATGAGAAAGTCATAATATCCAGAAATATTTGTAGGTGACGAGCTCTTTTTCTCTATCATGGCTTGCCTATAAAGACGTTTGAAAACTCTACTACTCAGTAAGTTTTACTTGGTATTTTGGCTCTTCATTAGAGCCTTCAATTCTATGAAAATGTATGGAACACCGAATTAGAGAGTATTCTGTATATTTTTTATAAAATAAGATATTTACAGATGCACTAACATCGATGTGAAATATCGTGTCGGCTAGTGAAGAAACTGCCTTTATAGTCATTGAAAATATTTCACGTTTAGTTTCGCCTATAAAACTCAGAACCGTTGATTATTGCTATTCAAAATGTTTAGGCACTTATTTTTTTGTATCATATTTTACGTATCTCTGGCAAGTTCTCTGATCATAAAACTTAAAATATTGTAAAAACAAACCTGTAAGCTTTAATATGACGTACTGTTTATCAATGTACATGAGATTTTTTTTTAGGGCACAGCTCCATACAAATTCCGGCCATGTCCTTTGATATCATTTTCTTGACACAATTTTATTGTATTAACACTGAGATGTGACGACAAATTATCACCAATTACAAGTTTTGCCCCATTTAAAGCATTGGCCCAGGGTAGAACAATAGATTCAAACCAATCATCAAACATAACCATGTCAAACCATCCCGACTTGGTTCTGTTGTATCGCGCGTTTGGGGGCCCATCTCGACACCAACGTGTCCATAAATGTTCGGATTTATATACTACGTACGGAGGTAAACACTGACCACTTGCTGTACCAGCAAACATTATTGACACTGAAGTTTTGGTTGAATTTACCACGCGCTCCGGATGTTTAGTTCCTCTTTTAAAGATGGCTTTAGTAGCACCTGGGTCGTCACTAAGATTCGTTTCATCAAAGTTTAGTATGTTCTGAGGAGGAATGTTTTCAAGAGAACTCTCTAGATTTTTGTAAAAGTCGATCATTTCTGCTACAGATTTTTCAGCACGACATCTTTTAATATTTTGAGTAGCACGCTGAGTAAAATTATGACGCGCCATAAAACAACGTACCCATCGGTCGCCTGGCATTTTACCATCAAAAACTTGCAATCGATCATTTTTTTCTAAAAAATTGTACAGAACAATACGCAAGTCAAGCATAGTCATTGGACAACCGAACTCGGCTGATACGTTCACCACGTCAGCTATATGTTTTTCTTCTTCTGCAGATAATTTTGTAGGATGACCAACTGATTTTAAATGAAGATTCTTACATTTGTTAACAATAGTACGCCTAGGAATACCAAATTGCTTCTCCGCCTCGTATGAAGATATTTTCTTACATGCGACTAGATCTACAGCCACATTCAGCATCTCCGGCGAATAATCGGAGTACTGTCTAGCCCCTGGTTTTCTTCTGCTCTTGGGTGGGTTGCTCATGTTTAATATCTGTCGAACAATATGTTAACATACTATAAATTACCTAAAGAAAACTTAATTCGACATTATAAATTAATCAAAATTTAAAATAACGAAACATTAGTTTTAGGTTGGTACTTTATAACGGAATAAGAAATAATCAATTACACGAGCAATACCACAGTGGATTACGAGTTTGTTTTAAAAATTAAAAGTGGCAGCCCTAACCCTAGGCATTGTTGGGTAAAAAGTTTCGGAAACCTGACACAACTTTGCCGACCATGATTTACCGGTATTAAATAAGATATCATACATAAAAAACAGTTTCAGAACATAAAAGGGCATATTTTCTTTGCTATACTTCATATTACACTAGAAAATAAAGCATAAATACTCACAAAATGAAATTTTCTCCAGAGCCGGTAAAAAGCGGGCACCCACATTGACAGTAAAACAGACACTGACAGTTTGTCTATGAACATTTGGAAGTGAAGTATCTACGAATGTTGCCATTTAGATAGCAGACTTGCTTTTAATAATACCATACAAAAAAAAAAAACATTTCTAAACGGTAATAATTTAACTTCTTTGAATTTAGGCAATGTTGAGCTATGATGGCAAAGTTGCAGCGTTTTACGGTACCTAATTATTTTTTTGAAGTCAATAAGAATTGTCGAAAAAGAAAGTAGGTACTACTGTTTGATATTACCGCGAAAGTGTTTTTATTAAAATTTATATTATTTAATAAATTACCTATTTTATTATTTAAGTATCTATTTTGCTTAAAGCTTTTATTATATAAGTATAAATTGTTATTTAATAAACCTATTTTTGATCTCTGAGGATCAAAGAAGGTAGGTAGGTATTTGCAATTTTAGATTGTTTATATATTTACTTTTCATTGATTTCGACATAGCTGGGCATAACACATTTACTCGTAAACTAAGTATCTAATATTTCCGAATATTTAAAAAGAACTGAACTGTGCAGACTGCGTCGTGATAAACATTTTCTGACAAGTCCGTTCGTGCTAGTTGGCGATCACCGCACACGGGAAGCGACCACAGATGCGACGAAACTATTTACCTACTTATCATCAGTCAATCAGTACGTAAGAGAGTGAGACAAACAGTGTTTCATGTCTAGATTATCTATTTTAATAATAAAATTATTAGAAAATTATTGATTTTAGTTAGGGAAGTATTTTTCTTTGGGAAATATCGTTGTGAAATGTTTTTTGATAAATTATATTTCATTATGCCCAGCTTCTCGTATGTATTTACGTAGGTATACGCAGACAGTAAATAATTGCAAAACTTGTTCTCTGTCATCTTCTGTTTTGGATACCTAAAAAAAAAAAACTATATTACAGCTTCACCGCAAGCATGGCATCTAATAAAAAGAAGAGAAGAATTGAAGAAGAGCATCGAGAATTCAATCGGGATTGGACGGAGTCGTTCGCTTTCACATGCAACTCAGATGGCCTTCCGACTTGTCTCATTTGCCACGAAAAACTCGCACACAATAAGAAATCAAATTTAGAGAAACACTTCACTACAAAACATACTCAGTTTGCTAGTAAATATCCAGCCGGCCAAGAACGAAAAAAAGCTGTCGACGAGCTCCAAAAGCAAAAACAGCAATCAAGTTCCATGTTAAGTAATTGGACGCAATCTACAAGTAATGTTAATCTGGCAAGCTTCGCGGTATCACTAGAAATTGCAAAAAAAGGCAAACCATTCACAGATGGTGAGTATATCAAAGATTGCTTTATACGTGCATCTGAAGAACTGTTTTGTGATTTCAAAAACAAACCAGAAATCTTGAAAAAAATCAATGATTTACCATTATCCGCTAAAACAGTACAAGATAGAATAGCTAAAATGTCTTCAAATGTCACATGTTTGCAGGTGGAAGACATTCAACTGGCTTCTGCCTTATCACTTGCTTTAGATGAGTCTTGTGACATAAAAGACACGGCACAAGTTGCACTTTTTGTCAGGTATATTTCTTCCCAAGGTCCAAAAGAAGAACTTCTAGGATTGCTACCACTCTCGGGACAAACTAGAGGGGAAGATATAGCGAATGCCGTGATAAAATTCCTCGAAGATAATAAGATCGATTTAAATAAAATCGTTTCAGTAGCAACTGATGGAGCCAGAAGTATGACTGGCAAAAATAAAGGTACAACAACGATTCTTCGGAGTAAAATAGCCCACGAAATTCTTACCTTTCACTGTATTATACACCAAGAAGCGCTTTGTGCTCAAACATTTCCGCCCGAAATAGTTGAGGTCATGAATTTGGTGATCAAGATTGTGAATAGCATCTTATCAAAAGCGCTTTACCATCGTCAATTTAAGGATTTTCTAAACGAAATGGAGGCTCAGTATTCTGACCTCCTTCTTCACAATAAAGTGCGATGGCTTTCTAAAGGTAAGGTGTTGAAACGTTTTGCTTTGTGCTTGAATTAAATAAATACATTCCTCAATGAAAAAGGTATTAATCACCCTGAATTAGAGAACGGCAAATGGTTGCAAAAATGTTACTTTATGGTGGATATCACAGCTAAATTAAACGAGCTAAATCTAAAACTGCAAGGAAAGGGAAACCCAGCCTATCTTTTGGTAGAAGAGTTGGTTTGTTTCGAAGAAAAATTAATTATTTTTGCAGAAGATATTCAGAGCGGTAAATTACTTCATTTTCAATTTCTAAAGCAATACCGCAAAAAAGCAGTGCAACTATTGACACAAATTACTTCAGCTCAGTAATAAAAAAAATAAAAGATGAATTTGCTGACAGATTTCAGCAATTCAAAACCAACAAAACCACTCTAGCATTCATAGTAAATCCTCTCGATAACGAGGATTGCACAGATAACACCTTGTTGTCTGCAACTCTTATTTTCTTTATAGAAGAGGTTGACTCATTCTGAAGCAAATCCTTGTGTTTGGTCATGTGCGAGGTTGCACCGGAGTCCACATACCAGGCATCATTGTGTGAGAATGATGCTATAAATACAGCAGCATATGACGAACTACTTGGTTTTTGTGTGTCTTTAGCTTTTGCTTTGCATTCTGAACTTTTATGGCCATATTTATTGCAAGTATAGCATCTAGGTCCTTTTGATGGCTTTTTATGATTTTTCTGAGCCTTTTTGTTTACTGTAAATGCCTTGGAGTCATTTTCAGACAGTCTAACATCTTGTAATAATTTAGCCTTAACAGAATCTGAGGTAATTTTCATTCCGGAGCTCTCCATGGCTATTATCATAGGCTGATATGTATCAGGAAGACCGGAGAGTAGCAGCGTTCCCAGCCACTCCTCATCTACCTTAAAGCCTATGTTTCTGAGCTTATGAGCGGTACCCATTATTTTGCTTACATACTCTTCTACATTCTGACATCCACTTAGCGATGTATTACACAGATCACGCAACAGACCAACTCGGCGTGTCAACCCAGAGTCGTCGAATGCTGACGACAATTTCTCCCATACTTCTTTGGCAGTGCGAGCCTCTTGAATGTGCACGTAATTTGTTGGATCGACTGAGAGTATTATCTTCGTTTTAGCTTTAGTGTCCCGTTTCTTATCTACACTTTCTGAGTTGTCTTCTATGCAATCCCATAGTTCCTCGTGCTGTAGGTATGTTTGCATTGCAAAACGCCAGGTTGCATAATTTTCGCGGCCAGACAGCTTTTCGATGAACGCAAGAGTATTATTTAATGACATTTTCAACAAGATAATTCAGTTCTAATACATAACACTTCGCAAAAATCCAACAAAAAACACTATCACATGAAACACGTTTTCGTTTTGAGGTTAAGTTCACTTTAATGTCTTTGATCGTAGAAGTCGTGGTGGCCTAGTGGTTAAGGCACCTGCCTCTCGTGTACGAGTACGCAGGTTCGAAACCTGGCAAGTACCAATGTGACTCTTCTAATGTCATATGTACTTTCTAAGTATCTCTCAGACGTCACTGACTAACGGTGAAGGAAAAACATCGTGAGGAAACCTGGACTTAAAAAGTCTGAAATCGCCAATCCGCCTTGAGCAAGCGTGGTGATTAATGCTCATACCTTCTCTGTGTGAGAAGAGGCCTGTGCCCAGCAGTGGGACGATATATAGGCTGATGATGAATGTCTTTGATCACTGATTTTACGATTAGATTTTGCACTGTCTTTATTTCTGAGCTTTCCTGGGCCCATAACCTGTTGAATTAAACGACGTAGCTCAGGTTTTATCAACTACTTAATTATGAAAAGACAAGAAATGCACTAGTAATACACGGTCGCTTGATGTCACGGAATGGAGTACAGATTATATAGAGCGCGCATAAGCCGCATAAATAGGCGCGAAATTCAAAATAAGAATATTAAATTCAACAAGGACTTATTTAATTTGACAATATTTTTGTTGTCAATGTATGCCCCCTTTGGTAATCTTATGTAAACTTCCTCATTAATTTCCCCGTATAGAAAAGCCCCTGTAATATCCATTTGATAAATTGGAACATTTAACTTAGTTGCTATGACAGTAAAAACTCTAAAGGTTGAAAGTTTTGCAACAGGTGCATATATTTCATATAAATCAATTGAATCTTGTTGCTCAAAACCCCTGGCCACTAACCTGGCTTTATGCTGAGTTTTATCACCTATTTTCTTTAATTTAAAAACCCACTTACTACTAATTACTTTACTATTAACTGGATTATCACAAACATACCATGTATTATTGTTTTTCAAAGTCTCTAATTCCTTATTTATTGCCATGGTCCATATACCTGCATCCTTTTTTTTCATAGCCTCTTCATAGGAACTGGGCTCCTCATCTAACAGACTAACTTGGTTGCATTTGTAAAAAGATGTCTGCTTTCTCACACGTTGAGGACGTTGATTTTGTGGGGAAGTTTCAGGTGAATTTTGTACTGAGTCATCAGTTACTTGGGACATAGTATGGTCATCAGATTCATCTTCCTGGCAAGGTACATACTATCATCAGATGTATCCTGAATCTGTAGGCGCTCCTGATTATTCTGTGAATCCCCAATAGAACAGGTGTCATCCATATTTTCTTCTATTTCAACAACTGTTTCTTCCGGTATTATACTATCTGTTTTGTGTATCACAATTTCATTGTCTTCTTTTTGTTTTTCACATCCATAAAAATCTCATCTCGCTCATGTTCAACCTTGTTCTTCTGGGGGAAATAAATCCTGAACATTTTTATATTTTCACCATATCCTACCATTATTCCATTCTCTCCTTTTGGGTCCCATTTTTTTCTTCTTTCTTTAGGAATGTGAGCTATGACAGATGATCCAAAAACTTTCAAACTGGTCAAAGTCTTTATTAGTCACAAGTGTTCACAGACAGACAAGTGTTCGATTCTCTCTTTCTGCTTTCCCGTTTTGTTCGGGTGTATATGGCACAGTAAGTTGATGTATGATACCTTTTTCATGGAATATCTTCTCGACATCTTTATTCACAAATTCCAAACCGTTGTCGCTTCTAAAATACCTAATCCTGTTGCCAGTTTCATTTTCTGCTTTATTTATAAAGTTTTCTATGCATTTTTTCACTTCGTGTTTTTCTTTAATAAAGTACACTTGTCTATACTTCGAGTAATCGTCTTCGAATACCACAAAATATCTCGAGCCCCCCACAGAGTACTCCTCCATCGGGCCACAAACGTCGGCATAAATCAACTCGCATGTTTTTGTTGATTTATTTTCACTGTTTGGAAATGGTTGACGGTGGATTTTTCCTGTCAAACAACTCTCACATTGTTCGATATCACTGGTGCCCGTCACTTCAATATTGTTATTTTTCAGAATATTTTTTACGTAAACCATGTTTTGATGAGCAAGTCTTTGGTGCCACTCAATCAAACTAACTCTGTTACTTGGTGCACTTTGTCTGGTTTCTGCGACATTTACGTTATTTTGCTGGTACAAGAAATTAATATAATATAGATTTCCTATGCGTTCTGCAATTGCACACACTTTCTTGTTCTTGAAAAATTTACAGAAGTTATGTTCTGTCACAATGACATAACCTTTGGCGGTAACACATTTGACAGATAACAAATTTGTTTTTAATGCCGGAACATAAAGCACGTTGTCTATGGCAGTGTTGACCCAACAATTTCCATCAAACACTTGCACTGCCATCTGTCCACTACCAAGAGCATTAATTTGAGTTCCATCGCCCAACTCAACTGATTTATTTTTCAAACGTGTGAATGATGTAAACAGGTTCCGATCACAACACATATGCTCACTTGCACCGGAGCCTACGAGCCACTTAGAATGTTCATAGGTCTCAAAACAATCTGATAGTCCAGACGCAACAAACGCATTGCTTTCTTTGTTTATTCTGTAATGGCACTGAGCTTTTGTATGTCCCGGTTTACCGCAATAGAAACATTTGTTATTGTTCGCACCACTCACATTGTTACGATTATCGCGATTGTTCATTATATTAAATTTACATTCACTTTGGTAATGCCCGTACTTTTTACACTTATAACACTGACTGTCTTTTTTCACAATCTTCTTCGCGAAAAATGCTGATGATGATGACCCGCCTTTTTCCTTCAATCTCTCTTCTTCTACTAGGAGTCTAGCAAACAAATTTTAGCGTGTGGCATTTTTCCTAATCCTGTGAACACTCAGCATACAGAGACCGTTCAGACGATTTTCACTCATGGTGGAGCGAAGCCACGTCTTGACACGCCGTAACGTACTGAAAGACCTTTCTATAGTACAGGTCGTACACGGTTGGGCCAGTAAAATAGCAAGCGCAGTTTTTATGCTCGGATAAAACATTTCTGAATTCTTTATCAGTTCTGCCACTTCCATGTCTTTCAGAACATTCAATGCCATATTTTTTTCTTTCCACAAGTGGTACCACAGTTCAGCCTCGCCGCGGAAACTATTAATTAAGTTATAAAACCCGCGAAAAGCCTCTGTTTTTTTCAAAAATTCTTCGAATGTCATTTCCAATATGTTATAAGGGTGCAATGAGATCAAAGAATAGAAGTTGTTTTCTGTTGCACTTCTTCGCTTTCGGCTCCCTCCTTACCAAGTGCTAGCAAATATTCCTCTGGGAGGTGGTCATCTTCTGAAATGAGATATACTCAAACTAAACACATATTGCGTTACAATATAAATTAAAATAAAATAACATGTCTATCCGCTCAGTGATAGCGCAAGGTCATTATATTCCTATGTGGAAATATTTTTTTCAGCATTGTCTTATCCTCGATGTGATAGCGCTAGCTTTATATAAGTGGTAGATAGATGTAACACAGTGTCCACCCGCATGTGATTGCGCTTAAGTGTCATTACAGTAGTAACCCAGGCGTTTAAAGTTCTAATATCATGATTAGAATACTAGTTTATGTATACATTGTGGTACATTTGCAGAAGTAAATTTTATTTACATGTATATATTTTACAGACCTGTGGCTACATCGGTGTCATTCTGGGTTGATGCCTTAGGAGGTGATGTTGATGGCGCTGACGTTTTATTCATTGTCAATTTCTAGTTTTCTAATTTTCTTCTCCAGGTATTTTATATCTTTGAGTTTTCTTTTTCCCATTTCGAATTTTAAGTTAAATTAGTACTGTTAAATTAGTTTTATCGAGCGTATGAACCGCAGTCGGAAAGATATGTAACGAATTAGTGAAAACTGAAAATACGTTAGAACGAAGTTTTTTCTTTTTAAAAACTTTCACCCAATCAGTACATTTATTCGGTTGATCGATCCACAGAGTATATAATGACACTACGTTTACCGAACAAGGACAACAGGAAATAGTCACTTGACTATTTTACGATTTACAATTTTATTATGATTTTTGTTCATCGAAACCGGAAACAGAATTGTTATTAATAGAATATTTTTATAGGTTAACTTTCTATTCTGATGTCCAGTCTATTATATTGATTAAGACTTACCTTGTAACTGCTTTGATGTGAAATAATATCCCTTTTAATTTTTTCAAGATACATACCTCTGCTATTTTGTAAACAAAATCAAATAACTATTAACCTCATGCCGATGCCGGTATCGGATGCACATGTTATTACTTGTTAATAACACTGAGTAATTATCAAGGAATTCACATTTAATGTATATATTCACATTTAGCATTTTGAATGTGATTAAATTAGGTAAAAACATAATAAAAAACTGATTTATCGAGAGAACGATGACTGTGACCGCGCTTGGCACAAAAACACGTAATGACATGAGAACAGAGTTGTCACACGAAATAAGTTTTTTTTTAGCTTTAAAAATAGTGACTTAGCGCTGGTGCAATCACCGCTACTCGTAATCTGTTTCGGACAAGGAGCGAGTATAATTATATACACTAATTCTTTTAGTATCACACTAATTCGGCAGGCGCAGTCGCCTGCCGAATTAGTGTATGGTCGCGCGTTACTTTCAAGGCTTGATTTAATAAACCCAGTCGCGCCGTCTCCCTCGTCCACGGCCCTTACTCGAACTGTCGAACTTATACAGTCCTTACAGGCTAAACATTACAAAGGTGTAAAACGAGCTGATTTTAAAGAAAACGATAATGTGTGGAACTCTGATACTACAAAAATCTCCTGGATAGAAGGAATAATTAGAAAGAAAATCGGGCATGTTATGTATGTGGTCTAAGTACCAGGGTTGGACAGTAGGCATATTGACCAGATCAGACCACGAATGCATTCAGAGCTAACCAGAGCGCTCCAGCCCACGCCCATCCTTGAAAATAAACAATGTGTGCAATTGACTAGCTTGTTTGATTGACGCATGCGTGGGCCCTTCCTGTCACCCGAAACAAATACCTAACAGTTTGTCTCACATAAAGACCACGGCCTATATTTTAAGTACTGCGCACTATTTGCCAAAACCAGTTCAGGAAAAGGTTTCCAGACACACCTAAAAGATTAGTTAAAGAAACGTTAATCGTTTTTGACAATCTTATGGGCGCGAATTATGCATTTGCAGTCCATGAAAAAACCAGTACCACAAGAGACCAGTAGAAGCAGGAAAAGTTTTCTTGTCAGTTTCCATAATCCCTCAATCGAGAAAAGAAATCAAATATCATCTCAAAGAGCAACACAAATAAAAGAAAACAGATCGTTTGGCACCTATAATTAAATATCTACCACCAAAACCCAAATAAAGTGTCATCTGGTGTTACAGTCCGAACAGCATCCTGCACCACCTTATTAACACCAGCCAAAGCAAAAAAATCCTCGAAGAGGAGTCCTGATAATGCATTTCAGCAGCTAATTTTGCTACATCACTTACTTCAACAAGGACTTTATGTTACCCACCAATACCTTGCTCAAGGATTTTCCAAGACAAGTGATGAGATTTCCCATTAAATTTTGTCTATGGCTGATTCTTTTATCCCTTTTTAAAGTTGTTTCTGAAAGTGATACTGATATTCGCTATCATTACAGGAGCCTTGCACCCTTGGGAAATCTATAGGTGTAGGATATTTCTTGCTAATGGCATCCCGAGATTCTTTTCCGAGTCCCATCTGTCATCCTTGTCCAACGGAGTACCAATTGGTCGGATGGCTTCTCCAACTTCTGTATTTTGTTCCCCTTCGGTTGTCCGGTTGTCCGGTTGTCCGGTTGTCCCCAGGGCTTGAAAAAGGTCTTCCGGCAGTTTGTCTTCTGAAAAATTATAACAAAAAAGATATAATATAGACTTGTCTATCCGCTCAGTGATTCCAGCATGGAAGTGAATTTTTGACGTTGTCTACCCACAGTGTGATAGCGCTTGCCATGTATTTTGTGCGATTTTTTCCAGTGCCCACACGCATGTGGTGGCGCTTATGTTTCGTTAACATATTATATCCCTTTATTAGGAACACCCAGGCGTTTTAACCCTTAATCAGGCACTTTGAATTGGCATAAAAAAAAATGTTGCAAGTGTACTAGGCCATGATTATAATATTGGGGTGAATCCGCCGTTTTGATTCTTTCTTATTTATTTTGTATTTTTTTTTTAAACTTGTTGGAAATGCGTGCTATACGCCAAAAGGGTTTTTATAATAATCATTACTAAACTACTGAAGGCACTGAAATCCAACAAGAGAATCAGAAGTTATCGATTTTCAAAGTTATTTAACTAAAATGGTAATGACGTTTATAACATGGTAATGACTTTTCCTTAACAGGAATGACAATTTGTTAATGGAAATGATAAAAAAGAGTAAATAAAATATCATTCTGCTATGAATCACTTTAATCATAATAAAATATTACAAATCAACGATTGATACAAACTCGCAGGTGGTATAAAAGTAACTTAAAAAAATCTAACAATACAATTATTTACTGATTAAACCATTTTTGGCTAATTCTTTGGAAATTTGGTCATTCGTACAATTAGTTTATTAAATAAGAAGAATTATAAAACAAATTAGGAATCATCGTAACAGCCCAGTATTTCTTTTATTGATGACAATATGAATAATCCCACAAAAATATGAATAGATATTTGAATTAGAAAACAACAAAAGTAGAACAAAAACTAAACAAAATTTGCAAATTGTAGTCAACTATTCTTCGACAATCAATATTATAAATGAGATCAAATGATTGAAATACTGACTATTTGAGACACTACAACTACTTACTCGTATAATATTAGTTTTAATTTTTTTGTTACTAGAACTCTTTTATTAGATATTTTTTTTATGTTAGAAGGTCCAGCAACACAAATATTATCTACAGTTGATGTGGATGCCTGCATCGTGTTAGTCATATTTGCGAATACTGCATTACCGTAATGATTCTTTGTAGCTGTGAGGGGTATCACTTTATCTGTATCAGGAATAGGAGACCAGCTCAAACTTGGTGGTATATTCAAAAATCCAAGGTGTTTCCCATGGGCGCATATGATTCCGCAGTCACATTCAAAGCAGCTTGCATTTCGAAATGTTAAAGTAGGGATTCCCTTTTTCCACAACAATTGATGGACTTCTAGAGTACCTCTGAATGGCTGCAAGTTCTTTGGGATTTTCTTCTCTATCTCACTGATGTTTTCTTCGGGTACATCAATTAGGATTACATTTGTTATATTTTCTCGGCACACACGCATAAACTGGTCATAGCTGCCTACATCAATACCATGATTGACGCAGAAATCAACTGTCCTCTTTATTGTTCCCCCGACACCATCGGCACCACCCTTGCCGTGACCAGCTTCAGTATAGTTCCACGTAATTTTATGTATTTGTGGGAATTCTTTGTGTATTTGTGGAATCATATAAAATATGTATTTATTTCTATATTGGGAAGTAGGGGAATCTGTTTGAATATGTAAGGTGTCAATAAATGGGTTTTCTTTGATGATTTTTTGTATCAGAGGAACAAAGTGTGCCCAAACAGCGGGAGCGTCATGTCTCAAACAAGAACTTGTTGTACAAATTGATTTTGGTCTTGTTGAACTGGTTGCAAAATCAAAACTGTACATTATTGCTGTGTGAAGGCTAACTTCTTTTCGACTTCCACCAAAATGCATGGATTGTACTTCTTTATTAAATTTTAATCCATAGTTTTCAGAAAAGAATGCCTATAGGTTGGCGTGATGGTATTTTTGGAAAATACATCACAAAATGGCGTGCCACTGACATTGAAACAGTAAGGAATTTTTTAAACCATTTGAAATTCACCGTTCAGTGCGGAACCTCGATTTTTTAGCGTATTGGAAAGCATCGGAATTTAGATTTTTCTTTTACTATCTCAGCTTAGTTATTCTGCGTGATGTTTTGCCATCTAATGCGTTTTCACACTTTTTGATGCTCTACTGCGGAATAACCATTTGTTCCAGTGAAGCTCACCATTATTTGTTACCTGTGTCTGAAGAACTTGAGACACTATGTTAAACATTATAAAGATTTCTACGGAGCGGCATATGTAACAAGTAATGTCCACAATTTACTGCACGTTACTGCTGAAGTTAAAATGTAAGGAGCACTAATAGTCCAAGATCCCAGAGCGATAAGACACAACTTATTTTCACATAAACGAAACCTCATGTTTTCAGTAGTGTCTTATGTGCTCAGAATACCTGCGCGCTTGTGGAGCTTGCCGAGTGACACCTGGGCAGGTACCAGGTGTGAAAGGTAACTAAAATTAATAATTATTTAACTTAATTTTTTATAGCTGATTTTTATATATATTTTGTAGAGTATTATTATAAAGTTATACCATAAGCGTCAGACACTTTTCATGGGCCAGAACTTTTGTCAGACGCTTTAAAGCTCTACAAAAAATAAATGAACTTAACTTATTTTTACATGTCTGACTTTTAAATATGTTGTTAAGACAATTGTTACAAAGTTATATTTAATTAGTCAGACAAAATTTATTGACCAAACACCCGCTAAATTGCAAAATTACTCAGCCGTGAGTATGAGCGCGAAAGCATTATGCGCATTTTCTATGACGTTTTGCTGAATAAAATTGCAAATTTCATCAAAAACAACTTGATGGCGTTGACGAAGATCATGCCAAGACGTTTCAACAGTATTCTAAGTTGACGATATTTTATAGAAATATTCCAATTGACATTTTTGGTGATAATATATTGTCGAATCCATTACATCTTGCACATTCTCAATTAATTCCACGGAGTCTTCTTCATTTTTTTTTAAAAATCATATTTATTGCACGCATGCAATGGGAGTCTTTTCAATTTATGTCTTTTAGTTTTTTGGTCACAAAATATACACTTTTCATTTTCGTCATTATTTATATTACTTTCAAATGGAATTTGATTGGTAGACGAATGAAAATCACTTTCACCTGCCACGCAAGAATCTTCAGAATTACAAGATACCGGTTCAACTGATTCAAATTCAATACTTTCATCAACATTTGGCTCAGATATTACAATAGGTTCAGGAATAGCACTAGCTGAAATTGAGTTTGATAATAAATCTGAATCGGGGACAGTAGAATTATTTTGTTCTCTTGAGGTAGATGCTGTAGATGGATCACTATTAGTACTTGTATTACTAGGTAAACTTGATGTCGATGCAGCAAATGGTTTGTCAACAATGCTCGGTAAACTTTTGTTTTTACTATTTTGTGTTTTTTCTTTCTGGAATCGCGGAATAATATTTTTTGGGCAGAGCAGTAAATTTTTTATAACATTCTCGATGATAACCATTATCATACAAATCTTCAGGTAAAACTACGTCTTTGAATTTTAGGTTATGTGTCACTCGATGTTGTAAAACGATTTTACACTTTTATAAATATTTTTTCAGTAAATAATATTAATTTATCATGAGATTTTTCACAAAATGTACACTTTAATTAATGAAAAGTGTATATTTTGTGACCAAAAAACTAAAAGACATAAATTGAAAAGACTCCCATTGCATGCGTGCAATAAATATGATTTAAAAAAAAAATGAAGAAGACTCCGTGGAATTAATTGAGAAAGTGCAAGATGTAATGGATTCGACAATATATTATCACCAAAAATGTCAGTTGGAATAATTCTATAAAATATCGTCAACGAAGAATACTGTTGAAACGTCTTGGCATGATCTTCGTCAACGCCATCAAGTTGTTTTTGATGAAATTTGCAATTTTATTCAGCAAAACGTCATAGAAAATGCGCATAATGCTTTCGCGCTCATACTCAAGGCTGAGTAATTTTGCAATTTAGCGGGTGTTTGGTCAATAAATTTTGTCTGACTAATTAAATATAACTTCGTAACAATTGTCTTAACAACATATTTAAAAGTCAGACATGTAAAAATAAGTTAAGTTCATTTATTTTTTGTAGAGCTTTAAAGCGTCTGACAAAAGTTCTGGCCCATGAAAAGTGTCTGACGCTTATGGTATAACTTTATAATAATACTCTACAAAATATATATAAAAATCAGCTATAAAAAATTAAGTTAAATAATTATTAATTTTAGTTACCTTTCACACCTGGTACCTGCCCAGGTGTCACTCGGCAAGCTCCACAAGCGCGCAGGTATTCTGAGCACATGAGACACTACTGAGAACATGAGGTTTCGTTTATGTGAAAATAAGTTGTGTCTTATCGCTCTGGGATCTTACTCTATAAATACTTTTAACGCGTATCCATTTGAGAATAAATTATATATGATCAAGCGAATGCTCAGGGTTGGCAAAAATCCACTGTCACAAGAGGCCAAGAGGTTAATTGAAGATGATGGGAATTGTGTAAAAAATACTGACCTAGAGAAAAAGAAGTACGCTACGTATCCATTTATCTCGAGGAGTAAAAAAAACATCCCCATTTTAAATTATCAAGATTTTAGATTATCTTCAAAAACAGAAGACAGATATTTATTCACAGTACATAATGATATTTTCGAAATAAGTTCGATTGCTGAAGAACTTAATGTTGTGTCCATAAAAGGTTACCGGTTAAATAGCAAAGAGGATGTTTTTGAATATCCTATGAAATCTTCTCGTCTTGGTATATACAAATGCTTACGAATTGGCGATACTACTATGGTTGTTTTAGATCCCATAGAAGTAAAATGCAAATTAGTTTGTATTCCTCATGGAGAATATAAACTATTTTATTCCATTAATACATACAATGTAAGAAAATAAAATACTTGAGGTACTGATTATTTTGTACTTTTATTTATTATTTACATCCTTTCCACAAAAGAAAATATCACATCCAAATAAAATCACAAAAATAACAATTTTAGGTACCTAGTCGTTCTTGACGTTTATTAATGTTTAAAGGGCAAATTAAAGCTAATCAGTGGACTACTATTTTTATCTAACTAGGAGGTAGCATACATACACGGTAACATTTTCTTATTTTAAAAAATATTGTGAGATACGGTAGTTGGTTGGAGATACCCGTTAAGCCTCCTCTACCCGTCCACAGACGCGTCCGCGGACGTTGGCAGATGCATCAGCAGACGTATCACCACGAGCCGTCCACACGTCTGTAAGTTTTTTATATTTTTCGGTCAGTCTTGCCCTTCTCACACCTCCGCTGCGAAACTTCAGTTGCGAAACCGCTGTAGGAATTCCGCTGCGATAAAGTGTAGTTGTGTAGTTGCGGAACGGGCGTCGGAACCTGCTAGTCATCAGTCAGCCATCGGAGCGAAATGTCGTCGTTATCAGAGTCAGAGGAGGAGGAAATATTATTGTGGACTTTAACTTTGAAAAGGCGTAAATCTCGTAGAATTTGGGTGCACGAGATTAATGAAAAAAGGAAGAAATTAGGAGAAAACCTATTATGTAAAGAACTTAGAGTCACATGAAGATCGTTTTTATACATATTTTAGAATGAGCCCAGGGAGTTTTGAAGATCTACATAATCTTTTGAAGCCACATATTACTAAACAAAATACAAGGTTTAGGGAAGCTATTTCTAGCAGAGAAAGATTAGCCTTAACTTTGAGGTAAGTAAATTATTTATTTATTAATCATTAATACAAAAAAAATATTCGGCAGGTTACTAACTCTACGATAAGTGAAACATGTTGATTTGTTCATGATCATTTTGATTTGAGGTTGTTAAATCAGTAGGTATAGCCGTATTGCCCTCTTGTGGAAGAATATAATAATTAGCATTGTCAGTAACTGTTGCGTCACTGGTCATGGAGTAATTTCCTGGAGTAGCAGGAGAATGCGTGGTATCACTTAGAACAGAGTAGTTGAAACTACCCGTTGCAGTAGAGTTGCTGTTAGAAGTTACAGCCTCCAGATCACTTAATTCAGCCTCCATCAAAATTCGGGCGATATCAAATTCTGCTTTTATTTGTGTTCGCTTTGATAGTTTTTGAAAGTATCAGCGTATCCCAAAAATAATAAATCTACTCCATCACATTTTACATCAACTTTATCTTCACTTCTGTTGCGATCTCTTCTATTTTGTAAGTAATGGATCATTCTATCTGTTGGATCCGGATTACTTCTCCTATGCCTTCTATAAATTTGTTGGGCGTTTTGAGTTTCTTGCGGGCGGGTATCTTGTGCAACGTCTTGTGTAATTACGTCTCCCGTAGATTGAGAGTTAGTAGAATTAACTTCTTCAACATTCAGAGATGCCATACTACCTTGAGTCTCATTCAATGTAATTGCTGGATCAATGAAATTCATTTGATCTGCCCAAGTCCAATTTTGAAGCTTTTTTGCAGCTTGGAGATAATTTGTACTTTTTGTAGGAGTCTTTTAAATTCTTCCACTTCGCTTTCAAAGTTACGACTGAAAAATAACAAAATAAGACAAAATTAATATTATTTTAAAATTAATATTATTTTCATTGCAGATTCCTAACTACTGGAGATTGCTATAAGACATTATCGTTTTCATATCGTATAGGAAATTCAACAGTTTCAAAAATAGTGACCGAAGTACGTCAGGAAATATGGAATGTTTTACAACCATTAGCCATTCCACAACCTACATAAGAAATGTGGCTCAATATCGCAGAAGACTTTTTTGGGAAATGGGGATTTCTTCATTGCCTGGGTAGCGTGGATGGAAAGCATATTACCATTAAATGCCCTCCAGATAGCGGCTCAATGTTTTACTGTTACAAAAGTAAATTTTCTATTGTGTTATTGGCTGTTGTAGACGCTAATTACAAATTCATATATGTTGACATTGGATCGTTTGGAAAAGATTCTGATAGTACTATATTTGAAAAAACATCTTTTTTACAACTATTGCGAACTGGTCAACTTAATGTACCAAATGCCCAACCATTACAACAAGGCACAGATCCTTTGCCTTATGTTTTAATAGGGGATGGTGCCTTTAAGCTGGAAACGTTTTTGATGAGACCTTTTGTAAGAGAAGCGGCTATGCAAGATAGAGATAAAAAGAGATTTAATCAGGCGCTCAGTCGAGCACGTGTAGTTGTGGAATGTGCTTTTGGAATAATGGCACAGAAGTTTAGGATTTTCCTAAGACCTTTCGAAACAGATTTGACAAACACAATAAAAATTGTAAAAGCAGCTTGTTGTTTGCACAACTTTATACAGACGAAAGAGTCAGCCGTACATACCAGTTCCAGCTTTGAAATAGAACAGCTAGGTGCCTTTCTACCACAAAATAGACCTGGCAACCGACAGAGAGCATCGGCGGCAGCGTTTGAGGTCAGAGATAAATTCGTTCAATATTTTACACAAACGCAGAGAACTTAACGTTATCATAATATTATCTATAATAAGTACAAATAACATTATGTATTATATGTATAATTATTTATCTTATAAGCAAAATAAACAAATACATTACAAATACAGTCTATTATTATTATAAAAAGACTACATACCTTCCTCATTTAATTCCCTCTGGATTTCTCTCCATGCCTGCAGTTTTTTCATATTATTTTTATAATCCGGATGATTTAATAAATAAAGAATAGGTCTATTTCTGACCTCTTGAATTAATTTTTCTGTGAAATCGACGTCCATTTTATGAAAAAAATGTAGTTTCGCTTTTAATTTTTGTCGATTTCCACAAACACGTGCGAAAACAACGCGGCACCGCAACAAAATGGCGGCCAGAGCGCGGTAGTGTGGCTGGCGTCGGAGTATTATCGACGAAACCGCGCGAGGAAAGAGATAGAATATAGTTAAATCTATGCGTTAGAACAGGCAGTTCCGTGGCAGTTCCGCTTCTCCTACATACGGACAAAACACAGCGAAATTAATGCGGTTCCGCTGTTATGGTTTCGCAGCGGAGGTGAGCTACGGGCATCTATGCTTATACTCGACAGACGCAACTCGTACGTAATATTCCAAAAATGGATATTGATACCGTAGCTGCCGCAGCTATTAATTTATTTAGAACTTTTATAAATATTATGTATAATAAACATTATTTATATAAAATTTAAAAATAAAAATGTTGTAAGTGTACTATTATAAAATAAAATACATAATATTTATAAAAGTACTAAATAAATAAATAGCTGCGGCAGCTACTGTCTCAACTTAACATCCATTTTTGGGATGTCATGTGCGAGTTGCCTCTGTCGAGTATGAGCATAGACTGATCGACCTACAGACGTGCAGACGGCTCGTGGTGATCCGTCTGCTGATGCATCTGTCAGCGTCTGCGGACGCATCTGTAGATGTGTAGAGGCTTTCTTATAGTAGGAACATAAACCCTTTTCATTCGCCCGTTATTCGTATCTATCTAGTAGGAAGTTTTTCTTATATTTAACAAGTAGGTATGTAGGTAGGGGACGCCGGGGCTGAAAGTTCCGATTTTCAAATAACACAAAATTTTATGATAAAAATGATGAGATTTCAATTTTGATATTTGATTTTATTAACAAGTCTTAATCGGTCTCTGTAATAGTTAAGTCATTTCTGCTAGTTCCTCAATATATTTTTTTTGTACAGGCATATTTGTGCAAAATTTCGGAAGGGAACTTTCAACCCCACTTTGGGGCGAGTTGTTCCGTGTGTGGGGTAAATTGTGACACTTGGATAATATAACATTAAGTGTAAGGATAATGTATGGTTTATTTAAAATAAAACAATAATTTCAATAGTTACATTTATTTAGTATATATTATATATGACACGGGGAGGGACCTGCCACCATCTTGATCACCTGGCTCCAGCTCCATTGAAACAACGTGTTGGGACTACTGTTTTATTTCACTTTCGAAGGTTCAATAATCACACACAATACAATCACACCGCTGGATCAAAAAGGGCCGGGCACGCTGCGCGCGCGCCTTTTATATTTTAGGGATTCGCGGTTGGGGTAAATCCCTAATTGGAGTTATGCCTCTTCTGGTTGCGGGTTCAGGGGCCAAAGGAAAGACGGCTTTCGGATACCGGATATATTTCGCGTTAACCCCAAAGAGAACCGTTCACTCGGACCAGTGCGCAGTAACTGTCCGTCCCGTGCATGCCTCACGCTCTCATACAATATTGCTTATCTTGCACTCTGCCATACATACTTACATGTGTCCCTACAGTACTCCCCCCCAAAATTTTCCACAAATTTTCTTAAAAACTAATACATCTTACTGGCTAAAACACAAAGTTACAAAAATGAACACAAAGTAAGATGCCCTGAAAGTTTACACCCTAAGATTACAAAGTATTCAATTACACATTGTTGTGATAAGCACTGGACATTACAACAATAACATTTCGCGGTGGGCGACTCTGACTACCTATGCATAACTGGCTTGAGGTGGCTGTTGCGTCATCGTGCGAGCCTCTATGCGCCCAGGCAACGTAGTCACAACACCGGATGTATTGACTAACTCCTTATGCACCAATTTCTTAAAGCGACTTCTGAAGTGACGACAAGACACCAAAACTGCGATGATAAAAACTGCGGTTGCCATAACTGCGAAACCGATCTCATATCTCGTCACTTTTGATTCTATCGCGTTGTTTTGGGCGATCACAACTTCTTCTTTGCTGTAAGTCTTGCCCATGGTTATGGTTAACAAAATATTTGACGTGCGTAAGTATAGCTACTAATATAGAAACTGTCTAATTACACCAAAGCTAACTCTATTTAAATCAGTGCTTACAATGTGTATGACTTGTTATTGAGAGGTAAGTAGGTACATTATATGTCAGCGGAAAATATGTTTGCGTTAATTTCAACAAAGAGGCACATAAATTACATTGTTGCACAATTACTTACAATGCTAACAGGCAAAACCTAGTTTGTTATTAATGACAACTCAGCTTAATAACTACACTAGTTATGTCTACTGGGTGCGGTCACCCATTTTTCAGGGGCCGACTTTACAGTATCCCGTTTGGCGATACCGAATACTTAAAACTACTTATTAAGGGTAGTTGCCGTAACGTCCGCTCTGCAATAATTAAAAAAAACACCATAACGACAGCTTCCGTTACGGCAACGCCAGATAACCTAAAGATAAAACAAGAATTGTTACAATTACATCAATTAGTAACAATCATTAAATCTTACAGGTCGCCTAATAGTGCGACCGCTGCGACTTGTTCTTGACGGAGGGTCCTGTATGTTAGGGCTCGGAGACAATAGTACCGGGTCGTTGTTGCTAAGAGAGTTCCTTACACTGTTATTATGTTGCTGACTATTACATTCTTCATTTAATACATATGCTGGCTTAAGTCTATCTATGGACACATTTATTTTCCTATTTGCTAATTGAATCACAAAAACTTTACTTATTCTTTCTAAAACTTTATACGGCCCGTCATAAGTAGGCGTTAAAGGTTTGCGAACCGCGTCATTACGAATGAATACATAGTCGCATTTATTAAGATCGCTATGTATAAACAATGTCCGTGAGTCCCGCGCGTCTCGCGATACAGGTTTCAAGTTTTTAATTGTCCTTTTTAACTGCATTAAAAACTCCTGATCATCGTCGTTTCGTTTATGGGAAGTGCTGTAAAAATCTCCCGGTAAACGAAGCGTTTGGCCATATACATATTCGGCGGGACTAACGCCATTGTCGCTCCTACCTACTGCACGTAACCCTAGTAGCACTGTAGGCAGCTCATCGAGCCAGGACGAGTTGTTAATGAGGCGAGCTGTTAATGCTGACTTCATGGATCTATGCCAACGCTCTACAATACCATTGCTTTGAGGATGGTATGGAGTAGTGCGAAGTTTCGTTATACCCATGTACTTCATTAATTGCGCGAATAATGTGCTCTCAAATTGACGTCCTTGGTCACTTGTCAGTCTGTCAGGACAACCGAATCTACTTATCCATGACTCGTAAAATACTTTTGCTACGACTTCCGCAGTGATATCCTTCACTGGAATGGCCTCGGGCCAACGCGTACATCGGTCGATCATGGTTACCAGATACTTGTGCCCTTCTCGCGATGTTGGTAGGGGCCCCACGATATCGATGTGCACATGTTCAAAGCGGTCACACGCTGGAAAATGTTGCACATCCGATATCGTGTGTCTGTTGACTTTTGACTTTTGACATTGAATACACGTCTTGGCCCATCTGCCGACATCGCGATTCAAGCCTGGCCAAAAGAAACGTTGCGCGGCCAATTTACGCGTTGCTCGTATGCCTGGATGACTGACGTCATGTACTGAATTAAATGCGAGTTTCCTAAAATGTTCGGTTACATAGGGCCTGCACAATGATGTTGAAGTTTCGCAATAAATATGCGCATTACTATTTGGAACATGATATTTCTTTAAACAAAAGTTGGTATTTCCTGCGCTCAATAATTGTGCAAGCTCGGCGTCAGCGTCTTGCGCTGTCGCTAATTCTGCGAAGTCGAGTACAGTGGGGCACTGAATTGTTTCTATGCGCGATAATGCATCGGCCACTGTATTATTTTCGCCTTCTATGTACCTAATATCCGTGGTAAACTCGCTAATGAATAATAACTGACGCGTACGTTTGGGCGTTTCGCAATTACTTTGTAACTTAGTAAAGGCGTAAATCAAGGGTTTGTGGTCTGTGAAGATAGTTAACTGATTGCCCTCGAAAAGATAACGAAAGTGCTTAATAGCCATAAAAATAGCTAACAATTCCCTGTCGTACGTAGAATACTTTTGTTGAGCTTTTGTAAACCTCTTAGAAAAGTATCCTAATGGCTGCCATGCACTACCAATTTTCTGCTGCAGTACAGCTCCTGCACAGGTGTCTGAGGCATCAGTCATAAGTGCCAACGGCACATTAGCTTTAGGGTGAGATAACATCACCGCATTCTTAAGACCTTGTTTGCATTGTTCGAATGCTTGTTCCGACTTACTATTCCATTGAATTACAGTCTTATCGTTTTTTTTAGCGCCTTTCATATATTCATTAAGGCTCGACTGTTGACTAGCGGCGTTTGGAATACTTGCTCTATAGAAGTTAATCATACCTAAAAACCGTCTCAGCTGGTCTACAGTTTTAGGGCGCGGAAAATCTAAGATGGCCTTGATTTTGTCATCTAGGGGTCGAATACCCCTAGTAGAGACCTCGTACCCTAAAAACTCGATGTTCGATTTTCCGAACTCGCATTTAGACAAGTTGATAGTTATACCAAACTGTCTAAATCGTTCAAAAACCTGTCTGAGATGCTGTTTGTTTTGTTCTATAGAGTCGCTCGCTATGATGACGTCATCAACAAAACTGAATAGAAAGTCTAACCCTTGTAATACCGTATGATTCATAAAACGTTGGAATGTTTGACTCGCGTTTCGTAGACCGAAGGTCATACGCGGGAACTCGAACAAACCAAAGGGAGTTATGATTGCCGTTTTCTCGATGTCTTCCTTTGCTACTTTAACACAATGATAAGACTTATTTATATCAATTTTCGAGAACACTTTCTTACCTGCCAGCACGTACGTGAAGTCGTGCAACCGCGGTACGGGGTAGCGGTCCGGCTTGGTGATAGCGTTGAGTCGCCTGTAGTCACCACAAGGCCGGATATCCCCATTTTTCTTCGCCACAACATGTAGCGGACTGGCCCACGCGCTGTTCGATGGCCTACAAATTCCCATCTCCTGCATAGACCTGAACTCCTCCTTCACCTTCTGGTACCTGTTAGGAGGAAGAGGCCTAGCGCGCGCGTGTACGGGTGGGCCCGTAGTTTCAATATGATGCAATATTTTGCTATTATCGGTATCAGTGTCGTCATCCCTATACGGCCTAGGTTTAGTGATGTCTGAAAACTCCGATAATAGCTCGTGATACGGATGCTTGCCGTCTACAATGCTGACCGAGGGTTCCGCGCATTTCATCATGTTACCGCTTGATATTAATTTTGAATCTTTATCTAACAGTTTTTGTGATTTCAAATCTACTAGCAAATTGTAATGGCGTAAAAAGTCTGCTCCTATAATTGGTTGTTTGACGTTTGCTACAATAAAGGTCCATTTATACAATTTCTTAAGGTTAAGATTTAATTCTAAATTTCTAGTACCATATGTCTGAATTTCTGAGCCATTTGCTGCATACAATTTAAAGTTAGAGCTATCAATTACATTATAGGATTTTCTGGTAACAGGTAAGACGGAAACATTAGCACCAGTATCTATTAAAAAACGCATACCCGTGTTGACGTCCTTGATGCTTAGCCGGTGGTTTGATATGTTGATGCACTCTTCCACCGCAGACTGCACCGCTGTTAGTTTTCCGACTGACGTTTTCCTGCAGTGCCGTTTTTCCAGCTGCAGGGTTGCTCGCACCTCGTAGCCCTCTTGCCGAATCGAAAGTGGTAGAAACACATCCAATCCGTCGGTCTCCTCCTGTCCCGCTGTTGCGACGGGTTGTACCTCCGTCTCCTTGGCGATGGTGAGCGAGATCGTATATCAGGCTTCTTGCAATTCTGCTTGTGCATATCGTCGGTCCTCTTGCTGAGTTTCGATATTTCTGCTACTAGTGCGTCTGTGCTCGATGTTGAGGAACTGGCGGTCACTTCGGAGATGGCCTCGCTAGGCTCTGTTGTTTCCATGATCTTGTCCGCCTGCTCCGCTAGCTTCTTCAGGTCGGTAACTTCACTGATAGTCAACACGGTACGTACTGCCGCTGGTAAATGTCCAATCCACAGGATGCGTAGTGTATCGTCTGGGAATCGTCCCCTGCCAAGGTCCTTCATTTTACGGAGCAGCTGCGACGGTTTCTGATCTCCCAGATCGATTTCCTTGAGTAGTTTCCGGATTCGTTGTGTTTCTGACTCTTCGTATACGCTGAGCAATCGCTCTTTCAGCGCTGTATATGGCTTGTCTTCTGGCGGCTCAGGTATTAAATCAGACACCTGCTGAACGCTGTCTTTGCTCAGCTTGGCGATAACTAGGTTGAACTTTTTTCTCTCACCTAGTTTCTGGTCTGCGACTATGACCTCGAATTGGCCGAACCATAGCCGCGGTTGGTCTGTCCAGAATTCCGGAATCTGCGTTTTGATGGTAATTTGGGCTAAATCACTGCCCTTATCTTCAACTTTCACTGTGGGTTGAGCTGGCACTTGTGGTTGCATCATATTGTTCAAAGTTCACGCTTACGGTGCACTAAACAATGTCCACGCAATTCACGCAAAACGTGTATGTACTTGCGTTCGGGGTCACCACTTTAGGGATTCGCGGTTGGGGTAAATCCCTAATTGGAGTTATGCCTCTTCTGGTTGCGGGTTCAGGGGCCAAAGGAAAGACGGCTTTCGGATACCGGATATATTTCGCGTTAACCCCAAAGAGAACCGTTCACTCGGACCAGTGCGCAGTAACTGTCCGTCCCGTGCATGCCTCACGCTCTCATACAATATTGCTTATCTTGCACTCTGCCATACATACTTACATGTGTCCCTACAATATCTAGGTGGGCGGAAACACCTTACAATCCACCACTAAATTATAATATCGCCGTACTTGTACAAAACTTACAATCTTTACTAGAATGCGTGTAACTTATTTAAATTAACATTAAACAATGCAAATGATGATAAATGCAAAGGTGTTTTTTAAGTAATCATTAAATCAGTTACTTTTATTATTTGTTACAACTTCAATATCCGTACCTTTCAACATTTCCGGTTTTCTAGAACATTTAATCCTAATTTTATCAAACAATAGCTTTACATTAATAAACTACTATGTAAAATCATCGTATTACTTTATAGTTTACAATTTATTATCGAAACTGATGTAGTTCTCATATTGCAAATATAACAAGGCATATTGATCAAATTACAAAATCATAATAGGCGCCATTTGCCGGAACATTGGGGACGCGACATCATAAGCAACTATGTCATATGAGTAATGTAATTAATAAACAACCATTGATTACAAACTTAGAAGATTATTTACTTGTAGTTTTAATAATTATTGTTTAGTAATAGGTAACAGATCAAAGTTAGTTTAATAATTCAATTTTCAATTATGAAATAGATTATTTAGTTTCAAAATGGCCAACTAGATGTCGCTGTTGTAAAATTAAATTAGTTCAATGCTCCGGGCATAGATTGAGATTTAAATAATCATAACAAAATCCCACAGAGGGCGTGATTTTGAACACTTATGACAATACAATTTTAAAAGGAAATAATAATGAGGTAAATGACTTAATTAAATCTCGAGTTGTTGGTAGAAAGACGCTCTCGCGGCGACACGGCCATTCTGATCGGTGGTGCGCGCTCTGCACCTGCCGTGTTGCATCTGCCGCATTGTATCCGCTATCCAGTGTTGTCTTGGGTGTGTCTGCTGTCTTCATTTAATTTTGTAGTCTTGTAGCTTGGGCTGAGGAGTCATGGCAGTCATCCTCTGGTTGGCTGTCCTCAGGCTGGCCCTCACCGGATGAAATGCCTGCTGCACGCTTGCAGGCCGGCGACACGGTCTCCTGTTCACCAGGCTGCGGCGCACGACGTAGCTGGTCATGGGCCACCTTTTTAGGGCGGCCTCGTCCCACTACCGGTTTGATAAGATAGCGATCGTTGTCGAGTACCTTATAGATTTCATAAGATGGGCTAAATTTTAGATCTAAAGAAGTCTGATTTCTAGGGTTATTCTTCACAAGAACGAACTCGCCCCTTTGAAATCGATGTATCTTTGCTTTTCTGGCATCAAATCTTTGTTTCTCCTTAGCTGCTGCTTCGGTCATTCTGTGTTGTACATGTTGTTCCAAGATATCAAAGTTAATTGACATTTCATCAAGTTGGACGAGATTTAACAATTCAGGAGGTACACAGTGTTCGCGTCTTGTGAGAAGTGTAAGGGGTGCTATACCTGTTGTTTGATGCTTTGTACAGTTTAATGCAAGTTGTAGGCTATCCAATGCAGTATGCCAATCAACAGTTTCATAATTCTTTATCATTGTTAGTGCATTCTTCAGAGTTCCCATAACTCTCTCAACTTGTCCGTTAGCTCTGCTTGTACCTGGAGCTATTGAGTGGATTTCTATGCCATACCTTTCACAGTAGTTCTTGTACTCTCCTAGGAATTCTCTTCCACCATCAACAATAACTATTTTAGGAGTGCCAAATAAGTGAATTATTTTCTTGAGCGCAGCAAGGGAGCTATGTTGACTCTTGTCATTTACATAGTGTAACAGCACATATTTTGTGTAGGCATCAATTGTGACAATTACATATTCTTGATCGGAGGAAGTACCCAATTTACCAGTAATGTCCATGTGAATCATCTCAAAAGGCACTGATGGTTTAGGTATTGGATGGAGCTGTGCTTGAATGGCGCCCGATGTGTTTTTTGAGGTTCTGCAGACTACACAGTTATCAACAAATTGTCGTATGATTGTGCTCATCTTGTCAAACCAATAAGCCTCTTTCATTTTGGCAAGTGTTTTTTCCCAGCCAGGGTGTTTCAGACTAGTGTGATAAGTATTGATTAAGCTCCACTGAAAGGATTTAGGTACTACAACAAGCTTCTTATCACCAAGAACTTCATTATGTTGCTTTTGTTTCAGCAAGTCATCTTCAATAAGGAATCCATCGATTTGTTCTCCCCTAAGAATAGCATCAATCTTTTGGCGTAAGAAGTCATCACGACGTTGTTCAACTTTTAGCCACTGTAAGTCTCTAGTCATTATATTGACTGTGTATGTTTTGACATTACGACTGAAGAAATCAGCATGTTGCATGCGATCGCCGCTCCTATTTTCAATTTCAAAATCAAAGTTTTGTAGAAATGCCCACCATCTGTATACTCTTGGCAGGAGCTCTTGTTTGTGTTTAGAGGCTTTTAGAGCATTGCAGTCAGTGATCACTTTGAACTGTCTTCCATAGAGAAAGTGACGAAAGTGTTTGATTGCTCGGACTACTGCAAGTGTTTCCAACTCATATGAGTGGTATCTGCTTTCAGCATCAGTTGTGCGCATACTGAAGTAGGCTACTGCATGTTGTCTGCCATCAGCCACTTGAACAAGAATACCACCCACCCCCAGGCTACTGGCATCTGTGTAGAGTTCAATAGGTGCATCTTCACGAAAGATCATTAATACTGGAGATGAGACAAGGTATTGAATAATCTTGTCACGAGCTTCTTCCTGTCTATGAGTCCATTGCCACTTAGCACCTGACTTTGTTAGTTCATAGAGGGGAATCATGATCCGTGCAAAGTTGGGAATGAATCTACGGAAATAGCCAGCCAGGCCAGCAAATTGTCTTACTTGTTTAACATTTGTAGGGACAGGGGCCTTCACAAGGGCATCGACTTTTCTGGGACTGGGACTTACATTACCATCTGTTATTATATTACCTAAATATTCAACTGACCGTTTAAAGAAAAGACATTTGTAAATATTTATAGAAAAGCCTGATTTTTCTAAAGCAATCAAAATTCGTTCCATAAAAACTAGGCCATCTTCAAAATTTCTACTTTTACTTATCACATCATCTATATACACCTGGGCTACACTATCATTGGGGTTACTATCAGTAGTGCCGGCACTACCTGCATTTAATAGGGGACCTAGGGCTCTATTAATGCATCTTTGATATACTGATGGAGCATTACACAGGCCAAATGGCATGGTTAAGTACTCATAAAGACCATCTGGTGTAACAAAGGCTGTCTTTTCGATAGAATTTTTATGAAATAAAATTTGATGAAAGCCTGCTGTCATATCAAAAGTATTAAAATATTTACCTCCTGATAAGTTGTCGATCTGATCAGCTATCAGTGGTAAAGGATAGTGATCACGAACAGTATTAACATTTAACTCTCTGTAATCAACACACATACGGTCTGCTCCATTCTTTTTCTTAACAAGAATTATAGGGCTGGAAAATGGTGACCGACTTTCACGGATTATGTTATTGTCAAGAAGTTCACTAACTATTTCACGCACCTTATTTCTTTCATTAGGACTAAGACGATAAGGGCGACGCTCTACATATTTATCTGGATTTTTCAACTGTATTTCTAACTGACCTGTATTTACTCGAGACTTTGGGTACCCCTGAATGAATAAATGAGAATATTTATTTAATAAAATATGCAACTGTTCAATCTGTCTTATGTCATCAAGATCATGATTAATATTGTCAAAAATAGAATTATTAGCTTTTAAATGCATTTATTATGCTTGGTTGATACACAAGTTTAGCACCATTCAAAGTAACTAACACACAAAGTCCAGTTTGTTTTAGTAAGTTAAGGCCTATAAGGATGTCGGTTGACATTTCATTGTCCGGGAGAATTAAAAACTGCAACTCAACATGAATATCATCAATCAAACATACACAATCTATCGAACGCACAGATACTATCGGGTGTGACCCTATTCCTCTGAGGTAGTTAACTTTATAATGCCTCTGACCAGGTAATTTGTCAGCAATGGTTTCTCTCATTACACAACACTCTGCACCACTATCGAAAGTAGCACTCAAACAGATATCACCTATCCTAATGTACATGCATGTTAGTTCTAAGCTCTCTATATTATTTACGAGTTTAGGATTGCTTACATCAGAAGAGATGCTGTTAGAAGAAATGGACTTAAGACGTTTATAGCAAATATCGAATGTATGGCCAGGCTTGGAGCAAAACGTGCAAGACATGTTTTTGGATGACACGCGTGTATTGTCTGGACTCGAAATATTTTTGGAATAAGAGGTTTCCCTAGACTTATTACGGCATACGTCAACCACGTGACCTACCTTCTTACAATAACTACAAGTTGGGACGTCTGTCTGAACGCGGTCGTTTGACCTGGGGTAAACTATTATTACTAAGAGGGGGTGGGTGAGAGCGTTTAGGACGAATAGAGGAAGCTACGGATATGAGTTCGGGTACTGAAGTGGCTCTGGCATTCATAAGCTCGATTCTGAGGCGGGCGTCAGCCACAGACCCTATAACTGCTTCTACCGCGTCCATATTGTCCAGTCTGTCTTTGGTCACTCTCTTCCAAAGTAGCCAGGCCCTGCAGAGGAACTCTGACAGGTCTTTAGACGCATCATACACGTGCTCACGAAACATAAGTACATCGCGAGAATACCTGTGTTCAGGTTCAAATGTTAAAATAATATTTTGTCTTAATTCTTCCCAAGTCTTAGTGGTTACGAGCCACTCATCAGCCCATAGTTTTGCTCTTCCTTTTAGTAGGCTGGAGACTTTCATTCTGACGTCGTAGTCGGTTAAATTGTAGGTACTCACGGCTGTTGTGATGTGCTCGCACCATTCACGGACGCCGACGCCGCCATCCGGATCGTACGATGGAAGAAACACCTCGGTTTTTTCACCCGTGGAGGCTGCTGTGATGCTAGGCGTTCGGTCATAGACCGCATCATATTGACGACTTCCGATAAAAATTCTTGCGGCACACCCTCAGCCGCGGCCTTCGCAATATTTGTAATGGTACCTGGTGATTTTTCGGGCTGTCCGGCATGATGAGCTTGGGGGGATCGCGTGAGCGATCCCACTTCTGATGACACGGGGAGGGACCTGCCACCATCTTGATCACCTGGCTCCAGCTCCATTGAAACAACGTGTTGGGACTACTGTTTTATTTCACTTTTGAAGGTTCAATAATCACACACAATACAATCACACCGCTGGATCAAAAAGGGCCGGGCACGCTGCGCGCGCGCCTTTTATATCTAGGTGGGCGGAAACACCTTACAATCCACCACTAAATTATAATATCGCCGTCCTTGTACAAAACTTACAATCTTTACTAGAATGCGTGTAACTTATTTAAATTAACATTAAACAATGCAAATGATGATAAATGCAAAGGTGTTTTTTAAGTAATCATTAAATCAGTTACTTTTATTATTTGTTACAACTTCAATATCCGTACCTTTCAACATTTCCGGTTTTCTAGAACATTTAATCCTAATTTTATCAAACAATAGCTTTACATTAATAAACTACTATGTAAAATCATCGTATTACTTGATAGTTTACAATTTATTATCGAAACTGATGTAGTTCTCATATTGCAAATATAACAAGGCATATTGATCAAATTACAAAATCATAATAGGCGCCATTTGCCGGAACATTGGGGACGCGACATCATAAGCAACTATGTCATATGAGTAATGTAATTAATAAACAACCATTGATTACAAACTTAGAAGATTATTTACTTGTAGTTTTAATAATTATTGTTTAGTAATAGGTAACAGATCAAAGTTAGTTTAATATTTCAATTTTCAATTATGAAATAGATTATTTAGTTTCAAAATGGCCAACTAGATGTCGCTGTCGTAAAATTAAATTAGTTCAATGCTCCGGGCATAGATTGAGATTCAAATAATCATAACAAAATCCCACAGAGGGCGTGATTTTGAACACTTATGACAATACAATTTTAAAAGGAAATAATAATGAGGTAAATGACTTAATTAAATCTCGAGTTGTTGGTAGAAAGACGCTCTCGCGGCGACATATATATAATTCTTTTATTAATTCAACCATAATAAAGATTGCTTAACCTAATTACAAAAATAACTGCACTTAGATAATTGTTGATTCTATTTTGGGAGTCTATACATATTGATGACCCTCTTCCCCTTGGTAGTTTGAGCCAGACTGTGTTTCAATACCTGATTCAGGGTGCTGTCTGGATTCTCAGTTCGTACCTTCGAGATCAATTCTGGAGTTAACCCGTGATGGCCATACTTTAGTATACACTTAGGAAGACCTGGATATTTAGGTGAGAGTATGATTCCATTCTCTAATTCTGGAATGAGGAGAACCCTCCTCGACAACTTGCAAGCATCGTCACACCTGGCAGGTTGTTTGTGGGTCGGTAATGGAGATGGCGATCGGGTCCGAACGGGAGATAGGTAGTCATTTGTAACATGGAACCGAAAGACTCCTCTCTTCCCTGATGATCCTGCCTGTACAGTCCCGGGTATTGAGGAGTATATCTTTATGACTCTCTCAATTATACCGGCTGTTCTTTTCCTATCGGACCCCGATCTTAGATATGATAGGTCAACCAAGGTAGTCCTGTCACCCAGCTCTCTAACATCCCCGGGGAGTCCTGCCAGGGTATATTTTGCATTCCTTGACATCTCTCCCTCTTGGACCCTCCCTTCAACTACACCAGCTTGTTCATATAGATTTTCTAGGCTGCCCATTTCACTCCTCACCTCACTCTCCCCTGGCTCCCCCTCAATGATGTCGCTATGCCCATCAAATTCATAATTTAATTCTTGGGCAGAGAATTTTTCCCAAGGATCACCCCCTAGACTCAAGGTTTCCAGCTTCCCAGTGGGAGCCTGGATACTTCCTGATGGTCCCGCACCATCATCCGCCTCCCTGTCATATTGTTGAAGTTTATGATCCCAGTCCTCTCTAGTTGCGATCTCTTTAGCTTTTTGTAGATTATTTAACTACATAACTCAACAGGCAACCTTCTTGCAATTGTTTTATTAATAAATTTAATGAAAAGTGAGATCAAACTTGCAATTATAATTAAATAACAAAACGAAACTTCTAACGTCAATATTATTTATCATCTTATTAAATCATTTATATTAAGTGAAATAAAATTAAAATGAAGACAAATCATCAGCCTTGTTTTAATCAGTCGTAATAAACTTTGGTAACTTTTATTCTTATCCATCATTAAATTCTTCATCTGACTCACAGTTGGGACACACATACATAATATTATCAGTTTCATTTATACATTTAACATGTGCCCAATTTTTACACATGCCACATTCTATCCACTGTTCTCTTGGAAGTGAATTTGAATATGAATCACAACAAATTATGCAGTACCATTCCAGATCCTCATCATCACTATCACTCTCGCTTTCTTGTAAAACTCTTCGTTTAGCTTTTTCTTGAGCTTTTCCCTTTCCTTTGCCTTTACCTTTTCCTTTGTAATTTTTGTTTTCTTTCCCCTTGTTTCCAATGGTTTTGTCTTTCCTTGCTTTCTTCTTTGCCTGTTCTTCAGCTAATGCGTTTTTTTCTGGCGTGTCGGTCAAAACAGCTGTCTTTCTGATACGGCGTAATATAGCCGTCTGCAATCTTGGGGGTGCCTTTGGTAAAGGCTTTACAATTTCAGGATTAAACACAGCTGAAGCATTTGTCTTTACTGGTGTGCATTGAAGTCCTTGGGGACTATTAATGGCCACAGAGGTAGCCTGAGATACATCACCCTGATCTGTTGCAGATTGTTGGGGTGGTTCACCAATCTATAATAATAATAATAATCGTTTATTTAGAAAAAAGGTCACACATACAATAAATATCTTATACTTAAAAATAGAACACAGTTGCATATTTGCCTGAACTAGGTATAAACCTGTGCTTCAGGCTATAAAGTGCATACTTAGCGTTTATAGAAATAAATTAACAATTATATAAATTTATAAATGATAGTGATAATGATACCAATTTTTATTTGCAAACTAAAAGTAATTCTTCCGTTTGTTCATATGAAATGCTTTGTAAGTATTTACATAGTGTCTTTTTACAGCTAAAATTATCTAACTTATAAATACATAGATTTTTATTTAACCTATTGTATAAAAGTGGGCCTAGGAACGTAAGAAATCTAGTAACAAAAGCATGTTTTGAGGTTGAGTTTGAAGTGCATACTATATCATTCCGTCTCTTGTTAGTATTTTCAAAATTGTAGGTTAGCATAGTGTGTTGTTTTAATACCAAGTGCATGATGAAAAGCTGACGCACAGTCAGCACGTTGCAAGATTTATACAGCTGGTTTGTCGGAAAGAAAAAGGGAAGAGAATTGGCTACTTTTAAAATCTGACCCGATGTCGAAGTGTTTATGGTTGTAGATTCCATATAATAATGCAATATTGGATGGTCCTGGCTAGTCATCCATTTCAATCGTAACTGAACTGCTAGAAGGCTGGAGGGGTTCTTCATTTGACGCAGCTTGAGACGACGCAGCTTGTAACAATGGCCGATCTGTCACGAAAGATGGTGCATAATCCTCCTCTGTAAAAACGCCAGGGCTAAAGGGACATATTCCAGCCTTTTTAAAAGCGTTCATAATTGTTACAGGTATTGCTGCTAAAGGCCATGCCGATTTAACGATTCCGGGAATTTCATAAATTGACATTGTTTTTCCCGGGTGATTCCGTAGCCAGTTGTCTTGAGCTTTAGCACAATATGATTTAAAAGGCCCATTGATGTCCACATCCAGTGGCTGTAGCCTGTGTGTGCAGTGAGGTGGGAACGACATCATTATTATAGAGTTCGCTTTAGCTTTCTCAACTACGCTGATGTCTATGTGTGACGAGTGGTTGTCTAATAATAGTAACACTGGTTCTTCTGGAGTGGGTTTCGTGAACTTGATAAAGTGATCCATATATATATGTGAGGAATTCAGTAGCAGTCATCCATCCTGATTTATTCCCAGCTCCAATTGACTCAGAGGGCCCATCTCTTAAAACAAGTCTTTGAATTTCAAACGGGGAAACACAAACATTGGTGGAATCGTGTTTCCTGCGGCGCTTGCTGCTAACTCTACAGTAACTAAAGTTCCACGCTCAGCAGAAACGATAGCACCAACCTGTTTTGCGCCTTTTTGTGCTACAATCTTCTTCGGCTTTAAGACAGTCGTGACTCCAGTCTCGTCCAGGTTCCATATTCTAGAAGGTGATAACTTATATTTGAGTAGAATATCGCCGAGCTTTGTGAAAAATTCATCTACATTATGTTTGTTAAATGCAGATGCACGTCCTGCACTTGTCGCTTCTGGTGTTCGTATAGACAATACTGGGTTCCTTTTAATAAAGCCAGTGAACCAATCCTCCCCAGCTTCTCGATTCTTATGCCACGAAGGAGGAATGTTTCCCAAAGAAAATCTAACTGCACATTCATACGCTAGTTTTCGCACCTCTCCTGGCAGCAAACCGAAGTATATAGATGAACACTTTTAAATGTAGTTAACTAGCTCTTTTTCCTGTTCCGCAGTAAACACTGATCTGCTTTTATAACCTACGGTAAGATCTTTACCAGCTCTCATTTTTTTTACAAATCGATGTAATGTCATGTGGCAAATTTCTAATTCTCTGGCTACCGTTTTTACTTTTCTTCCATCTTGTATGACAGCATTGGCAGCTTGGCGTAATAACGTAGTACCATCCTAAAAAATCGGAAAAATATACCTCAAAAATGTATAAAAAATTTAAGTATCGGTTGGGGTAAGTTGTTCCGGGGAACAACCAGCCCCTTTGGGAGGGAACTTGTAGCCCCAAATTATATTTTTGAATAAAAACTGTCATGCTAGCAAATTCACAAATTCAATTAAAAAACATTTAAGCAATAATATACCTCACTAATGCCACTCTAAAATTGGAAAGATGCACATAAATCGGGCAATATTAAATGAAATTAGACCAAAAAGTTTAAATACGAAAAAATTTACTCACGTGGTGTTCTAATAGCGCGGTGCACACAGCCACTCGTCCGCCGCCGTCGAAGCAACTAAGATGGCCGCTAGCGTGGCGCGTCTCCTGTTGCTTCAATGACGCACTTCACGTGTATTGCTATCTCTTTTCTTTACAAAGTTATTATTGTCGGAACAACGTGCCCCGGGAACTTTCAGCCCCGGCGTCCCCTATCTACATAAAAAAAAACAAAAATCACACTTAGATTCCTAAGTTAAGATCAATTACTACACTCGGCGTCACAAAAATCGCACCTCATCAAGAATTCTTTTCAAAGTCATTTTAACCCTATTAATCAATGGTAGACATATGACTATGGGGTATCATTCGAAAGGTAATTTATTTAAATTTAAGAATAAAACAAAAGATTTCGTTTTTGTTTATCAGGGAATAAAAAAAAGCAAGTTGATTATGCAAATGACTAAAACATGTTTATTTACAACAAAAAAAAATATACAAAAGAGTCCTTAAAAACAACTTAAAACCTAGTGTTGCCCCCCCTAGCCCTGATAACTGCTTCCATGCGTTCCCTCATGGACCTAATTAATGTTACAACAGTCTCCTGAGGAATGTTGTCCCATTCTGCTACGGCGTCATCTTGGAGGTCCTGAAGCGTGGTAGGGGCAGGATCCCGTGCCCGTACTCGCCGTTTCAGTTCATCCCAAAGGTGCTCAATTGGGTTCAGGTCTGGACTTCTCGCTGGCCAGCGCATAACAGGTATCCAAACTTCTTGCAGGTAGTCCCTTACAATTAATGCGGTGTGACAGCGGGCGTTATCATGCATTAACATGAACCCACTGCCAATATAACCCGCATAAGGGACCACGTGCTCCTCTAAGATCTCTGTTATGTACCGAGGAGCAGTCAGCGACCTTTGCCCGCGAGCACCTCCAGTCCGAGAAACGCACACAAGGTTCGTCTTGCCGTCGATTGACATGCCGCCCCAGAACATGCACGAGCCACCCCCGTATTCTACTGTCTCTTGAATACAGGCATGTGTGAATCGTTCCCCTTGCTTTCTGTACACCCTCCTACGCCTGTCGTTACAGAAAAGACAAACCCTTGTCTCATCTGAGAAGAGCACAGTCCTCCATTGTTCGATTGTCCAATCCACATGTTCCCGAGCAAATTGTAACCGGTCTCTCCTATGCTGTGCAGTCAATTTTGGCCCTGTAGCAGCCCTATGAGCTGCAATTTTCTTCTCCCGCAACCTTCTTCTAACCGTGGAGACACTCACAGAAGTTCTGCGAGCTGATCGGAGTTGTTGTTGCAGCTCAACAGCATTGGAGAACCGATTTCGTAAAGACGTCGAAACAATGAAGCGATCGTCTCTTTCGGATGTGCAGCGTTGTCTTCCAGATCCACGTCTTCGAATATAGCCACCAGTCTCTTGGAACCGTTGGAACACTCGTCGAACGGAAAATCGACTCAAGTTCAGTTGCCGAGCAACATCACATTGCCGCATCCCTGATTGCAGTAGTGCAATGACTTGAGCGGCTTCATCTGCAGTGGTATCCATCTTCAGGGGTATTTTTCTTAATGTAGCTGTTCACGTGTGTTCACTTCAACGGTTGGAGAGCGAATGACTCACATTTAACCCGGGTCGCCCGTTTTATACCCTTCTAGAGGGGTGCAATTAGTGGATGATGTGATGCGTATTTTGACAACATTTTGTTTAACGTTACGTGCTAATGAGATTTGATGTGTTTGGGAATTCTAACTATTGTTAAATTAAAGGTCATTAAATATACTTTCAATTGATACTAGTATTAATTGGGTTCAATTGATTCCTTGATGGCGGGGCATGCTTAAAACTCATATTCAAAGAGGTGCGATTTTTGTGACGCCGAGTGTATTAATCAGTCGTTACTTATATCTATTTAGTAGAAATAATTAACATCAGTCATCTTCTCTTCAGTCTTGCATTTAAAACAAAACATATTATAACAAGATTTCTCTTTTACGAAACGTTTCCTAACAATTTCTGTAAATGATTTCATAACTGTTCAAAATTCAACGTAATCTAAACATAAACGAACATATAATATTTTTTATTGTTTTTAAAAACAATAACAAAAACAATAATTTTGTTAAAATGTCAATTTTAGTCCAATTTTAGTTGGTCATATAGTATCATGAAGTGATCAATTTCTATGATCTAGCCACGACATATATGTAAAACATGTGTGAGCATGCATTTGTGTGCATGTGTGCATGTTGTGTGTATGAGTATGCTTAAGTGTTGGCATAAAAATTAACATACGTCCATACTTTCGTCGCTTCTCGTCTGTTCATTGTTGTCACCATTTGAAGCTGTTTCAAGTTGTTCTCTTTTTTGCCTGCTTGAGGTTCTTCTCCATTATTACCATTATCTTCATCACCAACTTGAAGTTCTTCGCTGTTATTACTGGCATTATAATGTAATTCCTCACCGCGGTTTCTACTTTTGCGGGTTCGTTTTGAAGATTGTCGTAACCCTTTCATTAATTTACGTTTAGAAGCATTCCTTATGGCTATCTTCAAAAATTTTACGGCGTCATCATCCGTAAAGTTTGAGTCCCAAGAATTGACAATTTCAAAGAAAAAAATTCTAGTGTTCTTGTAATTTTTAAAGGGAATTTTAGAAATTTCTCCCTTGCTACCACCGGACCATGAACACTGACAAAGAAAATTCTTGGAGAAAAGTATATCCAGTAGTTTGTATGCGCACGTCGTGCCGCTACCCACTTTAGATGAGCACAACAATGATAATGTTTTGGAAAGCTTCTTTTTTGTGGCCTTATCAGCTAGATCCATTTCCAACATTTCAAATTGCTGCTGGTTTTCAATGGGCTTTATAGAAAAACTTTTATTCTCTTCTTTCGTTCTTAATTGGTCTTGCAGCAATGTAACATTTACTAGTCTTTCCTTCTCCTGAGATATTGATGCTTTTATTTCCTCCAATTGTATTGTTAAGGAAGCCAGCTTAAGTGCTATTTTTTTTTTGATTTTCCACGACTACATTAAGCTTTTCTAACATCGCGACTTGATTAGCAATCACAGTTTGTACATCTTCTGAGTTGAATACCTGAATCGTGTTTTACTGCTGAAAAAATACATTTGTTGTTAAAGTGCGACTGTCGCTGGCTGACGGTTGTGGATTATCCTGTAACATGTAGTGATTAACCTAAATGATTAAATAAGCACATAAATTTAATTTGTGACGCAAGCACATATTGAGTATTAGTTAGGTACCTACTACGTGACAGATACATCACTTCCTTTCAATTAACACAGAACATGTACGCATCGAAACATTACTCTTTATAATATTAGTTTAGACTTTGGAAATCCACGGGAATGAAGTCGCAAAGTGGTAATAATTTACCTATATCTATTCTGGTTAATATAAACTTTAATTATTGTGAAGTATCGTTTAATAGCTGGATCTTAAGTCATAACTTACTACAGACACTACAACATCAAATAAAAATCTTTCCAATTGTGTCAAATCTTGCGCAAATGCGTCGAAATTTATTCGCCACCAGCGGCATATGGATTCGATGTTCCCGGCACACTGCAGTAGGCATTGTCGTCGGTATCCGTATTTTGTTCCATTCGACGCAATTCCTTATCTGCCTCTTCGTATGTAGGTTTAAAATTTCTCTTTAAAACACATTCGTACGAGTTCCATTCTGGTCCTGGACTAGAATGACCGTCTTTTATCAATTTAGATGCAAATTTGATATTTTTTGGTGGCCAGCGGACAATCCCTTTCGATTCCCACAGCGTGGTAACGATGGTCAGTTTAGGTACATCGTACTCGATCGTCTGTACTATTTTAAAAGCCATAATATTTCTCTGAAAAGAAAAACAATTGATAATTAAATAGGTATAATGTACGTAATTTATTTTTTACCTATCTACTGTGTATGGACTGTTCCATCCCAACGCTCCATGCTTAAAACTAAATAAGAAATACCAACTGGAATTAGTTAACGATTGAAATAATACGTCTGTGCACGAATAAAAGTAACGATAAGTCCAATCCGCGATACACACCCGACTGCGGTCCGTCGCACGGACGACTCGCACGTCGCCCGTTAGGATAGCGAGGCGAGGTGTGTCAAAGGCGAGGAGGGGGGTGCTCCCGTGCCTCACCTCATAGGCGTACATTACACGGTCATGCAAGCGTCAATCATTTCCATCAATCATGATTGATGGTTGAATGACGGAATTTTATCGCCTATAATTTTCGTCATGCAAACGTCAATAATCGCATTAGACAGGTAGGTTTTTCGTCAATCAAGATTTTGACTGTGGCAAAACTGACAGCAAAACCTATCGTGTAATGTTCGCCATAGACTTATACTCTGACTGCACTTAGATCGCGCGCATACTGTAGGTATTTAGGTACCTTACCTAAGTTTTTCATTTCACAATGACCACAATGTTTAAAAGTTTAAAAAGTTTTACCTAATTATGTCTACTTTGGTCGAGAAAACTTTGATACTTACTAGGTACATGATTAACATACGCTAATCCAAAAAATATAGGATGATGTGATGATGATGAGGCTTAATCCGCGGATCCCTAAAATTCCTGCAGAGTTTATCGGTTCACTGATGATTACCTACAGTTATTTGCGTACATGTTACCAAGTATCAAGCTTTACTTGAATCTGTAGCTGACTTGTGTAACACAAGAACCACTCGTTACAACTCGTTACTGATTCATGTACCACGAGTGGACCCTTAAAGGCCTACGCAGACCGGGACGGCATGGCAAGGGATTTTAATTTTTACTAATGGACATTCAACCGTACTGTTACAGAAATACGACATAAATTGCTATGCTTTAAAATGATGCCGTGGCATTGAAAGGGATTTTATCGCACGGCATTAAAAGACGCGCCACAGGCTCCCGTGGCGGGATGCCGTGGCATACTGCGGTAGGCAACGGCATGCCACGGACTCCGGCGCTCGTAGTGATATAGTGCGGGGTGCGGCCGGGACGGCATGCCGTGGCAAAGTGCTGGAATGCCGCGGTATCTAAGCGACCAGTGTGCGCTGACTCACGGCAAAATCCCTTGCCATGCCGTCCCGGTCTGCGTAGGCCTTAAACAGCTTCCCAGCCAACACATAAGCCAGATAGTAGCGAAAATATACCACAATAAGCAGTGTCAAGCTTTATTACTTTTGTATTACAGCTGATGTTATGGCTTTATTTTGAATAAGAGAGTTCTTAAATTAAAATAATGTTGTAAGTTTACTAAATTCTGTATAAAGTTCGCGGTATTTTTTCAAGCTGAATAGTAATCAAGAGTAGAATCTGCTAAACAAGCGATATTCAAATAAAAGTAATTGAAACAGCTATTATCTGCACAGTAGCTGAAGTTTTTGCGTTGTCCTGTATAACATATTTAAGCAAAGCAGTTAAACAGCAAAACGCTGAATATTAGACGAAATATTTTCTTTAAGCTGCATAGTGTACGAAATGGTACTAATTTATTCAGATGCTGAATATTTTATTTTTTTTCTTCTTTACATAGCTTACTTCTGCATAATTGAAAATAAACTCCTTGTTTTACCTAACTTATAGCGCTATAAGCGTACAATTGTCTTTATGTTCAGCTTAAAACAATATCAGTTACAAATGTGGGTATCTTAAGCAGCAAATAACTGATTACTTGAAGATATCGTATGTTTGTATCCATTTTGTGACAAAACTGTATGCTGCATCAACAATATGCCTCCTCAGAAAAATAATAACAAAAGCGTAAATGATTCATGGAAAAAAAGAAAGAGAACGGGAGGAATAAGAAGAAAGTGTTCACGAGAGTATGTAAAGATAAAAAATAGTATCTGTGCAGTAATAGAAAAGGGTTTGACAACTGATATAAATAGGCCCGGGTCAAGTGCGACCAATACAGTTGAAGAGGGTTCTGTACACGATGATTGTGCATCACCATCAGGATTAGTGATTCAAACAAATAGACTGGGTCCAACTTTAGGTGCACATAACGAGAATTATATGTGTGACAATTTTGCATCTCAATCACTGAATGTACAATTTGATAGTAATGTAAGTTCTACTGATTTGGAAGAAAACTCGGAATTTAATAAAAAATCTGATTTTCGCAATAACCTCAGAGGGTAATAAGCAATACTCTCTATAAACTCAATAGGCAGTGAGTAAAAATATTTCTCAAGTGGCTGTAAAAGACCTACTAAACGTCATTAATCAACGATTTCCTGGAACTGTACCAGTTGATCCTAGGACTTTATTGCAAACTCCTAGAAATATTGTAATTAAAGAAATTGAAGGCGGAGAATACTGGTATAGGTAACGGCCTCACGAAACCACTTACCAGTATTTTAAATGTTTGGCTGGACTTGCCAGATATGATAAACCTTAATTTCAATTTTGATGGGCGGCCAATTTTTAAAAGTTCCAAAAAAGAATTTTGGCCTTTTCTTTGTAATATAATACATGAAAAAGTCACAGATTTTTTTACGGGCATGTAAACTTCCTTCTGAAATCCATAAATCCGCACGAGGGTTAGATGAGCTGCTTCATTGGAAAGCAGTGGAATTCAGATCTTTTTTTATTACCTAAGTATCATAATTCTACCTGAAGTGATGTCAAAAGAACCCTATGAACATTTTTTTAACTTTTTTGTGCAATTACGATTTGCTCATCTCAAAAATACAGCTCACTACTAGATCTTACTGAGCAACTATTATTACACTTTGTAGAAAACTTAAAAACATTTTACGGTATGTACGTTACAAGTAATATTCATAATTTAGTACACGTTACTGATGAAGTCCGTAAATTTGGCCCTCTTAACACATTTAATTCGTATCCGTTTGAGAATATGCTCCACATTATAAAAAATATGTTAAGGATAGGGAATAAACCACTAATTCAAGTTGCAAATAGGCTGGCAGAAAGCAATAAAAATAATTGTTCAAAAAATATCGTGGTAAAAAAACTAAAACTAATTATCCGATAATAACAAAAAGTAGACATCACAATATTGTAAACTTCGATACATTCAAAATTTCACATAAAACTCAAGATAAATATTTTATGAGCAAAGAAAGAGATATTATTGAAGTGATAGAGATAAAAGAAAAAACTATAAAAGGTTACAAAATTGAAAATTTGTCTGATGTTTTCCAAACTCCTATAAAATCATCTTATCTTAATATATTTAAAGCCAGTTTACCCGACTGTCACCATACAGTTGTAAATATACATTATGAAAAAAATAGTTGCAAATTAGTGGTTAATTTATATAAAGACTATTTATATTTTATTCCGCTCTTACACACACTGAATCAATAGTTAGATTCATACAAGTAATATAAACACATTTTATTTTATTATTTACTTTTTGGTTGACCATATTGTAGGTAGTTAAGTTACTTTATAAGGTTAATTGTATAAATAAAAGTCTAGTTATTTATGAGTTTGTTTTATTAAAATATATGAATTAAATCAATATCTCCTTAATCTGGTCTAGTTTTAAGGAAATTATGAGAGTACATATTTATAAAAAAAAGGTAACAAATTAAGATATTTTTATAAAAGGGCACGGACTTAGCGTCCGTGGAAAGAAACTATTAGGAAAAAAAAATCAATATCTCCAATCATTATACTTGCATTCAACATGATCCAATCTAAAAAAAAATATTTTTATCTCTCATTTATTTGTACTTAATTAAATAAACATTAAAACGACTTAAAACTATCAGTCAAATCAATACCTAATAATTTAGTCACATCTTTAAGTAGCGTGTGGATTATAATTTTAAAACTTAAGTTAATTCAATATCTTAATTATTATAATCCAGTCACATATAGAAGTTAGTAGCTTTGACATTAGTTTTTGATAATCATAATATTGAATATCCCAAAGACTCTTCAGCTTATCTAACTTATTCTATTAATGATATCTTATACCTTATTCCGTTAACTGAACCACTTTTACCAAGGAACATGGGTGTTCATTTGGAAAGCCGTTTCACTGACCGAGTATATTATTTTAGTTTACGGTAATCTATAATTTTCATCCTGTATAAAAGTAGCTTTTTAGTAGTTATTTTTGGGCTTTCCAACCTAACTTCGGCTCATCCACTCGATCAACTTTCCTAAAAAAACTTAAGACAAGTTATAAATGTTGGTAAAGATGTAAAACTTAAATCTCTAACATTTCATCTATGGTTTAAGTTCTAACTGTTTAGGACTCAAATCATAGATAAAATTTAGGAGATAGTGGTCCAAAAGTAATCTTCTATGCAATATTAATCAAAACATCAATAAAAAAAATGCACAAGTGAAACAAACGGTTCTTTTATATCTCTCCTCCACACCTAATAATTAACAAAAAAATATAGGTAAGTATCTAAAGTCTTATAAAATATTGTGCATAACTAAATATAAAACCCAGTCTAACAAAGTGATTCTTCGTCCTCCTCATTCTCAACATTATTCGGGTGATCCCCACAATTGTCGTGTTGACTATTTGTTTTCAATTCGCCTACCTTTACATTGCTTGAGTTGGCGTTGTTGTTATTTTGTATCTCGTCTTCGTCGGCTTCGTTATTATTACTTTTTGGCTCGACTTCCTTGATTTCGTTATCATTTTGTATCTCGTCTTCGCAAGCTTTGTTATTACTTTGTGTCTCCTCTACGTTAGTTTTGTTATTATTTTGTGTCTCAGTTTTGTCGGTTTCAAGATTGACATTCTTTGCTTTTATAGTCTTCTTGCTTTTCTTGCTTGATTTTCTAATGTTTTTTGTTTCTTTTCTTTTTAACGCGTTTCTCAATACTGACTTTAGAAAATCTTCATTATTTTCAACTGTGTAACTAGGATCCCATGAATTAACCATAGCAAAAAAAAATTGATAACATTTAGGCCTTGAATCCTATTTTAACATCAGATCCACGACTTCCTCCTGTCCATGAGCACTTACTTAAAAAATCTTTTGAAAATAAAGCATCTAGTAATCTGTATGCACAATTAAAACTACTCCCTTTAGAAGTGGAGCACAAAATAGAATATTTTTGTAATAAGCTTTCAAACGTGTCAAAGTTTGATAGTTGATTATTAAATTGTTCCAGTTCGTTCAAATTATTAATGGGTTCTATTATAAATTTTTCTTTTTGTGGTCCTGTGGCTTCCCCAAGTGTGGTTACAAATGTTTTCCTACTTTCCTTTATTTCCTCCAATTGGACTGAAATTTCTGCAAGTTTTTTCATTATTTTATCTTGATTTTGCAAAGCACAAGAAGCAACTCATTTGATATAGTAGTTTGATCATTGACATATGATACTTACTCAGGTGCCCAAGTCAACCTCGGCCTGCACGTGGCGCACCTGCTGACTAACAGAAGAGGCTCTGACGCTCGCTACTCCTCTGGGGTCCGCCCTGGGGGTTCGGGGGTCAGACGGCAGTCGCCCCGGTAATTAGCAAATTTGACAATCGCGATGGAAAGCACAACAAACAGATTCAGGAAAAGGGCTAGGGCGTCGCCGCAAAACGACGCGCAGGGGGAGCGCCCTACCCCTGTGACAAGTGGGCAAGGGCTACCGGGCCCGGGGCGAGCCCGGCTAATGACGCTAGCCCCAACTAAGATCCGCTTTGCAACCTGGAACCCGCGACCTACGGCGTACCGTTTCCGCTGCTTCGATTCCCGCTCGCAGTCGAAATTTTTCTTTCTATAAATTATTTCCAGAACTGCCCAGTTTTCGTATATGTTAATCTATATCAGCTTCTAAACAAACGTGCCAAATTTCAACTTGTATGTTTGTCCTCGCATATCTCCGGAACTACAAGTTCGATTTAAATAATCTTTTTTTTTGTTGAACTAGGTATTGTTCAACTTAGGGGAAACTGCAAATTTCATCAAAATCAGGTTTAGTAGTTTTTGAGATACATAGGTAAGTTGACATTGACATAAAAAATGTTTACAATAAAAATGTTTAAATAAAAAAAACATAGAACCGACTTCAATGAAGTCGGAGCCCCTCATTACTTGCAAAAGCGCAGTCTTCATTGAAGTCGGTTCTATGTTTTTATTTAAACATTTTTTCAATAAATATATGCTACTTTTACTACCATCAAATTTCTACTACCAAATTTTTTGTCATCGAATTAAAATCTTTATTTTGTGAAATACGAGAAGATGTATTAACGCGTCGATCTTGTTGTTGTTCGTAATCCGTATTGAACATGTTTCTGAAAAAAAAAATTTTTTTTCAGAAACACATTTGTTTACCTTTTAAATTGTAGCTTTATCTTAAGGCGCTCAAAAAATGTACATTAATCATATTCATAATTCACAGTAAAGTGCCTACGTTTATATAATTCACCTTAAACTTACTTAAAATGTATGAAACAATTTACTTACCAAATTTTTGAAGACGTGATCAGAGCGACCATTTCAATTTTTTGAACTAAGTAACACAAAATAATCTCGTCACAGTGAAAAATACATTTATACTTTTTTACTTGCATAATTTCTTTGTAAAACTACTCTTGAGATCGGAATTTTGAAAATCATTTGAATATTGAACTCACAAATTAACAACTGCATAAAAGATGTATAATTTCTGGACTAAAGAAAAATCAGAATTTATGCAGAAGATATTCAGTTTGTTGTACATTTATTCAGCTGCTATGTGGCTATTAATCAAATGTTATCCAAATTGAAGCAAGGTATTTTGTGCCCAAATTGCTTGAATACCATCTGTATAAGCGCTTATACAGAAGTTTTACAATAGTTTTATAATACTTTATCCAGCTTTAAGTCAAAAGAATTGCTTTTACGCAAAATTTATTCAGCTAATCTGTGTTGGCTGGGTTGTGCCCAAATCAGAGTTATATCAGCTGAGTAGGCGCCTCTAATGCTCTTATTCAGCAGGTTTATTCAGCTGAAGATTCCATTATGAACAGTGATTCAGCTACTATTCAGCGCTTCTGTGCTACTTGGGAATGCGAATGAGTGGCAAATGCATTTTACAACATACAAATGGGGAATATCTTCTAATAATCTGCTTGCTACAGAATTATGCTGACCCATCATAGCATTAGCTCCGTCGGCGGCAAATCCAACCAAATTGTCTTTATATGGAATATCATTATCTGTAAATAATTTTACTAGATGTTCGTAAAGTTTTTCGCCTGTCGCATCTTGAAGGGGTATTAGTGCAAAGAACGCATCCTTTTTTTGTTTCTATAATATCTAACAACAATGCATAAAAGCTTGACACATCCTCTGTCCGTACTTTCATCAATAAGCAGTGAAAATTTTCGATTTTTTAAATCGGCAATTAGGTTTTCTTTTTCAGTGTCTCCTGTAACAGATTTAATAATAGCTGTGGTTTTGATGCGACTACACGCAAGTTCTTGTGCAGTGGGACTATCCTTACATATTGTTTTTATGAGTTGAGGGAGTTGTTCCATGACATTCATTGAAATGTTATGCTCAGCTACAAAAGACGCCAATAGAACTTCACCTGTTTTTACATCATCAGCAATCGTACCTTTTTGAAAAAAGCTGTGACTGGTTTTAGAATGGCAGAAGATCCAGGAACTGAGTTTAGGTGTTTAGTTGTTTTCATATGTCGCACAAGATCATTTTTCCCCCCACCACCGATTGCAAGGTAATCAAAATTTACAGTACGCGTAATCTTCTCCCTTTTTACTTTTTATTAATCACGATTTAAAACTGCTTTCTTCCAGCCAAGTCTGATTAAAACGCTGCGTATTCCGTGACTTTTTCGCGAGCATATTAACAAGTTATTTACTTCACACTGAGAGTGCTCAGCTTAGCACTCACTGCACACACAAGTCACAACACAAAATCGACAAGAAAGTCAAGAAATCTTAGCGCAAATACGACTCGCGATACTCGACTAGAACTAGAAGTTGAAACTCCAACCAAACAAATCGTTTCATTCTGCTCATTCCGTTCATTCATTTGTACTGAACAAACTCAATTTCAGCAAGTGCTATTCCTGAACCTATTGTAATATCTGAGCCAAATGTTGATGAAAGTATTGAATTTGAATCAGTTGAACCGGTGTCTTGTAATTCTGAAGATTCTTGCGTGGCAGGTGAAAGTGATTTTCATTCGTCTACCAATCAAATTCCATTTGAAAGTAATATAAATAATGACGAAAATGAAAAGTGTATATTTTGTGACCAAAAAACTAAAAGACATAAATTGAAAAGACTCCCATTGCATGCGTGCAATAAATATGATTTTTTTTTTAAATAAATGAAGAAGACTCCGTGGAATTAATTGAGAAAGTGCAAGATGTAATGGATTCGACAATATATTATCACCAAAAATGTCAATTGGAATATTTCTATAAAATATCGTCAACGAAGAATACTGTTGAAACGTCTTGGCATGATCTTCGTCAACGCCATCAAGTTGTTTTTGATGAAATTTGCAATTTTATTCAGCAAAACGTCATAGAAAATGCTCATAATGCTTTCGCGCTCATACTCACGGCTGAGTAATTTTGCAATTTAGCGGGTGTTTGGTCAATAAATTTTGTCTGACTAATTAAATATAACTTCGCAACAACCGTCTTAACAACATATTTAAAAGTCAGTCATGTAAAAATAAGTTAAGTTCATTTATTTTTTGTAGAGCTTTAAAGCGTCTGACAAAAGTTCTGGCCCATGAAAAGTGTCTGACGCTTATGGTATAACTTTATAATAATACTCTACAAAATATATATAAAAATCAGCTATAAAAATTTAAGTTAAATAATTATTAATTTTAGTTACCTTTCGCACCTGGTACCTGCCCAGGTGTCACTCGGCAAGCTCCACAAGCGCGCAGGTATTCTGAGCACATAAGACACTACTGAGAACATGAGGTTTCGTTTATGTGAAAATAAGTTGTGTCTTATCGCTCTGGGATCTTACTCTATAAATCATATGGTCTTGAAATGTTTGACTATAGAAATAACAATTATACAAATATGAGGCTTATCGACGCCAAAATCATAAAAACACTGCCATCTCATTTTAACTTTCATAAGTTTGCGTAAGTGAAAAAGGATAGTAGTGTTTTTGACAGCTACTATAATTGCAACCCTTCATTCCTAGCGTCATTGCAATACCTATATGCGGCCGGTCGCCATTTTATCCGCTCGCTGTTTGGTACCAAAGTTGGGTACGTCAACTGTCAAATGCTCTTGAGCTGTGGATAAAATTTGTAAATTTTGGAGTAATTTGATGTGTTATTGTGTTTGAACTCGGTTCTTTATTGGATATCGTCAATAGTAAGATGCCCAATTGCAATATAATCGGATGTGCATCAAAAGAAGCAGAAATCATCCGAACATAACTTTGCACCAGTAAGCACTTAATTTCACCTGAAATATCTTTAGATTTAGTTAATATACACAAAATTCTGCATTCGTTGAAGAGTTTCAACAGTAAAGCATTCATAATTTCCCTTTTGCCTTTTTTTTTCTACAGTATTTTCAACATGAACTCATTTTCTTGTTATGTTGTTATTGAAGGGATAGAGTAGTGCATTAGGCATCTTTTATATTTATCGATAATGCTATTTTATGGTTCTTTATTGGTTTTAAGTTTTACTTTCAAGGCTGTCGGTGTTGAAAATTTAAAGATGTCAACAAAATTAATTCATATTTGTTCTCTTCACTTTGAAGAATCATGTTTCAACCAGACACTGAATAAAGCGTGACGATGCTTTACCTTCACGAACCTTATTGGTAAGTAACATTGCATGTTATAAATTTGTCCAACATGATTGCGTAGTAGCTGATAATGTTTTATGATCTTGTCCTCATAATTGTAACACTTGTCTAATGGAGACAGAGTAATGTAATGAATGTGTTCGAGTGTGTTCTAAAGATTAATTGATTTCTTAAGATTAATTAAAAATTCTATTAATAAAATCAAGAAACATCAAAAAGACTACCTACTTAATCATTTTATTGCTTGTTTACAGCCTGCAATTCGATCAAATATGTCTGGCATTTTAATTGAAAATAATCAAAATCAGACAAACTCACAATCAATATCAGGATGTGGTGCTCCTAATCAGGTAATATTTTTTGTAATTAAAAACAGTAAGATCACCCTACTGTTTTTGAAGTCATACAAATTTTGAGTGTTTGCTTTTCTATTTTTATTAATATTTTTGTTAATATTAAAGAGTGGTTTTCAGGTTGAAGCTGTTTGTGTGCCTACCATTCAAAATCAACCAGGAGAGATTTTAAAGAGGAGTGGCATAGATTTAGCCCCTAGCACATCCGCTACGCTAGATTTAGTCACCAGCACCTCCGCAGTCCCAGATTTGGCCGCCAGCACCTCTGCCGTGCCAGATTTATCGGTATGATTAGCTTCAATTTTTCTTGTCATCATTACTTGCGAATTTGATCTCAATAATAACATTTCATCAACTGAACTGAGACTGGGTGGGAGATACCTCTAGCTTGTTTCAATATCTATTAAAGCTTACTTTTATTTAATTTGATTTCAGATACACACATTTAAAATGATAAAGAAATTAAAGGACAAATGTCAAAAACAGTCCAAGAAGATAAAGAGACTTAATGAGAAAGTTAGAAGACAGACGAAAAAAATTGCTCATTTTAGTAATATTGTCAAGGATTTAAAGGAGATAAACTTATTAAATTCAGAATCCCAAGCTTTGCTTGCAGAATGTGCAGCACCCCAAGACTTCTTAAAAAGGCAAGTTGCAAAATCTAAGGGTTTGCCATTAGAGAGGCAATATTCTGAAGAAATCAGAAAATTTGCTCTTACCTTAAATTTCTTTTCCCTGAAAGCTTATGAGTTTGTGCGTATACCTGTCTTCCACATCCACATACTCTGAGTAAACGGTATCAACACATAAATGTTGAGTCTGGCTTTTGCAGTGAAGCATTTGATACTTTAAAAGCAAAAGTTCAAAGTAGTCATTTGCCAGTACTATGCGCATTAATGTTCGATGAAATGGCAATAAGAAAGTCGCTGTGCTGGGATCCGCAAACAAAAAAATGTTATGGACGTGTAAACTGCGGTTTGGATTGCGACAGTGATGCCCTCGATGTCGCCAATCAGTGCCTCGTGATTTTACTGAATTACATAAATGGAAGATGGAAACTTCCTGTAGGATATTTTTTCGTGTATTCCCGTTCGTCCCCTTAACTTCGTCCCCGAGGGGGACGAACGGGAATACGTTATTTATTTTCCCGATGGTCCCTCAAAATTTTTTGGAGGGACGAATGGGAATAATTTATTAATTCTTTTTATTAGGTCTTTTGCTCCCCCCAAATAATATAAGACTGGTGGTTTTATTGGTAAAAAAATCAGTCATTTATTAAGGAATAAAAATCACAGTAACAATCACAGAATCAACTTTGCGATAACTCGCAATATTTATATATAATATTTTTTAAGAATAAAATTCCCCTTATAACTAAAAATTATGATAAAAAAATCAGTGTAAAGAGCTTATAATAAAACAATTCTGTCTTATATTACAATTAAACACTACAAACAGACTTTTTACCATTCAGGTTGTTTCCTTTTGAAATATAAGTTACTATTTTTGTAGTCACAGTTGCGTACGGTGGCAAGATTTTACGATTTACATTATGTGATTTAAAAAAATCCTCATTATTTTAACACATACATAGGGTCAGTAAATTATCACACTTTCAACAGCAAAATTAAATAAAATACTCAAAATATCACGAAATCAAGGTAAAAATAACAAAAAAAACTTATAGGCCTATTTTTTTGCTTATATGTGCAGGTATACGGTGTCACATTTTTAAGTTAAATATTGTATAAGGAATCAGAACAGGTTACACATAAATAGCGTCAATAAATTAGCACAATTTCAAAATAAAAAACAAATACACAAAATCAAAGTGAAAAAACATGAACGCAAAACATCATAAAGGTTAACAACAATAAAAAAATTATCAAGTATTGAAGAAAGTACAGATAGCGCGATAGTCGAGGTCGTAACAGTAGGCAGTAATAATTATTGCACACAAAGCCTAGAAATTGAATCAACGTACAAAACCATCGAGCACTTTACTTATTATGATTAATACCTACGTAAGTTTTTCTAAAAAATGTCCTACAGTTATTTGTGAATTAAGTAGTTGCATTTGGCAATCCATAATATATTGGTCTGTCAAGATTGAATGAAGTTTACGCCGTTTTGGATTTTGTTTTGCTTTCACGCTGTTTAAGTTAGCGTCTTGGTGTAACACCGTAAGCAATTTTAAAATATTTGGTTTTTTTTTGCCTATGGCACTATTTAATTTAAAATGCCACCCTTCGGCAAAGTTATTAGTACGGTGTCGTTTTCCAAAACTGCACCACACTTTTACGAAATTCGGTTGAAGCCACTGCGATAGCATGTATTGCCGAAATTTTTCACTTTGGCTATCATCGGGGCTTTCGCTAGCGATATAAAACCAGCCTTCAAAAATACGGTCCTCTGGTAATAATGGAAGCACCGCACTTAGGGCTACTTGACGTCTTAAAGTTTTATTTTTTGTTAGATTTAATTCACGGCCTTTCCTCCAAATAGCATTATTCATATGGTAATAACAGCCGTGGATACTTATCTCAGGAAAAATTGTACGCATAGAAGACATAGCTGCTTCTTCAAAATCACTGGTAAAGGATGAAGGATTCCAATCGTTAATTTGAGATTTAACAAGTCTGAAAAGTATCTCGTATGTTTCTTTTTTACGGTTTGACATTAAAGCGTAAAATAATGGCGTCATAGCTGTGCTTTGATTATTACTTCCTAAATCACCATGAACGGTGTAGAGCTGTTGGAATGGAGGTGGACAACTCTTAAATGTACCGTCACCAAATATATTTTTTAAAACTCTCAATTTTTCTTTACATTCTTGGGAACAAAAAATGAGTAAGCGTGTGTTACCGTAACAGTAATCTGCTAACAAAAATGATTCAAATTTTTGAGGAACCTCAACCGTTTTAACATCATTAAAAGTGATTTTACTCATATTATAAGTGCTATTTCGATGGCGATACAAAGTGCTTTTGATGTTTGCAAACTTAGGAATATCTTTGGGTAAAGTTACTTTATCGAGTCCTTCGTCCAACATTTTCGAAATTGTTGTATGAAAGGCGGCTGGTACGCAAGGTACATCATCAGAAGTTATATTTTTCTTGCATTCATCAATATGGATGTCTATTATGTTTTTATTGAAGTCCGGTGTACAGGATGTGTGTGTAGTTTCTTTCAAAATTTGATCATTCTGCAATAAACGTGCATAATTTATTTACCCATTGTCTGATTTTGCATGAAAAAGAAGCCGAAAAAGTATGTACTTGTATAGTTAAGGTCCCACTGCACTTATTCTTTCTTCTAAGATGACATTCCCATACAACAGCTCCACTTTTGTTTTGCCTTTTCTTTAAAAATTGGTACATAGCACGCAGAAGCACGATTCCACCTTTTCTTTTTATATACTGCAAACAGCTTCCTGTACTACCAGAGGGACCAGGATGCGCTTCTTGTGACATTGTTGAGCTCTAAGAAACAGGAGACAATAATTACACACTTATTAATATAATTTAGAATGATGTTTAATAATGTGTAAACTAAAATTGAGTACAAATATGGATACTAGCATAAATTAATAAGAAATGAGACAAATATAGTATTGACTAAAAACAATCTAATAATACACTTCTCATCAAAAAAATCGAAACACCTCGCAGTTTATGATTTGATAAGGATTATCAGAAAAATGTGTATATTTAGAAATAAATGTAAAATGTCATTTAATAGTGAGTAGTATGAGGTTTTTAAATCCTAATGTTATTGTTCTAAATTCAAATTAAGTCTTCATAGATTTCGTATTTTGTATAATGAGTAATTTTTACCCTGTATGGAATATGAAGGAAATGGGTAAAACAACACGCGTAAATGAAAAAAAAAATTAAGAAACGTTTATTTAATAACTTGTATTCCCTCCGCGAGCTCTTATTACTGCTTCCATACGGTTCTTCATCGATCGGATGAGAGTCACGATCACATGTTGTAGTATATTATCCCATTCCTCTTGGATTGCATTTTGCAGCTGGCTAAGTGTTTCTGGGGCTGGATCTCTTGCTCGAAATCGTCTCTTTAATTCATCCCATAGATGTTCAATGGGATTCATGTCCGGGCTTCTTGCTGGCCATACCATAATGGAGATACCGACTTCGGTAAGATAATCTCGTACGACGCCCGCGGTGTGAGCTCTAGCATTGTCGTGCATGAATATGAAGTCGTTGCCAATAAAATGTGCATAGGGCATCACATGAGGTTCAAGACACTGTTCGATGTACCGATGAGAGTTTAGTGCAGGCAGCCGTGGCCCAGACACAAAGGCAAGTTCTGTCTTACCGTCGGCGCTGATTCCTCCCCAAACCGTCCACGAACCGCCACCATAGCTGACCTTTTCTTCAATGCAGCATTGTGCAAAGCGTTCTCCATCTCTTCTGTAGACCTTGTTCCTTCCGTCGTTACCATACAGCATAATTTTACACTCATCAGAAAACAGTACTTTGCTCCACTGAAGGTATGACCAAGTTAGGTGCTCGCGTGCAAAGTTAAGGCGCGCTCTTCGATGGTCTGCAGTTAATTTCGGCCCATTCGCTGGCTTATGCGGTGCCAATCCGCGTTCCTTCAACCTTCTTCTTATTGTAGAGTCACTTACAGCTACTCTTCGTACAACGCGAAGCTGCTGCTGCAGTTGAAAAGCGTTAAGGCGTCGATTTCGTAAAGAAGTTGTTACAATAAATCGATCATCTCGCTCAGAAGTGACCCGATTCCTGCCAGATCCTGAACGGCGCGTGAACGAACCAGTCTCCCGATAGCGTTTGTAGACTCTATGAACAGATGATAAGCTTAGATGCAATCTTGCAGCCACAACACGCTGACTAAGTCCAGAATCCAGCAATGCCACCACTTGGGCGGCTTCTGCGGGCGAAGTATCCATATGTTTTAGAAAAAAAAGTTTTTTCAGACGTCCCAAAGTCACAGTAAATGAAATAAGAAACAAAAAGTTTAAAGACAAGCGCTAATTTTTAGTTTTTAAACGAGAAACGTACTCCAACCCTAAATACACATTTGTCTCAAAACAGTGATTAATTTCATTTTAGGATAAACAAATGAAATTCTAATTTCGAATTTTGATTTTTTTCTTCTTACTGTAATGACCAAACTGCCAGCTACACAATAATGTTTTTTTTTTTCATGGAATTAATTCTCTTTTGTAAAAAATTAGGACAAAAACAATAAAAACGAAAGTGTTTCGATTTTTTTGATGAGAAGTGTATTTGTAACTTACATAAATGTAGGTACTTACATCAGTAATTTTCCGCAGAACTCGTGTCGAATATATATTATTAAATTAACACCCGTGCACTTTCATTGTTTTGTCAACACTAACCCGACCGGTCTAATTTAAGGATAGGAAAGGGAGAGAATTTCTGGTAAACCAATAGGATTTACGCAAATAACACAATGTTATCGGCACTCTTTTGTTAACTACCGGCATCGCCGGCGCTTCCCGCAAACAATGAAACAATGATGGAGAAGAATTTTGTAAAATAATGTAACTAATTTAAAAGTAAACTATGAAACGACAAATAAACATATTTCTGCACTAATCTTTTTAGTGGGACGAATGGCACAAATCGAAGAACATATTCCCATTCGTTCATTCTTGAATTAGTATTGGGACGATCGGGAACAAATTAAATATTATTTTTGTAAATTCCCGTTCGTCCACGTATTTATACACGTATACACGTATTTTTTTATCACGTCTCTAACAGGCGAACAAAAATCGACTATAGTGGAAATGTGTATCCGAATGTGTGAGAAGGTGGGTGCCAAAATAGTGAGCATAACATGTGATGGACCTGCTGCAAATTTCAGCATGTTTTGTTCACTAGGCTGTGATCTCATGAATAATCAAAATGTTACTACATTCGAAACAGGTGAAAATAGAATGCATATTTTTATAGATCCATGTCATACAATTAAACTGATCCGGAACGCTTTTGGAGAAATGAAGGTATCATTTGATAATTTTGGCAGGAAAATTGATTTCAATTATTTGGAGGAATTATTAAGACTGCAAGATCGTGAAGGTTTGCACATGGCGACTAAGTTGACGAAGGCACATTTGATGTTTGACAAACAAAAAATGAAGGTCCGTTTGGCCACTCAACTATTGAGTAATTCTGTCGCTGATGCCTTGCACTACTGCGAGAACGAATTAAAGCTTAAGAAATTTGAAGGTTGTACAGCGACAGTTAATTTCATACGAATAGTAAACGATGTATTTGACGTCTTGAACAGTCACTCAGTTCGGCTGGAAAAAAGCTGTGTGCCCTGAAAACAACGGACTTATAGAAGCGCTGTTTGAAGGAGCCATTACTTACTTTCGCAATTTAAAGCTGCAATCTGGTCAGTTAGTCATTTGTTCCCGTAGAAAGACTGTATTCATTGGTTTGATTATAAACATGCAGAGTACAATCCAGCTATTTAAATATCTAGTTGAAGAATTGAAAGTATTAAAATATCTTCCTATGTATAAAGTGAGCCAGGATCACTTAGAATTGTTTTTTCTGCTATCAGAGCTCGTGGTGGATTTAATAATAATCCGAATGCAGTCCAGTTCAGAGCTGCGTTTAAGAGACTTTTAATAAGAGCTGAAATTCGCGATGGTGGTGTCGGCAGCTGTATTCCTCTGGAGCAAATTAATATATTAACTTGTTCCAGTAAAGTTGGCCCAGTCACTACTATAAATAATTTAACAGAAAAGAAATCCTTTGTAGAAATTCCGGAGGATGATAGCGACTTGTACGAAGAGTTACTTGATTGTATGTACAGTAATCTTTCAGGATATACAGAAAGTGTGTTAACTTACATTGCTGGTTAGAAAATTGTCACGTTTACTGAAATGCGAAACTTGTAACAAACTTCTTTTTGGAGTTTCAGAGCTATATAAATCAAGTTTAATTACTTTAAAATCTCGGGGTGGTCTTGTTTACTATTTGTATGTTATGGAATATGTAATATAATATGTAATACTATTATGTATAATAATAAGCCATCGCGCGTGAATACTGAATCATGCTATAAAGATTATTTTGTATGAGGTCGCGAACGCACAGGCAGGCGGCTTGCTTGGCGCCTAGAGGCTAGCGAGTCACCTAGCGAGTAGCTTCGTAAAACGAACATTCTCGAACGTTCGCGACCGGCCTAGCAGCTAGGCGCAAAGCGCGCAGTGCGGCCGGTCGCGAACGTTCGAGAATTGGTCGCCGCGCTCGACGCGTCTCGCGGCCGTAGGTATAAAAAGGCGAGGCGTCCGAGCGCGAGCTTCATTATTGTCCGGTTAAGCAGGTCGAATGCTGTTAGAAGCACCCTGCAAGAGGTCATGTAGAAAAAGAAAGAGCTTCATACAATTTTTGCCTGTTGATGCGAATAGACGTTCAGAGCGTTCGACCTTATTGACAGACAATACTTAATTGATATTAACAAACCGTGCTTATCAGCGCGACTTTAGTCTTTGATAATTTATTTTTAGATTCCTTTTGTTGTTATTTTATAAAATTGGTATTAGTTATTTTGGTAGTGTTTAAATATTCGTTCATATTACAAATTATTAATAGTTTATTTTATTTCTTTTTAGGTGAAGTAGTAGTAGGTACGCATAGATTTTTAGATACCGATAGGTAAGTTTTGGCTAATTTACGTTCACTTTTTTTATATTCGTTTTATTTTCATTTACGTTCTAGCTTTATTTTCATTTGCCGGCATCAATAAAAAACGATTATCTTTATCTCGAAATTCGAGAGAAACTAAGAGAATGAGAAATAGTCGTTCTCAAGAATCGGCAGAGGAAAGAGCACATCGGTTAAACTCTGAGAGTTAGTGCCTCAACATCTCGAGCCAATGAAAGCTCTCCCGAGTGAGAGATGCGATTACCAGCTGACAGAGCGAGACGAGCTACATCACGGGCATCTCAAAGAGAGCTAAGGCTTACCATTGACCGAGAACAACATGTGTTGTCCCGAGAAGCTGAAACTGCTTCACAACGAGAATAGCGGCTCACAGCTGACCGCGAACGGCATACATTATCTCTAGAGTCCGAAACCTTCACTGAGAGGGAATTACGTCTCACAGCTGATCGCGAACGTCATATTTTATCTCGAGAATCTGAAACTTTACTCAATATGAAGACCGTTTGACAAATTATAGGGTGCACCATAATATTATTCGATCTCTTGAAGATGAACATGAGCATGAACAACGACTAGAGGCGGTACGCGAATATTACAATTCTTTGAGACAAGAACGATTAATAAGTTTGTCTAATGAAAGATTAAGAATTGAAAATATTCGGTCTCTTGAAACGGACGAACAGCGAGAGGCCCGTCTTACTGCAGACAGATTTCGACATAGTCTTAATGACTTAGATGTAAACATAGAAGATCAATCCACGAATTCGTCCGAGAAATATAAAAGTGGGTTTGCTTATAACCTCACAATTGATTACAGATCATCTTCTGTAATAGGCGATATGAACGTAGTATGTTCTTTTTGTAATGCTTTAAAGTTGAGTAAGGAGTCGGCTAGTTTCTGTTGTTCTGGAGGTAAAATAAATTTGCTTTAGTTCGAAGACCCACCGGAACTTTTGAAATCACTACTTTTAGGGGAACATGTGCAATCTAAACAGTTCTTCGTCAATATTCGCACTTATAATAGTGCGTTTCAAATGACAACCTTTAGTGCTCAACAAATCTCAGAAGGTCCTTTCATGCTACTTTTAACGAATTTCCTAAACAGACACAAACGTGAGGTTTCCAATCAGACAGCGTCAAACATATCTAACGATCGCGCCAAAACTACACAACAGGAGATAGATGACTTTTTGATCGTTACGAAAAGTCTATTGAAGGAGTCTCCCAAGACTGATACAAACCTAACCGATGATCCGAATAATAAAAATACATTTTTAAGAGAGGATGTAAATACCCTGAAAGGGTTATAAATAGTTCTAAGATATCAATTTCTTTGATGTTTGCTACACTGCAGATGGACAATCCTTGCCGATATGTATATAGCGGATCAAAGATCAAATTTACAAAGCGGATCATCTGTGGGATCAATGGCTGGAGGGCGGACCAGCGGGGTAAATAAAAAAAAAACAATAATTAAATTTTTGCATGGAAACGAAACTTATACTCACTATACGTAACTTATATTCAAGGGCCCTGGCAAAACTGATCTGTGGAAAAAAAACAGTAAACATCCCAATATTTTAGATTTTACGTAGATTTATTCTTGTAATAATTACGAAATAATATAAAAATCTTCGCGTCTAAGAGTCAAAATCTATTTCCTATATTCCGTTACGTCTCTGAGACTGAAAAAGAATTAGAAAAAGTAAAGAACTTGAAATATGTACTGTGTTCGAAATGCTTGGAATATCGTAAGGCAATACCGCCATACCCATCAGAGCGGTCTTCTCTAAGACAGGCATAACCTGGGATCTTAAATAAAGACCCAGGTTTAAGCCATGTCTCTTGAAGAGCAAAAACATAAGGTTTATATTAATTTACAAGATATATTATATCAGATTTTTTACTAATTGCGCTTCGGCAATTCCATTGGCTTTGTTGTCCATTATTAGTGTTATTAGATTCAGAAACTGCATTCAATACAGTGGCAGCGATGGACGGTGAAATTAAATGAGTTTGAGTCAGTGATTTTATTAAAGCAATAATTAATTCATTGACAGATAATGTGGACAGATCATCTTTCGGGATGAGAGCACAGCCATCTCTTGGTTGTGGTATATCTCTGGCAAGGTCCTGGTGGAATTGCTGATCATAACCTTTAGAAAAGTGTAGCGGAGAGCGAGGTTTAATAAATACTTTTTTTTTATATGATGTCTTATTTTGTTTAGATGGTGAATAATCCTGGGGAATATTAGCATTCATATGGCTTGAAATAGTGGGAGAAGAAAGTAAGGCGACCTATTTTCTTAAGACTATCATTAATAATGCCATTAAAAGAATTCCTTTTCAAAAATCGGATTTAGGAAAGTATTTTCATTAGAAAGGGATTGTTCCCTTTGAACGTGAACTAAAAATGGAGCTGAATCTGAGGAGTTGTACAAAATTCTTGCTACCGAGACTGGCTGATGAGGTAATTTATCCATATCATTAACTTAAGTCAATATTGAAGAAGGAAGCGGAGGATCAGAAGCCTTATTGTCAGTGTCCATGTTTTCCTGCACACTATCACAATTACAGTCGCTGTGACGTTTCCCGCCACTTTTGCGTCTTTTTTTATTGCAGTGCTTGCAAATAGTCGGGCGAGCTGATACCCTTTTCCTTTTTTAGGAATTAGAATTATTAATACTTATCGACCCATCAGTGTCGACACTAGTATCGTTATTAGAAATAGTCACGTAATGAGCTATATCTGGAGGTGTTCCTCCGGGGTCGTCCGGAGGATCCATGCCTAAATACGTATATAAACTTAAAAAACTTACCAAGTAGGAAGAAAACACTAAAACTAATAAAACTACTATAAACTAAGATAAAATATGTACAATAACTTGACCCAATCCAATATTATTTCAATTAATCTCAAAAAACAATCAAAAAACACGTCCGCCAAATCTCAAGGTTTCCCGCGCTTCAATCCACACTTTGTGCCTTCCTTCGTTTGACCAGCGTTGCCGTCTGACAAAATAGTTTGTGGCTACATCAATGACGAAAAGTTGCTAGATCAATGAAAAACACGTATTCATAATTTGGCTAGAAGTGGCTAACATTTTCTTTTTTAAATTATATTTGGAGTAGGATAAGCGGGTTCAATAAAGCAATATCTAATAGTGTCAATATTTCCATGTATGCATAAAGTTTAATAATGGTGTCAATTCTGTTGTACACAACACTAAACTAAAACTTAACTAAAATATTCAAATTTTAGTTAGGCGATTCGTCAAATGGTATTCTGTTGTCGCATCGAACTAAATTTAAGTTTCAAAATGACAGCGCCGTATTTGATTTTGACAAAACGAAATTGAATTATTCAGAGTTGCCATTACATAGGTACATACTTACAAATAAAGAATGAACTATTAAAGAGTGATTGAAAAAAATAGTGATATTTTTTTGTTTTCAACTGTGTTATAAGCGGAATAATATTTATTTAAATATAACAGAAAATAAACGGGAAATTATTTCGTTGTTTTTCCCTCTCAATTTACAAAAAATGTAAATTTTATTATGCTCCAACCAAGAAGGCTGCAACTGAATTCCTTTGCCTGGAAACCTGGTTTGAGATTTGACATTTTAAAAACATAATAATTTCGAATGAGTTCATGATTTATAAATTATTTATAGATGATTTGTTACAACGAAACTTTATTAACACCTTTTTAACGTCCAATATTTTGGTATGATACTTTTACCCAGGCGTTGGTCGTCTAAATTCCGTCAAACGGGGTGAATAGATACAGTTTTGAACTTTGAATTCATTTTTATATGTTTTCAATAGTCAAGAGGACATTATATTGTGCTTACATCACGTCTCTTAGCTTTTTTAACAGTTTTCAGTCACCTAAATTGACATTTATTCCTTAATTACAGCACAAAATGCAAAAATATGTGTTGTTTCTATTTCACCCGCACATGGGTTCAGACACAAGATATGGGGTGAATAGAAAAAAATGCTAGGGTTGGCACTTTCTAAAGCTTAAGTTTCCAAAGGCTTTCCAATGACACCTATCTAAGTTGGTAGCGTAAGTACGTAAAGTAGGTATTTAAGTAGTAAACGTTAGGTACCCAACCAAATGAAACATTTTAGTAAAAAAATGAATTTTTTAATCATTTATTCTTATCAGATACGAGATCAATAATTATTACTTATTTTTATCTTTGAGATCAATCAGTTGCATCGTTTATTAATTGCACAAAAAAACAAGATATAATTCTAAGAAACAGTCTCATTATTAGATAGGTACGTAGTTAACATTTAAAATAATTAACTTTTTGTTAATCTACATTTAAGACTAGGTAATCAGTTACACTTTTTAACAATAGCACAGGTAGACGCTTAGCCACTACCTATATAAAACTGTCCGTAAAAGTAAGTCAGTTATCAGTCAGATAAATTGATATAATTTACCTATAAGATAAAAAGTTATATTATTAAATCTTTCAGAATATCATCATCACTTTTGTAATGCGATGTTCGCCGAGTTTGTAAACCGCTTGGACTAAGACGACCTATGTTATCAGTTTTAACACGCGAATTTTTACTTATTTTTTTGCACTTATTCAAAGAAACTTTTTTCATTGTAGTAATATCTGATACTTTTTATTAGATATAATTTTCAGTTTTTTTATATTTTTTTCGGTTGCATTATTTTGTTTATAAGTCATTTCTACCTCAGTATCATTCTGCATCTCGTAAGGTTGTATGTCATTTATAGCAATTATTTCTACTTCGGTATCATTCTGCATCTCGTTTAGTTGTATGTCATTTATAGTAATCATTTCTTCTTCGGTATCATTCTGCATCTCGTTTATTTGTATGTCATTTAAAGCAATCATTTCTTCTTCGGTATCATTCTGCATCTCATTTATTTGTACGTCATTTAAAGCAATCATTTCTTTTTCGGTATCATTCTGCATCTCGTTTGTTTGTGTGTTGTTTATAACAATTTCATTTCCACATACTAACATGTCTTCAAATACAATAGATTCAAATATCAAATACATTCTTTCTATGGAATTGTTTGATATAAAATCAAAGTCATTTATTGTGTTAAGTAGTATTTTTCAGTGTCTTGTCCGTTTTTCTCTATATTTTCCTTTTCAGCAATATTCTGATCTTGCGTTTTAGTTTTTTTCCCTATACCTTTTCCCTTATATTTATTCTTTTCTTTACCATCGATATTAATATTTGTAGTATTTTCTTTGTTGTTTTGTGTTATTTTAGATGTCAGTAGTCTTCTCTTTTTTGTTTTCTGTTGTCTTTCCTCTTCTTCTGTTTCTATGTAGTCTTCACTCTCAGTACCAACGCTTCGTCCAGGTATTATTTCCAATTTATTTTTCCTTTTTGGTTCGGTTATGTTTATGGTTCCATATCTCATCTCCTTTAGCAGATCTAGAACGGATTTTTCTATTACAGATGTATTTTCATTGTTTTGCACTTCAGGTAGTCTGCAGTTTTTAGTCTTACATTAGTCTTACTGTTGTCACTAAGCTCTTCCATTAATTTACATAAAAGTTTACGGAAAAATCCCTTTGGAATCGTCGCTTGGGTTTTTCCGTCGGTTTTTTTTTCATTTTAATACTACGTTTCGCCATGCTATCTTCATAGGTCTGAAGAACGCCACATCGAGAGGCTGCGTAAGGTGTGTACTATTCGCCGGTAAAAAACGAACGATATATTTTGTTCGTGGCACAGTTTTATTGTCGCCATAGATAAATGCGATGATAGGTTATCGCCTATTAGAACTTTTTCTACAACTTTATCTTTGAAATAGGGTATAATGATCGTCTTAATCCAATCTTTAAATATAGTTGCATCAAACCAACCGGATTGCGTGCGATTATATCTTACTCCTGGTGGTCCATTTTGAGTCCATGTGTCATACAAATTCTAAGCCTTGTACACCACATACGGTGGCAGTAAAACGCCGTCGGCTGTAGCGGCTATCATCAATGAAACTGAAGACTTTGAGCTATTCATTACCCTCTCTGGATACTTCGATCCTCGTTTAGTTATGATTTTTTTGCGTCCTGGGTCGTCGGTCAAATTAGTTTCATCGTAGTTTATTATATTGCTCGGATTTATGCCTCCCAATGACTCTCCTAACTCCTTGAAATACTCTTTTATCGTATTTGGTGAAACTTCGGCCCTTTTTTTCTTAATATTTTGGTTATATCTTTGGGAAATTTGGGTTTTATGACGTCTTTGGAAACCCGCGACGAAGTCGTGTCCTGGTATTTTAAAGGTACAAAGAAATTAAATAAATAAAAAACTTTGTTTTTTCAAGTTATATTAAAAATGTTTTAATAAAGAAAATGAAATGAAATGTTAAATTAAATAAAGAAGGGATCTTTTTTGTGTGTTACAACTTTTATAAGTACAGTTTTATTGGCCTTCGAATAAAACGATTTTTTTAAACTTTTGCCTTTTTGTTTTTTTTTGACATGTTTTCCATTTTGGATTCGTAGTGTTTTCTGACGTTTGTGTATATTTCAATCATTGACCTATTTAAATGTAATCTATGATTAAGTGTCACAGGTTGTTCCATCGAGTGAGAGTCCAAAATAGAAAATACGTCTTTTTCTTTAAAACTTTCCAAAGTTTTTATAAGAAAATATTTGAAATCACGTTTACCCATGTAGTTTGTTTTTAAGCGTCTAAGACTTTTTTCGGTCTATAAACATACCGTAAATAGATGTCTAATATCTACTGATGGCAAAGTGAGGCCGCCCATATTTTTAAGCTCAATAATTTTATGAAAACTAAGCTTTTCTTTGCTAATCAAACTGTCGACACACGGTTCACATTTTACATAAAACTCTGGCCACCTATCCAGCAATATATCCTACTATTAATTGTATGTCAACATCTATGTTATTTACTGAATAGGTGTCCAAAGTTTGTAAAAAATATCACAATTGTTTAAAAAATGTCATTGTCTTCCATTTGCAGTGTTTTTTCGAAATTTTCATCTTCTTCGTTATGACATAATGCTAGTGCACTAGCAGTAGAATTAATACCCTGCTCAGAAGATATAGTCAGGATTGGAAAATTATCTAACGGAATACTCTATAAGCTCCATAAGCTCCTTTAAATTGTATACAATTCGGATTGTCATTATAACCTCCATGCCTGCGTAGCATACTAAAAAATAATTCCAGGTGGTCCTGTGATAATCGGTATGTCGATATGTAATTTAGATTAAAATATGATTCTACTAACTTTTTATACAGTATTTTAAGACTTTCCATACACACTATCAGACCCAAAAATCCAGTTTTACATTGAGAAGCCAAAACTGGCTTCTTAGATATAGTTATAATGACGCGAGGCTCTCTATTCTTCTTTTTTATGGTTCTCTTGACCTTTGAGTACACTTTAAGAGATTTTATATATTCAATAGCTTTTTCTATTAAATTAAATATTTTTGTTTTATTTTTTTCAAACATAGATTCTTTAAACCCAGAACGGTTGAAGCTACGTGAGTTTAAGATATCAAAAACGTTATTAAAGGTTTCAATGAACTCTACGGTTGCAGTACTATTTGAAAAATATGATGATTTTAATTCTGTCTCACAAAGTTTTAATGCATCTGCAACACTTTTACTAAGAAGTTGTATTGCTAAGCGAACTTTCATAATTTGATTTTTAAAGAAAATGTGTCTAGCTGTGATTTTGTTCCCAAAGTTCAATTTCTTATTGGTTTGTAATTTAAGTAACCGGGTCAAGAATTTCCATTCTATACTCTGTCCTTGACTATTAAATAATATTCTTTTTTTCTCAAACACATTTCTAATTAATATTGTAACATCTTCAGTGGTTACTGGATGCTGAAATGTTGTTTTTAATACTCCGACATTACTGATGTTGGCACCTAATATGTTGAGAGCTCTTATGTTTGAAGGACAACCATCACACACCAAAGCATTAACATTAGCACCAGCATGATGTAATTTCTCCAAACAAATGTTCAGTATACCGGCTATTTGTTCACTTGAAAAATTGACAACCAGGAAATATCCTATCAGAATCTTCCAGTTTCCCGTCATACAAACGAGCATGAGGACAAAGGCCTTAGTAGCCTTTCTTTCTTTATTTATGTTGCCATTGCCCATATCGACATGCCCAACATTACGGCCTCCCTTCCACAACTTTGCCTGACGAATATTCATTTCATCAAACATGACAGCACCTTCCACATTTGCTTTCATGCTTGCTGCACTTTCAAGTAATTGTAATGGAATATCACGATCAACCGGTGATTGTGGCTGTATGAGATATTCTGATGGTGAATTAGTAGTACAAGATGGCGTTGATGTAATAGTATAAGCAACTGATAGAGGAGCTGAGTGACGACGCGGCATTACAGGGTGTGATTGCCCAGAGTGAGCCAATTCCTCTAAATGCTGTAATTCGTTTTCCATTACAATATTCATAATTTTCATTTTTACTGCTGATTGCCTTTTAGGTGAGAAAGTTTTAACTGTTTTTGCTAGTCCCATGAATAAATGTTCTAGTGCATCTAATTCTTGTACAGGAGGAGGGTGTCTATTATTTAGATAGTTTATCACCTTTTCTACAGGTGAAGCTTGAACTGATGTTGGTTGCCTTCGTGGTCGTATTGGTGTTGGGATTGAACGGGAATTGTGAGAATCATCAGAAATAATACTTTGACTGGCACTATTATTATCAGTATTATCTGTAGTTTCTGCAAGATTTATATTACTGACAGTGTTTGCAAATGTTAAAAATGGTTTTAAAAATTTAAAAACCACTGCCAAGAACTGTAATTTTTGCTGGCACTTTGACCTGTTGAGGTTTTAGTGGCCTTCAAATGTTTAGTATACGTGTCTCTCATATTTTTCCATATCCGTTTCAATTCTTCTCCTGCAACAAATCAATAACACTATATTTAAATTTTATTTCAGATATCTAGGTACTGGGGCTTCATTACGAACTATTGCCCATAGTTACAGAGTCGGTATTTCTACAGTTGGGTTAATAGTGAAAGAAGTATGTCGTGCTATATGTGATAAAATGGGCCCAATTTATTTACCAGAACCTACAGCTGAAACTTGGGCAAGGGCAGCAAATGCTTTTGAAGAAAATTGGCAATTTCCTAACTGCTGTGGCGCTATTGATGGGAAACACGTAACTATAAAATGTCCACCGAATACAGGCTCTAACTATTTCTGTTATTTAAAAAAGTTTTCTATTTGGGTTAAAGATGCCGTCATTTTTCTGTATAGTCCGACATGGCTTTTTATGAACGTGGCTGAAAGGTGAACTAACGCTAGCCACCATCTTGAAATGTCATTTTGGTGATACCGGCCAAGGGAAAATTCTTACCCAACTATTTGAAAAATTATAGCGTTATTCAATGAGACTAGATTTGTCCTTGAAATAGTTTAGAAAGGGCAATGATGATCTGGGATGCCTCTGGTGTTGTAGATATCCATCGATCGCGGTGACTACTTAATAATCAGGAGGGTTTCGGCTTGTGAGCCACCTACTAACATCCAAATGTGTGTTAAATGTTTAAATATTGCATTTTATTGTTTCCAATTTAAGATTATTATTAAAACTTAATGCTGAATTAATAAATTGCTATTTATCATGTCATGATTTACTTAAAAAAAATGGAAATTTCCATTAATTGGTATCATTATCACTAAAAATTACATTTCAAGATGGTGGCTAGCGTTAGTTCACCTGTGAGCCACGTTCATAAATAGCCATGTCGGACTATAAGTATTTTAAAGGGCTGATAAAACATCATTGAAATAGTTAAGCACCATATTACCGATTTTACGAATATGTACTAGATTTTTATTCTGGCCAAGTGCGTGTCAGACCACGCGCAGTGTAGGATTCCGTAGTGAATAGTAACTTGGTCGCCTATAACTTTTTAGTTTATACTTAGTACTCAGCTCTGATAGTTTTCCTTTTAACTTCATTACATACACTACTGCCGTAATTAAAAAAAAAACTAATTTGTTTTCTACCACTTAATCGGCATGATTAGTATTATACATACCAAATAACAGCTTTCTAGTATTTTTAGTGTTTGAGTAAAGCCGCGGACAGACAGACATGGCGAAACTATAAGGGTTCCTTGTTTACTACGGAATCCTAAAAATGTTTATATAAGTCACAACCTCCGAACATTTTTTTATCAACACTTACTTATAATACTTTTGCAGTGAAATGACACCACGGTTTTATAGAAGAAAGAGTAATTAATATGACTTACTTACCACTTGTATCGAACTCTATTCCCATTGCGTCCCATACCCTATCTTTCTTTCTATTATTTTTATACTCTTCATGGCTGAGGTCGTAAAGAATCCTATTATGTTTTACTTTTTAAAAAATAGTTCAAGGTTCAACGGCATTTCGAATAACAACAAATCCCGCGCAGATCCCGCATATATTTCGCTGCAGCGCGTGCGACTAGTCGCATCAATTTGAACAGGTTCATACTCTTTACATGACGCAATTGGCGCGAGCGAATCGCGTCCCGCATCGGACGGGATTCGCCTCAGTTTGAACGAAGCTTAATTCTTGAAATGTATTGACTCCTGCTGCATTTTTGTATTTTAACACTCGAGACCAAAACTTAACACTATCTCCTGAAGTTTCCCATTCTGTGAAGTGAATAGTTTTCCATTGCTGAATAATTTTATCTATCTTATCGTTATCGAAACTAAATTCTCTTGCCAACTCAACCAGTGCATTAAGATCTTTAATCTGTTTTAATGAGTTTTCTGGACTTAAGAGTGTTATTTTCTCGGGGATCTCATAATTAGAAGGTATTCTGCTTTGTATTTATTTTATTAACTTGACACTAAAGTCAATACACCGTTTCCTGATATTCGCAATTGATTGTGCAGGTAAGTTGCTTTTATTGGCATGGGATTCAAAATGATATCCCAAGTGGGGAACAGGATCAAGATGCTCTTCTATTTTAATTGTTAAGAAGTCTTTGTCTGTTGTCGCGGCTCCTGGTATTATTATTCTAACACAGACAGATCGTAACAGAGTCATCAGAGTTTCCAACAGTTTAACTGGATCCACATTTTCACCTTCGAATACCTTTATTCCTATTTGGACGTCCTGAAGTATACTTTTCAAAAAACATAGATATAGGCGGTTACCTTCATCATTGAACATTTCGCACAGCAGACCTGCTGTATAACACTTGTCTCTAGTCACAGAAAAATGAAGTTTATGATTTGTTTTATTAATTAATTAATTATTGGAGATACAAATATATGTTTTTTCTCTCATAAAAACCTATTGTTTTGAGACAAAAAAGAGATCAATCGGACCCGTATTATAAACAAAAATACACTCAAATATACAAAAAGAAAAATATTAGAATCATGCTCTCATAATAAAATTTTATCAGCAATGTGATTATGACTTTAGTTCATTTTTATTATTTTTATTTTGTGACGCAACTCAAATCATAACAAAAATGAAAAACCGCTATGCTTTGAATGTAACTTCAAATATGTTAAGCCAAACAGAAATCACAATGAGTTCCAAACACCTTGTATTTCAATAAATGTCAGCAATAACGTGCTTAATTGAATAATTAAATGATATAAGTGCTCACTTACCTGTGTTGTTTGATACAAAACAAAACTGATAAACTAAAATTGGAATTTTGCAAGCCAACAAAGAAACATGTGTTATTCACTACTTTTACTCGAGAACAAAATGGCCGACTCATATTAGATTCTGGCATGTGATTGGCTCGTTATAGTTTGAGTGTTGCCATTGTACAAATTTCAAATATTACCAAAGGACATGGCCGGAATTTGTATGGAGCTGTGCCCTAAAAAAAATCTCATGTACATTGATAAACAGTACGTCATATTAAAGCTTATAGGTTTGTTTTTACAATATTTTAAGTTTTATGATCAGAGAACTTGCCAGAGATACGTAAAATATGATACAAAAAAATAAATGCCTAAACATTTTGAATAGCAATAATCAACGGTTCTGAGTTTTATAGGCGAAACTAAACGTGAAATATTTTCAATGACTATAAAGGCAGTTTCTTCACTAGCCGACACGATATTTCACATCGATGTTAGTGCATCTGTAAATATCCTATTTTATAAAAAATATACAGAATACTCTCTAATTCGGTGTTCCATACATTTTCATAGAATTGAAGGCTCTAGTGAAGAGCCAAAATACAAGTAAAACTTACTGAGTAGTAGAGTTTTCAAACGTCTTTATAGGCAAGCCATGATAGAGAAAAAGAGCTCGTCACCTACAAATATTTCTAGATATTATGACTTTCTCATAGCGACTTTGCTAAGTCATTACCGGTAATCACGAATCATTTCCGTCTTTAACATTTTACTGGAAATGATCATACTGGAAATGATTTATTTTATTTCAAGTCGAAACTTGCTCACAAAATACAGTACCAACGTAATAATAATAATCTCAAATGACACACGCGAACATTCGGAATATATGTAATAGATAAATGTATTCGTTACTTACAGTTTGATGCGTCCTTTTGGAAATGATTTAATGCGTGACAATCGTATTGCGTAAATTTTTAACAATAAATTTTGAGCGCCAATTGCACTGCGATCACGCGCTCACTTACTCGGCGGCCAGTTTGGAAACTGAGAGAGGTGCGGGCGGGACATTCTTTGATCGGAATATATTTTGGCCGGTTTTTGAAGAAATGTAAAAACCTTTTGGCAGAGCAGTTATTTTGTGATATTAGCATTACTTGATTCATAAGAATAAAATGTATGTAAGAGGCACCGTTGTAATGTTATTATTTTGGAAAAAAATCAAGGTTTTTTAAAAATGCCTGTTGAGGATAATGACTATGTGTTGATGAAAATGACAATACAATGAGGATAAATGACTAATGTTATTAACAATGACTTCCGATGTTAATTTAAGGTAAAAACGTCCAAATAAATAAATAAAACACAAAATTAATAATCAACATAATTTTAATTGTAAAATCACAGCATGTTCAGTTATATCTAATCTTTCATTCACATTACTTTTTGACTTTTTAGACATAAATTTTTAGATAGAAATATTAAATTTAAATATTAAGTACTTCGAATATATATATATATATATATATATATATATATTATAATATAAACATTCTTATCTCACGATGTGAATTACGACAATATTAATCGTAGCAAAGATTTCGAATAAATCTAATCTTACGAGTATTAATCAACAGTCTTCCGTATTATTCATATTAATTATATTAGTAATCAGTAATTCCGTATTATATTAACAATCAGTTGTTAGATATAGTCCGGACGCGAAGCAGGAAGAATTTCGTACGTTGACCTGTTATTACCTGTCTCTGTCACTCCCCCGTAGTTATATTGTCATTACGCTCTCACGATCGCGGTAGTTGACTTCTATTTGAGGGTGACAGCAATATCATTGCGCGGGTTTAAGATAGACAGGTAATAATAGGTCAACGTACGAAATTCTTCCTGCTTCGCGTCCATATACTTCTTAAATTAGTTACTTACTGTAAATAATAATTAGGTATAGGGTATTTTTTAAATATTATTATTCGTAGAATGCTTTGGAAACATATCTTTTCTACTAGTCATTATATTTTCGGGTATACGTGCCCGCACATGAACCTACACTAATCTGTCAAACATGAACATAAACCTGACATAAGTTAAGTTGTTATGTTACTTGAAAATCTGCTTAGGAAAGAACTTGACACATGGTAGATTGATGTGTTGGCGTCTGCACAATTACAGCTAGTTTTACATATTAATAAATGATAAACATGATTAATAGAAAAAAAAAATCACATCTTTGATGTTGATGGTGTAGGATCATTGAAAGGATCGATATGAGAAACTGTGTTCCCGTGTTCTATTGTTACATCAGAAAGAACTTTTTTTTTATTTGGATTATAATTGGCCTTGGACAACGGAGCAACATAATTAGGATCAATATTTTCAACAAATTCATGATTATTATTTGGGATACGTCCTAAGTCATAACCATGAATACATTTTTTATCGGCATTACAATCAAAACAACTTAGAGTTCTCAAAACTGTATGTGGAACAGTTACATCCCAAAGAACCTGATACACGGAAAGGGTGCCTCTAAATGGTTTCAAATTAGTTGGCATCAAGCTTTCTTTTGTCATGATCTCACTTTCATCCACTTTAATTATAGTAATATTTTCGACTGTGTTTATTATCATGTCATAAAATTGATCATATGTGCCAATATCTTGACCATAAAGAACCATCCGGTCAGCAGTCCTTTTAAGGACTGCTCCTACGCCATCAGGAGCACCCTTTCCGTGTCCAGCTTCGGAATAATTCCATGTAATTTTATTGATTTGAGGAAAATCTGTACGTATTTGACTTATGATAAAAAACATGTATTTGTTCCTGTACTGTGACGATGGCGAATCGGATAGAAAGTGTAACGTATCTATGAAGGGATTTACTTTAACTATGTGCTGAACTAAGGGCACCAAATGAGCCCAAATAGCTGGCGCATCATGACGCAAACAATCACTGATTGTGCATGCTGATATAGGAGTAATAAAACCTGAACTAAAATTGTGGGTATACATAACCGAAGTGTGTAGGGAAACTTGCTGGCGACTGCCACCAAAATGAAATGATTGTACTTCAGCAGCAAATTTTAAAGAATAATTTTCCGAAAAATCTACATGAATACAAGCATCCTGAAGCGTAAGGTTCTGTTTAAGTGTTTTGATGGAATTATACTGTGAAACAATTTTAAAAACGTGATTATAAAATGGTATCAAATCTGCTTCAAGTTTCTTTATAGCTGCTGAAATACTAATTGTATCTTTAAATTTTTGAGTAAGCTGCTGTCTTTTCTTTGTGCCGTTTTTAAGTATAACTTCTTTTACTGTTTTTTTCCATTCAAAAAAGGTAACATTGCCCCCAGAAATGTTAAAATATTCGAGTTTATTTAATGCGCAAATATTACAGGTTCTATTTAAACAAGCCGAACGCCTAGGGTCACAGCATAGCTTGGATAGTACCTCATCACTAGATTTTATATTTATAATGCCAGCTTTATGTAGAGCTTTTATCAATAAATCTATATTACAATGTAGAGAACATAAACAGGTATCCCTATTTATCGCTTTTGGAAACACTGTCCAAAAAGGCCTCAACTTACAGAAATGGGAGTAACTTATTCTTATGTTGCTGTCAGATCGAAATTTGGAGTAAAGTGTTTTTAAAGGTGCATTGAGGTATCGCTTCTGCATCTTTATTTTATTCTTGGTGACAAATTCCTTTTTACCGGCAGCGATACTGCTATTTCCATCGTCGGTGTAAAAATTCTTGACCTTTTCCACATACCATTTTTCTGCCGTTTCTATGCCAATTTTAGTGTTTGACTTACACAAAACTGGCGTATAATTGTCGTTATTTTTTGTTTGCATATTGAGAATTTTATTTAATCTTGTTATAGTTTTTCTTTGGTTTTCAATTTTCTTTTTATATTTATTTATAATGCTAATTAGTTTACTTTTCTTTTTACGTTCGTTGTTTCTAATTTTTGTTACCGCGTCCTTCAAGCCTGAAGTATAATGTAAAGGATCTTCTTTCTGTTCTGTAATATCAACACTAGACTCTTCTGCTGCTGCTGCTTGAATGACTACAGCATCAAATGTAGGGTCCTTCTCTTTTTCTTCCTTTTTACGTAGTCTGTATCTAAAACAATGCAGAATACATACATTACTTATATAAAATTAAGCCCACTCAGTAATGCCAATCAAATTTTGTATGAATGTAAATATGTTTGTTTGTATTGAAGATATACAATCTAGGCATGTACCTACCTCTTAGAATTCTCCTTCCATTTTTTTCTTTGTTCGCGTTGAGTACGAGAAGTTAATTCGGTAATCGGCTTCAGCTTTCCCTCTTCTTTTCTTTTTTTATACTTATTGCGTCTTTTTTCCTGTTCTATAGCTAGAAGCTCTGGATCATTTTTAATTTCTTGATACCTACGTTTCTGACAGAATCTCTGTTTTGCTTTACGACTTTCTTCAGATTGCTTCTTCTTAGGCATTTCAATTTCTTATCTAAAAATATAGTTAATTGTTAGCAAGCAGAAAGATTTATTATACAGCTGAAGTACGTAGGTATTCAAATCACATTTTGCGTTTTACGTAAATATAGCTTGGAGATAAAAGTCCGGACGCAAAGCATTTCGTGCGTTGACCTATGTATAGTTGTCTCTGTTATACCCGTGTAATAATATTGCAGTCACGCTCACACAGAAGTCAACGACCGCGATCGTGAGAGCGTGATGGCAATATAATTACGCGGGATTGACAGAGACAGATATACGTAGGTCAACGTAATTAATTCTTCCTGCTTCGCGTCCGGACTATAGTACCCAATATTATACACAGAATGATAGCCAGAGAAGTGTCGATACACAACCTGTAACTTGCGTACATTATCATTTAGTTAATGTAACGTTTACGACAATATACATACGCTGCGTCATTCACCTCAGAAGTCGTCATCGTCAAAAACACAGTCGTCATTAACCTAACCCATCCGTCATTATCCTTTACATACATTTTCAGGATAATGATGATATCAATAATGACGATCACAAGAAAACTTGTCGTAACTCGTCGGAAATGGAACAATCTTGCTTAAAAATGCGTTTGCAGAAAAAACTCTTTATCGATACATAATTAAAGCAGAAATTGTGATAAATGCAGTTCTAAATGGCTACGATATGCTAAAAAAGTAGAATGACTCTTAAGAAAACACAATTTGGAGAATCAAATTCAAACTCACCTTCAGAAAAATCCAACACGTGTAGCCCGTTCAAAGCGCGTGGCTCAACTGAGGGGTGCCGAGGGGTAGCGCGTAGGCATTAAACTGACGTTGTTTGGCTTTTCGGGACGTAGATAAATCGCAAACATTTTCTGTTTTAATAATGACGATTTTTTTGTAGCAGTCTTTATGTGGCTGGTATTTTAATTATTTAATTAAGTGAAAAGTATGTAACTGTCAAGATTTAAAACATTAGATCTTTGAAGTCAATTTCGCATTTAAAACAAATCATTTTATTTGTATTTGAATATTTTATGCAACCTAATAGCGGGGAACAGGCGTTTGGGACACAGAAATGAATGACGATTCGAGTACATTTTCGCGTGTAAATGTAATTAAAATAAATTATGTATTTGTTTTTTGTGAATGGATGGTTGCACTTTTACTAAAAGTATCGGAAAACATTTGGTTTTCTCCTATTGTAATTTTGTTAGTCGGGATACTGCGGCCGGAATCATTTTATCCTCAACATTGGAGAATGTCCCGGGCGGGTTGTTCTTCGAAATAAATTATTTTTATTAAGTTATCATTTTTTTTTGAGAACCTTTATGTAAGCTATTTTTATCAAGCTAAATGCAATGTACGCATACTCTAAAAGATTATTTTAAGAAAGGCACGTATTATTTTTCATTATTTTACGCAATATTTGTAAATTTCTAATTATTCACGTTGATACTAATGACACCATGCACTGAGAATGACTTTAGCTTATATCATAATGACGCCGTGTTGAAGACAATGATCTAAAACCTTTTATTTTTGGGTAATTAACAATAAAAAAATATTTAATCAAAATCATTTATTTATTAAACAAAGGATTCAAAGTAAATGACAACCTTAAACATTTATTATACTTCGTTGCTGCATCCTACGAGATTTAATAAACCATGTAGTCCGTTTTCTGTGGTACGGCATCATCACACGAATTTTAGATCATAGAATCGAAAAAGCTTTTTACAAAAAAAATAAAACCGACTTCCAAAAAAAAAACTGAAAAGTAAAAAATAATTTTTATTTAAACGCTTTACGACCAAAACAACGCTTTCGAAGTCGGTGTCTTGTAAGTTACTATTGTTAATATTTCGCCACCGACTTCGAAAGCGTTGTTTTGGTCGTAAAGCGTTTAAATAAAAATTATTTTTTACTTTTCAGTTTTTTTTTGGAAGTCGGTTTTATTTTTTTTGTAAAAAGCTTTTTTATTTTTTCGCTTTTCAGTGTCTCGGTCTTGCAATCTTAACAAAATAAACACACCACTTTTTTAGGTTGTAATAAGCGTAAATAACGAAATCATCTAAGTATTTGGCATATCAGCAAGTAGAGATAAATCGTTATTTTTGATATATTTATAAAACGCCTGAACCGGTAGTGATAAAATTTAAATGGGACCACACGGGAAGCACCAGCTTTCAAATAAAAAAACAATTTTGCAAATCGGTCCAGGCGTCTTCGAGTAATCGGTGAACATACATAAAAAATAAAAAAAAAAAAGATCCCGACGAATTGATAACCTCCTCCTTTTTTTTTGAAGTCGGTTAAAAAGCAAAAGGACTAGTATCCGCTCTCACCACGCAGTGGTCCCGCTTGCCAACAGGTGGCGCTGTAATCATTCGTTTTCCGTGTGTGGCATCATCTCCTGTGAGCTCCGCAAAATAATTCTATTTTTTAGTGAATTTTTGAGTTTTTCTTGTGGATTGTGCATCAAAATGGGAAAAAGAACAAAAGAGAAGACTGAGGATGAAATAAGGAAGAAGATCAAGCGCTTAAAAAAGGAATTAGAGTCTCGACAAAAATTGCCGGTGGCGGATGAACAAAATGGAGGTAAGTTCGTGTAAATCGTTTTTTCTTATATCAAAAATAGTGTCTATAATATGAAGAAATAACTTCAAATGAAGGTCTTTTCACGTATTCCAAATAAGTATCACGCACTTTTATTCCCTCAGTGGTGGCACGCGATGTCATCCGGGAATAATTTACCTACTTTCATAGCGTGGTAACACGTGATGTTACCCAGAAAGTTCTGATTTACCTAATTACTTACTTGCTATTATTTCCTAAGTGGTGACACGTGATGTCATCCGGAAATAAATACTTTTCTTCCCTATCGTGATGACACGAGATGTTATCCAGGAAGAAAAATAGGCTGATTAAACCTTTTATGTTTCTGATTAGAACCTGAATACGACTCTTACGATGAGCAAGAGGAATTGGAGGATCAAAATATAAGTGGAGGCAACGACGACGCCAGCGGGTATGAAATTGATACTCAACATCATCGTTGCGAATCAGTTGTTAAAACACCGGAGACCACAACGGGCCCACTTATCCCTCAGGACTCTCCCCCTGAGGCCACTCACGAACAAGGTGAGGAAAACTCAATTCCCTTAGAAGTCCTGGCCGTCCTAGGCGAGGCTAAACAGTCTGAGGAATCCTTCGGGAAGAAGATTCCCACGGAGATCTCTGAACGTTGGGGTAAAATCATACTAGAGGGCTTAACTAAAGAACAAAAAGAGAAGTTGTTCTCAAAAATACTAATACCTGAAAATTTTCAATTGGCAAAAGCGCCTAAATTAAATGCAGAAGTGGCATCTGTTCTTAATGACCCAACAAAAAATAGGGATAAACGCCTAGAAAGAATGCAGAACCAATTAGGCTCTGGTATTGCTGGCTTGGCAAATTTAACATCTGAACTAATAACTGGAGAAAATTTAAGTAAAATAAATATAATTCAACAAATTGCAGAAATAAACCAAATCCTGCTTGATCTCCATTATGAAGAAACAATGAACCGCAGGAGACTGATCATTCCCATGCTGGATAAGAGTTTTATAACGATTATACAAGGTGTGAAACGTGAAAAATTTATATTCGGAGATAATCTGGGAGAAAATATCAAAACTACAAAATCAATTGAAAAATCCAGTTTGCAGATCAAAAAAGCCATCCCGGCGCAACCTATACCTAGAAGACTAGAGGTACATGCGGGTCGTATCCAGCACTTTTTACATATATGGTCAAAAATAAGCACAGATCCCCGAATATTGCAAATAGTAAAGGGTTATAAATTATCATTTATTCAAACCCCTGTACAACTTGTAGAACCATGTAACCCTCCTTGCTCAAGGACTGAAATGTTAAAATCTATAGAGCAACTTAAACATTTAGGATCTATTGTGCCATGTACTGATTGTGATGGTCAGTTCATTTCCCCTATCTTTCTAATACCAAAAAGCAATGGAACTTTCAGATTTATTCTTAACTTAAAAGCACTAAATAAATATATATTACAAAATCATTTTAAAATGGAAGATATTCGCACAGTTTCAAAATTAATATCTAATGATGCGTATATGGCAACAATAGATCTTAAAGACGCCTACTTTTTTGTACCTATCCATAAAGCTAGTAGAAAATTTTTAAGATTCCGATTTGATGAAGAGCTTTATGAATTCACCTGTCTTCCGTTTGGCTTGTTCCGCTCCATTCATATTTACTAAACTTTTGAAGCCAGTGCTAACACACTTACGCAGCGATGGCCATAGTTTAGTGGCATACTTAGATGACCTGTGGTGCATGGCCGACAATGAGGTGTCATGTAAAAATACGTTAACAGTAACTATAAACACTCTAGAACAATTAGGTTTCATTATAAATTATGAAAAAAGTGTGCTCATTCCTAGCAACATATGTAAATTCCTAGGAATTCAATTGAATTCTCAGACTATGACATTAGAATTGCCAAAGGAAAAACGTTGTAAGATATATGAAATGGTTCGAAAGATATCTGTAAAACAATCAATTAAGATCAGAGAGTTTGCTCAGTTCATAGGTACTTTAACAGCTGCTTGTCCAGACGTAGCATACGGCTGGTTATACACTAAACATTTTGAAAGAGAAAAATACCTTGCTCTGTTAAAATATAAAAATTATGATACAAATATGAAAATCAGCCCTTCGCTTAGAAACGATTTTGAATGGTGGGAAACCAAAATAAATGTTGTTGTTAATCCCATAAGAACCAATCACTTTCAAATGGAGATTTTTACAGATGCCTCTCTTTCAGGATGGGGTGCATTCTGCAGTGGGGAAACAGTTAGCGGTTATTGGTCAGAAGAAGAAAGAAATAATCACATTAATTATTTAGAATTATTAGCAGCCTTTATGCCTAGGCTCTAGGCCTAGGCTTAGTTTAGACTCCAGATCTCCCACAAATTGCATTTCCGTATTTTGCTTCCTGTATCTATAAGATGTTTAATGTGAGTGTAATTTGTGGGGAGATAAATAAACGTAAACGTATACGTATTCTTTATGGGACTTAAATGCTTTGGTAAAAACATTACTGACTCAGAACTATTATTAAGATTTGATAACACCACTGCCATATCTTATATTAATAGAATGGGTGGGATACAGTTTCCACACTTAAATAATATAACTAGGAAGATATGGCAGTGGTGTGAGCGAAGGAAACTTTTCATATTTGCATCTTATATAAAATCATGAGATAATACTGAGGCGGATAAAGCTTCGAGGTTCTCGAATATAGATACTGAGTGGGAATTACATGGATCTTGTTTCCAAGATATAGTGAGCGAGTACGGCGCACCAGAAATTGACCTGTTCGCCTCTCGAATTAATAAAAAATGTCCAAAATTTGTATCTTGGAAACGAGATCCGGATGCCCATAATATAGATGCGTTCACTCTTAGATGGGATAAATTAAAATTTTACGCCTTCCCTCCCTTCTCAGTTATTTTGAAAAGCATTAGAAAAATAATTAATGACAAGGCAACTGGCATTTTAGTAGCACCCTATTGGCCAAGTCAACCATGGTTCCCACTATATATGTCCTTGACTATTTCTAAAGTATTATATTTTGGACCAGATGAAAACCTATTACTCTCTCCTTCCAGAACAAAGCATCCTTTATGGCCGAGCCTTATCCTGGTGTGCGCAAAGTTATCCGGGAAGCGTTCCTCAGACAATCCTTAGAGGAGGATACCATACACATAATGATTCACTCATTATCAAATAGTACTTTACAACAGTACAATGCAGTGTATAAATTATGGTTTGTGTTTTGTAAAGACAATAATTTAGATTGTTTCAAAGTCTCAACACAAGAATTGCTAAGGTTTCTTACTGAACATTTTAAAAATGGCGCCAAATATGGCACATTAAATTCATTTAGATCAGCATTATCACTTATTTTAGGTAAAGAAACTTGTGTAAATGACACTGTTTGCCGTTTTTTAAAGGGTGTGTTTAAGTTCAGACCTAATTTGCCTAAATATCAAAACTCTTGGGATCCTAATGTAGTTTTGTCTTATTTATCAGATAAATCTCCTAATGAGTCGTTAACTTTAGATATGATTACTAAAAAACTTGTAACTCTGCTCGCGTTATCAACTGGACAACGTGTTCAGACGTTGACACTTATCAAAGTTAATAACATTTCTTTTTATGAAACAGGTGTTCATATAGTTATAGACGAAATTATTAAGACATCAGCACCTAATAGGGCGAATCCTAAATTGATAATTCCATTCTATAATGAACAACCGAATATTTGTCCAGCTAAAGCTACCTCTGACTACCTAAATAGGACAAGAGAATTTCGAAATGAGTCAAGTACAGATAGACTTATTTTAACTGTTAAGAAACCGAACAGAAATGCCAGTTCCCAGTCCGTAAGCCGCTGGATCAAGGAAATCCTTAAAGATAGTGGGATTGATGTAAGTATCTATTCGTCACACAGTACCCGGCACGCTTCGACTGCGGCGGCGAAGCGTGCTGGCGTCTCTGTAGATCTCATCAAGCGGGCTGCGGGCTGGACTGGCACTTCCCTTTGCTTCGCCAAGTTTTACAATTTACCTTTGATAGATTTACAGCAAGAGAGAGCTTTCGCTGACGCTGTCCTTAATATGACTAATTAAACAATGTTTATGTTGATTACAGTTCATAAATTGGAACAAATAAGATTATAAAAGATGAGAGGAATAAATTTTTATTTTAGTTTTTGGGTTCCATGTGTGAACCATATTGATTTAATAAATAAACTTGATTTTCAATACAAGTGTTTATATTTTTTGAATCTTCTATTTATCATTTTACAATTACACGCTAAACATCTACATGGTTTATTAAATCTCGTAGGATGCAGCAACGAAGTATAATTTATGGTTAATTGAACTTACCTTAAGTGAACTTCAACCAAAATTATACGAGTTGCTGCATCCGTAGAGATTTATGAACCCGACCCTCCCTAATTTAAAACCCCAAGTGATTGCAAAATGATAAATCAATAATTATTGCTCTTAAACGAATGATTACAGCGCCACCTGTTGGCAAGCGGGACCACTGCGTGGTGAGAGCGGATACTAGTCCTTTTGCTTTTCGATTCTATGATCTAAAATTCGTGTGATGATGCCGTACCACAGAAAACGGACTACATGGTTTATTAAATCTCTACGGATGCAGCAACTCGTATAATTTTGGTTGAAGTTCACTTAAGGTAAGTTCAATTAACCATAAATTAGTGTGAGGCGATACTTAAATACGCAACTGTGACGCTAAGTAGATAGGTACTTAGATATTTCTTAAAAAAAAAATGTCACACTCAAATAACTTAATTATCTAGCTAGTGGATTGGTTGAAACTATTTTAAGTAACGCTTGAGTCTTGGTAGACGTTCTATTATAAAGGACTTAGTCTCGTATTACAGAACGTCTACCAAGACTCAAGCGTAACTTAAAAATAGTTTCAACCAATCAACTGACTTGAATCTAGTTTTAAGTAATGCTTGAGTATTGACCAAATAAAAAAAATAGTTTCAACCAATCAACTGGCTTGAATCTAGTTTTAAGTAATGCTTGAGTATTTATCAAATAAAAAAATAGTTTCAACCAATCAACTGGCTTGAATCTAGTTTTAAGTAATGCTTGAGTATTAATCAAATAAAAAAAATAGTTTCAACCAATCAACTGGCTTGAATCTAGTGTTAAGTAATGCTCGAGTATTGAGCGATGTTTAACAAAGGACTTAGTCCCGTATTAGAGAACGTCGCTTTCTTACTTAGGTATTTCTTTAAAAAAATCTATCGCATTCAAATAAGTTAATCATCTAGCCTTAGGCCCGTATTACAGAACGTCTAACAAGACTCAAGCGTTACTTGAAAATAGTTTCAACCAATCAACCGGCTGGAATCTAGTTTTAAGTAATGCTTAAGTATTGAGCGATGTTCTGTAATAGGGGATTTAGTTTTTCTTTGGTAATAGTAATTTGGTAATTATTTAAAAAATCACAGATTAACATTAAAATCTTCTATCTTCTATTAAGGACATAATTATTAGGAGGGTTCCACATATTTTAGCTAAATGATGTAGTTTTGAGGATACGGCATGCAATGCGTTCACCTATCTCTTAAAAATATTGATAACTGCATCCGCATTGCATTCTCATCCCCGTAATATCCTTGATCTTCACATAGGATGGACAAATATAAAGTTTCAAATAGTATACTTATACTTACAATTTTTGGATTCAAAAGATTTATTATCATCTTAATTCTGATCGCAATTATTATCAACTAAATTGGAATGCTCAAAAAGGGTCAATTTTCACTGAAGCGGAGTCTTATTAGTGACATCAATAAGAACATTAGAAATAATCAGAATTTTGTTTTGATTTTGAGATTTACGCTTACTGTTTACCAGGGGAACTACACAAGAATCAAAATCGTCGTTCTTATTTCTAAAGGACATATTATTGATATAACCCAGATGCTTACCATGGGAGCAAATTTCACTAGCATCACATAGGAAGCAGCTCATATTTCTCATAGTGATTTTAGGTCTGAACATGTCCCAAAGAACCTGATGCACAGAAAGGGTGCCTTTGAATGGCTTCAACTGCTCAGGAATCAATCTCTCCCTCTGAATTATGTCTTGCTCTGAAACTTTTTGAATTATAATATTTTCTAATCTTGATTCAATGATTTCGTAAAACTTATCAAAATTTCCAACATCTGAACCAAAATGCACCATTTTATCTGCTACTCTTTTTATTGTACCACCAACGCCATCAGGAGCACCCTTTCCGTGCCCAGCTTCAGAATAATTCCAGGTTATTCTAGTTATATTATTGTGTTGGGATGCCAATTGACTGATAATATAAAACATACATTTATTCCGGTATTGCGATGACGGCGAATCGGATAAAAAATGAATAGTATCCACGAACGGGTTAAGTTCTATGACTTTGTCCAGAACAGGTAGTAGATGTGCCCAAATTGATGCAGCGTCATGTCGAAGGCAAGAACTGAGAGTACACATAGATGTTGGACCTACTTGTCCAGTTATAAAACTGTGAGTGTAAATTACAACTGTATGAAGCGACACTTGTTGCCGACTCCCTCCGAAGTGGAAAGATTGAACTTCTTCAGCAAATTTTAAATTGTAGTTCTCAGAGAAATCAACGTGTACAATAGCTTCGTGGATATTCAAATTATTTTTAAGCGCTTTAATTGCTTTGTACTGATTAACGATTTTGTAGATATGATCCATGTACTTTGGTAGTTCTGCTTCTAATTTGGAAGTAGCTTCTAAGGGTTTCATTACTGTCTTCTGTTTTTCTGTTACAATTTGCGTTTTCTTAGCTCCATTTTCTAAAACTATATCTTTTTTAACTCTGTTCCATTGAAAAATCGTTAAAACAGTTTCATTATTAAATTCTTTGTACATAACGTAGCGTGTTGCACATATTTGGCAACTTCTTTTCAAACAATCTGTGTTAAATGAATCGCAACACAACGTGGTTATTATGTCTTCTGCTTTCTTTTCATTTATTATAGATGCCTTATTCAAGGCACTCACCAATAATTCCATATTCACATGAGTAGCACACATGCACGTTTCTCTGTTAGCTGGTTTAGGAGGTAGAACCCAGAAAGGTCGGTTTTTGCAAAAAAATGAATAATGAATACGATTGTTAGTTTCATTTTTAAATTTTTTATATAAATCGATTAACGGAGCTGTTAGGTATCGCTTTTGCATTCTTTTCTTATTCTTTGTTACAAATTCTTTTTTTCCTGCAGCAACTGTACTATTAGAGTCGTCACAATAAAATGAAATAATCGATTTCATAATTTCAGATATGCTGTTTTTACAACTTGTGGAAAAACCAGAAAGCTTTCGTTCTTTAGTTGGTTTATTATTTATTTTCTCGTTTGTGTCTTCAATTGGTAACTTTTTAATGAGATCAATTTTTTCTGTAGATTAATTATAATTTTACGTTGTGATTCATTTTTCTTTTTTAATGTATTTATTATTGACATTAATACCTTCCTTTTTTTAAATTCTCTGTATCGAATTTTTCTAACTGCACGTTTAACTGCTGGACAGTCACGGTCGTGTTGCAAAGGATCCTCTTCTAGATTTTTCTCAGTCTCATCAGAAACATTTGCGACCGGGGCTGCTTCAACCTGAACAGTTTCTAATGTAACTTTTTTATTCCGATTTTCTTTTATTCTTTGTCGGTAATTTCTAGAATTTTCATTCCATCTCCTCCTTTGTTCTCTTTGAGACCTAGGAGTTTTATCTTTAATCGGGACAATATTTTTCTCTTCTTTTCTTTTAAGATATTGTTTTCTTCGTTTTTCTTTTTCAATGGCAAGCAGCTCCGGATCATTTTTAATTTCGACATAGCGTCTTCTTTTACATAGGCGCTGTTTTGCTAATCGCTGCTCTTTAGTTTGCGGCATTTCTTTTCTACAAGTAAATAATAAATTATCATTAAAATGCTTAATCTTCTCTTTTAATGGTCAAAAAAACATACCCTAATCCCTAGGTAGGTACAGCGCAAACATTTCATGTTATAATTATATATGTCAAAAAATTGCAAAATGTGTCTATATTAATATTATAATTTATTATAGTAACTGTGTGTTATTTTTTTAACGAATTTAAAAGGAAGTAGATAGTGGAGAAATCTTAAACCTAAGCATAAAATATAGGGTTCTTTATCTAATAAAAATATAAATTGGTACCAGTACAGTTTTTGCAATCGGAAAAAAACAAGTTAATTAAATTAACACCAAGAAAAAAAAACCTGAACCGATGAAAATCATTCTTAGTAACATGTCATCATGAAAGTCAACATATAAATCATTATGCGAAACTTAGTGTCATTCTTGGCAACGACAAGTTGCCGACAATGATGTAGCATAGAATGACCAGCTGAGGAAAAAACCTGTATGGACTTGTCTGTGAGCATGAAAAATTCGTTATGGTTTTACTAAATGAATTAATTTGCCACTGGCTATTGAATAAAATACAAACGAAAATATTACGTATGTACATTTAAGGAGTTTAGGTTGAAACACAAATGATATTTTCAATGACAAAATGTGAATAACTATCAAAATTCACTTACAGTTCTCAGACGCGCACGTTCTTGTTTACCAAGAGGTCCCCGCCGACTGAAGGCTAGGGATGGCGATCTGAGATCGATTAATCGAAGAATCGATTTTTCGAGCAGAAAATATCGATTTTTTAAATCGATATGAAGTACTGTGTCGATTCACTGAATCGATATATCACCCTTGAAAATCGACATTCGATTTTTTCTGTTTTGGTATAAACCATACAATTATTTGCATTTAGTTGAATGTGCCTGAATTATAAGAGTGCTGCCGGTTAAAGAGTTAACTACTCATAAACTCGCGAGATGGCTGTATGTTTAGTATCCTTTACTCGCCTCTCTTTAATAAAAAAGTTACGTTTGTAGTCTTTGACTTTGTGTATTTATAATCTGTGACGATTGATATTGCATTATTCATTTGTTGTTGTCGTTTAATGAATACTGTTATTAGCGTAATATAAGTATTTTCATGATTGATTTTCATCAGATTTTCATGTAGTGTTTGTTGCGAAATAATAACTAATTGAGAGTAGGTAAGTAAATAAGTAAAGCGCTTCTTATTTTTTACTTTGACGCTATTATTTTCAGTTTGTTCTGTTAGTTGTGATTATCATTTAAATTTACTTTTACACAGGAATAATCAGCATTGAAATAACTAATAAGTAATATGTGGAATTCTTATTGATGGAAGTGTTCATACTTCATTCACGATTACTTTATGTCCAATTATCTATTTAACGTCAAAGCATCAAATTATTCATCTTGTTTACAGAAAAAATAGTAAAGCTCCCATTATCATTTTAAAAATAAACTATCGCTTTTACTCTAATTTTATTTTAATCAAGTAATCGCCAGGCTAGGGATGGCGATTCTTTCCGAAAAATATCAATTTTTAAAGCAATTCGTATCTTAATTAATCGATTCACATTTGGTGCTATTTTTATATAAAGGTTACTTTTTTATAAAATGTTAAACTATTCTTTCATATAAAATATTCTTTTAAATTCATTAAGAAATTATGCTAACTAATCCTAATAGGATTTTGAATATTACTCGAAACTAGTGACTAATTACTTAAAATATCATTGTTTATCAAGTTTAATACATATAATAAATGAGGAATATATATATTTTTTCAGCATGTCGGGTAGAAGTGATTTATGGAATCATTTTATTAAAAAAGACTTCGGAGGCACATGCAAATATTGTCACCAGGACGTAAAAACTAAGGGAAACACAACAAACTTGCGCAATCATTTATTAAGACGTCATCCAACAATTCAGACCGTAAGTCTCAAAAAGAAGAGTGAAAGTGGTGGTGGTAAATGTGGTAATGCACGAAATGATAATGGAAATGATCAAGTTAGTGAAACCATTTCTTATGTCACATTATTTGTTTTCCAATGTACTGAGTTCGAAAAAAATAAAAATCGATATTAAATAAATCGAAGTAACTATGTTTTTTCGTTTTAGGTTGTTGATGACATGACTTTAGACATCGTTCCAGTTCCAGATTTGCAAAATGTTGATAATTCGGATGCTGAAAGCGTGGCTTCTTCTTCTACCAATGTATCAGTCTTAAAACAGCAAACATTGACATCTTGCTTAACAAATATAAAATCATTTGGAGGTAAGGCATGAAACTAAAATCTTTTGAATATTTTTTTATGAAAGTGAGATGCATACAGGATCAATAATTAAGACTTTATTTAATTTATTTTCAGATACTGGTATTAAGCGTGGTCAAATAACCAATGCAATAGTCTTCATGATCGCAAAAGATGGGTTGCCTTTAAATACTGTGGAAAAAACAGGATTTCGATATTTAATGAAAGTAGTGGCACCACTTTATAAAGTTCCAGCCAGAAAAACAATGACCCACATGATTGACGATAAATATGACATTCTTTCGACACAACTGAAACTAAAAATACAAGAAGTAGAAGCACTATCTTTAACTGCAGATGTTTGGACTGACTCGCATAATAGTCAAAGCTACTTAGGCTTAACTGGTCATTGTATATATGAAAGTAAATTATTGAGCATAGTTTTTGGTGTAACTGCTCTAACAGAACCACACAATGCTGACTACTTAGCACAAGTTATTATCAATATGACGGAAAAATGGGGCATCACAAGTAACAAAGTGGTAGCGTTTATCACGGACAATGGCGCTAATATCGTTAAAGCTGTCACAAATGTTTATGGCAAAAATAAACACATGCCATGTTTTGCCCATACATTAAACCTAGTAGCATCAAAACCATTTGACAATAAGGATGGACTGGAAGAAGCCAAGAATTTACTAACAGCTGTCAAAGATATTACCACATATTTTAAACATAATACAAATGCTGCTGATTCTTTAAAGAAAGCTCAGGGTCATCAAACAAAGCCTTTGGGGCTTGTTCAGTCTGTGTGTACCAGATGGAATTCTGTTTTTTATCAATTGGAACGATTTGTTGAGTTATCCGAAATAATTGCGCCAATATTACTCAAGTATCCTAAAGCGCCAACAATGCTAACTGCACAGCAGTTAGAATTTATAAAAGATCTTATAAATATATTGAGACCATTAGAAGTAATAACTAAAGAAATATCGGGAGAAGACTACGTTACAGCCAGTAAAATTATACCCATCGTGTCTTGTCTGACTGAAACATATAATACAATGAAAAATTCAACGGATATTGGTGTTAAAACAAGGACTTTAATTGTGGACGGCTTGAAGAAAAGATTTGGAAATGTTGAACAAGTTCATTTGTTAGCTGCTGCGACCATTTTAGATCCTAGATTTAAAAAAATTCATTTTACTGACCATGTAGCCTGTTCTCGAGCGATAAATAAAATAAACACTTCAATTTTGGATATTACACGACAATCACTTCCACAAAATATTAGTGAGGAAGTCGACGCAATAGAAAGCGCTGATAAGGATATGAAAAACGGAATATGGGATTTTCATAAGTTGCTTGTGAAAAAGCAACTCTCTTTATGCAATGCACTTGCACAGGAAAATCAAGGCTTAAATGAAGAATTCAAACATTATTTATCGCAGGCAGTTGTGCACCTGAAGTATGATCCTGTACTTTACTGGCAAGAACAAAAGAGCTCCATTTATCATCACGTTCACCCAATCGCCATGATGTATATGAGTATCGTTGGATCATCCGTTCCTTGTGAGCGCCTGTTTTCAATTGCTGGAAACATCGCAAGTGATGAGCGTAACCGCTTGGATCCCAAAAGGCTTGACAGACTGTTGTTTTTAAAAAGTTTAGATATTGAGCATTGGGAACTATAGTTCCCAGTTATAATTCCCAATGCTTAATATTTAAACTTTTAACTCTTACCTTATTTTTTACTTTTTTGCAATCTATAAAAACATTCAGTATATAAATACTTATTTTTTTTTATAGTTGATCTTATAGTTTGATACGGTAATAAAAATAATTGTTATTTTTGAATTCCCTGATTTTATTGATAAGATATCGTTAATTGCAATATTAATCTTGTTTTTAGTAAAATTGATACAAAGGACCATGGGCAAAAATGTATGAGGTCCGTCCCCACATACCAACACAAATGGAACTGGTGCCAATTGTTCCTAAAGTATCCACTATTTGATATAAAAACGTTTTTTTTACATAAATCAGTGGGGTTATAAAAATAATTCATTATTAACAAGCCGGCCCGGCGAACTTCGTACCGCCCCATAATTATTTTTTTCGTTATTTTTCCGATGTTTTAATAGTTATTCTGCTATTTGGGACAGAGACAAATACAAAAAATCAATGAAAATCGGTCTAGCCATTCTCGAGTTATCCTCACAATGCAATGAGTAAGGAAATAAAAATATTGAGTGTGTTATTTATTGCTTGTAAGAGGAGCTCATGGCTAAGTAACAGCCACACAGGTCGACCGATCAAATGCACTTGCATATGCATGCAAACGCGTTTTCATACTGCTGCGATTCTTCAGTGAGTCGGAGTGGCGCAGTGTGGGTGACAGCTGGCTACTTGCGTCGACCAAGAGAGTTTATGTATAATGACCTCTGCTTGTTGACTGGTTGAACTGTGGGGTGCCGTGCCGAGTTGTTTGATGTGGCTGAAGGGTGTGACCAGGCTTGCGCGTTAGCTACAGGCTAGGTGGTAATGAACCCGAAGAAGCCGCGAGTGGTTGCTGGCTGGGTGACACGCTGGTTGCTGCTCGATGATGGTAGAAGGTTGAGTGAGAGTTGACAACGATGTGGAAGCTCTTGACATCAGGAGATTTGGCTGATGTTTATCACGTCAGGGTCACTAATATGGAGTATCACATCACATTATACACCGCCGTCCACAGAAGTTGACACAGTATCAAATTCAGTTATCACCAAGCCCTTTATTGTGCACGAAATATTTGCATAGAAACGTTAGGATACTAGGAAAACCCAATGCATTTGGGCAACGTCCCCATAGTAAAAAAACATCAGCTTGATAAGATGTATCAATTGAGCTACATTTCATTTCTGTTGATGGGTGGGGACGATTCCGCCCATGGTCCTTTACATTGTAAACGCAAACTTGAAAAAAAGATCGATTTTTTAAGAATCGATTTTGTAGGCCTCGATTTTTTCGTGAATCGATTCATTAGACTACGATTCGAATCGATTTAAAAATCGATCTTTTTCGTAAAGAATCGCCATCCCTACTGAAGGCCCCTCCCGCACACCCGGCAAGGTGTATTAAAGATGCGTTTGAAAATGCGTCGTTCAGTAATAAGATTTAACAACGTTACTGCGACAAATGACGTTTTTTTTTGTGACAATAATTTGAATTGAAGTTTAAGTTAACCATGCAAAGTATTTGAAGAGATTTTTATTTTAAACGAAGGTTAATTTATTAATCTTTTATTCATAAAATGTTTAGAATGTTTAAGTATTTAATAAATTATTTGTGAACAAATGTCGTGTTAAGAGACGTCATCGGAATAGGAGTAAAATGACGTTTAGCGACATTTTTGATTTTTTTTCATAAAATAAACCAAAGATGTATTTTTTAAACTGGGTAACATGTAAAATAATGGTAAATATACATAAAAAGTTTATGAAATGTGTCATTAAATTGTAGTATATTAAAATAATTGACCGGAAGACGTTTTTTGCCCGTTTTGAAGAACAACCCGGGCACGGGGCGTCATGGGCTTTCTGCATCAGAGTGAGAAAGAAATACTGTTTGACGAACTTTTACGGAAATGACGAAAATATCGTAACATTTCATGAATCATTTATTTTAAACTTAATTTTATAGTTCACTTTCAAAATGTTTAGCAGTAATGCATCTTTGTTTTATAGTCGCTCTATAGTTATTTTCAAAAACGCACCCTTAAAACTCGTTTTGGTGTTATTTTGATATTTATAGTTAGATACACGTTTTTTTGTCGGGTTGGAAATGCTGTTAGGTGCGTGTTTTGTTAACTTTCTATAAATACGTAATATTCCCGGTCAAAATATTATTAGCGCCTTTAAATATTATATAATTGACACCATAATATGCTCTTGATCTAAATGACTGAAATCTATAAATAACGGCACAATGATGAAAAACTTTTTTTTAATGCGTTTAGTTTATTTACAACACGAGCTGTCATTTTGCTTACGTAATTCCAATATTTGTCATTTTCAAGGCGAAAACGTTCGGTCGGTGAGTTCAATGAATACCCACTTTTGTTGCCGTTTTGGCTTCAGGTAATTGGAATGGTGGTCAAAAATGGCATTTCGCACTTAAATGGATATGACAAGCGCTATCGTAATTTACTCCGCAGAAGGAACTAGATACAATAGACAAACCTAACCGATGATCCGAATAATAAAAAATACATTTTTAAGAGAGGGTGTAAATACCCTGAAAGGGTTATAAATAGTTCTAAGACATTAATTTCTTTGATGTTTGCTCCACTGCAGATGGACAATCCTTGCCGATATGTATATAGCGGATCAAAGATCAAATTTACAAAGCGGATCATCTGTGGGATCAATGGCTGGAGGGCGGACCAGAAGGAACTAGATACAATAGATCAAAAAGTGGCTGGTTCGATTCGGTATGCATCGAAGACTGGTTTCGTAAGTAATAGTTCCGTACGCAAAAAAAAACCTGGACGAAAAGTTGTAATAGATGATAACTTGTCTTCTCATTTCTCACAATCTGTTTTACAGACTTGCAAGGAACTGAATATAACGTTTTTTTGCTTACCTCCAAAAACTACACATCTACTCCAGCCATTGGATGTGGCTTTTTACGCTCCTTTAAAAAGGTATTGGCGTGACGTGTTAACAAAGTGGAAAAAGACTGAAGGATTGAAACGCAAGACTCTAGTTAAAAGTTCATTTCCAAAGTTGTTTAAGAAATTGAAGAATAAGTATGATAGAGAATCGCACGGAATCCATTAACCTGATTGCCGGATTCAACAAATGTGGCTTATACCCCATAAATTCAGAGCGACCCAAGTCACGGTTGCCACAAAAACAGATTATTTCGGAAGAACAGATAGAGAACATAGCATCTTCGGTTGATAAACGGAATACCAAATAACCCCATTGTAGCGATATTTGGAACAGCATATTCAAAATATATGTTTTGCATAAGTTTTGACTTGCAAAAAGTGTTAAACACACCTTATGGTGATAATAGCATGTTGTTATTTTACACACGCAAGCTAGCCGTTTACAATGCAGTTATCTACGAAAATTGTACGCGCAATGTTTATTGCTATTATTAGGACGAAAGCAAGGCTAACCGCGGTGCTAATGAGATGGCTTCAATATTAAGCAAATACATAACGATGCTTGACGAACGCGGGAATATGAGACGACTTCTACTTTATTGTGACTGCTGGCCGGGTCAAAACCGGAACAAAATTGTCCTTGCCATGCTGCACGACATTCTGCAGCGTTGCAAAACTATTGCATCCATTCAAATGAACTTTTTACTTACCGGTCATACCTATGTATTTCTCATCAAATTTCGAAATTTGATTCCCGAGCCATTAGTTGAATGTACGCTGTCTATACCGCTATTGTTTAAAAAGAAAACGTATTACCTCTAAAAAAAAGAAGATATGGCTACTTTGTTACCGTGAAAATCATTCCGTCACCTTGTCCCTTATGTAAACTAATGATAATTATGGAGATTACTACTTAAAACATATCTTTAAATTAAGAGACATTTGTTGTTTAATTATTATTACTTTTATTAGTAGATTTAAATACCTGTAAAAATTATCGATGATTGATGCCAATGGTTGACAGTGGCGCCACGGCCGCCAAAAAGCCTCGTATTTCGATACAGATTGTACGATACATGATTGTGTTGTTGTTGGTCTATGGTCGGTCGAGCCCGACGTTCATGTTTATGAAAATAAATGTTGTGAAAGAGCTCTTTGCTTTGGTGATTTTTAAATATACCTGCCTGAGTCTAGTTTTCACTTAGTTCAAAAATATTACTAAAATGCCTATTTATCTGAAATATATCAATATTCTTAATAATAAAATTATGCAAATATATAAGAAAGATGTTTGTTATTGTCTATAAAAGCTTTCATCTTACAACAACGAATTTATAAAAACAATAATTCGATTTTAAACATGTCCCGCCAAATAAAATCATTCCCTCATCCTATTACGAATATTCGATTTCTGAACGTGTCAAACGATATTTAGGAACGCAACCTAAAGTTTTTAGTACCTGGCAACACTCTCAAATAATTCAAGATGGCGATTTCTTCTCAACCGTAGGTGAGATCGATAAAAAAATATTTTGTGAAAAATTTATAAAAGTTAAATTTATGACGATCATTACGTCACGTTACATGAATGTAGTAAGCATTTTAATATATATCATTAAAATTTGTTGGTTTTATGCGTTTTTAGGAGTAAAATACATATTCGAAATGGAACAACCAAATTGAGGTTATGTGTCGGTGTTTTTGTAGCTTAAGTTAAAATTCGTCATTCCCTCACTGCATTTAGGAGTGAGGGAATGATGGCCGTGTGAGGGAATGATTTATCCAGTATTCTGCGGTTTTTTTAGGTTTTTTATTTAGTTTTTGCAACTTGTATTTCATGGTACCTATTTAATTTAAAACAGGTGCATGTATGTGGAAGCAAAATGGCACGACAAAAGAAGTTGAGTGATGCAGAAAAAAAAAGAAAGAGTATGATAGAAAAAGGCGAGAAAAATTGAAAAATAATACTGAATCTTTGGAAAAACTGCGGGAAAAAGAAAGATTAAAATATTTAAAGAAAAAAGAAAACGTCAAGTAAAACCAGTTATTCATATGAATGCTAGAGAACTTAGACAAAAGCGAAAACATTGGAAATAAAATAGTAAAGTATATAGGAATAAAAAAGCTATAGCACACCAAAATTTACAAAGAATAATTGATGATACACCTCCACTAAGTCCAGTATCAGTTGTGCAGCAAATTAGAGAATATGTAGCTGCCCGAAATAGACGATAGATGCGAAGGCGACGAGTTATTTTGTATGCAAAGATTGCAAATTTGGAAAAAAAATTGAAGAATGCAGTGAAGTTAAGCGGGCCAAAATACTTTTTGATGCCTAAAAATCGGTCTCTTGGAATGAATATTAGATTTTATGGAAAATCAGTACAAAACTCTGAAAAATTATACTAATCTCGAAATATCACATTATAATATAGTACAGGGAATAAGATTTGACTGCAAAAATATGATAATTATTTGAAATTTACTTAAAATTGCTTATTTCTTAAGTATCAGTACAAGAGGCTTAACAGTGACAGAAAACTAAAGAATGCATTTCATTACGAAATAAATGGCAAAAAAACTAGTGTGCAAAATATTTTTTTTAAATACTCTTGGTATTGGCGATCGACCTATTAGAACAGTGATAGACAAGAAGAACGAGCAAGGGTCACAACACAATAATAAAAAAAAACATTCCTGAAGACAATTTAATTGAAGTACGACGTCACATCAATAGTAGACCACGAATTGAAAGTCACTATTTACGCAAACAAACTTCAAGAGAATTTATTGACAGAGGAAAGACTAGCAGATTTATACAGGGATACTAAGCTGATTGCATCGAAAAAAAACATTCAATTTGTAAAAATACATATTTATAGGAAAGTTTTTAATACAGAGTTCAACATCAGCTTTTTTATACCAAAAAAAGATCAATGTGATCTTTGCACAGCGTACAGGATTGCAGATGTAAAACATAATTTGGAAGCTAAATATGAAGGCCATTTAAAATAAAAAGATGAAAGTAGAACAGAGAAGGAAAATGATAAGAAAATGAATAATTGCATACCGTAAAACGGGGGGAATAGAAACAATTTCAAACTTCCAGGCCGATTTTCTCTTTGGTTTTTAATCCAATTACAAACCGTATATATAGTTAGTAAGATTCCGGTGTATGACTAAGATTATAGATTCCCATAGGCTTTTACTACATATATGCGCTAGTTTTTTTAAAAAAGCTCAAAATTTGGTGAATTCCTATTCTCCCCGCAGTTGGGGTCAATGGGAATACGATTGGGGAGAATCGGAAAAATGACAAGGGCTGGCACAAATAGATGGGTATGATAGTAACCTACCTATTATTTATGGTACAAAATTGGTTATGTAAATTATGTAATATATGTTTTTTTGAGTAAAAAAACTTTGATTTTGTATGTTTATTCTAGTTAAAAAATCAAAAATATAGGTCAATCTAAACAAAATTAAATTCTTATGTATTTGAGATCGGAAAGAAACAAAAAAATATAGTCTAATAAACCGCTATGAAAACAAAAAGTTGGTAAACATCAAACCTTGCAGCAGTTATCTTGGCTTCAGGCACTAAGAGTATGAGATCTATTTACTATGAGATCTTTTCAGATTTCTCACCATAAAAAACAAATTTATAGAAAATAATGAATGTTTAACAGTCATAAAATAAATATTTAAGTCTTAAATCTAAGTTAGCGTTTAAATCTGTTTTCTCCAAATCAGTCACTTTCTAAAATACTCAATATTTCTTCCTTATTATCGTAATATTTTTTTGTACAGGTTGAATATCGTCGTTTGGTTGACGATGTGCAAGCAGTGTCTTTTGATAAAGGCTGTGAATTTCTTCTCTTTTTTGTGCCAGACAGAGGCAGTGGTAATTTTAACTTAATATTGGAAATAATGTCAATTTTCTTTTTCTCTGTTTTTATTTCGCTCGGTGTTTGAAATTCATATGTTGCTAAAACTTCTTCTTTGTACCCTAGTTCTAGACCTTCACCAAAAATAACTGGCATAGATTCCAGGTAATTGTAATCAAAATTAATATCCTCTATATTTCTCTGGTTAGTAGAATCTATTTCTTCATAGTTATTGTTTTCATTGCGCTCTAGTATAACATCCGCAGTATTGTCCGTGTAGAACTTCTCGTTGCTGGCAGCGAAGGGGTGGACTCGTTGGTAATGATACTCGCAATTACATAAAAGTTATAAAGTTTAATGAGTAACTATTACAATAAATTGAGCTCCCGAATTATTGTACGACACACCTATAAGCGTCCGGTGTCGACGGCGAACTGGTCGAGTAGAGGGCGCACCGCGCCGGGCGCGGTACCCCGCGCGCACGCTCGCTCCCACCGCTGGCTGCGCGTTGCCTTTCGCGCCGTGCCGTATGCGTGTGTGTGAGGTTGCGCGCACACATGCAAGGCGTCATCAAGTTGCCCCTCTCGGCAAGGGACTGTGGCTCGGAGACACATCAGGATGATCCTCAACTGGTAGCGGGCACAGTCGATTGTATTACTTAATTTTAAAAACCTAGCCAATTCATTACATGCTCCTACGAAACATGTACCATTGTCCGAGAAGATGTTGACAGGTTTTCCTCTGCGGGCAATAAACCTGTTCAAAGCAGAAATAAAGGTTTCGGAGCTGCTAGATGAGCTCTTATGTGTACTGCTCTAACAGCCAAGCACACAAAAATGCATATATATGCTTTAATTAAATTACTACCTCTACCCTTTCGGTTCAAAATCTTTACTGGTCCTGCATAATCTACTGCTGTGTTTATAAATGGATAATCAGCATGTAGGCGCTGCTCAGGAAGGCTGCCCATTATTGGCTGTGTGATCCTTCCTGAAAAACGACAATATGTAACACAGCTGTGTACTGTTTTACTAGAAAGATTGTCATAAATTTTGGGCATTGAATGGTATAAACCATTCAATGCCCAAAATTTATGACGAATGTTGACAGTAGCAATTGTGGACCAGCATGCATGAGTAATTTGTGATAATATTTAAAAATAAGTACTGTGATGTGGTTAGATGCATGTAGCAATATAGGATGTTTAGTGTCGTACCTATAATGTGAGTTACAGAGCCTACCTCCAACTCTAATAAGCCCATCAGAATGTAAAAATGGATTCAAGTTCGTTAATTTATTTTTTAATGGCAATTGTTGTTTGTTTTTTAATAATCTATAGGTACTCCTCATGAAATTATTCCTGTTGTGAAATTCTACATAATGTAATTAAAGACCGATTAAGTTCATGTAAAGTTAAAAACCCTACACACTTGTTTTGTGAATAACGACAATTACAGATAAATCTCAATATATAGGCTGTAATGCGATGTAACTTGCTAAAGTCGGAAAATTTGTTCACGAATTGGACTGATTGTTGCTCTGAGACATTTAAATGACTTTGAACCTTAAATTCCGGCAAGTCATCTTCCTTGGTGGGCCAGGGCAGTTAGACTCTGGTCCTGTTAAAAATGCTGGTCCTAACCACCACAAACTATTGGATTCCAGATGGCGAGCATCTGCGCCGCGCGACCCTGTATCAGCTGGGTTCAACTTTGTTGGTACATAACGCCAAGTACCTGGTATAGCCTCTTAAGACCGTAGGTACACGTTAGGGTGGTTCGCTCTTGTACGGTGACTTTTTTTTTATTGAATTTCCTTGTCGCGGTATGCGGGATAGATGCTTTGGCACCTATCCATTACAACTACTAAATATTATTTAAAAATAATAATTAGAAGTACTGCCACAAAGATGTTAAAGTTTTCGAAAATCAGAGAGAATTGGTGTTTATACAAAATAGGTTTATTTTAATTACGTTTACTTATTCGATGATTTTTTATATCTAATCCGTTTTTGATCAGACAGTGAATCAATTGTATGATGAATACCATTTAATATCTACTTCCCTGCATACACTTTTCCCGCGTAAAATTGATCAGATTTTGCCTATTTTACTATCGCTCAACCCCACCCACTGTCCCCGGACGACCTGGGGTGCGGTGTGCGGGACGCGGGTTTGAGCGGTTTGTCATACATATTATTAGTATTTGTTTCAATAGCACAATTGAAGCACGTTGTTTTGGTTTTTAAAACTGTAATTGTGAGTGTAACGAAAGTATAATGAGTTTGCGTAGTAGTGACAAAATCTGCCCCATATTTGGTACGGGCAAAGAACTATCTACTAGTTTGTTACTGACGTATGAAGACATGATGAAATATTTCATATTCTGCAATAAATCATAGAAACGACTACAAAATTTAGTAAGAAACACAAGTGAAATTGTTGCAACTGGCATCGAATTGATCTGGAAAAAAGCATCATTACCTACAATAGAACATCGTACAATCTTGGCCAGAATTAAAGCATACCATGATAAAAATACCGCATAATTTTAAAACCGTATCAAGCTAGAAAACACAGTGAAAGCTACATAAACAAGTTGAATAAGTTTAAAATGGATAGTAAGGCTTTGTTCGATATTGCTACTTGCAAATGTAGTTCATTTGACATTTGTGATTGTGACAAGACGCGTAAAATACCAATCAAAGAAAGAGACTTCCTATTAGATCAGCGAGGTGAAAGAGAAATGACGATTAGCTCGTTGGATAGAGAAACTATGAAGAAAAATGAGAGCAATATTGCCAGACAGTTAAAGCGCAAGTTATACGAAGAAGCAGCCATACCATCTACCTCTCAAAGTGTTAAGCCCTCCAAAATAAATGTTACACTACACGAAGACCAAGAAATAGACTTAGCTCCAGCCTCTTCTTCTTTCTCTGTTATCATGCCGTCTGAAAATCGATTTCAAGTCGTAGCCAGAACACTGGATAGTTATGGTATTTCAGATCGAGCAGGGGCTGCTATCATCTCTGCTACATTAGAAGACATCGGTTTAGTAACTAAAAGCGACACATCAAATGTTATAGATCGTAACAAAATTCGTCGATCTCGTACCAAGACAAGAACCACTTTGATGACCAATGAAATGCTAAACTTTAATCAATGTATTAGCATCTCGTTCGACGGCCGTAAAGATAAAACATTAATTAACGAGGATAATCGCAGAAAAGTTGTAATTTAAGAACACATAACTTTATTGAAAGAACCTGACACAATATATTGGTCACATTTCTATGGCATCAGGTGACGCTAAAACAATATCCAATAAGCTGTTTGCATACTTACAGGCTAAATCGTGGCTATTGGATGTGATGGAACGGCAGTGAATACCGGAAACAGAGCAGGTATTATCAGATTACTTGAAGGCAAGCTTCAACGTCCACTTCAGTGGTTGGTATGTCAACTGCATGCTAATGAGTTGACTTTACGACACCTCTTTGAAAAGCTTGACGGGACCACTACAGGACCCAAAAGTTTTAGTGGTCCGATTGGAAAAACCCTTAATAATTGTGAAAATCTTCCTGTAATACAGTTTTCTGCAATTAAATATGACTTACCGGATATAACAAAAGCTCGTGAAGATCTCAGCACAGACCAATTGTACTTAATGGAAATATGTCGTGCGATCAGCGAAGCTGACTGTAGTGATAATTTAAGAAAACGGAATCCAGGTAAAATCTGCCATTCGCGATGGCTAACAACAGCTAATCGTATTCTAAGAACGTACATTTCAACTAATACCCCATCCGAAGGTTTACAGACATTGACTGAATTCGTACTGAAAGTGTACGCGCCGATGTGGTTTAACCTCTCTGCTCGACCAGATTGTGACATATGACACTACCCCTGACTCGGCGGGATATTTTGAATTGTGACATGGAATTCAAGAATTTGCATCAACTTTCAACTTACAAATATAAAGTGTAAAATACTTTATTGTAGATGTCTAAACAATAAGTTTGAAGTAAATTTAATAAATAATGATTTGCAGTAGGCCATACTGTGTCAGTATAACCCAAAACTAGTATAAATTACATAAATCTATTACCTATCCAAAAGGTAGACTACTTTAAATTACTCAAAAATTACACCCGTAGAGTGTACTCACTTTCTTAAATAGTGTATCGAGGACATATTTATAATATTTTCAGTTGACCTGCAGTATCATTCATACTAATAATCATGCAATAAGTTACTTGTAATTCACAATCAAAATCGGTCAAAAATTACCATAATATCAAAGACAAAATAATACTCGTTTAGTGCTGCCCAATCATCTTTTTTTTTAATTTTCTTAGGTATTTAGCATTCTGCCTAATCGATAATAATCGAATACAATAAAAAAAGTTGTAACTGTATTAAATTAAATAAAAACTTTTTGGTTTATTTTAGTAATATTATAACTATTTATTCCAACACTATTAATTTTATAACTAAAATAAAAACTTTTGAGAACAAAAATATAATATTATTTCATTAAATTATTTTTTTTCTCAAATTAAGAATTTTATTATTTGATGCAAAAAATAGACGCGGTTATGAGGTCACGTGTGACTTTTTGTTTTTTAAATGTATAATATAGACATTTTATAGTTTTGGTCTTTTAAGGGTTCCGTAGTCGACAAAGGTTTAGTTTAATTTCGCCATGTCCACCTGTCTGCTTGTCCGCGGCATAGCTCAGAGGTTCTTCGGACTAGAAAGCTGCCTCCACGAAACAGGTAAAGTGGGGATAAATTTTTTTCCTCGTGTACCCCATTGTGTGGGGTATTTTTAGATAGGTATTTCAAAAATAACGCAGGTGTGTCAAGATAAATATTCAATTTAGGGAGCAGTTAACGAAATATCAAGTTTTAAAATGTATTTTTGTGCGGTTTGAGTGTGGCCTCTAATTTTCGAATGGTTGTTCCACGATTTGTGAAATAAATTGTGCGGTTACACAGTTATAGTCAACCAACCAAATAAAACGTATTAATACGGAACCCGACCCGATGCCCACTTGGCCGGCTTTTATTATACGTAGGTACCGAATTCGAATATTATCTTTCACTCTTAGTCGTATCTATCAGACAAATAAATAAAACATACATAAACGTACATTACTATACTAAAAGAAAATGGCCAAGAGCGAATCGGATGTGTACCAGGGGTCCAACTTTGATAGGAAAAATGTACGCAGTAAAATCCAATTACCCTATTTTTAGGATTTCGACATGTTTTGAGTTTTCAGGTTCAAAGGACACAAAAACTGAACGCTTATAGAATCGACGTGTCTGTCTGTTCGTCCTCATGTTACAGCCAATTTTTTCCAAAACTACTGGACCGATTGAGTTGAAATTCGGCACACTTATTTGATTCGTTGATCCAAAGACGGCCATGTAACGTAAATAAATAAATTTTATGCACTGGGGCCAGTTTTCGGGTATATTATAAGAAAATTAATTTAAAAAAAAGGACACTATATCGTATGATATATAAATGAAAATTCTTTGACAATAAACACGGTACCATTTTTGGTCGGAAAACTAAACACTTTATTTTTCTCTTTTCAGTGTTTTGGAAGCCGGTTGCATTTTTTGTCAAAAAGATTACACTATTTTTAGTGGTACCTACCATCAACCCCCCCTCCCCTATTCAGACTTTTGGAAGACTGATGTTTGAAATTCTTGACAAAAGACCTTTCAAATGATACCTCACACAAAAAAAAACTGGGAACGTATTAGGAAGGGGGGGGGGGGTCGACGCACCCGGCACTGGTCTGTCATTGGCGTATAAATAACATGTATAAACAAATAACAAATATTTAAAATATTTTGTGATTAACAAATTCTATTTTTTTATAATAATATACCGGGCGTACTGTACGCTCCCTTTTACCCATTTATATTTTTTTTAGGTGAAATGATGTAAAAATAATCCATTTATTTTTTGCATCATTTCACCTAAAAAAAATGTTTTTTAATGAAATAAATAAAACGATTCCTAATTTGATGAATCGATTCGATTGAAATTTGAAATAATAATCGGATCATACCATCGCTCCCTCACATCTTTAAATTAAAAAAACAACTAATGTAAACAAACATGGCGGATTTTAAGCACGAAATTCTAGTAATGATTTTCAAAACGTAAATGTTATAACTTTAACGCTAAATATGAAAAGTTTGATGAAGTTAACTGAACATATATTTATTACAGTTTTTAAATTACTATACACATATAAGATTCGATGGAATGCAAAATAAATATAGGCATAAATAATTAGGATGGCGCATGACAAAATTCCCGGCCCCTCTGGGTACCCCTACTGAGCTTACGGTGGTCTTGACGTTCGGCCCCCAAAGGGGCCTGCTACGAACTATACGGTTAAGGTAAAAACGCAACCATTATGCGTTTATGGGGCAAAACACTTGCACAAGACAATCGTACTGTCTCGTTATCTTCCAGAGCACCTGAAGAAAATAGTAGATCCGGTGATCCAACGTAATGGATTTTTTGGGCATTGCGAAAATATTTTGATTGCTATGTTAGCTGACGAAAGAAAACCAATAAGAGCTAGCGATTCGATGAATAGTTAAAATCCGCGAACGATCTTCGGGTTTTACGCCGATTAGGGTTTTTAAATTACCGCTGTTTAATTTCAATGCGAAAGACTACATTAACATGATCGACTGGGATAAGATATCGGAACTACCACTGACTAAACAAATAGCGGATGAGACCATTTACGAAGCCATTAAAAATCCGGAGATAGTTGAAAGTGAAATTTTGCCTTTATTCCGATTGATGCCATGTCACACGCAAGCTACTGAGAGATGTATCAAGTTGGTCACAGAATCCTGTTCTGCAGTTTGTAGGCCAGAAAGACGTGAAGGATGGATCAGAAACAAACTTCAATCGTGTCGTATCATGCGTCTTTAATAAAAAAAACATTACAAAACTGTGTTATTTCCTGTTTTTTTTTTTTTGTAATTTTCGTCGGTTTATTTTAATTTTTTGTTCTTATAATAATTATAGTTCTAGTTTTAAGTATTAAAACAATAATAAACATTGTACATCATTAAAAAAATCGTTTAATTAAGCTCAGACTGCATCCTAGATTTAGACGATTAATGAAAACTTCAATATACTTGTGGCAGTACTTTCACTTAAAATATCATAATACTGTCTTATTAACTATTAATTGTCTCTTCTTAGAACATCTTTTCCACACCGCCTCAAAAATATATCAAAAAAAAAAAACGATCCACCCTAGTACACGTATGTGCACCTTTATTTTCTACAAGTTAAAACTATTAGCGACATCTTTTGACACCTGTCAGTACTTGAATAAGTTACTGTAGGATGTATAGTCTGAAGAGGCGGAAAATAGTGGAGAAAGCGAAGATGAAGGGACACGTGAAGAAGCGAGACAAGATGGGGAAAATGCTGAAGAAGTAAATCAAAGTACATCACGATCATTGTGGCGGAAGAATGTAATGCCCCCCGTGGGTCTGATATTGCAGATGACGTGCTAATTTCGCAGGGGAGTGCAGACATGAATGTCTTGTACTGTTTTTTTGACTATTTGGGGCTAGACTTTTGGGAATTACTAGCAGAACAGAGCAACCTGTATTCAGCTCAAAAAAGGAATCTAAAATCAATAGATACAAATGCTATTGAAATTATACACTTTGCTAGCGTGCAAATAATGATGGGTACTCTCAAATATCCTCAAGGTAAGCTCTACTGGAGTATCTTCTTTGCGTACCTATTGTTAGAGATACAATCACACGTGATCGCTTTTTTGAGCTCCGAAACTAACTGCACTTAGTAGACGTCAACTAGCCAAATGCTAATGACAAGTTGTGGAAAATCAGGCCTCTGATAGACCCCATTTTGAAAAAATGCCACAGATTGCGTCGCTCCAAACACATGTCAATTGACGAGCAAATGATACCATTTTCCGGACGCTGTGAATACCGGCAGTACGTGCCAGCTAAACCAAATCCACAGTTGAAAAACTTTGTGCTGGCTTCTCGAGATGGGCTGGTATTGGATTTTGAAATCTATGTTGGCAAGGATACATTACCTAAGGATGTTATGAAAAATTTAGGACTAGGAGCGGGTATCGTGGAAAAACTTTGTCGCACAATTCGTGGTAGCTGTGTGCTTTTGTACACAGACAGATTCTTTACGGGTCTGAAGCTTTATAACTAATATTTTTCTAACAACTAATATCTTTCAGAATATCCAATATCCATCAGTTGGCACTACCTGATCGGCGGCGGCAGGGTGAGGAGGTACGGGGTAGGTGAATTGAAGTACTGCCAACCGACACGACTTAGACAGCTCCAAACGACTCGTTAAATTTTCCAAATAAAAGATAAGTTAGATTGGGGGTGCTTCATAACTTTTTTACTTAGATTTTTATTTATTTCAGAATGCCTTTCAAAATCGTCAAGACTTATGAAAATAATAAAGACAAATTGTTCGCTGTGCCTTCCTTCTGGGAAGAAAAAAATATATTAAAATGGCCACGGAAAAACCAGGCAAAATATCTTAAAAACGAATCCACACCAGAAGCCGATTGGAAACAGTTGAGATGTGTGGTGAAAAGACGTAATATTCCAAGTTACGAGACTGCTGAATATGTTTTAAAGGAAATGCTGAATCACACAGACACTGAAGACGATACAAATACTTCCAAAAAGCCGATTTCTGAAAAAGCTTTACGAGAATTAAATTTAAACATTCTCGCAGATGAAATTGTAAGTTATTTTTTGGTAGTTATCACCATTAAGTTGGTACCTTACAATGCAATTTAGTCAAGGAAGAGCAGTCCGACTTAAAGACCCTTTTTTGACTGTCAAAAAAATCTTCCATTGCGCAAAACTCCCGATCAAATAACCTATTATTCGTGACAAGTCTATTTGTATAACTGTACTGTAGTAAAAGGTTCTTCAAAATCTAAGCTGACGAAATCAAATGTATTTGCTTATTGCTGGACCAAGATGAGTATGCAAAGGGTTCAAATGAAATAGCTTCTATAATATTCCACCGGCTTAGACATATTGACTTTACTGGCATAAAAACTGTGAGACTTATAGCGGATGGATGTCCGGGCCAAAACAAAAACACAACAATGATAGCAATGTGTTCCAAATGGCTGTGCGATTTTGCTCCTGAGAATGTTAAAGAAATTCAGTTAGTATTTCTAGTGGTCGGACATTCATTTATTCCCCCTGATAGGGTATTTGCTCACATCGAGAAAGATGTAAGAAAGTTGGAATCTATAATTACTCCAGAAGATTATCTCGACATTATAGGAGAGTATAGTACCATCATCCGTTTAGGCACTGACTGCGAGATACTTGACTTCAAGACGTGTATGGGAAATATAATAAAACCAGTTGGTAATTGGCATTTTCAATTTAAAAAAAGTAAACGCTTTTTTTTAAGAAGGTCTGCTAATAAACGCGATGTTGTAATACAAGGAGAAGTACACTATAACGCTAAGCACGGTGTTTTCAAAAAAATAAGTCGCAACGATAAGTCAATCAGTGATATGAATGCTCATACAGTTTCTATTAGAAGTGTTAATCTGAAACCCGCCAAAATTGCGGGTGTTACAAGGCTTTTGTGTGCATATTTTTGTGAAAACTGGGAAAACCATGAAAACTTACATTTTTTTAAACAAATTTGTGATAGGAGCTCTAATGATGGTATGGAAGAAGGTAATGTGTTGATGACTGTGAACCGATTTGTGAAGATAATACTATATCGTAAGAAAATATTTCAGTTAAATGAGAAGATGATTCTAGTCTACAGATTTATTGTTATTACGTTGCAATGCTTCAATGTGTTCCTATTGTAGTTTGTTGGTATTAATGATAAGTGTAATTTAGTAAGCAGGTATAACCAGTACCTAAGAACCCAAGTTCCATTTACTTCGAGACTGAGCTAAAAATTGTATTAGGTTAAGCTTGTGCCTCAATAAATGATTGTATTTTTTGAATTTTGTCTGCTTTCCTTACCTACTGTTTAATTAGATATCATACCTATACCTATTGAGAATTTACTTTTTTTTTTACGGATTTTATTTACTTCTATCAATTCTATCTACTACACTACACTACTTCTAAGTAACCGATAACCAAATTAAATCTAATGATACTTATGACCATTTACCATAAGGTAAGTAAGATACCAGGTAAGTATCAAGATGTTTAGTCACAACTACACAAAGTTTGCAGTAGTATCAAAGATGGCTTTGTCCTTGGCTGTCTTGATCAAAATCGGAATTGTCCACCAGTGTATATCAAACTCGGCAATGTCCATTCTATTTATGTAAATTTAGGCATTACCTACAACCTGTGATTTCGTATTGAATTATTATGAAATGAATACATCTCCATAATTAAAAACATTACAAATGAACCTAGGATGCATTCAATATTTCTATACCATTTTATGTGTTTTTTTTCCTCTCACAAGAAGTTTCAATCTGTGGACACTTCCGCCTTTGATATTATATGACTCAAATCGTACCAGTAGTTCCTGAGATTAGCGCGTTCAAACAAACAAACTCTTCAGCTTTATTATATTAGTATATAGATTTTGTTCTGGGCAGTTTAAAGTTTCAGATACCAAAGATAAAAATACTGCTTCCGTATCAGGACAATACCAGATGACAAGAATGCCAATGGGCTTAAAAACAAGCCCGAATGCATTTTCAAAAAAAAACCGGCGAAGTGCGAGTCGGACTCGCGCACCGAGGGTTCCGTACAAACCTGCAAGGTTTACAAAGTTCGTTCATTACGACAATCGAGTCATAACTATGGTATTTTTATTGCAAAATGAAATTCATAACATTACAATGGGGAAAGATGGAGGAGCATAAATTTAAGACAAAGATCTCTTTATCGTTTAAGTAATCCTTTATTTTATATTAACACATATCATTTATCTATAATATAACTAAAACACTTATACTAGCCTTGCAGCAGACTTGCGAAAGTTCTTTTATTAAAGTTATTTATTTACTAAGTTTTTTAGTCACTATTTAGAAATCTGGTTCAAAAATATTAATTAAGTATTAAATTTGAACCAGACCTGTAAATGGTGACTGAAAAAGTTATGAATAGTATACCACATTGAACATTGAAGTTCGAAAAAACGTTATCAATAGTTGTACAACTTCGTGTAGTGCTACTGTTTATTAACGGAAACATGTTTATGGATGAAAAATATGTGGAAATTCCATTTTGGGGATTCATTCTAAAATCTATATTGAAGTCTCTCACAACAATCAGACGAGAAGATGAAGTGTACATATTGAGGTTGCTGCCGAATATTGTTGTATTTATACATTCTATTGCAACATTAATTTGACATTGTGGTGACCTATATACAGTTATCACTCTGATATTAAACATTTCAAAATGCAAGCATTCACAATGGCCGTTTGCAGCGCCTGGGTTATTTAAATAATATCTTTTACATGATCCATCTGTCACGGCATCCTTAAGATTGCGACGTACATACGCGATAGATCCCCAACCTGGATTTGCATTAGATACAGCTGGACCATCTACTCTGCACACCTCATAAAAACCATCAAGTTCAAAAGTGTCTCTACGACATCCCCAGGTTTCAACAAACAATGCTGCATGGGAGGAATGAATAATAGGATCTATGATGACGTCTGAAAAATGTTTGCGCAATGATGAAACGCACGTTATGAAATACAATTTGAACTGCATTATCTTCAGGTGTTTGCAAAAATTTAAAATATGGTACCAATTTGTTTTGTTCTAGTCTTTTCATTTCTATACTTACAGCACTCGATTCTGATATTTCAGAGGGAGGTTTAAATGTACCTGAATTCACGACTAAAAACAGTCCAAACGATGATATTGCTCTAGAACAAGCTACATACAGCATCGATCTTTTTACATTTTTAGAAATATGGACCACAACTTTTTCTAAGGTGGCACCTTGCGACTTGTGAATTGTAATACCTTCTGCTGGTACTATTGGAAACTGCGTACGCTGCACTACAAGATTTGAAGATTTCCACCTTTTCACAGTATAAGTGACGGCATCTAATGGCGTCCAATTCGAATTGAGATATTGACGATGTTTTCGAGAAGTTACTTGACATTTACTTCTTGTAGCTATTCCCGTACTTTTATCGAACAGAACCCAAATACGTAAAGGCCGCTTTTCACTTCTCTTCTTGTGTCGACCGTAATCTATAGCCTTCAATATTCCGGTAGTACCATTCACAAGGCCATCTGTAGTGTCAATATTCACAGTTACCATATAACGTGCACCTACTCGTAAAAACAAATTCTTAGGAAGACCGTAGGTCTGCATTGTAGGTAGAGTATTTACAGATTGCAAGGCTTTTCTAGCAGCTTGCGGATTTGGTGCTCCAGAAACCACATCAAGTGCTTTAACCGAGTACCCTTCAGTGTTCATTCGAGACAATACTTGATTATTGTTTTTGTCGAGTTTATTGTTGGTCGCAAATAAGTGTATCGCTCCATGTGCCTCAATAGGTAAAGTATTAATACTGTAACATCTAGAATTAATTAACTCTATATCCATAGAAGTCATCCGACCGACAGCCATATTGTTTAAGGCTATTGCGAATGCCAGATCATCTCTTTGCCGCATTATTTCAGTCATCATAAAGAGACGGAATGGTTCCCACAACGGAGCACCAGCAAGGGGTGCCAATGGATTTCGACTACTGTTTGGCTGAAAAACCCAGTTGTCTCCTACCGGTGGTAACTGATTGAAGTCCCCGACGCTTATAATAGACATACCAGCAAATGGCGTATCTGTGTGAAATATTTGCTGCAATCTCCTATTAATTTGGTTCAGAGTTCTACTACCTAACATAGATATTTCATCCAAAATAATTAATCTTACTTTTGCAAGTTTGCATGCTAAGGTGTTCGCGATGCTTGCTGATAATTCGGGCATTGTTTGACCACATTGGGATACTGGAAGTCCAAACGTACTGTGAACAGTTTGACCACCGATTCCAAAAGCAGCTTTTCCCGTGTATGCACAAAGTAAAATTCTAGCATCATCAGGATTTATACCCGGAACTCTATTGAACATAAGCATTAAATATTGATACAAACCCTTAATTAATAAACTTTTGCCCACGCCGGCTCCACCACTAACAAAATAATAAAAAGGTGGTGGTGATTCTTGAGTGAAAATATGTCCTACATGTAAAACAAAATGTCTTTGATCACAATTAAATATTCTAACTAAACGCAATACATCATCTTCACACAAAACTGCTGGTTGGGCAATCGCTCCTCCTACTAAATCTGATTGATTTCCATGTAACTGTAGACAATGATCTGGATCACCTTCTTGTGTCTCTAATTCATAATCATCTAAAGGACGAGCTTTTTCTTTCACTGCACTATCCTCATCCTCTTCATCTTTATCTACATTACGAATTGCATCCAACAATGCCTCAAACTCATCTGGCCCCCCCAAGCGATTAAATTGAAGACTTTCTGAACGGATTTCATCACTAAGTTCAATAAATTTCTGTTCGAGGTTTATAACGTCATTGACTAATTCACTAATTTCATCCCTCCAGTTTGTGTATAACATTAGCTGCTCCCTGTAGAAATTGTCGGGATCTTGAGCTCTATTATATCTTCGGAAACGTATGACCCTGGGTTTCCTTCTTTTTCGCACGTATCCATCGTTATTTAACAACTCAATCCAATTTCCTATACACTCATGGTCAGTGTTTTCACCTTCATGTGTACGTGAGATTTTAGTTGAAAAAGTATAATACGCAGCAAAATAAGCTAAACTCATTGTATCAAACGTTTGATCACGTGGCCGATTTTTATAATGATCCAGTATTTTTTTTTTAAATATGTCTGTGGACGATGGACCCAAGGACTGCAAATCTATGAAAGATTTCAAAATACCCACTCGTTCATTGGGGTGTCCTGTGTTTATGTAAACATCGCTCTCAGAGGCTTGTGACATCGGAAGTCCCGCCAGACAGTAAATTGCCTCTTGGGCTGAAATTTCCGAAGAATTTAAAAATACTTTTGATATTGCGCGTAGAGAGTCTCTTATGCTACTGTTGCCATTTTTGGCCTCTTCGACCGCCGCTCTTAGTAAATTTGACATGCCTCGATCAGCTTTGTTAATATAATCGACAATATAAACGGAACAGGCAAATGGATCTAGTATAAATTGGCAATCCATATTAGCTCGCTGTAATTCCAATACCTTTTTACAAAATGGATTAACCATGACGTCTTTTGGTCGTCTCTGTAGATATATTTTGGGCCGTTTAAGTGTTGATCTAACTGCCCATATGTATTTTTCGATATTTAATTCTGTCGATGCTAAGTACTCATCAAATGTTAAATGTGGCGGAATATTCACCAAGTCGTCCTTTAACTTTTTAGATACTTCTTTCCATTCTTTTAGGCTTGGATTATCTTCTTCCAGAGGTGTCAGAAGACGTGTCTTATCCATTGGAAAAAAAGGTATTCCAAACCTACAAGGACGACTTGGCTTGAGATGACATGAATGTGTGTGTTTGTGAGTTTGTATCTTAACTAAGTCTTCATCTAAATCTTCACTATTGCAGGATATGATTTGGTCAACAAACATTATAACCTTTTCAGTTGATGATTGATCTCCAGGAATGAAGATAGGCGCATCTTCTATCCACAACATCATATGGGCATGAGGAGAACCTCTGTTTTGGAATTCTATTCGATGGTATTGATGGTTTATTTTAAGTTTACCAAAAGGCCCAACAGGAGACAGCCATGTTTTTTTTAGTTCTTTATAACGTGTTTCAAAAAAAGTAGCGCATATAAATGGGTCGGACTGAATGAGTCGCACTTTTTCTGCGTATGGAATATTTTGTGATTCCTCAAGCGACACTTCCTCTTTGTCAACTGTGCTTTTAAGCTGTTTTATTAAATGAGGCCATTGCGTTTCAGCTGCTGATATCGTCATAAACAATGTTGGGACACCGAACTGCCGAATCATTGCTAACAATTTTTTCTTTTCTTCTTCCCAGTGTGCTGGGGAATTTCTCACACTACTAAGAATTCTATATCCATCGTCATGCTGAATAAGGTTCTGTAAGTAGTCGTCATTAAGAAGGTTGTTTACTAAAATAGGAGCGCCGTTGACGGTTTTCTTTCGAAGACAAGTAGCTATGTGTCCACCTATTTGGGTCATCTGTTGTTTCTTTAATAAAGTAAACAAATAATCTGGCCGCATAGCCCTTCTATCATACCGAGTTATTTCGGATTTCATTATGTCAGAAGAACTTAGTTTTATTTTAAACTGCCTTTTAATTCCACCGTGAATCTTAATGAAAGCTAATTCTTCAAGAAAGTCGTCATACAGTAGTGATAGCGGGTACTTACCCTCACCGGGTGCCATTGTTATGACGACATCCTGCTCATTATCAAGTAAAGTTTCAGCATTACCGGGATTTACTGGTTCATCTATTAACTCACCAAGTTCACATGTGCATTCATTGTTATCTATACGATCATTATCACCATCAACTTCGTCGTCGTATGCCCAGTTATCATCATATGTAATATTTAATTCTTTAAATAATTCTGTTTGGACTAAATATTTTGCTGCTTCTCTCACTATTGCAGGACGAATACGCTCCTGACGACCGTGTTTGTAGCACATTTTTCGCTTCAAAACAAGTGTTATGATATGACTATCAGATGCATGCCGTGGTAACGCTGAGACCATAGTGTTAACATCGACTGGAACGTTGACTACATTCCCTACCAATCCATGTTGATAACCGAGACCTTGACCTCGCCTGACTATTTTAAGGAATATATGTCGTGGTGATAAAATACGTTCCTCAAGTGGAGTAAGTTGTTGCAGAACATCTGGAATTACAGGATAAGTTAAACCATTGTACATGGCAAGCCTTGGTATTTTGCCTTCTTTTAGATATTTTTGACACATGTAACAAAATGAACCACAGCCACCAGATGTATTGATTTGAAATAAATCATTTAGGTTTTGATTTGAAAATGTTTTAGGCAACTGATCTTTTCTCATGACTCTAAGCGAATTTTTGTGCCACAAACGACCGCAACAGGAACAGATATTCGTGTGACCATCTGCGATATTATCAAAAAAATTTTGACGTACGGCCATCCAATCACGTAGATAAGTATTTTTTCTAAAATTACGCGTCTCTTTCTCACGTTCAACATAATCTGAATCCTGCCTATTTAATTGATGTTCAATTGTGTTATGACTTTGCTCTTCATCTCTGTATACAGGATCCTCTCGTAACACACGATGAGCAGTCGTGTCACGAGCTTGTTCATTTTCTCTGTATACAGGGTCCTCTCGTAACACACGATGAGCAGTCGTGTTACGAGCTTGTTCATTTTGTCTGTATACAGGGTCCTCTCGTAACACACGATGAGCAGTCGTGTTACGAACTTGTTCATTTTCTTTGTATACAGGGTTCTCTCGTAACACACGATGAGCAGCCGTGTTACGAGCTTGTTCATTTTCTCTGTATACAGGGTCCTCGCGTAACACACCATGAGCTAGCATGTTACGAGCACGTACATTATCACGTTTCCGTGTAGATTCCTGTGACCTTTGTAATCTCTTTGACAGTCTGTTTCTTATTCTCTCCTTAATTTTAACGTCTTCTTTATTTCTCGATTCACGTTTTTTCTCTTTATTATATTTTTTAAGGTCTTCTGACGATTTTCGTTTCCGAGGAATAGATAGAATTTTTTGAGAAAGTGTATCACCAGACTTATCAGCTACTAAAGACGCAGAGTGTTTAGGAGTATACGTCATGGATATTGGCGTAGGTGACTTAGGTGTATAGGTCATGGAGTATACTGAGGTATCAGGGATTACGAGTTCGGTATTGACCTGAAGATGCTGACCTTGAGATTCCTCGAGGTCCGTCGCCGTACGATATGCCACAGCTGGCCTATTAATTTTAGGATGAGTTTGCTTGTATTTCTGTTTAGCTTCAAGTACTTGTTCTGAGCGGGTTTTTTTAGACTTTTTTGGACGACCACCTTTATTACGTCTTGGACGACCAACCTTTGAATCTTGCGTTTTATTTACCAAACTTTCCTGCGTATTATCGTATGTATTATTTAGTAATTCTTCGGACCCGATTGGCGAACAAAAATCATAATGACCCGATGATAAATTACCCGAAAAAAGTAAACGCTTTATTGCATATCCTTCTCTGCCAAACACACCCCTCAGAATACCCGTATTACGTTCATACACTTCGAACCTCGCTGGATACAAAAATCCTGCTGCCTTCACCTCAGCAGTACCGCCATAACTGGAGGATTGGAGCATCGTAGCTTTGTACTCTTGTCGTGAAGAGAAAGGATCTCCCCGGGCATTGCTTGTATACAAATTAAACTCGTTCCAGTTGTCATAAATATAATTAACTATTGTAGTTCTTAGTAATTGTGTTTGATCAAAATTAGTGGAATTGTAAATAGAAAACGCTATTGCATGAAATAAACAACTTCCATCGGGAGGCATAGGTATTATACTATGTAAAATAGTATTTTCGTTGACGATTAATGCAACTGTAGCCATAATTATATCTTTACAAAGTTTTGCAATTGGAAAACAAAGCAGAAACAAACAAAATCGACGAGAAATTGTCGCAAATTTTACTTATTTCGGAACGCGTGCGAACAGCATGCGGGTGCTCGTGCGAATGGCGCACGGCTGCCGCTCGCTGTGTGACGATACCCCTTCTCTTGGCCAGTCGCCTGCCCCCGCGCCCGCGGGCCAGTGCGAGCGCGTTCATGCCCCGCCCCGCGCCCCGCGTGCCTCCCGTGCCACCAGCGTCCCATCAAACTTCGCCAGTAGAAACAATACAAGCAAGCTGTCTGATAATAACCAACAATAAGCTACATTCACCAAAACATCGGGATTGAATGACGATGAGTGAGGTCGTCTTTGCCGTTTGAAAAATGTTGCCCTCCCCATACATAGTATAATAACTCGCGGTCATTGCTGTAACTACAATTATGTTTACAATCACAATTTTTTTGGTGGTATAACTACTTAAAATTTTAAGCTTTTCGGAATTTTTCTGTTACCTGTGCTGTAAGCTATTGCTTCTTACCAAATTTCGAGATTCTATGTCAACGGGAAGTGGTCTTTAGGTTTTAATTCCCTTGCGTGTAGTTGCGAGTTTCAAAATATGCGGTATCAATGGTTGTAAGGTCAGGGTGGCATATTCCGTCTATGGGGCTTAACCGTCTACTTGAAATTATGCTCGTTACAGTCGAGTGGCAGCGTTTGTAGAAGTGTCGGTAAAACAGCATTACTTTTAACTTCAAATAAAATTCCTTAGATGGCGTTAGTCGCTATAAAAATGGGTAAAACTGTCATCAAAGTTCAGTTGCTTTTTTAAAGTGAAATACGAGTGTCCTACGCTGCTGTATTTTGAAGGTAAGTTTAAAATTATGTTACGTACAGTGTCGAATGAATTCAATATATATAGTGTAGAGTCCTTAGTGTATTATTTTGCAAGATAACGCTGCAAATTATTAGATTATTCAACGTAACAAATTTATAACCTCGAAATCGTTAAGTGCATAATTCCGTCTATTTTGAATGGGGCTAGATCGTCATATGACGAATTTGCCCCATCTCTGAGATCGTAAACCTTTTTTGTCCCAGCTTTTTAAAAGAGAACCAATCAATATTCGGTGTAGGTACTTACTTGGAGTTCACAGAAAGTTCATTTGAAAGAGAATAGATATTATATAATTTGTGTAACAGTTACAGTTATTGTCCGGTTAAGCAGGTCGAATGCTGTTAGAAGCACCCTGCAAGATTATTATAAAAAAACAATCTTATACAGAATAATCGCCACCACAATCAATTTTAGGGACATTTCATCTGAATTTGTTTTTTTTTTTGATGATCACTAATAATCTTTGTATGTATAGTAAATTTAGATAATTCGATTGGTACTAAAATAAATAAATTAAATTGTTTCAGTTAAACTAGACGTCGCCGTCATTCATGATGGTACGTACCTATAAAAAAACGCACAAATAAAGGTGCTTATGACAAAAGTCAACTCCGTGAAGCCGTATTAGCAGTGCGTAATGGCACATTAAGTGGTTACAAAGCTGCACAACTATATAAAATTCCCAGAATGACCATAATGGACCATGTACATAAAAAAAGAAGCTCTAATGTGATTGGGAGGAAAACCACTCTGTCTTCCGAAGTAGAAATGAATCTGGCATCCTGTCTTCATATTATGGAAACATATGGTTTTGGATTGACAAGGGCAGAAGTGTTAGATATGGTTGGAGAATATATAAAACAAAATAATATACCTTCATCATTTAAAAATGGGGTACCGGGAAAAGATTGGTTTGTTTCATTTTCAAAACGCCATCATTTATCGATTAAAAAACCGCAAGCGGTTGAGTATGCTCGTAAAACTGCAATAGATCCGTTTATAGTTTTTCCATACTTTGATCTCTTAGAAAAAACTATAAAAGAATTAAATTTACAAGATAAACCACACGCGATCTGGAATTTGGACGAAACAAGCTTCTCGAAAGATCCATCAAAAACAAAAATAGTTGGAGTGAAAGGCTATGCGGCTACTAGGGTGATTGCAACGCCTGGCAAAGACAATACAACGGTTCTTCTGGGTGCTAGTGCGGCTGGACAAAAAACACCACCACTAATAATTTTTAAGGGCAAAAACGTATGGGATGAGTGGACTTCTCCAGATGCTTATCCAGGTACAACATATGCAGCCACTAAGAATGGCTGGAGTCCGAAGTCTTTGAAGCATTTTTTAAAAAAACTTTTTTGCCAACCATCGGCAACCAACGTCCAGTACTTTTAATTTATGACGGCCACTCTACACATGTTGGATTAAATATAATAGAAGAAGCTCGCAGAGCTAACGTAACTATATTAAAAATACCGGCTCATACCAGTCACATCTTACAACCACTGGATGTTTCAGTGATGAAATCCTTTAAAGATCAATGGGATATAACGTTAGTACAGTGGCAAAGACTAAATGTAGGTAAGCCATTAACAAAAAAGGATTTTTCTAAATTGATTGGATCCATATGGACAAAAATAAATCCTCAAGTGCTACGAAATGGGTTTAGAAAGACAGGAATTTATCCAATAAATCGGAATGAAATCGAAGAGCGGCTATTCGATCCATTACAACTAAAACGTTGGCAACAGTATTTATTAAACCCACCTACACAATCGAAAAAGGAACCCCAAAAGTTATTATGCATCGCTCTTAACTGTATTAATAACCATTTTTGTCGTAATGAACTAGAAAATTTATCAATCGATTTAGCCGAAGATAGTAAAATTTCTTTTGAAGAGCTACTGCTCTTAAAAGTAAAACGCAGCGAAAATGTATCCAAACCAAAGAGACGAAAAGTGGCACCAGGCGCTGAAGTTATTACTCACGACGACGTGCTCAAGTTCAAAAAGGACGAACAAAATATTAAGAAAAATATAAAAAGAAAAATACAGTCTAATCTGACGAAGAAAAACACAGATGATGTAGTTCTGTTAATTAATTTATCGAGGAACAACTCTCAGTCGAAACCTTTTACCGCACAAAATTCCCAAGATCTGCCTGATTGTTTTCAAAATCACGAACTTGACACTCCTAAAGTTAAAATTACATCCAACGAAATTATAAAAGCTGCAACCAAACCAGATGAGGATCATATAAAACCAGGACCTTCTGGATTAAAACCTGCAAGGAAAACTAAAATTATTAATCAAAACGCTACTTCAATTCAGATTTCTGCAAAGAAAATAGTAAAGACATCAACATTTAAAGGAAAAGGAATTGGCAAAAAGAGTAAGGGAAAAGAAAACAAAGAGCTTCACCTGGAAAAGACTGATAACAATTTGCACCATAGGAAACACGCGAAAGTAATGAAACGAAAAAAACTAATTTCTCGATCTAGTTCAACCACCAGTGTCTCTGGATCATGTAGCAGCCATAGTGATTCTGATATAGTAAATGTAAGTTCCGATTATGAATTTAATGACGATGTATTTTTGGATATGTCAATGAAAGTACCTGATTTTGAAAGTCATTTACATCACTCACAAAATTTAGGTCTCAAAAATAGAATGCAACGAAGAGACTGAAATAAATAAGGCTAAAAATAGTAGTTTAAGACTCAAATTAATACCAACGATATGAACCTCAAGACAACTAAAAACGTATATTCTGTCAATGACCATGTATTAGTAAGGTACTATAACAGGAACAAGTGGACGTACTATGTTGGCATTATAGAAAATAATTATATTCAAGGTGAATAATTATATTCAGATTTATTACTCAGTCAGATTTTATAAAACCATAAAAAAACCAAAGCTTTTGTTAAAAATGACTAAAAGAGTTGATCAAGATAATGTGCCCGATGAATCAATCGTTAAAAAGGTCAATTTACACAGGGATGAACAAATGTTAAATGGTTTGGTTTTGTCTTGTGAAGATGATGAGCTCTATTTTAATTAAAAAAAAACATACTTATTAAGAGCATCATCATTTTTTTTTTGTTATTTTATATTTCATGTTGTAAAATAAAAAAAAGGATAAAACTTCCTTTTAGGCTTTCTTTTACGTTGATTGCATTCGTGTACTAAAACTAGTACTTACAGTACCCGGCAATTACTACCTAAAATTTTGATGTACAACATTTATGGCCAGGTACAGTACCTTGTTTTGTTTTTATGTTTAACTAGCTGCCCCGCGCGACTTCGTTCGCGTGGTATGCAACTCCTACCCAACGCCTACCCAACTCCTTCCAAACTCCTACCCATTGATTGGTTCTAGTTCTATTTTGAATGTTTTTGTTTTTATTTATTCGTCGACAGGCTCGCGTTTGACGGCTATATCGCCTGATGTTAAGCGAAGATTTTTTTGTTTTTTATATTGTTTATCTTTGATACTTTTCATTTTATGTTTAGTTGATTTTATAGTTACTATAATGAGACTGATTGTTACCTTAATTAAGACTGAAATACCATTTGATTTTGATAGGTTTTAAGTTTGTTACTGAATTAAAACGATTTACGATACCAAATGTGTATTTTTATTTTATGAAGGTACCTTTATCCAGATAATTTCATATTTTTCTGTGCGCTTTTATCTTAAGTTGGCTAAATTAAAGTGTTTATTTCATCCAAAATATGTTGACCACCCCTGCTTGTTTAAGCATGCCGAAATAGCCCCCAAAAATGATTATTACATATTTGACCTGACAGAGACTTTATTTTTAAGATCGTTAAGCACAGAATTGAATGTCTCTTACGAACGCATGTCATTATTACGTGATTCCTTAAAACCACTAAAGATTTCCATAAATTCTTCCAGTATGACGGATTTTCCCGATTTAGAAGGGAAAATCCGTCTACCGGTCAAGTTTTAAAAAAAGTTGTATATCCTAGTACTGGTGATAGTTTAATTAAATAAGATCACTGTATTTGAAAGTTTAAAAGATAATTATTTTCATGAGACCATAAAATTGATCATAAATCAAAACGTTCATTGTATACAGGCACTCAAATGTAAGCCAAAAAAAAACTATGCCGGAATTAGCCACCCTGACCTTACTTTTGCGTTTTGCGTTTTTGCGTTGATTTAGAATATTTTTTTTTTTCACGGGTTAAAGGCAATTAGATCTAAGTATTTGATATGAATTTCAACTTGATAGCTCTACGCGTTCATGAGGAAAAAAGTAATAAGTTTATATTTATTAAAAAATATATATTTTGTAATGTAACTAAAAATTTAAGGTTTTCGGAATTTTTCCTTTATGTGTGCTATAAAACCTTGCTTCATGCCAAATTTCAAGATTCTAGGTCGACTGGAAGTACCCTTTAGGTTTTGATTCCCTTGCGAGTACTTGCGAGTTAATAGAAAATATGCAGCTTAAATTGCTGTTTCTTTTGATTGCGTTGACATAGAAGTTTGATTTTGTTACAGCTTAAAGGTATTATAGACCTGAGTATTTGGTATGAATTTCAATTTAATACCTCTACGCGTTTATGAGGAAATGGGTAGTAAGGTTAAAATTATTAAAAAAAATATATTATGTGATGTAACTAAAAATTTATGGTTTTCGTAATTTTTCCTTTATCTATGCTATAAGACGTTGCTTCGTACCAAATTTCAAGATTCTGAGTTCACGGGAAGCACCCTGTAGGTTTTGATTCCCTTGCAAGTGTCGAAAATTTGCGGCATAAACGGCTGTATCTTTTGATTGCGTTGGCTTAGAAGTTTGATTTTTTCACAGCTTCAAGGGACAGTAGACCTGAGTAATTGATATAAATTTCACGGTCGGACGGACAGACGGACAACAAAGTGATCCTATAAGGGTTCCGTTTTTTCCTTTTGAGGTACGGAACCCTAAAAATGATGACTGACGCAATGTCGGGTTTGACGTACGTTCTTGGTCTATTTAGATGACCTTATTGTTTTTGGAAATTCTTTAGAAAATCATACCAAAAATCTCATAGATGTTTTTACTAGATTGCGTCAGGTAAATTTAAAGTTAAATCCCTATAAATGTAACTTTCTTAAAAAGTACATATCGTCGGCCTAAAATGTTAACCTGCTAAGTCCATTTTATATCAAAATGACTTTTTGATCGAACCTGAAACTACAGACGATTACCGACCTAATCGTGCAAAAAATACGTCATAATTCAACTTAACAAGGCTAAAAATCGATGTCCGTCAAACTGCTATAATACCAGCGACCAATAAACACATAGTAAACCTGCCAAATCCTTTAATCCTTCCCAGTATCGTACTAGAATGGTCGGTGACTCATGATGCGTGGCCATTGAATATTTTTTTTTATCTTTTAGTATACAAAGGTTACATACATAAATTACTGAAGAGATATATCGTGGTCATTTAGAAAAAATTTTTTTTTTTTCAAAAAAAAAACGACTTCCAAAAAAACTAAAAAGTAAAAAATAAATTTTATTTAAACGCTTATCGACCAAAACATCGCTCTAGAAGTCGGCGTCTTGTAAGTTACTATTGTTAGTATTTCGCCACCGACTTCTAGAGCGATGTTTTGGTCGATAAGCGTTTAAATAAAATTTATTTTTTACTTTTTTTGGAAGTCGGTTTTTTCGACGGACTCGATCTTATTGTCTTAATATAAACACACCACTTTTTTAGGTTGCAATAAGCGTGAATAACCAAATCATCTAAGTATTTGGCGTATGCACAAGTAGAGATAAACCGTTATTTTTAATACACTCGGCGTCACAAAAATCGCACCTCATCAAGAATTCTTTTCAAAGTCATTTTAACCCTATTAATCAATGGTAGACTTATGACTATGGGGTATCATTCGAAAGGTAATTTATTTAAATTTAAGAATAAAACAAAAGATTTCGTTTTTGTTTACCAGGGAATAAAAAAAAGCAAGTTGATTATGTAAATGACTAAAACATGTTTATTTACAACAAAAAAAAATATACAAAAGAGTCCTTAAAAACAACTTAAAACCTAGTGTTGCCCCCCCTAGCCCTGATAACTGCTTCCATGCGTTCCCTCATGGACCTAATTAATGTTACAACAGTCTCCTGAGGAATGTTGTCCCATTCTGCTACGGCGGCATCTTGGAGGTCCTGAAGCGTGGTAGGGGCAGGATCCCGTGCCCGTACTCGCCGTTTCAGTTCATCCCAAAGGTGCTCAATTGGGTTCAGGTCTGGACTTCTCGCTGGCCAGCGCATAACAGGTATCCCAACTTCTTGCAGGTAGTCCCTTACAATTAATGCGGTGTGACAGCGGGCGTTATCATGCATTAACATGAACCCACTGCCAATATAACCCGCATAAGGGACCACGTGCTCCTCTAAGATCTCTGTTATGTACCGAGGAGCAGTCAGCGACCCTTGCCCGCGAGCACCTCCAGTCCGAGAAACGCACACAAGGTACGTCTTGCCGTCGATTGACATGCCGCCCCAGAACATGCACGAGCCACCCCCGTATTCTACTGTCTCTTGAATACAGGCATGTGTGAATCGTTCCCCTTGCTTTCTGTACACCCTCCTACGCCTGTCGTTACAGAAAAGACAAACCCTTGTCTCATCTGAGAAGAGCACAGTCCTCCATTGTTCGATTGTCCAATCCACATGTTCCCGAGCAAATTGTAACCGGTCTCTCCTATGCTGTGCAGTCAATTTTGGCCCTGTAGCAGCCCTATGAGCTGCAATTTTCTTCTCCCGCAACCTTCTTCTAACCGTGGACACTCACAGAAGTTCTGCGAGCTGATCGGAGTTGTTGTTGCAGCTCAACAGCATTGGAGAACCGATTTCGTAAAGACGTCGAAACAATGAAGCGATCGTCTCTTTCGGATGTGCAGCGTTGTATTCCAGATCCACGTCTTCGAATATAGCCACCAGTCTCTTGGAACCGTTGGAACACTCGTCGAACGGAAAATCGACTCAAGTTCAGTTGCCGAGCAACATCACATTGCCGCATCCCTGATTGCAGTAGTGCAATGACTTGAGCGGCTTCATCTGCAGTGGTATCCATCTTCAGGGGTATTTTTCTTAATGTAGCTGTTCACGTGTGTTCACTTCAACGGTTGGAGAGCGAATGACTCACATTTTTTTTTATTTATTTTTTTATTTTTTTTTCTACATGACCTCTTGCAGGGTGCTTCTAACAACATTCGACCTGCTTAACCGGACAAAGTGGCGAGGTCCTAATTTAATTAATTAAATTAAGGCCTCCAGCCAAGGCTTAAAACTAAGTTTAAAACTAAGTGACAGCGCGCTAAGGGCTCCCCCTAGTGGGGAACGAACCTCGGCTTAGGGCGTCACTGGGGAGGACAACTAGGGACTAGCTGGATCATAACAATATTATTATTAGGGGACTTTTTATGCTACTGGCTCAGCGCGCGGGCTGGCTCATCGAGCAAGGGTCGGGACTCACATTTAACCCGGGTCGCCCGTTTTATACCCTTCTAGAGGGGTGCAATTAGTGGATGATGTGATGCGTATTTTGACAACATTTTGTTTAACGTTACGTGCTAATGAGATTTGATGTGTTTGGGAATTCTAACTATTGTTAAATTAAAGGTCATTAAATATACTTTCAATTGATACTAGTATTAATTGGGTTCAATTGATTCCTTGATGGCGGGGCATGCTTAAAACTCATATTCAAAGAGGTGCGATTTTTGTGACGCCGAGTGTATATTTATAAAACGGCTGAACCGATATTAATAAAAAAATGGGAACACACGGGAAGCGTCAGCTTTCCAATAAAAAAGAATCATCAAAATCGATTCACCTAGTCAAAAGTTATGAGGTAACAAACAAAAAAAAAACATACAGTCGAATTGAGAACCTCCTCCTTTTTTTAGAAGTCGGTTAAAAAAAAAGCAGGCGAGGGAAGAAAAGGAAAATGATAAGAAAGGGGATCATTATGTTTTAACGGTTGATTTGCAGGCAGTTTTAATGGCGCCCAAATCCAATGTTAGTGGGTGTTTTTAAAAAAAAATGACCCTAGCAAAATCGGCCTGTCCCACAACTTCAAACATTTTTATTTTTGTTTTTTTATATGGCACATGTAGATGTGAAATGTTATATGATTAAGGCAGACATTTTAAAATCAAGTTAAATTGAAAAACACCATAAAAAGACGACAGATATATTTATATTTAAAAAAAAACACCACAGGAGGTGAAGATTTCGCGTGTCCCACGGTGCCCTCGTTGATTTCGAATACTTCTTACTTGTAGACTATTGAGCTTTGAGTATATTTAGGTGTTTGAACATAATGTCATTATGTCTAAAAGTGTGTTTTTGGTCTTTGTGTGATTAATTTATAGTTATTTTTAACAAATATCATTAAATAAACGTTGTCCTACGAAAACCATAGTACCGGAAAATCCGGTATCGTCACGGTGAATTTGATATCTTACATAAGACAAAATCTACTAATTTGTGTTTTTTCTACTTTCCTGGCATCATTGTGATCGGATTTTGATACCACCAATACTGTTTAAACGTTAGTTGCGACAAAATCTATGACGAAAGTCTTGGTGTCTTCGACGTGCAGAAAAAGTTTTCTGAATAGTGACAGTATTTAAAAGGCAAATAAACTCATTTTCTTTACTTTGGCATATTGTATTCAAAACATAAGTTAACCTATATTAGATTAATAAAGCTAAAAACAAGTTAATTTAACAGCGTATTAGTTATTTTTAATTTTAAAAGTTACGTCGTATGAATATGTCACGTCCTGTGCGTCATGTGACTTACTACCGGAATAAAATCGTGACGAACTTGAACTATAAAGCTCAGTGTACAACGAAATATTTAATCTTGTAATAGATACTTACCTACGTGTTACCTAATTTTATAGTGATAAGAGAGATATAGCCGATATAGTAGTATATTGGGACGTTGACAAAATCCTAACATATTTTGATTTAAATCAATGTTACATTAATAATGCCAATGGTGGCAATTGGCAGTGTGGATACTGCTCAAGTTATTCCTATTCGTCACACAATTTTCGTAATAGTCACTGTCCTATATTCTAAATTCTACAAAACTAGTTTTAAAAGTATCTAGATTTCTTTACAATATTAAGTTTTGTCACTATTAGAATTTTGTTATTGTCGAAAATTCCTCACCTTGCTTGATTTTTGAATTTGTAACACGTATTATTAGTAAACAACAACTTTTCTAGGGCAATGTGTCTAAGAAGTGACGAAAATGAAACTATTTGGCTGATTATTTATTATTGCGATAGAATTATGCTAACTTTTTGTTATTTTTGGAAACATTTTAAGCATATCTTTATGCTAATTTAAGTTGATTTTGATTCAATACCTGGTTGTTTTATTTCTGACCGATTATATTGTGTGACGTACAGGAACACTTTGCGTCATAGGTTGACCGAAAAACTTGAATATTTCTCATATTTATGTTTAAATTTTAATTTAAATAGCATATTTAGCTAGTTAATTACGTATTCTTTGATACCAGAGTAAATTTAAGCAATTTTATTTAATCCCAAAATTATATTTCCTGATCGTCACGGGGTCAATTTTTTTGAAAATCACCCTAGTACTATGTACTATAAAACTAAATTGCAAGTCCATAATCTCTGCTTCTTTAACTAAAAGAATAAAGACGGATTTTGCCTCTGGAATGGAGTTAATGCAGAAGAATTTGCTTAACTCCACCTTCTACTTCATTCCAGAGGTAGCAAAATCCGTCCGACTTGGATTGTTAATTACCAAGTCAAACTATCTATGTTTGTTTATTATAAGACTAATTATGTTTTTAAATGAATATTATAGAATTTTTGATTATTTTATTATTATTATTTTTGATACTTACCTATAAAATATTATTATTTTCATGTACTTAGCTTATAAAGACCATGCTGAAAAATTAAACACGAATATCTGCTAAATCCCAAACAAAATAGAAATGTCCAAACGAATACCAGCTATCTCCTTTATTTTCAGATTTACCAATTTATATAAGCTTTTGAAAGAATTTTCAATATTAAAATGATCCATGGAGTTATTCAAAGAAACGGAATTTAAGAAATTTAAATTAATATAAAATTATAGAAGTTCAGTTTTTTCATCCTCCTGTAAAGTTCTCTAAAATGGACATAGCTGGTTAACATATTAGGCCGACGATATTGTATTTAGGGCATGTTATAACAAGCGAAGGTGTTTTACCCGATTCTGAGAAAATACAAGCTTTGAGTAACTGGCCAATACCGAAAAATGTAGAAGAATTAATAAGGTTTATTGCATTCGCAAACTATTATAGAAAATTCATCAAAAACTTTGCAAGTATAGCACATCCATTAACCCAATTAACAAAGAAAAATGCAGTATTCATGTGGGATGAAAAATTTCAAACCGCTTTTTCCACTTTAAAGTCTAAAATTTCGAGCCCACCTATACTTCAGTACCCTAATTTTTCTAATAACTGTAAATTCATACTACAAACCGACGCTTCCAAATATTCATTGGGCGCAGTTTTGTGCAATGACAATAGAAAACCTATAGCATTCGCGAGTAGAAATTTAAATAAGGCCGAAATTAACTATCCTACTGTGGAAAAAGAACTTTTAGCGATAGTGTGGGCAGTTAATCATTTCCGTCCTTATTTGTATGGCCGTACATTTGTAATTGAAACTGATCATAAACCACTTATTTATCTATTTGGCATGCGAGACCCATCTAGTCGTCTTCTGAAGTTTAGACTTCTTGAAGAGTACGATTTTATAGTAGAATACATCAAAGGATCCACAAATATTCCAGCAGATTCAATGTCGCGATTACCTATCACGTCAACGGACTTAAAAAATATGCATGAAATTATAATCACGGTTATGACGCGTTCGCAATATAGAAAAATGCAAGAGTCGCAATTAGGAAATGTAAACATACTTCTCATTACGTTAGAGAGCCGTTAGTTGTAACAACAACAGCTACCTCGGCCATGGGAAAAGTATTCCTTTATACACCAATGTTTTATTTAATATTGTACACCTTTCTTTTATTTTACATTTTACACATTTTTTTTATTTTACATTAAAACATTTTATTTTTGTAATATTATCTTGTAATTGTATCCTTGATAATCTTGTAATCTTGCTTATGTACTTTGTATAATTAGTTAAAATAAACACTAAAATTTTATTAAACATTATTACTGTTTACTCATAAAAAATAAAATAATATTGTCATAATATTTTATTTTACCCTTCCGGAGGGTGTAGTGTATAACCATATATGTTCCAAGTATGTTACTCGTGTATTTAAATGCTAATCATTATTAATAAAGGATCAGTTTATCCAGAGCAGTCAGAGCGTTTTATTCGTCTCTAATACCCAACCTTACAAAATCAAGCTAATCAAAGCATCAAATGGTACCGATGGGCAAGGGTAACTCATAAGTACGAAAAGGCCGGTAAAGAACTGATCACTAAGAAAACAATTAAGCAAGAACAGAACGGGACGGTAGCTGAATTAACATCACAATTTCTAGAGAAAATACCACTATTTAAACTGCATTTTTTTAATTGGAAAGAGCAACAAAAACAGTACTAAAAATGCATTCAAAATCTAGCAAATGGTGAGATAGCAATATTATGAGACTTTTCAGAAATAATTGATTGTAAATATGCCCATGAGGTACAATGAACTCATTTTGGGGCTTCCAAAAACTCAATAACTCTCTACTAAACTCAATACTGGTGCTATAATTTTCAATGACAAGTTCCAAACTTTTGCAACAGTATCAGATAACAATTGCCACGAACCAGAAGCCATCTGGGCACATTTGTTACCAATTATGAAGTACGCAACTTTTCGGACGGACTTACAAGTCAGTATCGTCAGAAAAAAAAATGTTCAATTTATTCACATCTAAATTAAAGCTTAACTACGCCACATGGTCGTTTTCAGAGAGCGGCCATGGTAAAAGTGTGGCAGATGGTGTTGGAGGTAGTGTGAAACGTCAATTAGACAAAAAAGTATCCTATGTTCACGATATTCCAAATGCAACTGAAGCATATGACGTTTTACAATCAGCCATGAAATCAGTTAAGTGTTTTTATGTCAGTGATAATGACATAAAAAACATTTCAACGCTTATACCATCCAACATTCTCGCTGTACCTGGAACGATGAAATTGCACCAAATAATATCGGTATACAACAACACAATAAAGTATCGCTTGCTTTGTTTTTGCGGTGACAAAGCTGGTCTCTGTGATTGTTATGGCCCTAAATTACATAAACTGGTCAAAGATGAATCTACTTCAAAATGGAATATAAAAAAGAAGTCTCTGATTGTTTTCCCACTATCGAAGACAATTCTCCAGAGCCAAATATAAGAAAACTCAAATCCAATGAACCTAAAACTAATGAAACTTACCCAAATTTACTGAACGCTGATAAACTCAATCCGAATTTGCCCAACCTTCATAAACTTAACACTAATGAACCTTACCTTGATGTAACAAAACCCAATGTAATATTAAATCCAGATGAGTCTCAATTTCGCAGTGAAGTTGGTGATGTGCAGGTAGAACCAATAGTAATAACAGTTCCTTCCAATCTAACATCATTCTCTTCATCTGGATTTCCTTCTCTATCTTTGCTGTCCGAATTCCCCATGGACCAAATTGATTTATCTAAAGGACATGGCCGGAATTTGTATGGAGCTGTACCCTAAAAAAAAATGTCATGTACATTGATAAACAGTACGTCATATTAAAGCTTACAGGTTTGTTTTTACAATATTTTAAGTTTTATGATCAGAGAACTTGCCAGAGATACGTAAAATATGATACAAAAAAATAAGTGCCTAAACATTTTGAATAGCAATAATCAACGGTTCTGAGTTTTATAGACGAAACTAAACGTGAAATATTTTCAATGACTATAAAGGCAGTTTCTTCACTAGCCGACACGATATTACACATCGAAGTTAGTGCATCTGTAAATATCTTATTTTATAAAAAATATACAGAATACTCTCTAATTCGGTGTTCCATACATTTTCATAGAATTGAAGGCTCTAGTGAAGAGCCAAAATACCAAGTAAAACTTACTGAGTAGTAGAGTTTTCAAACGTCTTTATAGGCAAGCCATGATAGAGGAAAAGAGCTCGTCATCTACAAATATTTCTGGATATTATGACTTTCTCATAGCGACTTTGCAAAAAACTACCTATACAATTTGATAGACAATAAAACACTGAAAAGTCACTTGAGTTTTTATTTAAGTAAGATTCTAAAGCCTATTCATCTTCAAAGACCAACAAAACGCTATCGAGGAATGAGGCTGGTGCTGTTATATTTGCTTGATACTTGGCCCAGCCTAAATACCATAACAACGTCATGACATGGCAACAACACCCAACTGTCCGATTTCCAACTAGGCAGCTACAACAATAGCCTAAAATGGAATCCAAGGGATTGGGGCTAGATGGCTCCCTGTCAAACAAAATATAAGAAAAATATTGTTCCCGGCTTATGTGCCGTGACTTTATTCTCCCTCTCAAAAGATAAGGGCTATTTCCATACACTTGTTCAATCATGTTATGCGCATTTTGCAATTCTGGACACACTTCCACTTCATAAATGCCATTATTTCTAACGTGTTCTCCATAGTAGGAACGGGCTTGCTTTATTAAGGTCCAAGAGACAAGCATTAATTGCGCATGTGTGAATTGTGGGAAACCTGCTAATTCGGGAATATTTGCATCAATTCTTAAGAACATTACACGCCTTCTATTTAGATTTTCTTCAGCAACATATTCGGCTATTATAGTAGAAGCGTAAACGAAAGTCCGGTATACGATAGCGTGGGGTCAATTTAAAATATTCAGAACAGTAAATACGTGATATTATGATCAACGCAAGACTGTAGGTAGATATTGATAGTTTTTTTGGTTTTTAATTTAACGCGCCGAAACCTAAAACGTCAGAATTGTCAAAATTACTCTAGGACATTTGGATACACACTCTTGAGTATATTGTCGATGCATAATGCGTAATGCGAGCGGTATGATGACGAGTGGCAGATCGAAAAATGGTGTCTGCCATAATCATCAAACAGTTGATTTTTATAAGTATTTACCGTAACAATACAATGCTAACATTCATGGATTTTATATATTTTAGTCTGACCTTCAGGCGGGCATCAGATACAATGTTTGTCTAATGCATGTATCCAAACGCAGCCATTTTATTCAATGACAAAGTCAAAATAAAAAACACACAAAGACAATTAACACACATATTATTTTCGTATATTGTCTCTCATGTTCTAGAGAAATATAATTAATGCGATTAATTTTTTTTTATTACAGAAGTAATTTTCATTATTTAATAGTTACTGTACATTTATGTAAATTCTGAGGGCAGGATCCGGCTATGTCCTTTAGGTTTTGATCTATATTTAAATGGAGAGCCAAAATTTGATCCTCCTGTCTCTGTAGAGGTACCTTCTAAGAGTCCCAAAGGTGTAAGAAAACGCGCTCGCGTCTTATTTCCGGGAGACCCCCCACCACAGTCTAATAAAAAACATGCGCGTTCTCTTTTACGCGCTGATACTTCTAATTCTTATAAACCCAAGACTGTTAACTTCACCTGTAAGCTATGTCGAAAAGATCTCAGGACTAAAATTAGGTGCATGGTGTGTAAGGGTAATGTAGGTCTAAAAAACTGGCGTTGTAAAATCAGCGGAAAAAAATAAAAAAAACATCAGAATTTGTTGCTTTTTTGTTGCTAATTAGTTGCTAAAAAAATAATTTTGTTGCTCCGTCCGATCGCAAAAAATCGGCAATAACGCTAACTTTCGATTAAGATAGCGTGGAAATCATTGGATGTAGACTTATCGATCAAGCGAATAGAGGTCAATTTGTTGCTAATTTGTTGCTGAAGGATGTTAGAAAAAAATATAAAAAATAATAATAAAATAATAAAAAAAATAAAAAAAAAAATAAAAAAATCGGCGGAAAAAAATAAAAAAAACACCAGAATTTGTTGCTTTTTTGTTGCTAATTAGTTGCTAAAAAATAAATTTTGTTGCTCCGTCCCATCGCAAAAAATCGGCAATAACGCTAACTTTCGATTAAGATAGCGTGGAAATCACTGGATGTAGACTTATCGATCAAGCGAATAGGGGTCAATTTGTTGCTAATTTGTTGCTGAAGGATGTTAGGAAAAAAATAAAAAAATCGGCGGAAAAAAATAAAAAAACACCAGAATTTGTTGCTTTTTTGTTGCTGACTCACTGTACTCAAACTAGCTGCAGTATGAGCAGCAACAAATTGTAGCAATAGTTTTCCCACGGAAAAGTCGAGAGTTAAGCTAGCGTGGCCGGTTTTTTTGTAAACCGATCTCCAACATCTCTTGACTTCCGTTTTTCTATTTTGTTGCTGACTCACTGTACTCAAACTAGCTGCAGTATGAGCAGCAACATATTGTAGCAGTATTATTTCCCATAGAAAAGTCAAGAGTTAAGCTGGCGTGGCCAGTTTTTTTGTAAACCGATCTCCAACATCTCTTGACTTCCGTTTTTAACCGACTTCAAAAAAAGGAGGAGGTTACGAATCGAATCGAAAACGAATCTCCATCCTTAAGACCCTGACAGGCGTCTGGTGGGGGGCTCATCCTTTTACTCTGAAAATGGTATATAACGCATTAATTAGAAGTGTAATGGACTACTGTAGCTTTGTCCTTGAACCTTGCAATAAGACAGCCCTCTATAAACTGGACTCCATTCAAGCAAGATGCCATAGGATAATAATTGGTGCAATGAATTCCTCTCCGGTAAAAGCCCTACAAGTGGAATGTGCAGATCCTCCTCTTAATACCCAGCCACGTAGGAATTCCGGGCAATGAGTGTGCCGATTCCCTTGCTAAATTTGCAACCTCGGGTATTGTTGACACGAAGCATTATATAATCCAACCTTACGATCTGATTAATAACACCAAATCAAAGATGGCGTGTCTATGGGACAGAGACTGGAAGGAAATATCTAGCAGAAAGGCTTTTGTCTATGCCAGTACTCAGGAGGACATACAATTGAAACCATGGTTTTCAAGGTTCCAAAAAATGAGTAAAAAAGCCCTGTCTACTATAAGCAGAATAAGATTAGGTCATTGTTGTAGCCCAGTGTTCCTTCACAAGATTCGCATCCGAGACAATTCTATTTGCGAATGCGGACTTGATGAGGGATCACTCGACCATATATTCTTTTCTTGCCCTAAAAACCGTAATTCGTTTGATTTATATAGTAAATTACCTAAATTCAAAATTCCCCTCCCCATTAATTTTCGATCTCTTCTAACCCACTTCTCTCCAAAGATCGTAGGAATGTTAGGTCAGTTTATTAATGAAAACAACATTAGATTATAGCTCCTTATCCGTTTACCCTAATCCTGCTTAGTTAGTCTGGTTCATCTTGTTTTTTATTTATTTCTTTTCTATTTGTGTCCAGTCTAAAATAACTTTGTTACATGTTTATATTATGTTTGTAGCTTTAACACTTGATTACTAACAAAATGTGTCTGTCCCTTTCCAGTTACTAACAACGGACACGGAAAGCCGAAGAGTCCCTTCCGTGTTCACTTGACACTGGCAGGTAGTCGGAAAAGACTCGTTTGCCATTAAAAAAAAAAAAGAAAGTCTTTCAGGTAATTTATTAAAAAATATTATTTTTTGCATATGTTGCACAGATTTTTTATTTGTGTTTTGTGAATTTAGTCTACTAACGTTCAAATAATATGATTTCATAGCTTTTGCTTACGTTATTCATAATAATTATCGAGTTTTTTACTTGTCTGCTACACCGGACCTCGTCGAAACACCTTTATTTATTGTGTCTTAGAGCTTGTCCGTCACGGCGGACCTTGTCGAAATATGGTATGAAAGGTGAAAGATTTGAGTTGTCGGTACTGTCAAAATATTACATCTATTCTCAGTACCTACCAACTTGTTAGATACTACTTATCTACCTAACCTTTACATAAAACTAAAATGCTAAAAACTACTTACTAAAAGTCTACCTACTTACCTGACCTACCTACTTACGTGAAAAGAACCCTACACCTATTCTCAATAGGTACTCACTGGTGTATATTATATACCTACTACTTATCTGCTTAGCCTTTACGTTACTTTACTTTTATTCCTAAAAAACTACTTACTTATGTAAGAACTGGTTACTCACTGTCTATGTATAATGTACACCATGAGTCTCTGTATCTGTGTGCCCTCATACTTACCCCATTACTTTTTCGTATTAACTATTTTTTTTTATTGGTGGTGGTGTTTTGCTTAGCACGTATTTCTTTTCTTTTGCTTTAGTCTTCCCTGCATGCACGCTCGAAAAAAATATTGGCACTCGTTCCTGCAGAACGTGCACCGTCTGAAACAGGTGCTAGCTCCTGCGCCGAAAATGAGCCTCATTCATTCTCTAATCCGCCTTCTGTCTTCAGTTCACCTGCACCGTCTATTGCATCTTCGCTAGAGCGCTTGAATATCGCAGACAGCCCTGATGAAAACCCTTCTGAAACAAGTTTTGAACTCAACAACGACTTCCCGACTCCTTTGACTCCAATTATAGAGCAAGTTTTCCCGAACCAGTCGCAGGATCCCAATTTTGCAAGCTTACCTTCTATATCGTCTTTACCCTCGTTGCCAACACCTGTGCATAGAAAAAGAAGACTCAGAGAACCATCAGTTGTGACAAAAAAGAGACCCAAGCAAATTCAAAAGTTTTCCCTCTCGTACAAATGGAAACAGAGTACCTTTTTGCATAGAGCCCAGATAGAAGATACTGCAGTAGTTGAAGATCCTCCCGTAGTACGTTCACCTTTAGATTACTTTTTGACGTTTTTCTCAGAAGATGTGATTGCTAATGTTGTACAAGAAACAAACGCATATTCCGTGCTAAAAACAGGCCGCTCTATAAATTTGACAGAAGATGAGTTTCGCGACTTTCTTGCTATCCTAATTTTGATGGGCATTGTGTCGCTACCATCGTATTTAGATTACTGGTCCAAAAAATATCGGTACGACAAAATTGCTAGTGTTATGTCGTTGAAGAGGTATGAAGCCATCCGCCAAAACTTACACTTTGCGGACAATAACTTTGAAAGCTCTGACCGTTATTACAAAGTTCGCTCTTTGCTTGAAGGAATACGACAAAACTGTCTGGCTCAGGAGAGTGTAACAGGCGAACACACTTTCAGTATCGATGAAATGATGGTGCCATATAAAGGACGAAAAGCAGGCAAAAGACGACAATACATGAAGGACAAACCGGTCAAATGGGGTTTCAAGATGTACGTTCGAGCTGGAACTTCTGGCATGATTTACGACTTTCTGCCCTACGGTGGGGATGATACATTCAGGTATCACAAGTTCACCGATGAAGAGCGAACGTTAGGATTTGGTACCCAAGTCGTGCTTGGACTCTGCCAGACCATCAAAAAGAAACCAGCAACGGTTTGTTTCGATAATGTCTTTACATCACCTGAACTTGTTTACCTGTTGCGTGAAAATTATGGTATTTTTTCTGTAGGCACCATTAGAAGCAACCGCCTTAGAGGAACCGAAGAAAAATTGAGTAGCGAAAAGGCACTGAAAAAGAAACCAAGGGGATCTTTCAGTCAAACCGTCTGTCACAAAAACAAGTTGTCGGTTGTGAGGTGGCATGACAATAAAGCTGCTACTCTAATCAGTTCCTATACCGACGCTGAACCAGTTAGTAGGATTAAAAGATATTGCAAGAATGCCAAGAGGAAAGTCGATGTTGATTATCCCAATATTGTGAATGAGTATAACAAGAATATGGGCGGTGTAGACTTGGCCGACATGTTGATCGCCTTGTATAGAACTCCTTTCAGGAGTAAGCGCTGGTACATGGCGATGTTCGCACAAATTATTGATATTTGCGTCGACAATGCGTGGATCCTGTATCGCAAACATGCAAACCCTGCCACTAAATGCATGCGGCTAAAAGATTTCCGCTACGAAGTGTACCGCAGTTTGATCAGCACAAACAAAAGTGTTACATATAAGAAAACGGATGAAAGCACGATCAGGCACCTTTGTAAAACAAGACCGGCAGACAGTTCACGCTACGATGGAGTTTCACACTTTCCGTCAGTGAAGGAAGAAGGTCGTTGTATGTACTGCAATAAAAAAACTACGGTTTACTGCCTGAAATGTGATACACGCCTTTGTTTTGTGACGGGCAAAAATCCTCGCAACTGTTTTTTGAGCCTTCATGTTAAATAATACAGGCCCTTACAGTTTATTTGTACTTTTATAAAAAAATAAAGGCTTTTTTACTATTATATTCTTTTACTTTATACTATGTAACATCTTTCACGTATTCGATTAAGTCCGCTAGGACGGACAAGTAATTTTAACACTTTTTTTACTAAGTTTCGATAATGTCCGGTGTGGCGGACATCGCTTTTCTCCATAAGGGTGGGGGGTAGATTTTTTTAATTTTTTTGGAAGTTCAGAAAAACCATGGAAACTTGGTTATACAATAAAATTTTAATAAGTTTACTATCACCTTCTCTGTCGAAATAAGGGATAAAGAAACTATGGCCGTCCACCAAGTCATTTGGAAGTGTGGCTCTGAAAGAGATCGGTTACAGATGCGCAGTCGAAGCTGTTATAGGTATCAAGAGGAAGTGTATCAGCATTACCATCTCGGTATTCAAAGCTTCGAAAAATTATTAACTAACCAAATTTACAAAGAACCAACACTTGAAGATAATACGTTACCGATACCTGCACCTGCACTTAATCCCATTCCTGAAATCTATACGGTACCACAACAATCAGGCAGTTATAGTCCAGAACTCATTCGAACCGTATACCCGAGTAAACGGCGCAGGAAGTTGCATTCCAACAATATAATAAAACAAGAAGGTCTAGCTAGAGATATAATAATATTTCCTGCTATGCCTCAAAAAGCCTCCACATCAAGGGAATATAAATCACCAGAAAAGGCACACTTTATGTGCAATGAGAAAAATTTTTGGCGACTGGCAAAACTCAACTTTTGTTGGCTCTGAAAACAGATCATACATGTGATAAATTTGAGTAATTTTTATCTGATTTCGATAAATGTGAAAATGACACAGAAGATATAGAAAAGAGAGAAAGTAAAGAAAATATTCTTGAAAATCAACATCCAGAGAAAAGGAAATGTAAAGGAAAAGGAGTAGGAAAAAAGACTCGTAAATATAATGCAACAGGAATCAAGAAAAAATTAGTTTATCAAAACGTAAATAAATAATTTGCTATAGTTATATAAAAAAAAAACTTAAAACAAAAGTTTGAAAAATACTTCATCATGATTATTCGCATTATTCGCCGTGAAAGTTGAAAATAATTTCATCTTATTAATTTTTTGCATACTTTTTTTGTGTCGTACTAGAAACTATTGAAAATATCAGTTTTGTATAGAGATGGGTGTGTACGCATCCGTTCAGCGCGTACACATCTTTATGCAATACTTCGAACAAAATTTCCATGGAGTGTTATCATGAAGAAACAGCACGCTCAATGACAGTTTTCCACGACGTTTATTTTTAACGGCATCACGCAGTTTTGGAGTTAAACTTGCATAAAAGGGTCCAGTGATCGTATGTTCTTTCAGCATGTAATCAATAAAAAGGATTCCTTCACTATCAAAGAACTTAGAGGTCATAACTTTGCTAGCAGTAGGAGCAACTCGAAATTTACCCCTAATTCTTAATTTACCCCTTTTAAATTCAACATCCCAGTAAACAACTGTTGAATAGGGTAAAGCATTAACCCCTAATGTTTGCTGAATATCCTAAAAATCTCGCGTTGACATTTTTTTAGGCACAGATACTTTATATATTTATAACTTGCGGACGGCGGGATCAAATCAAGTGAAGTTCTGCAAAAATATTATCTAATTGACACTTTTAAATGAATATAAAATGACCCCCAAACATTTTATACTTATATGCCCTTCTAAGTAGTTTTTTTTTTCAAGGTTAAACTGAGAGCTCTCTTTTAGTCAAAAATAAAATATTCAATCAAACAATTCCGTATCTTTTTTCTGAAATTCACCAAAGTTATTCGCACCTACTATTAAAACCACCAAGTATCAAAGAATCTGGACTTACGATGTGTTGAGAGTCCAGGTCCACAGCTTCAGGGTCGAAGCCACTTTCTTCTCGGTGAAGGCCACGATAGAAGCACGAGTGCAATTTAAGAAAAACTTCAAATATTTTGTTTTTTTTTTTAACGCGAATTTTCAGCTGCAACATCCGTATCAACTGTGTGTTATGTTAATTTTTAAACATAAGTACGTCTTACAACTATTGGCTCTAAAGAAAGTCTGCTTAAATCTACTCGTCCGACATGCCACCTACTCACACTTACACAATCACAACACTATAACAGACGTGAGAGTGGGTAATAAAATATTAATAAAATATGTTGCATTTCATTAATTAAACTTAATAGGTTATGCCTAGAGCCACCAGCATTTAGCTAGATGGCAAAGTTATTAGCAGAGTGAAAAAGTTTGTAGGAAAAAGTTATTGAAGAATGAAAGAATGCGGTCGCCCTGTATTCAGTAAAGAAAACTACAAACTAACTAAATATCGCGTAAAAGTTAAATAGTTAAATGGAGCCCAAGCAATGCATATTATATATATATAATATTATGTATTATCGGATGGCGATATATTATATCCAATGAAAAAGAAGATGGACGCCAAAGCTCGTAATATTATAGTACAATGTTTAACCGACGATCAGTTAGAATATATCAGAGATCAAAATACAGCAAAAAAAAAATTAAAACCTTAAAAATAATCTATGAAAGGAAGAGGACACCAACCAATGTACTTATATTTAAGGAAAAAAACTAATTAATGTAAAATGCAGCGATGACGAGAAGTTAAATGACTACTTTTATAAATTCGACAAAATTACTAGAGAAATAGAAAAACGCCTGCAAAATGGAAGAAACAGTTATAGTAACCTCCAACTATGTCATTACTTCAAAACTACCAGCAAACCATTACAGCAATGGAAACTTCTACTGAAATAATTACCATTGAATATGTGAAAATAAAACGACTAGATACAGAGCTTAACACTAAAGATCATCACAAGGTATCTAATACACACAGCTACGCAGCGCTGACTGACAAACAATGGTATAACTGTGGTAAAGTAGGCCACATTGCACGGGAATGTTACAATACACTTAGAGGAAGATAGCGAAATATTGCAAGGATACGGGCGCGTCAAGTAGTTCGCTTTGGATACGGGTGAAACCGCGGGAAACATGTGTTATCGTGACATTAACTGTCTAATAAATCAATAAAGTCGTCTCTATCTACATTGCGATCTGAAACGACGAAGAGATTCACCCGGTATGACCGCACTACTTTTTTATACCCTTGAACTACCTTGAAATTATGTATTCTTAGCTGGCAGAAGTAACTTTTTAAGGTGCCATATACTAGGGTTGTCAACCCCAAATTTACAAAACTAGGATTTGTAATTAGAAAAATTAGGACAATCAGTTTAAAAATAGGACGCAGTAAAAGAGTTGCAATAGTTAAATTAAAAGTCACAGCCGAATAGCGATACAGGAACTGAAATTCAGAACCATCACTTCAACAATGAGATCGATAATACTGTTGATATTGCTGCTGCAGAAAATATTACAGCCACCGAAATTCAGAACGAAGCTGACATTACTGCCAGTAACAAATCCTCACAACCACTACTCAGTCAAGCAAAAAAGGCCAAGACAATAAAGAGAGGTAAAATTCAAGCACCACAAACAGCATCCGCTGTATTGATGTCAAAATTGTTAGAAGCGCAAAATAAATCTCCACGACCAGACGATGAATTAGACCGATTTTTTTTGCACATATCAGATACAGTAAAGAAGTTTTCTCCTTACTTACAAGCCATCGCAAAAAACAAAATATTCAGTTTCCGAAATGGAGTTACAGCAGCTCGCACCACCTAACTTTGCTACAGCAATCATATCTGTATGATGCCCGTATGTAACACGGCAGGAATTAAATACGGGTTACATACGGGTTGTAAACGGGTTCAGAACGCTGTCGGCCCGCTTCAGTGGGCGTAATAGCCTAGCACGGTCATGGTATGCTACGGGATAATGGGCAGAAAGCTTTATAATGGCGAAATCTAAAGAACGCTGTTACACTGCGGATTAATCAAAAGTGACTATCCTTGGTACTTATCTCAAACCTATCACCATGGCAAATAAAATATTTCAAACCACTGATGCATTTTGAAGTTGCTTGAAGAAATAAATCATTTATTATTGACCTATTTAATTATTTTGATACCGCAAGCGCAACTGGAAAAAGCGGAATAAATATTTTATTAAATTATGATTAAAAAAATAAATCATGGACTCCTCGTGCATAGATTTTGGGTATTCATTTAATGAAAAGTCAGAAGGTATTAGTGACCATGAGTTGAAAGACTTGAACCTGTTATAATATTGAAAGAATTATACTAATCTATATAAACAGTAATTTATCGAATCAATAGTCGATATAGTATCTCTAAACTCTCTCTTAACTCTTGACTTTTCCGTGGAAAAACTATAGTGACAATTTGTTGCTGCTCATACTGCAGCTAGTTTGAGTACAGTGACTCAGCAACAAAATAGAAAACGGAAGTCAAGAGATGTTGGAGATCGGTTTACAAAAAAACCGACCACGCCAGCTTAACTCTTAAATAAATAAAGTTGAACTCTTTACCACGGAGTTTCAAAAATCCTGAGAACGTGGAAGAAATTTACAAGCTCGTTGGAGCAGTAGATTTCATGCCCCCAGCAGCCAACCTTCGATCATCGTCGGATGTAAGGTTAGGACACTTTACGGCCTATTGTGTACGGGGTTCTCAATGGACGGAATACGACGATCGATACGGGAAAGCAATAATATTTTGAAAAATACACATTCGATTAATCCGCGAATAGTATTGTATGCTAAAATCAAATAACAAAATTTTAATTAATAAAAATAAATTAATAAATATAAAAACTGATTTTTTTTATGGTTTTCGTCACTTTATATGCATACCGATTTCCAACGTCTCTTGACTTCCGGTTTCTATTTTGTTGCTGACTCACTGTCCTCAAACTAGCTGCAGTATGAGCAGCAACAAATTTTCACTATAGTTTTTCCACGGAAAAGTCAAGAGTTAAGCTAACGTGGCCAGTTTTTTTGTAAACCGATCTCCAACATCTCTTGACTTCCGTTTTTCCATTTTGTTGCTGACTTTTTATGTTGATACAAGCTGCAGTATGAGCAGCAACAAATTTTCACTATAGTTTTTCCACGGTAAAGTTAAGCTGGCGTGGCCGGGTGTTTCTTAAAACAATCTTCAACGTCTCTTGACTTTCCGTTTCTATTTTGTTGCTGACTCTCTGTACTCAGTCAAAATCTAGCAGAAGCAGCAACAAATTTTCTTTCAACTTTTTCACGGAAATATAAAGAATTAAGCTGGCGTGGATATTATTATCCATTTTGGCATAATTAAAAAAAAAACAAATTTAAAAAATCAAAAAACCCGACTGCGTAAAAATACTCTTATTATATTATTATGTCCTTTATTTAAATTTTATACATTTTTTTTACATTTTTAAATATTCATTATAAAAAAAACATTTAAAAATATAAAAAATAGAGATCCACCGATGTCGGGAACAGGGTCCAAGCTACCGGTGGTTAGGGCTCCAGAGACAGGAACCTCCTCACAATACGAGCCGTATCAAGGAAAACCGCCTTCTGAATCAGGCCCTTGACCCAGCCGCCTAACGAGAGCCTCGTGAGATGTTGATCGAGGCTCTTGGCCATCAGGCCATTGGCTGTCACGACTATCGGCACATGACAGCAGAGTTCACATTCCACATGTCGACAACCTCCTGCCAAGTCGAGATACTTTATTTGTTTCTCTTTTTCGGCTTTCACGAGATTCTCGTCATGCAGAATGGTGACGTCGACAATCATTGTGCGGCGCGCTAATCGGTCTATCACTACTATGTCAGGCTTTCTTCTTCTTTTTTGATTCTGGCAATCAGCATCTTCTAATGAGAGCCAATGTAGCCAGTGTCGAGTCTTTAAGAAATTAAATTTTGTGGGAAGTAGGAATGTCAGGCTTATTGGCTACAATAGTCCTGTCAGTGATGATAGACCGATCCCAGTACAACGTGATATGGTCATTTTCGAGAACTGGGTCGGGCGCATACCTATAGTACGGTACCTCAAGATCCACAAGTTTGTATGCTCTACGATTTACTAGTGAAAAACGGCGTAGGAGATCAAATAAGGAGATAAATTAAGGAGAGTACTACGTACCATCAGGCTTGCCGACGGAACGCAGCAGACGTGTACCGTGCTCGAGTGTGATCATTCATGGTGTTACCGAATGCGCAGACTAGGACTCTATTAGGTAGACATTTTATAATAAAAGATGGCATACTGTTGGACTTACCACAGAGCAGCTGATGCTGCAACGATGAGCCAAGGCGTTGGTACCCGTTTGTCACCGCTTTTAATTTGCCTACCGCCGGCTGGATGGAGCCGATGAAGGTAGAGATTTCGAGCCTCGTGCTGAGTACCGACAGCAGTAACCACTGTCTCGGAACAGCGCGAATGCAGGGAGAGGACCCCAATGACAGACTCGCCAAGAAAACTGACTTGCAGAAGATCTCCCAGCGGTCAGAATCAACCGACGCCCCGTTTAGGGGGAGGGGTTGGTTGTACAGGCACGGATCAGACGAGCCTGAATTAGAGACAGGTAACCTAGTCGTGCCGGGTAACGGACGCTACGAAGGTCGGACCGAAAACCACGTCTCCCAGCTGACCCCATGCGTGGGTAACTTAGCGCAGACAGAAACCGGTCATCGAGAAACGCAAGCGCGGTAGGCCAAAGAATTTAGTAACTGACCTAGACGCGAGGGCGCTTTGTCCAAGTCAGAGGGGGAGGATGTAACGCGATGCTAGATTACTATAGCGGGCGCATCACTATTGGTACTTGCGCATCCCTAGCACGTCGCACGGGAATCTGACACCCCCGCCGCCCGCCAACGGCTATTCGCATATCAGCGGAGGTTCGCTCGCCAACTCGCGAAACGCGCGTCCTTACGTTGTGTTATTTTGTGACTGTACCCCTTTTATATTGTGTTTTTATTGATTATACTTTTATCTTTTACATTGATCGTGCGTGAACTCATTTCTTACGAACCCTGAGCCATCCCGACGACAAAAATATGGTTACATTTGTTAATAATTAAAAAACAAATATATTCAGACTGGATCGCTTCATAATGTTGTTTTTTTTCTTTCAAAAATTGCACGGTACAATTTTAGCAAATTCACCGTCTTTTTTCTATAAACACCGTATTTTTACCCTTGCAACACGGTAGCTCTCAATTTATACATGGAGACACTGCTTGGTATGTTTCCCCGCTTCCGCGTATAACAACGACTTATTTGACAGATGTGCCGTTTCAATTAGATTACGTAAATCTTATTGGTACTTATGTCGTGAGTTTGATTAGTATTTTTATGTTTGGGTTAGAAGGCAGGTTGGCTGACTCTAAGACTCGCACTATTAGTTAGTGCGAGTCTTAGAGTCAGCCATTATAAATGTTAAAAAGGCGTAAGAAGCCCAAAGTAGCAGTTTTGGAGTGGGCCGACCTGCTTCCTAATCTCTGTGTCTATCAAAATCATAAGTTAAAATTTTACTTAAAATTTTAGAATAACAAATAAGACGTTTGATATTATACCTACTTATTGTAATAATGGCGAACCGAATGCAGCGATTCAACCGAATAAAACTAATCCTGACTTAAATATAAGCGGTATGTATCTTTTATAGTTTGAACATTAAAATTTAACAAAGGTTATTTATTACATTTTGTTATAGTGAATGCATCGTGCTATCAATACATCACTTATAATCAAATATTTTTATAGGGGAAACGCATTATCGAAGGCAGACGATATAATTGAACCTATAGCTTCAACCGGTTAAGATTTGGCGGAAGTTTCAATATCTCCTTTGAACAGCAATACTTCTGATAATATAAATGTTCGGGAAATAGATGCTATTTGCGGAGGTACTGTGAATATATTTTATAAATTGTATTTATTTTATTACTCTAATAATAATTAAACTTAGCAGATGATTTTTATTGAATTAAAATAATTATACTTAAGGTGCCAAAGAAGATAATTAATCAGTAGTGCCACAAAAGCGCAAACGTTCTAAATCCTCATCGAGCAGTGACTCATCATCAAATAGTTCTAACTGCAGCTCAACGTCTTCATCGAGTAATTCATCCAGTAGTTCTTCAACGTCTAGTAAATCCCGGAAAAGACGTACGTATATTGATTAAATACCATAATTATTTTCGGTTCAAACGACTTTTGAATGTTTTTTTTTAGATTTTATAGCATTATTTTTTACAATTTCTTAATATATTTTGACACTTAAAATTGAAAGACTCGCGCAAGTGTTGAATGTACGATCCCTAGTTGCGGTTCAATTTAATTGAGGAAATTTTACTTTGCAGATTCTTTGCCGGATGATACCCATAATATAGAACAGTTAAGGAGAGCAAATAATTTTGAAATGAAGCACTTGGTATGACTGTACCTATAACATTGCTTCCTATTCCTGATACTGACATGACTGTTAAACAAACTACTGAAGAAAATATGGTGCAGTTTGAAGAAATAATTGATGAAGGTTAATCATTTATTATTTATATTGTTTATTGAAATTTTTGGACTGTTAGATACAATAAAATTATAATGAAAAGGTTATGCTGAACGGACAATACTATCTCCCACGATACTTCAAACAAATAGCAATGAAAATTTGCTTAATCAACAAATGGATATGCAAATCTCTTCACATTTCCAAGAAGGTTCTGATGCGACAGGTAGAAATACTAAGGGCCACGATTCTGCTGAGTTTGGTAAGCATAATTTTCAAAATTTTCTCTAGTTCCAATCACTAGTAACCAACAGCTCTCAATATTATTTAATCTTAATTCTAGTAGAAGCCAAGTTCTCCTTTTGTTGGCTTGAACGAAGGTTCAGACTTTTCTGGCAGCGAATATCATCCACCGACATCGCATCCAAGACGTGACAGATCGTCATCTACGAGTTCATCTATAGTTTCTTTAACCAATGCAACTTTTAAGAATAAAAGAGGAAAGAAAAGAGTGAGAAACCAAAATAAGTGGAAAGAAAATGTCAGGAAAACGTTGAAAAATCAGGAAAAGATTATGTATCTAAGAAAGAAAAAAAATGACAATGACATGGCAGGCGTATTTTGTAATTAGTAAAATTTAATTTTCTATTACCTACTTCTTAAAATATCAGAGGATCGCCTGTGAGTGTATAATAATACTAAATCTGTCTGACTAAAATCCTATCTGAGCAAGGAAGCACACTGCTGACCCTATTCCTTTTGGCATGTCTCTAAGACTATGCAAAGGGAATACAATACTATGTAACTCTATGCTTAAAAACAATAAAGTCAAGAATATTTGAAGATTTTAAAGATCATTTACATAATCGCAAGTTGACGCCTCAACGCGACGCCTCTAATTTCTCCGGCAACGGTCTCTAGGCATGCGCGAAATGCCAGCGCGGCTGCGGTTCTCCAAGAAATATCTGTTGTCATTTTGAGTGATACTATTTTATAGTTTATAGTTTAGTGTTTTTATTTGTTTTTGTATATAAGTTAGATATAAGTATAAATCTCACCTCTCTGCTCCATGGAAGCAGTAACGATGCCAAACATTACAGTGCGTGTCAACCTTCCACATCGCTCGAAGGTCTGGTACGTTGCCCCCATTGTTCCCAAACGCGGTACTTTAAAGGTAACCGGGGCTTAAAGATACACTGTGGCAAAGTACACATACCACAGAGTGTATCTGTATGCCCCATAATCTTGCCTTCTACACCAAACTTTAGCTACCTAAATTAAAGATAACTGCAATGCTTCAACCAGCATTTTAAACCAAAAATTACCTGTTTTGCAAAATTATATTGCATTTAAAGATACAATATGTCAACATGTAGAATCGAAATTGAGGGAAGGTACATCAGTCTCTCTCTTTAGCAGTGATCTGGTGGCGCCCTACTCTCCAGAAACCCTTGCCGCTCTGGAGAGTAAACATCCGGCTCCTGCGGATGGCCTCACCTTCCCCGACCCCCCTGATCAGGATACAGTTCCTTTAACTATTACAGCTCGCCATGTTACTGCAGCCGTGGCTTCCTTTAAAAATGGCTCCGCCGGCGGCCTCGACGGCCTGACTCCTCCACATCTAAAGGATCTTTTAAGTTCAGGTGCTAGTCCACCTTGTCCACCTACTTAAATTGTGACAAAGGGGAAGTCATCCTAAAGGTTGACAAAAGTATGCATTCAATTCTGTTAACAGAGACACTTTGTTGGCTAAAGCAAAAAAGAATTACCCGAAATTTATAGTTTTCTTTGGCAGTGTTACAGACACCCTTCAAAATTATTATATAAGGACAATATTTTGGATTCTGCAGTTGGATGCCAACAAGGTGATCCTCTAGGGCCAGTCATTTTTAGTTTGACAATTCACCCTATTATAAAACAACTAAATTCTAAATTTAATGTGTGGTATTTGGATGATGGAACCCTAGGAGCGGATACAGTTTTAATTTTCCTTAAACAAAAATTCAGCAACATCGGTTTGGACCTTAACTTCTCTAAGTGTGAAATTTACCTCCCTTTTTTTTTTTTTTTTTCGGGGGGAAATCCTCATGGACGAACCCGGCCGGGGGAGGCCGGGAACAGTGCCGGACTCTTACCGGCTAAAACCACCCCGGTGTCGCTTCTCGCACGTGGGCGCGGGGCCGCGGGAATCCAGATTCGTCCGCAGCCCCGCACTGGTGGCCGGCCCGTCCCGCCGGGCCTCGTCTCCTGCACGGGGTAGTGAGGTGTCCTACCCCGTGCATCGCCTCGGGGGCGCGCGTGGACACAGACGCGCGCCGCCGGCTCGGGTCCTATCATGGGGGGCGGGGACTTCCCCAAGTCCGTCGCCCCTGGACCCGTTTATGGGGGGCGGAAGAGGGCGTTGTCCGCCCTCCTCCGGCGCCCGGTGCGCCTGCTGCGGGCGGGGTTGAGAGTTGAGATCTCCCTTTCCCGCTCCGCAGCTTCCTTCTGCGACATCACGTCCTCGCAGAAGGACACCACCGCGTCCCACGACTCTGCGCTGCCGACCATACTCCGAACAACGGCCAGCAGCGACAGATCGCCTCCTACTACCGAGGTGAGGGCACGGCGCTGCTCCTCCCAGGACACACACTCCCGGAGCGTGTGTTGCGCCGTGTCCTCCCCGCAATGGACGCAGTGGTGGCACCGAGCGTCCGACTCCCTGCCTATGCGACACAGGTACCTGCCGAAGCACCCATGCCCCGACAGCACCTGCGTCACCCGAAACGACAGGGAGCCGTGCCTTCTCCCGAGCCATGCGTCGAGCACTGGCCGGATCGCCTCGACGGTAGCGAGGCCGGCGGTAGGGCGCAGAAGCCTCTCCCGCCATTCCGCCACCAAGACCTGGCGGAGCTCCGTACGGCGCAGCGCGATCTGCCGCTGCACCGGTCCGAAGCCCCGTGCCCGCTCTTCCTCGCGCCACCGATACAGCGACGCGAGTACTTTCGCCTCCAGGTCCCAGGGCGGCGATCCGGCCAGAGCGCAAGCCGCCTCGTAGGAGATCGTGCGGTACCCGCGGACGACCCTGACGGCCATCGCCCTCTGCGGCTTTCGCAGAATGGCGATGGTGCAGGCCGTCAGGTCCATCGCCCACACCGGGGCCCCGTAAAGGGCCATGGACCGCACGATCCCCACGTACAACCGCCTACAGGCGGCGCTCGGGCCCCCCATATTGGGAAGCAGCCCGCCGCGCCCAACAGCTTGGGCGCCAGCCGCCGGAAGTGGGGTCCGAATTCCCAGCGGCTGTCGAGCACCAATCCCAGGTATTTCATGGTGGACTCGACAGCTATCCGGGCCCCACCGACCACGATGTGTGATCCCGGCGGCGGCGCGCGTCGGGGGCCATGGAACACAATGGCCTCCGACTTGCTCAGGGCCACCTCCAGGCCCAGGCGACGGATGCGGCTCACCACCTGTGACACCGCAGCCGTAGCTAGCAACGCTGCTTCCCTGTGGGAGCTCCCTCGGGCTGTGACAAGCGTGTCGTCCGCGTAACACGTCAAGTCTGCGCCCGACGGGAGCTCACCTCTGAGCACCCAGTCGTACCCGATGTTCCACAGGAGCGGACCCAGAACCGATCCCTGTGGAACACCGCACGAAGTGACGCGCCTTCTTGCGCCGTCACGTCCCCTATAAGTGACACATCTTGCCTCCAGATAAGCCCCTACTGTGCGGCGGAGGTAGGGAGGCACGCGATGGTAGACCAGTGAAATTTACCTCCCTGACATAACCGACAGACAGTCAACCCTATCAAAATTTAATGCAACAGCAAATCAAAATCCTTGATAAAAACTCATTTCACCTCCTAGGTTCCCCAATTTTGGAAGACAGTTTTGAAAATTTCATTGACTCAAAAATAGCTTATTTTAAAGATATTTCGAACAGACTCCTCAAAATTAATTTACACTCGGCTTTTACTTAAATAAGATATTGTTGTTTTGGCCCAAAATTTATTTTTAATCTCCGCTCTTCCCCTCTATGGAAGCAGCCACATTTATTAGACAAAGTTGACCAAATTATTCGTAACACGTTAACTTTAACTCAGTAACAGGTTTTTTTTCCCGGACGCTGTATTAGCATACAAAATTTTGAAACGGATAGCACTCGACCCAGTCTTGACACAAACATTCACGGGACAAGACGGATTCTCTGAGTACTTGAATCGCTTCAAGTGCAAGGAGAGTACGGCATGTATCTGTGACCAATCTATCAATGATAGTGTGCTGCATGTAATATTGGAGTGTCCAGTATCTGGAAGTCCAGTATACTCGAAAAGAATCTTCAAATTATACTTAGTGACTTGATGATGTCTAAAATGTTCAAGCTCTATGAAGTGTGGGTAACAGAGACGCAGTCGAGCAGGGCTAAGACACTAAGGCAGTATACTGATATTGTCAACGAAAACTGTAACATAGTGTTTCATAGGCCTAAGAAAGACCATTGCGATGAATGTATTGCATATAAAAACCTGCTCAAGCTCATATAAGATGATCAAGACAGATTCGATGAACACTTGCGAAATAAGGACCTGGTGCGAAGTTTAAAAAATGAAGATAAACTATCTGCCATAAGATCACCTCGTACAACTGTAACGGCTGCATTTGACTTCCAACTACAAAAAAGAACTATTTACATGATGAGATGCAGTTTATATTACCATACGTCAAACCAGTGATTCACATGAATGAAAGAGGAAATTTACCAAATCCTGAACAATCAACTCTAAATCAGGAGAGAACTGCGTCCCCCGAAGAACAGGCATATGTTGGTCCTAACAGGAATATTACAGAAAAAACTGAATCGGAAAATCATTCCCATGTTGAGAGGTCGTCATTTCAAAAACCAAAAAAAAGGATTAAACCTGTTAACAACGAAGCTGATAAAGCTTTTGTAGACTGGTTAAAAACAAAATAAAATAAAAAAGATGACCCACGAAAAATGTTTCTGCTGAGCTTGCTATCCGACATACAAAGTCTTACAGATGAACAAATGAGTGTATTTATAATTAAAATGTTGATGCTTTTGGAAGAAATTAAAAACCAACGCGTTCAGTTATCCAGCCACAGATAAACCAATTCAGAGTCTATTCGCCGATTTCTCCCGGTAACTCTCACAGTTCACAAGCACTAGCATCCACACCTTCTCCAATTAATTATTCTAACGACACACAAGTTTTCTCTGACTATTCACAAACACAAATTTAGGAGTGGGCGATATAAATACAATATCTATATATCGGCACAATACCCAATATCTATGTATCGGACGGCATGGAATCTATATATCAGATATCTACAGTTTTCACGTTGCTTCAGTCACAGAACACACAATATCGTATGAAGGTAGAGGTACAATATCTACCTGTACCGATCTGTACCGATATCCAACCGATATCAGGCGATATCTATGTATGCGAATTGCGATTCATTCTCTCGTATCTGGTAACTGATTCGGCCTCCTCGGGCATTCTCGGTACCAACTCGGTTGCCGATTACAATGCGTGCGGGAGTGAATGAAAAAACGATACAGATGAACGAGCGAAGCGATATACTAACGAGTAATACTAATTATAAACGTTATTTATAGGGAGTTACAGTTGAATATCGAATACATCATTTTGTAAACACTTGTAAACAGAAAACTATCAATAAAATCAAACGATTTTAAGTCATAACTAAAGCGTTTTAAAAACTAAACAATAATTTCAAATTCATTTTACATGACCCTTGACCTTGATTTATGATTTTTGGTCTAAATTCGTGTTCTATTTTTAGTTACGCATTGCGTTCGCTGCAGGTGACAGAATTTCTTTGCTTTCTTTCGTCACATTCTTGCTTTTTTATTATTAGGTACATATTTACAAAAGTTTAGTAAAGTCCGTACTTAGGTATTTCTTTTTTTTTGTAATTAAAGGATAATATTGGTGTGGTGTGCTAGTAAAATAGTGTTAGTAAATACTTTTCATATATTCAAGTGTATATTCAATCATTCTAGTTAAATAAATAAAACTCTTGCAGTTACTAAGTGTTTATAATAGACAATTATGTCTCGTCCAAGTACGAGCATATTATGGGACTATTTTGACAAAAATAATATCGTTGACAAAAAAGCTAAATGTCGTATTTGTTGCGAAATATATAGCTACAAGGGATCTACAGGAAACCTAAAAGCTCATTTAAAAAAAAAGCACTTAGATGCTTTTACGACAGTGACGAGAGCACAGCACGAATCGAGAACTGTTCAGCAAACCCAAACACAACCATGTTCGGTACAGATACCTGACCACAATTATACTGCCAGTACGTCATCATCATCGTCAGCAGCTGTTGTAAATGCTGTTCCCGGTACGTCAACATCTGCATCTGCCGCTAGTCTTTCCACCACACAGACACTTAGGCAACAGACGATAGGAAGTTATGGCGCTAAGAGAAAAATTTCGAACGAGACGAAAAAAATAATTGATTGTGATTTAATGGATTTATTCATTGGTACTTATCAACCGTTCTCTTTGGTTGAAGAAAGAGCATTTAAAAAGTTTGCTCGGTGGATTCCCGGCTACCACTTACCAAGTAGGAAAACAATTTCCACAACCATGTTGCCAGCTTTATATGACCAAACCAAAGCGGAATTGAAAATAAAATTAGGCCCGGAATGTAATTATTCCCTATGTCTGACAACCGATTTGTGGACTTCAAGATCAAACGAATCGTATATAGCCGTAACTGGTCACTATATGACAGACAATTTTGAGCTAAAATCAATTTTATTAGATTGTCGTAATTTTCAAGACTCCCATACAAGTGATAATATTCAAGAGACGCTGAATAATATCGTGGCCGAATGGGGACTGACCAATAAAATAAATTTTGCTGTGTCAGATAATGCACCTAACATCCAAAAGGCTATCAGTAATATCGGATGGAAACATTATGGCTGTTATGGCCACTCCTTAAATTTGATAGTACAAGATGCTCTTATTACCATTCAGCCTTTGTTGGAAAAAGTAAAAAAAAATGTTAGACATTATAAAACAAGTAGCACGGCGTTGGAAAAACTATTAAAGGCCCAAACGGACGACAAGACTGACTGTATCCCAAAACGTCTAATACAGGAAGTTCCCACGCGATGGAACTCAAGCTTCCATATGGTTAGGCGTTTTGTAGAACTGGAGCAGTACTTGAGGGCTACAATGGCTATTTTAAAAAAAGACTTGCCCATAATAACCAATGAGGAATGGTTGTTGCTGTCCGAAATAGCAAAAATTTTACAGCCGTTTGACCAAGCCACAGAGACTATAAGTGGTGAAAAATATATGACTGGGAGCTTGGTAATTGTTATGACACGCTGCCTTTTAACAGCGTGTGATAAATTTATGGGAGAGCCATTCTATGAAGCGACGAAAGATGTAATATACCGCTTGAGAACTGGATTGGTGACAAGATTTGGCCTTGTGGAAAGAAGCCGAACATTCGCTACATGCACATTCTTAGATCCCAGATACAAATTATCTGTATTTGGCGATCAGAATGAGGCTAAAAATACTAAAAGTCACGTGCAGGAAATGTTGGTAGCTATGATTGCCGAAGAAAGTTCACAAGAACAGTCCCTTCCTTCAGCATCGGTCGGTAGCAGCAATACTCTGGATGGATTTCGGGCTATATTAAGTGAAATTATAGGCCAAAAGCAACATCCGATTGGAACTCCATTATCAAAAGCCATCAAAGAGATCGACACCTACATCAATGACGATCCGCTGCCAATTTTCGTCGGAGATAAATGGAGCTGTCCTCTCGATTGGTGGCGTGTCCACAAATTTAACTACCCGCATCTCGCCAAACTTGCCCAAAAATATGGAAATATAATGGCCACATCTGTTCCCTGTGAACGCATATTTAGCAAAACGGGCCTTATCATCAGTGACCGTCGGACGCGACTTACATCACAAAAAGTCAAACAACTGACTTTCTTAAACGTCAATTTAGACGAAAAAAGATTTAATTATGTTTAAAAAATAATAGTGAATGGATGTTAACTAAATGTATGTTTTAAAATTATAAAAATAAATGTAAATAATTAACAAAATGTATATTGTTTATTGAGTGTTTTTATTGACATTCAATAACTGTATCGAATTATAAATCCTAAATCTTAGAAAAGTATGAAGAAAAGTTGAAGTAAATTCACAGATTCTACCAGTTTCATTTCAGTCATATTATCATAATATTAACACTAACGTACCTACTTACTGATTTCGAGTACGGTTGCTTACGATAAAATACAACACTGAACACATCGTTGTACCTACATTTAAACTAAACCATACGGAAACCCAAAAATCACATACCGATTTCGTCTCCGAGTTCCACAGATTTCAACCAATATATAGATATTGAAATATATAGATGCGATATCCGATATTTGAAATCGATACATAGATACGATTTGTTATAGTGTAAAAGCGATATTACCCATGCCTACACAAATTACCACATTAAACCCTATTTCTATTCACAAAATATTAATGATTTGGAAGATTTTACAATACAATAAAAGTTCACGGATGCGACATACATGTTATTTTTTAAAAACTGATATTTTGGATGGAAAATATAAACCATTTTGATTAAAATATTGTTTTACTTACCGCAACGTGATTTTTGTTTAAAGTTTGCGAACTACCAACATTCAAATAAAAATAGCGAAGAATTTTAAAAATCGGAGGTGTTTGGCGCAAATAAATTGAAATTTAGTTGTAACAGGAATCCGGCAAGTGGTTTTGTGATATTTAGTAAGACAATTGATTATATTATTATCCTATATGACCCGTAGAATACCTTTTGAAATGAAACGAACTAATTAGAAAATCGTCGTAAAATCGGTGGTAAAACTCTTACCTTTGCCCGGTAACATCAACATAGTTGTATTTGGTGGTAATATAGTTACCGTTAACCATTAGCGTGCTTATTATTTCAGCAGAATGTCGAAGAAAACGAAGTTATCTGATAGTACTATCGCCAGTATTCTAGAAGATGATCTCTCCGCTATTGAAAATAGCGACGAAAGTGTTTCGGAAGAACCACTTTTGGGCGATTACGTACTGGATTACGACGATGAAATTTCGCGAGGTCTTTCAAGAATATTTGGTGAAGAGCATGAGTTGGAGACGAGAGGATTAGAGAATTTTCAAGACCCTCCCGGGCCACGTGTTTCGGTAGAATATCAAGAAAGCATTGAACCAGTCACTGAAGAACTGGTGAGGGAAGTAAGTACGCGAAATGAACATGATTCAGACGTCATTTTTGGCGCGCTTTCTGAACCAAGCTACCCGACTCCAACTCAGTCTGACTTAGCGCAGCCTAATGAAGTGGCGAGCACAAACACAGTAAGTAGACCTATTCGTGTGGCACAAAACTGGTCAGATAAGGTTCCAAAACATAGTATACCAAAGCTTGATAAACGGCTGACTGTAAACATGCACGTCACTCATAAAACACAGCCTATTGAATTTTTCGACAGTTACTTCCCTCGTGATCTCGTAGAGTTGCTGGTAGAACAAACAAACATTTATGCTCTTCGGAAAGTCCAGACGTCTCTTTCGCACCTCCCTACTTAGAATGTTCTGTCGCGCTTTCACAATACCGAGAATGAGAGTGTTTGACCATTATAAACTGATATACGTCAGTACAAAAAGAAAAATAATAACTCTATTACTGGTGCGTAGGGTTTTAAGTCGTAAAGCGGTACGTGAACATTTCGAGTATTATACTGGTTTAGTTTTGTAAAGCACTTTGCCGAAAGTGCCTAATGTTTTAGTGAACTATGCAAACTAATTTCGGTCATAATATTATCGCAATTAGGATCAAGATAGAAAAAAAAAGTAAAAAAAAATAATAATTTGCGATTTAAAAAATTAAATTAAATATCAGTTTGATTTATTTAGTTCAAGCTTGACCTGCGCCCGCGTGTCCCTTCGTCCAGCATACTCACCATGGAATCCTGATATTTCATGAATGTCAAAAAACTGTTCTGAAATAGTGCTAAATAGTGCCCAAAGGAAAAAAATAGTGCTCTTGTACTTGCGAAGTTATAGCCATAGTTCGATGAGTATGCTGGACGAAGGTTTCGCCCAGCATACTCACCTCCGTCCGGAGAATCTGTATACGCTTCAAACATAATTCATACTTCAAAAAATAGTTCCCAAATAGTGCCAAACGGTGCCCAAAAAGAAAAAACAGTGCTCGAATAACTTCGGAGTTATAGGCTTCGTTCAGTGAGTATGCTGGGCGTAGGTTCTACGCCCAGCATACTCACCTCAGTGCGCGAATATCGAACGAGCTATAGGTACAATTTACGTCTCAAAAAATTGTGCTTGAAATAGTGCCCAATATCAGTCCAATTTTTGCTTGACTTTTGACCTAGAAAACCATTAAATTTGATTGTAAACTTCTACATACATTACATTGAGTACAGTCGAATACAATATTATTAACTTTCTTTCTAACAATTTTTGTCTTGTGTAAATTATTAATTGTCTATGTAAGGGAGTATTTACTTTAGAATCGCAATATTATTAATTACACATTATTTTAATAATACTTTATAATAATATGATTAAGCCTTCGCGCGTCGCATGGGACCCCGGTAGCTAGGAACAATGATTTTATATATTTTGTCTAGATCACGGCGCTTGAAGGATTAAGATATCAAATGAAGTAAATCATGCATGAAAAATAAAGTTGCTGTTATTAATGCTTACATTACAACTGACAAAATTATTCAAAATAATCATTTTCCGGATCAAGGACGGTACCACAACGTTTACGGAATTGACCTGTATTCCTAATGTGATAAAGTTCAATATAGTGTGGCAGTAATGGATGCACGTACGGTCAATAGGTATGGGGCTTACGACGCGCGGCGCCCGCGACGCAAATGAATATGTTTATGTTTAAATACTAGATGGCGCTGCCCTAACATCTTACGATTATTAGACAAGACTGATCTATATTTTGAAGGTGATAAGGGTCCATTTTGTGTCACAAAGCAATCGAAACGAACAAGCGCTTCTCAGTTTCTTTGTTTGTTTACTTCGTCGCACATCATTATAAAAACGCCGGCTTTTGAGTTTGACTACATAGTGGGTTGCAAAACCAAACAATGTGTTGGTGATGTCATTATTTACCTATATAAAATTGTGTATCTAGTACGTAATCAATATAGGAGCTGCACCCAAATCAGTAAGTATATTTCAATTTATAATAGTGGCATTTAACTAAATTGATTTTACACTCATTCATTAATTGCACTGTAAAACTAGGTAGCAAGCGAGTTGTTTTTTACAAAAACACGTTCATTTTTTCGTTGAATATGACACTGTACACTTAAAATTAAGGACATGCTTAAGAAGTTTTAAAAATGGGTACCTACTTAGTTACTTTTTTAAAGGTTTGATGTAGGTAGGTACACACATAATAACGTAATGTTACTTGTTTGTTTATCTAATTGGATCTCAAATACCTATTTATATACCTACTTCTGCGGAGGCCTGGTTTTATCCTCCAATTCTACTGGAAATGAAACACTGTCTTATTTGCTAGGATATAATTTACTTTTCTTCAATTTTTTTATTACAAGCTTGTCCTCGTTACCCGTCAGGATCTGTTCTCGTCTTAAGTTCACGTTAGTTACATTTCAATATCGAAATAGGTAGAATCAGTCAGCGCGAGCGGCGTCGGTAGTAAGTATAAACGTAACTATAGAATTAACACAGATGTATTTTTTAGATAATATGACGTGAAGTGAAGACTATTACCGATTGTCATCCGGCGAATGCACTTAAACTTTTAAGTGTCGTCAACCTATTCATCACATTTTCTATGGGAGTTGTGACTTCGGGAAATCGTCTTCAGCCTCGTGTTTTGCCCCTTCGCTATTTATAATAGAAATCACGCTAAAATAATGGAAAACACGTAAGTGCTTAAGTACCTTTAGAGGAAGGCTGGAGCCTGTCATACCTATATTAAATTATTTAAATACGTGTTATTTTCAGATTATCTTGAAGACACAATGTTTACCACGTTAGAAGACAACTTTTTCTGACTCGTACTGCGTGAGCGGTGGGGCCCGTTATGTTTTTTACATCTATAGTTGGTATTTTCAGGTAATATAGGTAGTATAAGTACACAAGTGTTCATAATGTTATTGATGTTGATTTATATGTTAGTTAGTTAGTTGTTATTTCATATTATGTTAATATTGAAAACAAATGGCATAATAATTTGTGATAATTCTTGTGAATCTAACGACATGGATCAGCAAGGAAAACGAGGGCCTAAACCAAAGGTTTCATTAGAAACGCAAAAATTAGTAATTTCAGAATTCAAAGATGACTTTTTTAAAAATATTCCTTCCGCAAATGACTCAATTTATAAACAAATTCAAACACGGTTAAATTACAAAATGAGTATTAAATCAATCATATTAAGCATAAAACGAAATTACGAATACTTTTTTGGTGTTGATAAAAAAGAAATAATTCGTAATAATGATTCTAATTTGATAAATCAAAAGTCTACATCGTCATCAAACGAAAGCATTAATAGTGTTTCGGAGAACACCAGTACGCATACATTTTATATGGATACAATAACTTGGGATAGTATTAAGCCTCAAAGGTATTTTTATCACCGAAATAGCAAAATCGCCCCTGGTAGTCTGTATAATGTCAGACGTAAATTAAAACCAAACCAATGGACTAATGTAATTCAAATGCATCTATGGAAAGAAATAAGATCTTTATGCACTTGGTGTTTTAAAAATAATATTGTGAAAGACAATTACGAAATCAAATGCACAGGATATTGTAATCAATGTCACGCAAAAATAATTATAACAACTAACTTAGAAACGGAAAATTTAATTAAACTAGAATGTTGCATAATTAATGAAAATAAAAAGTACTCTCATAACACCAGTAAAAAAAACCGATTACGGTATTACCAAATAAGGGAATTAGGTGAAAAATTACAACACGAAGCAGCAGCTTCTATAAGATATAAATTAGCCTCAACTTTAATGAAGAAAAATGACAAGGAACCTCCAGTATTGCCAAAATTACAAACACTACATCGAATTAAACATGAAAATAAAAAAGTTGATGTTTTCCATCCCAACCCAATATTGTCACTTACTTGTATGTGTGTTTCACCACCTTTTGATAAATGTGTTAGATATGTTTCTGCTTTTCCATTTTATACATTTTACTGGACGGACGATCAAAAGAATTATTATAAAAAATGCCAAAAAGAGTTTAATTATATTAGAGTTTCTATAGACGCAACAGGTTCTATATTTAATAAAAATCTTCGGCCTGTCGTCAATGAACACACACAACTATCTCAAGAGTCGCAAGGTCCTATATTTTTGTATGTTATGATGACAGATACAACCGTTAAAAGTAGCGTGCCAATTTCACAGTGTATATCAGAAAGTCACTCTTTAGATACTATTGCTAGCTGGTTACAATCTTGGTTGGCTAATGGAAAACCTCCAAATGAAGTAGTAACTGATGATTCCGCAGCTTTAGTAGGTGCGGTGGTAAAAGTATTTTGTGGTTATAAATCCACCTCTGACTACTTAAATACATGTTTTAATATTTTAGAAAATAGAACCAAAAAAATTCCAACCTGTTATGTTCGCCTTGATACTTCGCATTTCATAAAAACATTGTACAATCAAAGTATTTTCAAAAATATAGACACTAGAGTAACAAAATTTTTTGTTGATTGTATGATTCTGATTAAAAAATGTGTTTCATACGGAGAGGTAAAGAAAATTATAGAAAATGTTTATATTATAGCAAATAATAAACACCGCGGCAGTAGAAATGGAAATTTAACACGGTGTGAAACGGCGATTTTAGAATTCAAAAACCGGATCAAAACTAATTTGCAGGAATGTGAAATACAAAATGTAGATTCGGAAAATCACGTTCCAATTAAACATTCTTTATGGGAGGGATTAGATAAAGAAGAAAACCCGCTTCTGAAAATGTATAAAGATCTTGAGGAGAAAGAAGATTTAATTAAACAATTGTGTGATCAAGAAACTGAAATCGAAAATATTTATTACTTGCCGGAAATAAAGGACACTTTGATTAGGATTCTTAAAAAACTTCCACTATGGGGAAATATAATGATGACTTATTTTAACAGTAATTATTGTACTCCAACCAGTTCAAATGTAGAAAGTTATATGAAAGACGTAAAAAAGTTATTTTTTAAAACAAATTCAAATAAGTACCGCGTAGATGAGTTTATTATTAAACACGAGCCTTTGATAACCGGTTCCATACGCTTAGCCAAAAGTGACTTGATTGATGTTCAAGAAGGAACTGAAAATATTGTCGATGAAAAAATGAAATAAGTGACCATAACACACCACAAATAAATACTCTCGTCAATGATGAATCATTTTATGAAAACTCAATTTTTAGGAGCGAACCAAATTATATTGAAGACTGGCGGGGACTGGTGTCTAAACAGAAGAAAAATAAAAAACGAATCAATCGTCGTACAAAATTACATATTTTACAAAACGGCAGTGTTTCTACTTCAGGAACATACAGATTCACGTTTATTAATACGTGTGCTTTTGATTCCGTGGTCCAAAGTTTTTCAATTGCATATTTAGATAGACCTAATATTAGAAAATATATCAATGATAAAAAAAACGATCTTTCACAACTGACCAGAAGTTTGATCACGTATGACAATCTAAAGAAAATCACTAAGAAGGCTAGAAAACCAAAAGATATTTACACTACTCGTTCTAAGGTATTGGCTAAAATATATGATACTGTGGAATCCGATTTTAGTAGTTGCAAAAATTGTGAGTGTAATGTAACTTTTATAATAGATAACATACAAAGTTATGGTTTTTATAGTGCTAATAGATACTTAAATTGTACAAACCAGAACTGTGAAATCAATAAAGGTTCTGGCACAAAATGTAGTTGGATTCCAATAAATGTAAACATATTGACGACTCAAGGTATTGGAGCCCTTAATGAAGCTCTATTAGTAAATGATACTGAAAGGAAATGTAAATACCAATTATGTAACGGTAAAAACGCATACAAATATGAAGTACTAGACTTCGTATTTATTGAAATTAATACTTCAATTGAAATAGAAATTGATGAAATTCCTAAAGAGATCATAATAAACGGTGACACCTTTAAAATTCTGTCGGTAATAGATTTTACAAATGGTGAATCAGGACGCATGGGGCATTACAAGTCAAAGTGCTATCGATTGCTAAAGAGAACTTGGAACTGCTATGATGACCTTAGTAAAAAAGTTTGTAGTAATTCCCAATATACTGTACCACACTGCATTATTTATACGCGAATGTAAGATGAAGATCGGTCCTAACTTGTTAGTTCCTATTTTGTTATTGTTTGTTTGTTTTTTTTTTGTTCTTGTAAAAGTTATTTTATTAATAACTTACAGAAATGTGATTATAAACTGTGATTGTTAATTTGTAATTACTATAGGGTATTTAATATTAATAAAAAAAACGTGATTATAAACTGTGATTGCTCAATTTATACTTATTTGTAAGATAATTTTATTGTGATTAAAACGTTGTAGCAGTAAAACAAAGTACAAGTACCTACGTGTTATATTTTAGAAAGTTTTACCAATATTTGGCTAAACATTTTTTTATATGTATATTATATACAATATTAAAACTACAATTTTTTCTATTTACATTGATTATATTATGAATGTTAACAAAAGCTGTGAACTAGTTAACTAGAATTCTGATTACTTTGGCCCTTTAAATAGTAATAAATAACGTAAGTAATTAAAAATGTTTTTTATTGCTAAACCTTTCATTGATGAAACTATTGGAAAGAGTTTTAAAAATTTGTATAACTATGTCACAGTACTAGTTTTGACTGGTTATAAGTTTTGCCTGCAACATATATACAAAAAGAAACTGTATAATTTCCTTTTTACAATTTTTCAAGATATTAATTTTATTGGCTGCAAATGACTGTTTTTATTCAGACAAACACACAATGCAATGAAGTAATAGACTTCATTTACGCTTAAAGTTTCATTCATTTATTATTATTTATAAAATATATAATAATGCATTTAATCGAAAGTTTTTGACATGTGAGAAAATACCATAATTATTTCCAATAACATGAAGTCTACAATTAGAAAGTTTAATATTTTTGTCCAAAAACATGTGTCGACGACTGTACCCCATTTTACGTTAGTATGTAGAAGTTTACAATCAAATTTAATGGTTTTCTAGGTCAAAAGTCAAGCAAAAATTGGACTGATATTGGGCACTATTTCAAGCACAATTTTTTGAGACGTAAATTGTACCTATAGCTCGTTCGATATTCGCGCACTGAGGTGAGTATGCTGGGCGTAGAACCTACGCCCAGCATACTCACTGAACGAAGCCTATAACTCCGAAGTTATTCGAGCACTGTTTTTTCTTTTTGGGCACCGTTTGGCACTATTTGGGAACTATTTTTTGAAGTATGAATTATGTTTGAAGCGTATACAGATTCTCCGGACGGAGGTGAGTATGCTGGGCGAAACCTTCGTCCAGCATACTCATCGAACTATGGCTATAACTTCGCAAGTACAAGAGCACTATTTTTTTCCTTTGGGCACTATTTAGCACTATTTCAGAACAGTTTTTTGACATTCATGAAATATCAGGATTCCATGGTGAGTATGCTGGACGAAGGGACACGCGCCCGCGTCCGTGCGTTATCGTACGGGATCGGGAGTGAGTGATAGGTACCTATTATTTTGTTTTCGTTGCATCGAATAGAAAGAGATTTAAATTAGTTTTGTACAGCAAGCGACTATTTATTTTTAAGTGTAGGTAAATAAGACAGTCAGTGTAAATAATTTTAGTGTAATAAAGTGTTTTTACTGAACAGTTAATGTTAAACCAGTAAACGTTGGTACTTTAGTTTAAGTGTAAATAACTTTGTACAGTTAGTGTTTTAAATAGTAACAAAAAAATGTCACGAAAACGAAGTGCAGTGTGGAACCACTTTGAGGAAGTGGAACCCAAAAAAGCAAAATGCCTTTATTGTGCGAACATTCTCACTGTACCCGCTGGAAATTGTGGTAACCTGGGTAGACATTTAAAAAGTAAGCACCCCACGGTACCACTTGTTACTGATAGGCAGCCAATGCGGCAGACACTTCAAGCCCCGCAGGCGACACTTGCGCAAACGTCAACTGCGACAGAATCTGCCACGTCCAACGCCCCTGCCGCTGGCCCATCCTCCGTTGGGTTACCTCCTCATCAGCCGTCTATCAAAGATTATGCGCAAAGCACTAAATCTATGCCGCCTCGGCGTGCGGAACTTTTGGATGAGCAGCTTGTGCGCATGATTGCGAATGGATATTATCCCTTCAGTATGGTGGAGGACGAAGAATTTAAAACGTTTGTAAATATGCTGAATCCAGGGTACAAACTGCCAACAAGAAAAACACTGTCGGAGTCGTTAATTCCCAAAATGTGCAGAAAACAAGAAGAAAAAGTGAGGCACAATATAGAAAATGCCAACGCAGTCTGCCTCACGACTGACGGCTGGACGTCTGACAACAATGAAAGTTACTTAGCTGTTACGGCTCATTACGTTGTCTCTACATCAGAGGACACAAAATTACAATCAAATTTACTGGGATGTGTGGAGTACAACGAGAGGCACACCAGCGAAAATGTCACAGTTTTTTTTGAAAAATATATAGTGTAGGGTACTTATAAGGGTTTCGTGTATTATTTTGCAAGATAACGCTGCAAATGATTAGATAATTTCGTCTATTTTGAATGGGGATTGTTGACGCCTTGCATGTGTGCGCGCACAATATTTACACACACGCATACGGCACGGCGCGAGAGGCAACGCGCAGCCAGCGGTGGGAGCGAGCGTGCGCGCGGTACACCGCGCCCGGCGCGGTGCGCCCTCCATTCGACCAGTTCGCCGACGACACCGGACGCTTATAGGTGTGTCGTACTATGAATCTCGGGAGCTCAATTTATTGTTAATTTGTAATAGTTACTCATTAAATTTCATAATTATATTGAACTTGCGAGTATCATTCAACGAGTCCACCCCTTCGCTGCCCTGTAATACGAAGAAATTGCCCCATTTCTGAGATCGTAAACCTTTTTTGTCCCAACTTTTTAAAAGAGAATATGAGGGTTTCATGTATTATTTTGCAAGATAACGCTGCAAATGATTAGATTATTCAACGTAACAAATTTATAACCTCGAAATCGTTAAGTGCATTATTCGGTCTATTTTGAATGGAGCTAGATCGTAATATGACGAATTTGCCCCATTTCTGAGATCGTAAACCTTTTATGTCCCGACTTTTTAAAAGAGAAACAATCAATATTCAGCATATGTACTTACTTGGAGTTCAAAGAAAGAGCATTCATTTATATTATATAATTTATGTAACATGCACAATCAATTTTAGGGACATTTCTTCTGAATTTGTTTTTTTTAAGATCACAAATAGACGTTGTATGTATAGCGAATTTAGATAATTCGGTGGGTATTAAATTGAATAAATTAAATTGTTTCAGTTAAACTAGACGTCGCCGTCATTCATGATGGTACGTACATATAAAAGACGTACACATAAAGGTGCTTATGATAAAAATCAACTACGTGAAGCCGTATTAGCAGCGCGCAGAACCTTAAGTGGTTACAAAGCTGCACAAGTATACAAAATTTCAAGAATGACAATAATGGACCACTTACATAAAAAAGAAGCTCCAATGTGATTGGGAGGAAAACCACTCTATCTTCTGAAGTTGAAATGAATCTTGCATCCTGTCTTCATATTATGGAAACGTATGGCTTTGAATTGACAAGGGCAGATGTGTTAGATGCAGAACATATAAACTTATTATGTTATTATTATGTTTGAGTAAATGGTACTTTAAAACCACTGTTAACAATAGTTAGTACTCACTGAGAGTATATAAACGGCCAGGCCAGGGACATTTAAAACATTTTTAAACTGAATGTTCTTACCCTGTTCTAGTTAGATGTCTATGTATCCGACTCCTTTCACTGGCAGAGGCTCTCCATTAGCAATTATTATACTTTTCACCGGTGGCTCTGTGACATTGTACATCCATTGTCTATTGCTAGTCTTATGCATAGATGGACCCGAGTCTATATACCATTTCTCTTGATTACAATCTGAAAACGCTGAAAAAGCTGCAATAAAACCTTTGTCTTTTTCATTATCAGTCTTGTTTACCTTCTGGGCACTTTTACAAAACTTAGCAAAGTGCCCATACTTGTTACAATTGTAGCACCTTGGCCCTTTGGTTTTGTGTGGCTGCGACTGATGTTGTTTCTTGAATTTTGAACTAGCATACAAAGCAGTTCTAGTATCTGCTGATCTAACTTCTTATACGAGCTTGGTCTTTACAAGATTGGCACTAATTGTCACGCCAGAACTTTCAAGCCCCATAATGCCAGCCACAAGTACTTCAGGCAGGCCAGCCAGCATCAAAGTGCCCCGCCACTCGTCGTTGACTTCAAACCCTATGTTGCGTAATTTATGGGCTGTCATAGAGAACGTTCTTGTATGTTCCAGAGTTAAAAACTAATTTATTCTCTGTGAATCGAGCCACATATAAAGGGTATGTTATAATGACGGATGATAGTTCTTGCAAATTTTACAAATCCAACATTGTGTGTGCGGTAGCGAAATGAATCGGAAGCTCTTATTATTTGAATTTGAGTTATAAACGAGAGTGCGAGATCGCAAATACTGCAAAACCAGTGTAAAATGATTTAAACGAATAGCATAAAAGACTGGCACATCAGAACTTTACTTACGTAAAAGATATTCTGCGACAAAACAATGTTGTTGTGAAACAAACTTCTACACCCGAGTGTGAAAGTTGTTTGGTTGGAAAACTATATCGATTAATTTCCAGTAAGAGTGAATATATGAGCACAAAGACATGTGAGCTAATCCACGATGATACCTGTGGTCCTATGGAAGAAGTATCTGTTGGTGGATCGAGATATTTCGTCTTATTGAGGAACTTCAGGTGTGTTTACTTCATCAAAACAAAAGCTGAAATCAAACATTGTATTGAGAGTTTTATAAATAAGGCAGAAAACATAACCGGCAACAAAGTAAAAGTGTTTAAACAAGTAATGCAAATTCTACAACACCGGAAGAAAGTGAAGTTCCCGATGAAGAATTATCTTCTACCAGAAGTACCACAACGGAGCTCAATACTTTTTTTCAAGCTCAGTTTAGACACTAACATGTAAAATTTTAACAGTGAACACAATTTTAAGAGAATTTTGATTGAATTTTTAAACCAAACGTTGCTTGCGGCTAATACCGACATATTGGTACTAACTATTGGAATTCAATGAAAATTCGTGAGCCACAGCTCTACCTATTATCAAATATAATTTTGGCTACTCCACCTACTCAAGTAAGCGTGGAAAGACTATTTTCATCCTTAAAATTTGTCATGAATAATCTAGGAATATCTCTGAAAGATGAAATAATCGATGATGTCCTTGTCATCCGAAATAATGCGTTGTATGATAAATAAAACATTCAGTTGCTGATTTAAGTTTAATTATAATATTTTTAATAATCATAATTAGGTTTCATATTATCAGTATTAACATTCCAATAGTTTTAAATCTCACTACGAATTAATTATTGCTAATAAAAAGAAAAAGATAATAAGGGGGCGGCTATGGAATGCTTTGCCAGTGAAGATAAGACGTGCACAATCTCTAGCAATTTTCAAAAATATGGTATTTAAGCACTATGTATCTTCTTAAATTTTAATTAGTTCAATCAGTTTTTTCTATTTTTTTGTTACTCGATCCCTCATGGAATGGATATATATTTTATGTATGGTATTATTATATTACTAATGTAATTATATTTATTTATTATATAAATAATAATAGTATATAAATAATTTATGTATTGTATGTATGTTATTATTATATTATGTATAGTAAGTATTCGAGCATATTAGTATTATATCTGTACATTATGTAAACAGTACACCATGGACTACCTACAGCATCATTACTCCTTTTATCATAAATCCATCCAAAGGTTGTCTGTAAAAGATCGCTTTTAGCGATAAGACCGCCCATTGTGTCACCCTATGTAACTAACTTTCCAATGTTATATGTTTTTCTTTTGGTGTACATAATAAAGAATATTCTATTCTATTTTATTCCTTATTTAAATCTAAAAATGACATTGGTTATTAGGTACTGATGAGTACCAGCTTCACTCTAGCTTTTAATTGGAAGTTTTTTATTATTAATATACTGGTTGGCCCCATAGCCTTGTTGACAGTATGCCTGCCTCGTGGGTTCGAAACCCGCCGAGTACAAACATCCATGTGTGAGATGTCCACTTTCCACACATATATAGTTGTATGGTTTGTTTCAGAAAAATAAACACAAATCTCGTATTCGACAGAGAAAGTCAAGACGAGTTATTGGATCTCGGGTATATAAAAACTACTCTGAAGAAATGTTAAAACTTGCATGCGAATCAGTAGAAACTGGCCAAATTTCTTCACGAGATGCTGAACGGCAATTTGGTATCCCAAGACGCACAATAGTAAATAAAATAAATTACAAACATTTGAATTCAGTGGGTCATCCTACGATCTCATCGGCTGCAGAAGAGAACCAAATTGTAAAAGTTTTACAAGCTGCTAGTGATTTGCGTTCTCCGCTTACTTAAGTGGATCTACAGCTTGTGGTTTATGAATATTTGAAGAAAAATTCAGGTGTTCAAGAATCGGATTCCCGGTGATGCATGGGTTCAGGGCTTTTTGGCGAGAAATGCTGACAAATTGACTGTCATAATGACTCAAAATATTTCAAAGGCAAGAGCTAAAAAGGACCTCAAGAAAAAGCCGAATATTTTGACAATTTAGGCACAACATTAAAGGACATACCAGCAACTAATATCAACTTTGATGAAACCAACTTGTCGGACGATCCAGGTTCTTCGAAGTGCATTTTTCGGAGGGGAGTAAAGTATCCCGAAAGAATAGCCAATTCCACTAAAGGAAACATATCACTTATGTTTACAGCTCCCGCAAGCGGTGAATGTCTCCCTTTGTATGTTGTTTATAAATGAATAAATATGTACTCGGAATGGATTAGTGGAGGACCACCAGAGACCAGGTATAATTGCACTAAATCTGGATGGTTTGACAGCGCTATGTTTGAGAATTACTTTGAAACCACTATCCTCTCCTAGGCGCAAGCAATACACCGACTATCAGGCGTAAAGCCATTAATTATCGAGTCACAAAAGATCTGTTTGATAAATATAATGAAGAGAAAAGAAAGACAAGTAACAAAAGAAGAAAAAAATAGATAAGAGGAGAATTTCAGTGAAGGGAAGAAAGATAGAACAGAAAAGGAGAAATTTAAAAAGACTTGAAATCCAAAGAAAGCTAAAATCGTAACTGCAAAAAAGTCAGCCGCCATCAAAGATGCCACACAAAACCAAGGGAGTTGGTACTGTCATACCTGCGAAGAAGACAGAATGGATGATGCAATGAGGAAATGCTCGCGATGCTCGAAATGCTACCATGAAGAGCGTGTCGGGCTGTCGGTAGAAGATATGAATGACTTTCAGTGTCCTGGTGGTTGCTAAAAGTAGCAATTTATTTAATTTTCTAAGACAATTGTGTTCCTATTGCTTTAATTATATGATTATTGATTTCAAAAATACCAATTTACAGAGTTTTAGTTGTTTTTTAGATAGTTTAAACTATAGGCCTCTTTACCCTACCCTAATATAATAAGGCCTACAGACCGAGTTTATATAAAAAGTTTATTATTGTTTAAGTTCTAAGCAGAAGATGCTAATTTTGGTTAAAATTCAGGGGTAATTTAAATTTAAATTTAAGTACATGACTGATTAATAATAAAACCTGTTGATTATATTAGATACTAGCTTCTGCCAGCGACTTCGTCCGCGTGGAATAGTGGTGCTCCGCTCCTATTGGTCTTAACGTGATGATATATGTGAGCCTATAGCCTTCCTCGATAAATGGACTATCTATCACTGAAAGAATTATTAAAATCGGACCAGCAGTTCCTGAGATTAGCGCGTTTAAACAAAATGACAACATTTCCCTTCACTGCTCTGCTCCTATTGATTGTAGCGTGATGAAAAGTATACTATAACCATCTCAGGAGTATGACAAATAATTGTACCAAGTTTCGTTAAAATCCGTCGAGTAGTTTTGGTTTCTATAGAGTTTATACAGACAGACAGACAGACAGACCGACAGACAGACAGACAAAAATTTTACTGATTGCATTTTTGGCATCAGTATCGATCCCTAATCACCCCCTGATAGTTATTTTGGAAATATATCTCATGTACAGAATTAACCTCTCTACAGATTTATTATAAGTATAGATATAGATATAGAAGAAGATAGAAGATATAGATTTTTCATTTTATCACAATAATTCCTTAGCTAGGCCTTAATACCCTCAGGTACTTAGTTGTAAACAAAATATTGGGTTCTGTTTTTAATTAGTTAAGACTAAATTAATTTAACCTCTGTTCAAAGAACCTCTATTCTCTAATTACCGTGGCGTGTCCGCATACCAACTTAATGTTAAAACTTGATAGTAATTTCTAAAACGTACAGATTTACTTTGATCCATTCAACGTTTTTAACGATATTAAGCAACGTGTATCGTATATAAAAATATCGACTCAATAGAAGCGGTCTGTAAATAATTATCATTACAGAACCGCATGTCCGACCGAATGTTATAATTGCCGTGACATTTTCTGGTCTCGGGTGCACATTCCTAAATAACGGTATTTGGCACATCATTACCGCACGCGTCGGATCTCCTCAGTGAGTGCCGCGGCCCATCAGCAGTTGCACGTCTCTTACGTTAGTGAACCGCCAACGAAGCACGTGAGTATATAATTACTAGGTTAAAAAATTTCTAATTACCGTTGCACTTATTTGAATCCTTGATTTTTTAAGTTAGACCCTATTTGATAAAGTGGCCATTGACGATCAGTCCAAACATAAAACTGCGGCATAAAACTAGAGCGTCACTCCAAATGGTTTTAGATTTGTCTATTCACTGGCGTTACTCCGGCTCTTAATTTTTCGATCGGCCGCCAAGCAAAGCTAACTAAAAGTGCACTACTTATATTTGTGTTAAAAAAAATGGGTTCCGATTCTGAAGAAGAAACATTAATTCTAACTGTAGCTACTATTTGTTGCCACATACTCACCGAGAAACGTGAAAGAAAGCAATGGATGAAAGAATAGCTTAGAAAAAGGAATCAATTCACTTACGTCAATTTGTTGAATGAGTTATCACTAGAACCAAGTGACTGGAGAAACTACTTAAGGATGGACGAAATTACATATTTCAAGCTTTTGAAACTTGTAACTCCATATATTGCTAAACAGGTTACTAATATGAGAGAAGCTATTAGCCCTCGTGAGAGATTGACTGCCACTCTTCGTTTTTTAGCTTCGGGAATGAGTTATGAAGAATTAATGTAATCTATACTGTAAATGAAACAGTTCTTTGGCCTCCGTACGTTGCTATAAGCCATTATTTGCATACTGTGTGGGTTTTCGAAATTTTGAAAAAAGCCTATCCTTTTCTAATTACCATATGATAATAATTACGGGTTGTATGAAAAATTAATACATGTTTACTATCTAGCCGCGACGTCATCGCGTCGTATTAATAGAAAGTTTTCGTATATTAGCATTGTCCGTAAATACGTTTATATTATATGCTGACCATTAATCAAGTTATTTAATTTGAGAGGATGGCAAAACCCAAAAAGACCAAAGAGGAAGTTAAAGACTGGAGAAGGCTAGCTGCACGACAACGCCGAGAACGAATTAAATATGACCCTGTCTTGTATAAACAATCAAAAGAAAAATAGAAAGAAAGGTATAATAAAAGAAAAAGGAGATAAAAAACCGTAAGAGGACTCAAAAGAAACTAAAAGGAATAGGGAACATTTCAGAGCTTACTATTAAAAGACAAAAGGAAAAGGGAAAATTGGAAACAATTGAGAAAGAAGTAGTTATAGATCTAGATGTACTTGGTAATAGTATAACAGATCCTCTTGAAACTCTGTCAACACCATTACATCGCTGCGCTCAAAAAATACTCTAAAACCTTATCTTTACAAACATTTCCTGAAAATCCTACCTCAAAAAAGAAGTTAATCAGCAAAAAAAGATTTGTCTACAATCGATTTCTTAAAAAGGATACCAAATTCAATACCTAACTTAATCACATCAACTCCGTATCCATCTAGTGCTCTGTCATTGTCTTCTTCTGATACTTGGTTATTATTAGGCAATATTGACCAATTGACAGAAAATAAAGATACAAGTAAGGAACGAAGAACTTGATAAGATTCGGAAATCGCCCTATAATTGGTACGCTTCTGAACCAGTTAGGAATCAGTTAAAGATTTTAACACGAAATTGACCTAGCTATGTCTTGCCACATGATGTCCTGGCCAAAATCACAAAAACTATTAAAAAACCAAGTGCATCATCCACATCGACTTCTGCAGTGGTACCAATACCATCAAATTCTTCAACGCCATTAGAAGCAGTCGAAGTCGAAGATGACGCAATCGATGACGATATTTTTGATTGTATAAATCTATAGGGATTTGTTTAGTTAAAAAAAATATTATCAAAAATACTTTTATTTAGATCATATTTTTAAAATTTAATATTTTGAAATATTTAGAGACTTCTATTTACTTACAGGTATTGCGAAATGGAGTTTACTTTTACGACCTCGACATCAAGAACCGAAATTTCGTGTATGCACCAGTGTTGAAAAACGACCACTTAGACCCTAACACTAAACCAAAAATGAAAGTAAATCTAGCTGCTCAAGTGCTGAGTCACTCCGTAGCAGCAGGCATGTTTGCCAAAATATCACAAGGTATGTATATTTTTATATTTAAATTGGTTTCACTGAAGTGCTTGCCCCCACTAAAGCCCACATAGTATGTACATTAAAGGGCCGCGAAAAGAAATTGAGCAATGGTCAAGATGCACCATGCCATTATCCAATCACACTTCTGGCTTGTAAATACAAGTGACAAGTGTGATTGAAACTGGAGTTGAATCAACTCCAGTTTTGCCCTATTTTCTTGTTTATACCCATGAAACTATGTAGTCTACATTTGTTCGTCTAGTGATCAAATAGTACGGACACTGGTCTAACTTAATGCAGTCGATCGATCGGTTGGGGATGATCAGAGGGCAATTTGTCTAATTTTATCAAGCAATATTTGATATTTTTCCAGAAAAATGGATTCAATACAATTCTACGGTCTTGATATACCAAATGAAAGCGAAGATGATAACAATGAACTAGCGGGGGATGATCCAGATGATCAAGACTATGAACCTAGTGGGAAATTTACGAGACGAAGAAACATAATTATTTATCCTTCTGATTCTGATGAGGATTCTTCGTCAGATGAAGGTGAGCAGACCTCTGTTGATCCCTTAGCTGCTGTTCCATCGCGTTCGCGGACGAAATGCAAAAATATACCTCTTCGTTTAAATTGGCAAGACAAAGCTCTAGATTATAATGAAGCTGATTATGCATTTTTGGGAGATCAAAATATTCCTCAATAAATTAAAGATTTAGATACACCTTTTCAGTTTTTTTTATATTTATATGCCAAGGACCATCTCGTGGGCCTCGAAGCAGTTCAAACACATTTATTTACACGTGGCTGGAAACCGAGGCTATGAAAGGATCTAATCAAATTGCTTCGGCGGTATATCATCGGTTATTGACTACCAATATTGAAGAAACTATTAGTCATGTTAAATTATTTTGCGACGGTTGTGGGGGGCAAAATAAAAACTCAATAGTTTTGGGAATGTTGGCATATTGGCTAAAAACAAAAGCTCCACGTCACATCAAGAAGATTACTGTAATATTCCTAGTAGTAGGGCACTCATTTTTGCCCCCCGACCGCGTATTCGGCAATATCGAAAGAGAGATACGGCCTTTGGAAGTCATTGTGGAACCCCAGACGTATTTTGATATTTTTAAAAAGTATGGAACCGTTCTCAGATTCGGAAGCAACTTTCATTTTTATGATTGGAAATCGAGCATCAGAAACGTACTAAAGTTACCTGGATCTTGGCACTTTCAATTCAATGCTTCTAAAAGATTCTTTTTAAGAAAAGATACAAATAATAGAATTGCAATTAAAGGGGAACCTAATTATGTATCCGACCTAATAAATTATGGGAACATTTGTAAAAGAGGCAAATCATTCGAAAATATTGAACCCGTTTTAATGTATGTTGGAGTTCCTGTAAAAACAGTAAAGTTAAATGATGTACGAAATCTTCTCATAAAACATTTCGGTGAAGATTGGGCTTCTTACGATCATCTGCGCTTTTACAGTTTTCTTCAAGAAGAACAAAATGAAACTACTGTAGAAGAAACTGATAGTGAAGAAACTTTAATGCATGAAGAAATAGACATACGAGTGTAATAATAGATTAAAATTGGATATAAGTTTTAAAATAACTATGTTGATTGAAAAACTACCTATGTTGATTGAATACAACTGCAAAACTGTCTATGTTTAAAATACTTCTGCAAAACTGTCTATGTTTAATTTTAAAATGCAAATTAAATGATTATTTATGAACAGTGATTTCATTTCTTAACATAAATGAATTTGGTATGATCATACACTTAAGTTAGACGCAAATTAATGCACTTTTATATCTTAATTATAAGGATAAACATTTTTATTAGTTTTCTCAAATAATTGCTTCATCAACATAACGTGGTTTGCAAGTGGACTACTCAATTATCAGAAACTTTTGTTTCATAGCAAGACACGATGGCTCAGTCTCTTTCCAGCGATCGAAAGAATATTGAAGATGTATGAGCCGTTGAAGCAGTACTTTTGTCTACTTCTGGTGTACCAATCACCTTGAAGAACTTTTTTGAAAATGAATTCAGCGAAGTTTATTTATTTCTTGCTCACTCATTAATGTCAATCTTTCAGACGAAAATTGAAGACATCGAAAAAGAAAACAATTCTATTCTAGATATTAAAAGAATCCTGGAATCTACACATGAAATTTTAGTTGCACGAGCGAACGCAAACTTCATGTCACTAAAAGTGCGAGAATTGCTGGCTAAGTGCACTGCGGAAAACAAAGAAGTTTTCAAGCAAGACCTTAAAAATATGTATAAGACTTGCATAGAATATCTGATCAAGTGGATGACGCCTTTAAATGATTTCAAAGTCTTTAATTGGTTGATGCTGAAAAAGGGCGAAATGATCGACTTTGATCAGATTGCTTTATCAATTCATTATCTGAATGGAAAAGGAGTACACATCGATGATGTGAAATTATTCGATGAAATTACATTTCTGAATAGTTTTTAACAAAACAGGAAGAACCATTTTTGACGTAATGCTTGATGCGTTGTGGGAAAACATTTTCAAGACAATAGGTATTTCACGATTACCAGAGATACTGCGTATTTGTCAGTATATATTTGCAATTACAGCCTAGGGGAGTTAGAAAAGTGGCAAAAACGCTATAGAAACGCTATAGAATAGAAAACAAAATGAATGACATATAGCTAGTCGTAAACGAATGTCATTCCCATACATTTTGTTTTCTATTTTATAGCGTTTCTATAGCGTTTTTGCCACTTGTCTAGCCCCCCAGAAAGCAAACGTAGAAAGAGTTTTTTCTATCATGGGAGCTCAATTGTCGAAAGAAAGAAACCGACTAAACGTGTCTTCAGTTCGAGCTATACTTTTAGTTCAATATAATTTGAAGAGTTTAACTTGTGAGGCATTTTATAAATCAATAATCAAAGAAAAAAAACTTTCTTAAAAATGTTTCTTCAAATATTAAATACGATACAACTGATTCAAGTACCATGAAGACCCAAGGTGGACAGAATGCTTTGGACGAAGATACAGAAACCCATATTGTACAATATTTTAATATATATATATATATATATATGCAGCAACTGGGATTATCCACTGGATACTTATGATTTAAGAATGATTAAATCATATTTAGATAATTTAGGTGTTACGCACAGGCGTTTTAAAAATAATATGCCTGGGCCAGACTATGCCACGAGATTTTTAAAAAAATATAAAGAGATAATTTATTTAAGAATGTGTCAAAACATTAAAAAGTCTAGAGCTCAAGTTTCACCCTCTTTAATTAAAGAATACTTTGACGAGTTACAAGAATCATTAAAAGAAATTGATCCATTCAAAAATATCGTCAATTACGATGAGACAAACCTTTGCGATGATCCAGGACGCAAAAAAGTTATAGTTAAGAGGCGTACTAAGTATCCTGAAAGAGTTCTTAATCAATCTAAATCATCAATATCCATAATGATGGCGGGTACGGCTTCAGACAAATTATTGCCTCCATACGTAATTTATAAGGCAAGCAATGTTTACGATACTTGGACAACAGGCGGCCCTAAAGGTACACGCTATAATAGAATTGCGTCTGGATAGATTGATGGCATCACTTTTGAGGATTACATTAAGTCCATCGAAAAAAGTTTTGATTGGTAACAATTTGACATCGCACTTATCTGTAGAAGTTATTAGAATCTGTGAACAACATAATATTTCATTTATATTTTTACCCGCTAACTCAACGCATTAAACACACCCACTAGATGTCGCCTTTTTAGGCCAATGAAAATTGCTTGGCGGAACATTTTACTTAAATGGAAAAAACAGACGGCAGAAACCAAGCTTCTGTACCCAAAGGATGCTTTCCAAAAATATGTTATGAATGACTTGTCTGAAAATTCTGAATCCAATCTTCAATCAGGTTTTCGAAAAACGGGGATTTGATCCAGATCAGGATATATCAAGACTTCCCAGTGATAAAGATGAAGACCCTAATAAATCCAGATACGCAGTTGATAAATCGGTCTTACAAATACTTGAGGAAATGAGATATGGCGCAATGAATGTTAAAGAACCTACAAGAAAACGAAAATTAAATGCAGAACCTGGAAAAAGTTTACGAAACATAGATGATGATAATGTAGAAAGTGAATGCGATAACGAAATTGTGAATACGACTGTAAAAAAGGTAAAAAGAAAAAAAAATTGAAGTGATTCCCGGAAAAGCAGTTAACATTGATCCTGAAAGTAATGACACAGCAAATAAATAAATAGAATATAATATTTGTAATAATTATTTATGGATCCAATCAAAAGTGATCAGTTTTGATTCAATACGATTCATTAATATAAGTGATGACCAGACGTTAACCTTTTTTTTTTAATAAAAACCTTTTATAGAAAGAGAATAACGAGAATACCAACATGAATTTGATAATATAAAATATATAAAAAAAAAACAATACATAAATAGAATAAAAAAAACAAATCGAAATGAAGAAAAAAAAGGAAATCACGACAGGAAATTACCAAACCAAAATGGTAGTACTTCGACATCCAAAATTATGAAACCTAGACCGACGCACACGCTGGATCCCTCAAAGGTTTGCTGGACTTAAACTCAAGAACTTTTAGTAATCCATTTTTGTTCACCGATTGAAATTCAAATGTATCTTAAAACAGTGAATATAAATAATAATAATAAACTTAGGCATTAAATTATTCATCCGCATCGCTGTCAACGGGAATCGTGCCCAAAACGCTGCATTTCCACATTGGATCGCAATACTGATTCTTCGTCCGAAATATATGCCTTTGCGGGTTAATATTGAGTAATATTCACAGGTTAAATAAAAGCCCGCTAATGTTTTCAAATCGTTTTATAAAACATAATAAATACAGGCTATAACGTAATGGACAACAAATAAGGTGGGTACGCGATGAAATTGAAATTACACAGGACGGCAAGTGTCTTTGGAACCTTATGATGGGTTCACAATTATTTTGAATAAAACTTTTTTGATCACTTGATCAAAAAACACAACTTAGATAGCATTTTGAGTACTTACTCAAAATGCTATCTAAGTTGTACTTTGAGCATTCGAGCATATGTGACTTATATATATGTGCCCGAATCCTCAAACTACACAAAAATTTAAGTGATGTTGATATCTCTATCAATATCCTTTAAACATATAAAGTAATTATATTTGAGTATCCGGGCTCTATTTAATCTTCGAGCTATTGAAAGAGTCAAGACTACTTTAGAAATATTTGTCTAATAGCAATAATTGTGAAAACACCAAAAGATTTTACATCAAGTTATCTTATGTTTAAACGGTTAACAGTTTTGTTAGGCTTAATACAACATCGGCCACATTTTCTCATAAAAATAATCTTGTTTTACTGTACTTTGAAACAGAGAATTCTTGATACATATCATTTCAATATAACGACACAGCGTATACCTTAAATATTTTGTAAAATATGAATGACTTTGTCATTAAACAAAAACGGAATACGGATAGTACGCGTTTCAGTGTGTAAACCTTATCATCCACCGAACTTATTTTTCTGTAAGTACAGTAAAACCAGATTATACAATCTATACCTACCCGCACTTATCGAACTAATAATATTAAATTATGAGAAAAGAATGTATTGTGAACACATCAATGTCATGTAAGGCAAAGCTAAAATTAATTGCACTGACCACTATAAATAAAATGACAATGCGTTGTTAAAAATGACTAGTACTTAGCATATTAGAGCTCCTTATAGGTTGGGACTATATGAATCTAAGTTCAGACTAGTATTTAGTCGAATATTGTTCCTGCCATTTATTTGTAATGGCAATATGCATACCGATTACTTTAATCTGATGGGGGATTACTAATAATGACCATCGAGTATGATACTCGTTCGGCCTCATGACCACGCCTTAAGTAGCCTCTTTTATTAATTTGAAAGGTCAGACAAGAAGGTCTATAAAAATTCAGCAATCACAAACATTTTTATCAGCATTGGTTTGTAACGTACAATGTAATCTTTCGGCGAGTAACCAAAATTCAAATAGTCCCAATACCGTTACAGATAAAAGTAATAAAATTATATCAAAAAAATATTCAAGCGTAGAGATTCGTTAACTAGTCGACAAACACGATAAAAATAGAAAATTAAAAAAATATCGCGACAAAAATAAAGCTCAATACACAAGGCATCTCGTTTTCACCTTTTTTTACAATAATAATACCAATAAAACTAATCGAAACTCCTTAATAATAAAATAGTTTTTCTGTTTGTGATAACTTGTAAAACAATTGTATTGTGAGTGAAAGTAGTGTACTTTTCATTAAATTCCTTACTCTACTTGGTGCAACCAAATAGAGAGTATGTACTTCCCGAGCTAAAAATTGTACCGAAATAAGTATTTTATCTATAAATCACTTTAACGGGGTGCGTTTACACTGGGTTGTGTGCCCCGCTGACTACTTATTTCGGCCACAACTGTACCTAACATGTCTCGATTGTCTACATACAGTGGATCTATTTTTAAATTTAGTAACAATGAAAACCGTTAAATCTAACAACACGTTGTTATATAAATATAGATGTACTATATACCAAGGCATTGTGTATTATCAATAAAAAAATTGTGACTGTGTTGACTATGGAAATCTGAATTAATAACTTATTTCCTAAAAACATTGTTCGTCAGATCGATATTCTAGAAATGTCTAGATCTTTGTCTATTCTTTGTATAATTTTATTCTAAATAAATATTAACATTTATGTACCACACAACTAGAAATAAATATATTTTTTAACAATTAATACTGACTTATCAGCCGATTTGTGTACAATTACTGTGAATATACAATATGTAGTTATGTCGTAAAAATATATAAAATGAATGGTTTAGTTGCAAAATGGCAGTGAAGTCAGTGCTCTAACTAAGTGACTTATACACTGTGTATGTAAAGCATTTTAGATATATTTAATGAAAATCGTACGCACATTCTTTATATAAAGCGAGGTAATCTGAGAACATACTTAATGAGTAACACCGACAGTAAGATTATCAGGATCAGAAATCGCTATTATATTGCTTAGCCGATAGCTCTTTGAAGCATTCCCCTTGAGACGAGGCTTATGAATGGTTTTGGCTAATGTGATCACTGCAATAATATCGCGATACACACGTTAAAGTTATCCGGATTCCTGAGCGGATTTTTTTTTTTTAAATCTATTTTTTTTTGTCTCTTTCAAAATATAGCCCAAATATTTGGACTAGAAATGTGGTCACAGTGTATAAGCACATGAACTGTGCAACTTTTAATATTATTATTTTCTTTTTTAAAACAACAACCGCGTCTTTGTGAACTTTAAACCTAATATTTACTAAAGTGAAAGTTAAAACTATAATAATATTATGCAACATTGAATAATCAGATCAACCCTTCCTTAATCACCAGAAGTAAAAGTTTGGTTCAACAAAATTAATTGCGTTATTTCATATTATGTGAATAGATAAAAAACTATATGAGAACGCGAATTTTAATTAACAAAGGTAAAATCAGAAATATTCTATAAGCAAGGATACTACAATAAACAAAACCTTTCCAGCCTTATTTCAGTTGGTCTTGTAAACAATTTTTGCTCGGAAACCGGTAATTAATTGGAAAAAGCTAAACATTTTTCTGTACAAGCGTTTCGTTACCAAATATTTTTTTGTCAGAATATGATTAGCCAACACTTAAATCAGATCTTATACCTTAAATGTTAAATTGTCATTTTAATATTTCAACCAGTCTAATTCAATTCTTTGTGATAGTTTTTCCATCAATAAAATAATGTTAGTGTCAATGTCTTAATAAACAATTTTTATTGCATTTAATTCGGTGCGTATATTTTTGTCTTTTATAACGCTATCACATTCTTTGGTATGTCACAGACGATCAATTTTACAACAATTCTAATAACGAGTTTTGGATATTTGGACATTGAGATGAACATTAGAAAAATTATACACCTGGGGGCCTACTCTACGCAAACGAAGTTTCGTTTGAAATTCGGAACCTTTCCTTGTCAATTTTAGGGCGATAAGGTTCAAACAATTGTTATAAATGGATAGTATAAGTACATCTCTCCTTGTACAGAGCATCAAATCGCACCTTACCGCACCACGAAAAAGTTTTCGTCTATTCTCGGTCGTTCTGAAGTTTCGTTTCGGTGAGTTAGAGTAGGCACCCTGCATTGACAGGCTGGGTGTTTCTTATAATGCAAATTTTCTTCCTTCTGTGGCAAGCTTGATATAGGCAAGAACAATCGTGCATGATGAAGGATAGATACGAGTGGTGTGAGTAGTACTGATGATTCAATATTCTATATTGTAAACAATTTTAGGCAGCTGCGGTAAGAAAAGTGCAAACGTAATTATTAACGAGAACTTTTAAAGCTGCATTTTGAGATGCCTTTAAATATTATACTTCCATTGTTCAACTTAATCATGATTTAACTTTTAAATTACACATTATTCATATCTTACTTCTTAAACAAGCCCACTTTACAAACCAAGCTTTGCTTTAGCGTACCAAGAATATGAACCTTACAACCTTACGTCTATTAGTTTCAATTTGCCTTATCCCGAGACCTAAGAATTCTTTACTGGTTACACTTACAGGTTAACTTTTAAGAAAGGTAACCGAAACCAATAGAATGTCACAAAATAATTTGTTGGTTTTAAAGAGATAGTATACTCTTCATAGTGGGTAGTTTTGAAATGAAACTAACCTCTTTTTTTATTAGAAATAATGTAGAATATACGATTTATCTTTGGTAATTAAGCTGCGCGTCATGTCACTACTTATTACGACATAATTATACGTTTCTTCTTCTTATCATTTGGGTTCCAGCTTTACAAACCTAACAAGCCCTACGCCCAGTTGCACCAAAAAAATATCAGGTTACATAATTATAAACGTTAAACGTAAGAACTGTCATTCAAGATCTGTCAAAATGGAAGATAAAATTGAATAATTTTGCTATTATTTTATTTTTTTCATAATTAAATTGACAACATAAAACATTTTCATTATTATGCTTATTATTGACATGATATTTAGTAATATTCCTAAAAGTATAAATGTAAAAAGTTTGGTGCAACCGGCCACTAGTGTCAGAGAGAGAGAGCTACAATTGTAAATCAACATCCTCCTGTCTTTATCCAACTTCACTAATCATGCGTCAAAGGCCAGTTTTGCAACCGGCCGACTGATCGACCACCATATGTCGACCCGACTGTGCGACGAAAAGAGAAGCTAATGTAATTTTTTTTTTTTACATACTACATAGAGGTACGTTGTCTATGAACAATGCATCATAAATACATATACTATCTCTTTAATCCAAATTAACAGTGGCGGTTCTCCCATGGTGACGAAAATTACACGAGTCGAAATGATCTTATCAACGGCTCGGATTTTTAATTCGGTGAATTTGACGTTTTAAATTAGGTCTACTTAACTGTATTTGTGTCGATTTACCTATCAATTTACATCTTGGTATTCTAGAGTCTCTATGTGAATCTTCCGTCCATACTGACCCCATAAGAGAACCGAGAGAACCCGCTATCAATAGTGTCAACTTCCACCCATTATTTCCTCCCATCATAACCGTCGCTCGTCTTATCAGTCGACGATGACGTCACGCACCCTCGAGTCAACTTCCACCTCGTTCTCTTCGGTAGATTGTTCTTGAATAACGGACTCGGTCCGCTCTATACCCAGAGCGGCCGTTTCGTTTGATTTTTCACTGAAATATTTTTAAAATTGTACATAGAGAATGAGGTAAGATACATGGAAAGTGAACGCGGTTAATTTTCCATATATCATCCCTGTGTGTGTGTGTATGGTCGTTACATGGACGCTCCCGCTACATGGACGGGGTTATTTTGAGGATACATTTTTGATATTTTCGCTTCTTTTAAAGTACTAAAAAAATCTACGTAATATTTTTTTCTGGCTTATTATGATTTTAAATCAATAAAACAGAACGTTTAGTTTTGATTATATCCATTATGGTATTATTTTTCAGATGAGTCTTTTCTGAAGCGTGGTGCGATATACATCACGCGTGAGTTTGTGTGTGATTGCGTGTGCGCGTATGTGTGTGTATTACTACGTGCGTGTGGGTGTATATCTGCGTATGTGCATGTATGTATGTATAAGTGTGTGCACATATGTGTAAGTGTGTGCGCGTGTGTGCATGCGTGAGTGTGTGTGTGTGTGCGTTTGTATGTGTGTCCACGTGTGTATAAGTAACTCACGCGTGTTCCCTGTGTGGCTGTGGGGCGGCGGGCGGGTCAGCTCGCGCGCCGGACAGCGGCAGCGACTGCGGCCGCCGCAGCCAGGTGCAGCGCTCCTCCTGCCCGGGTGGACAACACATTGCCGATTGAGCGTCAGTAGTCAAGAACCTTGGGCCTTAGCATAACGTGCCAAAGCAGGATTAGTTTCGTTGTGAAAAAGAGACAGTGCTATACAAGGATGCAAAAACACGTGGTAGTACGGCCCTTTGTCGATTGAAGTAGTCAATGAACCCGATATCGAAGAAATACTGCGCTGATGATGGCGACTGTATTAAAATAACTATACTTTGAAATTTTAAACCCTCACTTCCCCCTACTTTTAGATTAGAAAGCAATTATTTTTAAACGTTTTTCATTCGCAACACGTATGAACAACTTTTGTACAACTTCTTAAATTTCAGATCAATAGCATTAGTAGTTCCTGAAATAATCATCTGTGACAGACGGAAAGACAGACGAAGTGAAACCATAAAAAAGAAGAAATTTGATAATGATAATAAAATGTTTTAGACCGATTTGCACTGCCTTAACACACACTCATTTACTGTTACTCACCTGTGGGGTGATGACAGCCGTGATATCGGTCTGCGTAGCGACCGGCTCCGCTGGGTTTTTACTAGACACAGCCTTCAGCACTTCTTGCATACAACCTTGCAGCTCTGCTACCTGACGTCAGAATAAATATTGTATCACTCTTGGTGTCTCTGCTGTACTTCCGTCATAAGAAAAGCCGTAAATACCATTTTTAACCCCCGACGCAAAAAGAGGGGTTTTATCAAGTTTAACGTCGATGTCTGTCTGTCTGTCTGTCTGTGTAGCTCTCAAACGCATGACCCGATTTCGATACGGTTTTTCATTTGAAAGCCAGTTTCCTTGCGGTGGTTCTTAGCTATGTTTGGTTAATATCGGTCCAGCAGTGTAAGAGTATCAGCTCTTTTTCAAAATGATGTAAGGCATTTTTGCGTAGCGGTTTTTTTTTATTTAATTTTTAACTTACATTTCATGTACGAATCTACACTTGGTTGTGTATTTTCACACATTTATTGATATTTAAATTTTATTTATTTAATTTTATACATTCAGTTAGTATATATCTGGAATCAGGAAAAAAGTTACGAATATGTATTTAACTCAATATTGAAAAAAAAAATACATTTACGGCCTTTTTTTCTTATGATAGAAGTGTATCATGCTTGGATAATAATAACATGTCGACATATAAATACTACATACCTGTGCTTGTAAGCTGAAGCAGGTCTCTGACAGTTGGCGCAGCGCGTCTGTGTTGTCGTCAGACTCGGATAACCTTTGCTTCTGCGTGTCTGTAAGTTACGAGTTTAATGAATACTTTATTATAACCAACTTCAAAAAAGTAAGTTACTAAATATATTCGGCCCGTATTTTTATATTTTTTATCAGTTTTGGTACAACATTATAAAATCACAAAAATATTTTGAATAGGCCTCACTAAGGCATTAGGTTATAGTAATCTGTAATTATAATGATAAGATTTTTTTTTATTATCCTCTCTGAATGTTTGCACAGTCATACCTGTTAACTGTCAACACTTGATTTGATTTGTAAGTTAGTACATTGAAAAAAATTTACTATAATCTGTTCCAATCGATTTTAAGAAAAATGTAAACAAAGTCGTAGCCTATTTTGTTCTAATTCTGCCACAGAAATTAACAAAATGGCGTAAGGATGGTGCATTTATGTCAATTTCATGCTCTAAACATCACCAAACATTTATTCATTTAATGCCGTTTTATTTATATGAGTGGGAAAATTAGAATAAAATAGGTTATGATTTTGTTTACATTTTTCTGAAAATCGATCAGTACAGACTATAAAAACTAACTCTCACAAAAAACCAGTATATTATAGGGTTAGAAAAGTCGATAGCGAAACAAGGGCTCTCACCAGCAGCCTGTAGAGTGGAGACTTTCTTCCACAGCGCATTGATGGCCTGCATTTGTAGCTGCTGTATCTTGCGCTCCGACTCCAGCGCGGCCTTCGTAGCCTCCATGTCGCATGTTAACCTCCTACGAATAAGATTAACACTGATAACATAAAATAAACCAAAATTTCATTTTATCAAAGACCCTTATATAGTAGGCATGTAGTTAGAACGTCAAGAACTATAGTCAGTACAGTACCAATAGATTTTATGAAAAATTACAACAAAATCGTAACCTATTTTGTTTTAATTCTGCCACAGAAATTAACAAAATGGCGTAAGGATGGCGCATTTATGTCAATTTCATGCTCTAAACATCATTATTCATCATTTAATGCCATTTTATTTATCTATGTGGGAAAATAAGAACAAAATAGGTTATAATTTTGTTTATATTTTTCGTAAAATCAATCGGTACAGATATAGTTACGGCCCTTCTTCTTATGATGGCAGTAGTGCCCAACGACGTTAAGCTACCAAACAAAAACAAAACTTACTGTATATGTTGTCTAGCCCTCGCCGCTTGTATAGCATGCAGTATCCGCAGCGTGTCCTTATTCAGATTCCTACTCCTGTACCCCCTCCACATCTTCTGGATAGTGACAGCAGCCATTGACTCCACACTCATTTTCTTCTGCCGTCTCTGATTAGAGGCCAACTTCATGATATCAGGTCCCAGCTGCTCCGAATCGTTTGTTATGCCGTTGAGTTTCTTGTCGTCTTTCATTTCTAATTTGGTTAAGCTGCCTTTTCTTTGGTCCATTCTCGTTTTTAATTTTGGCGATGAAGTGGCACTCTTTGGTAATTTCGGGGAACCCTTCATGTTTTTCGCGGTTCGAGGCTTGTCTTCGTGGATGCTGCTGTTGCTGGACTGTGACGAAGTGTTGGACACGCTGTGTACTGAGTTGTTGGTCGGCTTTGGTATTGATCTTTGGATATCGTATATGGGATCTTGGTAGTCGGGACTCATTAGTGATTCAGGTACGGGCACCATTTTCGATGCAGCTTCTAATGAATGGTTCACTGGCTTTGGTTGTGGTATCTCTGTACAGATTGAAAGTGTACATTATAAGTCTGTGAGGTTCATACATAGATATATAGGATAAGATAAATTCTATTAAAATGTAGGGAGCTTATATTAAAGAGTCTTTCTTAATGGTTGAATCTGCTTAGGTACGTAACAATATGTGGCTTTTTGCTCTCGACTAAAGCGTAATCCTAATTATTATCTGGCTTATTGCGTAACGAGATTTCTAAATGAGGAACTTAAGACTGGGTTTTGAAGTCTTTATATTTCAAATTCTACACCAGGCGAAATAAAGTTCGAAATACGAAAACAGACTCGCAGATTTGACAATGTACTTAGACTAGTGATAAACCTCTTTTTGTAATAAAACGACATGAAAAAATTCTACGACGTACCTTGAACTTTTTCTTTCTCCCTTTCTCTAGCGCTGTCTCTTTTCTCCGTAGCGTACATGAGACCAGGCGAGTCGAAGCTCTGGCTCATGGCCGTGGGTATCCCGGGCAGGTCCCCACAGAGAGATGACGACATTTGATGGGAAGGAGAAGACGACTTGGTGAGCGCTGCGTGGTAGCTCGAGGTGAGGCGGTCGGGAGACCGACCCATGTGACGCGGGGTAGATATACGCGCTAAAAGATATTCAGGAAATAAAGTATTCGGACGACCGACAGGTGGATTCATTGAAGGTAAATATTGGGAAGCAAAAAAAATAGTGCCAAATTATAAATGACACTATTCTAGGGGTCGTCTGGCTAATGTTTGAGTATGGGGCCAAATCGAAACACCTCTCCCTTTAACTATTCCTAAGTTGAATAAACTTGTTTTATAAGACCGAATTGATTAGCCACCATTTTCCATAGCTTCTATCCTTATTTTTTCTTACTAGAGATAGATTTTTGACATTAGTAGTGGAACTCGTGTCGAAATTCCAACTCTAGATAGAAAATATAAGTATAGATATAAGTTATTGAAAAGTTTTTCTACAATGTTTGAACAATAGTAACACACAACAATACCCCCAATTGATTGGTTGACAAAATAAGGTTATGTGTAAAGGTCATTGTGCCTGCCATTGCCACAATGAAAGTCAAAACTATTCAAACATTTCAGTCCTACATACCCAATTCCACAAATTCCATTGCAAATTAATTAGAATACTTCAAACATTATTTTCGTTACATGACGACGTGGCATACATTTTCTATTTATCGTAACGATGCAAAATAAAAATAAATGGAACGTTGCGAGCAACTATGAAAAAGATGCTACGATTGTTTATATTTTAGGAGAAGGAAAAATTTAGTACAAATATAAGTAATTGCATTAAAAACACAAATAATATATCCTGGAAGAATGAGCAATGATTTAGATTATTTATGATATCATCTTTTAAATAAAATAGTACAAGACTTACATTGCATCCTCGGTGACTGCAACTTTGGCTTCAACGGACTGTGGTTCTGGTCTTTCAGTTGCTGCTGATGATGTTGAGCCTGCGTCGTATGAGACACGTGCTTTACAAAACTAGACCTAACAGTATGTTTCATAATGACGCTATTCGCCTAATAAGCCCATTTTAGGTATTGTCACGTAGGTCGGTAGGAACGTTCTAGATCGAAGATTCTAGAACGAATATTCTAGATCGAAGATTCTAGAACGAATATTCTAGATCGAAGATTCTAGAACGAATATTCTAGAACGAATATTCTAGATCGAAGATTCTAGAACGAATATTCTAGATCGAAGATTCTAGAACGAATAATCTAGATCGAACATTCTAGAACGAATGTTCTAGGGCTAGGGCCTAGAATGGTATGACCTAGAATGATCTAGAAAATGCTACGCTACCACCATCTTTTATCGAGTACCAGAACTATAAGAATGTTCTAGAACCATGTAGATTACCTAGATGTTCTAGAACTATGTAGGTTAACTAGAACTTTCTGGAAGTCTGGGCTCGACATATAAATAGAGGGTGGGCAGCGCTGCGAGTGAGTTCTTATCTGAACGCGATACAGTGAACTTCGGGTGAACGAAGTGAAGAGTGATCAGTGTAACTAATTAGTGAGAGAATCTAATTAGTGAGTGATTCTTATTGGTGTTATTGTGTATTGGATTTGTCAAAATTTTAATAAAGTGTTGAAATTTGTGTATATTGGTGTAAAATTATTTATCCCGAACCCCAGCTCGTAACAGTATATTAGGAACTATTTTGTCCCCTTCTGACAAACTTAATTTGTCAGAAAGGGACAAAACATTTCAATAGGTTCATTCATTGTTCTAGAATACCGGCTTTTATAAACGCAATGAAAATCTGTTCAATATACAAAGACCAATTTTTAAACATAAATAAATAATATATTATAGACTTTATTGTATTTTTTTACATACTTAACTCTTCATTAGAAGTTTTAATTGTTAGATTTACAAATGAACTAGAAAAAGTGCAATAATACCATTATTCTAAAATCGATCGTACCTTGCTAAGTATAAGGCGTAATTTCCTCTGATCCTCAGTTTCCAACGCATCAGCTGTGAGGGGGCAGGTGGACGCTAAGTACTCGCACAGCTCTTGATGCTGGCCGGCATGGTAGTGCCGCCCCTTGCCTTGACTGTACAGCCACTCAGCCTTCAAACTGTGGGAGAATATTTTGTTACGAAAAGCGGGATAGGTATATAAATATATCAATATTAGCTTCTGCCCGCGACTTCGTCCGCGTGGAATAGTGGTAGAAAACCCAAATATCTTACGGAACCCTATTTTTATTCCAAAATAAAATTTAGCCTATGTTACTCGTGGATAACGTAGCTTTCGAATGGTGAAGGAATTTTTAAAATCGGTCCAGTAGTTTTTGAGCCTATTCATTACAAACAAACAAAGTTTTCCTCTTTATAAAACTAAGATAGAGTATGTATGTAATTGCAGCCAGTAACTTGTACCTACAAATACTTTATTATGAGCCTGTGTGGTGTATATGAATGGTACATATTTCATGAGGGGATGTGAAATAGTTCACTCAAAATGGGAGTGGAACCAGGGAAAACACACACATAATATAATAATACAATAACTCACTAAAATCATGATTTTAATTTGTTTTATAAGGTAATGTTGTTAATTGACTAAATCTTACCTTTCTATAGCGCTGACGACAAAGCCATCAATAGTCTTGACGCTCATTATCCAGTTGAGAACAAACGGGCGGTAATCAAATCCTCTGTTTAGATAGTCAAGGGACATTATCACATAATGTTCTATATTATATTTAAGTTTCACATATTCTAACCCTATATGGATGGATAAAGACAAAACAGTTTTGTAACTAAAATAGGTTGAAATTAAGTTTTTTTACTTGTGTATGGCATCTAGCAGATCAACCTAGAAGGTTGTCGACTGCTTAACCGGGCTTGCCTGTGAAGTGCTTTAAATGAATTTAGGGCCAGGGCTTAAGTTGAAATTAAGTGAAGGCTTTATTGTAAATAGGATGGTAACAATTTAAGAGCCCATTCCCACTTTCCTATTGCTTGCAATGAAAAAGTTGCAGTTGAACTTGAAAGTTAAAAATGAAAACTATGCAGTACAATCTACAACAATTCAACGATTTTGCAAGCTGCGCCTGCGTAGGCCTAAGTCTCAAGGTAACAAGTGAGCTGAACATGAAGGTCGCTACTTCGAGTCTCGGGTTAGACGAAGTGGTGTCGATTTTTTTATTTTCATTTTCTTAGTAACATCTGCATTTCTACCTGGATTATGGCAACAAGCTTGCTCACCTTTACTTGAGACTTGGCAAAATGTGGAAGTTTTAGGTAATCCACTGACATTTAGTCAGGGCTATAGGTGTAATCCTTACTAATATTATAAATCGCGCTTTCACGCCAAAACGACGGCACCGATTTAAATGAAATTTGGTACACAGGTAGTCTAGAGCCTAAGGAAGGACATAGGCTACTTTTTACCCGGGTATGCGAAGTAGTACCCTCGGGATGCGGATGAAACCGCGGGAAACGGCTAGTGCCATTTAAATTTGAAAAAGGATACAATTTGTCTTTGCCAGCCATCGCGACGCACGGGTTACCCTGTATCGAAAAGCTGTCGAGTTTGTTCAAGTGCACCAAGTGACTGATCTCATTCAAATCCTGGATGCTGTTGTGACCGAGCCCCAGATGCTCCAAGTGGGTAGGAAGGTAACGGTCACACTGTCGAAGGTCTGATATCCGGTTCCTTTCGAGATTTAGATGCTGGAATAAGGACATTCTATTTAACATACACTTTACGTAAACCTTTGACAAATTTAAGAAGTTTGTAAGTAAATTGTGATTTGTTATTCTTGTGATTATTTGAATACTTGTCTCTAGATACTTTCTAAACAGCATACTTAAATCTAAATTACCAGAAAAGCTGTCTAAATATTATAATTCTTGTATGTAACCTTGACTTCAGACTGTGCCGACACATGTTTTTTGCAATCACATTCCTGCTATGTTACATCATGGTACAGCCCCTTGTCAGATTTGACCAGTAAAGATCATTAATATGGAGAAAATTTAAAGGAATTCTATATTCACTAACCTTCAAATTCTTCAAATAAGATATATCAGCTATGAACGATATCTGGTTGTTAGACAAATCTAAGTGTTCCAAATGCATGTTGTGATTCAAATGTTCTATTGATTTTATGTTGTTACCTGCAAGAGATTACAAGATTTTCATGATGTTCAGAGACCTACAGTAGTGAGAGAGAGTAAATACAATTGAGTATATTATTTCATCTGCTAGTATATTAAGTATATCTTTCAATGTTATCCTGAATCACTATTATAGTATAAAACAAAGTCGCTTCCCGCTGTCTGTCCCTATGTATGCTTAGATCTTTAAAACTACGCAACGGATTTTGATGCGGTTTTTTTTAATAGATTGAATGTTTCAAGAGGAAGGTTTTAGTATATAATTTGACAAGTTTTTGTAGCTATTGGCTAAAATATCGCGGGCGAAGCCGCTGGCGGAAAGCTAGTAATATTATAAATGCGAAAGTGAGTTTGTTTTTTAAGGCTTTAACAGTAAGACGGCTGAACCGATTTGGATGACATTTGTCAAGGTAAGATAAGTAATTCCCCCAGGGTGCTGATGGAATGGATGGATATAACAGCTGTCATTCCCCAGGGTTCCAGCCAATTTTCTCCAAACCAAATTTTATCGAAATTTGTTCAATTGTTTTACCTTGAAAGTGTACCAGGCAATAGACATAGTTATGTTTGGATTTATAATATAAGTAACGATTGTTACTAGGCTTATTATAACTATTATAAATTTTAGCAGAAATATTTTTTAAGAACATTTCAAATTTGACTTATTAGTACTTCTATTCCACCTAGATAATTAAAGCAAATGCTACACACCTGTGCATGACGTAATTATAAGACCATGACATTATCAAATGATGATCTCAATCAGTCTTAACTTTAGTTAATTGCATCAATGCTGACCTAAATGTTAGTCTTTATCTTATAATGCTATGCTTGCCACTTTATGACTTATTTTATTAATTTTATGGGCTTATATCATTGGTCAACTGACCACAAAAACAGTTGCTTGTTAGAGACATGACCTGAGTTTCTTCCCTAGATAGGCAAAATGTACCTAAATATAGTCTGTACTGTACCAATTAATTTTAAGAAAAATGTAAACAAAACCATTACCTATTTGGTTCTATCTCTATATATCTCTGTATATTTTTTCTTAGCAAACTATTTATACTTCTTTTATTGGCTCTTATCCTAAAGTATTATTAATCCTCCCACATATTTTACAAGAACACATTTTTTTATTCAAACCAAATTTTAACATTTTAAATTATTAAATATAATTTATTAAAAACCAATATTTCTACATCATTATTTAAAAATGATTGTTTTATGTTTTTCAACTGATTTTTCAAATTACAGACTAATAGCTATTTAACATTTAGGACTAATCAAATAAGTGAGTTATAATTTAAAAAATAAATACTACTATGTCTTCTAATTTCAGAAAATACTACTAACAAGCAGTTGTCCTATTACAATGGCAACATTCTTAGTTCACTTTCTATACCCATATGAGTAAAATTATTCAGAATTAATGTAGCATAAGCATCTCAGAGAGAAGTCATTTTATGCCATCTACTTGATAAATAACTAATGTCAGTAATAAATGCTTTATTGTCCACATGTTAGTATCATTTGTAAAAGTCATCACTACATAGTATAAAACAAAGTCGCTATCTCTGTCCCTATATCCCTATGTATGCTTAAATCTTTAATTGATGTGGTTTTTTTTAATAGATAGAGTGATTAATGAGGAAGGTTTTAGTATATAATTTGTCAAGTTTTGTATCCATTAGCTAAAATATCACGGGCGAAGCCGCTGGCGAGAAGCTAGTATTCTATATTTTAATAATAGTGGTTGACTATTAAACTAAACTATGTTTAAAATTAGAATAATTTATGCCAAAACCCTATAAATTATCTACCTACTATACATTATTAAGAAAAAAAAATACTTGACACCTAGTTCTGCTATATTTGTAGTTACAAAGCAAGTATGTTTTAATAAATAATGTTATATCTAGTTAGACTGTTAGACATAACATTAATTTACTAAAAGTTACTCACCCTGTGAAAGTTGGTAATGGTGTGACAAGAATGTATTGACTTACCTGCCAGTTTTAAAACTTTGAGATATATGAGGTCTTTGAGCCCTTCTATTTGTAGAATACCATTGTTGTTCAGAGCCAGGATACGGATGTTGGTCAATCGTGAGACACCATGCATACGCAGTAAGAAGTTGTTGCATATTGATAACTATGCACAAAAAAGTAATATCTAGTTAAAATTATGTTTTTTCTTCTATTATATGTACAAAACTCATGCACAACTAATTTATAATGGTACTGCATGTTTTCTATTCTAAACTTGATTTAATTTGATGTATTACTTAGAAAATACCGGTTTCTATGATAATAATGAAATTAAATTTAAAATAGTTTCAAAAGTAGGCTTGATAAAATTATAAAGGACAAAACATCTTACATTTTCGACACGGCTGTATGTGTCGATATTATCGAGTCGTTGCAGCTCATTTTGGTCTAGGATTAAATTAATAATCGTCTTGGATTCCTCTGCGGGCGCTTTCTCTATTTTCTTCAACCCACGCCTCGAAAGGTCCACGGTTTCTTTTTTCACCTCATCTATAAACAAACAACGCAATACTGTATTTGTTCCAAGTAACATTCTCTTTTTGAAATATATTACTTACCCATTTTAGAATTACAACATCATAATTATTTAATTTATAAAAGATTCAAGTCTTTTCTGGTAATTTTCCCATAAATCAACATTCGTAAATTGCCGTTCGAAACCTGTAAACAATTTCTAATTAATCAAGCATTTACTTTTTCGTAACACTTTCATATCTGTTAATCTCTGAATAAAATTTAAAATAACATGACTTTATTTTTTACCTTAAACTATAAATCAAAATCTTCACAGCATTCACTTGAATATACTGCATCAACATGATCAACACAATTTAACAGCTTGCCATTTTCTTTTCAAACCACAGTTTTTGAACACTCGCACAGCCGAGTTGACATGATAGTGATGTGACCAAGACGATAATTCTTCATGTGTGATTCAATTATTAGGCGATTTATTTACAGATAAATCATTGGTTTACACGAAATTTTCTTCTTAAATCTCAAAGTGAACCCGATTTATAAAATTACATAAAATTATCCAGTTTTGTTATTTTAATTCAATAAGATAACCAGCGTTCGTAACATTCTTGTTTACAATTCTATAAAATAGTTTTGTAACTAAATATATGTCGTTAAAAAAAATATTGGCACAGCACTACTTCGCGGTGGCGGCGGGTTTTGTTGAGGTTAGTGAAATAATTACGGAAAAAATGCTATTATTGTTTAGTTTTGCCTAAAACAAACGATAAGAAAGCTTTGTATACAATCATGAAATAATATTATATAATTATATTGTGTTAGAAAGTAACTGTTCATTCACTTCTATCGTTAATTAAAAGGACGCGTTAGTTGACATTTTTGTGAGTAAAGTTTGTTTCATTTGCTAAAGTTAACAACATCAATATTTCTAATTAGAACCATGAGTTTGTAACTGTTGTTATTCATAGTGTTAATTTATATCAAACATTTATAAATACCAGTGGTTATTGAGCACATTAAAGCTTTCTATTTATAGACAATTCACATGTAACCTCTTTCGATTTAGGCGGGAGAATGGTGTTGGCAAAGGGCCTGAGGCCTCTACAGGTGGCCTCCGTGATACTATTTGTGAGGATTCTGTCGGTATTCCTGGTGCAGACGTGGTATGTACCTGACGAATACTGGCAGACCCTGGAAGTTGCTCACAAGCAAGTGTTTGGGTATGGAGCCGTGACTTGGGAATGGCAGAAAGGTATCCGGAGCTATCTTTACCCAAGCATAGTGGCTGCAATATACACCCTGCTCAAATACACTGGACTGGACTACCCTGAAGCTCTGGTAAGCACAATTATTGCTTTAAATTTACTGTAACCATACCTACACAATTTATTATTACAAAAAAGTCACCATGACCAGGCAAAAGATATAGATTGGTTGATATCTTGGTTTTAAATTGATCATTTTGGTATCAAAAGCTATGCTGTGACTAAGTGCAGCAAAAAGTTGAAAAAAAATCTCATTAATCTTTTTTGTACTTTGTTGCTAGGGTTGACAATTTTAAATTATCATTCTTTATTTTGATCAATACATGCTGATTCTATAATATTGTTTACTTATCTTCTGCTACTTTTAAAATAATCCTAAAGTATAAAATAAATACTTTATTTTTGTTTCTGGACCAAGTTTGATTCTTATTGTACAATATTATCACTGATAACATAGTCAAACAAACATGTATTACATCTATATAACAATTGAAAAATATGCTATTACCTCAAATGTACTAAGTAAAATTTGAATACATGATAAGTTTAAACTTAGAAAAGGTGGCAACCCTGTTGACAGAAATAGAACGATTTAGATGGAACAAGCCTTGTAATAGATATTAGGTTTGCAGTCAAGTTTTTTAAATTTTGTTAAAATTGATTTTTGGCTCTCCCGTGATCTGATTATGATAATGGTGAATATATACCATATATTTATCAGTGAACTATCAAAAAGTTTAATAAAAATATGTTCCTAGGTGGAAGAAAACTTTTATTACTTTTAGTAGAATTAGTATTGACAACATCAAAGTAAATTAGCCTTTATTCAAACTCAAACAAAAGTTTCAGGGCACATAAGGTCTTAACATGCTTAAAATTAGTTACAAATGAAATCCTACTTTCTGTTCCAAAAGGATATTAAGATTTGTCAAACTATGTATAGGTAGTTGTAGACAAAATTTCTGTGTATCTTGTATGGTTCACAATTCAACATTAAAAAGGATTAAAGACCTGCTGTCTGCCTACAGAACAACTCCAAGTTTCAGGTTCTATTGCATCTGATTAGGCTTAAAATTAGATGTATGTCTTCGAGTCTAAACCATATTTTCACTACTCTTTAAATAAAACATGCTTACAACAAATACCTTTTCCTAGTGATATGAGACCAGTTTGAAATATGAGTTGCTGATTAGGTATCATATATCTGTAATCAAATTAACCATGCATACAATCTAGGTTTTTTGGATGGTGGTATTAATAACATGGAGCAAATAGTTTAAAAAATTACAGTTTTTTTTATAAGTAGCTTTATGTTCCTCTTTAAGGCACAATTTAAAGTGGAACTAGTTCTCTATTCCTAGTAGTTTCAGGATTTGGTTAACACCTTATTATTAAAAATATTATTTTGTAAATGAATTATGACATTAAGGTTGCCAACATAAATGTTTATTGTAATCTTACTGACACTGGCAGAGTAGGTGGCACTGAATCGTGTGCCACAAACAAAAAAAATTACCACGTCCATCTTATGTAGCTCTTCCATTTTTGAATTTTCGATTTTAAAAATAAATTAATTTTCAAGATTTGAATATTGAATAAAAACTTCTTATGCTTTTATCAATGGTAAACTTCTATTTGTCTATAGATTCTCCTGCCTCGCATCCTGCAAGCTATTGTCAGTGCTGTTGCCGACTACAGTTTCTACAAATGGACAGGCAATCGCAAATGGGCTTTGTTCTTGGTCCTCACGTCGTGGTTCTGGTTCTACACTTCCGGTAGAACATTGCTGCAGACCTTGGAGACTGCACTAGTTGCTATTGCATTGTCCTTGTTTCCATTTAAGAGTGGGAAGCTGGGATATTATGAACAAGGTAGATTTTTATTGATAACATATATAATATCTATAATATAATTAATGCTTACATGTCTTGAACATCAAAATAATTTAATTAAAACAAAAACACTGGATTAAATTAAATAATATGCATTTTTTGCAAACAAAGAGAAAATGGTGTATAAATATTAATAGTATTTTTAAAGGCCCTTGAAATACATAACGTACATACGTGCCACCGTCAATTCTCAAGATTTTTCTGCTTTTCTGCAAGTTTAATTCATTATTTATTTTATCTTGTAGTTAATTAACATTGTTCATGCCATGACAACAATAGAATGTTAATTGATGTAGGTACAACTTTGAATTCCAATACAGATACTTGTTACCTTTATCAACATAATATTTATTATACATTATCCTTGTATGACCTTAAGTGGTCAATTTCAAATAAACAGACATCTGCTTTTCCTCAAGAGAACATGAACCAAATAAATAGTATTGTTTTAGTTTTTGTCACAATTATCACATAGTTGTTTTTAATTCACAAAAAGCGACATACCAGCTCCTAATCTTAAAAAAACATAATGTAATTAAGCGAATATGTAAGTTTGTTTGTTACACTTTCACGGTAAAACTGCATGATAACCAGTTAAGATATAATTTAGAATGGAGATAGTTTGAAACCTAGACAAGGGCAGGACAGTTTTTAAGAGTTGCCTCACATGGAGGTGAAATTTTAGGAAACAGGCAATAGAGTATAGGTATTCCAGTTGACGTCTGTCATTAGTTAAGTGTGCGGGAATAATAACTTGACACTTGTTGCAGAGAATCCTCAGTGGATATGGCTGGCGGTGCTGTCGGTGTTCGTGCGGCCGACGTCGGCGCCGCTGTGGGCCGTGCTGGGCGCGTACAACTTGCTCACCACCAACCAGGGACGACTCAAGCTTTTCATGCGCACATACGTGCCTATCGCGTAAGTTACCGTCACATCTCTGATGATTTATTTTGCAGTAGACAATCAGAAATTGACCTCTAAGAAATATTTGGCTAAGAATAGATTACAGTGAAGCAACAGAAACTTTAAAAGAAGTTTGAGGCTCAAATCTGCTCAAATATATAACTTAATTACCATAATGATACCAAGCAGGCAAGCAAAACAAAAGAAAGTCTCTACTAAGCATAAACTTTCGGTGCTAAGCTCATGTTGTTAGTGTCTGAAATCGTTACGGTTATTAGACCGTACTTTTAACTATGACTTGGTACAGATGTCTATGCGTAAACATGCAGTTAAGACCTAGATAAAAATCGGAGTGACGAACAGTTGTCGCATTACGTTATGTAGTTGAACGTGACTTACTTGTTTTGTTTCAGTTTGGTCGGTGGTGGCGCCCTCGTGGCGTTAGACTCGTACTACTACGGGCGTCTCGTAGTCACGCCCTGGGAGTTCTTTAGGTTCAATGTTCTACATGACATCGCCTCTTTCTATGGACAGCACCCATGGTATGTAATATTGCTTTGAAAATTTTATATAAAACATTTTTTAATTTCAAGAAAACACAATGTTGCAATGTGTTAACTTTTATTATCACATGGTGTCCAGATGTTTAATGTTCAACCATGTGAAAAACATCACAAATGCGTGTAATGATTATGCACTATACAATCTAAATGATCTACTTACATATTTATTGAGCAAAGGCCTCTCCCATACAGAGATGAAACAAGCCTGTAGCCACCACTTGATCAAGAAAAATTGATGATTTCGGAACAGCTTGTTCACGATAAACTTTATAACGTCACATTGATACTTGACAGGCTTTAAACCCGAAAACTCGTGCTTGTTTCATAATTTATTTTAATTATTTTTAATACACAGGCACTGGTATCTGACACAAGGTATTCCAGCAGTTTTGGGCATCAACTTGATCCCCGTACTGTGGGCCATCAGCAACATACTGCGACGACCGAAGGAGAATAAGATCGGAAGCCTGCTCCTAACAGCTGCCGTTTTACATGTAGCTGTGTACAGGTTTGTTGCTTATGTTGTATGGAGTAAAGTTGAGAATCGTATGTCCAAAAGACTGAAGTTGTTTTAGATATATATAACATGAAATTGTCTTTGTTTTTGTCATGAATGAATCAATCTTTGTGCACTCATATATATTTTTTTTATATAAATCCCATAGAAAGAGTAAATTACTATGCCATACCATGAAGTGTTTTAAGCGAAAAAGATGGTACTGTTCGTCTTTTATATCTCTGTCTTACTCGCACAAAAGAATAGTATTCGTAATTAACGCCACAAAATGTGGTGATAAACTAACAGCCAGGTTGCATCAAAATTTGTATCATTTATACTTTATACTTTTACGAAAATCATAAAACATGATAGCAGTATATAAAATCATAAGCATGATAGTTTTATGTCATCAATACATATATATAATAATTAAGTAAACATATATCATAAATATTACGACGTAAAATATAAAATTATTCAATTTTATCCTCCGTTTTGACAGATCTTGAATGACGTATAAGTAGGATATTTTTTTGATGCAACCGGCTGTAAATGTTGATTAGTAAAATTAGCTGGCATTAAGTCTAATTTTAAACATGAAATCTAAATAAATAAACCCAACTTGTTGTTGCAGCTTCATTCCCCACAAGGAGTTCCGTTTCGTGTTGCCGCTGCTGCCGATCTTCCTGTACCTGGCTCAGGACGTCATAGTGCCGTGGAGCAGGAAGGCACAGAAGTAAGTTGAGAATAATATACTGGATCATTTTTACACGTGGTTTGTTGGCAAATTGAACCCTAAGGAAGATGAAGTATGCAGTAACATTGAAGTGAAATTATGTAATAGAATATGTTTTCATTCCAAAATGGCTTTTGAAAGATACTTAGGTTTATGATTTGATGTAATCTATGATTACCACATTACCTATTAAATGATTTTGATTGAAGCCAGATGTCAGTACAGCAATTAATTAGAATTAGAATTTAATTGAAAAAAAAAAGACATTGTTATTTTTTATCATCGTCATAATTTATGTTGAAATTAAAATATCTTTTTTTTTCTCCATTATATGTATGATTTATAAACATAATCTAAAATTTCGCTTAAATATAAATATAAGCTGACTTGATAACATGACTTTTATACCTATTTAACCTTTGTTCTGACCAGATGGCACCTGTACCTGGTGGCCGGTCTGATCCTCCTCGGTAACGCAGTGCCGGCCGCGTACTTCGGCACGGTGCACCAGGCGGGCACGCTGCAGGTGATGCCGCTGCTGCGGGAAGCTGCTAACAACAGGAGCTCCATTACTTTCCTCATGCCTTGCCACTCCACGCCACTGTACAGGTGAGGGATCACTCATTGTGACTACATTCTCTTTTTAGTTAAGCTGACATATTTTCAATGTCAATTTTGCAAATAAAACCAGTGACAAATAAAATGTGCTGTGGATTAGCGCTTGGTTATGTGAACTTTTTATATTATTTTTTTCTAGATTTGCTATTTACATCTATCTTAGTTTCCCTTTGTTAGAAATATTCTGTAAAATTCATGTGACAGACAAAATAATATGTATAATATTCGGTTATTATTTGTCACACCAATGGCTGAACAGAATTGAATTCAATTTTGCATAAACCTGTGAGGAGCTGGAAAACACGATTTGACCCCAAAAATATATGCCTATGCACAAGGAAATCCTAACTTACATATACGTTTATTAGCTACAGGTCAGAAGGTAGGGGTTCGCAAAATACAAAGTGCACTCAAAATACTACTTGTCGCTTCGACGTCTCGCACAAGTGTCAGCTGTCAGATGTATATCGAGTAAAACACGATTGGTGATCGTTTCAATAATCGAATGGACAAATTATAGAAGCAATAATCGATTAGAATGATGGTTACTCGATAAAAGCTAACATGTTATACCAGCCACCTGCACTTGAACATTACGACCCGCTACCTGAGCTGCGAGCCGCCGCTGAACTCGTCGGGCGTGACGTACGAGGCCGAGGCCTTCTTCAACAACCCGCAGCGCTGGTGGCGCAGCGAGCACGCGGCGCGGCAGGCGCCCGACCTGCTCGTGCTGTTCGACCGGCTGCGCGGCAGGGTGGAGACCCTGCTCGCCGGGTACAAGCTGCTGCACGAGATACCGCACACACAGGTATACTTACCGACGAAACAGGCTTACTCTATTTATCATTTTTAACCGTATTCATAAAAGGAGGTTATCCATTCGACCCGTATGTTTGTAATGTTGTTGGAATTCCATTATAATCTATAAGGACTTCTCAACACGTGTGTAAAATTTCACAAGTGTATGTAAGTGTGTATGTACCTATATCTGGCCGCGTAATTATCGGGAATCATAAGTCGAATCGTGACCATTGTTTTTCTTATTGGCATTAGAAATCGTGATTTGTAATTTTATTTTATTTATTTATTTGGCTCACCAACAATTGAATACACTGAAACAAATTAAGATACATCCAATAGGCTTAAAGACCAGTGTACCAATTTCTTATAGGTAAGCACACCATGCATTACTTATTTGTTGAGTGGGTACCTACTTAAAAATATAAGGCGAGTTCTTATGCTCACCGAACATAATTATTTAGAGATCGAAATTAAAAATAAGTCACAATCGAAATTAAAGTGACATTTAAAATGTGAGATAAAATCTAAATTTAAAATAAACAAAATCATGATTTAAAATTAACAAAATCAAGATTTCAAAATTATCAAGTTCCATCACAATTAAATTAACGAAAAATAAAGATACAATCGAAATTTAAATACATTAAATTGAAAATTTAAATTAATTAATATATTATGAACATTGTAACTTCCTAAATAAAAGTTTGTAATTCAGGCTGACATGTACTAAAGTGAGTTTTTACAATCATGTGAACTTTCGAAGTTATATTGGACTCCTCATACGGTGGGCGAATATAAAAATATCAATCTCTGTATGAGATGAGGCCTGTGCCCAGCATTGTGACATATGCAGGCGGATATTTATCTAAGAAACAACTAGGCTCTCTTTGTGTTCATACTAAAACTATAAACTTAACCTCATCTTAACTTGACTATCATTATTATTAATATTTATTTCTTAGTTCCCAGAAGGCGAGGTGAGCGAAAAGGTGCTGGTATTCCAAAAAGCACAGAGTGCACCCAAGACTGTGGCTGATGACGTCGTCTAACATTCGGCGAGTGTCACCGCTACGTGTTCATGTTAGTGAACCCAGTTCTATAGCAACGTAGTTACACAAAGACTTCATACAGTTGTGGTTCTTATTGTTGAAGAAATAAGAGCTATAATAATGCGAGTCCGGTTATATGCATAGACTGTTTTTGAAATATCCTATTGAAACACATTTGCAAAATGAAAAACTAGTGCCAAATTTTGATATATATATATATTTAGAGGATACTTTTAGGCAATAAATAAACAAAAATATCTTCTAGTAAAATTTGAGCTGTATTGTGGTGGTCAGCATATGTCTTACATTGCCGTACAAATGACGACCTTGCCAGACCAAACTTGTCGGCTATACGTTGCCGTAAAGATGTCCGTCGCTTGACACATTACAACATGTTGGCTCGGTTATTTTGCATTTTATTGTATTTCTGTTTCGAATAAGTGTAGCAAGAATTTTACAAAGATACAAAATATTTGGGCACGGTGTAATAAAGCAAACCCATCTTCATGAACAAGTCTATGCTTATAAAAGTAGTTGCTATGTAGGTAGAAACATTTCTTACGATGCTATCGGAAAACATAAACTTCGATCCTATAACGACATTCACGATTTTCATTCTTATTTTAATAATTCGAATTTATTATTCGACTAAAATTAATTGGCTTTTGGTATTAAATGACTAAATTAATTATTATTATTAATTATTGATTCTATGGGAATGTTATCCCATAACAATGTGTTCGGAATAGAAAATTTACAATTTATTGTGTAGTTTTACGTAATTTTGTAATACGAATATTAAATTTATATATTATATATGGATAATTTATACAATATCTCAAAGACCATAATTATATGCTTCAATATTTCAATGACTAATTAAATCATTGTTTAAGGTTAAAAGAAACGCATTTTATAGTGAAATAAAAATAGAAATGAAATAACTTAGACAAGTTATCTTTAAAAATATTGTGAACAATTTTACTTACGATATGACCACATCATAGAAAGAGAATGTCTTCCAGTGCTTGGCAATACGCTTGTATGCAATTGCTGCCTGTTCGTAAACAGGCAACGCTTGTTTGGGGTTTTAAACCAAAAAACATCGCATTTATATTAATAGTAAATTTTCCTATGAAATAGTGAACCTCTGAATGCCGCCAAATAAACTGCCAGATATTACTAACTTATTCGGAAGTTTATTAGATGACCTTTGTATTTAAATAAAATGAATACGATTAAATTTAAATGATGAACATACTTACACTTACACTTTGAACGCTACATGCAAAATACTATAATTTGATGACTGAACGTATGGCGTTCAAATATTTATTTTTTGCGTAAAACATTTGTTTGATGTATTGTGGTCATATCGGAATCCTGGATAATTATAATATATTTGATACAACGTGTATGTGTGTGGGTACAGAACATAATCATCGTGAAATCAGTCCGCCGCTATCCACTTTATCCATGACTGAGATTTGCAAGACGCAAGTACAAATCGTAAACATTTTATGTAGTTTATATACTTGCCAAAGTTATTCATAAAGTGTTATGATATTAACATATTTTGTGCTACGCCCGACTGGAAATATACATTTGTGTAGATGATTTTATTTAATTACGAGTTAAATAAAGCATTTTCGTGTCATTGTCAGTGTCTACTTAAAGAATATTGCCCTTGTGTTTGTGGTGTCAGATTATTTTCCGTATATTTTTAATTGAAATCGCCAAGCCCTGCCAATTGTATTACCTCATTAATTTAAGACCAATGATTCCTTTAATGTCACATCATAAATATGTCCCATTGTGTGCTGCTTATTAATTTGGTCATGCTATATTTTTAGTCGGGCCGATTACATTGTATTTATTTTGTTAAACAGTGTTAGTTTTCAGTTGGCATTTTTGAGGATATCACCACATCCACCGAACAATCATCATAATAGTTTTAAGAGATCTGTATCATCTTCAAGTAAAGGTTTTTGTTCTCAAAGCCTTGGCACGGGAAAAAGGGTTTAAAATTAAATGATGCACAAGATAAAGAATCGTTCTGACAACCCTGCATCATAAAAAGATGCTTGCTAAAGCCTTTATTGCTTCCTAAAAATGCAATAGAAATCTCATTACCTATACATAATATTTTATGAACTATTAACACCTTTGCTTGAAGCTGGCTAGTAAATAAAAAAAAGAATAATTGGACCTTTTTTTTAAATTAATTATTATTTAATGTCTGGATTTCAATTGCAATACCTTATTAAGAATTCTTTTATAACGTAATTATAGATTTATATGTATGTTAGGGATGCTCAAAATGTAAAGACAGACAAGTATTTTAAGATCTCTTTTGTCTTTGTTAAAACCTTATCACTACTGTTGTCGTTACTTTTTGTGTTGTTTTATTATCTAACTGGCTACCTCGTGACTTGCATCATATTGCAAAAAAAACTTTAACGCAAATAATTTTTGTGCTAATATAACTTATAACATAAATCACTAACTTATCTGCCTAGCCTATTCCCAACTATGTTGGGGTCGGCTTCCAGTTTAAAGCGAATAAACACATTACTTATAAAATCACTCATTTAAACGCTCGACAGATCTCTTTGTAAGAGAAGGCCATATTCTTCCAACATCAAATCATCTCAACCATATATTTTTCAGTGTAGAAGTTTCGCGAAGTAGTAAGTTATAAAGCAACACCAGAAGTACGGGAACGCAACCCAGTTCAAATGTTATTTGTAAATGATCTAAGTGTATGCTGTAGTCTTACGGATGACTTGTCACGATTCCTGCCTTGTCTACTGATCATGTTATCACTGCTTCGTGTGGAAGTAGTAGCCTAGTGTATTGTACGTCGTAATAAAATTTAGTAAAAAAATTCCTTGTAGTTTGAAGCTATCGTAGTTTTGTTGGGATAAGGCAATGTTACTGTTACACCAGAACTGTGATGGTAAAAACACTCTATGGTACAGGATTTATTCGATTTAATATGTTTGTCACAGTATCTAATATGAAAAGCGTTCCTTATCAAATGATTATTAATTTTGTAAAAGGCTTTTATGCCAACTTAATTTCAATTCTAACGCTGATGAATACAAAGAATCAAATCTATTTTGAAAATTACAAAAACATTTTCTCTTTTCATTAGTAGATATTATAATTTCTACACTTCCGCACAAAGCACTATGTGTTCGTGTGTAAGAAGCAAATTTTGAGCAGAAATCTAGGTGAATAGGTTGTTTTTCGTGTTTAAGTCAAACAGAATGTCTTCTATACAGATGTCGAGTGTGAATTTGAAATAAAGATTTTATTTTTAATATACCGTTTCCTATTTTCTATAATCTTCGATTTTTTTGTGTCGCGCATCATCACTCAGCACCCTCACAGTGTGCTTAAACAGACCTGAGATAAAAAACTAACTTATACCCTCAACTACTCATATACTAATGGTGTTATTCATAATATTAAGCCTCTTTGTTCAAGAATCATAAAAATCATTTAATAAGCTAAGTAGCCATTCTGGCTCTTTTAGCTGTTTTGTCCGTCTCTGATAGTTGAAATAGGTTTATTAAGTGAATGGCTTTATCTATACTTATAATAAATCTGTAGAGAGGTCAATTCTGTACATGAAATATATTTCCAAAATAACTATCAGGGGGTGATTAGGGATCGATACTAATGCCAAAAATGCAATCAGTAAATTTTTTGTCTGTCTGTATAAACTCTATAGAAACAAAAACTACTGGACGGATTTTAACGAAACTTGGTACAATTATTTGTCATACTCCTGAGATGGTTATAGTATACTTTTCATCACGCTACAATCAATAGGAGCAGAGCAGTGAAGGGAAATGTTGTCATTTTGTTTAAACGCGCTAATCTCAGGAACCGCTGGTCCGATTTAAATAATTCTTTCAGTGTTAGATAGTCCATTTATCGAGGAAGGCTATAAGCTATATATCATCACGCTAAGACGAATAGGAGCGGAGCACCACTATTCCACGTGGACGAAGTCGCTGGCAGAAGCTAGTTATTAATAAAATTAGTATGACCTAGTATAATTCATTCGTAATTTCCACATTAGATAAGATATGACATACTGATAAGGGAGTTTCTAACTCTGACTCGAGATTAAGTAAACGATTGAGTTATTTCCCTGTTTAGAGTTAGTGCACACTAGTGGACCACACACACTTGGCATGCCCAGGTATGGGAGAAATGTACAAACATATTTTCTTTTATTTATTTAGTTTATTAATTATAACGGTTGACAACCAATTACAATAACTAAAAACTTTAAATGTTTTAGAAGGTTTACCTACATACAAAAAAGGTCCCCGTTTTGCTCCCCCATCTTGGGAAACTATCTTGAATAAGACCAGGTGCTCCAATATCTTGGATAAGACTACTAAGATGCTTAGCTTTTTTTCATCCAAACCCTGAGGAGAACGCAAAGAGGTTCCTCTGAGTTACTTGATACATGGTGGCAAGAGAGGACCTAAAACTGACCCCTGCGGTATCCCACACATTTCCCCTCTACTACTGCCATACATTTAAATTTTTTTTTGGAAAAAAAATCGAACGAATCCGGGACATCCCCAATAATGTGCAACGATTCTTAATATAAATAAATACACTCAAGTACATAATTTTCTTACTCCAACCCACATTGATTACTCGGTCAGAGGTTACAGATAAGTCCATTAAAACAGACCACTACACGTCAAATAAAAAACATTTACTAAAATTGCACCATGTGTTAGTACTGAAAATGTTTGGGATAGTGAAGTGTTTCTTTGTTTTTACCTGTTTACTTTTTATTGAAATTCAGTGTAAGGGATTAAATAAGAGATCGACCCACGATAGTGACGATGGGAAGAGTAGTTTGGCGTTTGTTTTCGATACGACTGGGTCTATGTATAACGATTTGAAGCAGTTACGTGAAGGAGCCGAGATGATCCTTAATACTGCGTTGAAGGAGAGTGATGTGATTGCTGACTTTGTGTTTGTGCCGTTCCATGATCCCAGTAAGTAATTTAATTGGTACTTCTACAATGGTTATTTATTTTTTGATAAAGGCAATTTGGAAGATTGAAGGTCAAGCAAGCAACAGACAATTAAAAAATAGTGCTCTCACGTTTTCTCTTACATTCTTATGATTTACTTGCGTGTTCCCTGTTCAAAATTATCCTGAACCAGGCCAAGGCTAACCGCGGGCTGTAGCGCCGTAGATGTTGATGTTAACTAGGGAACTACTACACTCACCCCAATTATATTTTCTTCCCACGGCGTCGGTCTATCCCCATACCAAATTTCATTTCAATTTGTTCAGCCATATTGCCGTTACTAACTGATAGGGTTTCTTTCGGATTTATACAATACTAGCTGTTTCCCGCGGTTTCACCCGCATCCCGAGGGAACTACTTAGCGCACCTGGGTAAAAAGTAGCCTATGTTGTTCCTCAGGGTGTATTCTATCTTTTTATCGGTATATGTTTATATCGGTCCAGTAGTTTTGGCGTGAAAGCGTAACAGACAGACAGAGTTACTTTCGCATTTATAATATTAGTAAGGATTAGTAAAAATGAATTTCTTAAATTCTTTACACTCAAGATTTTTATCAAAATTCATTAGGTATCTGGTTTTTACTCCTAATATTTAGATCATAGGAGCACTTCTCTTCCAGTCTGACACCTTCGATGTTAATTTTGCAGGTGTAGGCCCGGTAACAGTAACGAAAAGGAAGGAAGTCTTCAAGAGAGCTTTAAGCATGGTCCGGGTACATGGTGGCGGGGACTGTCCTGAGAAGTCGCTGACAGGGATACACCTAGCGCTGAACGTGAGCAGGCCGCGGTCGTTCCTGTACGTGTTTACTGATGCCACGGCTGCCGACCACCGAATAGTTGGGAAAGTTTTGGACACCATACAAAGGAAGCAGAGTCAGGTTAGCTGTTGGTATAAAAGTTTCGGCGTAAACTAAAAATTATAGTTTAAAAAAACTAAAAAAACACGCTTTTATTGCTGATCGAACTAAAAAGTAGAAAATATTTTTTAAATAATTCAATTCAGAGTAAAAAGCGTGGGGTGCATTTTCCTATATTTTCATGACTCTCCTCTCATAAATGGTTGCCAATAGAATAGGTGTAATAATTTAAATATCAAGCACCCCACGCTTTTTACTCTGAATTGAATTATTTAAAAAATATTTTCTACTTTTTAGTTCGATCAGCAATAAAAGCGTGTTTTTTTAGTTTTTTTAAACTATAATTTATTTTCCATTTTTTAGTTCGGTCAGCAATAAAAGCGTGTTTTTTTCGGATTATTGCATTGTCATCGGCCCTTAATACGTGTGCAAAGTTCCAAGTTGATCTGACGTCTAGAAACCAGTGAAAATTAGGTTCAAAGATTCCGTTACATACATACATACATACATACATACAACCCGAGCTAATAAAAGCGTGTTAAAAAAAATGGTTATAGATATTCCTACAAGTTACACGAAGGAACTTTTCAAACAGTTGAAATATTCCTATATGAACAGTTGAATTAGTTTAAATCTGTACCAGCTTAAGTTTAATAGGTAGTTCTATTTTACTCGGATCCTGGTGAAAATATTTCACGCATCCAGATAAAAGCTACCTATGTCCTTCCCCAAGTGTTAATCGATCTCCATATCAAATGTTATCAAAAGCGTTTCAAGCTTTTTGCTGTGAGAATGTGACAGACAGACAGGTTTACTTTCGGGATTAATACCTAACTAGCTTTCGTTCCGCCCGCGGCTTCGCCCACGTGGATATTTTTTTTACACCTTGGGTTACATTATTCAAGTTTTAGTAGGGATCCCTAATTATTTCTGGAAATAAATAAATTTCTAACGGTGAAAGAATTTTTAAAATCGGTCCAGTAATTTTTGAGTTAAAACCCTATAAACAAACAAACAAATCTTTCCTCTTTATAATATTAGTATAGATATTGTAGCAACAATCAGCGGGAAACTGAGTGATTCATATTGATAATTTTTAGGTGGTGTTCATATTGACTGGCCACTGTAACGATCTGAAGCGCCCTTCGTACAAGGTGTACCAGCAAGTCGCAGCCGCCAGCTCCGGACAAATATTCAACTTGAACAAAACTAATGTACATAAGGTGAGTACTCCAAATATCTCTAAAAAACAAGATAAAAGTCTAGATCAAGTTGCCTTCATTTCGTTGTTCGAGATGTAAGTTTTTTATCTTTTTAGGAATTGTGTTCGTAAAGGCAATTCTCCATACGAAATAAATACTCTAGCTAGTCTTATAGCACAGTATTACGATATCTCCCTACAATAGCGCAACGAATGTACTTACGCGGAGCAAAGGCGGGGGGGCCTCGCGGGGAGGCGTACGGTGTCAACCGCGTCCCGCCAACACGCTTACTTTGCGGGACGGACCGCGAAGGGAGGACGCGGTCGTGTTTTGTTGAAAATTGTTTCGCTTCGTTATTTTATTTCCCATTTTGTAACAACCTTAGCGTATCTACTTACGCCGGCGGCGGCATCGCGCCTCATCAAAGGCGTTGCGCTACTGTAGGGTGATGTCGTAATACTGTGCTTATAGTCTTCTAGATATAGATATTAAACAAATTCGGGTTAGTTACACCATTTCTAACTCAACAACAACTGTATCGATTTTATTATTTATTTGTTTTGTTGGATTTTCATTCACCTCGAAAGCAGGAAAATTATTAAAACAACGGAAAAAGAAACTTTTTCTGTATTGTATAAATTCCCTATTATCCAACAATTGCCGTATGTAGTTGAATTTGTGTTCCAGATGCTAGATTTCGTGACGAGTTCCATAAAAGGTCGGATGGTGAATCTCGCGTCTGTTTCAAACCCGGCCGGATACAATTACACGCAAGAGGTAAGGTATTAATCTTGCTTACTATTTGGAAATACGAATTATTCTCACAAGTCTGACTGTCCTTCCCCAGTTTTCAAGCTATCTCTATACCAAATTATATCCAGATTGTTTCAGCCGATTAAAGCGGAACAGACAGATAGACAAACTCACTTTCGAATTTACTCGTATATTATTAGTAACTTGTTGAATGTTTTCTTCCATCTCTAGATACCAGTGGACAGCACATTGGGAGAGGTGACGGTGTCTGTGTCGGGAGCCAAACCGAAGATCACGGTGGTAGACCCCAAAGGCGAGCAGCTGACCGGACCACCCAAGTTGATCACCACGCTCGACCTCTCTGAGATTATGGTGAGTCGTTTACCAAAGAACAAGAACATAATGCCTAATAGACAGTATACACACATTTGCTGCGGCATGTTCGAAAGAGTTACCGTGCATCCGAAACACAAAGGTGTAAGGAAGGAACATGGATGGGTTTTAGTCAGTAAAAGTCTGACACTCCCTCCCGCCCCACCCTCGGTGGGAGGAGTCCATTTATGATTTCTCATTCGTGTAAATAACAAATATGCCACATTTCAACAGTTATGATTGATTTGTAATATCCACTTAATAAGCGTTGAGAAGGAAAATAATCACAAGAGATGTTTGCGGTGGTCCTAACATTATACTCAGAGCCTAAAGGTAAGTAAAAAAACGATTTCAAGAATCAAATGCTAATGGTGCTTCTTCTCCTAAGTGAAAAATAAATCACGTTAATTTACCACGAAGCTCTTTATTATTTTACTAGCAATTTGCCCGCGACTTCGTCCGCGAGAGATTCGGTTTTTTACCACACATTCCAGATGTGTCGCAATATAGCATTATAAACATTATTTATGGATGGCCAGTTTTACCACCTCCAGATAAAATACCCGTTTCCATAAAATTTAAAACAAAAAATGTCGCAATAATGTAAATCATTATGTCTGTTACATAATTAGTTTACAAAGGTAACGAAACTGAAAAATACGTAAGAGGTTTTTTTAAATACCTATGCATAACCTCTCTACGTGCAAGAACAGTTCAGGTCGCATAAGGTTCTATAGTTATTTTTTTTTATATTAGTAATATTGTAAATACAAAACTTCATTTGTCTGTCTGTCCGTTTGTCTATAATACCTTCACGGGAAAACGGCTGAATCAAATGAGATGAATTTGGTATAGATATAAACTGAAGCCTGAGGAAGTACATTGAGGTTATTATGCGGGTGCATGAAGTAGACTCACAGACACAATCAACCGCCGACCTACATTTTTCAAGTTCAAGCAAAAAGACAGAAAGGAATTGAAGGGTATTTTGGCTAGCTCGGGCCTCCGAACTGGAGTATGATCTCATACGATAGCAGAGTGACCTAAGAGGTCGAGATGGGCTTTAGCTTGTGTGTAGATGGTCACATGAGCGGTTCTCTCTAAGTAATCATATGCGGAGATTGAGGGGCTAGTAGCTAATTAATAGCCATGCAAATCGATAAGTGACCCTTTTCTAAACCGACCCAACCGTGCCTAGGAGAGCACGTAAAGCTGTCAGTCCTGCGCCTGATCTTTGATTGGGGATAATTTCATTTTATCCACGTATTGTAGCCACATCATTCAATGCGTCATTGGGTATTTTGAGGGAGTTTGAATACAAACTCTTTCAAAACCAGCACGCAGTTTGAAACAATCTTAAACAACAGATTTTGGCTAGAATGCCAGCACCAACCGCTATAAGGGAGCTGACGACAGCTGTGTTAGATGAATGGCAAGATATCCCTTAATAAGGTAGTGAAGACATCATTGATGGATTTACAAACAGAAGCACCCAGGAGGTAATATAGTCGTTACAAAAAGTGAGATGAGTTACATTTGTTATTTTTTGAAAATACACGTGTAAAAACATTAAAACAGGCGGTTGACGACGACGAACGACAAAAAAGAAGTAGGTGGCAAAAATGCACCTTTTCAACAGAAACTTAGTTTAAGACACCGATTTCTAGAACGGTGTTTCAGCAGAAAATAAAAATAATTTTCACTTTGTAAGCCGTTTTTTTTTTGAAAAGTTTTTTCTGATTTCTTCGCATGCATTGAACCCTAAAATTAGCATGAAGATTATACGGACATAGGTCCTGTCAATATAAACTGGAAAAATAGTTTACTTTTTTAGGTATATCATTGCATTATGATAATTGGAATACCATAATTACTCTATCGAACGTCTTCGAAGAAATTACGTGAGATACAATTCACATCAAAGGGTACAAACGGAAAGCGTGACATTATTTTCGGCCCATTTATTGTGGTAGGGGAGCCCTAGAAGGGATTTCGGGATTTACTAAAGCGCGGCAGATTAATATACAGGGGGATACCTTGTACCCGTTTGAGTACCTCCACCAAATATGAGCCCCATATATAAGGACGCGCGTCAAGGATAAAGGATCAGATTAGTAAAAAAAAATCGATCATCAGACAATCTCGAGCGCGTCAGATTAAGGTAGGGTGAGTTAATTACATGCTAAAAAGTGTATATTCCACTAATCTGACAATTTGAGAGAGACGCAAAGAAAGGGGAGGGCGGAAAAGTTGTAAAAAAAAAACGTCATCTCGACATTCTCGAGCGTGGCTGAATTTTTTTTTATTTTGTAGTAAATTATTCAAGGATAACGAAAAATATATAATCTGACCATTTCCACAAGCCGAAGTAACAAAAATTCGTCGATAAAGTTTAATGCGTAAAGCTGCGTGATGATGATTATCCTCTCCGCGTTTCTATTCCCCTCTCACTCTTTCTCTATCTATTACTATCTCACTCCGTCCCTACTCTGGTTTCGGTTGCTATGACGCCTTCACAGCTGATGACACAGAACAGACTGGTTCGTGGCATAATATTATTAACAGTATTTTCAACGTTTTGGCTTTTCGTTTACGTTTTTTTTTTGTTCAAGCACGAAAAAGATGAAGATGATTCTACTGATGAAGATGATGATTAATTAATCAATTAATTATAAAAAAAAAATATTTTTTTGAGCATTTAAAAAAAAAACATTCTTATAAATACGAGAATACTTGTAGTATTCTACTTAACAAACGTACACGTTTTTATTTGCATGCTATTTCCTGAGCTTTTCAATTAATTAAGTCCAATGGTTTGAATAAAAATGTTTTTTTGTCAGATTAGGCGAATCCCTCTAGATAATCGTCAGATTATGAGACAGCACGTCTAGGACATAAAGATGAACCATATATATCTTAATCTGACGCGCTCGAGTATTTCAAAATGGCGATTTTTTTTTGCACATTATAATAATGGCCACGAGTTTGCGTCACATCGAAATCGTCAGATTATTGATTGAGAGCGTTTTTTTAGGTTCACTTAACACCCCCTTAGAAAATCTGACGCGCTCGATTAAATTATTTTTTTTTTCATTTTCAACCCTTACGTACGACCACCCCCATCATGCAAACGATCAGATTAACATACATACATTCTTAAAAATACGTAGGATATTGATGCTATCAATATCTGACGCGCTCGATTATGTCCATGCAACAGATTTTTTTTACATTTTTGAAAATCTATAGCTGCTCCCCCCACCGATGAAAAAGATACATTATATAACATTTTTTTCTTCTTATCATCTAAGCTTTGCATCCCAATAGGTCTCTATGACGCTCGAGTAAATCCCCATTTAGCATCGTGGGCTCCCCTACCATTGTCTCACTACAGGGCTATGGCCTAATTTTAGAGTGTTTTTTTAAGGCGGAAGGAAATGTGCATATTAGTATAGTAGCCATATAGGCAAATATATTTTCGAGCTGTTTGTAGTTGAAAATCTACCCACCTTATTTTAAAAGATCAGGGTGTCTACTCCAAATGCCTAAAAGAACTCTGACTTTCCCTGATCACTCTACCACATTTCCCTAACACAGTATTGTCATCGTATAAGGCAAATATGTAATTTTCTCGTTTTAAACCAGATTATGAATGTATTATACTTTGCACTATTAAAGTCAAGGTCTAGACCGTGTGCAGTATAGGAGAAGATACCTAATTTCCTTTTAGAGTTAAATACTCTAAATAGTAAGCTACGAAAATATCGGGCCAATAAGAATTAGCGCGAGCGAAGCGAGCGCGATTTTTTTTAGAAAATGGTTTTACCTGACAATCCCTGACCACCTATTGCTTCCCTGATGTTCCAGATACTGGATATCCTGGATTTAGCAAAGCGGCTTGCTAACACTTCCCGTGACGCAAGGGCTGCTTTTATCTTCGCCAAAGACTAAGCATTGAAATCCAACGTAGCAATTTTGCCAGCCTCTTGAGTACGCTTCCAGTTGACGGCGATGAGGAAGAATTTTTGACGCCATATTTTAGTTAAATTTTCATTTTATTACAATATTTTGTGGTTTCTATTTTCATGTTTCGTATTGTAAATAAATAATGTAAATCCTTATGATTTGAAAGCGCTTACTTTTAACTTGTAACCGTTTCTAATAGTTATTTTTTTTATTTAAAAAGTGAAAAATTATTGTGAAATCAACCAAAGAAAAAGAAAAATATAATTTACCAAACGCAAAAAAAAAAACTATGCGGGATTCGTACTCGAATCAAGTGACTCGCATGATCGTTAATTTGATACCGGCTATACCGTACGTTGATATTGTAGTTAAAATTGGCGTTCTCATACAACGTTCAATTCAAAATTCTACTATTCTACCAATGACTTTCTTGAAGATAAGAACATTGCTAAAAAGTATAATAAATATTAAGATATATGTAATTAACTTAACCATAAAATTATTTGTACACCAATTCAGTAGTATATATGATACTATTTAATACTATCAACACCTTTTGTACTATATCCAAAAAATGCTTTCGTGTTTTCAATTTCAATTACTGCTTATCTTCTTTAGGAATCAGCGTGATGATTTTCATGTGAACAATTGTAATAACAGCAAAAATGCATAATCACTAAAAATTTATAGGTCATCCCATTACAAACTTTTATACAATGTCTCACTGCTCATTCCCCATAATGTTTAGCGTGATGTTTTATAGCCTAAAGCCTGACCCGGTTCATAACAATCATTTTTGGTGAATTTCAATTAGAACCGTTCAGTCGTTTTGGCGTGAAGCTCAAACAGATAAACACACAAACTGACAAACAGACAAAAATTCTAAAAATCATATTTTTGGATTCAGCATCGTTTACTGATCACGCAGAGACCACTTTAAAAAAAATATATTCAATGTACAGATTTTCTACCATTACAATTTTATTATATGTATAGATTAAACGATATACAATAAATATCGCGCACTTGCTCTGTACACGTTTAGTTCTGAAAGTCGATACGAGAAAATACAAAATTTCGAACTAATACGAACCTTTGAAATCCAGGTAGTAAAAGTAATGCAGCCAGAGCCGGGCAACTGGACAATAACAGTGGGCAGCGAAGAGGAGCACTCGGTCAAAGTCGTCGGGCTGTCAAACTTGACCTTCACTCACGGCTTCTCAGTAGAAAAGCCCAGCTCTATGAAAGAGACCAGCTATAGGCCTTTGAGAAGTAAGTAAACAACACCTTGATCACTCAGAAGGGACACTTTTATTTGGGTATTTTGACACGTATAAGTAACCTGATATTTTTTTGATGCAACCGTCTGTATATGTCGAGCTGCCTAGCTTCTTTTTGCTACTTACCATTGCTGCCATTTGTACATCGTTAACTGTTGTTGAAGATTTACAAAAAGCAGGCAGGATTTTGTACTGTGGTGTGGAACCCTTAGTTTGTGAGATTTTTATTAACCTAATAATAACCTGCCTTAACAAACGTTGCCTCAATAGAATTGTCATTAACCTGACAAAGTCTGCATATTTGGCGTAGTGAAATTCAGTATAAATAAAAGCCATGTGAATATGTTTGTAATCGCACCCAGGATAAAGGAGATATTCCTAGTGTGGGCATCGTTTTTTTTAACAATAAAATGAGTATTCAAAAACCTTCCCATCAGTACCTCTCAGTTATTTATATTATTCCAAGGTACGTACAACCACATGATGATATCGCTCTCCCCGCCCAACGTGTCGGCTGACATTCACTACGCCGAGGTGCTGACACTGGCCGGCCGGGTGCTGTTCGAGCTGCCTCTGAGGACATTAGGGAATAATACGTACATAGCCGACCCTTTCATACCGCCTGACGAGTTTTTTTATATTGCTGTAAGTTTATTATAGATTTTAGTTCATCACTAGCTATTTTATTTATTTACTAGCAATTTGCCCGCGACTTCGTCCGCGAGAGATTCGGATTTTTGCACACATTCCAGGTGTCGCAAAATAGCATTATAAACATTATTTTTGGATGGCCAGTTTTACCACCTCCAGAAAAATACCAGTTTCCATATAATTTCAAACAAAAAATGTCCCAATAATATAAATCCCCCGATAATTAATATAAATGTCCCGATAATTAATTTACAAAGGCAACGAAACTGAAAAATACCTAAGAGTTTTTTTTAAATACTAATATATACTATGCATAACCTCTCTCCGTGTAGGAACAGTTCAGGTCGCATAAGACTATAGTTATTTTTCTTATATTAGTAATATTATAAATACAAAACTCCATCTGTCTCTCTATCCGTTTGTCCATAATACCTTCATGGGAAAACGGCAGAATCAAATGAGATGAATTTTGTATAGATATAAACTGAAAGCTGTGGAAGGACATTGAGGTTATTATGCGGGTGCGTGAAGTTGACTCATAGACACAATCAACCGCCGTCCTAAATTTTTCAAGTTCAAGCAAAAACACAGAAAGGAATTGAAGGGTATTTTGGCTAACTCGGGCCTCCGAACTGGAGTATTGAGAATCGAAAGAATGTGCTGATCTCATACGACAGCAGAGTGACCTAAGAGGTCCAGATGGGCTTCAGCTTGTGTGCAGAAAGTCACATGAGAGGTTCTCTCTAAATAATCATATGCGGAGATTGGGGGGCTCGTAGCTAATTATATAGCCATGCAAATCGATAAGTGACCCTTTTCTAAACCGACCCAACCGTGTCTAGGAGAGCACGTAAAGCTGTCAGTCTTGCGCCTGAACTTTGATTGAAGATAATTTCATTTTAGCCACGTATTGTAGCCACATCATTCAATGTGTCACTGGGTATCTTGAGGGAGTTGGAATGCAAACTTTTTCTAAATCAGCACGCAGTTTGAATCAATCTTAAACAACAGATTTTGGCTAGAATGTCAGCACCAACCGCTATAAGGGAGCTGACGACAGCTGTGTTAGATGAATGGGATATTCTTTAATAAGGTATTAAAGACATCATTGATGGATTTACAAACAGAAGAACCCCAAGAGGTAATATACTCGTTACGAAAAGTGAGAAAAGTTTGGTGAACATTTGTTATTTTTAAAACAGGCGGTTGACGACGACGAACGATGAAAAAGAAGTAGGTGGCAAAATGCACGTTTTCAACAGAAATTTAGTGTAAGACACTGATTTCTAGAACGATGTTTTAGCAGAAAATAAAATTAATTTTCACTTGTAAGCCGCTTGTATTTTGTGTGAAAAGTCATTTTCTAATTTCATCGCATGCATTGAACCCTAAAATTCGCATGAATATTATACGGACATAGGTCCGGTCAATATAATCTGGAAAAAGATTGTTTACTTTTATAGGTAATCATTGCATTATGATAATTGGAATATCATAATAACTCTATCGAACGTCATCGAAGAAAATACATGAGATACAATTTACATCAAAGTGAAGGGTACAACGACGGACTTATCGCTAACAGCTTTATTATTTTGGGCGCAAACCGAAAGCGCGACTTTATTTTTGGCCTACAGGGCTATGGCCTAATTGTACAATGTTTTTTTTAAGGCGGAAGGAAATGTATTACTATAGTAGCCACACAGGCAAATATATTTTCGAACTGTTTATGGTTGAAACTGTACCCACATTTTATAAGATTAGGGTGTCCACTCCAAATGCCTAAAAAACCCTAACTTTACCTGATCCCTCTACCACATTTCCTTGACACAGTATTGTCGTCGTATAAAGCAAATATGCAATTTTCTCGTTTTAAACCAAATTATGAATGTATTATACTTTGCACTATTCAAGTCAAGGTCTACACTATGTGCACTAAATAGGAGAAGATATCTTATTTGTGTTTAGAGTTAAGTACCCTAAATAGTAAGTCACGAAAATAGGCCAATAAGAATCAGAGCGCGAGCGAAGCGAGCGCGATTTTTTTTTTAGAAATATAAGAGGAACATAGGTCTTAGGAATCATGTTTTTATTTCATGACTCCCTTTTCCGTGAATTTTTACTCTTACGATGTTTTTACCTGACAATCTCTGACCACCTATAGCTTCCCTGTCATTTTCCAGATACTGGATATCCTAGATTTAGCGAAGCGGCTTGCAAACACTTCCCGTGACCCAAGTGCTGCTTTTATCTTTGCCTAAGACTAAGCATTGCAATCCAATGTGGCAATTCTGCCAGCCTCTTGAGTACGCTTCCAGTTGACGGTGATGAGGAAAAATTTTTTGACGCCATATTTTAAAATAGTTAAATTTTCATTTTATTAGAATATTTTGTGGTTTCTATTTTCATGTTTCATACTGTAAATAATGTAAATACTTATAACTTGAAAGTGCTTACTTTTAACAAATTCGTAACTTGAATTCTTGTAACCGTTTCTAATGGTTATTCTTTTATTTTTATGGTAAAAAAATGTGAATCAACCAAAAAAAGAAAAATATAATTTACCAAATGCAAAAAAAAATCAAAACTATGCGGGATTTGAACTCGAAGCAAAAGCAACCGACTCGCATGGTCGTTAATACAGGCTACGCTGTTCGTTGACATTCTAGTTAAAATTGACGTTCTCATACATCGTTCGATTCATAAATTCTACTATTCTACCAATGCTTTCGTATTTTTAATTTCAATTACTGCTTATCTTCTTTAGGAATCAGCGTGATGATTTTCATATCAACGATTGTTATAACAGCTAAAATGCATAATCACTAAAAATTTATAGGTCATCCCATTACAAACTTTTATACAATGTCTCACTGCTCATTCCTCATAATATTTAGCGTGATGTTTTATAGCCTAAAGCCTGACCCGATTCATAACAAACATTTTTGCTGAATTTCAAGTAGAACTGTTCAGTCGTTTTGGCGTGAAGCTCAAACAGATAAACACACAAACAGACAAACAGACAAAAATTCTAAAAATCATATTTTTGGATTCAGCATCGTTTACTGATCACGCAGAGACCACTTAAAAAAAAATATATTCAATGTACAGATTTTCTACCATTACAATTTTATTATATGTATAGATTTAAATCAGGCCACATGGCCCATATAATATAATAATACAATACAATAACTATCATAAAAATACTATACATAAACAATATTAATAAAAATTACAAACTAATTCTAAGCTATTGCCCGCGGTTTCACTCGTCTCGTAAGGGAAGTAAGAAAAAGGAAAAATTATCCTATACCCAACATTATTGATAATTTTTTGCATACCTACTTACTTTTTTATCTCTTTCGCTAAAACTACTGAATAGATTTAGATGAGATTTGGCACACACATGGGGTGTGTCAAAGCTAGCTTATTATAAAGTGTATTTTTCATCATTGTTCTATTTACCATTGCCACGATACAAACTTTCAGATCAACGGTCATGATCAGCATAAACAAGACCTGCGCAGGATTGGATCGACTGCTATTCAGGCGCAGTTACCAGGTGAAAGACTTTTTTATAATAAAAATAACACATGATGTATATTGTTGATATTCCTATTCGTGTATTTTGACAACTTCATGCAGAATATTGAATTGATCTATTTTATTTTGAAACGTTTGCAGATGTTCCTTATCTAACTGCACCCCGAAAGGTAAGAATTATATTTTCTTTGTATATGATAGATATATAAAACCTCACTAAGTCTCTAAAGTGTTTAAAGGACTAAAGAATTGTGTAAAAGACTACATAGTTCCAAAAAACAGACAGCTATCTTAAGTAAAATTTGATGGAGCTTTGTGCCCAGAAAAAAATGGCATATATACAAAATCTATTCAACAGTTCAGCATAAAAATAATATTTGGACAAAGATGATTACAGGTTATTGAACTTATTAACGAGCTTTGTAGTAATATATCCTTACGAGTACTATTATTATAAATTTTAAAGTAACTTTGTCTGTCTTTCTGTTACGCTTTTGAGAGAAATATTGGAGATAGATTGAACCCTGAGGTATAGGGATGAGTTTTTGTAGTTCTCTCGGGATACGGGTGAAACCACGGGATACAACTATATTTGTATATGTTTAGGTGGAAGCTCGAGCACATTCCCGCGTGGTGTTGTCGTGTAATGTGGAGAGTCTGGTGCCCGTCACCGCCATGTGGACCAGGGACTCGGCGCGGGTGGAAACACAGATCTCAAGCTTGTGAGTGAAGACATATTGTTTTTTTTACTTAACGTCATTTTTGACGAATAGTAGTTAGACTTTCTCGATGTTCATTTCATTTTTGTTTAATATTTGAAACATAATAAAATAGGAATAAGATGAAAATTTTTAATCTTGAGATAAATAGAGATTGAACATAAATTGTTGTTTGGTTGCTTGCCGAAGCAAGCTCGAGTTTTCACAGGTTAAGATTATAATATAACTAAGTTATTATAAGATTGTCATCTGTAGATCTTTGGCAATCGATACGGGTAGTCAGAAGCCAGAAAGTCTGGCAACCAGTCCCTAGGGGTATCATGTTACCCGTTAAGTTGTGGAGGTCTGATAGCCAGTCGATTCATGTAAAACACTGGTACTCAGCTGCATCCGGTTTAGACTAGAAGCTGACCCCAACATAACTGTTGCAAAAGGCTCGACAGATGATATATGATGTATCTTAAGATATTGTGGGAGTAGAGCTTAAGATCAAGCTCAGTGGCGTGCCATGTAGGAGTCCTATGTACTAAGCTTTTTTATGATTGCTTCAGACAAACCACGTCACTAGATTATGTAATCGAGAACATGAAAGAGGAGAACGTCGGGACCTACAGATGTGTCGCACACAATGTCGCGGGAGTCAGCAAGACAACCACAGAACTCACACTTATAGGTTGGTAACGTGAAAGTCTTGCTACGCTATTATATATAGGTATACCTATTACATATACCTAGCATATATAGGTATAACCTGGATTAAACACACATGTTATTGTTAAGCGGTTTTGACGTCAAGGGTTAAATATCAATAGGTTACTGTAGCATTAAAAAAAATTATACATACATTTTACACTTAAATTTATTTTTTTATTAATTTCATTAGTGATATTTGTACTACTCGCTCAATTGTGCAATTTATAAATCAATTAAAATTACAAATAAATTGAACAAATGGCTCAATAAATTCGACCATACAAACTTCTAACACAAACCATCCCTCCCTAGTATATCTTATTAACTTTATTATATTTCAGTGGAGCGGCCACAGATCACAATGCAGCCAGAAAATGCTACAGTAGAGATAGGCGACACTATCACCATATCCTGCACCGTGCATAGTGAGGCGCTTGTGTTGGAAAATCGATTTCTATTCAACGGGACACAGACACATTATGGTATGTACATTTAATCTGTAAAACAAATATGAAATATCAGACAAAAAAACTTTAATAGACATAATGGCCCACCTTCTCAAAGATTTAGCGAAGCAGCTTGTTGACACTTCCCGTGACCCAAAGGCTGGCTTTTACTTTGGTCAAAGGCTAAGCATTGCCATCCAACGTGGCAATGCTGCCAGCCTCTTGGGTACACTTCCAGTTGACGGCGATGAGGAAGAATTTTTTGACGCCATATTTTAGTAATTTCATATATTAGAATATTTATACTTTATTTTTGAAGTTTTCCTAAGTTAAAAAATGTAAATACTTTCTGTAAATAAATATGGCAAATAAAGTTTCTAATTTTTTTACTTCAAATACGAATAGGTCATTTATTCATAGAGTTCTATCAAACCTGAAATGAGACCGAATACAGGCGTTATTTACCTAACGTAATACTAATAATACTGGGACTAGTGCTTTCAAGTATGAGTTCAATCCCTTGGTCGGGCAAAGCTTTATGACTGGCTTTTTCCTCAGGTTTCAATCGTGTTCTGAAGGAATTACTTCACACACCTGGTTAAAAAATAGCCTATAACCATTTCCAGGGTCCTATTCATCTCCGAAACAAATTTCATGTTAATTTTTACAGTCGTTTTACTGTGAAAACGGAACAAACAAACATAATGATAAGTTAGGATTTGAAAGAGGTTCCCCTTAAAATAAAAACTGGTAATGCAATACACTACACAATTTATCCCATCGCCAATATGTTAGAAAATCATGATTACTCTTTTTACAGCTATCGATGTAAATAAAGAACCGAATATTGAAGGAGTGTATACTTACAATAAAACTATACAAATAACTGAAAAAGATATCGGGTTTTATTCCTGTGCCGCTGCTAATAGAGGTATGTGTTATTATGTTATATACTACTACTTCTAACCGTCGTAATATTATAATCACACTTGAATGTTTTTCTGGTAAAATTTGTCACATCTGAAATGTTTTATATTAACACAAAATATACATTTTACATCGAAAGTATGCCCTTTCCACACGAAAGGTGAACAAAAACACGCTACATATTTTGATATATCTGGTTCTGGTCTGTAGGTATGTTAGGTTTAGGCGGGCTCTGTTAGCAAAGTGACGGGGCCCTCCCCCTGGGCTATAGTCTACCGGAGCTGCGGGATGTTCGAAAGAGTTACCGCGCCCCCGGAATACAATACGCTGAGGAAAGGACATGGATGGGTTTTTTGTCAATAAGAGTCTGACACTCCCTCCCGCCCCACCCACGGCATGAGGACTCAATTAATGATTTCCCATCCAAAAAAAAGGTTTAGGCGAGCTGGAATCCGCAACTCCACGACGTAGCGCGTATTTGGCGTGATTTTTTTCTGTAGGTATTTAACTTATTTTCTAATTTCTAGGTGGAAAAACTAACCAAACCATACACATATCGTTAAGACCAAACCCAACAGCTCAAATATTAGGCCCTCACGCGCTATTAAAGCAGATCAACTCAGACTTCCAACTCGTGTGTACTGTGGAGAACGCTGACTCAGTCGTGTGGAGCGCGCCTGACGGCACTGTGGTGACGTCACGTGACGTCACCGGCACCTCCACCGACGTTCTAGACGTGAAGAATGTTACTGATGACGGTGGTTGGACTTGTTCGGCGATTAGAGGATTAAATAAAGGTAATTAAATAATTCAAACGGGGAGCTCCTTCTAAAGGTGGGCTGTGGAGATCTGATAGGCAGTTGCTCGATACACACACATGATAACACACTGTTACTCAGTTGCATCCGGTTAGACTTACAGCCAAAGCTGGTAGACGAAGTGGAAGTTCCTTTAAAAAAAGATGGCAGTACTATCATAGTGACGTCATAATTTTAAACTCAATCTTATAACGCTATTTGTTTTATTTTCATGCATTCTTAATAAGGTAAATTCTTGGCTATTGTTACTAATATTGTAATACGGTGAAAGGCGGCCATTTTGGAGGCGGAGTTTTCTAATAATGCCAAGACTGCCTATTTCGAATATTTTTTAACCCCTAACTGTCTTACTTATAAAGTCAGATTAATTTTTAATCTACTGCTTAGCAACGGATTAGCAAAAATCTCACTCATAAAGGCTGTTTTGCCTTAAACCGAACTTATGATAGTAGCTTAATCCTGGATTAGAACGTTAAGTAAGGATTAGGTGAGAAATGGTTAAACTTCAGATTACGGGTTTTTTATAAGTAAGACGGTAAAAGTGTAATCATAACTTAACAAAATCGTATACATATGTAAGTTTTTTTTTTGGAGGAGCTCGTGGCTAAGTAGCAGCCGCACGGTTCGACCGATCAAAGGTTAAGCTGCGCTTGGCGCGGTCGGTCCGTGGATGGGTGACCATCTATGTCATAGCGAGACTCCTCCGTGCCTCGGAAAGCACGTTAAGCTGTTGGTCCGGTTGTCATTTTTACATCTTTGCCAGTCGTTATGGGTAGTCAGAAGCCAGAAAGTCTGACAACCAGTCTTACCAAGGGGTACGGTGTTACCCGGTAACTGGGTTGTGGAGGTCAGATAGGCAGTCCCTCCATGTAAAGCACTGGTACTCAGCTGCATCCGGTTTAGACTGGAAGCCGACCCCAAACATAGTTGGGAAAAGGCTAGACAGATGATGATGTAAGATTTATTTTTTTCAGGTTCTGATACTGTGAATGTGACAATTCTAATAACGCCTGTAGTCAGTATAATAGGGTCTAAAAACATTACCATAGTGAACGGCACGGTGATTGAAGTGACTTGCCAAGTGATCGCCAAGCCGCCGCCTAGGATACTGTGGCATCGCGAGACAGAGACCTTCTTGAATAATACTGTGAGTACATTTCGACGGTCCCTACGTACATAAGGACATGTCGAAAATGGCAGTTCTTTTTTTTTTTGCACAATTGGCTTTAATTTGTCCAGTTATTCATTGTAAATATAAAACTTGTTCTCATATACGATTTGTAAATGACGTTAAATATGTAATATTAAAAGAAATATTTATACAGGTATATGCATATGGGCAATCTAAAGCCAATTGTGCAATAAAAAGTAAACTGCCATTTTCGACATGTACTTATGTACGTAGGGACCGTTGATTTATAGATTAACCTTTTTTTGAACTAGGAAGAAACACATCTTTATTATGATTGTATTTATTGATCGTCTCTACGTCAAAGTGTACGACGGTGAATTGCCTTCTAAGGTGTCCAAGCTCTCAAAGCCTTATACTTAATACACTGAATTACAATATTTTACACGAATTGATGCCGTCTGACTACGTAGGTTGGTGCTAGTATTGTAAAGAAAAACCACACTGTTTACACATAACAAAGATATTTTTAATTGCCTACTCGTAACGTCCGACTATCTGAGACATATTGTTCGATGAACAATTTACTATCACCAAGTACAGCCCGCAGTGTGATCTAAGTAATTAAATCATTAGAATTTTTATCACAAAAAAAGTATTTTTTTTTGTAACATTTAGTAAAAATGAAATCTTCCAGGTCATTCAAATGAAACCGAACGTGTACCGCAGTATTCTCTTACTGAACTCTAGTGCGGAGTCGGTTAACGCCACGTACTTCTGTTTCGGAGAGAATTCTGAAGGCATTCACCAGGACAGTCTCACCGTCAATGTTAGAAGAAAGATGACGATGCTTCACAGGTTTACAGGTAATAACGACAAAAAATAATGTTTAGGGCTGTCTTTTATAAATTTGACGTTCAAAATATGCTGTTTTTCAGCCTAGGTTGAATAAATTACTTTTGGTTTTTTTTGTAGGAATGGTGTTATAATACTATTTATTGACTATTAAACATCCCTCCCTAATATTTTAAATGCGAAAGTAACTCTCTGTTTTATGTTACGCTTTCATTGTAATAAGTCTAAATCGATTTAGATTATATTAGGATTATAATACTTTTTATACTATTCTATATACTTGTATCCAGGTTCGGAAAATAACTCTTTAAGGATGCGGGTAAAATCGCCGAATTCAGCTAACATACTATACCTCCACCTTTGTAGTGTTGTCATAGCATAGTGTAAGGTACCAACGAATTGGTACGTTGTATCGACTATTTTGCAGTTAAAATACCAACATATTCAATATTTTTAACCCCTGATATAACATGAAGGGGTGTTAAAAGTTTAACGTGAACGTGTAGTTAAGGCACCTGCATCTCGTGTACGCGGGTTCGAATCCTGGCAAGTACCAATGTGACTTTTCTAAAATCATGTGTATTTTCTAAGTTTATCTTAGGCCACTAACTAACGGGAAGGAAAACATCGTGAGGAAACTTGGACTTAAAAGTCTGAAATCGCCACTCCGCCTTGAGCAAGCGTGGTGATCAATGCTCATACCTTCTCTGTATGAGAAAAGGTCTTGTATCAGCTATAGTATGTGGCATCGTAGCTACCAAACGGATGAACCGATTTAAACGCAATTTTTTTTTTGTTCAAAGTTACAACATGAATTCCTATAACTTCCAGACCAGTCAGTCCAACTATACTATCAAGTGGAACTACAATGTGACGTGGACTCGCACCCCCCTCCACGCATTACCTGGTACCATAACGGTACCCAGCTAACCACCAGTACTAACGTCCACATGTCCGAAGACAATACCACGGTGTACTTGAAGAGAATCGACTTCACTGACTTAGGTCCTTACGTGTGTGAAGCTGATAACGGGTATGAGAAGTTGAATGTGACTGGGAGTATCAGTGTGGTTGGATTGGGTAAGATATACTGTTATATTGTTTTAATATAATAATATAAGTAAAATAATATAAGTATAAAAAAGATAATAAATAAAAAACCTCAAGGTTAAGCGCCATAATATTTCCTCGCTATCATCCTCGGAACGTGCCCAGAAGATAACTAATATTATAAATGCGAAAGTTAGTTAGTTTGTTTGTTACGCTTTCATGATAAAATGACTTAACCGATGTTCACGAAATTTGATATGGAGATAGTATAATAGTTGGAATTCTGGAGGTGGAAACCTGATGTACTAAAGTTCAAACTATCGATAGTCAGTGGGACAGGAACAATAATAGCCTTATGACACTAAGCCTTTACCTTTTAGTTACATTTCTTAATATTTACCTATTCCAGCATCACCGGTGTTGTCTAAGGAGCCAGCGAGTGTGACTGCGCGCGCAGGTCGCTCTACTATAATCACATGTAGGTGAGACTATGTATCGTTGTAATTTATTTCTTACTTGCACTTATTTTATAACAGAAGTCTTAAATATATTGTTTTATGTTAGAAATTGCGTCAAAAATTAAAAAAAAAAATATCACCTCACAGTGAGCAACATTAAATAAAACTTTGTGTCAAGCTTGATACACTAATTAAAAATGGTAATTTAACCATTTACGCTTAACACTTATAAAAAAGATTAATGATGGTGTGCGAGGAAACCTAGACTTAGAAAAAGTCTGAAATCGCCACATCGCCTTGAGCAAGCGTGGTGATTAATGCTCATGCCTTCTCTGTATGAGAAAAGGCCTGTGCCCAGCAGTGGGACAATATATAGGCTGATGATGATGATAGTGTGGTCTATTCAATAATTTATTAACCTCAAAATTTTGAAGGAGGTTTGCTAAACAAAAAGGGTTGCCTATTAGAAAATTGCACAACATTTTTGTACTCATAAACTAATGCCTTGCTGGCAGGATTTAGTTTTTCTGTGTCCATACAACGTAATTTGTATTAGCTATTCTTATGTAAGCATCAAATAAACGAATTTTGGTACGAAGTGCAGAGGTAGATATCGATTTATTTCATATCAAACAGTTTTGCTTGCTCTATATCCTGTACCTATTTTATTATTTTTTTATTCCAGGGTCATCGATGGCTACCCAGAGCCTACAATATCTTGGCAGTACAGACACGACTCTTCGGACAATTTCACATCGCTCCCCAAAGATGTGATGATTAATAATGAAAAAGAACTGACCATATCTAATACGACAGAAGGCCATGTTGGTATCTACCGTTGTATGGCTGTGAATGTGATCGGGAAAGACGCGTATGACGTCACTTTAGTGGTTCAATGTAAGTACTAGTCTTATTAGTAGCTACCAACTACGCGTCTTTGGCAGAAATTCCTCGGCAGATTGCTACTTGAGCAGCTATACGCAACCTGCGGCCCGCCGGGCCTTTGTGATTGGCCCACATTGAGTTACAACATTGTAAACCATTTTAAATTTCGCGTCCATCAGATAAACTGGGGGCCCACCGCGTAAGTAAAATAGGTAACTACTTCATGTAAGTAATAAAATAGGCAACTAGTACAGAGGACCGTCTCAACATTTCCGTGGAAAACTTATTAAGTTTTTTTATTAAAACCTAAAAAAAAAAATACTTGCGACCCGCGACGCCACGACTGAAACGTTTTTGTGGCCCTTATAATAGAAAGGTTGAGTATAGCTGGTATAAAGGAAAAAAGTACCATTTTTTTATTGTTAGGCCTATTATAGATAGATTTAGATAGTATGATATCAGTAGACCATAGGAGTAGTAGTACAGATGTAGATTATGAGAAGATAATAATTATTATAGATATATCTAGAATGAAGTCATTACTTTAAGCTTTGAAGTGTAAATCGTAGTTTCGAACCCAGGTGCGTCGTTTAGTGAAATAACTGTACATCATTATTAGCTTTAAAAACGTTATAGAGAAAATAAGTGAACCGACCTCTTTAATGGAAAAAACAAGCACTTTTGTGTTTTTATAACTTTAACACGTAAATATCATCTTTATTAAAATATGAGATACTTTTTTATTTTTTATGCCGACGACAGTAAAGTTGTAAACACAAAACTACAACACACACTTCCAAAGGCTGTTATTGTATTATAAACTTTACTACAGTATAAATTAAGTTCATAATACAAAAAACTGTCACCCTAGATAAACACTATATACTAGATAAGCACTATTTACAGATCCACCGCGCTTCAGCAAAGTTACAACAGGAGATGATCAACCTAGAAAGATTAGGGTCGGAGAGGAAGTGACGTTCTCGTGTGAAGCTGTCGGCTTGCCGCCACCTATAACTGTATGGACCAAAGACACGCATCCGCTCGTGTTTGCTGATCATATGTAAGTCTATTCCTTTTTTAACTGACTTCAAAAAGGGAGGTTCTGTATTTAACCTGTATGTTTGTATTTTTGCGATTTTTTTGTTAATACTTGAAAAACTTATTTTTATACAGAAAACTATAGAAAGGGGGGATGGTAGAAAACTATATATTTATATTATATCTATAGCTAAATAATAAGTAAATAAATAATATCTTTGGACAATTTCACACAGCGCCATCTAGCCCCAAAGTAAGCAATGCAAGCAAGCATGCTTGTGTTAAGCTAGCACAGCTTAACGGATATACTACTTATATATTTTTATAAATACATACATATTATACATAGTAACACCCAGACCCGTTACAGAAATTAAAATTCATCATTTCAATTTCTGCCCGGCGGGGAATCGAACCCGGGACCTCTTGCGCGGCATGTGGACCACTAAACCACTCAGGTCGTCAAAGCAATAGCTATTTGTTCCCCAGTTGACAGAGTATATTTGTACCTATGTTAGACAATTTACTGCCTACGGCGGTACTCGCCTTATATGTACAAAATAATGGATTACCTCTGACACTATAGAAGCGATTCCAAAAATAACTTCGCTAGAAACAAGAACTAGAATAAAGCTACATTATCTCTGTAACAAGCAACGCCGTGGCAGTACTTAGTAACAAATATTCGTAATACCAGATTGCTGACCAACACCAGTGAGCTCGTGATAAAGAAGGCAACGGCCTACGACTCCGGAACTTACACGTGCAATGTAAGAAGCGCGGTGGGCTCAACACAGAAGAACTTCACTCTGATCGTATACGGCAAGTAACATCATTATATCCGGGTTTTTTTTTGTATGGCATCTCGCAGATCAACCTAGAAGCTTGTCGACTGCGTAACAAGGCTTGCCTGTGAAGTGCCTTAAATGAATTTAGGGCCTCCAGCCAGTGCTTAAGTTACAAAACTAAGCGACTACACGCTAAGGACACCCCTAGTGAGGTACGGGTCTCGGCTTTGGGCGTCCCTGGGGGAGGACAGCAAGGGACAGGCTGGATCAGAATATATATGATTATTATGATCGGGAATTTTAAAGCTATTAGCTCAGCTCGATTATATCAGCCGAAAGCCGAATACATATTCCCTTGAAAGCATCACACAATCAATATTATTTACTATCGAGTTAAATGAACACCGACACGTGCCAACTGATTGGACAGGTCCACTTAAATCTGTATGGCCCTTTCTTCAAAAGGTCATTTCAGACACGAGCCTACATTGCCCTTCCATGGTACAGTAGTTATTAAATTTATTTATTTATTTATTAATACAGGTACACCAACAGCTTCTGTATACAAAATATCAAATAATAATTGGTAATAAGTTTTGGGCTGATACAGTTGCCAATAACAGGTGAACCAACATTCTCAATAATAAGTGATAACTTAAGCTAAAAACAAAATGTACTAAGAATAAAGTGGCAATAAACTATATAAAATGAAACTTAAAATTCGAAATTACAAAATAATAAAATATTTAGGACAATAAATGCAAATTTGCTTAGTATTAATAGTAACAAACAAAAAACATAATGAAATGAAACAAATCTGAGATCAATATTTTAAATTAAGTACCTACTGTCTAAAGTGTAAAGAAAAGGTTGCAAGATATACTTACAGCCTACATAACAACATAATGGATTTCTAGGTTGTGCGCTTTGGGACTTTACAACTTAAAATTTAAAATTTTGGCTTTAAAGATGATTTAAAGATATTTAGGGAGTCGTGATGTATGTCGACATTTGGATTGGATTTTAAATAAGAATTCATCTCTTTACTGAGCCTATTGAGTGGTGAGTTTTCTCCTATGTTTGTGTTGGATGCTTTAGTGTGGAATAAATGGGTAATGGGATGTCTTGGTGTTTTGTAGGGGACTTTTATTCCAATTTGTTCAGTCAATTTATCACAGTCTAATTTATTGTTAACCAATTTGAAAAAGAACATGAGATCCTGTACCAGTCGACGGTCGCGGAGAGTTAACATTTTGTAACATTGAATACGTTGTTCGTATGGGCAATGGGGAGAGATATCACCGAAGGTATATGCTAGGTGTTTTGTAAAGGCCCTTTGGATGCTTTCGACTCTTTGTGAGTGTACTGCGTAATGCGGGTTCCACACTACGCTGGCAAATTCAAGGTGGCTTCGAACTAAGGCGTTGTATAGCACAATTTTTGTTCTTACCAGCTTAAACCCTTTGGTGCTCCTCTTAAGAAATCCTAGTAGCCGTGCCGATTTCGTAACAATGTTATCGATGTGGCTTTTGAAGTTGACTTTACTGTCCATGATGATGCCAAGATCACGAACCTCATTTACAGTTTCCAATAATGTTCCTTGTATATTATATGAGACAGTATTGGATTGTTTTTTCCTCGTAAATCTTATATAGCTACATTTTTGTACGTTAAGTTCCATGCGATTAAGATTACACCAATGTACAATTCTGTCTAAGTCCTCCTGGAATAAGGAGGTATCTTCATTTGAAGATATACTTTTATAAATTTTAAGATCGTCGGCAAACATTAGATATTTACAATTATGGATTTGGGTAGTGATATCGTTAATGAATAGTAGAAACAGAATAGGTGCGAGGTGGGAACCCTGAGGAACTCCTGAGTCAGCATAATACGGGTAAGATTCGTAACCATTAACAACAAGAATCTGCGATCTATGGAATAAATAAGAGGAGAACCAGTTTAAAAGTGAGCCATATTATGTACCCCATTATATTCTAATTTGGACAGTAATAGAGAATGGTCAACTTTGTCAAACGCACTGCTAAAGTCCGTGTACACGGCATCAACTTCTAGTCTTTTGTCAAGAGCTAGGGTCACATCGGATACAAACTCGACGAGGTTTGTTTCCACGCTGCGTCCAGCTTTAAAGCCATGCTGACTAGGTGAAACAATTCTGTCTATGTGGTGGGTAATGATTGGACAGACAAGAGACTCAAAGATCTTTGAAAAACATGGTAATATTGAAATGGGTCGGTAATTTTTAACATTAGCTGGATCTCCCTTTTTATAAACCGGGACGATTCTAGCGCTTTTCCATACATCAGGGAAGATTCCTTCAGCTAGAGAAGAATTAAAAATAATCCGCAAAGGTAAATGTCAGGAATATTAAATGTCAGGACTTTAAAAGATATTATGATCCTTCAGTTTGTTTTGGTGTTTCTTCTCAAAGGAGGATAGGAAATACCGGCCTCATCTAGTAAAAAAATATTTTTATGTGTACTAAACCTACTTAGAAAATAAATGTTATTTATCACAAAGCATCAGCCCTCTAAATACGTATCTAAACCAGAGAGAGTGGGAAACTCAACACGGGTCAAAATCAAAAAAATGCTCTTCGCAAACCCACAATATTTTTGAAAAATCTTTCCAACGACATGGATGACGATCGAGTCAAAGATAAATTCATCTATTCTTTTAAATAATACAATATTATGCCTATAACTTACAGATCCGCCCACAATATCACAGATCACTTCTGAGCCCATACACGAGGTACTTGAAGGGCAGAGCGTGGAGCTACCATGCTCCGCTAAAGGAGTACCCTCGCCCATAATAGAATGGACGCTAAATGGACAACCTTTATCCAGCCATAGGATGTATGTCGACGAAAATGGATTGAGGTACACGACGAATATGCTTTCTTTTTTTAAACGTTGCCCCACACTAGAAACTATTCCTGTGTCGTGGGTGCGTTTACAAACATTCATTACACAAGCACAAACACCCAGACCCGGAACAATTTTAGTTGTCCTGTGCGGGAATCGAACCCGCGACACGCAGCGCAGCAGCCAATTGCTCAGCCACTACGCCAAAAGTGCCGTCAAATTATATAAATGACTACCTTTCCGCCAGTGGCTTCGCCCGCGTGGGCTATACCTACGAATTCAAATAAAAATTACAGTTTCATACAAATTTTGCCCCCCGTTTTCACCCCCTTAGGAGTAGAATTTTGGGAAATTCTTATCAGATGCCTACGTCATACACGCCACCAAAATTCAGGTCTCCACGATCAGCGGTTTAGGCTATGTGTTGATCCGTCAGTCTTTCAGGATAAAGCGTTTTATATATATACGAGTATGTATAGATGTTTAATGTATGTTCCCCGTTTCATACGCATTATGCATCCGAATGAAAAATATCCTATGAACTTCCCCAAGGTTCAAACTACATATTATCATACCAAGTTTCGTCTAAATCGGTTTAACCTTGAAAGCGAAACAGACAGACATAGTTATTTTCGCCTTTAGAAATTAGTAAAGAAGCGATTTACTGTAAGTCGATCTAAGGACTTTACGTTTACTTTTTTGGCGGGTATATTACGATGTTTTGATTTTCACAGGTTTGTTGCAAATCTGACTGATTTTGGAGAATACATCTGCGCAGCTAAAAATATACACGGAAACGCATCTGTCACCTACATGCTACATGTCTGGGGTAAATAATAATTCCTATTGTTATTTGTTTATTTATTTAATATAATATTATAAATTGCATCTCTAAATACTTCTTAGTAAAAAAATATAAAAAATCTGCATCGGGATACGAAGAAGAAGAAGTAAACGTCGTGGTGGCCTAGTGGTTATGGCACCTGCCTCTCGTGTACGAGTGTGCGGGTTCGTAACCTGGCAAGTACCAATGTGACTTATCTAAAGTCATATGTATTTTCTAAGTATATCTTTGACGTCACTGACTAACGGTGAAGGTAAACATTGTGAGGAAACCTGGACTTAAAAAGTCTGAAATCGCCAATCCGCCAAGGCGGAATTAATCACCACGCTTGCTCAAGAGCAAGCGTGGTGATTAATGCTCATGCCTTCTCTGCATGAGAAGAGGCCTGTGCCCAGCAATGGCACATAGGCTGATGATGATCGGGACTCGGTCCAAGGTACAGATGGTGAAGGCTACAGAAAAGAACCGCACTGTCTAGGAGTACTGAATTAGGTATCAAGCTCTTGATCCAACTGCCTAACGAAGGCCTCTGGTTTTGATCTATTATCGAGACTCTTAGTTATAAGTCCTTTGGCCGAAATGACTATCGGCACAATGATCGCCGAATCCACATGCCACATGCCAGGCCGTGCCAGGGCCTTGACACAGCAATTCGCGTCGCATTTTCTGCGTCGCAAATTCGCCTCGCATCGCATTTTTGCGTTTGAATCCTATGCTATTATACACCACACCTCTGTTTTAGTACCACCATACATTGCGCCACCGTTACAAGTCATGAAGGAGGCTTTACTCGGGTCTAACGTTACGCTACAATGTGACGTCATTGGGTTTCCACTGCCAACCATACGATGGCTGTTTGAAGGCAAGACGCTGACGGAAAATACTACGGATTTGAGGTAAGGAAATACCTACTATGTAGTTAAGTACTGAACTTAATATCTTTTTAACTGACTTGTATGTACTCTTCGGTGTGTAAGGGTTATGGAGGGTTGATTACAGTAATATTCGTTTATCAATGCCTATATGAAGTGAGCAAACAGTGAAGTTCGCGCATAGGTACAGTCGAAAAGAAAATTTTCGAATAATTTTCTTTTAATCTTTTACTGTATAATTTTCGGCGGCAGACTGCCGAAGGAGGGTTTTTTTAGAGCGTATGTGTATGATGAAAGATGATTGGCGATAGTCAATATGACTTGAAAGCACTGAAATAATTCCCATCATATCAGAATCTTGATCTGCTAAAGCTTGGGACGTTTTCCTCATCCTCAGAATCAGTTTGAGGTTTTCATTTCTTTTTCAGTTAGGTGAAAATTGTGTACAAGCCTTTTGTTTATACCTTTATCAAATTTATCGATGCCGGTAACTGGTTTCGGCTTGACCCTAATTTTCCCCGGGGTAAGGAAAACTGATATAAATTCCGCCTTTTTGCTTTCGGTAATGAAGTTACGCTCGGTACGTATGGACGTGCCCTTTACTGTACTTACCTGACTGATATTTTTCGGCGGAGAACAGTATTACGCTTTGGCATCTTTCATCATGAAACGTTCACGAAAAAAGAACGAAACCAAAAGTAATAACAAATAAAAAAACAACAAATAAAAAAACAACAATAAACTAAAACGAAATAACTATTTAAAACAGCAAACACTTTATGAAACACTTTTGGCGCCGACTACCTAGAGAGAGAGACATGCGTATAGGCGGGACAAAGATGAACGATTATAACTGCTCACACCAGTGTTGTCAGGTCTTGTTTCCGAAACACCCCATCCTTGATCTATTTTTATCCTAAATTGTGCATTATTTTGAATAAACACCATCAAGTTTCTGTTTTGTACCGTCTATAAGTAAACAATTAGATAAATTAAGTATTATTTGTGAGTTATCTTTTAATAGTAAGTACATTGGCACTTCAAGAATTAATGTTTCTTCCCACATTATTGTCTTTTCCCCATGAATATTATTATTAAATTTATCTAACAGCATTTCGGTTTGATTAAAGTATTCATATATGATTTATAAACGATATTAAAAATATATAGTTGTTTATATCTATTTTAAGTTTTACTATAAATCTAGGGAAACCCACCCTAAGCTAGCAACACTGGCTATCACTCGGGTGTATGTTCTGTGTTCGGCAGTTTCCGTAAGCGCTCGGCTTCCGCGTCCCCCGTTATCATACTCGTCACCATTTAGATCCGAAAAGTGACAACTGCGCAGCCTCAAATTGCGCACTTCAAATAGGCATAAATAAATGAATTTTACTGTAACTATTGCCCACAATGCGAAAATTATGTTCAGTGAAATATTGTTATCAACCAAATCCGAATCTAAATTCAGATCCAAAAGTTTTTTCTTGTGAAAATTCCATATTATATTTTTGGTATGCCAAGACTACACCATGAATACAGTCAATGTATCCCTATGTCCCGACACTAAATCTCGATATCCTTATCTATACTTATATTATAAAGATGGAAGATTTGTTTGTTTGTAGGGTTTTAACCCAAAAGCTACTGGACCGATTTAAAAAATTCTTTCACCGTTAGAAAGCTATATTTATTGACAGACATAATTAGGGATCCCTACTAAAACTTGAATAATGTAACCCAAGGTGTAAATAACGCACCCAGATAAAACCTACCGTATGTCGTTCCCCAGATTTCAAGCTATCTTCATACCAGATTTCATATAAATCGGACCAGCCATTTTGTCCTGAAAGTGTACCAGACAGACAGACTTACTGTCGAATTTATAATATAAATAAACATTGTTTTAGCTTCAATGACGTAGGCAACCTGTTCATATCGAGTGCTAGTTTAAAACATGAAGGACTGTACATCTGTATCGCTGAGAATAATGGAGGCGTTGCCGAACAAATTACCTTTCTCAAAGTTAACGGTAAGATATTCCATACATTATGAAATTGGTTCTTAGAAGTACAGAAAAATATATCAGATGACATTTATAGCCTGCTGCATCAAACTGCATATCGTCACAGCGCGTGCAAAACCGCGAAAGAGCAGTTTGTAAATACCGCATATCAGATTTTTCACAATATTGCAGGAGGCAGAGAGCAGAGAGGAACTTAATATTTTAGCCAATTAACTGAAATTTTATCGACTAAACTTTATAGCAACTCCTGTGTCCTGTGTTGTTGCATTGATTCTACCCTTTTTGTCTAAATGTCATCATATTTTTAAATATATAATGCACAAAATATATAAATTACATAATATAACATAATAAATACTTTCAATTTTTAATTTCAGATCCACCTAAAATATTGCAAGACAACTACACTGGGCCATACTTGGCCACTAACATGGACACAGTGCTCACGATCGCATGTCCTGCTACAGGCAAACCTAAACCTTTTGTTGTTTGGTCTAAGGAAGAATTTTATCTAAACAATGGTATGTCCAGTTTCTCCTTTTGCGTAAAACATGTTTTTGAAACCAACCTTTAGTATACATGAAATGCATAGCCTTACTAGTAGTACGAGAGCCCACGACCAAAATTTTTGTCTCATAGCAATACGGCCAAAACCGCATCAAATCGATAGATACGATTATCCTGAACTCGAAAATACCAATATCAGACATTTTCCGCGTAGCGTTTGATCTGACTGAATTTTCAAAATTGTAAAAGAATTTTACCGAACTGCATCATAGCAATATGTCTGATTTGCAGACTGTAGTTGAATGATAGTTCTGAGATACCGGAAACATATTTTTCAGACGTTAGTGGTGTAGAGCAAACCCGTAAAATCACTTAAAAAAATTAAAAATGAGACAAAAAAAATGTCTCATAGCAATACGTCTGAAAATCTTTTTTATTAGTAAATTTTGGTTATTTGATGCGAACAAAACAATTTTCAGACGGAAATGTGAACGCATTAAATTTTGAAAATGTTAACAAATTTTACCGATCGGTATCATAGCAATATGTCTGAAAATTGTTGGACATGATAAAATAAGTTGTCCACATGTGCAAAAAATGTATATCAGACAAATTAAGTGTAGCACCTTCTCTATCAGACAACTTATGCTACACTTAAAGTGTCTGAAAACAGGTTTTTGGTAATCATGGCAGCAATACGAAAAGTTGAAAAAAAAATTATCCGTATTGCTATGATACAGGTCGGCTAAATTTGTTGACATTTTTAAAAATGCGCTCAGGCTATATGCTACGCGCAAAATGTCTGAAAACAAACTTTTTCGTAATACAATTATAAAATCTATGTACATTTTCACTATCAGACGTATTGCTATAATACCGACTGTCTTTTTTTTTTGACACAGCAGAAATGGCCTCTCACGCAGTTGCTACACTTTCGACCGTTACTACACACCTAGTCGGGTTCAGAATCATACAATCTAACGATTTTATAGGGTTTTTGCCGTATTGCTATGAGACATGGTTTTGGTCGTGGGCTCTCGTACTATAGCTTATTTCCTCGGTTACACCCGTATCCCGAACTATTTAACGCACCCGGATTAAAAGTTGCCTGTTACCGTGGGGACGGTTCCCTTTTACCGTGGGCACGGTTGCCTATTACCGTGGGGAAGGTTGCCTTTTACCGTGGTATCCGGCTTTGGGACCCTGAATGCGGTTGTATCTATTTCCATACCATCATTTATCCAAACCGATTGAGCCGTTTTACCGTGAAAGCGTAAAAACAAACAAACCGACTTTCGCATTCGGAAACAGCAACTTACAAAATACAAACAATATAACATTTCAGATCCCCGCTACTCTATAGACATGGATGGTACGTTGAGTATAAAGTCCCCCTCTGAGGACATGAGCGGGAACTATACTTGTACCGTAGCCAACAAGGTCGGAGCGGTCAATAAGACGGTGCCCGTTGAAATATACTGTAAGTATATCTGTTTGATATCAAGGAAATTACAATACTGTTTTGAATGACTTACTATTGTAAAAGAATTGCAAAGTTTACCTACTCTATAAATTATACTAGCTACTATTTTTTTTTGAATCGGTGAGGTAGTTCCGAATATACTACCTTACAAATACTTTTATCTATCTATACTTATAATAAATCTGTAGGGAGGTCAATTCTGTACATGAAATATATTTCCAAAATAACTATCAGGGGGTGATTAGGAATCGATACTGATGCCAAAAATGCAATCAGTAAATTTTTTGTCTGTCTGTCTGTCTGTCTGTATAAACTCTATAGAAACAAAAACTACTCGACGGATTTTAACGAAACTTCGTACAATTATTTGTCATACTCCTGAGATGGTTATAGTATACTTTTCATCACGCTACAATCAATAGGAGCAGAGCAGTGAAGGCAAATGTTGTCATTTTGTTTAAACGCGCTAATCTCAGGAACCGCTGGCCCGATTTAAATAATTCTTTCAGTGTTAGATAGTCCATTTATCGAGAAAGGCTATAGGCTATATTATATCATCACGCTAAGACCAATAGGAGTGGAGAACCACTGTTCCACGCGGACGAAGTCGGTGGCAGAAGCTAGTAGTTTATAAATATATTTTTTATTATTTTTTTTGTACAATAAATAATATATTTCTTGCACAACAATATGTTAAAGTGCATGGTTTCACATCCTAATTTATATTTCATTATGAATCAATGTTACTTGGGCTATTTGAATACAAATTTTATTAAGTCTCTAGGTTGACGGAAAAATAATTTTAATGTATTTTTTTTTATTAATTTTGTTACTTATTCCTCAGCTATACCGACTCACATACAATCCGAAGAGAGTTTGTCGGCTGTGACGCTGCTAGAGGGAGCTAACGCGACACTCGAGTGTCCCCTCCGAGGCTCGCACACAATCAAATGGTATAAGGTTCGATGTTACACTATGACGTATCATTAGAAAAAATATTTTAATAATTGGCCAACCAAATAAAAAAAGAATATAAATGTAATGTCCAAATACGTAATTATTCTCTGCAATTAAAACACATGCTACTACTGACAGGCTGTAGTAACGACGAAAATCCCTCTAAGTACGACTTACAATAAATTGGTGTTTCAATATTTGGGTATAATTTGTTAAGTTTAGTCTTAATGCGGGTAACCCTATATTATTTCAAATCTTGGTTAGTGTTTCTTTAAATAGGTATAAGTTGATTGAAGCTGCATATATATAAAATAAAATCGCTAGAAGATCAAGTAAATGGAAATTCCTACCTTAAAATAAGGACATAAGATTTATAACAGTCTAAATATTTATAGTACACCGAATTTAAGCAATTTCATCGAAGAAAAAAGGCGCAATTCTATGTTTACCTAATACTTTCAATCTACCTTTCAGAACGCCAAACTACTATCAACGGGCCCCCTCTACCTCTTCAACGTGTCTAGAACGCACGCGGCTACGTATTCGTGCGTAGTCTCTAACGCTGTTGGTTCAGCTTCTTCTAAAGTACACGTGAAGGTGGAGTGGCCGCCGACGTTTGTGGGGAATAGCACAACAGTTGTGGAGGTCGTGAGGGGAGACGACTGGTTCTTCGATTGTGCTGTCGACGCGAGACCGAGGGCCAAGGTTAGTGTAGTTACTTGTGAGGGAAATTGAGCTGCGTCAAGTAAAATGTATGTATGAGTCACTTCTAGACTAGTAGAGAATGTTTAAGGTGGATGTTCCGATAGTCCGTCCATACATTTTTGGATTGAGCTTTATGCTAAACACAGATACTCTTGAAAACAATTATTAGATCTTTATTATTAGTGTGAGTGTCTTTTGCCATAAACAAAAATAGAGTATAGAATATAGCTAGTTTATGTCGTTATTAAATTCTTAATTATAAAACTAATATAATCATCTAAAATAACAAAATCCATTTTGTGTGTCGCAAATAATTCCTGAATTTCTTGCTTTTATGGGAAAAATATAAACAGTAATTACTACTAAGCCCGAGCTACAAAATAAAAAAGAAACTGTTCATTTATTTCGGATATGAAATCAATAAAAAGATTTTTCAGACTAAATGGGTGTTCAACTCTAAAACCCTGGTGTTTGAAGACAAGGACCGTTTAAAACTCATCAACGTACAGCCACACAACGCGGGCTCATACAAATGTATCGTCAGCAATATTCATGGCACTGTTCTCAAACTATTCTCTTTAAATGTTTTAGGTAAGTGAGATGGCAATAGACTAACCTATTTCTAACTGTTAGGACCAAAAAATATGGTCCTACTTTTAGGTGAAACTGAATAACTTTCAGTTGAAAGCTGTCAAAATATGATAAAACTGAAATAATATTGCTATTATTTTAGACTACCCGTTTATTGCGGTTTTTCCCGCATTTTGAGATAACTATTTAACGCACCCAAAAAAAAATCCATCCTGTGTATGTATGTGTATCAGGTTTTAAACTATCTCCATATAAATTTTTATCAAAACTGGTTTAGTTGTTTTCTCGTGAAAGCATAACAGACAGACAGACAGACACTTTTATTTTATAATATTAGTAACGATGGTATTTCAGAACCGCCTTTCATATCGGAGTTCGACATGTTAGACGTTCAGTTGAAAGAAGGTGTGAACGCGACGCTCGAATGCAACGCCAAAGGAATGCCCGCTCCGAACCTCACGTGGACTTACAAGTATGTATCTTATGAAAATCCACTACTGGCCATGCGAATGCATTATTACAATTTATTTGGTGTCGGCGCAGCGTATATTTTGTTTCTTTAAATCTCTATCGTTAATATCGTGGTGGCCTAGTGGTTAAGGCACCTGCTTCTCGTGCACGATTGTGCGGGTTCGAAACCTGACAAATACCAATGTGACTTTTCTAAAGTCATACGTACTTTCTAAGTATATCTTAGGCGTCACTGACTAACGGTGAAGGAAAACATCCTGAGAAAACCTGGACTTTAAAAGTCTGAAATCGCCAATCCGCCTTGACCAAGCGTGGTGATTAATGCTCATGCCTTCTCTGTATGAGAAGAGGCCTGTGCCCAGCAGTGGGACGAAACGGGCATGATGATGATGACATCTCTATCAGCCGAGGATCTCCCATGATTCAAAATATAACGTGAATAGAAAGAGGTTTTATTATTGTTCCGTGCGGGAATTAAACTCGCGACACTCAGCGCAGCAGTCAATTGCCACTACGCCGAACGTGCCGTCAAAGATCGACGCGTTACAAAATAGTTAAAACAATATTAAAATTAAAGATACATAGAAAGTACAAACATAAATCTTTTGATAAATTGACTAACTGAAACTGCGAAATCTAAACGGATGATTGTCTTTCAATATTTTTAGCTGTGTGCCTACATGTTGAAAAAAAAATTTTTTTATCAACAGTAACACAAACTGGCATCAACACGACTCCAGTCTATCAAGTACTAATATTACGAGCCAATCAGCGGGCCTGTACCGGTGTGATGCCGTCAACAAGGCCGGGGCCACTCATATTGTGTACCGAGTGAACATAGTGGCCGGGCCTAAAGTCAAGGACATTGTCGCCTTTAGCAACGGAGAGGGGGTTTCCGTTGATGGGACCTTGGAAATTGTGGTAAGTGACACCTTTGGGGTGGAGTTCTTTGAGAGCTATACTCTATTTATTATGAGACTAGCTTCCCACCCGCGGCTACGCCCGCGTGGACATTTTTTTACACCTCTGGTTACATTATTTAAGTTTTAGTAGGGATCCCTAATCATTTCTAGAAATAAACATAGCTTATGACACTTTGTTAAAAAGTAGCTTTCTAGCGGTGAAAGAATTATATTAAAATCGGTCCAGTAGTTTTTGAGTTAAAACCCTACAAACAAACAAACAAATCTTTTCTCTTTATAATATTAGTATAGATTAGACATTTAAACGCTATTTACTGTTTGTTCCAACGATTTAAAGCTTTATTTCTAAGGTGAGAAGACAAATACAGATGCAGAATATGTGATGTTATTGTAAACATTATTTTGCTTTCAACACCATCCTTATCAGGACGGAATAGAACTCAAAATCGGTTGAATAACCTGCAAAAAGAGTTTGGAAGTTTTTCTAATCTTATTGTAAACTAGCTTCCGCCAGCGACTTCGACCGCGTGGAATAGAGGTGCTCCGCTCCTATCGGTCTTAGCGTGATGATATATAGCCTATAGCCTTGATTTCTGTGTTCTTTAACCATTAATGTTGCACACACGACGGAAGCTTAAAAAATGGAGTAAATTCTCCCGTTTTCCCAACATTTCCCTTCACTGCTCTGCTCCTATTGATTGTAGCGTGATGAAAAGTAATATACTATAACCAGCTCAGGAGTATGAAAAATAATTGTACCAAGTTTCGTTAAAATCCGTCGAGTAGTTTTTGTTTCTATAACGTTTATACAGACAGACAAACAAAAAAATTACTGATTGCATTTTTGGCATCAGTATCGATTCCTAATCAGCCCCTGATAGTTATTTTGGAAATATATTTCATGTACAGAATTAACCTCTCTACAGAATTATTATAAGTAGAGTAAAAAAATTTGTCTTATTTCAAAACTTTTCTATTCCAAAATTGACTAAAGATCCTTATGGAGATAGGTCAACGAGTATAAGCTTAGTTTCTTTAAGAAACTATTAAAGATTTAATAAATTAAATGTCCCGGTGGTCTAGTAGTTGAGAACGCAACCCCTTAGCATAAAGGGTTCGATTCTCAAATCAGGTCAAATGGTATTAAGGATTTTTTACTAGGAATCTGTTCACAGAAAACAAAATCAGCAAAATGCAGATGTAACCATAGTGAAAACTGCTTAACCCTTCCGGTTAACCAAGTGTTATATTAATTATAAATATCTTCTAGCAAGGATCACGCATGCGCGTAGCCTGCAAAGCCACAGGCAATCCAATCCCAGATATACAGTGGATTAAGCGAGGGGTGGTAGTCAGCGAGAATTCCTACGACATCGACTATGCGGACCTAGTGCTCAGCAATGTGCAGGTCAGGCAGGCGGGAGTGTACTCCTGCGTAGCTGCTAATGAAGGAGGGGCGGACGAGAAGACGGTCAAGATCGATGTACTTGGTGAGTTTTGCAAACTAACATTCAAAGAACAGAATACGTCAGGGCCGATGTGTCTTTGCAAACTTTGGGACTACGCGGTGGATTTAACCGGTAACAATCCAGTTCACCGTTTTTACTTAACCTAGCGGAGACCAGTCCATAGGGGGTTTCCATGGATAAAACATGGTTTGATAATATTTATGGATTCCCGTTACTAGTCAATAATAACTTTTCAATATAACTTTTCAATAATAACTTTTCAGCCTTATTAGTATATCACGCCAATGATAATAGATTCGATTTTTTTTTATTTGATTGCACGTGCCAATCACGTTGGGGTAATAAATATAGAGGAACACTGAGTGGGGTCCCTCGATTGAGAAGAGAGGATCCTCCGGCCAGGCAGAAGATATTGCCTGGCGGGCTCCTGCCCGATGGTTGATGTCGGGAAATTCCATGTTTCGATTCGCTTGCCAACTGCTTGCGCGATGTCGGTATCTTGCAGTCGTTCTCATGTAGCGAGATAGGTGCCGCTACAACCTGATGGAACATAAAGGACACCTGTTCCAATTCATCCAGTTCTGAGAATTTCCTTAAAAAATAACTAAATTTTATTTTTCATATTACAGAACCACCAAAAATATTCCAAACGTTATTCCAAAACGCTAATACTTCAGCGAATGAAGTTCGTTTAGAAGTGATATCAGGCCAGGCGTTCTATCTACACTGTCACCCATACGGCAACCCTATGCCCGAAGTGTACTGGTTCAAAGACGACGTGCCCTTGAAACTCTTTGATGACTCTATGGTGTCAACTGACTTCGGAGAGATCATTGAGGTCAAGAGAGCAGTCGAAAGTCAGTCCGGGAACTATACGTGTGTTGCTAGGAATAAAGTTGGGAATACTAGTGTTGTTTATTTGGTTGATGTGTTGGGTGAGTATCTTTATGCTCATATTATAAAAAGTGATAATATTGTATGTGTACAGACAGACCTACTTAATTCACGGAACTATAGACTCTATTCCAAACAATCATTCACTGAAAGAAAGCTACATAGATCCTAAGTGTAATAGTCTATTTTTATCACAACGCCTATCTTCTTTTTCCAACTATCTTGGAGTCAGCTTCTAGTCTAACCGAATATCAATTTCTCCGAGGATACGAGTGAAAAAACCATGGGAAGTAGCTAGTCCTACAATTTTAAATTTGGGAAAGTTTGCATGTATTGTATGTTTGTTACTCTTTAACCCAAAAACTACTGAATAGAATTATATGAAATTTGGTACACATAGTTTATAACCTGGATTTTAACACATAAGATACTTCTATCCGGTTGCGCTAAATAATTTCATACATGCATCATGCTAATATTTCATATATCCTAATCTTTTTAGTACCACCGCCATCACCCAAAGAATCCACAAAAATAGTGACAGCCGGTTTTGGAAAGCCACTAGTACTTACTTGCCCAGCGGTGGGCAGTCCACTGCCTGAGGTTATGTGGATCAAGCATCCCTATACTGAAATAACCGGAGATACAAGAGTACTTCTGTCTGATGATAATCTTAGCTTGGTAGGTTAAAATAAGTAATTTTATACGGTCCTTTTTTTTAAACGTTGCCCCACACTAGGAATTACTCCTGTGTCGTGAGTGCGTTTACAAACATTCATTACACATGCACAAACACCCAGACCCGGAATAATTTTAGTTGTTCCATGCGGGAATCGACCCCGCGACACGCAGCGCAGCAGCCAATTGCTCAGCCACTGCGCCAAACGACTTTGTGAATTTGTAATGAGATGATTGGTACCATAATGATTAGCGTAGCCATTTTTTAAATATTAGTACGCCAGAGATGAATAGATCGGGAGGAAGTAAAAATGCATGTATTCCAGTTGTATCGTGTGTTTTTTTAAACTTTAACTGAAAAAAACATTGGTTACTGTTGTTTATTTGCCACTTCTACAGTAATGAAAAAAGCAGAGACGGGTCCTGGCGTTTTGAAAGGACTGATTAGACATTTGGCAACCCCTCCCGACCCTAGCTCGACGAGCCAGCCCGCGAGCTGAGCTAATAGCTTTAAAATTCCCGATTATAATAATCATAATTTATTCTGATCCAGCCTGTCCCTTGCTGTCCTCCCCCAGCGACGCCCTAAGCCGAGGCCCGTACCCCACTAGGGGGTGCCCTTAGCGTGTAGTCGCTTAGTTTTGTAAGTTAAGCCCTGGCTGGAGGCCCTAAATTTATTTAAGGCACTTCTCAGGCAAGCCCGGTTAAGCAGTCGACAACCTTCTAGGTTGACCTGCGAGATGCCATACACAAAAAAAAAAAAAAAAAAGACATTTGGCAACACTGGCACTTAACGGAGAGTTTAAATCAAAGTTTGAAGATTTGTCTTACCATTTTAGAATAACTATTATTTTAAGTGAACTTGTCACCAGATAATCAACAAAACTGAAGTAGCCGACAGTGGCAAATATTCCTGCATTATGACCAACAAAGTCGGTACTACAGAGGTTATATTTGATGTCACGGTGCAAAAACCGCCGTCCATCGCCGCTAATGTTGGCAGCGATTTGGTTGAAGGCCACGTGGTCGCGTTGAAAAGGAGCATTATATTGAAATGTGAGGCTGATGGGTATCCAATGCCTAAGATTTCTTGGCTTAAGGTATTTTTTTAAATGTTTTCTATTTTTCTTTTAATCATACTTAATTGTCGGCGAAGAACACCTGGAATACTATTACTATATTTGTTCCCGGTTGAAGATAATATATAGGCAATAGGAATGCTACATAAACCACTTTCTAACCAACCTTCAAATCTATGTTAGCCATGAACTGTTTTGTCCCTTTCTGTCAATCTTCATTTTAACTTGACAGATAGCTCGATCGGCAAAATAGAGTTATTAAGAAAATGATTTTATTATATAAATAAGACGGATAATTATTACAATACCTGAAGGTAATGAAACGACCGGAATATAAATATTTTTTTATAAAATAATAATATCAAAATTTACAGGACACACAAGAACTCAGTGACAGTTTATCTAACATACAAAGAGTGCTAGGAAATAGTCTGTTAGCTATATGGAGCGCTGACGTCAAAGATGCTGGTCAGTACATCTGTGTGGTTGAGAACGAAGCCGGCACTGCGCATCGGAGGTACAACGTCGCTATACAAGGTGAGTTATTCGATGATAAGCAACTATCACCATCAGCCTATATATCGTACCACAGCTGGGCACAGCCGGCCTCTTCTCATACAGAGAAGGCATGAGCATTGATCACCACGCTTGCTCAAAGCGGATTGGCGATTTCAGACTTTTAAAGTCCAGGTTTTCTCACGATGTTTTCCATCCCCGTTAGTCAGTGACGTCTAAGATATAGTCAGACAGTACTTATGACTTCAGAAAAGTCACATTGATACTTGTCAGGTTTCGAACCCGCCCACTCGTACACGATAGGAAGATGCCGCAGCCGCAAGGCCACCACGACTTTATTACTTTTTTTGTAATAAGCAATCATCACCATTAGAATAAGAACATGATTATCAGCCTACTTATTATCCCATTGTTGGGTAAAAGTATCTTCTCGTACAGAGAAAGCATGAGCAATGGTCACCACGCTTGCTCAAGGGTGATTGGCAATTTGATTCATCTATCGATGAAATCTAAGTGCTAATCTTTAACATTACAAAACATTATAAATCTATGTTTAATTTATTACTTGTAGTGCCCGCTAAATGGAGTTCGTGGACTCAATGGTCGCTGTGCAACGCTACATGTGGATTAGGTTACCAGCAGAGATCCAGGTCTTGCCACTATATTGATGATAACAACGATACTATTGGTAAGCATAATTATGACGCCAGTTGTAATATTTCTATATTTAATTCAACTTCAGCAGATCTTGTGATCTCAAAACATTCTGTAAGCTTGTTTAATAGTTATTTAATGAAAAACAGGTCTTGTCCTTTGATAAAGTTAATCATATGCAATTTATATGACGAAAAAAATAATAGTGAAAAAATAGGTTTAAGCTGCCAGTTAAACAAATTAAATCATTTGAATGATTGATTTAATTTGTTTGCAAAGCACATGATAACAACTAATTGTAATACGTGTCTTTTCTTTGAGGTGTACCCCAAGGGTATATACTGGGACTCACAAATATTTTATAAAAATCAGTACTTGTCGTCGTAGTCACCATTCGATCCTTTAAAAAAATAATGTATATTTCAGATAGTTCTTCAAAACCAGATAAGATAATTCTAGACCAATCAGCGTGTAAGGGTCCTAAAATCGATAAAAGGAAATGTCACATGCCTCCCTGTGATGTGAGTACCAGCTTATTATTCTAAATTTTTAGGTGTTTTCTACTAGTTCATATCTTTAGTATTTTCAATCGCATTGTTTATCAAACCAAACATGCAAAAGGGTCATATTTTATACCTACCACAGGCATGTATGTCTGCTCTTAGTTCACGTTTTATCTTATTTTTACATAGTTAACACCACAGTTTAATATTTACTTAGAAACAAGCAGATTTTTATCCTTATGAATTGTTACTACACTTGCGCAATATACTCTGACTTTTTCGCGATTACCTACCGTTTTAATTACAGATTAAACATAATTTGCTTGATCCACATACATATTCTATCTTCTTGTCAAGTATTTTATGAGTCATGAGTTCCAAGTAGTGTTTACAAATTGTAGGCAGACGAGTCGAAGCCTCGCTGGTCAATGTGGTCGCGATGGTCGGAGTGTTCGGCGACGTGCGGGGTCGGCACCCAGGCCAGGACCAGGCGGTGCAAGACTAAGGCCAGGTGTGAAGGTGATAATGTGCAGGTATGGAATATTCGGGAAACTTCGTCGTCGATCTCTTTTCGACAGAGAGCATAAAGCTGTTAAGAATCATCATCATCTGCCTAGACTTTTCCCAACTATGTTGGGGTCGGCTTCCAGTCTAAACCGTATACAGCTGAATACCAGTGTTTTATATGGAGCGACTGCCTATCTGACCTCCACAACCCAACTGGGTTGTGGAGGTCAGATAGGCAGTCGCTGTCGTGTTACCCGGTAACTACCGGGTAACACGATTCTCCTTGGTAAGACTGGTTTGTCAGACTTTCTGGCTTCTGACTACCCGTAACAACTGTCAAAGACCTAAAAATGACAACAGCTTAACGTGTTTTCCGAGGCACGGAGGAGTCTCGCTATGACAAAGATGGTCACCCATCCACGGACCGACCGCGTCAAACGCAGCTTAACCTTTGATAGGTCGAACCTAAAAACTAGAAGTGAATGAACATGTTATATTTACTTTTTAGATCAAGAAATGTGATGATCTTCCTCTATGTAATCCTGCCTTGAATGCAGCTGATACCGACGCATTTGACAGCAAAGAGGATAATAGCGACGCCGTGAGTATTATTTATATTAGATAGATAGATAGATAGAATATTCTTTATTGTACACCAATAGCATAAACAAATATGCAGCAGTACAATAGGCGGTCTTATCGCTAAAGGCAATTTCTTACAAACAATCTTTGGATGAAGTCAAATTGTATAAGAATAGAAAAAACAGGTGGTTTACGATACGATAAATTCAAGTTTTTTTTTAATAATTGACAGGAGGATTACTTACCAGACGCGACATTTGAAATGCAGCCCGAGGTTATAAAGTCACAATTCTCGCCGGACGTTGAAGAATTTTACAGTACATCAGGTAAACATTAATATAACACTAGCGGCCCGTCCCGGCTTCGCACGGGTAGCCTATGTTACTCAGGGTGAATGTAGCTTTCTGGTGAAAGAATTTTTGAAATCGGCACAGTAGTTTTTGAGTTTATTCGTTACAAATATACACTCAAAAATACAAATCTTTCCTCTTTACAATAGTAGTGTAGATGGACTTATTAACTCGGATTATGGGGAACATAACTGCATTTGTATATATGACGTAGCCATATTTAGGCGTAGTCGCTGCTTATAAAAGTATCAATGACATTTTTTTAATAATAATTACGGTGAAGGAAAAAAATGTTAGGAAGACTGGACTTAAAAACTCTGAAATCGCCAATCTACTTTGAGTTAGCGTGGTGATTAATACTCTGTATCTTCTAATATTAATATCTGAAAAGATGCCTTTGCCCGGGTATGGCCCGGGACAACAAATAAGCCAATAATGTTTTTTTTTAGCTACTGCTGTTAAAATACGTAATTTAATTACCAAAATTCAAATATTTTTCAGGATCGCAATCCGCAACGGTGTTTTACGACGTGAGTGTGTCTGACAACTTGGATCACAGCGACAGAGGGCCGTGCGACCCCGGCTATAGGTACAACAAGACTGCTAAAACATGCGATGGTATTACAATTTTATTATAGTATAATTATTGTGTACGTGTGTTTGTCATCTTACTCCTCCTAAACGGTTTTACCGATTTGGAGGAAATTTTGTGTGTACGTTCGGGTGGGTCCCTCGACGGTTTGAAAATACAGTTGGACTCGATAGATGTCGTTGTTTTCATAAAATTGCCAAATATAGGACAGTACAACGTCTGTCGGGTCCACTGTTAGAAATCATAAGCATTATATTATTAAAATAAATAATCAGGGAAATCAGATATTATTTACTCAGTTTGACCACCATATTAACCAAGCTTCTATTTTACTTTAACAGTCCGTTGGCCGCCATTCTGGCAATGGGTATAGAAGTGGTTAGTAATAAATAAGAATATCTGATTTGCCAAAATTTCACAAGGTCATCCCTAGGGATTTGGTAACAATCCCTAAGTATCGTCATTTCCCTGCGACAGATATAAATAAATTTCTTAAATTTATAATTTCCCATATTTTTTTGGTTTTAGATAAAAACAGGACTAATCTTTCTACTTTATAATATGTCCGTGACCATTTTGATGATGCAATATTTAGATGATTTTTATTGTTTTTAATAAAATTCATAATTTATCCATTACGGATAAGATCTTTACAGAAACTCAATTCAACCAATCAGATAGCTCCAAATCTATGCTCAAGACAAGATTTAGTATTATGTATATTATTGTAATTTTTATGTGCAGATGTAAACGAATGCGTTTTGGACACGAATCAGTGTCACTCGACACAAGTGTGCTTGAACACGGAGGGCGGCTACCGCTGCTCCTGCCCGCCCGGCTACCTGGCGCTAGCGGCCGGCCAGAGGTGTCTGGGTAAGTAATAAGCTGGTCTCAGAATTTCCTTTTATCCTTACTCATCATCATCATCATCTGCCGAGCCTTTTCACAACTATGTTGGGGTCGGCTTCCAGTCTAAGATGGATGCAGCTGAGTACCAGTGTTTTACATGGAGCGACTGCCTATCTGACCTCCTCAACCCTGAGAAAGCCTGATAGTCATTCTTACCAAAAGGGGTTTTGTGTTACCCCTTATAGCCGGCACATAACTTGGCAAGGTTTTAACGTAGGGAGAACAAGTTTTTGCATGTACAGTCAGTGCGGTCCAAAAGTAACACTTTCAGTGCTTGTCATTACACTATCGTCTATTCTATTAATTTACTTTTAAACATTTATTATGTAGAAGATAGTTAGAGAAAAGAGAAAAACTACTAACGATTCTTGCCAAGTTACGTGCCGACTACTAAAACTGGGTTTAAGACATCAGATATGCAGTCATTCCTTACAAAACACTGGTATTCAGCTGCATCCGGTTAGACTGGAAATCGACCTTTCGGAAAAGGCTAAAGCAGATAGCATTAATGAGCCAACACTTGTTGTTTTCAGATATAAATGAGTGTGAATTAGAAACTGACGGATGTTCTCACTCGTGCGTGAACACGGCGGGCGGCTACGTGTGCGCGTGCCCGCGACACCTGCGCCTGCACCTCGACAAGCACCACTGCGTCACTCGTGAGTAGCATTTCATATTATAACATCCGTATTTAAAAACAAATGGTATTGTTTAACACACAAACACATGGTAAAAAACAAAACAAATGGTATATATTCGCGGTAGTTAAATGTATGTGTTACACAGTTATACTTGTTAAAACCATCAACATAACTCTGTAACATAGAGAAGTTCTACAACTTCAAGTTTTTACTAAAATGGTACATTGTAGATCTTCACTAAATTGCGGAGCTATGTGGATGGTTTTAACAAGTATTGTTGTGTAAACACATACATTTCACAACCGCGAATATATTTTATCATCATGGTATCTGATATCGAGCTGTAAATTGTAAAACACTTACGAAAATTTAAATTTCGCGGGCTACCCTGGAGCATCCACCTTAAACTTAAAATAAAAGGTGAAACTATGGTTATTCCACCCACACATTGGACTTAATCGTCAGTATTGTATGGAACACTATGGCTCTTTTCACGCACACTGCTAATTTTGAGCATCTTTAAAAGAAGAAGAAAAGAAAAAGAACGGGCAACACAACACACTCGATGTTGCAACTCTCAGTGACAATCAATAAAAGCATTTAGTATTAGAATGTTTATTTCGATACAAAAATAGCAAAAACATGAAAAAACTTGTACTTTGATATTAAAAAATAATTATTATCTTATCTTAATAAATAAATAAAACTAATACACGTAAATTTCCATATTATAATTATTAAATGCGAAACTAATCCAGTTGTGTTTTGGTTTATTAAAGTCATATAGGTAAACCTCTAAACCGGTTTTAATAAAATTTGGCCTACGTTTTACACAAGAGTCAATTATAATCCATTTTAACCTGGACTAGCTACTGCCCGCGACTTCGTCCGCGTGGAATAATGGTGCTCCGCTCCTATTGGTTTTAGCGTGATGATATATAGCCTTTTATAGCCTTCCTCAATAAATGGGCTATCTATCTAACACTGAAAGAATTTTTCAAATCGTACCAGTAGTTCCTGAGATTAGCGCGTTTAAAGAAACAAACTCTTCAGTTTTATTATATTAGTATAGATTGCATGTGGGACCGACGAACAGCTGCTATAAAAAATGCAAATTCTAATATAAAATCTCATATCTTCCATTTTATTACAGATAGTCGTCAAAATAGATTGGGTACATTGTTTCCCAAACCTCTTTAGTTCCATGCTCTTAAACAAATGTCAGGACTAGAACCAGGGGCCTTACTATGACGTGTGAAAGCAGGAATAGTTGCGTTGTGAAAAAGAGACAGTGCTATACGACGTTAGTAGCTGTCAATCATGATTGCAAAAACACGTGATGATACGCCCCCCTGGACTAGATATAAATTCAAGACCGTATAAGGACTCTTGCATTTATATCTAGACGGGTTATGATAGGTGCCCTTTCGATATCGTAAGATGAATTTGTACCAGTCAACAAACATGTGCTCAAAACGTTCAATTAAAAAAAAACGAGCATTAAAAAGGCATTTTTCTTATTCTAGCTCATTAATGTACTCCCTCAGTTCAGTCCCTCCCCTGGTTCACATTAATTTAACATCCTCCTAGTTATTTTTTTTCGTATACCCGAGGTAGGCTTTATATCATCATAATCACTATCGTTATTCCGTTTTCTTTTAGATGACACATGAATTGTTCCCGTGTTGGTCTTCAATGTAGTCGCCGTTGGAACATCGTCATATGTGTTTGTTTCCGCGTATTGTGAGGTCAGATTGCATATTTTATTAAGGGCGCTACTCGTCTTGGTGAAAGTTGCATGCAGTTGTTGGAAAAGTTGCAAAAATTTAGGAAGAAGTTCCCTTGCTTCGCGAATCGGCGGGTGAGATAAATTTAAAGGATTGTTGTTTACTGGTAGTGTATTTTGTACGCTACTAAGATTAGAAGTTTCGTTGGAAGGAATTTCGTTTTCTGGTCTTTGAAGAAATGCTATTTGTGTACGTAATTCTTCGTGAGCCTGCAGTAATTGATGTTCATTTGACGTTTCGTGTTCCGACTGTCCCATGTCCTCGCTGTCAGATTCACTTGGCTCAGATACCTCGGAGCTGGTATCGTCAACTTCTTCATCGGGATTCTGCATTCTTCTGTTTTGTAATATTCTTTTCACTATTTCTGATAACAAAATAAACTTTTAAGCATAAATAAAACACCCCACTTAATTTTTTATATACCTAATTACCACATGTTTTGTAAATTGATCTAAGTGTATTAGCATTGTTTTACAATCAAAGGTGTATGTCTTTAAAAGCAAAAGTAGCCTGGACAGTTACTTAATATCCAAGTCCCGGGTGTCTGTCTGTATAGTTCTTAGACAGTGTCTATACCTTTGATCAGAAAAAAGTCAAACAGCCTGTCTACTCCAAAACTGGATTGTAGAGTCAGATAGGTTATCGCTCCGCTCCTCGTAAAAAATATTTGGCATTATAGATTTCTTTGAGTGTGTTTTCGGAGAATTTTAATATATATATATATATATATTATTGACAATGAACTAGAAATATATGTACTGCAAAATATACCTGCTCTCTTTTTTTGGTTATCTACAGGTGTCATCTCGAAGATATACATCTGGGCATCTTCGTAACAATCTAAGTAGATAAAGTAAATATTTTAATTATATTATCATTTAAATATTAAGAAAGCAATAAAATAGGCATGTTTAGGCGAACGTAGTGTGGGACGCTCTGTGCTGCGATGGACCGACCATTTAAGGAAGGTGGCAGGCAGTGGATGAATGCAAGCTGCCCAAGACGGGGATGGCTGGCGCTCTTTGGGGGAGGCCTACGTTCAGCAGTGGGCGGCGATAGGCTGATATGATGATGACAAAAGATAGACAAATTTGAAAAGTTACCTGCAGTATATTTCACTATAGATAAATAGGATACCCATTCAGGTGACATGTCTTCGTTGTTTTGAACACGCTTTTCCGTATCCGTTAGCTCTTCCACTGGATATGCTGCCATAGCTTTTCTATCTGTTTTTCTACGTGATGTTATCCATGACTCAGGTACGGATACATAGTCATCAACATCTTTGTGAGGCAGTTGCAGAAACTCTATCACTAAATATTGTAGTTTGTGTTCCATCTGCAATTGAAAAACATAATTAAAATCATATAAAGTTAAAATTTCTTCCTTCCCTGTTGCTACTTATTTGAGATCGGCGTAATATTCATATTATTTCTTCCATCCTTTTTTGCAAGCAATTATACACCACCATTCTCTTCTCCTGCATCATTTCTTTGACTAACGATAAAGGAAAGGACATAGCGGACTTTGAAAAAAAAAATGGTTAAATAATCAGCAATTTGTCATGAATAAGTGTGTTATCAATGATAATGCTTTCGCTATTTGAGAAGAGTAGTTGTATATACGGTCAATAAAGTAGTGAACATCGTCAGCCAATTTATTGTCCCACTGCTGGGCCAGAAGTTCTTATACAGAGAAGGCATTAGCATTGATTAACATAATTAGGTACTCATGGTGGATTGGTGATATCAGATTTTTTAAGTTCAGATGTTTTCCATCATCGTCAGCGCCTGACTGACGATGCACTTAGAGAGTACAAGACATAGAAAAAATCATATAAAAACTTGAACATTCGTACTTAGGGCACTCGCACACCACAACATTTTAGTTTGTATAGCTATATAAGTCTTCTTCTAGGAAGTCTTGGAAGATAACTAGCTCGACGAGCCAGCCCGCGAGCTGAGCTAATAGCTTTAAAATTCCCGATTATAATAATCATAATTTATTCTGATCCAGCCTGTCCCTTGCTGTCCTCCCCCAGCGACGCCCTAAGCCGAGGCCCGTACCCCACTAGGGGGTGCCCTTAGCGTGTAGTCGCTTAGTTTTGTAAGTTAAGCCCTGGCTGGAGGCCCTAAATTTATTTAAGGCACTTCACAGGCAAGCCCGGTTAAGCAGTCGACAACCTTCTAGGTTGACCTGCGAGATGCCATACAAAAGAAAAAAAAAATCTTGGAAGATAAATCGCTCTCTCTCGCGCTCAATACTGTCGGAATTACTTACGAGATCAGTGTTTTCTTTGTCAGGAATTCCAACATTGGATTTTTGACTAGATACTTCTTGTGTACATAAATCTTCATGAGTTGGTGTCATTTGATGTTCAATTGAGTAATCGAATGCTTGACACGACTCTTCGTCTAGCTCTTCATCTGATTCAACTTCTGTATCGGGAGCTAACAGTGCCACTGTTCCATCCTTCTTTGAAGAGTCCTCCATGAGTATGTCCACCTTTTGATTCAAATATTCTATGCTTGTGACTGTTTCATTCACCAAAACTGTTTGTATCATACAAAATTTAAATGTTAATTCATTCTATAAAACGAAAATGAGCTCTATATCGAATTTAAAACAATTGTATCATTAAAGTCGGAAAACGTGATACGTATGCAATCGAAATCTATTTTTAAAATCTACTAACATATTACTCTTTAAAAGGTTTTAAAACATACATTTAGAATAATTATTTTTCTGAAATATATTTCAATGGAATACATTTTAGTGTAAACAATAGAAATTATTAAAAGTTGAATTACGGTGTAATGATAGTTAATAAATAAAAAAAATAACGCAATATTTCACCTCGATTATTTATATTTAAACATTTGTTTTCGTAATCAGTCATGAATTTGATACAATATTGCGCTTGTTCGTATACATCTGTAAAAAAAAAAAAAAAATATATGATCATTCGTGTTTTGCCATTATTGAATTAAAATTAATAAAACGTGAAAAATCTCACCTGTGCTATATCTCACAACAGCCTTATAGTGAAGCCATTGCTTTGAAAAATTTTCGTAATTAATAACACGCTGTTCGGTTATAGATGGGTTTTCAACAGGATATTTCACTATAACTTTTCTATCTTTCGATCTATATGGTTGATTCTGTGATATCGTGTGCTCGTAGATAACCCACAACCACGGGATGCATACATATGCGTCAATATCTTCATAAGGTAATTGCAAAAATTGTATCACACAATATTTGTGTGCGTTTTCATTAATCTGAAGATAGATATTTCATTAAACCATTAATTTTGTGCAAGCGCGATAGACGACCTGGTAAAAAATCAAATAATTTACGCAAAATTTTGTTTTTTTTTTTAAGTTTTGATTGTACAGTATGAAATAAGAGTTGAAACTTCCATACGAGCTTGAAGAACAAAGCTTCAGTTGCGAAACACCCCTTAGTCAAAAACTATCTCAAACATGAATAGATTGTATTACAATCCTAATAAAAGATACCACATATCTAGTCAAATGATTTAAGAAAAATACATAACATTTGCCAAATAATTTGATCGTTTACGGTACGCTTAGTGTATTTCAATCATCACTCACCGGATCATCTATTACCAAGCCAGGACTTCCAACGTTTGATCTTTGAACAGAAACTTCTTGTGTAGACAAATCTTCATGAGTTGCCAATTCATTTTCATTTGAACATTTGAACGCTTGAAGCGACTGTTCCTCAATTTTGGCCTCGGATTCAGCTGGTACAGTTACTTTAGCCCGGTTTTCGTCAACTTTATTATCAAATTTGGACGTGTTTGATACATATTCATCATTCATTGAAGACGATTCTGCGTGTATGTCCTTGTCCACCTTGAGAGATGACATTTCATTTCGGTTGGATTTACGTTTTTTAATCTTCAACTTTTTCGTTACATCTACTATGTCTTCTTCTTCTACATATGTAAATAAAAAATAATGTTTGTATTTTAGTCCTCTTTATATTCCTACGCCATTTATCCGATTATTATGTTCTGCTTATGCCTCAAAAAGCGTGGCATTTCAACGCACCGTAGGTACAGGTAATTTGCTTACGCCGCGACCTAATTGTTTCGATTAATTATTTTATATTTCTCATTCAATTAGTTGTTGATATTGTGACATTTCACGGGAAAGCCGCGGATTAGCATCCAAAAATAACTATTACAAATAAACTTGGGATTTAAATTATGTGGTTTTCGTCAACTCGCCTATATAACTACTTAAGACTTTTGAGCCATATAGCTAGTCTAAAATAACATTAATTTTAAACATCGTTTTAGTATTTTTGTGTCCGAAGCGATTTTTGAATTGAATATACTCGCTTCTTACGAACTATTTATTTAAATTGACGGCTTTAATCATATCTGAGGATGCTGCAAATGGTAACGTATGCATTTTAAACAAATTTAGCTTTGGTATGGTTGTATTTATGATTCGAAAATCGCTTACAATATCGTTACGATCACATTAGTGCGTTCGTGCTAGGCCAACAGACCCCAAAAAATAATAGGGTCATATGTCTCATCTCCTTTTGGATGAAAATAAGTTGTGCAATATAATTACCACAATTATTTGTTTTCGAAGGTTCTTGAACATGATCTTTATATAAATCCTTATAGATCTTTTTGATACATAGTTGTGCATCTTTATAGGAATCTGAAATAAATTAATAAATCAAATTTATTTTACATATCCTACTTAATACTATGAATACGAAAGTTTGTGAGAATTTGTTGGTATGTGTGTATGTATGTTACACTTTCACGCAGAACATCTTGAATGGATTGGGATAAAACTCAAGTATATAACTCGGATTAACACATAGGATACTTTTTTCCCGCAGCTAATCTATACATATAAAATGCTTTGTTCTGAATGACAAGCCTAAACCGCTGACCGTAGACACCTGAAAGTTCGAGGGTTTGTTTATTGTATGACGTAGGCATAGAAAGTATTTTCCGAAATGTCCCTAAGGGGTGAAAAAGGGGAGCAAAGTTTGTATGAGACTGTCATTTTTTATTTGAATTCGTATAGCTCATGCGGACAAAGCCGCTGGCGGAAACCTAGTATTAAATAAACATAAAGTACAACGATCAGTTACCTGTAGAGTACTTCACAACGGCCCCATAATAGTTCCACCACTCCAAAAATCTTTGCTCTTTTTTAACACGCTCTTCTGTGACCGATGGATTTTCCAGCGGATATGATACAAATGCAGTTTGATTTATTTTCCCACGTACCCTCATCCACGACCAGGGTATGCACACATATTCATCAGAATCTAAAGAAGGGAATTGCAAGAATTGTATCACGTAAAAATTGGGTTGATTGATTACCTAAAATAGAGGAACAAAATTAAAATCACACGCAACCAACTGATTTGAGACACAGCCCTAGTCAGTCGAAATAGTCAACGAATTAATTCAAAATTCTAGGAGATATCCACGTGAGAATCCTAACTAATATTTTAAAAGCGAAAGTGGGCTTGTTTAATTGTATGTTACGCCTTACAAAAAAATTATTTCGTGTGCATCAATGTTTATAATGATGGATGACCATCTATGTCATTTATTTATTTATTGATTTTAGTTCAAATTGGAAAGGCCTAGACCAATTAGACCAACTGAATCAGTTATCCAAGATCAATTTCGGCTCAAACTTTTTTCTCGTAGTCCCAAAACAGTAAAAACGCTGGAACAGCATTGAAGGGCGTCACTTCTCCACTAGATCTTTGACAGTGGTTACGGGTAGGCAGAAGCTAGAAAGTCTAACAACCAATTTCACCAAGGGGTATCAGTACACGTTAACTGGGTTGTGGAGGTCAGACAGGCAGTCGCTCCATGTTAAACAGCTGCATCGGGTTTAGATTGGAAACCGACCCCAGCATAGTTTGGAAAAGGCCAGGCAGGTGATGAGCGAGGAAGCATTCTGTCAAATACTTACAGGACGTGGAACCCACTGTTCCTCAGACTGCTCCTCACCGTCAGGTTCATTTGACTCAGTTCCTCTAGACCTCTTTTTTCAGCTTCTTTGTCGGGACTTGATATGACGACCCGCTTAAGTTTTAATACAGGTTTGCCATCATCTTTTGTGGACATCTCTACCTTGTGATACGACTTTTCATTTCGTTTAGATTTACGTCTTTTTTTCTTCAACATTACGGATTGCTTATGATCTATAATAAATATATTTTTATTAGGTATACCTATATAATATTGTTTGAACATTTTTGTTTAGTCAATCGTAAAAATAATAGTATATTTACAAAATTCTAGGTAGGTACTTTTATTTTAATATTAATCTGTTGTTGAGTAATTTTTAATCACCTATAAAAAAAATATACTTGTACAGTATTGAATTCACTATGGGTATTAACGACCATGAAAGTATACGGTTGTGGGATAAATTAAAAACAAATGTCTTCCATTAGATAATACCTACCGCCATTCTTAATTTTCGAAGATTTTACACTTTTATGTTTATTTTTATAGATTTTTTTTATTTTATTTTGCGCATCTTCGTAGCTATCTGGAAAAGAGATTTTTTATTGTTATGTTACATTCCATTTTCAAAATATATTTATTAAATAAGTTTCTCGGACAGTTACTCAAGGTAATTAGTTGCAGGATTCCAAATAGTAGGGTCATGGAGGAGAATATATAAAAACTACATGCATTTACAATTTCTTGAGAAGTGTTCACTATAATTAGCCTGATTTAATAATAATTAAAAGTTTACGTCTAAATCTAATGTATTTTTAACACGCTTTTATTAGCTCGGGTTGTATGTATGTATGTATGTATGTAACGGAATCTTTGAACCTATTTTTCACTGGTTTCTAGACGTCTGATCAACTTGGAACTTTGCACACGTGTTAAGGGTCGATGACAATGCAATAATCCGATAAAAATAACTAAAAAAACACGCTTTTATTGCTGACCGTACTAAAAAATGGAAAATAAATAATAGTTTAAAAAAACACGCTTTTATTGCTGACCGAACTAAAAAGTAGAAAATAATTTTTAAATAATTCAATTCAGAGTAAAAAGCGTGGGGTGCTTGATATTTTAATTATTAGAGAGTCATGAAAATATAGGAAAATGCACCCCACGCTTTTATAATCTGAATTGAATTATTTAAAAATTATTTTCTACTTTTTAGTTCGGTCAGCAATAAAAGCGTGTTTTTTTAGTTTTTTTTTGTTAATTTTACAATCTGAAGTTACAAGTTTAGGAAACGTCAAATAATTATGACAAAAGAAAACTTAATTTAATTATCAGAACTTGCCTGTTGTATATATCTGAGTACTTAAATATACCGACCCTTCTTTTGGACATTTTTGCCTATTTTTAACATGTTTTTCTCGAACCTCTGGGTCTTCATTTGGATAATATACTAATAATCTATCATTTTCTGGCCACTTCAATTTTATCCACGTCCACGGTACGCATACATATTCATCAAAATCTTGGATACCTTGGCCAGGGTCTATTTGAACCACGTAATATTTTGGGGTGACCTTCATCTGAAAAAAAATACAGGAAAAAAAACTAAAGCACATATGTTAACTCAGGTGGTCATGTATTTTCCCAAATAAATAAAAAAAAATGTAATAACGGAAGTTCAAACCTCGCTTTAAATAAAAGCTACCCTAGCCTCTAACCTTCCCTTGGTCTTAATCTATCACTACACCAGATTTCATCTATATCGATTCTGCAGTTTTATCCTGAAAGAGTAAGAAACGAGACAAACATTCGAATCTATAATATTACTTTGGATTTGGCGTGAACCTAGTACATATAACTTGGGGAAGGATGAAGGATCGTTTTACCCGGATGCTTGAAGTAGATCTCAGAAGGCTTATTGCGGCCGCATGTCATCGTTTTTTTTCTATCGCTGTAACTGCCAATCTTTCCAAACCATACGTTACGACTGGCCTAACCTCCTAAAACCCGGGTTACCAGACAATAGTTAAACAATGGAGTTTGCATTCTAAAAGGTATCTCAGCCTTATAGTCTGGTCAATTTAGACATAAAAATAGTAGTCAAATAACAAAAATTCCCGGAGAGCCAAATATTGGTGGAGAGCTGGGGCTTACCATTACAAAAAAAGTTTTAAAAATCCCCATCAATCCTTTGTGTGCTACAAAAGTTATTGGGGATCAAAGGTCAAAATTTGAGGATTTTTGGATTTTTCTCGAAAACAGTAAATTTTATCAAAAAAAAAACCTCAAACCAATGTTGTAGATCTTAAAATTCTCTACGAAATGGTCACATGATTTTTTTCCTAAGAGTTACAATTCCTGAGATTTTGCGATTCTAAGAGTCTCATTTTACATGATATGCACACATTTCCACGCCACCTGCCTGTGAGGTGGCAGCTCGTTTTTTTTTACCGTGGTTTTCCCTGTAGGCCCACTCCACTAACTGTCATGACCATTTTAGGATAAATTAGGGGAACAATACCCGTCTATTACTTATATTATTTTACTTTAATTTCAGTAGCTAAGCATCCATATTTTGTTACTATTTTCATTATTAAAATTATGTCTTCTTATAGTGGGCTTCAGGTTTACTCTCCTAACAAGCTCAGGGGTGAGAGTTTGAAATACGCCTGACAGCCTCTGATATGCAATTGTAACAACTACTAAGGCTTAAGGTGCTTAAGTCACGCGGGTTTAACACCGCCAACTGCCTGACTACGCTGCTTTGTATTTTTTTTAAACCCACAAAGCTCAAGTCGAACTCAAGACCCCGTTCACAGCAGTCGCATTTGTGACAACTAGACCAACGAGGCAATCTCACTTACTCCCTTGTGGTGATGATACACATTATTGTAAAGTCATTAACTTGTGACTATTTCTTAAACTACTGAAAGCCGGGTAACAAGGGGGTTCGGATGATCCGGCCAGATATATGGTAGCAAAATACTGCGTCTAAATAAAACAAATCGCCTCGGAGAAAATACGCTATGCCTATCTAATTTTTCGGGCAAATAAAGTACACTTCTCATCAAAAAAATCGAAACACCTCGCAGTTTATGATTTGATAAGGATTATCAGAAAAATGTGTATATTTAGGAATAAATGTAAAATGTCATTTAATAGTGAGTAGTATGAGGTTTTTAAATCCTAATGTTATTGTTCTAAATTCAAATTAAGTCTTCATAGATTTCGTATTTTGTATAATGAGTAATTTTTACCCTGTATGGAATATGAAGGAAATGGGTAAAACAACACGCGTAAATGAAAAAAAAAATTAAGAAACGTTTATTTAATAACTTGTATTCCCTCCGCGAGCTCTTATTACTGCTTCCATACGGTTCTTCATCGATCGGATGAGAGTCACGATCACATGTTGTGGTATATTATCCCATTCCTCTTGGATTGCATTTTGCAGCTGGCTAAGTGTTTCTGGGGCTGGATCTCTTGCTCGAATTCGTCTCTTTAATTCATCCCATAGATGTTCAATGGGATTCATGTCCGGGCTTCTTGCTGGCCATACCATAATGGAGATACCGACTTCGGTAAGATAATCTCGTACGACGCCCGCGGTGTGAGCTCTAGCATTGTCGTGCATGAATATGAAGTCGTTGCCAATAAAATGTGCATAGGGCATCACATGAGGTTCAAGACACTGTTCGATGTACCGATGAGAGTTTAGTGCAGGCAGCCGTGGCCCAGACACAAAGGCAAGTTCTGTCTTACCGTCGGCGCTGATTCCTCCCCAAACCGTCCACGAACCGCCACCATAGCTGACCTTTTCTTCAATGCAGCATTGTGCAAAGCGTTCTCCATCTCTTCTGTAGACCTTGTTCCTTCCGTCGTTACCATACAGCATAATTTTACACTCATCAGAAAACAGTACTTTGCTCCACTGAAGGTATGACCAAGTTAGGTGCTCGCGTGCAAAGTTAAGGCGCGCTCTTCGATGGTCTGCAGTTAATTTCGGCCCATTCGCTGGCTTATGCGGTGCCAATCCGCGTTCCTTCAACCTTCTTCTTATTGTAGAGTCACTTACAGCTACTCTTCGTACAACGCGAAGCTGCTGCTGCAGTTGAAAAGCGTTAAGGCGTCGATTTCGTAAAGAAGTTGTTACAATAAATCGATCATCTCGCTCAGAAGTGACCCGATTCCTGCCAGATCCTGAACGGCGCGTGAACGAACCAGTCTCCCGATAGCCTTTGTAGACTCTATGAACAGATGATAAGCTTAGATGCAATCTTGCAGCCACAACACGCTGACTAAGTCCAGAATCCAGCAATGCCACCACTTGGGCGGCTTCTGCGGGCGAAGTATCCATATGTTTTAGAAAAAAAAAGTTTTTTCAGACGTCCCAAAGTCACAGTAAATGAAATAAGAAACAAAAAGTTTAAAGACAAGCGCTAATTTTTAGTTTTTAAACGAGAAACGTACTCCAACCCTAAATACACATTTGTCTCAAAACAGTGATTAATTTCATTTATAGGATAAACAAATGAAATTCTAATTTCGAATTTTGATTTTTTTCTTCTTACTGTAATGACCAAACTGCCAGCTACACAATAATGTTTTTTTTTTCATGGAATTAATTCTCTTTTGTAAAAAATTAGGACAAAAACAATAAAAACGAAAGTGTTTCGATTTTTTTGATGAGAAGTGTATCTGTCGCAACGCCCCCTAGGGATTTAACACTATCATACTTATTTAAGAGCCATCGCCGATGAATAACCAACTTTACAGATAACATATCTAAATCGGCCAAACAAATCTGGAAAAAATAACAGTATTCGTTTGCCCACACAAACACCCTTAACTCACATACCTTCTCTGTTCTTGCGTGGGTATAAATCAGCATCCAATTTATTCCTTAAAAGCCGGCTCACTCACAAACAACTAGGTAAACAAAAATATATGACGTCACAATCAGACGAATAGCCAATACGTAGGACTACTCCCCTTAGATAGGCCTCAACAATCGAACCTTACCTTAAAGGTCCTTAATATTCTTCTATCGTCATCAATGTATCCACAAATGGCACAATATATTCTCAATAATAATATTAACGTGAATCATAACAAACATTAGTATCTATTTTTAAATAACCACAGAGGCACTTGCTGGCCGCGTACAAATTTCGCGTGAACTAAATGGCCTTCAGTAGTCTGTCTGAATTTATACTCATGATATGCGCAAAAGAGATAGACAATAGGAAACTCCCGCCGTCACCCAATCGCCTGTCTCGATGTCACAAAATGACGATGTGGTTCAAATGAGAGATCAATAATCTGTCATTTAACCACATCGTCATTTTTGTGATTATGCAAATTAATTAAACCTTGACCTTATAAGCCCTATGCCTATCACAAATAGATAACACAATAAATATCTCATTACTACGTTTTGTTGCCCCGTTGGTCTAGCGGAAGCAAGCAGGACTGTTAAGCGGACGGTCTTGGTTTCGATTCTCAGGTTGGACAGTAGGCTTTGCGAACCTGCCTTTTTTTCGGATGGGAAATCATCAAATGATCCCGCCTTGGGTGGGGTGGAAAGGAGTGTCTTACTGACTAAAACCCATCCATGTTCCTTCCTCAGCCCTTTATGTTCCGGGAGCGCGGTAACTCTTTCGAACATCACGTAGTCCCGACAGGCTATGGTCCTGGGGGGGGGCGTCATTTATGCTGATAGCTCTTCGTAGCGCGCTTGGAAGACGAACGCGCCGTCGACATGGGCCTGGTCCTTACCGGACGGCGAACCACCCATAGCTCACTGTCCGTCGGGCCGCGCCTACGGTGGCCGAGAGTCGTCTCGCGGCTCCCGACACCCGTAGCGCCTCCCGCGGCGGCTGGAGCGGGAGGCCTGTTGCTCCCTCACGCGTTCCGCCGCCGATGCGAACCTGCCCACGTCTGATCCTCTCGGCCACGGCGGATTTCCGTCCTAGATTGTCTCAACCACATAATATCCTGCCGCTCAAAATTTAATTCCGACAGAAATGTATTTTATATCAGCGTAAACATAAAATTCTGTCATTTGTAAGCGGACTTTAAACCTCAAGCTATCATTGTCGCTGCAACGGGTATTCTAGCTATAGAAACTTTTGAACTTAAAGTTCAGTGGAGAGTGGTGTTGGATTCGGGTAATAGGACCAAAGAACTCAAAGGAGTTTAACATTTAACAAACAAATAATTTTGTTATATTTGTTTCAGCTGCATTATATCGGAGGCCGATTGGAGAGTTGGAAGCTGAATATTTGAGTACCACAATAGAGTTACCTAACAGATACACGAAACCAAGGAATACTAATTAGCATTATTTTGATGCAATAGATGGATGGGTGTCTAAGGTAAATATAATTTATCCATAATACAGAACAGGTATGGCCACTCTAGTAAATGTAACGATTTTCATCACAAGGCCATGTTCACCTCAAAAAATATTGTGTTCAAAATAGATATTAAATAATAATGTGTTTTTTTTATGGAAATAAAAGATCAGAGAGTAATTTTGTACTATTTATTGTAGTCTACGTGTCATTATCATAAATATGTGAATATCTTTTCTTTGTTATTTTAATAAATATTTTCAAAATATAAATACTTTTTTTGACTACACTAATGGCGTTTCATCACCTCTGGTTTTGAGTTTCATAACCTACCAATTAAACTTGTCTGTAGTTTCATACAAATGATGTTCTAATTTTGAATTAATCTGGTAGATAATTTATATCCAGAAATTATGAAACAGGCCCAAATCACACATCTCTTACTAATAGTTACATTTATACATTCAAAGACACTACTCTTAACTTTGAGGAAAATGTGGAGGAATACTGTCTAGAACCAAAGATTTTTTTATGTGGTTATGACGCCTATTAACATCCTGCCAACATAGTTAGATAAATTAAGCGGTTTTATACACGGTGTAATTAGACTCACGGTTTTCCCAAAAGGTATGTACTCAGTCCATAACATAGAATCTTTCTTGAGCATTTATACATCAAAATAAAAATATTAATAATAACTTCTCCCGTTTTCCCAACCTTTCCCTTCACTGCTCTGCTCCTTTTGATTGTAGCGTGATGAAAACTCAGGAGTATGAAAAATAATTTAACTAAGTTTCGTTAAAATCCGTCGAGTAGTTTTTGTTTCTGTAACGTTTATACAGACAGACAAAAATTTTACTGATTGCATTTTTGGCATCAGTATCGATCCCTAATCACCCCCTGATAGTTATTTTGGAAATATATTTCATGTACAGAATTGACTTCTCTACAGATTTATTATAAGTATAGATTATAATTACCATGCCCGGACTCCTTAAATGCCGTGTTAATACGGTATGCCTATTTTTTAACATTATTTTTCGTACTTAGACATGTAGAAATTCATTAACTGAGTACATACTTGATGGAAAACAGTGAATTAAATAACACCATGTATTATATGGGTGAATCCAATTTTTTTGCTGTTTGGTTTCCGAATCGTCATTACCCTCATCACCGACTGTCGCTTAAAATTATTATGTTAAATAATGAAACAGAAAGTCTCTTAATTTTGGTAAATATTGAATTTTATACGACTGGTAATGATGAAATTCGTGTAAGGAAGCGAACAGCGTCGAAAAACCAACCGCACATTTTTGAACAATCACCATAAAATCTCCAATTTATCTAGACAGCATAATAGAACTAGCGTCTACCAAATAAGTTACATATTATTATTGTATTTCTATTTCGTGCGTTCTATATTAGTGACGGGCCTTAGCGATCGAAAGCTACCTTCAATGTCTACTTAATTACATAGAATAATCTAGAATAATAAGAATAATCTACACAATTGAACATCTAAGCACCTTAATCTCGTTAGGCAGAAATAGTATCTACGTTTTTTATTTAGACATCTTTACTTAATAGTAATGTGAAATTAACTCTGTCTGTAAGTCTGTTAGAACGGGTGAATTATAATTTTGAAAGATTTTGAAGTGAAACTAGGAAAAGTTAGTCAAATTATAAATAGTTTCCATATCGACTGGTTTAGATTTTTTCATTGAAATTTCTACTGTCTCAGTTATGTTCCTTTACTTGGGAAATAGAGACTTCTTCACATATACTTTGACCGTCATGAGTATGCAATTTAAAATAACTATAACTAATATTATTACTGTAAGTTTGTTTTTTACACTTTCACATTTGGTACGAAGATTCATGGGACCCTGGAGACGGTTCAAGTCTACTTTTTATCATCGCATGTGAATTAGTTCTCTCAGAACGCGGGTGTTACCGCGGGAGACAGCTTGTATGCAATAAGTTTTAATTAATTAAATGATAATAAATATCTTTTAGAGGAGCTCGTGGCTAAGTAGCAGCCGCACAGTCCGACCGATCCAAGGTTAAGTCGGTCCGAGGATTTGTGACCATCTTTGTCATACCGAGACTCCTCCGTGCCTCGGAAAGCACGTTAAGCTGTTGGTCCCGGCTGTCATTTGTAGATCTTTGACAGTCGTCACGGGTAGTCAGAAGCCAGAAAGTGTGACAACTAGTCTTACCAAGGGGTATCGTGTTACCCGGTAACTGGGTTGTGGAGGTCAGATAGGCAGTCGCTCCATGTAAAACACTAGTACTCAGCTGCATCCGATTTAGACTGGAAGCCGACCCCAACATAGTTGGGAAAAGGCTAGGCAGATGATGATGATAATAAATATCTTTGGAAATTTTCACACAGCGCCATCTAGCCCGAAAGTAAGCAACTAATATGCTTGTGTTATGGGTGCTAGTTCACGGATATTTTACTTTTTTTTAAATGCATACATATTATACGTAGTAACACCCGTCACAGAAATTAAAATTCATCATTTCAATTTCTGCCCAGCCGGGAATCGAACCCGGGACCTCTTGCGTGATATTCCGGCATGTTGACCACTAAACCACTAGGTCGTCACTTCACATTACCTTTACGGCTTTCTTCCATTGCCTGACGAGTGTCACATCGGCTGCTTGACAATAACTATACTATAACATACCACACGAATTAATACCACAAGAGCAGAAAACTCAACTCAAGTAATAATTAACCTTACAACCACACCAGAGACATTTATCTAAATAGATTACACAAGTTCCGTCATTTGTATGAAAACCAAGCGTTTCACAATGGGACTACTTTTTTTGACGTCACAAGAGCGTTTTAGTGATTTTCTGTATACTAACGTTAGTGCACAATTATACATATTAACGCTTTCAATAGGGTGGAACGCAGACTAATTCAGATGGTGTCAGTTTAGGTGCACTGCACTCATCTATCACACGCGAAATACACACATACAGTGGCGGATCCAGGGGGGGGGGGGTAAGGGGGCTCAAGCCCCTCCCAAAAGCTAACCAAGGAGACGTATTATGCGTTAAGCAAAATAAAATGTTTGTGCTTTTTTAGTGTTTATCTTGATAAAACCTACTCTCACCAGAATCAAACCCCCCCAAACCAAAATCCTGTATCCGCCACTGCACACATGCGTCGTCTATTTAGATATATGCCTGCTTACAACCTTATGTTGTAACTAAATAAACCTTACTAATATCAGAGAATAGTCTCTGGTAAGATTTCAGATACATCTAGATTAAACATTTGTCGTATTTGTACGAAAATAAACTCTACAAAGTGTATTGTATAATATTTGCATTATGTAGCAATAGGTGCGAGCCGTTCGTTGCCGATCATCTTCTTTATAGGTCCTCGCTTTGGGTCCAGCACTCGCTCGTCGTTCTTTCTGGCGATATTCCTGGAATGTTATACCAATAATAATAAGAACGAATCAACACTGAACTGTCATACCATTTTATGAAAAAATCCTAACTAACATTAAAAATTATGCGAAAGTGAGTTTGCTTTACGCTTTCACGCTAAAACTGCTCAACCGATTTGGATGAAATTTGGTAAGGAGATAGAGGATACCTTGGAGACGGTTGTAGTATTTTTTATCTTTTATCCGGGTGCGGTAATTCCCTCGGGACGCGGGTAACAGCTAGTAATATTATAAATGCGAAATTGAGTTTTCTCGTTTGTTTTACGCTGTCACGCTAAAACGGTTGAACCGATTTGGATGAAATAGAGAGGAGGACTCATCCAGGTGCGTTAGTAGTTCCGTAGAAAAAACCGCGGGAAACAGCCAGTACATCTATGTGCAAGGTGAACCTTAAGCGAATGAAGTGGGTGGTAATTTACCCTACCTGCATATAAGTGTACTTTATTTGAAACATATTTTCCGGAACCTAGGAACATTTATATCCTGCCAATCTTTCTTCGTCGTCGAACTTCGAAGTCGTGGTGGCCTAGTGGTTAAGGCACCTGCCTCTGGTGTACGAGTGTGTGGGTTCGAAACCTGACAAGTACCTATGTAACTTTTCTAAAGTCATATGTACTTTCTAAGCATGAAGTCCCTGACTAACGGTGAAGGTAAACATTGTGAGGAAACCTGGACCAAAAAAGTCTGAAATCGCTTATTTGCCTTGAGCAAGCGTGGTGATCAATGCTCATGCCTTATCTGTATGAGAAGAGGCCTGTGCCCAGCTGTGGGACAATATATGTATAGGCTGATGATGAATCTTTCTTCGACTTTGCTTAAAGTCGTGATGCTATTTGTAGGGACGCCATGATACTTACTGCCAAAAGCTGCTATTCTTCTGCAATCTCATGATATTATTCTGGCATATCATCAGCTCGTTCTGCAAGTAGGTTCTTTGGTCGTTCACTCTCACAAACAACTGAAGTACAAAAAATATAATTAGTTTTGTCTCCTAATATTTAGAATCCGAAAATTTTAAATCATGTAAATCAGGTAGGGCCTTTTTATGGATGGGAAATCATCAAATGATTCCTCCCGCTGTGACCGGAGTGGGAGGGAGTGTCAAACACTTACTGACTACAACCCATCCATGTTCCTTCCCTCTAACCTTCTTTCTTCGCCTCTTGTCTTCCATCCCACAGCTCTGTAATGACCCTGCAGGCTATGACCCTGGTGGTGGGCCCCATTAATTATGCTTACATTGCTCACCGTCCGAAGGCCCACCCTTACGGTGGCCGGGGGTCGTCTCGGCTCATAGTGAAACTGATAATTCAGTTCAGATTTTTAACCCTAGACAGAGTAACTCTGTCTACGTTTAGTACCTACCTTCGATTCCGAGTCCAAGCGCCACTCTTTGCTTCGCAGAGTGCTTATTAAGTCTGTTTTGAGACGCTCAAATCTCTTCACGGTCCGCAGTAATTCTGCCTGTAAAATGTATTATTATATGAATAAATAAGTATATAAACTATGACCGAGTGTTATTTGGCACGTTGGGGAAAACCTTTGTCCAACAGTGGACTAACATTAAATAGGTTGATGATGATTAAAATTATCTATTCTCGAGGCATAGACTGTAACTTATATATCACACCTAGCGTTTCAACTGTTAGCTTTTACTAAGTAATCAATCTATTATATACAGTTGAAAAGTGCCTGTAATTTAGTATAATTGAAAACAGTAGGTAATAACTTGTAACTGGCTTATTTTGTTACTGAAAATTACAATGTTATATTAATTAATTGGAAATTAAAATCTCTTCTTAGAGCCCTATGTCCCTGATTAGGGACCACAGGATCACATCATCATCATATTAATTAATTTAAATTACTTAAAACTATTTAAGACTAAAGATTAAAAACTGCAACTTGTAACTCATTTGAAACTAAATAAAAAATTGTATCTCAAGAACCGTAAAGTGATTCCACAGAATCACTTCACGGCTTCAATCGTCTACTTATAAATAACACCATATTGTGACGTTGCCGTTGTAGCTTCTATGGATTTTCCCCGTGAGTGATATAGGTACTATTTTTCATTCTCCCACTGATAGTTATATCGGGCAGTCTATTCGCATGTGGTGGGAGTCATAAAGACGTCACAATAAAATCCCTTTCGGGGCCAATTACATTTTTAGCAGGTGAGTGCTGTAGTATGTTATAAAAATATCGATGTAAAGCTGACTACTTATCAGCCTAGGGTCTTTACATGTTATAAGGTGGGGGCCACAGGGCATGGCTCTTCGTTTTAATTATTTTAAATAAGTACTAAAAAGCAGGTACTTACCGGCGTAAGAATATCCAGATTTATATTAAGGTCATCGTGCTTTAATTTGCAATCTGCAAGAAGGATAACATTTTGTTGAATTCACTCTTCCGCCTACATCTTTGGAAAATACAGCTTACTAAAATACTCACTTATAATACCACAAGAGTTTCAAAATTATCGGGTATTTCCCGATAGGTTCGTTGCAAACAAATGAAGGAGTCAAGTTTTTCAGGTTAAAAAATCACGAGCGCGAAGCGCGAGTGATTTTTCCTGAAAAACTTGACGACTTTGAAACTCTTGTGGTATTCGGGGGATTATTTTTCCGACCCAAATATCGACCAATAGAATTGCACCATTCGACGTCACGTGGTACAACCATAAAAATAATCAAAAAATTATCAGTATAATACCATGTAGGTTGTACCACGTGACGTCGAATGGTGCAATTCTATTGGTCGATATTTGGGTCGGAAAAATAATCATCATTATGCGACATTTTCACGATCAGATTACGGCATAAGATTGAAAACATCAATATTGTCGCTGCCTTGACAGAGGAAGTTCCCATTCGTATGAAAATCCGTTCGGTTGTTTTTGAGCTTATCTCGTACCTACTTACATGGACAGACGAACGTAACGAGGGGACTTTGTTTAATAATACCTATGTAGCTTTAATGCGATCAGCCACGAAGCACAGAAATAATATACCTCAATGTAGATAAATGTCTCGTCATCCCAAAATAATTGGGTAGGTACTCATGAAGGGGCCGGGCGATCATGAAGTTAAACCATATTTGTTTTCAGAAGTTTAGGGGAAAAGGTACAGGGTAATTAGTAATTTTGGATAATCAAGAAGACCTGCTGAAAAGTTCTTATTATCTCACCCGCCCCACAGATTTTAGCTTTTTTAATCTTCTCCTTCAACGCTGGCAGTTGTTCCCTCAGCGTTTCTATGGTGTCCTGGAACACCTTGTGCCTCGCGCTCTCCTTCATCAGGTCGTCGTCATGGTCCCAAGTGTAGTCGCTCTTGCGCAGTTCGTCCTGAATCAAGACTATTTGCTTCTCCAGTTCCCCATTCTGCCATGCTGCTGATTCTCTGTTGAAGAGTACGTAAGAGATAGAGAGAGAGTAAGACGTTTGGACAATTTCAAATAATACTTATTTTTATAATACGACGGCCATTTTGTATTAGTATGATCAGATGGATCAGACACTTCCAAATGAACCCTTTTGCGAAACGAATTGGTAACGTGTTGCCAATCATGGGGATGTATATATCTAACGCTTTTTCTTGTCTTACAGCTAGCTTATCTTATTTAACATACTCGTATTAAATAAGAATGATCGTGCGTGGTATTGTTCAGATATGAAAATAGGTAAGGTTATCTGACGCTCTGTGATTTCTTATATGACATTAGGAAATTAGCGAGCTTTTTTTTATAAAAGATTTGAGTGCGTTTGACTGCATCTCACCTGATGGGAAGTGATGATGCCGTCGAGGATGGTACACGCAAACACAAATAATGCCTATTCACTCTTGATTTGAAGACTCCAAGGTTATATGATTCAGGGAAAACTGACGCAGGCAATGAGTTCCATTCCTTCGCTGTCCGCATAATAAAGGAAGAAGCAAAACGCTTCATGCGAATATAGGCGGAATGTCAATAACAAAAGAATGGAAACCCAGCCTGCGCCTAGTTGACCGCAAGTGGAACGGAGCAGGGGGTATAAGGTCGTGTAACTCTTGCGCACACTCTCCGAAATGAATCCAGTAAAACACCGATAGGCAGGTGACTTTGCGGCGATGCTCTAGACTTTGGAGCTTAGTCGAGACTAACTCGTCGTAGCCTATGAGTATAGTAGTATGAGTGTAGCGTATGAGAGCCTAGCACGGCGTTCGATGGCCTCCAGGGCTTCTAGCTGGTAGCGGGCTGATCCATCCCAAAGGTGAGAACAGTACTCCACACAGGAGCGGACCTGTGCCTGGTAAAGTGTAAGAAGCTGTCCTGGTGCGAAGGACCTCCTCACCTTAGAGAGGATGCCAAGCTTCTTTGCAGCGACTTTTGCCTTGGACTCGATATACCAAACATCATACATCATCAAGTTGGTATATCGTCTGGTAAGCGCCTAGTATTTTTTCGGCATTTAAAATTAAACACAACAGAAGTCATCTGTAAAGACTTGGATGTGATATCGAACACAGGCGCTTGACAATATTTGTCACGTTATCAAGTAGCAATGCAGAATGTAGCAATTTAAATACTAACACGGAAGGAATCTAGTTGTTCGTCACCTTGACCCATATACATAAGGCCAAAATTAAGTAGGCAGTTTGGTATGGTAAAGGAAGCATAATCAATATGAAAACGAAGATCTATAACACAATAATTATGGTGATAAATACTTGCACGATTAATAAATGCATCAAATAATTCGACTAATATTAGACTAAAATAAATAAAAAATAAAAGATGCGATTTTTTAATTTACAAACTACCCACAATTTCATCACTAAGTTTTACTGACCTACACGTTTTCTCGTGCTCCAACTCAGTTTTCAAACATTCAATTTCACAATCGTTCATTTTGGTAAATAATTTTGAGGATTTTTGTGTCAGTTCTTGTCGGAGCTTTCCTGTAATGAACACAGTGACCTTGAGCCTTCAATTGATTAAACAAACGATGGCAACCAGATATTGGAAGAACAGTGTTCGTTCTCTAAATAGTGTAGCCTGAAAACTTATTTTCATAATCGACATCTACATTGTCTTCGATGGGTTCGGAATCAAGTTGGTAAATGCAATTTACATTTATTTTTTAGAAATTGTACCGATAAAGCGTTAAAGTTCTGTATCGTTTAGCAGTAATCGTAACCTTCTATTACCAGTACTGTTCAATTTAATCATACAACTGTTATATTTTACGTATTCATCGTTTTATTATGTATTCATTTAGTCCATTCCACAAAAAGTTCAAATCTCAATCAAGAGACAAGCGAACGAAACGCAAAAAGACAACTGTCAATCACAGACAAATGTCACGATACGTCATTAACGTCAAAATAATTCTATTTTTGAATTTGAATTTTATGAACCCAACCGAAACAAAAGTTGTTTTTAAAAGTAAAGTAGTTATTTAATTAACTAAAATGAGTTTATTAAGTGCTGTTCTTCAAGAGGCTGAAAAAGTGAACACACAGGACCTGAAGAAAAGTCGAGATCAAGTATTGCCCATTGTAAAAGACCTAACTGAACGTGTGCAATTATTGTCTTGGGCTTTACAACAAAATATAATCGATACTTACGTTAATTTTAGTATTACAAAGAGCCTAGAGCAACTAAACTATAACAACCGCAAAGCTAAAATTATTTCTGATCACTCCAAATGCATTGAAGACATCAAATCTTTGCAAGATAGATTTGAAGTGAATGATGAAGACTTTAGAAGTCACTGTGTGAAATTAAATAAATCGCTCGAAATTTTCAAAGATTTATGCATCGTTGTTGAGGGAAAACGGATTTTAGAGAAAGCAAATCATGAATTTGGAAGATATAATTACAGTGAGGCTATGCTAGCAGTGAAAAAATTGAAAATCGAACTAAAGAATTTGAAATTCGAAGGTAATATGGCAAAGGCTTTAACGAACATAAATGCACAGGCTGAGAACCAACTGGCCTTGTACACAGCTCAACTGAGCGTGGAATGGGAAGACATTTTCACATGGTCAGAGAAAAAAGGTCTTAAATACTTAACTTACTCACTTTCTGTACAACAAAGCGACCTGTTTCTACTTCAAAAAATATTAAAAACATTATATACCACTGAGAGGATGTATGCCGAGCTTGGTTTGTTTTCACACTTCTTCATTAACAACCTACTTCACAATGTTATTAGACACAATTGTGATATATTCACAGAAGATCATACCGGAGCTATTGTTTTTAATATCAAAATTACTCTAAATGATCCCAAGAAACCTAATTACCAAACCATTTTCAACAATCTAACTGCTATTTTTGAATTTCTCCACTCAACATTAGGCTCACAATTTGAAAGTGAGAAGACTTTCATAGAAATATTTGCTGAAACTATCCGTGAAAAATTCTTCAATAAAATAATTGAAGACTGCATTAGAATGAATCTGCCATCTTGTGACAGCAGTTATCAAAACTACAAAAATATAGTTATTGAGTTAGACTTGTTTAACAAGTTTCTGATTGATTTAAAATTTGTAAAAGCTGATGAGTCACCATTGAACAAGTATATTGATGATACTGAATGTGTTTTGTACAATAAGAAATGTGATAAATTACTTTCCGATGTCCGAATCCTACTAAAAGAAAGTCTATCGTATGGCATTATCGTTGTTGGCTCCGCACCAAATAACCAAAATGATTCCATACTAGATGTGACAGACAACAATGTAGTCTGGGACATAACCAAGCCTCTGTTTCTCCCAAAATGTGTGATATCTCAAAACGTAAAAACTATCATGTCATTGATTATGGAACATTTAGAGGAGAGTGCCAAGTTGCCAGAAAAGTACAGTAGACAACTTATTAGTTACATAAAAGATATAGCAGTTATGTACCAGAGCTTCGTTCCCAAGAAGTTCAAAATTAATTTAGAGTGCTGTCCAGCTGAAATTGGTAAGACCATAAAATTATTATTTGCACTTTAAAGACACATGATATGTGCTGTCAACCTGCTAGAGGAAAGAATGCTCTGGCATTTGAGACGCATGACACAGGCCTCCTTAAAAAAAGCCCAGTGTCAAAATATCAGTAACTTATAAGTAACTTTAATAAGTATTGCGTTTTTCAGCACTATTCTTCAACAACTGCTTCTACCTAGCCCATGGTTTACTCGGACCTCCATGGTGCAACAGTTTACCCAAATCCTTGGCTGATCAGCTAAATCTAGTGCTGCTGGAGTGCATACAAGACCTGAGGGTGTTGGGGCTGGAGAAGATATCCCTGTATTTACAAAACCAGAGGAGTAGCATCATGCAGAGTATTGAAGCTAATGGTAAATATTTTATTGTATTCAAAATTTAATTTGAAGCCAGTCCTATACATAGACATACTATGTAAGTTAATATCAAGCCCGGTTAAGCAGTTGACAACCTTCTAGGGTGACCTGTGAGATGCCATACAAAAAAAAATGTAAGTTAATACTTAAATGCTTATACTTACTCTTCTACTATCACTATGTGACTTGTTATAAGAAAAAACTAACTAGGAAGTAGACATTAATCTTAATTTTATTAAGATATTTGAAATGAAGTCAAACAAAAATATTTTTTTATTACAGATACTGCATGGACCCATGACTCCTACGAGCAATTTGACTGCGCAATCAACAATGCTATCAGCTTAATGAAGGACCTAAAATCTTGCTGGCACAATGTACTGCCAACACGGATGTACGAGATGTCACTATGTACTTTAGTTCAGGCGTTGTGCCAGTCCGTACTGGAACGAGTAATGTCTGACAATAAGCCAATCAGTGAAGAGTTGGTGTATATGTTAGCAATGAGAGTGGAATCCACTGTGGCTGGTGTTTTTACACTTTTTGAGGTGAGTTTTTTCTGTTTAATATCAAGCATGATGATAATATTGCGTCATCAGCATCACACATGTATTATGACTCTATTTGGACTTTTCATTCTTTAAATAAAAAGAAAATGTTTTCCAACACTAAGAATACCAAATTCTTTCTTTTATATTGTGTCAGTCGGTAGATCGTAGCAACATTTGTTCCGTACGGGCATCGAACCTGTGACCTCTTGCCCAAAACCTCTTAACCATACGGACAGTAATCTGAGACATTATGCTACTTTAGGAAGATCTCGTAATACTGTGGTAATGTCGGCCAGGATATAAATTCTTGTTGTTACATAACACGATATTCTCTTTCAGGAACCCATAGACTTCGAAATAAAAATTAATATCTGGTCGAAGTTCACGAGACTGCCGCAACTACTAAAGGCGCAATTGTTGGAGATATCCGACTTGTGGAACAACAACAGGGACCAGTTCCAGAGCTACAGCTGCGAAGAAGTGAGGCAGATTGTCAAGATGAGGTTCCCTGATGATAAATATAGGCTTAAGATATTGAAAGAAATACAGTGATAAGTATATATAATTTCTTTTTTGTTTTATTTATGTTATTATGAATGAATGAATGAATAGACACTGTTTCACCCTTTTTTTAGTCTAAAATATGCTTATGAATGCAGCACGTTTGGTGTGGCTGAGCGATTGCGCCGCGTGTCGCGGGTTCGATTCCCGCAAAGGACAACTAAAATTGTTCCGGGTCTGTAACACGCATGTGTTATGAATATTTCTAAACGTACCCACGATACAGGGGCAGTTCCTAATGTGGGGAATTGTTGAAAAAAAATCCAACTGGTTTTTGCATCGTTCAATCGTTTATTTTATCTTATTACAGTATAATAGTTATAATGTAACAAATATATAGCAGTTAGGTTTATATTGCGTTACGTAGGTATTTCTATTTATTAGATGTAGCGGCGCGACTTTGAATGAAGACGAACGTAGATCATAATCACAATGTATGATTAATACTGCTTATGATTACGACTTTGTTTACGAAATGTGTTATAACATCAATCAACTCGTAAACGTTCACTGCGACTATAGGACCAATGACCGCTTAGTAGTATTTTTATAGCACTTAAAGATTGCTCTGTCTGGACAATATTTTCACAGATTGGTTTATAGTTTGCAGAATACTTAAGTTCCACTAAAATATATCAACAAACGTAGATATCAATTCTATTGTATTAGTCGGAATTGAACGTATATTTAATTTACTTAATAAAAAAATGAATTTATAAAAAAGTTTTGCAGGCGATATAACATAGGGTAGCAAAATGCGTGTAAGTTAGAAATTAATTAACTACCTCGTCGACGAGAAACAACACCCGAACCAATAGGTACCAAATTGCGTGTTTTATTTACATGGTTGCATAAAGTCTATATACATTTCTACTTTTGGTGCGTGCGGAAAAACGGAAGCAGGAAAATGCACTATAACAGATATTTCAGTGTGCAACTATTCGGTGTTGGATAACGGATTTGACGGGAATACATCGTAATTTTAAATCTTACATATCGCGGTTACGGCTGTAGGAACATGACAGACACACCTACGAAGGGCACTACTTATAATTAATTTTAAACACATCATTAATGATGAATTATGTCAGTAATTCAGATAATCACTGAGAAATTATCATTTTTTTAAGTTATGATACAGCAAAAAATTATTTGATTTATTGAAGAATTACGTGAACATTATATTTTCTTGTGAACACTTTACAAGGGTGTTCTAAATTGTATTTTTAGATTTTGAAGAGAGAAGTTTTGATCAGAGATTAAAACTCTTATTCAAAGTTAAAATATATTCCTTTCCAACACAAAGCGACGCTTTATTTTATAAGTCAATCGTTAAAGTTCAGATCAAACAATGTTTTTTTTTTCAAAAATTCGACTCTTCATAAACTTGAAACTAGTACCTACAATATCTACTCTGATTTTTGCTTCGAGGGAAATAAAATTAATTTAGAAAATAATAACAATAATTAATTTACACGAATTTCATTTTTCAAGTGAGTTTTCCAGCAATTTCGATTGTATCTACCTACACATGTGCAGATGAGTAATGCCGGCGCACTCAGTGCTAACACAATCTAGCATAACTAGGTAAGTACCTATGTAATTATTTTGTAAAATTTCATTTTAGTTCTGGACTAACATTAAGGGATGCCAATGATATTGGCAGAGAAAGTAATCGTCCTGCAATCAGCCACCCATTACGCGAATGCTATATAAGTGAGTGGCGCTTCCTCGGACCTATCATTACGTTGATGTCTGCATCGGCCGCAGGCACTGCAATATGCAACACTTATCGGTAGGTACATCAATTAGTTGAAAAAAGTTTAAACGTTTTCTAAAATGTTAAAACGGAACGCGACATTTAAAAAAATAACTAAACGTAAATCGTTTTAAATATGGCGCGTTTTATTTGGCGGGAAAATTGTGTTGTTTTTGTGTTGACTTTGTATAGTTCTTGTGAATTATTCAACAAAAGTGCAAGTGATAGTGATCATTATTATTTTATAATTTATGTGATTATCGTGATTAGTGGTTATTGTGATTTACTTAAACGTACGTGCTTCGGGCGTGGTAAAGTACAGAAAATTAGTTACAAATAACGATTATTTACCTAACTAGTGTGAAAATAATTTGAATTATTAGATAGTTTCTTTTCAATTTTTTGTTTAGTATTTCATAGTAAAAATTTAAGGTCTAAAACGTAAAGTCTAATATTAATTTATTTCATGCCTGTAACTAGTTTTAAGATTTGTTTTATGAAACTGGGTAGGATCATTAAACATTTTAATTAAATTTATTTTTATTGTATTTTATGAAAAAATAAATGAAGATAAAAGAGTAATTTAAAGAAAATTTTGTTTATTTAAATCCACTAATAGGTAAGCAAAAATATTTTAGGTGAATATTACATACCTGCATCCTACGTCTACCTTACTAATTCTTATTACAAAACTATCACGACAAGCTCAAATTTAAGCAACCACACGTACGTTTGTGTAACTTCAAACAAAAAATATATTTCCGTCACACATAAGGAAGAGGATCTAGGCCATTAATTACTTACGTATTCTCATTAAAAAGTATTATAAGTACTTAGGTGCTTATTGATTTGTTTTATATAGGGAATTTCTCAGCGTCTTACACATATCTACATTACAAACATTGTTCACCGCCTAAAATGGAAGAATACGGAAAGATAACTCGCGTGTAAGCTGAACGCACGCACGACCGACGCCGATAGTAAAAACTTACAAAAAAATGTATAAAACACCGAGATATTTGCAGTTAACACGCCTTATTTAATTGTCTTTTTGTATTTATCAATTTCTTATCATTGAAAGCTGAATTTAAAAGACGTTGATGGATTAGATATATGGTTTAGTTGACTCTTTTTCTTGAACCGCTAACATGCAAGGAATTACCTACGTGCTAAACTTTTTTCAGTGTAGAGTGAAGTACCCTTATTAAATAGAAGGTACGTTTCAGGTTACCGGCCAGGATGTTGGGAGTTTAGATTTAAAAATTAAAAATATTTCATGGGCATTCAACTTAATAGATACAGAAGAAAAGTTCATTTTCACACTTGACTTACTGCAATTGATAAATTATATTTCCTTTTCAGACGGCATTCCTGATCATTTCGTTAGTGATCGTCGTCAATCAAGGAAATGGCGTGACGGCACAAGATGACAACTTGGACGAGCCACTCGCTATAGAGACGAAGAATAGAGCTGTTACTATAATTCATAGCCCAACGTACGTAGCTCAACCTCAACCCAATAACCAGTCACTGACGAAACCTGACTTGCCTACTCACAAACCTGAACAAAGACCGCCAAGTAAACCGCCCAACATTCCTGATAAACTAGTGAAACAGAATCACAAATTCGATGTTCCTCGGCCTCATCACGGGCAGATACAAAAACTGCCGCCGCCACGTCTCTATCCCAAACAAACTATGAAGCTGCATCATTCACCAAACTCTATTTACAAGTTTCCTAGAGTGATCCCGCTACCACCACACCATAGGACATACTATTTCAAGCCTAACAGGCCATTAGTGTATGCTGCATCAACTGGCCGACCTATTGTTGCAAAGAGCCCTAAGTTCAGCTTGCCCGTTCAAGTGATCAATGGCATCCGATCCGATATTGTCAAGCCGCCGAAAGTTTTCAATACGACGTCAACAACGACTACAACCACCGAAGCCACCACTATTACTACTACTACCCAAAAAGTATTACGGACGAAAAGAATATGGCCCAAACGTGAACTAGACAAGAACTCGACTTTACACAACACGACATTGACAAAAGACAACACGACTCTAACAAAAACAAACACTACTGACGAACCAGATCGTGACACCTCCGAGAGCATTACCCACCGAACTAGATTTGCGTACAGAAACACGACGACTGTGACGACGACTGCCACACCAGTCACGGCTTCAACGCCGCGGGTGTACCGCCCAGTCACCAGAAGGTTAAAAGTCAAAACCACCACGAATCTGCCACCGATTAATTTCACTCAAATCGAGCCTAATGACTGGGTGCCGATATTGCCCTCGCATTATCCTCAATTCAAGAGGCCCTCGCCGACATCAATCACTAAGCGATCGGATTTATTCACTACCTATCCCGCCGTGCCTCAAAGTAAGCGAATGATGTACTTACAATCTTTTGGGCTTATCCCAGTACCGAGTTCTCAAAATCCGTTGCCAGTTATGGCCAGAAAAAAAATGGTTTTCTTTAAACGAAAACGACAATTGAACCCGTCTTATTATGGTTACAGTGGGAAGCGGGGACGCTCGCCGATGCACTACATGTACGGGGACCTAGAGAGCGATGGCAGCCACAGTCACCCACGAGTCGTCACCAAAATCAAACATCACCACCACCACCACCACCACAGATACATTAAAACTGTTGAGAAACCTGTCAAGGTACCATACAAAGTCGAGGTTCCTAAGCCATACCCAGTACGAGTGGAGAAAAAAGTTCCAGTACCAGTGGAGAAGATAAAAGTGGTGGAAAAACCAGTGCCGTACCCAGTAACAGTTGAGAAAAAGGTACCTTACCCGATAGGTATCAAAATACCGCACCCCGTGCCCGTGAAAGTAGTCGAGAAGGAGTACGTACCAAAACCATATCCTATAGTTCACCAGGTGCCCGTAGTGAAACACGTGGAAGTGAAAGTGCCGGTACCAGTTCACGTAGAGAAGAAAGTGCCGTACCGGGTAGAAGTCAAAGTGCCGGTACCAGTGGACAGACCCGTCCCTGTGCCCGTACATGTGGAGAAAAGGGTACCCTACCCAGTGCCTGTGAAAGTGCTCGTCCCACAACCGTACCCGGTTGAAACCAAAGTGCCTTATCCAGTCCAAGTTAAAGTTAAAGAACCAGTCGAAGTAATAAAACACGTTCCGATAAGGGTGCCGTATCCTCAACCGTATGCCGTCAAAGTACCGCATCCGGTTCCGGTGCCCTACGAAAAGAGAGTGCCTTATCCAGTCGAAGTGGAAAAGAAAGTACCGGTCCCAGTCGAAGTGCTTGTTCCACAGAGAGTAGAAGTGGAAAAACGAGTGCCCGTTTACGTGCCCAGACCTTACCCGGTGGAAAAAAGAGTTCCCTATCCGGTCAAAGTGCCTTACCCTGTGAAAGTCAAGGTACCTGTGAAGGTGCCTGTGAAAGTCCCTGTAGAAGTGCCGGTGTACCTCCATCACCCTTACCAAGTGTACAATGACGATCAGTACATCTCTAATTTTTTTGGGAATTCTGTAACACAGAATACACCTATAATTTCAAGCACACCGCATCACACGGTAACTGTGCACGGAAACACGGGCTTCAATGGCTTCCAGTCTCGTTCTGACAAACCTGAAACAACGACATCGACCACACCAACTAGTTAAATAACGAACTTTTGTAGAATACTAGAGTTATTAGTTGTTAAAGCACAGTGGCAGTACGCGACTCCACGAGAATACTGTACCTTGTTTGTTATCGATAAGTTATTGTGGTGTGTGTGGAATGCTAAGATTAAGTTGAATACGAGTAAATGAATGGTGCTGTGATAATTACCGCTTTCTCATTTTCTTGGGCTTTTAACTTTACTAAACATTCTATCATTACCTTCCATGGTTTTAGGAAGATGATACCTAGTTCTCGTTTCCCCTTACTAAATACGGTCGTAAAATTGTAGGATTTATAATTTCCTCTGTATCGAATACAATAATTTAATGCATAATAATGATGCAATGTTAATGTTCGATTGTCGGCTTATCTAGCAAACGAATAACTGAGCCGATTATAAAACTCATTCTGTGACCTAATGGTGCGTTAGTGTAACGCTGTAATATCCGTCATCGTCGTTAGTTAGTCATTGTCTTGTATGTAATGCATTATGCTGTGATCGTAACCAAAGTTTGAATTGAAAAAAACTGAAAAAAAAACCTGTAAAATAACTGCATTCCATGCCAGGCCTTTAGAATTGGTAAAATACAGCATGCTATACGACGGGCATTATCAGATTAAGATTTTGAGAAGAGTTTAAGTACTTCTGGTATTTTGAAGTTAGAGCTTTAAGTACCTATCACACCCAACTTCGCAGTTTTAATTGATAAGCATACCTACTCGCATCAAACTAGTCATAATTTCTAGAATAAAACACACTGCTTTAAAAATTCTTATCAATCAACCAAGTTCAATGGTAAACGGGGTGGTACGAGCTAGCGTAAAATTACACGCTGCTCGTATGTCACTCACCTTCGCGACGAACTGCCTTTGAAAGACTCCATTAATACACGCACATCAAACGTGATCGCGATTTCACGACTCGTCGCGAAATATACAAGAATTTCGTTGAAAATCATCGTATTTTTATATCAGCTGCTGTTTTAATTACAGAGATATTTAAATCTTGTGTTTTTGTGATACCAATTTTGGTATACCTATTTTTTTATCTAAACGCCCTTATCTACTTACTCTACACTACATGCACTGGTAGGTCCTGACTGAGTTCAGCCAACGGCTTTCCTACATTTTAATAGTACTTACCAAATGTAATCAAGATCTAGTTTCTTTCGTACTAGTCCTTTATCACCGAACAACTTCACGTCGTAGTAAAATTAGTAACTTTAGTAGCAGAGCTTTTTGACGAGGTTGCGCCATACTTGTCTTTAAGCTTTCCTTATGAAGCCGCCTCTTGGAGGCGATTCCAATGCAAGTTTAATCAAGTTACATAGCCAAACAAGTGAAACAATTAAAATGGTGTTATTAGACGAAGATTAACTGCGGAATAGGAAGTGTTGATCGAAAGTGAAGTCACAGTTGAGTTGGCGCGCGAAAACATAACCGTCACATGGTTCATTCAATCGAACGCATTCGCGATACTTTACTCAACGCAAAAACAGGCGTCAATCATCGTTACATGGACAGCTTATTATAACCTACTCGAAGGACTAGTCTTGGTTTTATACAGTTAATACACGGCTTGTTATCAGTTATTCAATATTGGTTTCTTTATGCTCCATTACATCACTCCGGTTCTTTAGCATACCAGAATTTCATGAGTCTTCGAATCGCTCAATTCTTCTGTTTCGTTGTTCTGGTGGTCGCAAACACGACTGCTGTGAACGGGGTTTCAGTTCCCGGGTCACGCTGACATCGCTAAAATTTCCACAAAGCAGCCCAGAGTTAGGCAATTGGTTGGACACCCCTCTGTATTCGTTGTTACATTTCCATGTAACTTCATGTAAGAGACTGTCAGGCGGATTAGAGAAAACACTGACACTAGAGCTAGTTAAGATTTTCATATCTTCTCCGCACCAGTTTCAACATCTATCATTTAAATAAGCCATAGCTCATTCCATTTCGATATCTATGCTGATCAGAGAGATAGTCCGGTCGTAGAGGATATAATACTACACCAGTGCCTTTTATAATTTAAGTAGGTCTTAGTTAGTTGGGGATTAAAGTCACGTACAAAATATATCACATATTTTAATAATACTCGGCACAGATACAGTGAACATCTCCAGTTTCTTTTTTAAAGTTGCAATGACGTAAAATTCGATATAACGAACTAGGTTGTAACTCCACAGCATTTTTATAGACCAAGTGCAAAATAAACAACTTAATAACCAATTACAGAGTGAATCCAATGGAAAAGCCGTGAATTGTCGCTTCCTGGTGCCTACGTATTGTATCTGTAATGTATGCCACAGCACATATCGCGTGTAAGTAAACATTTTTCGGAAGTATCGTACTAAGTAAAATGGAACAAACAGAAGCAGCAATTACATTTACGTAGAATTAATAATGTATCGTTTGAACATGCAAATTTAATGGCGTGTTTAAAAACTTCGTGTGAGGAATAAACTTTATTTACCTAGTTAAGTAATAGTAAGTAATACACGACAAATCAAACAATAGAGAGGAAATGACGTTGCCGAAGAACACAAACTATGGTAGGTAACTCCTTGAAGCTTTGAAAAAGGTAAGATTCACCATGCCTTTTAGCTGTAGCTAAAACGTAGTGTTTATATACTCTGTGGCTGTAACGGAATTTGGTCTATCGCTTCGAATTTTGAATATTCCAGATTATCCCGTGAATGACCAAACGCCAGTGCGGACCTGGCAGTGCTGTGAGCTCTCGGCGTGTTTAATGTTCAATGAACAGAACTTTTTGACTAGACAATTATTGTGGGGAAATCTTTATAAAATAAAATGAATACTTTTGACTTTTTTATTGAAAAACTCATAAATAAAATATAATAATTCCTTTAAGTAATAAGTATCATAGTTATCCCTGAAAAAATCATCTAATTGCATTGTACAAACAAGACAGGTCTTTCATAAATGCATTTCAGTACATGAGGTCCAATTTTCTTATTGCATACTCAATGAAACAATTATACAAAATAATTACTTCACTTTAATAAATTGCCATTCCAATTCATAAACTCCAACTGAGTTCTGGTTTTTGTCATCATAATCTGCCCATTCTTTTTCAGTCAAGTCTACATCCTCAAATGTTTTTCCTGAAACAATTAAATAAGTAGGTAAATAATATAAAATGATTTAATTGAAGGCTATAAGCCTTGTGTTCTTTTAATTTTATGCTGATATCCCTTTTATTATGATATTCCCTAGATAGATATTGGGCTCTCAGAAGGGACCTCCACTTCTCTCTTAGGCCATCTGTAGGTCTGTTCAGCTATGACTAGTTAATGCAACCTCTTACTCAACTACAAATATATGATAATGACATCTCCAAACAAGGTCTTTATTTTTTTTTTATGATATTTCAAATTTGAATCAGAATAATTATAGTAACTGTGAAAGAATAGCAAGTGACCAGTACCAGGACTTAACTTTGAGCAATTTTTTTGGGAATGCAAAATGTCTCCTACTGCTGTGGGTGGAGTGGGAGGAAGTGTCAGACTGACTAAAACCCATCCATGTTACCTCCTCACCCTTAGCATTCTAGGGCCAAGGTAGCTCTTTCAAGCAATCCTGTAGCCCCAGCAGGCATTAGTCCTAAAGGGCCTTGTCAACTCCGCTGACATCCCTTTGAAACTTCTAATCTTTTATCATATTTTTTTGGGATGACACAAATTGTGATTAAATTCATTCTCTCTCTTGCTAGTTAGTAATGTGTCTACAGTTAACTTTGATTGTAAATAAGAGTTTATAATACTTATGTAGCTAACCATCATCTTCACCGACAACTATCCATCCTGATTTAGGTTCGAAGTCAACAGGCTCCACACCTCTGCAGTCGAATATAACTAATGTTTTGAACTTTCCCTCATCACTGCTTTTAAACTGACCTGGAATAAAGAATGCAACAATTGATTATTATCTATACATCTGTGAAAATGATAATTAATTAGCCATCAAGATCATCGTCATCTGCCTAGCCTTTGACTACAACTAGATCGAGTTTGGCTTCCAGTCTAACTGGATGCAGCTGAGTATGAGTGTTTTATATAGATCTACTGTCTATCTGACATCAACTATTTACTCAGTAACTGAGTAACATCAGAATATATAACTCTTAATAGATTTGTGATGGTCTTCTTCCTTGAATTGACCACCGGAGTGGGGGTAGGGGACTGGGCTCATTTAGTCACATTGTCCATTGTAGCCATTTAATGTGTTATAATTATCTCAATACCAAAAATATTACACTGAACACAAGTATTGGTAAATATATATTTGGCACAGCTATGACATACATTGAGAATTTTAGACCCGCCCCTAAGACTGGGACTAGGTCGCTAACATTAAGCAGATGTTCAACCATTCACTCAGGCCCTGCGACCTTCGGTAACTTCTATGTATTTAGAAGAACTAATTAAACTAATGAAATTACTATTGGGTATTTAAGTGGGAACGAACGTACCATTACTGCCTTCGACAACATCTATGCTGTTCTCTCTGGAACACAGTTTACACTTTATCAACAAGTTGGTTTCCGACCTATTGTGCTTTTGCGGGATTTTTTCAGCTTCAGTAAGGTCGTGGAACTTTTCTGTCACTTCGCCGCAACTTCCACACTTCAGTTTTAAGAACCATTGGTAGTATGGATGGTTCGTATATAGCTTGTCGACGCATTCTAAAGTCGCTTTGATTTGTAGAGCGATTTTAACCATCTTTCTTTCGATGTAATGTGTATTTTTTATAGAATAGAGAAATAAACAACACCGGGCGATTAGCGATCACCTAGAAAGCGAAATGTCAAAACTGTGACAGATGTCAATAACATCCATGGACAACCAACACATTTAAAAAAAATGGATATCAATCTTTTTGCATGACAAACTAAGAGAAAAAGTCAAAAATGTGTGGCGTACACTTGGAGATAGCACGCAGGCTTGTGCACTTGATTGACCCTGTTACACAAATTAAAACTTTCGTTACGCCGTAGCAACCGCACGTGTCATCGTCAGCGATCAGTAACTCCTGCGTCACCAAAATAGCGTGCGTGGTAGCGTGGCTCGTGCCAATAAAACAATATAATTTCCAATCCTAAAAGTTCTTTCCTATGGGATGAAAAGATGTAATTAATAATAAAAAAAGTGATGTATTAATAATTTATTTCTCACTTATGAATACATCTTTGATACTATAATATGATTGTAGAAATTGGAACAAGCATGGGAAACTATTATAGTTCATATATTTGCATATTATAGCAGAATTGGCTTTATACGCCAAGCTACATGATTAGCTTCTGACTCCTTCATTTATTCATTCTATAAAAATCTATCTCAAACATTTTTCTGAGCTGGTGTTTCTTCTGGATCTTGGTTGACTGGGTTGTCAAACATTTGAATCAACAACCAGAAAACATTTCACCGATGTTTCACTGCCAATGTTGGCTCAGTGGGAATCCATCTCTCAAACTTTACAGAAAGCATACGCCTATAACCGTAATACTTATTGAACAATCCTACCCCGCACTGAGAACAGAAGACGTTAAAACTAAGTTGCTTGGTTCTAGGCGAACACATGCGATTTTAGACTTTATCAGAAACAGTTATGGTTGATTTTCGGATACGTTTTTGTGCCGTGCCTGATCGCAAATTGGTAAATCTAGCAATAGTTTATGACCCCACATACAAATTCATAAAGCTCGCTTTATAACTCGCACCTCATTTTACCTGGATTTTTTTTATTTTAGGCAAATTGTCATAGATCTAGAAGAATTAATGAACATTTGTGATTTATTTATAAAAATAAAATAAATATTTTAAATAGAAATAGCAAGCAAATTCCCACTTAACAATGTTTGCACATTAAACTATTCTCAGTATAGGGTAGTTCTCAATACATAAGTAGGCTAGCATATAAGTTAGGTATATTATATTTGCATGGTATGTATTCAGTCTATCCGCGTGACATGGGTACAATCTTGATGCTGTTGCCTTGTGCGTCTGTTTGGAGCGTCAGCCCCATCTCTTGAAGAACTTCATTGTCTACAGGAGCTTGGAGCGTTATCTTTGATATTACCTCCTGCAAAAAATAAGTATAGGTATTGTATAACTTTTTCTATACCTCCAATAAGCTCAATATTACTAAATCTTAGACAGTTTAAGAGTGTTCGCATTTGATTAATTTTGAACCATATGTGAGTAGCAATAAGGTTGAATAAAAGATATTAAAACACTGTAGTACTTTTATTGCTCAAAAAGACGAATTCATCATCTCCTTAGCCTTTTCCCAACTATGTTGGGGTCGGCTTCCAGTCTAAACCGGATGCAGCTTATTACCTGTGTTGTTAAAAAGTGGAATTTAATTACGAAAAAAGAAACCTCTTTGGTCACTAGTATTTAATATTTGTACTTGTAGTCTATACGTACATATATTTATAATCATCATTATATACATACCTGGTTCTCCGGACAATTCTCGCACAAGTTGCGGACGGCAAAGATGACCCACTGCATTATCACTGTTTATTACAATATAAGGAAAGTTATTTAGAGCGAATCATTTAAATTATAAATAAGAATGTGTCTCTTTGTTTGTAACGCTTTCACGGCAAAACGCCTGAACCAATTTGAATGTTTTTTTATATATAGAGAATTGGAGATAGATGGGACCCCTTTTTTTAGGGACAGGAAATCATCAAATAACTCCTCGCATTGTGGGCAGAACGGGAGGAAGTGTCACTCTTCCTAACTTAAACCTATCCATGTCATTTCTTAGCCCTTTGCGTTTCAGAACCCTGAAGACATGTATGGTTTTTTCTACGAGTGCGTATTTCCAGCCTGATTCCGTAATTTCAAGATAATGTTTAATATGCATTACTTTAAGTAGCCTTAAAATCATCCAGAGCAAATATTAATAATTCAATCGCAGTGCGATGTGCGATCGAGTACGGACGTATTTGCGCTGCACTGTACGAAATTAACATTCGCGAATCGCGCGGCTATAGCCGCTGCACGGTTTCCGCTATGAGTGCTCAAACGCTCATAGCCAATGAAGTATTGGCATTTATCAAACATGCCATCGACTATATGGACGAGGTCAGCATCTTGCAGATCTGCAAGTCATCGTTCAAGGAGGATGAGATTAGCAGTGCCAAGTTGCTGCTGTTCACGACGCTTGGCAAAGTCAGCCAGATGCCGTCTCGTCGAAGAGATGGCACAGAGAAGAGTCTCCAGGACATCATAACGTTGTTGAAGGAGACCGACCCGGACGACGTGCCTGAATTCGTGGCGAAGGATCTACACAAGCTTCCTCCCGTCACGTTCGACCACGTAGACGTCACCAGGCTGCTGAAGGACATTACACTCCTGAAGCAAAGCCAGGCCGAGATGCAGCATCAGCTGGAGGTGTCCAACAACACCATCAGTGATCTACGGGCAGAAGTAGTGTTATTGCGCAATGCAATTTCTGCAAGTAGGTCACCTACCGACGCGAATGTGAACACGCGTCGAGGGGCGCAAAACGCCTCCATCTGCAGTTTCGAGTCGGCGGGCTCGAATGCGTCACCAACTGCCGAGAATGCATGCGTTGCAACGTGTGCCGCCGCCGTCCCTGCCTCGAAACAGGTGGAGACGATGACTTGTGTAGGTTCGGCGACCCCCAAACGAGCCTACGCAGCAATTTTAGCCGCTAAAAAGCCTGTTGAGCCACAAAACTCGCAGGTAAGACTAGCGGTGAAAACAAAAGGGGGTAAATTCAGCCGGTCGAAACCAAACCAGGTTTTGAAATGGCAGGGTCCAGAGAAGGACACGTGCGACGAGGATGGTTTCATCAAGGTGGAGAAGAGAAAGAAGAAGAAGCCTCCTTGTCGGAACCAGTGCGGTACTGCGCTAGCAGGACCCAACATGCTGCTGCGTCCAGCAATCCCGACGACGCTGCTGTACGTGTCCAGACTGCACCACTCCACGAAGGCTGAGGAGATCGTGGAGTACCTGCGTGTGAAGACCAACTGGACCGTGAGGGTCGAGAGTTTGGAGCCGCGACACAACATGAACTTCAAATCGTTTGTGGTGCGTGTTCCAACGCATGATCTCGAGAAGTTCCTCAAGGAAGAGCTTTGGCCGAAGGGTGTTGTGTTCCGCTGGTTTCGTGGCCGGCTACGTGACACCTGTCCGCGAAACACGACGCCGACGATTCGTGTGCAGTAGTTTTAGGTTATTTTGTATGTATTTATAGTATTTTTAAGTTATATTTTAAATTTATACTATTGTATTTATTGTGATATTCTTTATATATTAGTTTATAAGTATTTTTATGTTTTTGTATTATATTTTTATGGGCCTTAGTTGCCTGAAATAAAGGAATAAATAAAAATAAAAAATTAAGTTTTATAAAAGGATACAAGGATTGCGAGCGTCGATGTTGCAGCAATCTAGAAGCACTGGTATCACTTCCAGTTCACGGATCTGAAAAAAAAAGTTTTTTTTTAGAGCAGACCAATATTGTTTTCTTTCTTACAGCTGCCTATAACATTGCACTTCAAAATTCAAAAAATATTTATTCAAATTAGGCTGTAAATCAGCCCTTTTTGAACGTCAAAGTTAAAAAAAGGCAGCCCCCAAAACGCCCGGTCTTCACCACTTCCTATGTGTTATTGCTGGGAAGAAGAAGTGACGCAACAAACTCCCCAGCAACACATGTCTATTAGGTTTTGTGTATAAATATTTTGTCCTATAAAATACATTATTAATGGCTGTTTCCCCGAGCTAGCCAAAAACTGCCTCCAGCAGGATTAATAAACGCGTACTTTCCGCCCGTTGCTTCCTTGTTCACAAGTCACACAACCGAATTAATCCAGGGTATATTTCCATGCCCTTCATGAAAATAGCTAAACATGAAGGCTCACCAGCTTCTTATTCTCCTGGTTCTTCCAGCAGAGGTTGGCGAGCGTCCGCACGAGCGCCGCCTTGAAGCCGAAAGCCACGTGCCGCTCCACTGTTTCCACACTCGTGATGGCCTTCTTCGGAGTCGTCATGTCGATCGCACCTAATCTATAGTAATAAACAGTATAAATAATAATCATTTGCTGGATAGTTCCTATAAATAAATTACAACTATCATCATCAGCTTAGTCATTATTGGTTGACCGTTAATTTTGGGCTCAAATTTGAGAGATAGACCTATACAGAAAAAATAGCGTCATATCTTTTCTGTTTTGGAATTTCAATCACATTGGTGCCATTAATAATCTACTAAATTACGAGGACTAGAGCTTGCACACACTTATCTTATATTACTTGATAAGTGTGCGTTCACCTTTTAGCAGTATTCTTTGCATTAATTCATACCTTGTCTTCGCACCCTCAGGAGAGTCGATCTTCACCGACGGCACTTTATTGTTAGTAGCATCATCGGAAATCTTCACCTCCTTAGCTGGTTCACTTTTTTTCTCAGCATTAGCAGTTTCCCCGCGAGTTTTCTCCGAAGAAATGCCAAGAATTTTCTGCAACTGCTCACTGAGATCGAAATCCGTCGACAAATTCTGGCTTTTCTTAACTTCTTTAGGAGTATCTGGCGACTGCTTCTGTGACTCCGATTCTGCCAAATTTTCAGCTAAAGGGGGAGAAATTTCACTGGGAGACGCTTTCACTTCGCATTTCAATTCTTCTTTGGAAATGTGAATTTCTGTTGGCGGGTCGTTTGGCGTGCTATCTTGGGATTCAGTTCTGCTCGTCGGCTGTAGCTCCAGCCTCGGTTGCAAGGCTACGGGGATCATCTCAGCTATGGTATTCATGCTACCATTTGGCGACGCCGAGTCTATGATCAAAGGGGGCTCATTATCGTCCCCTATATCAATTTTATGTTCTAAACTAATCCTTCTCGTCGGCAGAGGTACACGGTCATCATTTTTCGGAACGGAACTGCTTCGCTTATACGCGACTTTAGAAAGATCTGCGTCAATTTTAACGTTAGAATTTGAATTGCTACGTCCATTTTTCATTTCGGGAAATGCATCTGCGAACTTGAGAGGTTGCAAATTGTCTACGGCGGCGTCGAATTTATCCATGTAAGAAGGGTTTTCGTTGCATTCGAAATACTGTTCACTGCTCTCTGATTCCGTACATTCCGATGTTGTTTCGTTACACGACAGCATGTTGTCGGCTGAATCGTTTTTGGTTAGGGGATCTGTGAATTACCAAGAGTGCTTAGTAAATGGAATGTTATGCCGGAGGCCAGAAAATGTGGGCTTTATTACTTAAAAAATAAACAAACAAGAAACACTTTAACCTAAATTATCTCGTTTTACAGTATCCTCTAGATCAAACAGACGGTACGAAATTACAGATAGACAAAATTAGAATGTTAGTCAAATTAAAAACAAATATTTCAGTAGCTAGGATTATTACCCTTTCAAATTTGGTGATTGAGAATTAATAATATGCATAACAATGAGCACTCCATTCACTATCTATTCCATGCTTGTCATTATTATGAATTAGTTTCAATGGTGAGTGTAAAGGCGGTGTTTGGAGAACCATGATTTACAATTACACGGTCAGTCAGTTACCAGTTTTTATCATTAATACCGTGAAGCTATACAATTTAAGTGCTTATTTCACACATCAGAGTGATTAAAATTACTTAGATGTCTATATATTTGAAAGTGGTGGCTCTCTGCACTTTTACTAATATCTTAGAGAAATTTCGTTGAAGTTGACTATGCAATATCAGCCTATTTTAAGACGGTCTAGTGTTAGACGTAGGCCACCTTTAACTTTGCCATATAACCAATGTTTACGTCCATATGTTACGTCCCATAAGTGGTTGAGTGTAAACTAATATAGTGAAGATTAACATCTTATTCTGTAGGATGTGCAGGAATTCATGAAAATTAGGACAGCAGAACAGACAGTGAAAAGCTTTTTTAGTTCTTCATGTTTTTCTGGTGTTGTAGGTGTTTTTAAAATTAATAAACTGCACAAAAAGTGTTCAAACATTCTTTAGTATGCTCTGTTAGTAAAAAACATGCAACTTACTCTCACATGGACTGTTGACTGGTAAATTAGATAGGTTCTCATCATCAATGAAAGTCTTGCCGGTAGCCTCATAGAGCTTGTTCAGGGAAGAAAAGAAGTTGCTGCTTTCTTTGCCTAGCTTGTGGATAGCTCGTAGGAGAACTGGAATGGAATATACAACCATAAAAAAATTGCATGTGTGTATGAAAATTTTTGAACAAAATTAATTAAAATGCTTACATGCACAGTTAATAAATAATGAGCTATCTGTCTGTAAACAATCCATATATGCATCCATACTCGATGCAGTAGCTATGATCTCCAACAAAAACACCACTTCTTGTGGCTCTATAGAGTTCACATACTTATCAACGGTCTTCAATATACAATCCGATTTACTCTTAAACTCATGAGCCATAAACTTAACAAAGTTTACTGACACATTAATATCTTGAGATTCCGTTGACATCAATATATTGTAAGCCAAGTTCAACACAAGCATCCGACATTCAGGATCCAATTTTGAATACAGCTTCTCTATATAAGTGTTCTCAACACCGATTAAATATTCTATAATTAAATGTGGGTATTCAGTGTTGCCATTACTATACATGTAAGCTAAAGAGTTTAATAACATGACATCATCTGGCAACACGTTCGGCTGGCCTAATAATATGTTGTAGACAATCATAGCGGCTGCCGTGGCAATCTTATCATTTGATCCAACAAAACTGTTCAGGATATTAGCATCAAATTTGTTCCAAATCATTATTTGGTTGAAGGGATTGTTTACAACTAAGTTTCCTAATGTTTGCATGAGCACAGTCATGCATGACTCAAACTTATTCTGCAATTCTTCATTGACAAAGTCAACACTTCGGTGCTGGTATTCTGTGGCTAGAATAAGCATGGAGTCTAGTATGGAGAGTTCCTTAGAGATGTATGTCTGCATCTTAGTGCCTGCTGCGGCACAAGAACGCACCAACCGCAGACATTGTTCTGCAACAGCTAGGGTGCTCCTGTTGTATGAAGCTTGTTCGACATCAAGGCGCATTATGTGTAATACTTCTGCTATAAGTCGTAAAGTGTATTCTGATGCCTTTTTCCTGAAACAGAAATGTGGAAGATTAAATTTAGTACTTTGAAGGCTAAGACATAAAACAAAACAAAATGTAAATAAATAAGGTTATTAAAAAATTCAATTCCGCAATGAAGACAAATAGATTTTAAATTGTTAGATGACCCACTGACCAGAATTTGTGTTGGTATTAGGCATATAAGTTTATTCTCTAGATAATTTAATAAAAAAAAGTATTGGCACATTTGGTTTGATTGATCATTTTGAGAACATGGGCCAAGACACCATTCTCCAGCAAGAAATCAACTAGGTGTATGTAATTGGAATATAATAGCTTTAATGAAATGCGTGTCCGTCCACAAATTGAAAAAACATTTATAATTCATGTTTTTATTACTTACGGTCGCAATCGTCCGGTTTCTGCATCTCTGGAAAGTTGAGCTTCGGCTCTTAACATTTCTTCCACAGCGTCCCATTCTCCCGTTTCCAATTGAAAATTAATTAATTTGGCATCCAACAATATCTCTTCTGCAAACCACACGCTTTTATCGCGTGACATTTTTAAGAAATTCAAGCAAATAAAAATCTACGCAAAAAAGTCTGACATATTTTGACAGGCTATGCCATATATTTTTTATTTTCTAAATCTATTATTTATCTGTGGCATTGAGTAACAGATAAAAAAATCTAACTTAGTTTTTAAGCCGTGCTATGTGAGGTAACATCTCATCTCATGTTTTTGCGGAATACATTGAATAATGAATAACATAGAATAAAATATGAATAATCATAGCCATGGATAACATACTATACCAAGAGATCATGGATTGATTAGTCATTATGATTAACTAGCTGTTTTCTGCGGTCTCACTCGCGCTCTGAGGGAATTACTTCAGACACCGTAACAAGAAGCCTTTATGCATATCCAGGATCCCATCTATATCCGTATCAAACCTTCTTTCATCTATATTGGTTTAGCCGTTTTACCGTCAAAGCATAACAAACAGACAAATAAATAAACAAATTCTCAGATTATCATGTTTAATATTTATTAGGATAATTAAACCGAGCAAAAATTATAATTTCAGATTGTTATTAAAAGCAAAGCCTGTTTAATCCCAAGTCTTCATTCAATCAGTGTAGGTACCTACCTACGTTATCTGGCAATGATCTATTTTCGGGTAAATAACTAACAACTTATAGAGCTACCACGACCATTAGTTCACAGAGAACTTTCTAAGTTCCATGGTATAAGTAATGAAAATGATTCAAAGATTGTTTTGTTACTCTGTTTATCTGTTAGTTAATATTTTTAGGAATTTCAATAAATGGTAAATGAAATGCGCATTATTACGTTTTTGTGATATTATTAGAGATTAAAATATGTTTTATGCTTTAATATTGATATAGGTAATTACTGTTATCTTACCAACTGAATCGTTGGGAAAATTGGACCGAAGTATAGTCGTTTTATTTTTATTCAAGAGCATTTCAAGAACGATTAGAGGAAACAAGACAAGGATTTTCAATTCTATTTCAGAAACTTACCACGTACCAAAACCTACCAAAATATTTTTTTTGTTGGCTTTGTTTTTTAACTAATATTTTTGCCCAATTCTATAATTTAAAGTAATTTTTTTATTGATTTATAAAAGATAATTATCTTAGAAACAAACTGAAATAAAATAAAAACAATCATGTTCTAAATCTGGTTTGGTAGAATTGGTTAGATTTGGACGTGTAACCCGCGAGGTGATAGTCGCTTGCTCCCGCCCCCGCTTCACCGTCCGGTCGAACGAAGAAACGGCGAGCGAGAATGGCATTTGTGCGTGAAATTGTATCAGTTTTTATGTGAACAACTGCAAATTTCTCACCGCAGCAACTTCACCCTCCGACCTTTGGTTCACTGGTGTAATTATCCCTTCACAGTGTTAAACAATGTGCCGTTTTAAATAGTTTAGTGGCGAAGAATTTTTGTGTGACTGGTTTGGGGTGGTATCCCGTAGATTTTGTTTCATTGTGCTTAGCAATAATGGTCAGACTTCCCGCTAACATCGTTGGAATTTAAAACATTCGGTGAGTCATCAACATTTTGAGTTCTAACGTTAGATGTAATCATGTAAATCTCACAAGAACATGCATGTCGATCTAAAAATACCGAGAAAACTTGCATTGTAGCGATGTTCTACTCGGTATCGTTTTAGTCGGGCTATTTATAATCAAATATATTAGTTTCCCTGGAGCTTCCGTATATTTTGTGGAATGCAAACACGAATTTCGTAATACTACATCATTTTTAAATATCTTACCACTTAGTAAAGTGCTTTCGTAGAGAACTTCGTCTCCAAAAATTACTGGATTGGTTTCGAAGATATTTTCAAACCATCAATGTCTCAACAACATTAATCAGTTATTAATTCACCAATAAATAAAATGCAATACAATGTTTTTTTTTAATACCAAACAACCAAAACCATGCTTTATGTTTGTCTAAACAAGAATATTCAATACATTTTCATTTCAATTCAAAGCTCTTATCAAATTGTTATTGATATATTTATCACATAACTCTAGATAGTAATCTGTAAGCATAAAATTTGCAATATCCAAAATGTATTTTCAAAGTCCACACCACAGTGATACTGAATATTTTTTTAATAGGCAACAGATTTCCCGTACTGCCTAAATAAAAAGAACAGTTGTGCAAAAAGTTTTTTAACAACATTTAATACTCAATACATGTTTATGTGATTATGAGCTTATCAGTTGAGTGAATAATTTTATTACTCAAACATCAGTACCTTCTAGAAAAATGTTATTGTAGATACATGATACTGCACATTTTATTAAATTAAAGGATAAGACATGTAAATCTAAAGAAAACTTAAGTTACTACTTGTTGTATGCATTGCATTAAATGTTGACAAAGTAAAGTTTATACAACACTAGCATAGCACCCGGCCGCTGGTATTGCAACTTTTCAGTCACCCACCGAAATTTCATCACTATCGGTTAAATGGTTTAAGAACCCATAGAGGACAAAAATTCATTTTTATTTATTTATATAATATATAATCTATTTCCTGAATTATGACACTTATCTCAGTTAATAAACTGCTAATAAATTAACTTAACTCATCATATTTTCCTACAATAATTATGAAGTGTTGTATGTATGTAATTATGTAGTGCTCTATGTACTTAGTATTTTTATTGTTCTTTTATAACCAGTACGCAGCCAATGTTATGTTGAAATATAGATTACATTTCCTGTGTAAATAAAAGCATGTTTGTTCAAGCATTCTGTTATTAAATCACATCCACTATATCAATAATGATTATTAATTCCACCTTATGAGCCTTTTTGTTAAGTTAAAGTTAAATAAGTCAAACAGAGGTTCAAGTTTTGTTATTATATCATTGTGTGCAATTTTCTAGTTTCTACCGGGGACTTGTTTGGCAGACTCTTGAGTCTGGAAAACCATGTAAAATTATTGGCCATTTGTAGTTTTACAGCGATTACCAATAGTCAGAACCTCTGAAAGGTTATAACCAGTTTCAGAGGTCAAATATGCAGTTGATCCATGTAAAATATGAGTATTCTGTATCCATAAACATTGTAAGCTGACATTAATAATATGTGTCTGTGTGTTAGTAATAATTTTACATTCTGAAGCATGGTTGTGCAAGGTAAATATTAAATCATATGAAGTGCTGCCCGAGCAGTTTCTTCCCTTCCAACAATTAATAGTTCAAGTTCATGACTATTTGCAATGTCTATGACCTAAAAATTTAGTCTGCCTATGTTTGTTGCAATGGCATAATCTTGTACAATACTTAAACACAATTAGAAATTGTAAAAGTTCATGTTTTCATTGTTGCTGGGAAGTTTTTCAACACACTTCTTATCAGCCAAAACATTAAGAAGTAACATTGCCTAGTGTTGTGACAACACTCCATTGTTGGTGTCTCATAGACATCACAAAAATACTAAGTTCTTTTTTACGGAACAATACTTACGTCTAGGTTTTGTCAAGAGCATCAATTTGGAGCCATTTGATTGGTTGAATCTAATTTCATGTTATGCTTGAAGTGAAGGTTGGGTCAGGTTTTGTGATATAGAAAATAAGAGAATAGTTATCAATACAATGTTTGCAACATTCTTTGAATTGTATTAATGAAAAAAAATAATTTGGGATATAAAAAACAATTTTAAAATTGTGGCTGAGAAAGACGAAATAGTCAATAGACAGTCTTCCTTAATCCAGAAATAAAAAACAACAACAACCTAAAGTGCTCTCAAATTCATTGAGTGTTGCAAAAAAATCAACAGGTGTTCATTTTCAAGGAAGTTGCATACCATTGTTATGAATATAACAAAAGAAGTGATCATGTCATACAGCTCTGCATTGATACTGTTCTTAATTGAAGATGTCTTCTTTAATCAATGAAAATGATTGCGTAAATTATCTCTTATCAACAGACTTGTTAGTGTGGGCAAAAGCCTAAAAGGCATTTTTTTTTTTTTTAGGCTATTTTACATCAGACACGAATTATGTGAGTTATTAGAATTTTCATTTTATTGAAATTGCAGTTGTTGGCAGGGTATATTTTGAACTATGAGCTAAAATCTACCATAAAATGCTTTGTCCTGAATGAATGACGGATCAAGGCACAGCCTAAACGTACTTGCTTCGGCAGTACATATACTAAAATTGGAACGATACAGAGAAGATTAGCATGGCCCCTGCGCAAGGATGACACGCAAAATCGTGAAGCGTTCCACATTTTTATTACCTGCCGGGGCTGCGGGATGTTCGAAAGAGATACCGCGCCCCCGGTATACAAAGGGCTGAGGAAGGAACATGGATGGGTTTTAGTCAGTAAGAGTCTGACACTCCCACCCGCCCCACCCACGGCGGGAGGGGTCATTTGATGATTTCCCATCCGAAAAAAAAAAAAAAAAAAGGCACAGCCTAAACTGATGAGACCTGAAACTTGGAGGATGTGTTCTTTGTGTGTTAGGCATCCAATAAGAAAGAATTTTCCGAAATTCTATCCCTGAGGGGGTGAAATAGGGGAGGAAAGCTTTTATGAAACTGTCATTTATAATTCGAGTTCGTATAGCTAGTTTATTATAAATATAATATAATTATAATGTGCCACAAGTTTTTTATCTACCTATAGCAATAAAGAGGGTGTCATGTAACCGGAAAAATGTTTAGTGAGAATATGATAAAGCATGCTAATTTTGCTCTTTAATTAGAATCGAGTTATTAAATTATAATTTCAAGTATTTTTAGATGAATCGATTGACAGTGACAATTTGTTTGTTTTTCCAGTGCCCCAACCGGCATGGATGAGGGTTTACTCAACGACCTTCTCGAGTGCTCCGTTTGTCTGGAGCGACTCGACACCTCGTCGCGTGTCCTGCCGTGCCAGCATACCTTCTGCCTCAAATGCTTGAAGGTGAGTTTTTATTCAACCAGATCATATGGAAATTAGAACAAAACGTCCCTTTCGCATTCAAGAGGCGAGATAACCATTAGGTTGCAATGCTGGAGTATTGACATATGCTGTGTGAGACCTGCCGTAGATTTTTTTTCCATACTTTACTTTAAAATCTTGTTACTGAGAATATGAAATTTAGCGCCCTGCTTTTCGCTTTTTTGTAAAGATTTGTACAACATACAAACACATAAAGGCAAAGACACAGAATGAGTAACACGAGTATATACGCCAATCCCACGCACCTTACCGCGCCCCCGGAATATAAAGGGCTGAGGAAGGAACATGGATGGGATTTAGTCAGTACGAGTCTAAAAAAACCGGCCAAGTGCGTGTCGGGCCACGCGCAGTAGGGTTCCGTAGCAGGAGTTAGTTAGTCGACTATAACTCTGTAACCGGTTAAGCCTACTTAGCCGTGATAGTTTTCCTTGTAAGTTCATAACATGTAATACGTCTGTGATTTTTTTCACATTTCTAGGTACAGCCATTCAAAAGTTAGAGGGGGGGGGGGTAACTCGTATCGAACAAAAATTTGCACTGAAAAGCTAGATATTTCGCAAATGGCTCGCTTAACCAAAAAATGGTCTTGACACACCCATAATATTTTTGAAAGACCTATCTAACGATACCCCACACGGAGGGGTACGCGAGAAAAAAAAAATCATCCTAACTTTACGTGTTTGGAAGCTACCCTAAAAAAAAAAATTTTTTTGTAATTTTATTTTACCCCTTTCTCGGCGTGATCAATATACATATCCATATCAAATTTCAGCTTTCTAGTATTAAGAACCTCAGAGCTATGCCGCGGACAGACAGACGGACATGGCGAAACTATAAGGGTTCCTTGTTGGACTACGGAACCCTAAAAAGACTAGCAACCTTGGTGACTAGCTAATCTTTAATCACTACGATAATCTAGATGTCCGAACTGATTCGAGGGAAGCGATAAAATTGTGTCTAGAACCTTCGAATGTTGACGGTCACCAAGTTAGTTTTATTAATTTTCATTAAGTTAATTTAAATACTGTTTCAAATTTCACTAAGCGCTAAGCGTCCTGTGGTGAATGACTATAAATCATAATTAATTAGTCTTGTTGAGAGATTTTGTAATAACCCTAATATAGAATTAAGGTTTTTTATTGTGTTACCTACTTCTGCTGCTGATGTTTAATCATAAAGAATTTATTTAACATGAAAATCCATTATACCGTGACCTTTTCATCCAACAAAAAAAAATTATAGACAAAAATGCTTAAAGGATATGAGGAATCAAAAAATGTTTTAGTAGGTGACTAGATGCAATGCATGTGGGCTGCGGGTTTTTTGAAAGTGTTACCGCGCTTCCGGAATACAAAGGGGTGAGGAAGGAACATGGATCGGTTTTAGTCAGTAAGAGTCTGACACTCCTGATTTTTCATCCAAAAAAAAGATACAATGCATGTGTAATATCACTACATAGTATAAAACAAAGTCGCTTTCTCTGTCCCTATATCCCGGAACGGATTTTGATGCGGCTTTTTTTTAATAGATAGAGTGGTTAATGAGGAAGATTTTAGTATATAATTTGTCAAGTTTTTGTATCCATTAGCTAAAATATCGCGGGCGAAGCCGCTGGCGGGAAGCTAGTAATATAATAAAGCATATCTTGTCTTCGGTTTCCTACATCCTTCCACATTATATTGATACTTAGAATCCATTGTTGTTCTTCACCGATAACCTTTTGGCAGCGCTCTCTGGTACAACCTTTAGGCCTCGTCTATATTTCACTTTTTGATCTGTAAGTCCTTATTATTTGATAGAATACTATCGCTTACGCTACGGCCGACGAGTGGCCACTCTGAAGTTAACCAATTGGCTGCGCAGAACCCATTTTCAATATCAAATAAACCATTGCGCAGCCAAAAGGCTAACTTTAGAGCGGCTACGGATTTTGAACGTAGACTCTTTATTTGATAACTATTTTTTGCCAGCGATTTCAATCTCATTTAAGGGTAATTGTTACTGCTGATACTTTTATATTTCGGTCATTCTAATACTGTGTTTTAAATTCTATCATGATCAGTTTAGCGGTGTAACAGTGATAATGTGACAGACAGGCACGTTTTGAAATACAAATTTGTAAATGGGTATTGCAAAATTCTAAGGGATTCCGCTTCACACTCAAGTGGAGTGTATTATGATCAAGTCAAGTTTAGGATCAAGGGGGCAATAACTGCTGTAGCTATCTGTTCGTACAGCAGCCATTCATTCACTAAAAGAAAATAAAAATCACAAAACCATCGGTACCTCCTAGCCTAGTACCAGTTTGATGATTCCAATTTTTGAACGAACTAATCGTAGACAAGCGTTCAAACTCATGTTATTCAATCTATTTTGTGTAATGTAATTGTATTAGGTCTTAATCTAAAGAGTGCATTCAATAGGTTATTAATAACCTCAATTTAAACAATTCTGTCGATTTTAAGTCGTAAAACTGAGTGATAAAGGTGTTTATTCGTTTGCGAAGTATCGTACATACGAATATAATCATGTGTGAATGCTGAACTAGTAATGGAAGTAAGACGGGCTGTCTCATCCTGTCGCTCTCAGCTGTCTATTTTCGGTCATCATTGGTGTTAATATTATCTGTCCACTGATGGACATAGGTATCACACCCAATTGAAAATGTGCCGTATTGCTCAATTCTCAGATTGACGCATCACGCTTCAGTCTGCAGCTTTTCGCAGACCAGTACTCCGCCCTTCAGTCCCAAGTTCTAAATACAAGGCGGTGTTCCATCCAGTACTTATGACGTCGCCAAACATATTAGTCGTTATTTTCAAACAAACATTGCCCCATTAAAACATCACAGTCAATGTACCCAACGGTTTTTGTAACAAAGTCATATGTTCTATTGCCGCTCACGAATTGGGGCAGCGTAATATAAACAAGCACTACCGGTGTAGCGACGGGAATAGACTAACGTTTTTTTTAAAGACTTATTATGACATAACAGTTCATTTTGTACTGGGATCGGAGAATTTTGACAAATGGCTATCTTAATTCTAACCTTTTTAGTTAAGCAAACGCGAACGGCGGTCGCGTACGATTTGACCTTGGTTGGACCGACATTGCTTTGTGGGTTTTTAAATTTTCACAAAGCAGCCCGGAGTCAGGTAGTTGGCGGTGATACACCCGCGAAGTTAAGCTGTAGTCTCGGCTGCTACATTGCTAGCAGTGGTTGTTACAGTTCCATGTCAAAAACTGGGGTACTACAGCTTGTTAGAATAAACCGGCAGCCCACACGATAAGAAGATGAGTTCTGGAATGATATAATAGTGGTTAGCACGGAGTTTTTCTTGCTTCTAATTATACTGCTCTAAAATGTCAAGTAGAATATCATGACGAGAGTAATTATTTCGAAGACATTTTTATAACTTCTACTAAGCCAGCGTGGAGTTTTCAAAACTAGACGCTCTGAGTTTTATGACATAGTCATGAACTTCAATGTCAGACGCTGGTATAGTGGACATGGATCCAGTTGCTTCTGTTAGATGATTACTGTCATCATGTTATCTTAGAAGTCGTATGTTACAATAAAACCAAACAACTAAATGTTTGTTATCGTCAGATTGTCTCATGTTAGTGTTCAACTGTTCACCTAACGCCCCCCTCCCCCTGCATCCTGCGTGACTCTCGTCCATCGTAAATAAGCAGTAGTTAGCTCCCTATCTAAACACGGCTTTGACTCACGCTTGAATCATTCACCCATTCATTTGATATGACGTTCCTGGCTCTATGTAATTGGTCGGTTTGTGTCATAATATTTTTGATTCACTTACGTTATTGAGTGGTTTCGTCCACGCAAAAATATGTGTATATAGCGTCAGCTATGTTATAGTTCTTTTCCTTATAGTAATAGCTTTTTTTGTTTACAACCTTCTTGGAGAGATTTTCATTTTATTTCATTAGTGGACGTATTGATGTAAATATGGTATCAGTAGCGGCAGGGACGATAAGATATTAATAATATCTGATTGATAATCTAACGGTATGAGAAATTGTGTGTTCTCTTTTCTAAATTGACTGCTCTTTCTGACCTTACTCCTAAGTATGCCTACATATCAGGATATAGGTTGTTTAAGAAGACAATTTTATCCTTCAAAATAGCAGTCCATTATATCAACCTATGCTCATTTATAAAGTAGCTCATAAATTGCCGACCATACTGATCATCCTGTAGATACGGATCAACACAAATCGTTATCAGAATACAGAGGCCGTATTTCAGTGCTAAATAGTGACGATGCTATTCGTCCTGTACAGCTCTGTCTTTCTTTTGCACTCTAATTATGATTAATTTTACTTGTCATACAGCTTCAGAAGTGCCACGACCAGGTTCAAATCTGGACTTTTCTAGCTCATAATAAAAAAAGACAGCCCCAAAACCGGCTGATCCTTCACCTCTTATGTGTATTTCTGCATAAGTGGTACAACAAACTCTTCAAAAAGTGTGTAGGTTACTCTGTTTTGTACAAAGAACAGCTTTTGGTTCAGTAACAGCCACACGGGTCCATGAAGCAAGGCCTCCGTTGGTCAAATATCTACAAATGCTATGAAAATTAAGCCAAAATGTCTGACAACCAGTCTTGCCATGGGGTATCGTGTTACCCGGTAACTGAGTAGTAGAGGTCACATAGGCAGTTGCTCCAAGTAAAACACTGGTACTCAGCTGCATCCGGTTGGACTAAAAACCGACACCAACATAGTTGGGAAAAAACTAGGTAGATGATGATGTTAGATTCTAACATTTAGAAAAAAAGGGTATTTATTAAAGGCTCAGGCCAGTATTACACAGTTAAAATTTCAGCCAGTCTTTCAATCTTCTGACAACACAACAGTCACACATATTCATATGACAACTAACAACCCCGGGAACTTTAAATATTATGTAACATCATAATGGTCACAGGCAAAGAAGTATTTATCCCATTTTTAAAGCTTTTTACCTGACATTTAATGCACCGGGTACTGTCATCAGATCTCCGTTACGTAATACACAGTAGGTGCTTATACTGTATGTTTGTAACAAGACTGGCTGACTAGAAAGTGGCAACCAGTTTTGGCATCACACACGCAGCATTCCAATTATAAATCATTCGTGATCAGTATTTTCAATTAAACGTTAAATTATTAATGTTTACGTGTAACAGAAATTATTGTTTTTGTTACATAAGTCTTCACTCTTTCTATGTACAGAGTTTAAAGAAAGTGTAAGTGAAAATCAATTTTCTGAAATATTATGCTCTGTACCAACAAATATCTTAAAAAGAACATCTAGAATTTAAAATTCATAACTGTTTCAGTTATTTCTTTAATTTGAAGGTTTTACAAAATTCGTCGACTGAATAATTGCTCTCGAATGCATTTTGTTATATAATTTACGCTTACGAAAAATTCACTGTCATAATCCCTTTAATAGTCTGCAGGCTAAATGCAACGTGCATGCGTGCAATCGAAGTACGTTTCCCACTATAAGGACGGGCTCACCTCGTGACCTTTCGATCGCCATTCTACAGCCGACGCCTATGGCAATGGCAAAATTGTAACTGAGAGTACAACCATTGGATAGAGTCGGTTTAGAAATGTTTCAATATTTAGGCTTGTACTTTCATCCAGTTATAGATGGATAAAGTCGTGTGTTACTTGTCTGTCTTCAGAAAAGTTTGTTAGTTTCTAAGCATATTTAAACCCCAGAGAATTGAAGATAATTTTTAACGGCCACCACCATGCTGTTCAGTGCAGTTTGGTGAACAGCGTGCTGTGTTTACTTCTAGATGAAAGGTCCAACACTGGAATATTTCGAAAGAGATACCGCGGCTCCGGGACGCAAAGAGCTATGGAAGGAAGGTTTTAGTCAAAATCTTTGGAGGAGTCTTTGATGATTTCCCACCCGAATTCAATAGTTAGGGTACTTGCACTTTAAGTATGTTAATCTAGAATATTATGGTTTTTCTGTTTGCCAAGTTGTACCTGAAGTTTAGTTTTCGCGGGAAAGTGATATCGAAATACCATTTTTTTCCTCAAATAGTTTCAATAATGTTTAACTAAACTATCGATAAAACATCTCGTCCATAAAACCAGTTATTCCGATAATGTTAAACCTTCTTAATATTAATAGTAGTATCACACAGTTCATGGAAAGTGATCGCAGAATGAATAATTTCATCTAAAAGCATCTAATAACAGTTAAGGTTCATTAAAAGAAACTCTACGACAAGATCAAATAAAACGACCTTATTCCACAATTGAGTGCGGCGCCTCGAATTGTGTTTTACACCTACTTCTTGCATTATATATTTGCACGCCCAAAATGAGCTAACCTAACACCAAAAACCACTATTTTGGGTAATCACAATCACAAAAAAGTCGCTCATATAGTGGCATCTTTATAGGAGAGAAAGATATCGTTGCAACTCTGTTCAGAGTTCAGGAACACCATATAGAAAAAAATATCTGATGACAGTTAGCATTAAAACAAATCGTTTTGTGAGATTAACTCATTTTGAACTTGAACCGTAATCAATCAATCAGATAGAGATACAAACTTGACGGATGCTGTCACATGAATATGTATATCAGTTGGCGTTGAAATCTTGATTCCTGCTCAATAGCAGGTTATAAAGGAAAGTGTACAATGTACATGTACCTACATCTCATCAGTTTTTCTAAAGGGTGATGAACATGACGGCCCAGGAGCGCCAAGCGTTCCTACATTTTAATGCACCTTCAGGCTGAGATAGCCGAGCTGAGGTGGCCGACTTGATTAGACCCAACCCACAGAGTTTACTGAGGAAACCCCGTATCCGCCTTTAGAGATTTTTTAACATATACCTTAGGTATTATTATTTTTGGTTTGACGTGATCATTCGGTTGGTCACCTCTGATAAATGTATATTATTATACTGTTCGACCTTTGAGAGTTCATACCCATTTAACCATCTGTCCTAACAAAACCGTGTGTAAATTGGTCACATTATTTCCGCGATAGTCAAGGTAGTATTCTAATTACGTAAAGTTCTGCCAGTCTTGCCAAAATCGTGGTTATGGCAGTTCTCCCAGGTATGTGGACTGTAGCGACTATACGAAGGTTGCTATTAAGAAGTAGACAAATATCTGCTAATGATTAATAAGGTCACAATTTGATGCCTCGAGCGTTCGGAATACATGAGTTATCAATCATGTACATACATCGTTGTATTTTCAAAGAGGAACTTACATAAGTCTTTATATTTTTTCTTTTTTATTGCATACATAAAATATGCAAAAGCCTTTATGTTAAAAAGTAGGTAGCTTTTCTATTATTATTTTTTTAATAATACGAATACAATCCCCTTACTTCATCGTTACCCAAAGTAGATTGTTTCGATAAGCCACTAATTTAAACGACTTACATTTATAAGTGTACACCTCTTACACCCTACATTTCGTGTCGCTGTTGTAAAACCTATTTACAGAAGCCCTAGCGCGTTTAACATAGACTAGGCCAACTTTATTATAAACTTTATCGATCGCCTGTTGCGTGTCTGCATTCACTTTCACCGGCTGATTCTGTAATCTCACCGCTCATGATGTCATTACGGTCAAGTGCATGATAAAAGCGAATCCATATTATTATAATATTGAATGTTATCATTGCTCTATTTTTTTCAATCGTCCTCCAGTCTTTGTCGATGGATATGTATCCGGTACAATGTCGTTTGGCATTTAATTTTATCATTATAGTATATGAGACTAGCTTTCCGCCGCGGCTTCGCCCGCATGGGCTATACGAATTCAAATTTAAAAAAAAATGACAGTTTCATACAAACTTTGCCCCCCATTTTTTCCTTTAGGGTTAGAATTTCGAAAAATCCTTTCTAATGGGATAATAAATAGGATCAAGTCTTTCAAGTTTCAGGTCTCTACGATCAGCGGTTTAGGATGTGCGTTGATCCGTCAGTCATTCAGGACAAATCATTTTATATGTGTAGAGATATTTTTTATTATCAAATTGTGATTTATTAGCGTAACATATTGTGTAGTATTTGTTTCGTATTACGCTGTTGTTGTAGTATCCATCTTTTAGTTTCTCACAAATAATATATCACGGACAATTAAGTTGATCATCACAAAGTAGTGTCGTGTCGTCACCCGGACTTCATACTCTTCATTTGCTAGCTCGTTTATCATGCATAATTTAAACGTCTATATTTTTTCCTAATATAAATTTCAAAAAAAAGAAGTTCCATATTTTTCAAACTACTTCTAGATATTTTTTTTGTATCTTAAAGGTCAATTGTGAATCATTATAAGTAATATCAGAAAGACATGCTTAACATTCTGCATCCTACTAAATGCGAAAGTTTGTTAGGAAGTATGTATGTATGTTTGATACTCTTCCACGCAAAAAAAATTGAATGGATATGGATGACATTTGGTACAGACATAGTTTATATCCTGCATTAACACATAGGATACTTTTTATCCGACTTCGCGAAATATTTCCGTCAGAATGCGGGTGAAACCGCGGGAAGCAGCTAGTGATTGAATAAAGGCTGCTACCTAACTCAAGAAATAACAGACTTCAACTTCGAAGGCTGATCATAAAACTTAATTAAATAGCGAAAACCCCATCCTAATCAGATCAGTAGCTTTTGAGAAAATCACGAACATACGGATCGAATAGTGTATTCGACCCGTATGTTAACACTCCCATTTTAGAATCTGTTAAAAATGAATAAATCGTTACTATAAGTTTGTTGGACACGGTCTAGAAATGGTATTGATCACAAATTGTCCCACTTACTGATGTGCGCCACTGGGTTTTCCATCCACGTACATTTCAGACGGGGCCGATATAAATAGATGGCGGCCTCTGCCTGTTTCTGGCGCGTATTTAATGCCTAGGGCAGTAATTGTTTATTTATATTTACTGACAAACCTAAAAGCACCGTATTTATTTGTGGATGCCCAAGTTTGAGGGTGATGGAGAGGCGACGAGATGATCTGTCGGTGGGGAAACCGAACGATGTCTTCATTTACTGGTAGAAACTGTGTCGTAAAGATTTATTTCAAGTGGTAGTTTATTTAAGTAAAAGTGCAGTATATTTGAGATAGTTAAACTAGTTGAGTGTCGGAATTTATTTAGAAATATAACAGCCGTTTGCATCAAACTTTTTATCATTTATCTACACTACTATTATAAAGAGAAAAGATTTGTATTTTTGTGTGTATGTTTGTAATGAATAAACTCAAAAACTACTGTGCCGATTTCAAAAATTCTTTCACCATTGGAAAGCTACATTCACCCTGAGTAACATAGGCTACCCGTGCGAAGCCGGGACGGGCCGCTAGTACTTTATACTTTTACGAAAATCACTAAACATGATATCAATAATAAGAACATTTCAAAAATATTTTATGTTATCAATACATATACATATAATAATTAAGTAAACACATATCATAAATATTAAGATGAAATACATAAAATAATAACAAAATTATTCAATTTTATCCCCCCTTTTGACAGATCTTGGATGGCAGTTCTTCCGTTACACGTATAAAGTAACCGTATATTTTTTGGAGCAACCAGCTAGTTAGTGTTTTTAAATTCTTTGAATATTTAACAAAATCTGACGGATGGTCACGATATTATTCCAAATAAAATGTGTGGTTCAATCGATGTTTACAAAGCTTTGCCGGCTGCTTCCATAAAAAGGTTTAATTTTTAATTTGACGGATCTATCTTTATTACTAACAAAAGTTTTTTCATGAAGAACCGGAAAATTGAAATCGCTAATTAACTTTATGGTGTATCAAACCCATTTGTTTTGCTAGAATAAGAGTCTACAAAAATCGCTATGAGACCCATCTACTATCTTTTTTATATAATCTTTTTTTATGTGATGTTAAACATATCAAAGATATACCTTTGGCGTATAGGACTTTACTTCTCTTGTTAGGGAATATACTGTAATTGTAGCTCCATGATCTACAACTAGCGAGCAGTTTAATTATGGGCACGCTGCAGGCAATTAGAATTGTATGGACATGCTGTCTAGAGTGTCTAGCTAGATGACGTAGGCGTAATTCGTTACGTTAATATTTGAAGTTGCAAAGGAAATCCAGAGGGATAAAGTATTGCATATAAGCGGATGACCCACTAGACTTGCGTGCAATAGAATTTAAGGTATTTTTTTTTGACATTATATCCTGATTTTACATAACGTCACACAAGTACCTCACCACAAAATTGCTAAAGTCCGTCAGCCCTCCGTAACCCTCGCGAAGACTGGTTCGTTAATTAAATCCTAATTAATATTATAAATGTGAGTTTGTTGCGGGTTAACGGTAAACGGCTGATGATTTGGATGAAACCAAATTTCATCCATCCCATCATATGGAGATGATGGGACCCTGAAAACGGTTATAAGCTATCCGGAGGCGTGAAATAATTGCCCCAGAACGCGGGTGGAACCGGGGGGATAGCTTGTGGATTGATAAAAAAAAAACATATTTTTTTTTTATTTGGAAATTCCACTGTGCCTGATTGCTCACGTGACGTGGTCATCGGTACAGGATATGCGATATTGATGGATTTTGGTGAAACACTTAAAATCAACACTTTTAGTTGGTATATTCAGGACTGATGCGGAAGTAATCAAAGTTATCTTTAACTTATCGTGGCTATTACAAACAAGCGTCAAATTGTTCCACCTTGACTTACAAAACTTGCTGATAATCCATTGATTAGATAAAGTGATAAATTACCATCGTATTGTTATGAATTTGTGTTTTGTTATTCTTTTAATAAGCTAAGTATTTATTAATAGTTTTATTGTGGGTTTGAACAAAAATAGCAGCCGATTGCACCAAAAAATATCAGGTAACTTAAACGTGAAACGGAAGAACTGTCATTAAAGATCTGTCAAAATTGAGGATAAAATTAAATATTTTTGCTATTATTTTATCTTTTTCGTCTCACTATTTATGATATATGTTTACTTAATTATATCTATGTGTTGATAACATAAAAAAATATAAAAGTATGCTAATTATAGATATCATGTTTTGTGACGTAAAAGTATAAATGATAAAAATTTGGTGCAACCGGCCCATAATGTTTTAAAGAGTTTTTGGCAGCTTTTAGAAATGGCAACAACCAGAAAGGGAGCCGTCCTGAAAGTTCTTGTCTATATACCGGATACAAACTATTCTTGTGCTTCCCCATGTTTTAATCTAGGTATTTCCATACCAAAATTCATCCAAATCAGTGTCCTGTGCAAGCCCAACGGACAGACAGACAGTTACAGGAGTAAGGATATCGATAATATAAGTCTTTTACACCAAAACAGTTCACTCTTCCAGATTCTGGGACGAGTGGCGTACAGTACAATATAAATATCAGATTTTCTGAACTTAGTAATGATGAAACGATACAATATAGTAATGAATGGACTGAAGCCTGGGTAACGACAATGGGTAGTTTTTTTCTGGGTGCGTGAAGTAGCTCCTCTAAGATGCGGGTGAAACAGCAGGAAACAGTTTTATAATAAAATATACAAAATAAAAAAGGTAATGGTACAAAGCAACAATAAACTTCAGCAAAACAGAGAATATTGAGACCATTTTACTCAAGCGTTAAGTTGCATTTTCTATACAAGGATAACGTTATTTCAGTCCCTACTGTCTGCGTAGGATTGTAAGACCCACTTAATATATTTTTCGATTGAAAAATATATTAAGTGGGAAAGTGTAACATGTACAAATTACATTGCTGTTTAGCTACATTGATCTTGACCGTTTTGGCAGCAACACCTACGTTAATTGATGGACAAGCGATTCAGTCGCAAACACGAACACATTAGCTAATTGGTAGAATGACTCACAAGCTTCTGCGAAGAATTTAATGGTTTAATCTTATCAGTACGTAGAATCATCATACGCCTAGCTTTTTCCCAATTATATTGGGCTCGGCTTCCAGTCTGACCGGATGCAGCTGAGTACTAGTATTTTACATTGAGCGACTGCCTATTTGATCTCCACACCCCAGTCACTGGAAACCACGATATCCCTTGGTGAGACCCGTGGACTTATAAAGACGTAGAATATTTCTAAGAATTACTGCGTTAGTCTTTTTCATTTGCCTGGTAGCAGTGTGTTAGGTCAGCTACACCAATTGGTTGTATTTAGAGGATTTCTTAGTTCTTAAGTCCTCCATTCTCTCTAGTCCTAGATGATCCACGGTTTTGGATTCCATATTTGAGTGAATCTGGACCAGTTAAAAATTATAGATTTTTAACTGGTCCAGATTCCCCCTATTTCGAAATTAGAATTCTATCTAATCCGGATTATTTTTTTCGGAGTACATTTTCTTAATTATTTCTTTATGTCGTTGGAACGTCTGGTGTGTTGCACTTGTTCATACCACATTTGCACATACCTACTTCATTGAAGGACTTAATCCCACAGTCTAAAAATATCGCAAATTTCATGCTTTCCTTTTCTACATCTGTCATAATCAAGAGACAAAAACAACATTTATGTATATACAAGAGATGAAGCTTCAATTACCATTTTCAGTTCTCGTTTCAATAACATTACGTTGTTGTATTAAGAAATTTCATTTTTCTTAAGAGACAATTTCCATCTATAAACGTTCTCGAGTTATGTGCATACATTGTGGCTGTTACCTTTACTTGTATGTGTTAAACTCCTACGTTTTTAAATTCTGCTAGTTTTAGTAGGTGGGTTAACTGAGTTTTGCATTCTCGCTTCGAATCAATTCTTCTGGTAATTAATTAATCAATGTACAAGAGGAAATAAGGGACAGAGCCACCTTTCGATACATCCTGGTATCGAATTATCATCGCACGAGTTTTTTTTTTGTAGATATTTCGTTAGATGACGTTATCGTTCACCTTCTATAATAATCTTATCTATTCTATTCTAAAAAGTACGGTGTACATAAATAAATTTTAGCCTGATCTAAATTTCTTTGAATAGGTTCAAAGTTTACATTAGTAACTAGAATCAGCCCATCGCCTACGAGCATTAGAACAATTCGTTTCCCTCAATTTATTGCTCTAACTAGCGTGGGATGATAAACGCCCTTCATTTCGGTTAAGTCAAAGTCCAGCAGCTACCAGTTATTTACCAATTTATTCATTAGAAGCCTCTAAAATAAAATGTCTTATTTATTTTGATAACCAGTTTTATTGATGCAGAAAGCTCAAGAAGATAAATAATAGAAAGAAAAATTTGGGAACTTAATGAGGCTCAAACTTATTTGCAATCTCTGTCTCGAGCCCTCTCGTACAATATTTGTTGGAGACAACATTGGACTTGTCCAAGAAACCTTACAACTGTTAATGAATAAAAGACGAACTAAATTAATCAAACACTAGACCGTCTGAAGTGCTTCCGCTGAACATAGCGGCGGGAAAAGTGATACTGGGTTTTTCCGTCAGGAATATTAAGCTCGGAGCTTGGATTTTTGTTTGGTTGAGGGCAATAGGTATCCTTCCTGTTACATAAAACTTGAGCAGTGGCAAAATGTGTGTGTGTGTGTGTGTTGCAAATTGACCTCTCCATAAATCTTTTGGGAAGACAGGCTTCTTGTCATCAAATCAACACACGCAGTTAAAACAGTGATGAATCCATTCCTAGATATTTCAACTGGTCCAATGTTTTTTGCTACTATTATTTACGACTATTATTTATTGGATAAGTTTAACTATTACTTAGCAAAAGGTGCTGAAACTGACCATAAGTCTGATCTTCTAGTCCGTTCTCTGCGTCCTCGGAGGTCTGATAATTTACTGTCCTTTATCAAAGTTCATAAGGTCTTGTGCTCCGAAGTTATCACACATTCTGTCACTTTGGATATAGATATAATAAATCATAGGCGTTTTATGAACTTCTTCGAAGGAGGCGCCACTTCCAGCTCATGTCTATCACTTTATAAGCTTTCTGCATATTTTATTAGATTTTTGTTTAATGAACCGTCCTTATTAAACTTTTTGTACCTGGAGTAATTGTAGGAGCACACTTGCTATGTTCCTGTATACTATTACCTACCCCAAAAAAAAAAGTATTTTTCCCGCTTAACTTCAATGGATCATTCTTTTATTACAGGTGATAATAGAATCTCACAAGGAGCTACGATGTCCAGAATGCAGGGTCCTGGTGGAAGCGAAGGTGGAGGAATTGCCCCCGAACGTCCTCCTCATGAGGATTTTAGAAGGCATGAAGAATTCCGCCCCGAGGAAGTTGGTGACTGGGCAACGGACTTCGAGAAGTGGACATTCACAGGTAAGACTAGATAAACCGAATCCAAAGGTTGTTGAATCCATGGAGTGTCTTGCAAGTTCGATCTTATATTAGAGGCTTATTGAAAATAAAAAATAGAGTAATCAATCCTGGCCCTAAAATAAATAAATAAATAATCCACTTAACGAAATAGGTTCTTCTCCTTAGGACCCACTTTTTGGAACCGTGCATCTAGTTTCTAGTTTTGACGTTTTATAAGAACCTGTAATTGGTCTACCTACATAAAATAAAAACCTTTTGACTTTGACTTCGAGGTAATTTAAAATTACATTAAATATTTTTTAGTCATATAAAAAGTATATTTCATAGGTTCGAAGATATTTTTAATTTGTCTGGATTTAAAGATACATACTGTGGCGAGTACGCCACATATTACAACTCTGTTTAATATTTATTTACATATAAAAGTGTAACTAATGTTGTTTTTACAAATTGTTCAAGGCTTTACAAGGTGTTCAAGGCGGCGGTAAGCAGCTACCACCTCACGCGAGGGCCCTACACGATTTCATATCCAAGGAGCCCGGGTAAGTCGACCGACCTCATTGCGTTATTATAACTTTTAGGTCCAAGTTCACCGACAAAATAACGGTCCGATCAACTAAAAACAGCTGTTTACCATAAATTCAAACTTCTATCCATACGATGGAAAACCTGTGATTTGCGATTTTTATTCCTAAAACGGTCGATTACCAATTTGCTGGGATTGAACTCGAAGTTAACAACACGAAAATTCCCGCTTCGTGAGCAAAAAACGTTTTTGTTTAACGGGCTGATTATATAACCATTTGCTGGGGAGTTTGTTGCGCCACTTCTTCCCAGCAATAACACATAGGAAGTGGTGAAGGGCGGGCGTTCTGGGGGCTGTCTTTTGTAAATTTGACGTTCGAAAATGCTGATTTTCAGCCTAATTTTAATATTTTTTTTAATTTGACCATCTGTCGTTGAACTTGGCCCTTAATGGGTCACTTATCGACTAGATCAGAGCTACTCAGGTTATACATTGACGTACTTACTTATATTTCCTTTAAGGTTACACCATTTAATTAAAAGAGTTTGCGTAGTCTAAAACAGGGGTCTCCAAACTTTGAAGCCTTGGGGGCCATAATATTTTTTTCGGTATGTTGCAAGGGCCATAACCATTTTAATTTTTCTGCCCACCTAAGCAAACATAGACGTTCAATGCATTTCAATTACTATTGATTGTGTATTGTGACACGTAACGACATCTAGTGTCGAGAAGTGATACTATGTACTGTTCTAGGTACTATCTATTTCAGCTACATATCATTCTGTGTTTTCATGCAATATTAACAACAGTAAAACATTGGCTGTCGTGGGCCAGATTGATGACACTAGTCAAGCTGTCGCGGGCCGGATTTGGCCCGCGGGCCGTAGTTTGGAGACCCCTGGTCTAGAATATATTCAGACCAATTTGTACCACAGCTCACTAAATACTAGCTAAATTAATGATGTCTCGTTCGGTTTCAAAAAATTTATAGGCTCTGTAAATTTTTATTTAGTGGTAATCCTATTTAGAGAGCAGTGGTGCAACTAGTCCTAAGAATAGCTTAGGTATAGACTACGAATCATCTCTGCTCTTGTAAAAATACTTAGCATATCACGTGTCTTAATAAGCGTGACAATATGCGTGTGAAATTATACAATAATGCTTATTACGTACATTTTCCATTTCGTTTAATTTGCATTAATTTATTGTTAATGTGGAATGAATGAAGCCATTGTAAACACCGATATGTCTAATAGCATTTCCCATACTCGTATTTCGATGACGAGTACTCTAATTACGTAGATCAGTGAGAAAACATGTGTAATAACGTCAGATTCATGTATAAATATGGCAAACACATAACTGTAGTAAATAAAAATAATTTTCGTGCGCACTTTTTTCAAAGAAGTTTCGTAATTTCTAATGGAATTCCTAAAATCTCGGTACTACAGAGAGAAAGATGTGTTGATCATTAACCGACTTTAAAAAAAATAGGTTCTGTATTCGGCCCGTATGTATGTATGCTTGTATGTACGAGATTTTCTCAAAAAAAAAAAACTGATTTGATCTGGATGAAGCTTTCGTTATTAAAGAAAACTATCTAGATCGGGCCAATCTAAAAACACCTGAGCCAAAGGGCATAATGTGGATAAGGATAAATTGTTATTATTTAAGATCCCTTGTGATACCAAAATTTATCCTAGAAGCCACGACACTAAACATAAGGTTTAAGAACATATGTATTTGTAAAAATATGCGTTTAATATTTTTTACAAATATGTGCTTAAACCTTAATCTTATTATCTTTGGCTCAGATGTTTTTAGATTGGCCCGATCTAAATAGTTTTCTTTTGTGCATGACGTAACAGCAAAGTTTTTAATTCTTATTCAGATGTCTTGGCATTCTTCTCCAGGGTAAAATTGCTAACATTCGTACATAATATAAAATATATTTGTATATATAATTATGTATTCTTAAACAAGATAGGCACTAGTTAATTTATTCATTAGCACTAATGAGTCATTCTGTTTACTGTGACAGTAAATAATTATTGATTTATTTATCCTGATAATGCGTATAGTGTACATAGTTCGCGTATGACGTAAATACGTAATGTAATACTATCAATGTTCTAATTAAAGGCTATTATGTTTTAAAAGTCGGGGTATTTGCATGCCTTTTTAATAGACAACGAAAAGAAGGGTGGTTTACTGATTAATCTAAAAAAACAAAGTCCAATGTTCTACATCAAAGATTTATAGCATCATTATCATTATCTGCCTAGCCTTTTCCCAACTATGTTGGGGTCGGCTTCCAGTCTAAACCGGATGCAGCTGAGTAACAGTGTTTTACATTGAGCGACTGCCTATCTGACCTCCACAACTCTGTAACCGGATAACACGATACCTCTTGGTAAGACTGGTTGTCAGACTTACTGGCTTCTGACTACCCGTTACGACTGTCAAAGATCTACAAATGACAACCGGGACCAACTGTTTAACGTGCTTTCCGAGGCAGGGAGGAGTCTCGTTGTGACATAGATGATCACCCATCCACGGACCGACCGCGCCAAGCGCAGCTTAACCTATGATCGGTCGAACCGTGCGGCTGTTACTTAGCCATGAGCTCCTCTTCAGAGGTTTATATCATACAAGGCGTTGTCCGCGGTTTCACCCGCATCCCGAGGGAACTACTTCACGCACCCGGATAAGAACTATCGATGTGCTTCCCCAGGTTTCAAGCTATCACCATACCAAATTTCATCTAAATAGATTCAGCCGTTTCCTGTGTATGCGTTACAGACTGACAAACAAAATTACTTTCGGATTTATTATCCAAGTTTAGCTGTCGACCGGGTACAGTAACTAACGATAATGATAATATTTTTGATGGCAAAGCCATAAAGATGGATATAATTATTGTCGAATTTGCGGATAGAAGACTGGTTCATAGATACAATATTCATTGAAATTCATGCTCGTTAATCATATGAAAGAACTGGTCACCCATACATCTGACTTGTTAATTGAAGGTCGTTCATATTATGAGTGCTAATCCACTCTTCAATTTGACTTCCTAATAAGAGTGACACGAGTCAAGCAACAACAATACGACACTACGAGTAAATAACTGTCGGACGTCAAGTAGCTACTAGAATATTAAGTACCAACCTGCCAACTACCCGAAATGGATGAGTCACCGGGGAGTACTGATAATATAAACTTTAAAGTCGATGTGATCGGCGGGCTGTGAACCACTTATTTTCAATTAGTAATCATTGAACTTGATGCATTATTGTTGGTGACTCACGGGCTGTCCGTTAAGCGCGTAGTAATGTGCTTAAACTGCATGTTAACATGTGCGCTGTATTATGAAATACAAATGAAATAAATTAATATCTATACAGATGGTAGATTTTAAAGATTCAAGGAATTTGCTGACAAGATTAAGTTAGAATCGGTTACATAATTACACCTGTTCTCTAGAAGTTAGTCAGAAGATAAGTTTCGTGTAGAAGGCTGCGAGTAGGGAATGCAATGCAATCTCGCGAGATTGGGGCTCAAGCGAGATCTCGTGAGTTCATGAATAACAATACTGCGAGATTTCGCCAATTTTGAGATCTCGCGAGATTGATAGATTTGTGTGTTTTTTTTTTTTGCAAATAATCACAATATTTGAAGAAATTAGGAAAAAAATCTCGCGAGAACGAGATTGCATTCCCTAGCTGCGAGTGTATTTTCAACAACCGGGCTCTCCAAATGTTGTCTGGAAGAAATGCTGCTCGCGATAAGACCGCCCATTGTATCACCGTTACTGAATGATACTTGTATTTTTATCCTCTATTTGGTGGGCAATAAAGAATATTCTATTCTCTAGTTCGGACGCAATAGAATTTCTCGATCAATGGTATAACCCAATTCAATAACACGGCCTGAGAGTCGAACTCTAGACCGTCGTATTTGATTTTAAGTTATTTATTTACCTACAAAAATAACATTTCTTCGTGACTCTTTATTTTTTTTTAAGATCGTGTGTTACCTAAGCCTTATTGTAGACTAGCTGTTTCCCGCGGTTTCACCCGCATCCCGAGGGAACTACTTAGCGCACCCGGGTAAAAAGTAGCCTATGTTGTTCCTCAGAGTCTATTCTATATCTGTACCAAATTTCATTTATATCGGTCCAGTAGTTTTGGCGTGAAAGCGTAACAGACAGACAGACAGAGTTACTTTCGCATTTATAATATTAAGTAAGGATATAGTAAATATAGTAATAGTATATAGTATAATTATAGTATATAGTAAGGATTGTCCATTTGTTTACAGGGACCTGTCCTTCAAGAAAGGTGAAACAATACTGATCCAGAAGAAATTGGACCCGTTTTGGTATCAGGGAGAATGTTCCGGGAGGACTGGCATGTTCCCCATCACTTATGTACAGGTTAGTTGCTAGATCATTGAATAACTTCGGTCAAAGAGACGGGATTAGATTAGTTTTCATCAATGAAAAGAGTTTTGTACTACAAAATTTAAAGCATTGTGCCTACATACATAAACTTTAAAGCGTATTGGCAGTGGATTTATAAATTGCTTCTAATAAGAACTTTTTTTTTTACTATACATATAAAATACGTGTTTAAGCTAATTAAACACGATTTTTTAAGCTAATACGCGTGTAAGCTAATTAAACACTTATTTTTTGGTATACAAACTGCCTGTTAGCTAACTTTACATAGACTCTTGCGTCCTAAGGGAACTACTTAACGCACCTGACTAAAAAGTAGCTTATAACCGTTTCCTGGGTCCCCTCTATCTCCTTTCCAAATTTGCACCCAAATCGGTTCAGATGTTTAACCATAATAGCGTGACAAACAAACAAACTCACTTTCGCACTTATAATATTATAGTTAGGATTCATAGAATGACCTTGTACACTTGAAAATTTGAGAAATTGCCACTAAAAAGGTTTTATTGTTTCTTACAGGTGGTGGTACCGCTTCCAGTGGCTACTGCGCTGTGTAAAGCGTTGTACGACTTCCGGATGTCAGCACCTGACGAAGAAGGCTGTCTAGCGTTTGACAAGGGTATGTGTTTTGTACCCAAAGGGACCCTATTACAAAGCCTACTATGTATGTCTGTGTATTACAATGTGCTATGTCATTTATCAGTATCATGTAATAGAAGGACTCATAGTACGAGTTCCTCATTATTAAAGTTCTTTTAATATTGTATTTGAAGTGACTGACATTGAGGTTTAGTGTGCTTACGTGACGCTGCTGAATATTTTATTATACACATTTGTTGGTATTTGATAGGGTGATGGCTTTTCATGCAGTGGATTTATTTTGTTAGTTATAGAACATAGATTTTGTACAGCGGACATCGGAACCGTAAAGGAAAAAATATCACATAGGTACCTAATGTCAAAATACAGTATTTTACTATTGTATTTATTTCAACTCAACAGTGAAAAGTATTGTTCCTCTATGCCACATTTTTATTAGGTACTAACTGTTGCCCGCGGTGACACCCGCGTCCCGGGGGAACTACTTAAGTCACTCGGATAAAAAGTAGCATAAATAGCAATAAGCATACAACCTTCTCCAGGGTCCCCTCTATCTCCGTACGACATTTCATACAAATCGGTTCAGCTGCTCTCGAGATTTGCGCTTAGCAACACATTCAGCAATACATTTTTATATTATAAATTAAACTTCATGTACTCGTACATGTTCTGAATTATTCGCGATACGAAAAGATAATTAATTACTACGTGTTTTTAAGAATTTCTATATTATATTATTGATTTAACTCCCTTTTATCAAAAATGAAATGATTATGGTTATCAAAAATGCTTCGTAATATAAAATGTACTGACCGCCATAATTTAATGCTTTTTCACCCCAGCCAGATAATGCATGCATGGAGAGCTCTTTTATAAAGATGACTATAGTCTGTTCCAATTGATTTTAATAATTTTTTTAAGAAAGTCGTAACCTATTTTGTCCAAATTCTGCCATGGAAATTAACAAAATGGCGTAAGGATGGCGCATTTATGTCAATTTCATGCTCTAAACATCATCATTCACCATTAAATGTTTTATTTATACGAGTGGGTAAATTAGGACAAAATAGGTTATGGTTTTGTTTACTTTTTTCTTAAAATCAATTGGAACAGACTATAACAATAATTTGTATGGTTCCAGGCGCTATAATAACGGTGCACCGCCGCGTGGACGACAACTGGGCGGAGGGCCGGCTGGACCAGCGCGTGGGCATCTTCCCCATCGCCTTCGTGGAGCTCAACCAGGCGGCTCGACAGCTCATGAACAGGTACACAGTGCACACATAATTCACCTGTAGTTTAACCGTTACAAGCCCGGCTAAGCAGTCGACAACCTTCAAGGTTGACCTGCGAGATGCCATACAAAAAAAATATTTAAAAAATTGTTTAACCATCTTACTTATAAAAAAACCTGTAATCTGAAGTTTAACCATATATCGCCTAACGGCGTAATCCAGGATTAAGCTGTTAATTAAAAAAAAAAAAAAAAACTTTTATTTTCAATAACACAAATTACATAGTAGGTTTACAATTTGAAATACCCTTGTAAGCAATGTGTTTTGCTTGTGTTAGGGTATTCCGCTCTTCCAGTGGGTTGCAATTTGGATTTGTTACAGAAAATAATAACGTTAATTAAGTATATAATGCAAAACATTAAAAAAAAAAGACTTTAGGGTGATAAAAAAAAAAACAATAGCATATTGATCGCGCATGTTGTGTGCAATTATGTACGTGTGATGTGTATGTGAGAGAAGGTGTTTATATGTGTGTGAGTGTTTGAGTAATGTGATGAAATATTAGCCGAATTGAACTTATTATAGTAGCAAGTTAATAAACTATTTTCTTATAATTTAATTTGGGAATAACGCTTTACAGCATGTATGAGTGAGATTTTTGCTGCTAATCCGTTTCTAAACAGTAGATTAAAAGTTAATCGGACTTTATTGCAAGCTATTTATTAACTTGCAATATATGTATATTTGGGTGGAATCTTGCAACTCAATTTTGAAGCAGTTCCTGTGGCCCGAATATTCCGAAATTTGGTATTTATTACCTAAATCTGATGACAATGCAATATTATGGTGAGCTGGACCTGATGCTACCACCAGGGCCACCTGCAGGCCACCCAACTCCTCGATAGCTTACAGCAGCCATTACGAATTTAGGCTTTTTAGATTTGTCGTAACAAGTACTTTTATGATATCCGATGGTATTTTGTGTTTGATGATGGAGTTAGAAGGTGGTGACTAGTAATCAGCAGTCACTAAATAAAACGAATATGTGTTTGAACTTGTTGAATTCGTCTTGATGAGGGCTCTGACAGTAGGTGGTATATATGAGCTGATCCTGGACCCGATTCTCCATTTTTGTATCACATGTTGTTTGTTGACAAATCGTCTATATTTACTTATTGGTAATAGAAGTGCATTTTGTTACAGCGTCCCGCTCAACCGCCCCGTGCCGCCCATACCGGAACACTCCAGACCTTCGCACTCGGATCACAGGCATCATGCACAGGTTACTATTTACATGTTATTCCAGTTTATAATAAAGCTATATGTATTTTAAGTTTAGTGATAACTAATCGATTCGATGGTATAAAAAAAAGAGTTTTTGATAAGAATCAAAATTCGTTTATTCAAATTTGGCTTAAAATCGGCACTTTAACGTCAAATTTACAAAAGACTGCCCCCAAAATTCCCGCCCTTCACCATTGATAATATCTGAAGATCTAATAGAGCCTAATTAAAATCAATGTTCACAAATACGCAGGCAAAATTAGGACTTAGTTGTTTTGGAATTATTCCACAAATAGCTTTAATTAAACAAATATTTATTATTTTCATTACAGCAACACACTCACCGTTACCAACCGATGTCGATGTCTACCCCCGCCACAGTACAGAGCAACTACCAAAACATGGCGACCATGAGCCAGTCGCACCCCAACTACCACGCCGCGCAGACCATGCTGGCCCAGCAAGCGCAAATATTGGTGCCGCAGCCCATCAACCAACACGTCACCTCCATCTCCCACGGCGGGCTCGTCACCACCACCGCCGTGCCCCGGAACATCATGGAGCCCACGCAAACCAAACATTCGCTAGACCTCATACAGTTCACCAATATGCATAACAAGTCACACCAAGGCACTATGGGCATACAGAGCGTGTCCCGCATTGGAGAAAATTACGACAGACTACGGACAGTGAAATATGACAGTTACAACTCCACTCCGGTACATAAAGTCGAAACTACGTATCAGAATGTGAGGACGCACGAACATTTCCCAGTGTCCGTAGCTAATTTCAACACGAGCAACGTCAGTTCGGATTCAAGCTCGAGTATGAACACCCCGTCTGTCGGTGTTAGCTCCACGACCACTCCAAACACCAGTTCGAACACCAGCACTTGTGAAAGCGCCGAACCGAGCCTTCCGAGCTCCCCTGACAACAATACCGAGCGAAACGCAACCGTAATCGCTTCTAATACGATCCAAAATCCTACACAAAACCAGAATCAGAATCCGCCTGAAGAAGAAACGAACAACGACGAGTCTCTTAACACTTCAATGGGAGTGCTGAGTTTGAACGAAAGTTCGACAGCAACGAACACCTCTCTGAATGTCAGTTTGCCGCCGTCAGAGAGTCCAAAATTGAATGCAACTGGTGCGAGTAATACATCTCAAAGTCAGGAAGAAAATCAAGAAGGTGCAAGCAATAATGAGTCTAATAGACTGGATGCGCCGTCGTCTAGTAAAAACTTGGTGCGTTCGAGTGGGCCGGACTCCTTGCTGACCTTCGGGCTGGGCCTGCAGGCGGCGCTGTCGCCCTCGCACGGGAAGGACGGGAACTACATGGTCACCAGAGCCCACAGAGAACACCACCATAGAGAACGGGAGAAGAGGCACAGCTTGACACCTTCCACACATTTGCAAGGGAATCATAACACGCAAAATAGGTGGGTACTTTTATATGCTTATTTTTATAAATATAGGAAAGAATTTTGTCTATGGACTGATTAGTTGATTTAATGTTTTAATAGTCGACATTTTCACTTCACATAGGCCTCCAAATAAGGTACTTATAAAAGGTCAAATTAGTTGCACGGTTCCAAGTAGTGGGTCACACACTTCTTATTTTGTGTTTGATAAGACTATCAGGCCTTTACGTCACACTAAAATAATGATTAATTCCTATATTATCTGAATCATTAAAATCATAATTACCTGGGAAGAAAAGAATACCATCCTGCTATTCAATTATGTTATAAAATGTCATAATGTCCCGGACATGGTCAAGGGACCGTCTCCGGGACATCATGTGACGAGAACGAAGAACAAGTGAACGAGGAATAAGGGCAGTCTGGTTAGATAATCACATAGTTGAGGGTTGATGTATAACGTTACTTTGTTCCCGACAGACATTCTGCAGAGATCCTAGCGACGAGCCTGCTGGACGGCGGGCCGGACGGGCGCGCGGAGCGGCCGGACAGGGCGGACAGGCCGGACAGGAGCGAGCGGCGGCGGCGGCGCTCGCGCAGTAACGAGCGTCCGCTGCCCGCCGCATACGTCGCCATCTACCCCTATAAGCCCTGCAAGCCTGACGAGCTGGAACTCAAGAAAGGAGGTAATATTATACATCATGACGGCCTGAGTGGTTCAGTGGTCAACAAGCCGGAAGAGTCGGGGTTCGATTCCCGGTCGGGCAGAAATTAAAATGGTGAACTTTAATTTCTGTAATGGGTCTGGGTGTTACTATGTATAATATGTATGTATTTAAAAGAGTATAATAAGTAGTATATCCGTTAAGCTAGCACCCATAACACAAGCATGCTTGCTTGCATTGCTTACTTTGGGGCGTCTAGATGACGCTGTGTGAAATTTTCCAAAGATATAAAATAGATATTTATGCATACATCTCGCTTCGCTTTTGAGGGTTGGTAGCTGAATATCAGCCGTTCATATCAATACATTAGCCCCGCTAGCCGCGGGCAGTTCATGTGTGGGTGACCGTTTTCTTAACATAGCGAGACCCCTCCGTGTCTCGGAAAACACGTGAAGCTATCGGTCCTGCGCCTGATCTCTCCCCGGTCTTGTCGGATTACCGACTCGAAGAACTATGAAAGTGAGGGAGTAGAGTGAATTGAACCGAACCAAATTGTCGTCCAAATTGGTTTAGCCGATTTACTGAGAATCAAACTCATTTTAGCATTAAAATATTAGTAAGGATAAAAGCTATTTCACAATTATTTTTATTGGCGTGAATTTCTTCACAAACATTCATGTTTTTTATGTTGTGTCTTAGGGATTTACACGGTAACGGAACGATGTCGCGACGGCTGGTACAAAGGCTGCTCCGAGCGCTCGCAGCGCTGCGGCGTCTTCCCGGGGAACTACGTCGCACCCGCGGCTAACATCCGGCCTAAGCATGATAAGGTATGACGTCATGTATTTGTTTATTTTAAGAGAAGATTTTCACTTTTCTTGAGAATGCGAATGGACTTAACTATGACGTCGTTTTTGCTATTATTATACTATTTTAGTGAATGAAACTGTTTAAAACTAAAAATATATACATAGTAAATTTTTTATCACTTGCGAGATTCTAATACTTTTTTTTTTACATTTTTTAAAATTTCTAACGAATATGACTATTCATATTCTAATGGGAAAATTGCCTGTACTATTTGTCCTGTTTAAACGAAACTCCTCCGTGCCTCGGATAGCACGTTATGCTATTGGTCTCGGCTGTCATTTGTTGATTTTTGACAGTCGTGACGGGTAGTCAGAAGCCAGAAAGTCTGACAACCAGTCTTACCAAGGGGTATCGTGTTACCCGGTAACTGGGTTATGAAGGTCAGATAGGCAGTCCATGTAAAACACAAGCATCCAGTATTGATATCGTGTTTTGTGATATTCGTAAAAGGAGCTCGTGGCTAAGTAACAGCCGCACGGTTCGACCGATCAAAGGTTAAGCTGCGCTTGGCGCGGCCGGTCCGTGGATGGGTGACCATCTATGTCATAGCGAGACTCCTCCGTGCCTCGGAAACCCGTGTATCGTTAATATCGTGTTACCCGGTAACTGGGTTGTGGAGGTCAGATAGGCAGTCGCTCCATGTAAAACACTGGTACTCAGCTGCATCATCAGCTGCATTCGGTTAGATCGAAGGCGACCCCAATATAGTTGGGAAAAGCCTAGGCAGATGAGTCCTGTTTAGCTCTGTCTCTGTTTAAAAAATATCTTGGTTCCAGGCGCAGACGGCGGCAGTAGCGGCGGTGTCGGCGGCGGCGACGGTAGCGGCCGGCAGCGCCGCCGCCGCGCCGGACGCTCCCCCCCGCGCCCGCGACGCCGCCCCCGCCTCGCTGCTGCTCGGTACGTAGCCCTCGCTCTGTAATACCACCCAGCTGTACCTATATTTCCCTCCTGACCCTAGCTCGACGAGCCAGCCCGCGAGCTAATCTAATAGCTTTAAAATTCCTGATTATATAATCATATATATTTTGATCTGTCCCTTGCTGTCCTCCCCCAGCGACGCCCTAAGCCGAGGCCCGTACCCCACTAGGGGGTGCCCTTAGCGTTTAGTCGCTTAGTTTTCTAAGTTAAGCCCTGGCTGGAGGCCCTAAATTCATTTAAGGCAACAGACAACCTTCTAGGTAGACATGCAAGATGCCATACAAAAAAAAGTACCTATATGATCCTTACTATACGTCAGGAGAGGCTCGTAGCACAGTAACAGCCGTGCGGATAAATAGATTAGCAACGTTAATCTGTGCTAGCCGCGGTCAGTCCATGGATGGGTGATAGTTTTGTGAAAACACCGAGATCTACATGCCCCAGAGAGCACGTAAAGCTGTCAATCATGATCCTGATCATTCCCCGGTCGTATTGGATTACCAATCTAAAACTGAACTCATTTTTTTGTGCTCGATATTATAATAAAACTTTTTCTTTTTATTGTATTATGTCTTAGTCATTATTATATTAAGTGTTCAAGTAATAATAATTATTTCAAGTTATGTGATATGCAAGTAAAATTATAAAGTGCGAATGAGTTTGATGCAACCAGAAATTAATCATGTGTCAATGTATCCTGAACGAAAAATGGTCCTTCATAACGGTATCTGACACCATGTGTTTATTTTACAGCTCAACCGCTCACTTACCCGTGGAGTTCGCCGGCGCAGTCTCAACAAAATACTCCTAGATCTGAAAAGGTAAGACAAACAAACATAGAATTATATAAGTAGTTTATATACTTCAAATATCGATAGAGATAGAATAAAGGTTCAAACATATTTAACCTTCATTGTATATTGAGCAAAACTGTTGCATGTAACTAAGGACATATTTTTTGTAGGCTACAAATTTTGATTTTGTAGGTGCCTAAAATTATTTTTTTAAATCAAAGTTTCAATTTACACTTCTGTTTTTCACATTCTGTTTTTAACGACTTAAAAACAATAAAATATGTGTAATTTTATTTTTAAGTATATCCTCGATACTATGTGAAAGCTTTGGTTGCCTATAATAGAAGGCGCATTTCTGTAAATTATTTTAATGTATTTAAGTCAGTTGTGCGTCATCCTGAATGTATCTTCGTTGGCAATCCTTAAATAAATAAATACACTAAAACTACTCAACAGCCTAAAGAAAAAGCGAAAGCGGAAAAATCCTCAATATCGACCGGCGTGAGTTTGATGAAGCGGTTGGCAGCTATGAAGAAGTGCAAGTCGCCGCCCCCGGCTGGCTACAGTATGGACAATCCGGTGTTCGAAGACGGGCCCGGCACGTCTCTCATGCTGACCTTAAACACGCAACAGCATCACCCTGTGCATGTCAGGTCAGTGACACTAACATCTATCTTTACACATAAAATGCTTTGTCCTGAATGACTGACGGATCAACGCACAGCCTAAACTGCTGGTCGTAGAGACCAGAAACTTGGAGGGTGTGTTCTTTGTATGACGTAGGCGTCAGATAAGAAAGGATTTTCCGAAATTCTACCCCTAAGGGAGTGAAAAAGGGGGGCAAAGTTTGTATGAAACTCTGTCATTTTTAATTAGAATTCGTATAGCACACACGCTGGCGAAGCCGCTGGCCGAAAGCTAGTCTATGCTATAATAGAAGTTTGTTTGTTTTTAGTCAAGGATTAAGGCATTACCTGTTTCCTGTGGTTGCACTAGCATCGTTACTGGAATTTTATAGATCTCAATTCAAACAATTTATTTCAAATAGACCATTTACAGACACTTTTGAATTGTCAAAGCATGATGAGTCTGTCAGTTAGTCAAAAACAGTTGAAGCTATTTGACCTGTTAATCTTATATCCATCCCCAGCAGACATTGGGAGTGGACAAACGCGGTTTCTCCATCTTTTGTGCCCTTATTCTATACGAAATCCATAGACAAAGGGTGGAAAAAACATTTTTATCACCCGCATGTTAGGCCTACTGGTTCAATTTATCTCCACACCAAACTTCATCTAAATTGGTTCAGCGGTTGAACTGTACAAGTGAAACATATAATGAGTGTTACTTAAAAAAAAAGATTCAGGAATATATTTCGATGAATAGTATCAGCCACATTACATTATCCATTGTAGTTGTTTATTTGTTATATTGTGTTTTATTTTTGTTTGTTTAAAACCATGTGTGTGGTGATGCTAATGGTATATTTTATTTGGTGCATGCAGACGATCTGAATTCGGACGCAATCTAAAGTCTACTAGTTGCTGATCACAAATCATTTCTTTATCTAGATAAATATCAGAAGACTTATTAAAAATGGGCATAAAATCGTCCAATTTATTATTATATAATTAAATTAGGAAGTAAGGCATAACATGTAGGATTGTAGGTATACGCATTTATTCCTCACTTTGTTCTTATCTTAAATTCACTCTTGATTTTTTTTTGCTTAGATTTTTACTTATAGACTATGTTTCGAGATTATTCGTAGCATAGAAGTATAATAAGAGCAAACAAATAAATATATGAGTATGTATTGGAAAGATTCAGGCTGTAATGCTTCTTACGTCTGACATCAGAAAGTCTGTAGCCACCTTTGAACATTGTTCTAACTTGTTTGTGCTTGAATGTGTTATTTGTTCTAACAGCACTTATTGTCACTGCATTTTGTGTATCACGTGTGTTCTTTGCTACAAGCCAATTTCTTGTTTTTTTTTTATTATTTAGCAATTATATCAAAATTTTATAAATGTCTTTCAATTTATTCTAATTTCTTCGCGCTTCGCGTGTTGTTTGTACATTATTTTTGATTGTCATTAATCATGACCAAGTCAATAGAAAATGATTTTTAGTTTACATTTTTTTAGCTTATTTGATTTTTAATTAAGTATGTTACCTATCTAACTTAGGTTGAAATATTTAAAATGTTGACATTGGCTTGTGGCATACTAACGGTGTGGGTACAGGTCGGGCTCGTGCCCGTCGCAGTTGCTCCGAGCGCTGCCGCCGGCCACCCGCAACTCGCACAACTCGCACAAGGAGCGACCCGCACCAGCGCCCCTGCACGAACACCACCATCATCTGCACAGGTTGTATGCACATACACACACACTCATACACCCGCACGCACAACTCCCACAAGGAGCGACCCGCACCAGCGCCCCTGCACGAACACCACCATCATCTGCACAGGTTGTATGCACATACACACACACTCATACACCCGCAACTCGCACAAGGAGCGAACCGCACCAGCGCCCCTGCACGAACACCACCATCATCTGCACAGGTTGTATGCACATACACACACACTCATACACCCGCAACTCGCACAAGGAGCGACCCGCACCAGCGCCCCTGCACGAACACCACCATCATCTGCACAGGTTGTATGCACATACACACACACTCATACACCCGCAACTCGCACAAGGAGCGAACCGCACCAGCGCCCCTGCACGAACACCACCATCATCTGCACAGGTTGTATGCACATACACACACACTCATACACCCGCAACTCGCACAAGGAGCGACCCGCACCAGCGCCCCTGCACGAACACCACCATCATCTGCACAGGTTGTATGCACATACACACACAGTCATGCACATACACACACACTCACACTCACACGCTCAAAGAGCGACGCTATTTAAACACCAATCGCATCAAGTACATCGTATACAGTACAACCCCACTAGCTATAATTTTATCGTTGATGCCGTGTCGTACATGTTTCTTTAAGCATGGTGTTTTACGTTTACTGTGTCGCTTTATTTCACCTTCACTTCATTCATTCACCTGAATACATAATTTTAACGGAATTGCAATTTAATTTTTAATTATGTTAATTCAGTCTAATTGTTGATACCGGTACCATCTAGATGGGTTGAAAGCTTAGTGAGTATTAGGCTAGGAGCTCTTATAAATAAGTTGGTTTCTGGTTTATTCCGAAATTAAGTAAAACTATTGCTATCTCATACCCATGTATATAAAAAGAAAGAGCTGGGATAGCAGTGAAACCAAGTTGAAGCATCTTTATGACCTAAGTTTAGACTTTAGCCTTTTCTGTAAAAAAAGATGTGTGATTATTTTAGTTTTAACGCGTCTTTTAATTTTTTGACTGGAACAATTTAGAATAACAAATGGTTAAATTTACAGAGCGGGCACAGAAAACCCTTGGCAGACCCAACATAGAAAATCGCAGTCGCTTGACGTGACCGCTTCGAGGCGAGACAGGCACCACTCGCAACCGAATAAAGAGAGGTAATGTGATCATAATTTTATTCAAACTAAGCTGAAAATCAGCACTTATTGTACCTCAAATGTACAAGAGACAGCCCCCAAAACGCCCGCCCTTCACCACTTCCTATGTGTTTTGCTGGGAAGAAGAACTGGCGCAACAAACTCCCCAGCAACACATGTCTGTCTGCCTGTCAAGTGTGAAGAACCAACTATATTTATATAATAAAATTTATTGTAAATATTATATTGCAATAATGAAATATATTAAAAAATATATATTAGTGAGTTTGTATCTCTGGAACTACTGAACAGATTTCAATAAGCCTTTCACGAATAAGAAGCTACATTATCCCTGAATGCCATAAGGCTTTTTTATTACTGACTAGCTTCTGCCAGCAGTGCCTGCTTTCTTCCGCGTGGAATAATGGACTATCTAACACTGAAAGAATTTTTCAAATTTGACCAGCGGTTCCTGAGATTAGCGCGTTTAAACAAAATGACAACATTTCCCTTCACTGCTCTGCTCCTATTGATTGTAGCGTGATGAAAAGTATACTATAAACAGCTCAGGAGTATGAAAAATAATTTTACCAAGTTTCGTTAAAATCCGTCGAGTAGTTTTTGTTTCTATAACGTTTATACAGACAGACGGACAGACAAAAATTTTACTGATTGCATTTTTGGCATCAGTATCGATCCCTAATCACCCCCTGATAGTTATTTTGGAAATATATTTCATGTACAGAATTGACCTCTCTACAGATTTATTATAAGTATAGATTACAACGAACTAGTTGAATTACAAATAAAAAATAAACATTTAAAACATCATTATTTACATTACAGATTCCGCTGTATAGTCCCCTACCCGCCTAACTCTGAATACGAGTTAGAACTTAAAGTGGACGATATAGTGATTGTGTCGAAAAAGAGAGGCGACGGCTGGTACAAGGGCACGCTACAGAGGACGGGGCGTACCGGCCTATTCCCCGCCTCCTTCGTGCAAAGCTGCCCACCTGAATGACAAAGGCCTACGCCCTCGAGGTTCGGGACTCTATTCTAGTACATAAATTGTGATGGGAACAGGTGTTTAAAAATAATGGCCCAATATATATAGCTCTTATAACCTAAAGTCCTTAAGGAATACGGCAAATGCGTTAAGTTTGCAGATGGATACTTAAATCAGTGTTTTGAATGATGAGTACGAGTTTGTAAGATAGCGTTGTCTGTAATTATAATTCGATAAAATTGAAAAATAGTCATACTGTAGCACAGGGGTGACCAACCGGTCGGTCGCTGCCATTGGCCCAGTATATGTTTACTTCTTAACATTTCTCTACAAAGGCGGGGAGATCGCTAAGTGTTTCATCAGTAAACAAACAATTTTGAGTCTAATCAAGTTGGCTACCCCTGAAACAATCAGTGTATTTCTTCCATTCTGTCGGACTGTAGCTTACGTACCACCATCGTTTAACTTGCAAAATCGCTCAGCACTCCAATATTGAATTTCTGTGTACATATTTAATTATGATTTTTTAAGGGCACTTGTAGGCCGAAATAAAAGTAAACATTTTTAATTTCAACAAATATTGTTCTTTAAAATATAATTTATTTTACCACACACCTTAGTGGTTGTCTCAATTTTTGGTCACATTAATTTATTATTTTCGAATTATATCTCAAGCAACTTTAAGACATCTAAACAAATCCTTTGATTCGTTGAATTGTTTTCTAAATTGTTTGACGAAAGTAAAAATAACCTTTTTTATTAAAAAAAGAAAATACAACTGAAGTATGAATTTTTAGGGTGTTGTTACGTATTATATACATTTAATGGTTGGAGTTTTTAAATGTCACAATATAATAATTCTTTTTATGTGTACATAAGAATGGCAGTTGAAAATACTTATTACATTGTTTTATTTTTTTAGTAAACAATAGTGTGTTTTTATTTCACATTTATTAGACTTTCAATGTTATTGCTATATGCGAAACGTGCGTACGTTTACGTGTCAATCAATACTCATGATGAACTGTTTTACTGTTTGGACTTCTTTTTCATTTACAAATATCCATTTTTGGTCTAGTTCTAGTATTTCTAAATTTCTGACTGAACCTTACTGCCGACTCTTCCTGTAAATATTATTCAGTTTTTATTTAAAAAAAAAGGTATTTTTTGAATCAAACAATGTGGGCCAAATAAAGAGTCCATGATATAAAAGTATTTTTGTAGTATTAAAATTAAATTGAAAAAGATTGAAGCTACTTAGTGTGGCGTGTATATTCTGATCTTAATTTAGTTGTGTAGCTGTTATTAGTAAATTGGTGTTTGTTAATTAGAGACATTATATACGTTTTTACTCAATTTATTTTTGATGACAAGGATTATTTATTGTTTTTAGTACAAGTTTATTTTCTTGGTATTTTATAATTGTTTACTTGCGATATTTTGAACAGGCTAAATCAATTTACAAAATCAATAATTAGTTATCCACTCTTAGCCTGAGAGAAAAAAACTGAGGACTTATATTTAAAAAGAAGATTCTATCGGTATTTTGGTATTCAATCTCAGTTTTCAAAAATATCTGAAAATGAAGAAAAATAAAAACTAAGCCATAGACTCGACACTTGAGCTTTCATTTTTTATCATTTAAATCTCTGTGGTATTATTAAACTTGCCAGTGTTTTCCTTTGCTTTTCTAATGTCTCTAGTTATAAAACACTCTTAGCTTTAAATACCTTCGCGTGCATGGAAACTGCATCGAATAGTTTTACAAACATACTTCAATTAGCCATAATAATATTGAACGAAATATTAACACTAGGTACCAGTATGATTGCAAACAAATTTAATATTTTGAGCTTAACACAACTTACCCTTAATGAAGTAAAATAATTTTATTTTTAAATATAATTTTACAATTAAACGTTAGGATTCAATATACGCTTACTATTTTTTAACAACATTATATTATTTTTTTGTTTTAGGACACTGCCATATTATCGTTTTCTTTACCTTTGAATTTCCTTTTGATATTAGATGTAAGTTTTACATGACTTCAAGGAATAGGGTAGTTACATATTTTAGCTAAAAAAATGGTTGATTAAACTATTTATATATAGTAAATAGTAATTTATATAAAAAAAATGTTTTAACACATAATTTGGGTTTTAAATTAAATTTTGATGAAATTAAGACTGTATGATACCTTAGTTTTTAGTATGTAATGTTAATAGGTATCATCTGGTAATTATAAGTATATTTAACCATTTTCGTATGGATCAATTGTTTTCGCTAATAAGTTTTAAGATAAATATTTGAAAATGTTCGTTGTTGTACCCATTTTTGTGGTCTGATGTGTGTTGACATAATGAAATGAATTTTTACCTGAATTTATATTCGTTCGAGATTTAGCAGTATTTGGTGTTAACAAAGGAAATGTTATATATATCACTGCTAGTTTACTACCACATAGCTAGATAAATTTTATGCTTGCAATATTTTTAAACTTTGATCAAATAGACAAAAATATTCAATTAAAAAAAAATCTAGTAGCAGAATTCCAAATTCAAATATGCATGACATTGTTTTTTTTTAAATATTTGTAACTATAACATCAGTCCACGACCGAAATGGTGTATAAAAATGGTCTTATTTTTATTTATCTATGGAACAACAGCTCAACGGCCCTCTGGGTTTAGTTTTAGTACTAGTTAATATAGGAACAATTGTACATTCGATGTCTTCTATCTATTTGTATAAAGAGAAGTGCATGAAACAGGTATAGCCCTTTAGTTTAGATGAACTCGTTTGTTTGATATTTGAATAGGACATGAGGAAATCGCACTATTGTTTTGTAGCGGTTTTTTAAGTGGATATTTACTACGACACGATTTCAAATGTTTGTTTTATTTTTTTATTGAAGGGAATGTGTACATAATTCATAAATAAATTATGAGTATGTTTAGTAAGTGTTATCTAAATGTTTTACTAAACATACGATTTGTACATTCTTTATGAAATGTATGCCTTTATTTTTCGGATGGGAAATCATCAAATGACCTGCCGTAGGTGAGGCGGGAGGGAGTGTCACTCTTACTGACAAAAACCAACCGATGAATTATGTTAACAAAAATTGAATTTACCGATTCTCAGTTCAAAGCATACAGTGTCGTAGTATAATTCTGCTGTAGGGGGTGTAAATACACTATTCCTAAATAGTGAACATTGATTGTTTACGAAACTTGTTGTGAACTGATTTTTAAACGTATTTATTTTATACTTTTAGTTGTAGTACCTTTAACAACGAAGTTTGTTCAATGCTCTTCTCTGTGGGACACAAATGTTGTTGCTCTAGGATTTTTTTTTATTGAAATGTCAGTTTTTAATTTTTTTTATCTAATGACGTATGTCATTTTGTAACTTGAATTTGTCTATGCCAATGTCTTTCCATTGTATTTTCGTTATAATATAAATTACTCTATGGTCCCTTGCACCGATTATAATTTGTTTGAAAAATTCAATAAATTGTTGAACCGAATTGTCCCTAGAGATATGCGATGTACCCACCAAGTGACTATTTTATAAAAGTGGAGCAAATTTGTGTCCAATTTGTTTTGTAATGTGCGCTTCTATTGTAAAATTTAAGTGAATCATATCGAAGTTATAATTAGGTGATTTCGAAAAGAATTAAATTTCTTCGTAACAAGTATTGTTTTATTTTTAACACAAACACAGTGTAATTTAATTAAGGGACCTCGGGACATAATGTAAGTTTGTTTGCTTGTTTGTTACGCTTTCACGGTAAAACGGCTGAACCGATTTAAATGCAATTTCGTATTGAGATAGATGGTACAATTTTCGTGAAGTAGTTTGCAATAAAACAATTTTAAAATAGTTTGCTTTTAACCACTATGCCCAGGAATGTGCAAGTAACCTCCTCTACCACCCATCAACGGGTCCTGGGGTCTTACCTTGACGTGCCATAGCAGGAATCGTTTCGTTGTTAAAAAGAGACGGTGCTATATGACGTTAGTAGCTGTGTCTCACTCTCACACCTGCATAGTGATTGCAAAATCGTGTGGTGGTATGGCTCCAGGACTTACGACTAGTAGCTAACCTACATAAAATAGAATACCTGGGTGGGAGGGTTGTAAAATAAAAACGATATATCTATTTGCCACTTGGGCCGTTGGAAATAAAGAGCTGAAAAACAATTGCAGAGGACATTAAACATTACACGCGCACTTACATCCTAAAATATACTGAAAATAACTTTAAAATTCTGGAATATAAACTAAAGTTCATCCTTCACTAGCTTTAGAATTTCGTCCTCGTCTTCGCCCCACTCGTCAGGGTTTGACGTCATCTTGCCTATCGCCTCCATACGCCGCTCCATCGTCACCTGCTCCAGAATATGCTCCATCTTTATATGCATGCAATCGTTGAACACCGACGCGTACTCGCATACCTCGAAGATGCCGTCGACAGCCTTCGTGCACTCCCCTATAGCGACTTTCAGTCTATTCATCACCTCACTGTCCTCGCCATAAACGGCTCTGTTTGCCTCCAACAAATGATCTTTACTTATCTTATTATTCTTTATGATTGCGTTGCGTTTTAATATACATGCAACGAAGCATTTGCCTTGTAATGACGCCTGAGGGATCCTCTTTAAAAAGTTTTCAACGTCCGCCATTGATGCTTTTACTTGGCGCGCGCACTCTGTTAAGTTTTTTCGGAATGGTTCCACATCCTCTGTCATCTTGTTATATCGTTCCATCTGTTCTTCTTTAGTTAGTGGCGTGAAGGAGATAGTCATATAGAAGGCAAACGCGAATAGTATGAATAGTACGCTTGTAAATAGGTTTGTTAGAGAATTATTCATTTTACCGCGCGCCTGCTCTCGCGTGCGTCTTGTTTTAATCTTCATTTTATTGTAGCGCATTGTTTTATTAATTGGCTGTTAGCGCCACGCAAGTAATTTGTGTTATACTGGCGTAACTGTTCTGACGGCGGTAATATTTTAGACTTTAATATAGTAAAGTAAACATATTTTTGTATAGCTTTAAACATGAAACTGATATTTAGATAACACTGGCCATTTGTAAAATTAATAAGACCAACCTTAGCACTTCCATACGAAGAGCTATGTTCATGTGCTTTTGAAGCGAACTTTAAAGCCACGTATTCACTGAGCAACAATTGTTTATAAACTCTGTTTCAGAAACAAAATCTACGTGTTTCTGAAACAAATCATTTTGTTTCAGAAACATATAATTTTGTTTCTGTAAACACTACGTGTTTATCGGTATGTTTCGGTGCTCCCCACTTGCGGCGGAGAACACAGAAACAAATCAGTTTATAAATTCAGAAGTTTATAAATGATCCATCAAACATGCATAAATCACTTAATACGTCTTGTCTTCTTAGCAAGTAATTCCTGACCATCTTTTTCGTTTCTTTTTACTAGAAATGGAGTTATGCAAAAAAATGTAGACACTACATAACAACACTACTTCCTCGGGCGATATGACCTAAGCAACTGACTGTGTGGACGGCAGAGTTTCCGAAACATTGTTCCTGGAAACATTTACGTGATGTTTCAGAAACTGTGTATCCGAAACATTGTTGCTCAGTGAATACGTGGCTTAATGAGAGGACCCCTTTTATTTTTCTAACAATGTAAGTATTTTGACTACATAGATCTAGAGATCAGAAGCGTGGCTGCTGAGCATAAGATCCTTAGTTCGATTCCCGGGTAGCCTTCGTGCCCGTGCCCGCATTTTTGCCCGATTGACCAAACATAAATGTGATAGTGCATTGAAACTTGCCTCAACTCTTCAAGATAAACAGGCATTATGTTTTAAAGATGTATCATGTATTAAGTATAAGCAAATCCGAAAATATTAACTAGTCTTAACAAAAGAATGACGTGTCCATATTGCGCAATTTGAAGGCAGTTTGCGATTCTGATTAGGATTTTAATCCACACATAGGTATACGCGATAGCCAATAGCTTTGTATTGACTAGGTTTTCTTTATTGTTCCAGTTACAGTAAAGAAACCGATTTCCGACTTAACGAGGCCACGCGACCGCTTTTTAGGGTTCCGTAGTCCGACAAGGAACCCTTATAGTTTCGCCATGTCCGTCTGTCTGTCTCTCCGCGGCATAGCTCCGAGGTTCTTGATACTAGAAAGATGAAATTTGGTATGGATATGTATATTGATCACGCCGAGAGAGTGGTAAAATAAAATTTTGAAAAATATATTTTTTTAGGGTAGCTCCCAAACACGTAAAGTGGGGATGAATATTTTTTTTCTCGCGTACCCCTCCGTGTGGCGTATCGTTAGATAGGTCTTTCAAAAATATTATGGATGTGTGAAGACCATTTTTTGGTTAAGCGAGCCATTTGCGAAATATCTAGCTTTTCAGTGCAAATTTTTGTTCGATACGAGTTACCCCCCCCCCCCCCCCTCTAACTTTTGAATGGCTGTACCTAGAAATGTGAAAAAAATCACAGGCGTAGTACATGTAATGAACTTACAAGGAAAACTATCACGGCTAAGTAGGCTTAACCGGTTACAGAGTTATAGTCGACTAACTAACTCCTACTACGGAACCCTACTGCGCGTGGCCCGACACGCACTTGGCCGGTTTTTTATTATGTTTTTAATGATCCCTGCAATGTTGATTAGGTACTTACTTATACCTACATATCTTCATATAAAATTCTAATTCCCTAGATTAAAATAGATAACCTTGAGAATAAAATACTCTGTTTGGGGCGAGTCGTGTAAAAAGGAAAAAACTTCTCAATTTGACTGTTTTCTGTGCCTTGATAGATAGGTATGTTATGCCATATTTAAAACAGATTGTGATTTTTCTTTATCACTTGGTAACTACGAATTATAGGTCAAAATATGATGTTGAGGACAAAAGTTTTTATTTCATTAAACTCCAACTTTGTAGCCAGTTGGTTGGTAGATTAGAAAAATAATTTTGTAAGAGTTACAAATGTATATTTTTGACATACTTACCAGTTACTATAGAAATACCATGGAGATATGAGAACTACATTCAAAATTAAATTACTTGATGTTTGATGCAATCCACTGATAAATATCAAACGGCTTCTCCGGCGCGCATCCGCAATCACTCTTGCGTAGGCTGGTTAGCGTATTAAAATGTCTTTCCTCACTGACGCCAAATATCTACAGAGGCCGTATTATGACATCTTAAAGTTATGCAGATTTCAGTGTGCGAGAGAGATAGAGCTATACTTGACGTCTCTTTTTTGCAACGGAATTTGTCCGAAATTATGAAATAGATGAAAAATCTAGGTACATATCTAGCCACCCCACCATATCTTTTAACTTAGAACACAGCGCTGAGGGATATCCGTCAGAATTATTGCATAGCTACCCACTCTTCTTCCTGCCCTGTTTCCAATCTATTTCTTGTCGGCACAATGGTTAACTATGTTTTTCTCTAAGTACATACATACATACAGTAGTATATACTACTATATACTACTAATAAGTATAATGTATATACTGTATATGTATGTATATACATCATCACGCATTCTATGCATTTTTTTTGTTTGCAGTTACAGCCCCCCTCCCTTAAAGCCATCGTGTGTCTAGGGTGAAGACTACGGTGGCCGGGACGACTCCCGGCCACCGTAGGCGCAGGCCTGCGGACAGTGAGCTATGGGTGGCTCGCCGTCCGGTATAACGACCATACCCGTGTCCCAGACGCGTTGGTGTTCCACGCGCGCATCAAGCAGATGTCAATATAGATGATGGGACCCTCCCTACAGGGCCATAGCCTGCCAGGGTTGCGGGATGTTCGAAAGAGTTACCGCACGCAAAGGGCTGAGAAAGGAACTTGGATGGGTTTTAACCAGTAAGAGTCTGACACCCCCGCCCCACCCACGGCGGGAGGCGTAGACCGACAAACGATATCTCTTTCTTTATAATGTTAGTACCTCTAGATAGATAATGTTCTGCGCTTGTTGCGCATAATGCACATAAACGTAATAGTTGCATTGACATTATTGTCTTAATATGTCATGTGTCGCCGTGTGTCAAGCGACGCCTCGCCACTCTACACAGCGCCTTGCTAGTTGGCATAGCGTGAAAACAATAGTTGGCGCCGACACAAAAAACCAAGAATGCAAATCGATTTTGCTAGCGTTTAAATTACCCTACTTTTAAACTTATATTCGCATAACAACAGTTCTTGTTTTGTAATGTTAGATGCGTAGTGAATTATAGCTTAATGAATAACTAAGTTTTGTATCCATAATGTTTTTTTAATTGGTTTATTTTTAAATGAACAAGTAACGTTGTCTGGTTCTTATGCTTTAACGGAAAAAAACCGTTGAAACTGTACCGATTTTGGTAAAACATGGTAGATATAGATAGATATATCTTGTTTCGTGCGATAGTTTACTCTTTATCTAGAATTATGTTGTATTTTGAATAGAATATAAGTGAATAGGACAATATGATGTATATAAATCATACCTTTAAGTAGGTATCAATAAGACAAAGTTACAAAAACTACTTAGAAGAAAAATAAAACAGTAAAATTCCCTGAATTCTGGTGTCAACTGTTATTATAATTAAGGTTTCATTCATTAAAACTCAAATGCAAAATCATACATTAGAAAATTTGATGTTGATGAAATACGGCTCTGGGAAATGGGAGCCAGCTTGGGAAAATTGGTGGCCGATGCCAAACCTATTAGCATATAGATGGGTTCTGTACAAATTGATGATTTGCATTATTCTGCTAAGTTGAGGAAGCAGACTATCTACAATCTACTTCTTTAACGTAGGAAAAAGTTACAAAATGCTTATTTCCTTCGTGTCTGCGCTACGACAAGGACACTAGGACAAGGAGCAAATTTGCGTTTTTTTTTAAATCATAGTAGGGTCATAATTATTAACTACTAACTACCTATTAGAAATTGTTATTAAATTATTAGGTAATATATGTTAGCTAGTTTTTTAGATTACATGGTCTTAAAGGTAGTATGGGCAGGTAATTAAGTAGGTACAATGTATTAATTGCTTTGTAAACAAAATCATGATAGGTATTCGAAAGTTTGGTACTACATCAGAATGACCTCAACAAAATATTATAGTAGCTAGTTAGTAAGTAGGTACTTTCTACTATTATTATTACGTCTGACTAGTGAAAGTTTAAAAATCTTATGAAAGAAGATAGGTACCTAGTTGGTAGGTGTCTACACTCTTACGTTAGAGTTCTAGAATGATGCACTTATAAGGTAAGTACTTATTGCTACACGCTAGTTTTACGGACTACGGTCCACGCCGATAGAATCCGAACCAGCAAATTATATTGTCACTGATAAAAAGTATCTAAGTAGGTAGGTATATTGGATAATCACTAACTTTGAATATGTTAAATAAACCGGAATAAGGATAGTCTAGCTTTCTGAGAATTTATGATGGTGGTTTCATCATCTCTGAAACATGCATCATAAATTCGATAATTTTTACTACAAATCCAAAAGATTTTCTCATTGTTCGCTGAAACAAATTCCAGACATAACCCAGATAGAGGCCTCAATTAATATCATTGACCTCAACACGTTTATAATGTTATTAAACAAACCATACACGGGTATTTGAAGTCTTAGAAGTGTATTAAATGGAGTTTTTAAAGTTACTTTTTGTTGCTGGGAGAGCATTGAACCGTTTGAGAAAAAACCCGCTATACTACACAGCTACACTTCATCTTTATTCGTAAACTTACCAAAGGTTATTTTTTGCTGTGATTTTAAAGAGCAGCACTGTATTAAGATACACGATCCATGACTACATTGAACCTGCTAGTTTTTAAAAACTGGGGCCAATTCTTCAAACTCATAAGTTATTGTACTGGCCTATATAGCCGTCTACATCGCTACTCGACATCAGCGATTTTATGAGAAATAAATATAATCGATTTGCGATTGTATCGGACTGAATTGCGTGTTTCGCAGCAAAAAGTCGCAGTGTATATAGGGCCTTAAGTACCTAGACGGGAAGGACATGAAAAAAGGCGACTTGTAGGAACCGCGGTTTGCAACGTCTTGGCAAATAAGTATATTTAAGTATGACAAGGTCGATAGACGTGCTTACTAACTAGGTAGAATTAATTTAATATTTATGTGAAAATTCCCGATCTAGAAATGAGAGGTTAAATTGCCAAACAATTTTAGATCTATAGGCATTTATTTATGTTGTAGTCTTCTAAATACCTACCTAATATTTTTTTGGAATTAATTTTTAGTTTCGTATGTTTTTGGAAAAGTTGGTCTTCTCCATAAACTTTAAAGATAATAAAACAATGTTACGGTTTTTTTTATTAATAAGTAGGTACTAAGAAATAATAATGAAAGCTCAGGGTTTGCATTACAAAACAACTCACTTAGAAAAAAATCGGTGGGTCGAATCTTATTTCGTCCCTCATAACATAACGCCCACAATATCTATTTCAACGCCACTAATATGTAAGTACTAACACATAAAAATAACTCGATTTCTCTAAACCGATTCCTGGAATAAACTAGAGAGAGAATTGAGTAAGTAGATTATTTATTTTTGCAACATAACTTTCTAAGTAAACGGTAATTAAACAAGCTGATTAACTTCCTCGATTCTTGTTCGACAGGTCTCTGAACCAGTAATTGAAAATACTTCTATAGTAAAAATGATTTCAGGAGCTGTCTGAAACGTTAAAGCCATGCTCCAGTGCGAAAAAGAGACCATGCTCATCCTGTATAGTTGCATCCCTCTCGCTCTTTAAAAATTGAGTTGAAATTGATTTTATGAAAAATATAAATATAAACAAATCTTATCCTATTTTGTTCAAATTTTCCCGTATATATAAATAAAATGGCAGTAAATGATGAACGATGACGTTTAGAGCATGAAATAGACATACTAAATGCGCCATCTTTACGCCATTTTGTTCATTGCTGTGACAGAATTAGAATAAAATAGGTTAACTACGACTTTGTTTACATTTTTCGTAAAATCAATTGGTACAGATTATATGTACATTATATGTACATATATATATATATGTAAACTAGCTGTTTCCCGCGGTTTCACCCGCATCCCGAGGGAACTACTTAGCGCACCCGGGTAAAAAGTAGCCTATGTTGTTCCTCAGGGTCTATTCTATCTCTGTACCAAATTTCATTTATATCGGTCCAGTAGTTTTGGCGTGAAAGCGTAACAGACAGACAGACAGAGTTACTTTCGCATTTATAATATTAGTAAGGATCTCGTCTAAAATGGGAATTTGTTAATTACTTAATTCAAATAGTCCATAAATAAGGCGTCGGCATTGACTTTAATTTGAAATTTCATCAACGTTACCGATGATTTGATGATGCAATCCTTACTAATATTATGAATGCAAACTCTGTCTGTCTGTCTATTCCGCTTTCACAACGGAACTGATTTAAATGTTTGTTATGGAGATAGATTGAAACGGGCAAGGGGTACTTTGTAACCGATGGATAAGACGGAGGATACCTATAATATATAAATAGTTGCAATAAATCTACCTCCCGCGTCGAATTAGATGACATGCAAGCAAAAAGTTCCGCAGATATTTTATTGAGGGGGAACTAATTCCGCATAATCTAAAAATCGCTAAAAATACAGTGTGAAGTTTACAAAAAAATCCAAATAAAAAACTGTTTCATGGACACGAGTGCCATGAACTATTCAAGTTTAATGAAAAACAAGATAAACCTGTTTTGCTAAAGATTTATTATTTGGAATCACTTAATTAAATCTTCGCTAATAAAGTTAAATTAACTGAACGTCTTGCGGATGCGTTCGTATGTTACGCTGTCATGGTTAAACCACTGAACCGTTTTTAATGAAATTTAGTATGAAGATAGAATGAAACTTGAAGAACATAGGATAGCTTGATCTACTCACTAGAAGGTAGGAGATATTTCTTTTTCTGTAATATAAAAATAAAAACACGTATCGAAGTATTTTTATTTAAATAATCTTAATTACTACAAACACAATTAGATATCACAATTTTGGCGTTCTTTTATTCGAACTCTACAAATGTCACGACATTTTATGAATGTAATATTTGACATTTCAGTGACGTAATAAATCCGTCTTTGTGACGTAATTTTATTGGTTCCACAATGCCGATCAATTTTGAAAAATATTTATACTACAAGGTCTTCTAACATTTCAGTCACAATCATAAATACATTTAAGTAATTTATCTACTACATGTCTAAACATTAAATACAGGAGCTTATATACACATAAATATGGTATGTACCTTAAACAATTGTTCCATTATCATTTACCTACAATATACCAACTCGTTTTTAACGAAAGAAGGAAAAGGGCTTGGTCGGTTCTAGGTCTAACTGAGATAAACAGAGGTTATACAATGACAGACTAGGTAGACATAACAAAAAATAATCATAATTAGTAAGTTTTCTAGTATCTATTATAGAAGGGGGAGGTGAGCGACCAAAAACTGCAAGATTTTTAAAGGCAGATTTTTTTATAGTAGATACGTTGGTCCTATTGGTGGAGTAGAGATATAGTCTGCCGACGGTCACAAGGTTTTACATTTGAATGACTAATGATCTCAAAACTTTTTGTTAATCTCACAAGTTAAATTGCAGGTTTTGAACAGTAGTTGCGAGGTATAAAATTACTTTTTTCAAAATTTAATCAACTCCCGCGTAAGACGCAGACGAACTCAGGTGACTGGCGGGATTGAAGTAGTCCTCATGCAAATAACGTGACATAATATTAGTTTAAAAAGACCTAGCAATGGTTGCACTTTTTGGTCGCTCGGTCCTTAATGATTTATGCTAGAAATAAGCGAAGCAAGGAAACTTCATGTTTTTGAGCCGTCATTCTCACTTTACGTTCTTTTGTCTTAGCGTAATTCTAGCATCTCGATTCTAATGATTGTTAACATTTGTTGATGGTAACACGGTACCTACCTACTTAAGCTTTAATATGAGAATCGGAAAAAGTTAGAAACGCAATATATTGTTACCCCAATATTGTTTGATTAATACCTAGACATAGATTTTGTTCAAAACCTTTTATATTGGTTTAAACATTCGCACAAAAGGAAAGATAAAAGTAGCTATAATACCCAGATCAGTGCAGAACCGGATTGTCTTATAGCATGACTTACTGGAAGGTCAATAAAACTTACAAAATTGAGAACACGAAGGACATTATCCTACATATTGTCAAGGAGCTAGTTTCAATAAGTATTTATCAATGTTATAATTTGTGAAAATAATTTTGCATGCCATTGGAAAAGGCTCTGCGCAGGTCTGGAAGTCACCACGTCTTACGGAGTGGGTATAGTTTTTATGTTGTCATCTGTATCAAATATTATTAGAGGATTAATTATTTTTGCATAAGTGTGATTTTTCCATAAATTAGTAGCAATATTTCGAATCACTGATAAGCTTAGTTTCACAAATGTCAGACATAAATGTCTTTTCACACTTCAATAATTCCTTTGTGTTGTCGCTGATACGACACCTTTCTCGCGTCACAATAAACATCACACATTTATACACAGACACTCGTTGTACACACTGTACTGTGTCGTGTAAACTTAAAATAATAGCGAATTTGAGCTCTTAATAAAAAATACATCTTATTACATTTCATAAATTCTCAAGAAATATTATTGAAATAATTACAAACAAGTAATAATCATTTTGCCACACCACTCACTTCCTGACTTCGAATCGAGACGAAATATCACTGTTTCTCTGAAACGGAATATTTGTGACGTAGGTGCAATAAAAACTTTCATGAAGTAGTAATCGGCTATTAGTTTGAAAACTAGTGTTGTCGCTAGACAAAGTAGTCGAAAATTCGCCAACGTTGAAAATTGAGTCTAGGTAAGTATCTATTAGTAATATTTTACCTACATACATAGATGTATAGGACACATAATGCCCGCCTGCTTTGTCTTACTGATCTGGGAGCACGGCCGTACCCCCTTTAAGGCGGCGATATACGACTTTGGCCCTTTTAAAGCTAATGATTACGCTTTAACGACTTGCTTTCATGATTTGAAAAGTATATATACTAAACTAGAGCATATGCTTGATAATTTTGTATAACGTTTTTTTTAATTATGTATTTATAACATTGTATAAAAAAATCATGAAGTTAGGTCTAACGCTCAAGAAAAACTGAGTTTTACATAGAATTTATCAAGCGGATTTTAATGAAACCTATACCATTTTATAGAAAAGTTAATTATCTGTCTTTTTGTATACGTATATTTTTTTTAAATCGTACATTTACGTCAATTTTTGTGCTTTTGTCAAAACGTTGAGTTGAAATTACGGAGGGGCTCCACCGGGCGACGGGGGCAGTACGTCTGTGACCACTGTCACGGGTAGACGCTGTCACTCAGAGCGAGCACATTACGATGTAAATAAATTATTATATTTGTGATAAGATGACTGGTGAATTATAATTATTACATTGAAAAGGCACTACATGCGGATAAAATATTTTTTTGATGTGAATAACGTGTTTTCAAACCAAATCATCCATAATCTGTCATAATCTAAAATGTGTGTATCTAAATTTGGCAGGACAAATATATTTTGTTATTGACTTACTAAATAATTAAATGTACTTTAGGATTTAAATATGTATTTGTTTTAATACATTGCGTATTCAAAACGAGAATATTGCATACCTCATTTAAATTTTACATGTAGGTTGGAGATAATCGTCAAAATTAAAATTATTTCACGTTATGTTACAATATTTCCTAATAGTTTGGAATTTATAGAAATAGTAGCTATAAGTCAGGGCATGGAATGATATCTTAGAACAAAACTTAATGGTTTGTAAATAAAATGGTTTATCCATGGGTAACAAGGTGGCGCTATTCTAAATTATTACCAATGAAAATATTTTTCTAAACACGTGAATTTGGGTTCGAGTTTCTTTGCTACGAGACGAATTTGAAAAAAAATGCAGAATATGATAAGAAAATAAGCTTACGCTATTAAAAGAGTATTGTAAAATGTAAAATGTATTGTATTGTCTGACTATTTTAGCTAGACCATTTTCCTATTTTGGATTGGTTACATTAGTTTTATTTTTAGGGTTCCGTAGTCCGACAAGGAACCCTTATAGTTTCGCAATGTCCGTCTGTCTGTCTGTTCGCGGCATAGCTCAGAGGTACTAGAAAGCTGAAATTTAGTATAGATATGTGTATTGATCACGCCGAAAAAGTGTTAAAAATGAATAAAAAAAAAAAAAAAAGTGGAGCTTCCGAACACGTGAAATGAGGATGAATATTTTTTTTGTTGCGTAACCCTTCATGTAGGGTATCGCTAGATAGGTCTTTCAAAAATAAAAAAAACTATCTTTCGAAAACTATCACGGCTAAGTAGGCTTCACCGGTTACAGAGTTATAGTTGACTAACTAAGACCTACTACGGAACCCTACTGCGCGTGGCCCGACACGAACTTGACCGGTTTTTTACTGGTAACATTGGGTAGTGATGCTTTACATAGCAACCATTTTCGAAGTTTAGTAAAAACGCCAAGTAAGCAGTCACATATGATATACATATTAATCTATTAGTCAAGGTATCTAATGTGGGATAATATTATATACACACAATCTAAAAGATAAGACGAAGCATAGTGTTTTAGAAATGAAGGTCCTACTTCACTATGCCACTCTTATGTTTTATTTTCAACACCAAATAGTATCCGACAGAACGTCGATTTTTGGCTAGGCCTAAGTCGATTAATAGGCAATCGCTTAATTTTTTGGCTAAAGCCCTGATAAATAAAAAGGACTTGATCTTCTTTAATTTTTGGTCCAGAAGTCAAAGACAGAAGAACTGAAAATGAAAAAAGAAGATATATTCAAATAGTATATTTAAGGTTCCGAACCAAAATAGTAAAAAGTAACCCTTATGGGATGCGACTTTCTCTGTCTGTCTGTCAGAGCTGATAATTACTTCAGGAATAACAAACCTTATCGATTTGGAATAATTGTTGAAATAAATCGCAAATGGATAAAGTAGAAAAATACTACCTATTACTTTCGAGGAAAAATGGGAATTAAAATTGTTTTCTTCGACATCTTTTGGTATACGAATTAAATTTAAAAAAAAACTCTCCGTAGTTTGTAAAACAAACATTCTAAAATAATTAGACTTCCGTACATTTTTCTCTTAAATGCTTTTCTTAATATGGTATTTCGACCATTTTCCAATTCCAAGGTTATGTTTGAATTCCGATGAATTGTAATAAGAAAACTAAATGAAAATTGAGCTACTACATGTCAATTTAATAATCTTTTTATAAAAAAATCTGTCAATTTTTGCGGTGAGTTTTTCTGATAAAATACATATATTATAAAAAACCTTATATTAGTAATATAAGGTAAAAAGATATAGATCAAAAATATTTAAATCGGTAATTATAAATTTAAAATTAGTGTTTCGAAGTATTACTCAGACAGATGTTATTTGTATTTCTATTTTTATATCTTAGACATGCATATCAAAATACAATATGCGACTGTCCTTAGAATCTCTACATAATATTATGGTCACCCGTCAAAGTTCTTCAAAATATAAAATGACAACCGTGCGGTGTGCATTGCGGGGTCGCGGGGGGAAGCTCAAGCTCCGCCCATTTGCTCAAGGTCATTGGCGGTAGTCGTCGTCTTAAGTCGAGCAAAGGCCCAGCCGTACTACCATTTCTCGAAACCATTCAGGGGCTTTACCATGACGTGACAAAACAAGATTGTTTTCGTTATGAAATAGAGACGGAGCTATACGACGTTAGTAGCTGCGTCACGCTCTCAAACTTGATTGCAAAAACACGTGCTGGTACAGCCCCTGGTCGTTATTACATTATTCTAAATGGAGTACTTCTCCTCCTAAGTTGCATTGAGAATCCTGACAACACTGCCTTTACTAGCTGTCGAGACGTCAGCAGAATTATGCTTGGCGTTTTCAAGACGTAAAATCACACATTTCTTTACAGTAAAGGTTCCTCTCGCGTACTCGTCAATCATTTGTCACTGTTTAAGACCAAAAATTACCCCGGCGCTAGATATTTTTTAACAGTTTTCTATTTGAACAAACACAGTATTACATGTTCTATCGCCCTAAGTTTCTTAGCACGGTATTAAAATCCGCGTAGCACATATTACAGGTGTCATGAATGAAATGAGGGTGTAGGGCTGTAGTTGGATCTCTTTTGGCAACTTGTATTCTTCTTTTGTCAGTTCTGCGCCCGTAATAGGTGTTGCTCAGCCTTCAATTGGGGTCAATTGAGGACCAATATTGCCTTGCGGTATCGTACCCGAGTGCGTGCCTCCCCGCATGCGATTTCCCTGTATAATATGTCTCCCTGCCCTGTTTAAAATGGTCCCGCGTGTAAAGATAGCCTGCAGGCTACACACACATGTGGGCAAAAATCCGCGTGCCTACATCAAAAGTAGCATTTCCATTACAGGCAAATTGTTCCATTACAATTGATCGGTAATATACGAGTCCAATATAAAACAGCTATATTCTACCATTACCTACGTTTTAATTGTATAATACATATACAGACAAAATCAGTTCACGAACCCCAGTTACATTTCAATATTGATACTTATAAGCTCATTAATTATCATTTTAAATTGCTTATTTCCGATACACGAGACCTAGTACCTACGTAAAACCGTATTTTTGGGGTTAGATACTAAGTTCTCTGATAATCCCACTGCCAAAAGGATATTTAAATTGTTAAAAATTAAAGGGAAACGCTAAAACGCTGTCTTCCTGGATCTGAATTTGAAAAAAATGTGAAATTTTATTTAGTTTTCTTTTTTTATATTCAGGACCGAAATTGTCCAAAAAGTCGTTCTCTTATTTGAGTACTACCTACCTTATTAGTTTAGTGTTCGCATTCCATGTTGCTAGTAGGGAAATTATAATTTAAAAGTATCGAATTTATAACTGGATCGCGTCGTGTTTATAGCTCACATAATATGGATAGCGTAGAAGCCAAGTGCTCCATCCAACTGAAATTTTTGAAATTATGTGCATTTTTTCTTTTAGGAAAAGATTAGCTGTTTATTTAAAAGAAAGTATTTACATTATTTACATTACGAAAAATAAAAATAAAAGTAAATATATTCTAATATAAATCTAACTAAAATATTGCGTCAAAAAATTCTTCCTCATCGCCGTCAACTGGAAGTGTACCCAAGAGGCTGGCGGCATTGCCACGTTGGATGGCAATGCTTAGCCTTTGGCCAAAGTAAAAGCCAGCCTTTGGGTCACGGGAAGTGTCAACAAGCCGCTTCGCTAATTCTTTAAAAAGAAGGTGGGCACTCGGACCCCACGACCCTAGAGTTTCAACCCCAAACGGCTCAAAAATATAGTTACCAATAAGGTTACTATACTTTCGCCGCTTGAGGTTCTCCGCAGCCGCAGCAGCGGAGCTAACGCAGCACGCAGAGCTAGCAAGGTGGGATGGCGCAAGAGTATCGACACAGGTTGCGTCCCACACTAAAGGCCTACCCATCTTCCATGGAAATAATGACATACCGTCTGGTCTCTTGCCATCGTCACGTGCCAAGCCATTTGGTTCTAATACAGCTGGAACGCCGACGGCAACAAGAGCACGACGGATGATGTCATTTATATTTGCGTGCCGCGCGATACGGCCCGCGCTTCGGCTGCATGACAGGCCGTGGTGACCGAGGCTGTTGACAGCTTCGCCACAGTGGCAGCGATGAGGAGAGCAGCATGGCGCGCCCAGACGCAGGCAAACAGCAAGGCGGAAAGTAGTGTCATCAAACATGGTGCCTATGTTTGATGACGGAAGTGCTTGAAGCCAAAGACCCGATTCCCATGCACCCACAGCCAGCAGGCGTGCTCGCTCGGCAGAAGTAATTGATGAATCGATTAAATTCTTTTGAATTACTCTGCAGAGCGGCTCATCCCACTGTCTTTGGGAGGATGGGTTGGCGGGTAAATCAGAGTTCGGGCAGGTGATTTTCCAGGTATCTATAGCCTCAGTCAAACACGGTACCTCAAAATTAACCAGTGTGGAAGGTAAGATATTCCTGGTTAATTTCTCAGTACCGCGGACGGAGGATATAAAAGCCGGTAAACTTATACTAGAAATTTTGCGGAAAGATTAGCTATGTTAAAAATTACAAAAATCTGCAGAAATTATCTGCATTGTACCTCGTTAAAATTACATCACTATCTACTTGTCCACAAAATATTTGTAAGAAAACATCAATGGATTTTGCTTAATATCTGGAATTTTATAAACATCAGTTGGATCACTTAGCTTCTGCACTAATCATATGTAACTGGGTATTGCAGTTACGTTTTTTAATATATGATGTGATTTGTCATTCATACATTCATAATATGAACTCAGTATTGTTCTAGAACACAGACCATAAACCAATGAGAATACTTACGTCTTGTTTCGAAGTGAAATAATAACCGTTAGAGATAATGACTGAGCACAAAATAACGATAGCAATAATACCCTCAAAGAGTTACTGAGAAAGTTTGCTTTGAAATGACCGGTAAAATAAATGTGGGAACTAGGTTCAAACTTCCGTCCCCAATAAAACACAGAATTTGTCACAGAACGGAAAATGTGTAGATTAATTTTGAGGATTATTGGTTTTTGACCTACAAACTATTGACAATTTGATCGGGCTATCACTCATTGTCAAGGATTTGTTTCAATGAAATTATGGTTGTAGCTGATCTGCTTCATAAATACGTTACAGATCACTGTGTGGCCGGTTGACCCCGTACTGTCACTAAAACCATGTGTGTAACTAAAACCATGTGACTAGGCTATGTATAACGCTACCCATTCGAAAAGTTTAAAAACACTATCAATAAAATGTCTAAATATCTCAGTTAATCCTACATAACATACTATATCTGAAACAAAGTAAAATTAGTTTTGAGATTTCCCGCTTCAAATAGTACGAGTACTCAGATGCTTCGTGTATCGGAACTAAACAAAAGCGCAAGGTGAACAACCTCGCAAATTATTCTTTCCTTAACCAACGTTACTGTCCCAACACAATCGCGTTTCTCATTTGCAAAACATAATAACGCGGCTTCTAACACTCAGACAATAACATGGTGTAACCTAGATGAGTCACGACGAACACTGTAGGTAGCACTTGTTTTTTATTAAGCTCCGCAGCCAAGACACTTTCGAGCGTTTGCAAAAAGCCCAACTTTCACTTTCGCATCCCATTGCAAAACAAACATAACCTCGTTTTGACGTGGCTCGTCAAAATTAGGAAGATAACTCTGACCATTTAGCGGTTAGATAATCTTAGATTTGCTTAGCTCTCCTCCGTCTCCACCAGAACCGGCAGGCTGGTGTGCACGCAGTGCGGCGACACTCGCGACGTGAACGCTGACATCCAAGATTCCATTTCGCGCTCAGAGCACACAAATTTCGCGGAGATTGTGTTGTCGTACCCTTTCTGTCGCACAATGAAGCCGCTGTTTGATTCTGCTTGTTCGACAGCGGTGTTCCTCAAGTTCACCACTCCGATTGGCTTTGTAACCCTTTTTCGGGGATAGATCACTGCGAAATGCTCCAAAGAGGTTCGGTACACGACGACTCTCACATCTTGCCGCATCCCGCCGGGTCCCAAAAGCACCAAGAAACCAGACTTTACTTCACTTTCGCTACTTTTTTTATTGAAACTTTTGCCAAAATTTTCACCGCGACATGTGCTCGACATAATGTCTGCAGGCATTTTACTGTTTTGATAACAAAACGTTGTTCACATAACAATGTGCAATGTTATTGTTGGCGGGCGCGCCGACCGTGCGGAATGCAGCCTCCCTTACCGCGCACACAATATTACTGAAGAGTCATTTTCCAAGCGGGGTCTATTTATAACCTCTGGCGCCCGAAGTGGTTCGGGTGATTTCGGTTGTGATCGTTACTTTGCATTCACTTTGAAGGCAGTGGAGGCTCGACAGACTGTAATAAACCGACAAAATCTAGCAGTATGTCTGGCTCCAATAAAGATCTATATGGATATTACTTTTTGCTATGACCAAGTTATTAGATAGGTCGAATGTTATCGGTCTCGGACGAGATGTGAACGTGAACCTTCATGACTGCATTGTTCTATGCATAGATAGATAAGTTTGATTCTATTGATGTGGTAGGTACTTGGTAATGGCGTACTTTTGCGATCGGTTTTTACTATTATAACGGAAACCAGTCATTTCATCAAAATGAAATAATTTGCATGTAACTTGCAGGTATTACGTTTATACTGTAGGAGATCAATACGATGATTATTAAGACCATTCTCAGCACAAAGAATTCCACTGTCATTGTGTTTTATACACGTGGATAAAATTATTGCGTTTTTAATACCCAACCAAGATTAAATACTTACTACCTACTAAAGCGTCAAAAGGGCAGATGAACCTATTTATTAAATGAAATCCAAATATATAATGAAGGTATCAAGTACACAGTTGATTAGACATCTTTATTAATTTCATGAACAATACATACATTATTCTGCTTTGGTGATTGGCCGTTCGTAGTCTATTCCAGTCCAGAGCACATACGTATCAGAATAAGGTCTATCCAAGACGTCACAGCAGTGATGTATCAATTAACCAGTTTGTATATTGTGAGCGTATCACCTTGAGATCGACGTGAGCCTAAGGCTAAGGGCAGACGGCCTTGCAGACCGTCTGGGTAACTTATTGTTCATTATGAACTACAATCTTTTTGAAAAAAGAGACAAAGGTAAAGTTCATGTCAATGACATTCAAAGTCTAAAAAAGAACTATTGATATTTTTTTTGACCAACCGTCGAAAGAGAGTTATCTTTGAGACGTAAGTTTGGAATGATAAGTCATAAGCTGGTGTCGTAAATAATGTTTGTTTATCCCAATTTTTTAACCTTGCAAAGGCGTTTATATAGCCCAGACTTACTTCATCCTCTTTGTTAGGTACTTGATGGGTCGGAGTGAATTAGCAATCGAACAATGTAAAATTCTAATAACATAAGATACTTGTTTCGTCGCATATTCGCTTATACGGTGATTTTTGGCCATATCCATATTTTTTTTATATCAATGGCCATATACGATAGTCGATCAACTGAAATGTACCTATTACGGAACTCTACACCGCTCGTGGCTCAACACGCACTTGGCTCGTTTTTAGGATTCCGTAGTCGACAAGGAACCTTAATAGTTTCGCCATGTCCGTCTGTCTGTCTGTCCGCGGCATAGCTCAGAGGTTCTTAGTACCTACTAGCAAGCTGAAATTTGGTATTGCGCATATTGAACACGCCGACTAAATGGAAAAAAAAAATATTTTTAAAGTACCTACCTACCAAACACACGTAAACTGTGGATTAATTTTTTTTTTCTGGTGTATCCCGTCGTGTGGGGTATCGTTAGATAGATCGTTTATTTCCCAATCAAGGGAGCCATTTGCGAAATATCAAGGTTCAAAATGCATATTTTTGTTAGGTCCGAGCCTCCCCTCCTCTAACTTTTGAATGGCTGTACCTTTTTTTTTTTCTAGATGTGTGAAAAAAAACACAAATGTAGCTTATATACTGAACTTCAAAGGAAAACTATCACGGCTACTTTATTGTTCATAGTCAACGAACTAAAACGTGTTACGTAACCCTATTGCGCGTGGCCCGACTCACACTTGGCCGGTTTTTATATCTAATACCTACTATTCAGTAATCTGTGATAATAAGGTAACTGTACGCAATCGATGCTATAACGCCAATTAAAGTCAGATGCTATAGAAAAAAACACGTCTCACTTTTTTGAAAACCCTTTTTTAATATTTATTATTTGGTCTTAGACGCAAAAACCGACAGCCAAGTCTAAGTAATAGCACAGTAGAAGTAATTATATTATTAAATTTCTACTGTAATCGTCCGTTGGTAACCTTTACGGAACCCTAATAACGGAAACAATAATTCGAAGTTTTTCTGCAGCTGTTTTGTTAATGGCTATAGAATTATAACTAGAGGGAAAAATTTATAAATATGGCAGGTGTGGCGCAGCACGTTAGTTTCCCCCATCGGGGAATATATTACGTAAAACTAGTTATGTACGTTTAACCGACTTTCTGCTATAAATATATTGTAAGGTATGCAAAATTGATAGGTACTGTATAAGCGATACAAAATATTGACTAGCAATTATTAAAACAGAAAAGTTAGTAAGATTAAAGATATTAAATCCTTACTACTTTTTCTATACTAATATTATGAAGAGGAAAGATTTGTTTGTTTGTTTGTAGGGTTTTACTCATAAACTACTGGAGTGATTTTAAAAATTCTTTCACCGTAGATACATCTTTACGAAGTGTCATAGACTATATTTATTTCCAGAAATAATTAGGGATCCCTACTAAAACTTGAATAATGTAACCCAAGGTGTAAAAAAAAAACACGTTTTTTAACCACGAAGCGGGATTGGAATTGAACTATTTTAGGTATAATAAACCCAAATAATAAGGTCTCCATCGTAAGACTGAAGTTTGAATTTATGGTAAACAGCTGTTTTCAGTTGATCGGAGCGTTATCTTGTCGGTGAACTTGGGCCTTAGAGCATTGGTCCCAAATGAATGAACAAATCTACATTACTCTAACTTCTTCTAAGTCCACATAGGTTACTTAGGTATAATACTCAGATCTCTGAGTTACATTACTATTCTAGGTAATGGGGCTTCCCTTTCGTATAAGAATTATCTAAATCGGACTCTAGATATTCCTCCCTAGATACAAAGTTGTAGCTAATCCCCGCGGAGACGTCAGAGTAGTTAATTTTTTTTACGCGTTCTCCTACCACAATATTAGCGACTAGCGTAGTAATATTTCATCTATGCTACTACGTAACCGTACCTGACATACTTTCAGAGATTATCAGATTACCCAGAGTAAACTGGACAGCTATTTTTTTAAGTGTCTTTGATATTGGCAAGTAAACATTCTTAAGCAGTCAGTAAAAAGCGATTTTCACGTTACAGACAGACATCATAATCATCATCAGCCTACATATTGTCCCACTGCTGGACACAGGCCTCTTCTCATACAGATAAGGCATGAGCATTGATCACCACGCTTGCTCAAGGCGGATGGGCGATTTCAGACTTTTTTGGCGATTTCAGACTTCAGTGAGGAATCCTCACTCGTTAGTCAGTGACGTCTAAGATACCCTTAGAAAGTACATATGACTTCAGAATAGTCACATTGGTACTTGCCAGGTTTCGAACCCACACACTCATACACGAGAGGCAGGGACCTTAACCACTAGGCCACCACGACTTTTTTACAGACAGACGCACAAATATTTACACTTACATATTAACACGTATTTATTTGTATAGAAAATAGTTACCTACCTAATGTGGTATACCAACATTAATATGGAAATGTCGATAACACAGCCCATAAGGAACTATGCCAAGCTATTTGGCAGCAGCGAATACCATTTAAGGCAGGGTCGCATGTTATTTTTAGGGTTCCGCACCCAAAGGGTAAAAACGGGACCTTATTACTGTTATACTATTACACTTTACACACGGCCGGTCCGTCCGTATTGTATTTAATTTGCCACTATAAAAACAAATAAAAATATTTAGTACTAGCTTCTGCCAGCGACTTCGTCCGCGTGGAATAGTGTTGCTCCGCTACTATTGGTCTTAGCATGATGATATATAGCCTATAGCCTTCCTAATTTTAAGGAAAACATTTCCGTCATACATGATTTCTGTGTAGCTTTAACCAAGAAGGTTGCACACGCGACGGAAGCTTAAAAAATGGAGTAACTTTTCCCGTTTTCCCAACATTTCCCTTCACTGCTCTGCTCTTGCTGATTGTAGCGTGATGAAAAGTATACTATAACCAGCTTAGGAGTAAGAAAAATAATTGTACCAAGTTTCGTTAAAATCCGTCGAGTAGTTTTTGTTTCTATAACAATTATACAGACAGACAATCAAAAATTTTACTGATTGCATTTTAGGCATCAGTATCAATCCCTAATCACCCCCTGATAGTTATTTTGGAAATATATTTCATGTACAGAATTGACCTCTCTACAGATTTATTATAAGTATTGATTTGTTGTTAGGATCGGTAGGATTCCACACCGTTATCTGTACAAAATTTAAAAAAGGCTTTAATAGTGTCTAATGTTGTACGGAATCCTTCGCGCGCGAGTACGACTCGCACTTGGCCGATTTTTTTATTTTATTCACATGACAAACATCACCATCACCATGTGCAGTTTCTGACTTCAGGTCGACATGATGCACTGATCAATAAATACAAGTATCGCTAAACTTCATCAAATCTTTAGTTTTCTTAATTTTTATACATATGACGTTCTAAATTATTAATTAATTTAGTAGACAATTGCTATTTAGAAGCGATAAAACAGGGTATATCTCTATTCCAACTACAATACTTGATTGAAATTGTTGGAGTCTGGATGATGTTTTAATTATTTTTCTTCTCCTGACTGGGAACCAAATCCAGGACCGGATGTTCGGAACTAGCGCTTGTGACCACGAGGCTAACTGTCTCCGCAGTTGTCAATCAACTCGTTGACTGACGACATTGTTCAGCTTTTTTGTATTAATTATAAAAAAATATTGGTACCTAGTTATATTTAACCTACAGAATCTTCGAATTAATTAACAATTAAAAATACACATATTTACATGCTTAAAACTACTTAAAGCTGAACCAGCTATCGTGATATTTTTGACGCTACTGCCTGCTAATAGTCAACCAGATGGCAGCGGCTCTGAGGTACATCCTAGTATCCCCCGGCCTCTATCAATATATTATGTATAGGTAGGTAGGTATACCTACGACATAATGGCTGAGAGTGTCACGGCAGTTCACGTGAAAATGGGCACGTGGGTCTAGTGACGTCAGTACACAGTCGCTGTCCAAACAACGCGTTCACGGACAAATAAATAACAAATATAAATCCACGGGAAACGGGAATATTTTTATCAGATGGAAGGGGCGGAAACTTAATTGGATTTTCTGTAGGTATCTACATGTTTTGTAATCGTGATATCGTTCGTATTCGCAACTTCTGCATTCCGTGTCAGAGTTTCAAAACTGGTAAGTACCAATGACTTTTTTAAGTCATTGCACTTTATCAAGTGTATCTTAGATACCGCTGACTAATGGCGAAAGAAAACATAGTAAGAAAACTTGGACTGAAAAGTCTGAAATCGCCAATCCACCATAAGTAATCATGGTGATCAATACCCATGCTTGTATGAGAAGACGCTACTGGGCTTTGCTTTTACCCAAGAATGAATTAGTAAATAGGCCGATGGACTCGCTTCCGTCTCCTCCCTTATGGCAATGGCAGTGCGAAAAAAGTTATGGAATAACAATTTATACGCGATTATACAATTTTTATAAATAGGTATTATATAAATTATACCTATTATATAAATTGGATATCGCCGTGTGTCCATAGAGTATTCCTCTATTCCTCGTAAGTATAGGTATTTTGGTAGGGTAGCATTTTTAATACATTAAATATTACATTTCATATAAAATATTCGTCAAACCAATTCATTTAGGCACACAAAATCCTTGACATAGACAGAGAATATTATTATGTTATGGGTGGTGTTGTAATTATGGTGTAATATAGCCGCGTTATGCAAATTGTTTATGTGTGTTATCTGTGGAGGATTTTCAATTTGTTGAGTAGTCTGTTTTGTCTGTGTTATCTGTACTTATTTACTAGTCTGTGGTAGTTATCATAGTTGGTGGTTGCTGGCTGGTCGCGTTGTTATGATCGAAACATAAAATAGGATACATTTTCTTAGGGCTCCGCTTGTATTTAGTAGTTGTATTGTTTACTGTGTGAAAAAAAAATCATTTTACTAGGGCTTCGCTTGTTTTTTCGTATAAGTGTGTTTTATGTAAGCGGATTATTTATATATCTCTCATGCTGAGTATTTATATGTGGTTAAAGTGATTTATATTCTCTGGATTGTTTGACTCGATTCTAGGTTTTGTTACAACGATTCTAGAGGCTGTAACTAGTAAGTTGTGGTCGTGGCCTCCCGCCATTATTGAAGAAAATGTTGAATGTCGATTCGTAGAATAGGGGAGTTTTTCTGTTTTGATCCAAAACGTAACCTTACCTCGTCGTATTAAAAAAAATGGATTGCTTTCGAAATTCCTTAGTAGATTTCGCTGTCTTGCGTTTATTCATTTTAAACTTTTGGTGGCAACATTTTTAACCAACTTGCATTTATAGGAGGTTATCAATTCGACCTGTATGTATTTATTTAATTTATTAATTAGTTGTGCAGTTACCACATGAATACCTAAATACTAAAATGTTTGTAAAAAGTTAATAGTGCTAGAGCTGATACAGGAAACTAAATATAATTGATACCATGTACATCCAAACTGCTTAAAATTCAACCCTTTCCTATATTTTTAGTACACACCACCACATAGATTCTATGCGGGTAAGAGGTAGTAAAGAAATCCTTTTTTTTTTTCAGATTTTAATATTCGGTACTATTTCTACATCCTAGACTTACAAGTGCCTTAGGAATAATGGGTCTCAAAATGACTAATAAAATAGGAACATTGAGTATATGGATGCTGATAAGCAATAATGTGTTAACCTTCATAAACTTGGTTTTGAGAAAATGGTGTCTTAAGATGTTAAACTAATTCTTATAGTTTGCTTGAAAAAAAATGTGCCTACTATAATAATAATAATAATAATAATAATCGTTTATTTCAGGCATTGACACCCATATTAAAATTACAAATTAAGGAACAAAACAATAGAGATTTAAAAAGAAGAAACATAATAAAAAACATTAAAACATTAAAATAAAATTAAAATATCACACCCTGGTAACCAAATCAAATGTACCCCGTTAACAGGAGGCTACACTTGCTTTGTCTCCCTGAGCAGATGTACGGTGCTATACACAGCAGCAACAAGCTCATTGGTGCTTGCTGCCACTCGTGTAAAGAACGACGCCCTGAGCTTTTTCATAAGAGCATAGAAATCAGCAACTCTGTTCTCCGCGAACATGTCAGTCGCACTACAGCGCCAGGGCAGGTTGAGCATGGCCCGAAAAGCATTGTTATATTGTACACGAAGAGTGTTGTACGCACTCTTCGTGTACTTGTACCAAAGTTGACTCGTGTAGAACGACTGACAGTAAGCCTTGAACAGAGTTATTTTAACTTGCTTTGAGCAGTGGTAAAAGCGCCTATTCAGCATATTGCTTCTACACGCAATACTACGTCTCTGCCTTTCCAAGTCATCATCATCTTTTAAATTCTCTGTAATTATGTGACCAAGATATTTAAATTTATTAACAATTTTCAATTGCGTACCACACATAAAAATTGGCAAAACCTTATCAGGACCATTATTATACTTAAAGATCATAACTTCCGTTTTAGTTACGTTATAAGTCAGTTGATGTTGATGAGCATATTTTTCACATATGGTGATGAGCTTTCTTAGGCCAGTGACCGAGGGACTAAGCAGCACCATGTCGTCCGCGTAACTGAGATTATTTAAACATTCGCCGCCAACATGGCATCCGGCTCTGGTGCTGCTCAGCTCCTCGATCAGGTCATTAACGTACAAGTTGAACAAAACCGGGGACGTCAGCCCACCCTGTCTCACTCCACTGGTCAACCTGTATGTTTTCGAAAAGGCGTTATCCCATTTAACTTGATTCGTTTGGTTATTATACCAAAATTCAAATAAATCTATAATTTTAGGTGGTACTTGAGTTTTTCTTAATTTTGTCCAAAGTATGTTATAATTAATTGTATCAAATGCTCGACTTAGGTCTAAAAAGCATGAGTAAACTGTGGTTTTTCTATTAATATATTGGTGGATTGTGTTTTTTAAAGCAAATATAGCCAAATCTGTGGATAAACCCCGGCGGAACCCAAACTGTGCGTTATTAAGAGGTAAGTTATTTTCGTTAAGATGTTTCATAATTAAGTTTTCGAATATCTTAGAAAATATTGTTGCCAGCGATATTGGCCGGTAGTTAGACAAGCTAGATACATCCCCAGTTCTGTTCTTTACAATAGGCACAACAGTCGTTTTCATGAACTCTGCAGGTAAGTAGCTATGATCTATACAAGCATTAAATAAAGTCGCAATTTTATCAAATAATATTGCAGGTGCAAACAACACGTGTTCCACACTGAGCCCATCGTGGCCCGGAGACTTGCCGCGCTTCATGTTTTTTACACAACGAAATACATCCTCCGCAGTGACATGTAATTTGCTAAGGTCGTCGGGCGACGCGGTTGGTGACGTCGAGGGCGCGCGCGTCCGCAGTGGCGGCGGAGTCTCCGCGCCGCCATTGGCCGAGGGTGTCGCACTCACACTGCTGCTTGTAGGTGCTATATGTGGTGGCGGAGGTGGATTGAATTTATTGACAAACATATTTGCAATATTAACAGGGTTCTGATCGCCATTTATGGATGAGGGCAGGCTTGATTTATAATTTAGTTTATTAGTCTCTTTCCAAAAATTACCGAAGTCTTTATTGTATCTATGTGTGGCTATAATATCCATTTTTATTTTATTTTCATTTAACTGGCACCATTTTATCTTATTTTTAAATACTTTTTTACTATGAGTCATGTCGTCATATATTTTACCCTGAGTAGGACGTCCATTCCAAATCCACAATTGATAGTATTGTCTAGCTATTGAGTGACAGTCTTTTACGTGATAATTCCAGCCAATGACGGGTTTTTTGTTGCTGTAAGATTTACCTTGATGCGAATATTGAGCGGCTTTACTTATACTATTTACAAGCTGATTATAAAACTTATCAATATGACTAAAATGATCCGTATGACAACATGAGGCACCCAAGCATGAAAATATAGGCCAAGCACAATTATTTAAAAATTTATCACATAAATTTGCATAATTACATTTTTGTTCATAACTCCGAGTACCCCAAATTATTTTATTGTTTTTCTGATTGTGTGATTTATTAACTTTAGACAGAATAGCGTTAATATTACAACTAATTACTAATGGGAAATGATCAGAATAGTAAACATCATTCAAAATACGAATATCATCGATGACATTTAACCCTGCTGAGGTAGCAATACAGTGATCAATCCAGCTTGTGGTGCCATGTGCATCACTTAAATATGTAAAAGAATCTGGAGACATACCAGGCATAGCAAGATCCGCACAAACCCAATCTTGTTCATTGCAGAACTCCATCAACTTATTGCCGAATAAACTATGAGACCGGGAGACATCAGCATTAAAGTCACCGAGCACTAGAACACTCTCAACATCATTCACTTCTATAACCGCACTGATAACACCTAGGCATTCCGTGAACAAAGGTAAGTTATCCGCATCTTCCGTAGGCATGTATACCGACATTACGACGAGTCTGCGGCCGCCGTCTAGCTGGATACACACGGCCGCCACGCGCGTTGATCCGGTGTCGATCGGTGTCACATTTACAAACAGAGATTTCTTCCACAGTATAGCGACGCCTCCATAAGGTCTTCCCTTCAACACACCTGCAGACGTGTCGACTGCCGATACTCCATGGTAGGAAAAATCAGGATGAATATTATTAAGGTAACCCAAGTCATCAGGTAGGAGCCAGTGTTCTTGCAGGGCAATAATCTGGTGTGTCTTACATAGATCTGTGACATGGTTGCATGATCGTTTTATTGATCGACAGTTGAAAGAAACAAGGTTAATTTTCATTATTTTTTGGCAAAAGACGGTTACTTTGTACAGGTGAATAACGCTTTGCTATATATCTTCTGTACTCCACACCACGAGGCCAAAACTCTGCGCTAAGGAAGGTAGATTCCTGTTCTTGTTCAATCGTAATTTTAAACGATGAAAAGGCAGTTACTTTAAATTGAGAAAGCTTTTCAACTTTCACAGCCGTGTGTCCGCAGTCGGTAATAAAATCGCAAATATCTTTTTCCGAAGTATGGGTATCAAATCGCGACGCGTAAATATAAGATAGTTTAGGCACTATTTTAATTTTGTTTGAAGTAAGCACAGCTTTCCCTTGCTGGTTTTTGGTTTTCCTTCCTATTTTGTACCTATTTTTCTTGCTTACTACAGTCGTGAAGCTATCTTCGTTATCGGTGTCTAACACGGTAGTTATTGGGCACAACGTATCAATTGGAGTACTAGATCGTTGCATAGGATTAGTTTGTATTGCTTGTTGTTGTTGTTGTTGAACAGCTGCCCTGTATGTCTTCCTAGCGTTCGGGCAATCAGCTGGCGATCGGCCGCGGTCGCTCACCTGCGAGCGCGCGCGGCTCGGTGCGGGGCTCGGCGCGGGGGACGGGGAGGCGTCCGACGCGCGGGTGTTGTGATTGCTCGTATTTTTCAAAAATAAATCGTTATTGTATTGAATCGTTGAAGTTTGTTTACTTTGCTGTTTGAGCTGACAATGGGTCTTAATCTGTTCTAGTTCCTGTTGTAGCTTTGTGAGCTCAAAGGATTTAACATAATCGCTCTGAATACTGTGGATGTCTTGTTTTAGCGTTAAGATATTTTTAAGCAAGCTCGTAACATCCACGTAGTCGAATGTTACTGGAGGTAGACGGTGCAAATCTCTAGCCACAAAAGTAGGAAGAGACGCAGGTTCAGTTTCTTTAAGAATTTTTATGATGTCTTGGAGTAGTCGCTTATTTTTTCCGTCCCCTTTGCGCGTCGAACGACTGTTGGTTGCTTCGGAGAGAATAGTTTTGGCGGTTACTATTTCGGCTTCATTAAAATTAGATTCACAAATCTGTAGCAAGCTAACTTCGTCCAAAATATCTATTTTGCATTGTAGAAAGCAGAGTAGCTCATTTATTACCAGATTATTGCATTGATTAGACATTGCGTTAAAGCGGGTAAAGCAAAGCGGGCGAGGCACATGCACAGCACAGCGCTAGCGCTGCAGCGAAGTTGCGTTCAATTAGGTAAGGCCGCGTAAAGCGCTTGACAGCGGCTTGATACGCAACGCGGATGTTTGACGCGTCGTTGTTTTAAAAGTTGTAGCCGTTTGTATCAATAATGAATGTTATTTTGCACTTTACACTTAATTCTGTTTATTATTTTTCACAATAATTACTTAACAGGTTCTTACACTTGTTTACGGTTAGAAGTATGTAATTTACACAGTTAACTGATCACTTTATACCATATTTACTAATTTAATTACGGAAGGTGGCTTACGCGATGCCGCCATTAGCGCGGCGCGGTGCGGACTGACTATTATTGTCTTTGTTTAATAAAAGGAATAATGGCTTAGAAATAGATTACTATTACAAAAAGACAACAAGGTAGTATATTCTTCCAAAAAATTAGGTAATTGTATATTGCAAAGTAAGGAACACACTGTAATATTCAAAACATTGAATTAACACGCTGGCTGCGACGCCAATTTTGATGGACTTTCAGCCAGTGTGTATGAGGTCTTTTCGAGGCAAGGTTGAACTTCTTTGCAGTGCGCATGAGACCTACTCAGCCTCAAAAATGTTCTTTTTAAAAAATAGGTACCTTAAATATAGCCCAAATGTTTGAATAATTAAAATAAAATAATTGCTTGAAGCTTTACCATTATAAACTTACATAGTTGTTAAACTTGAATCCAGCTTCGCCCATAGTTATGACATTTCATTATTGAATAAAAGAGAATATATATATGACATCTGTTCAGCCTCACATCGCACTGAAAGAAAGATTTGTGTCACGACTAGAGATGGGAATAACAGATAGTGTAGTTACGATAATATTGTATTAAAATATTTATTTAGTGAAATCAATCAAAATGTTTTTCATTAAAACAGGGCAAGCAGGATTTCTTACACTGGACACAAAAAGTAACAATTTTTTTAGGTTTTTTTGCAGCCTGAATGCTATTTAACGTAAGCCTTAATTTATCATAGCAACCTGCGCAGCGCTTTCGTTGACCACCTTTTTGAAGCACATGATTAGCACATCTGCCCGGAGGAAATCCTGAAATAAACACTTACGTTAGGTGTCTATACTATAAACGTCACTTTTAGTTTTAGTGTTTGAATACGAAAGTAAGGTAACATACCTCTTTCAGAAATACTTCGTCCAGTGAGTGCTTCAATTATTGATTCTGTGAAATCTTTCTTTGACATTTTGATATTATTATTAACCATATTATAAATTATCCAGGCGTTCACAAGAGAAGTACCAAATAAAAATTCTGCCATAACTTTTCGATACCATTTTAGTCCTCGTTTTAAAGTCGAGTAATAGGAAGACATCTGGTCACTTTAGTCTATACTTTTTTTGTTTTCATTATACAAAAGAACACATGTAGGCTTTTTAATATCTTCGTTAGTGGCTCTTGTTTTCTTGCCTGTGTTTACTAAAACAGCATTGTGGCCTTTGCAGGTGGTGATCATTAAAACTTGGCGCTTATCAAACCATTTTATAATTTTTACGCCCTTTAGATTCATTTTTCCTGTAGTTAGACCTTTTTTTAATGTTGTGGATATAACTTTCTTAGGTAGTCCTCTACGATTTGATCGGAGGGTACCACAATAAAAAGTTTTCTTTGCTAAAAGGTCTTCAGCCAACCCAACAGAGGAGTAGAAATTCTCAGCAACAACAATACGACCCTCATTTTCTAACCCTGTAATTAGTCTCAAAACTGTCTTTTTGCCGTGCGCTTGCTCTCGATTGTTGCCTTCTTTGCCTGTATAAATAAGTGTATTGTACGAGTAGCCCTCGGGAGTACACAATTTATATAATTTGACGCCATATTTGTGTGATTTATTTTTTATTTATTGGCGAAATTTAAGTCGTCCGCGCCACGGTATCATTGATTCATCAATGACTATATTTTTTCCAGGACGAAGCACTTGTTGATATCGAGAATTCAACATGTCATGTATTTTGCAAATTTTATATAATTTATCCCCAGTAGTATCAATTGACTCGTTGCAGAAATGCCAAAATTTTAATATAATCAAAAATCTGTCCCTGGATATTGTAGCGCAAATGTACTCGTTTCTATATATTGACTTTTTAGACCAATAGTCGTTCAGATGTGGTACTTTGTTTAGACCCATTACAAGCAGGACTCCAAAAAATCTTCTCATTTCTTCGTCATCAGTGGGTATAACCTCATGAGTCCGCCATATTTTTTTCTCAGTATGTTTAAAAGGCCGCATGTCCTTTATAAAGAACAAAATGGAAGAGTGCCGTAAGTCCTGAGACTTATTATGCATTATATTATGCGTATCATGATTTTTGCCAGAACATAAGTATTTTTGCAAGATTTTTTTATTTTTTTAACATGTCGCACATCACAAACAAAAAGGGATTAACTGCAAAAAAGGGGTTTTGAGATATAGCGTTTTGAAAGTTTGAAAATTCATAGCTCCTGAAGTAAGGGTTGTAAAGTCTTAATTTATATACAGATTTGATGGTACATTATGCCTCTTTATTTTTAGTAAGTTTTACGCGTGTATCAGTGGTAGTTTTAATTTTATTAGCACTTTTATATGGTCGGGTGAAGATAATACTGTATAAGCAGTTCAAATTGCTAAAACTTTTGAGTTACGACTGTCTAACCCGGACTAAATTGACTGTAATCTGATATTATCAAGTACTAATTTAAAATAATAGGTACATATAATAAATACAAAATTTGATGTTTACTCTAGAAGTAAGGGGTTAACTCTGTGCCTCCTGTGATTAGTGATACAAGTCAAAAATCAACACTTTACAGGAGAACAAAACAAGATTTAAAAAAATTTAGTTCGTGTACTAAGTGGGCTAGGTTACACATAAGTTCCTTCCACCTTCTTTTGTAGATAAAAACATTCACTTTTACTGTGCATTTTAATTTTTATGATAAATATTATAGTTTTAAAGTAATTCATGAAAAACCTGTAAGTTGTACCTTTTTTGTTTCCAGTTTAGTTAAAATTACGGGTTAAATTATACAAGTATATTTAAATTATGTTGTACCTATAAGTTGTCTTGGTGTAAACTGATATAAAAGAAGAAAAAAATAATAATAACTCATTAGAATATGTTCCTATCACAATGTTGCTCAAACAAATGAAAAAAATACTACCCCAAAGATTAGATTGTTTTACTGATAATAGGAGTAATTTCATAATTTACCTGGATTGTATCAGTTTGCTAAAACTCTAGTCTTTTGAAATATGTGTTACATGATATAAATCAAGTTATGGGTAAGGCCGTCAAAATTATCATTTATAACACAAAAGTAACACATACGCTTTTATGTTACGATAACACAAATGTAACACAAAAGTAACATATTATGATAACACAAATGTAACTCAAAAGTAACATATTATTTTTATAAAGCTTGTTTCATATCGGTAACCACGGTAACCACTATGGTACAAAATGACAAAATCAAATATGGGGAGGTATAGAAATGAAAAACAATTAATACTGTATTACTTCCATTATTTAAACAAACAAACAAGTTATTCATCTTTTATGCTACTGCTCCACCTGCGTTTAGCGTGAACGTTAACTTAATGCCAAACTGCGCGTCGTTTAATGCAATAACATTGCGCGTTGGCTACATTTAGGCATTAACGCTGCAAAAAATATTTCTCGACTCGTTAATGCGTTAACTGATTTTAATGACTTTTTATATTTATTTAAATGAATACGGTAATATCCCATTAGGGAATCTTTTTTCTTTTTTAATTCTTCGAGAGTCGTTGGAAATGATAACGACTTAATGATACGACGCCATGCATCATTAACTGCCGAGCGATTTTTATGTGACTGCAGTTTTGGGTTCCAAAGGCATGGTTCTAATTGAAGCAATTCTAAAAACTCCAACGCTTTCTCATTGGACCACTCCATTTTCGTATTTCGCTCGCGCAAAAAGAAAGCAAACACGTTGTTTCTCTACGCATGCGTCGTGCAGAATGAGCCGGCGTTAATGTAGCCAACATTCACTAGCGCGTTACACTGCGCGGGAATTCCCTTTGATGTGTCAAAAAAACCGACTACTTTTTATTTATTTAATTTAACACTCCACAAAATACTCTTATGAAAAATAAACATGATCGAAATCATCCTTTAAATAGTATTCTTTGGCTTCTCCTACTAATGTTAAATTTACTCGTTTGACTATTGAACTAATAGGCACAATATCTATTTCTGATATTTTCATCATTAAAAAGTTTAAATTAGGACTCTTAACAGTTTTAAGAAAACGTATTTTATAAAAAGTTTCGTTATCCTTATTCAAAATGTGGATAACAAATCCAACGTAATGTTTCCATTGTTTTCTTTGGTAGTAACGGACTATAACACTAGCGTCAACTTCTAAACCCATTGTATCCTGTGCTTTTTCCTTTTGTATCTTGCTGCTATTATGAAGATTTGCAGTCTCTGTTTTAATGTTTTGATATTCATTAGTCTGCGTTTCATTAAAATTATCTCCTTGGGGAAGAATTTGTATCCGCTTATCAGCATTTATTGGATATTCCACAACAAATTGATGATTTGCTAACTGGAGTATCAGTCTTCAGTTTATACAAATTATAAAGAACTTGTAAGTTGAGCTCAGAATTTAAGAACTTCTTAGTCGTTTTGTTGCGGCCGTAGTGGCTTTCTGTGCAAGGGAAACAGGCAATATGAGCTTTTTCCTCTTCCTCTAGTTTGAAATCAGGAATCAACTTACCAACTCTACGTTTACGTGGTGGAAGGTGACCGCCATGGTTCCGTAGTTTTTCGCAAACCGTTTGAAGATACTTGTGACTTTCGTCGAAAGTCTTCAAAAAACATCCTTTGCAAATTGGATGTTTTGTATGATCAGAACTATGAACGAAGTATCTAAAGCTGACGCTGCGCTTTTTCTTTATAGAAATCTTTGACGTTTTCTTTCGGCAAACTTCAATACATTTCGCCATATATCCGGTCCTATTTTCATAACTTCCCAAGCTCCAATATGTATCGAAAAGTTTTTTTCTTAATTGCAATGGCAACCTCTCTTTACACTTCTGACGACAGTTCTCTAGATCACGTAATTCACGACTTTTTTTCGTTTTCCCTGACGTTGTTGTGTACTCCAAGCCAGTGTTACGAAAAAAGTTTCTCTTTACTCTACCCTGTCTTCTTTCCTTATCACTTTTTCTTGTTTTGTTTCTTTTTTCCATCACTATTCATACCGTTACTTTTCCAGAAAGAGCAGCCAGGGGGAGCATTCTCTGATGTGCTTGCATTCATTGGCGACGGTGTTTCAGGAATGGTAATATTATTTCTCGCTGATGTAACCGTTCTTCTGTATTTAACTGGTGTTCTTTCATCATCAGTGGATGAAGGAGATTCATCAGTAGCGCAAATGTAATCATCACTGCTAGATGATCCAAAATCACCATCGGTGGATGAATCTGTAAGTCCCAAATCATCTAACAGGTTTATGGAAGCATTTACATTTGTTTTGTTCGTATTTTTATTGTCAACAATTTCTGTTGAATTCTCAGTAGATATTGGACTCTGATGTTCGTTGGGGACTGGACTTTCTATAGACTTTTCTGGCAGCGATCCTTCAATTGGTTCTCTTACATTATATCCGTAGCCGTCTTCATTGGTATTATTATTTTTTTCTGTTCGCTCAATTTCAGTTTCAATTGGGTTTTGAGAACTCATGTTCGCCATGTGACTAGTAGCTAAATCCATAATTTTAGCAATTCGAGATTTCGGAAACGATAGCTGAAAAAAAATAAACGTCTGTGAGAAGGTACGTACCTACTTGTTTCAATTTAGCAATACGTGTATGAAAACTCTTTAGAATCATAGCACGGAAACACTAATTATGGTTCTCTAAAAATATTAAAATGAACATGAACACCTTAATCAAATAAGTAGGTGAACTAAAAAAGCGGAAAATCACTTTGAGACCTGAGTTAAAATAATAAGAACAAAATTGCACAAGTAAAGGTCAATTATCTTAACTGTGACTACGTTTACATTAGAATAGGTAAGTATCTATTTTGTGTCAAGTGCTTTTAATCAATACTAAAACAAAATATCCAATACCATAAAACTTCGTGTAAAATGATACATCTCAACTTACGCGTCGATCCATGACGAATTCGGACGTCACTTCACCCCTTCACGGCCGCAGCGACACTAACGCCCGCGCATCCCCGACAGCGTTGCCAACAAATTTTTAACAAATCCACAAATTCTAGCGTGTTAACCCACCAGAAAACCACTAAGTTTTGCTATCCTTCAAACCACCAGAAAACCACTAACATTATCAAGATACTTTTTGGCAAAAAAAAAAAAACATTATCCTAAATTGTATCATAAAATCAGTTTATTTCAGTTAGGTACAAAATTACAAGAAGACAAACAAAATATAAATTAAAAATCATCTTCGGAAGAATCGGCTTCTTCTACAACTTCTGATTTTGAAGAATACACTTCTTTAGTTTAGTAATTTTTTGCACTACGCTGTTCGGTAACATGTAGTTATTGCAGCATTTTCCTTCGCGTTTTAAACCCGCACGGATTGTGAGAATTGAAGATAGCAGATCTAACTTCATTCGGTTCCTGTGTTTTGTCTTGACGACATTCATCATGCTAAATAATCGCTCTACTTCAGCATTAGAGTGCGGTAAAACTAATAAAGACATAGCAAATGTGGCTAAATCTTTAAATCTGTTTTCTCCAGCTATGTCTTTGAAATCCAGTACCTCGTACCAAAATTTGTTTGTATTTTTTGTATTTTTCCAACTGAGTAAATAGATTTGACGCCACTGCTCGTCAACTTTCGCAACATCTTCTTGATTTTTATTAAAATGTAACATCAGGTCAGCGATCGACTCTTTGTTGTGAGACAGTGCGCAATCTACACTGATTCTTTTAATATTTTTCATTAGTCTTAAGTTTTCGGGCAATCTGTTTTTCAGTTCATGAACCAAATGTACAATGAACTGTATGCACCTGTTACATATTATTTCTTCTTCATTCGGTGGAAGTCCTTTTTCTTTCATCGTTAACACATGAGATTCAAATCTGTACCCCAAATAACATTTCTTATCTACAAAATCTTGAATATTTTGCGTAAAAATATCTACTTTCTGAGTAGGCAATATTATTTTGGCAACAAGTGAATCAATCAAATTTGTCAATTCGTCATACAGTTTTGTATGATCTCCATCTTTCGATTCAAATAATTTATTAACTCTGTTAACGTCAGTGAGAATTGGAAACATAAACGCAATGTACGCATAATTTACGTCATCTGAATACATTCCATGCAGCAATTCTACTGTGTAACATCTTTCTTGCAATTTGGCCATATTAAAGTGTGTTTTTAGTTCCAACCATTGTGTGTAAATGCGTGCCACTGCGGACTCTACAGAAAGCCACCTAGTTTGACAAGATTGTACAATTTTTAATGGATCATGACCGTCGTTTATAAGTTTGTATAGTTCTTTGTAAGCAGCTTGCCTCGACGAAGAACGGCTGAACCAATCATATGTTTCTTTAATAATGAATTCGAGATTTCTGGGTAAAAAATGCTTTGTTACTGCCGATACTGCTAATTGCAGAGAATGGCATATGCAGCGCACCAAAACTAGATTCGGCAAATCTCTTTTCAGTTTGGCATATACACCGTTATTTACTCCGGTCTTTACGGAAGCATTATCTGTTCCGATGCCCATTAAGTTTTGTAGAGGTATATTGAATTTAGCGAGTGTCGCTTTCAAGGTACCAACAATCCCGTCTGCATCACACTCGTTCAGCATTGGAAGATCTAAAAAGAAGATATAATTTTTTCGTGAGTGCAGCTGTAATAAATAATTATTATTCCCAAATATTTATGAACGGAAATATCGGTTGATTCGTCAATCAATAAACTATAGGGTTGATCTTTTGAATCTTCTTTTAAGTTTTCTGAGAAATGGGGTGACAGAACATTTTTTATGATTTGGGTACATTTTGTCCTATGTAAGTGAATTTTTTCATCCTCCTTGTGCATGTGATTAACCACTTCTCCCATATGATCCACTACACGTAGGCTGGTATGTGCCGCTGTAAATAATGCTAGCCTAGCTTCTTCTTTCTTTTTTCCGATGCTGTCTGGCTTAAAAGGCAACTTTGGTTGCGTAGCTATAATCTGTAAAGAAACGGAATCTACTTTAGGTATAATGATCAGAATATAAAGAAGAGAAGAACCTACTTACTCTTTCAAAATTGATGTAGGTATATGATATTATATTAATTACGTACGTACCTTTGAATTTTGCAAGTGCTTTTTGGATAATCCATGATTCTTTAAATCTCCATAATGATTCCTTAAAATTGAACCACATAATTTTCACTTAGCAACTCCACCGGTACTTTCCACCACTTGTAACCAGTCCTTTAATTGTGAGTCACGTAACCAACATTCACGGATTTTTTGGGTATACTGTGGCTTAGGCATATTCGTTTTACAAAATTAATAAAATAAAACATTCAATGTCGTGCCGATGCAAAACCAAAACTGTATTAACTATGGTATATTTCTGTGCATGCATACGAAACAAACATATACAAACCTTCTAATTTCAAATCAAATTTGACCTAGTAGTCATACGAATAAAGACTATAATCAAAATAATTTAAGAAATTGACAAACTCTTTTCGGGGAATGCCCGACATACACCCACCACATAGGAGTGTTGCATACATATCAAACAAAAAATATACCCATCATGTAATGTAAACGTTCAAGTTCTTTCCTGTAGATATGTAAATTGTGCTGGTGGTTAAATGTCTAGCCGTACCACTAAATGAAACAATGTAAGCCATTAGAAAAATCCACTAGCCACTAAAACCAAAATTTGTCCGCTAAAATGCTAATCTAAACAACCAGATCTAGTGGAAAATCCACTGAGTTGGCAACACTGATCCCCGACCCCATAGATTATACACTAATACTGGTATAGATACGCCACTCTGAGAGCCAAAATTAAAGTATTATAACATCCTCCATCAATAGATGGCGCGCAAGTACATATTTATTTTCGTACTAGCCCTATAGGTGGCGCTAGTACGCGTCTTACTTTCAGAATCTTTGTTTTTTATTTTAGATTTAGAATATAAATCAGTAAATGATTAAAAATACAACTATTTAAACATGATTAGACGTAATTATTTTTTATCATTTACTGATTTATTAAAATCCTCCACGTCCAAACAGAATGACATAAACACAAGTTTCAAGTATTAATTTCATATTTATTTATCTTTTTCTTTTATTATAATAATCAAAGGCTTGCTTTTTAATTTGGTCATTCCTATCAAAACAATTAATTTTTCCATTTAATAATCTATTTACCCCTAAACACCAATTGTGTACAATCAACTTAATTGAAAGATTAGTAATAAAATCAATCAAATCAACTTTATGTTTCTTGCAAGTAATAATACTAAAATCGCATGCACAATCAATGTAAAATTTGATTTGATCCTTTAAAAATTTTGATGTAGGGTTATCCCGAAGGCATGCAACAATCACATAATATATATTATTCATTAAATTTATAAATCCATCACTTGGATGAAATAGTGATTTTTTGGTATAATCAATTTTATAATTAAAAGAATCCAAATCAACACTAGATCTACATAAATTATTCATACAATTAGTACAATTCGTGAAAACTTTTGATTTCGATTTCTTAATCACATAGCCTGTTACATATTTTTTCGATTCAGCATGCAGAAGAAAATCATTATTTTTTATTTCTGTCACAACATTAAGCAAGGAATTAATGTTACATGCAAAATCAACAGTGTTAGAATCATCACGATGGTTCACGATCAAATGTGATAATGATTGCATAGCAGTGTTGTAATCTTCTTCACAATTAGCACCTGCAGAATGGGGTGAATTATAATTATTGACAATCAATGTTTTAAAAGCATTCATAAATTGATAACAAGTAGGATTTACATTTCTTACACCATTACTTCTAATACTATTGAAAAAGTTTTCTAGAGGATCCTGGTTGAAATTTCTAGTTATTAAATTAGTTATTTTATGATTTGCCGATAAATACTCCCACATTTGCTTAAACGTTTTTATATTTGTTTTCCAATTTTTAATTGAAGGAATCATCTCATATTTTATTTGATCAATACCATTTTTTTTATTGATTGACTTAAATCTAATTGATTCTAAAATTGGAAGTAAATCATCCCACAGTTGGAAGTGAGGGGAATTCTTTTATAAATTTTTGAATCGTCTCTAGGAATGACCATTAAAAGAATCAAACAATTTGTCAAAAAATAATAGAAAATCTGCCGTTCCGTGACACTCTGCCGGTAATATTCCATGTCCTGAAAAGCAAAACAAATTATTTGTTAAGTACTAATAATTATAACATATTTTTTTATCATACAATGAACAAACAAAACAAACAATCATCGTTCCTCTTTCATTTGTGAATTCCAGTATTTGGTCTATATATATAGGGTAAAGCACCTCCTGTGATCAAACCACTATATGTAATAAGAAAAAATTCTTAACTGACGGAGTGGATAGTAATCTAAATTAAGAAGTAAATAGAAGTGTTCTGAGAATTGACATTCTGCTATACTTCATTTACAAGATTAGATAAACTTCCAAATTCTTTTTGCAGCTTATTTAACCGATTTTGAGTTCTATTCCCTACTGATAAGGATGGCGTTGAAAGCAAAATAATGTTTACAATAACAAATATATTCTGCATCTGTTTTAGTCTTGTCACTTTAGTAATAGAGATGCGTTTAAATGTCTAATCTCATAATAAATGGAATATAGTTACGTTTAAATAATATGTTGCTGTACTACTAAATTTAATTTAAGTTTATTAAAAGGTGAAGAATAAATAAATAATAAGCTTACTCGCTGAAAATCGAAGGGCTGACGACACTCGTTGGCTAAATACCTGTGCAGCTAACTTTACTTTCATTTTTTTCAACTTATCTTTATTTATGTGACTTGCTGTCAACTTATTGACCAGACGAACTTCGTCATCACCAACGTCAATGGCCAGTAACATTTTTAAATGTTCCCATTTTGCCCATCTCTCTTGTCCTTGTAGCATAAATTTTGCGTCTTTATAATTAAATTATTTCGAACTCCCTTCAACAGATGGGGTGTATCAAATAAAGGGAAAACTTTTGTATTTTGAACTTCAAAGAACATTGTTTGCTCTAGTGGTTTCCCCTCAACAGCATATTTTTTTTGTGTTTCTTGTGTTAATTGTCTTATAACTGCAACATTAGTAGTACATTGGTCACAGATTGTGGAAACAACTTTTAATCCGGTGTCATTATTTTTTTCTATTTTTTCTAATAGCAGGACTTTTAAATCCTCTTTTTTTGTCCCACTCTTTGTAAATGTAAAACAGATAGGTTGTTCAGTATTACTTTTTATGCTCTTTATCATAAAGACAAGGGCATGATCTGCGATATGAATTGTTTTCTTAATGCCATTGTCGGAGAAACCAATAATTTCATTTAAAAATGCATTATATACCATGCCAGGTGCTAATGATATCTCATCAAACAATAAGTTAACATTTTTTTTTCCTCTGACACATGCTGCACATGTGTCCTTAAATTATTTAAGATTTCTTCATTAACATCTGGTCTGATTCTGAATGCACTGAGATTTTTTTGCAAACAACGCTTTGAAGGCAAATAAACATTTTCTGTAAAAGTTTGTATGTTTTAGGACTTTGCTTGAAAATGGATAAGGCCTTTATTTTTTCATTAGTGGTGTATCGTCTCCCTCTCGGTTTGTTCTTTGACTTAAACTGTAATTTTATGAAAGTTTGTGCTGCATCAGGCAGTGTTTCCACAGTTGATAAAAATGATTTTGACATGCTAAATTTCTTTGCCTTGTGTATTATTTTAGACTGCGTTTTGCACCTCTAAAGTAAGTATCACAATGCTTAAAAAACAAAAACAGTTACATTTAAAAGAAGATTAAACTTAATAGCTCAATAATGTAATACCGTATAAAATTCAAAGTTTGGTAAAATTTGACAAAAAGAAAAAGAATTGAATTCTTAATCGAACATTAATAATTAGCTTAACAATTAAAAATAATCAGTCTTTAATATCTAGTTGAGCTTAATAGTTAAATAATAATCTCAGTAAAACAGGAACCAAATTATAAAAATATAGTCATTCTCATTTTCTCATAATTATAAAAAAAACTATAAAAATTATTAAATTATTCATAATAATGAGTTACAAAAATGGTAGGTATTTTTTAACAATCTCTAATCGTATAAAATTTGTTAAATTATCTTACGCTAAATGTAGATTGGTTATTAAATATTGTTATCAATGGTTTTCCAACAGTCTCATAATTTTATAATCATAATCAAGTAAAGTTAATATTACCTAAACAGTAGATACTTAATGAAATTATTATAATGACTTATAAAAATCGTAATAGGTTTGTGGAATGTGTCGTTTTTCGACCAGTTTTAAAATATCCTGCTTCTTTTTTTCACTGACTTGCATTTTTTCAAAATAAGCATTATCCAAACTTTCTGGAAAAGCGAATACGGTTTTTCTTGTGTTCAATTTTCTTATTTCTATACGTTTAAAGACTTCGTCAGCATAAGATGTTTTTACATGAAAAGCCAGTGGATCGTCCTGTCTAATTTGGATTATTTTTATATCTGCCAATTTTATTTGACAGTTATCCGTTGTTTTGGAATAATTATTTCCAATCTTATCGCACATTGTTTTGATGTCATAAAAGTCGTTAAACGATAGCTCTTGTACCGTGTAGTATGGTGGATTTTTCTTAGCTGTTTTTATAATACTGACATATTCTCGTAGGCTGTAGATAGGACCTGACTTGAGAGACCTTTTCATGCCTTTCTCTATTGTATTAGGTTTCAAGGTGGCTTCGTCAAATTTATCAGCACTTGGCCTTTTTGACCACATACCTTTTTTCCAGTCATTGTCGTTCTCATCTTCTGAGGAAGATTCGTAGAAGATTCCGGAGAAGACCCCAAAATATTCCGAGAGCGCAGATTCGATACTCGTGAAGGCCTGACTGGTCGCAATATTTCTTCGACTTCGCTATTTTTAATATCAGGTATTCATAGGAGTCATTAGGATCAATATCGTCCCTTTATTGGTAAAACCGATTATCTACCGAAAAGTAAACTTGTGGCAATGATGATTTAAAAGTTTGACAGAAAAATTATGTAACTAAATTACATATATCTTACCTGCAATCATGTAATTATAATGAAAAAAATAATAAAGTATGTTTGTAAATCATAAAAATAGAAGTACTTCATTGGTAATGCTTGAAAAAATGCCAAACACTATCTTCAGGGAGGTCATTTAGTTGGTTTTTCCTGAATAACGACATAAGCATGTATATCATTAATTAAATCACTTGGAGCTTATCTTATAGGTTCACCGTAACCTTTCGAAGAAAGTAATAAGGTACCAAAAACAACTGTAAATATAACACTCTGAAACATTCTACAAATTGAAATTTAAAAAAATATAATTGGCTTTACTTGAGTAAAATTAAGAATTGTGGTAGACTATCTGCTTAAAAGGTAAACATAGGTTAATAGTAATTAACATAAGTTGTGAAATAAACATTTATATTTTTTTTTCTGCAAAATGTTCATACAAGGAACTACAGCAGGCCTGGTCATTGTTATTTTTATAATTACAAAAATACCAAAAAAACATTATTTACATGAAAATAAAAACTGAATAAAGTAGAAAAATAATAAGAATTATATATTAGGAAATAATCAACTTTATTAGTAACTTTTTATTTTTATCTAGGTATACAAAACAATTTGTGAAACCATGAAATTAATTCATGTTTTCACAAATTGTTTAGTATACTTAGATATTATCTTTCATTCATCAGCTGACGAGTCCACAGATGACTTAGATTGAGACTCTTCAGAGGCGGCCACATCAGGAACGCGTTCAACGCGATCCCTATCTACAAGCAAACTTCTGTACCATCCATGGTACTCTTCTGGTATAACCCCCTTCTCACATAGATTAATGAGATCTTTTTTCTTAGCTTCCGTTATTGGAAGAGGTCTATCATACAATTGTTCTAGCCGTGGGAACTGGAGTTCCGAGGTAGTTGGTATTTCAATTACCTGTTCTGCTGCCAATCGCTTTGCTTTGTTTCTTGTTGCAGAGCTGTGGTCTCCATGGGGTGAAGATGTCGATGCTGAATTTGTATTAATCTTATTTTGTGTGTCTGAAACAGTTACATCCATTGTCATAAATGAATTTGTCATGTCATAGTTATAGTATATTTTTTTGTCTCCTTTTATGTACTTCATCCGTTTTATTTTTAACCATTTCACTTGCTGTTCATCTGTGTTTTTGGTTCTATTCAAAATTATTGTATTCGCCAATTTTTTCAAGTCTTTAAATTCATTGGATTTAAATTCCTTAACTTGATAACAATTTTTAGTTATAATCTTTGTGTCTTTCCTGTATTTTTTTTGATCTAGCACGTTTGAAAATGTTAATCCAGTCAGTCATACAAAAATGATCATTTGATTTAAGATTTTTGTATTAAAATTATAAAAAACCAAATCAAGGTAGGCTAAGCGTTCTTAATTTGTTACTCCTTAATTCGTAAAAAAAAACTTCATTCGCTTAATTCTGTGGCTAAAATGTTATGTTTCATAAAATTCATGATAAGGTTAATAAAATCATCGTAAAGAGCTACTAAGAATAGTGACAAATATTTCAAATCTGGGTGCTTTAACATTTTTTTTGTTACTTTTAACCTAAAGTCAATTTAAAGTTTTGATTATATGAAAAATATACGAAATTGAAAGATTTTGCTTACTTTTTATAAAAATATTTGGCAAAGTTGATATTTTGTACAAGTGATGTTAATTTATATTGAATAAATAAATACAAAAAGTGGGTTTAAAGACGGATTTTTTTTGGGACAGTAACAAAAAAGGAGTAATTAGTAACAAAATAAAAAACATAAGGTTGGGTCTACAATTAATTTTTACCCGACTACGGCGAAGTCACGAACCAAAAAAAAATATTTTTCGTCATGGCGTGTTAAGTATCAAACAAAAATAAGAACCCACCAAACAGTATAAGAGGATCATTAACTTTAGGGCAAAGTGGCATATACGACCACGGCTTCATTCATCATACATCATTGTGACGAGAATATTTTCTTTTTCATACTTTTTAGAACGTGATTTTTCAGTTTTATTCGGGTTTTAGTTTTAAGGATTAAAGAGGAGCTCGTGGCTAAGTAACAGCCGCGCGGATCGATCATAAGTTTAAGCAATGCTTGGCGCGGTCGGTCCGTGGATGGGTGACCATCTTGTCATGACGAGTTCCGCCGTGTTTCGGAAGGCACTTAAATTGGTGGGTCCCGGCTGTCATTTGAACATCCTTTACGGGTAGTCAGAAGCCAGAAAGTCTGACAACCACTCTTACCAAAGGCATCGAGTTGCCCGGGTAACTGGGTTGTGGAGGTCAGATAGGCAGTCGCTCCATGTAATACACTGGTTCTCAGCTGCATCCGGTGAGGCTGGAAGCCGACCCCAACATAGTTGGGAAAAGGCTCTTTCTAAATGAGCAATTCGACTTTTTGCCTTGTTGTATTCGGTTTTTAATTTATTTTTAGTTATTCGTAGATTTTTAATACTTTTTGTCAATCTTAATATTGTTTCATATAGTGTTATTTCCGAGGAGGAGGTTCCCATTGATATTTCCGTTGTATCCGTTAAAGTATCAGCGATTGTGGTTGAAGAGCTTCCGCTGCATGCTGTGTTTTGAGATTTTTTGTTTCTGTTTTTCTTCTTTCCACTTTTTTCTCTGATTTTTTTGTTCTGTTAGTCATTTGTAAAAATATGTTTTTGTATAAAATTGCAAAAATATTAATTTGTTTGTACCGTCCAAGCTAAACAACAAAAGTTTATACACAAAGTGGATTATAGGTACATAATTATTTGCAACTAATGCAGTAATATGTTTCAGTTATGAATACAATGCGAAAAGAATGAAAAATATTTATTTATTATGCACCATGCAAGCTAAACAATCAAAATGTATACACAAAAGGCATAAAGATAGTTACATTTATGGCTGTGGTTGGTCTGCTCTGTGGAGCCAGGTTATGTACAATCAAGTCGGAGGTACCACAACATCGGTAGAGAGCTGTTAGCTCACACGGTGCAGCATGGCGATGATAGGATGGTTGAATGGAAGAGTTTGCATAACCCATTGAGATCTAATAAACAATACCGCGTCCCACCCCGTCGAAACGCTACCGCCTTGCGAAGCTCCTGATCCATTCACACTCTTCATCCGTTACATTCAAACCACAAAATGACTCACTCTTCACGCCTCCTTTTTCGCCCACGTATTTCTTGACCTGGGAGCTCTGCTGAAGAATGCCATATTTTCTAGCAGTTCTCAAAGCATAGAAATACGTTACAGATGGAACACTGAGAGCGAACCAGTTTGTTTAGCTTCTCTCGATAACAAATCACACATCTCTTTCTATCCTTCGATCCAGAGGTGCTCTTTGGAACGTGTAAGATATCCTGCCTCAGCCTCATAAGATCCCCTACGGGCTTACTAGTCTCTGCTTGACAGGGGCGATGCCGTCTTACAAGAGATCTAGCAAGCTCATAACGGAACTCACGATGCGTCACAGGCTGTTTACCGCACCGTTTCAAAGAACCTACATACATCACAAAAGCATTATGTATGCTCACATTCAGAAACCTTTTGATCATTTTTATATACCATTTCACGCCTCTCTTTCGCTCCAACAAATACATGGCGTGTTTTTGATCTTTGAGATCTACTCCCCCCATGGATTTGTTGTAATCTCTAACGCACACAGGTTTCACAAGCGGTCTACCGGCCTTCGATCCGACGAAAGTATCGTCGTTGTGGTAGGTAGATATAATATTCACCGTTTGGAGTCTTTTCATGCTATGATGGAAACTTCTCCACAATGGCGAGATATTATAGTCCCCTTCTTCACTTTCTTCGATACTTTCGCGATGTCACTAGGCACGTTTCGACGACATGCACGAAGGGTCCCTAAACAATCAAAGCCCAAACTCTTGAGGTACCGTGCTAACGATGGACAATTATAAAAATTATCCATAGTTACACAATGCCCCCGACGTTCTAGACCTTGCAAAAGTTCAAGAACCACTTTCGTGCTTTTGCTCGCCAGATCAACACCGAGTGATGGGTCACCAGTAGATCCACTCTTCCCAGTGTAGATCTGGAATTTGACCATATAGCCAGTATGAGCTTCACAAAGCTCATACGACTTTATGCCAAACCGCGCAGCCTTTGACCTTATTATTTGGATCCAGGATAACCTGCCCTTGAATAAGGTCAAAGACTCGGCGATGGAGATGTCGGGCAAAAGGATATACAGGGAGTTGAATTTCTCCCCGAGATAGTCAATAATAGGTGCTAACTTGATTTTCGAAAAACTAACACTCAATACCAAATCCAAATCTACACTATATATATATAAACAATACCAAATCTACACTTATTTCTCAGTAATTCTGTATAATAATCTTGTAAGATTACTTACCGGTTTCGTCGGCAACTCATTTTTTATAGCAACAACATACACAGCACAAAACGGCGTTATGAGAGCAATATGGCTGACATCCCAAAATTGACGCACTCATAGATTTTATTTTTATATTTCGTTTGGATATAGAGTTGTACCACGTAAAATGTTACTAAAATGCGTTCAGTGTGAACCAAATAATCGATTCGTAAAGCCAGTAAATGTTGCTAATGTCAAAAAATGTCAAAATTCAGTATCCAATGACAACAGTTTTCATTTGACATTTCACGGGTTAAAAGTAATTAATAAAATTTTGTAAAAAGATACCGTATTTATTTTTCCCCGTATCAGGTAGTTCTGCAAAGTTCTTATTCATTATATGGCAGATCTCAAACCAAGCTTTTAAACTTTTACGCTTGTCTTTATATATTTCCATAGTTTTGTCCCATAACACTTCTCTGTCCTCCACTAAACTTATAAACGTTTCATAATCAAATCATCTTCTTGAAGCCTAGTGACTACAAACTTATTCTTGCGGCGGCAATTCTGCCTAACAGAAATATAATCTTCTGCAGTATACAAACGTTTCTGTGATTTCAAAGCACATTCTACGTCTCCGAATTTTGAGTCATTCGGAAGATAAGTATGTCCCGGTTGAAGGAATCTAATAGTTATTTTTTGTAGGTTTGCATGGCTATGTAAAATATGATATGCTATATAAAAGCATCAACATCATTTTGATGCTTCTACTTTGTCCGCCACATGAATCAGCCCAAAGTATCAGCTGAGTTACGTCAGGTTTTAAATACGCGGTAATATTTTTTTTTAAACAAGGTCCCACCTCTTTCGTGCCACGTCCTTCTTCGTGCTCTAACCAAATATGCAAGTATCCCTTTCCGTCAGATCCGCAATGTATGCCTAAGTTATGAAGATTCAGTTGGCGCTTATAATAAACTACACTTGTCTTACTCACCAATATAGCTATAACTTTCCGGTAGTGCTTTTAACATGTAATTTAGTTTTTCTTGTTTTTCCTGCACCAGCTTGTTTAAATATAAAATATTAACTAAATAATGTTAACTCTGAATATTTTTTAAGTTTAATATTTTCAAGGTTATGTCGGCACACTATTTGCCAAGCTGTCGATTTCTTCAAATACATCTCGTCAAATTTAAGGATAATATAAAGATAACATAACACGTATCTATATATAGTGAACTACTAACGTATTCTAATTGTTTGTTCGTTATAGCACTATAAATATAATTTGTGGCCTGGACATCCCTCTCTAAGGCGGCCAACTTTCTGAAAATTGAATGCGGGTCTCTTTGTGGATAGGGTTGGGGGGGGGGGTTAAGTTGGTAAAAAATTACATAAAAACATAAAACGTAGGTACAAAAGTCATTTATTTTTTAAATCATATTTATCGCTAGAGTGAAACTTTTTAACTAGTTCAGGATTTTTATTGAGGATTTCATGAAAATCTACGCAACTGCCCATATTAAATTTAAAAACCAGCAGAGCTCTCAGTGTTTTCCGACGATTTTCCGACGTCCACAGCGCATTCATTAAAGAAAATACTCTTTCGGTAGGCGCGTTCGAGTTCGACAATGGGCAAGCAGTTTTTTAAAGGCCTAAAAAACTGGCGATGAAAAATCAGCGGAAAAAAATAAAAAAAACACCAGAATTTGTTGCTTTTTTGTTGCTAATTAGTTGCTTAATAAATAATTTTGTTGCTCCGTCCGATCGCAAAAAATCGGCAATAACGCTAACTTTCGATTAAGATAGCGTGAAAATCACTGGATGTAGACTTATCGATCAAGCGAATAGGGGTCAATTTGTTGCTAATTTGTTGCTGAAAGATGTTAGGAAAAAAATATAAAATAATAAAAAAAATAAAAAAAAATATTAAAAAATCGGCCGAAAAAAATAAAAAAAACACCAGAATTTGTTGCTATTTTGTTGCTAATTAGTTGCTAAAAAAATAATTTTGTTGCTCCGTCCGATCGCAAAAAATCGACAATAACGCTAACTTTCGATTAAGATAGCGTGGAAATCACTGGATGTAGACTTATCGATCAAGCGAATAGGGGTCAATTTGTTGCTAATTTGTTGCTGAAAGATGTTAGGAAAAAAAATAAAAATAATTAAAAAATAATAAAAAAAAATTAAAAAGTAATGTTTTTTTACCCGACTGCGACATAAGGAGGGTTATGTTTTTCGAGTGTATGTATGTATGTATGTCCATTTCTTTGGCACGCCCTACAGCCCAAACGGCTGGACGGTTTTTGACATATGAGGTGTCGTACAGTGACTTCCGTTTTTCTATTTTGTTGCTGACTCACTGTACTCAAACTAGCAGCAGTATGAGCAGCAACATATTGTAGCAGTAGTTTTCCCATAGAAAAGTCAAGATTTAAGCTGGCGTGGCCAGTTTTTTTGTAAACCGATCTCCAACATCTCTTGACTTCCGTTTTTCCATTTTGTTGCTGACTTTTTATGTTGATACAAGCTGCAGTATGAGCAGCAACAAATTTTCACTATAGTTTTTCCACGGTAAAGTCAAGAGTTAAGCTGGCGTGGCCGGGTGTTTCTTAAATCAATCTTCAACGTCTCTTGACTCTCCGTTTCTATTTTGATGCTGACTCTCTGTACTCAGACAAGATCTAGCAGAAGCAGCAACAAATTTGCTTTCAACTTTTTCAAGGAAATCTCAAGAATTAAGCTGGCGTGGATATTATCCATTTTGGCATGATTAAAAAAAAATATAAATTAAAAAAATCAAAAAACCGTACTGCGTAAAAATACTCTTATTATATCGTTTATTCATTTTTAACACATATTTTTTTCATTTTTAAATATTCATTATAAAAAAAATATAAAAATACATTTAAAAATATAAAAAACAGGGATCCACCGATATCGGGGACAGGGTCCAAGCTATCGGTGGTTAGGGCTCCAGAGACAGGAACCTCCTCACAATACGTGCAGTATCCAGGAGCACTGCCTTCTGAATCAGGCCCTTGATCCAGCCGCCTAACGAGAGCCTCCTGAGATGTTGGTCGAGGCTCTTGGCCATCAGGCCATTGGCCGTCACGACTATCGGCACAATGACTGCCGAGTCCACATTCCACATGTCGACAACCTCGTGCGCCAAGTCGAGATACTTTATTTGTTTTTCTTTCTCGGCTTTCACGAGATTCTCGTCATGGGGAATGGTGACATCGATGATCATTGTGCGGCGCGCTAATCGGTCTATCACCACTATGTCAGGCTTATTGGCTAGAATAGTCCTGTCAGTAATGATAGACCGATCCCAGTACAACGTGATATGGTCATTTTCGAGAACTGGGTCGGGCGCATACTTGTAGTATGGTACCTCAAGATCCACAAGTTTGTACTGCAAAGCAAGCTGCTGGTGGATGATCTTGGCCACTTGGTTGTGCCTGTGCAAGTATTCACCGTTAGCCAAACGAGAACAGCCAGAGATAATATGTCTGATAGACTCACCTGGACGGTGACATGCCCGACATATGTTAACCGTCCCGTCCTTCATGATATATCTCCGGTAGTTGTTCGTCAACATAACTTCGTCCATAATTGCGCAGACAAACCCTTCGGTTTCCCCGAAGAGGTCGCCGAAACGTAGCCAAGATACGGACGCTATAAAGTCTACATCGGGCCCATGAAGAGCCCGAAAAAATCGTCCGTGTAGCTCCTTGCCTTGCCATACCTCCTTGCGGTCATTGGTGGTAAGAACCACAAGTTTGCGCCAATTCTCTTTAGCCAGCGACAGCGGGGTGAGTCCCTTGTCCACTGCGACTACATCCTGATGCATACCCACGTCGGTTTTAAGAAAATATTCCCTGAGATTGCACACCTCACGGTTATGGAGGGTCTTAGCATTTAAATAGCCACGACCCCCGCACTTCCGTGGGATGTACAATCTCATCACCGATGATCGTGGGTGATGCATCCGATTTGCAGTCAACAGTGTCCGAACTCTTCTGTCCAGGGCGTCAAGTTCAGTCTGAGTCCACTTGAGTATGCCAAAGGAGTACATCAGGACTGGCATGACCCAACCGTATATATTATATTATTATTATAATTATTTTTTTTAATTATATTTTTATGCTGAACTTTTTTTGTGTTAAATAAAACACTGTTTAAACATAATGTATATATATATATATTTGAACAGATCTTTTTACTAGCTTTCATTTGATACCCAGATTGCTATGGTAAGAAAAAAATTCAACTTCCCCCCCCCAATTCCGCCAATTGCGGGCGCCATTTTGAAAATCTATATAGCCTATGTCACTAAAATAATTTAGACAAATCCAACGACACCTCAAATGTCAAAAACCGTCCAGCCGTTTGGACTGTAGGGCGTGCCAAAGAAATGGACATACATACATACATACACTCGAAAAACATAACCCTCCTTATGTCGCAGTCGGGTAAAAAAACATTACTTTTTAATTTTTTTAATTTTTTTTTAATTATTTTTATTTTTTTTCCTAACATCTTTCAGCAACAAATTAGCAACAAATTGACCCTATTCGCTTGATCGATAAGTCTACATCCTGTGATTTCCACGCTATCTTAATCGAAAGTTAGCGTTATTGCCGATTTTTTGCGATCGGACGGAGCAACAAAAATATTTTTTTTAGCAACTAATTAGCAACAAAAAAGCAACAAATTTTGGTGTTTTTTTTTATTTTTTTATTATTATTTTTTATTTTTTTTTCCTAACATCTTTCAGCAACAAATTAGCAACAAATTGACCCCTATTCGCTTGATCGATAAGTCTACATCCAGTGATTTCCACGCTATCTTAATCGAAAGTTAGCGTTATTGCCGATTTTTTGCGATCGGACGGAGCAACAAAATTATTTTTTTAGCAACTAATTAGCAACAAAAAAGCAACAAATTCTGGTGTTTTTTTTACTTTTTTCCGCTGATTTTACATCGCCAGTTTTTTAGACCTGTTTTTTAATGAAATTCCAGTTTTTTGCAGCTTTTCGATTATCTCCATCCATCGTTGTTCTGTGCTAAACATCTTCTCCTCCCAGCCCTTTAGGACATCATTGTTGACGTAATTACACACATAACTTACTTCGTCAAACAAGTTATCTTCATTTAAAATAGTAGCTGCACTAGGTATCTGCACTAATAACTGCTGGTATGTTAGTTGTACATCAGCCCATTTCAGGCTTTGTTTTAATTGAATCCAGGTAGATGTTTTGAATTCATCATATTGATGCATATAGTTTTGCATGTACTGGATACAATTATGATAAAAGTTACGAATATGTCCCATAAAATAATCTCTGTCTATATCACCACTCTCAACAAGTTTTGTCAACTCGTTTCTAAAAGTCAGAGAAATATAATCATTTTCCAACCTATTTGTATATTTGTTTTTTAAATCCACAAAGAAGCGGAAAACAAGAGACTACGAGTGGGACGAGAGGAGAGGAGAGCAGAGCCCCTCTTGTCCCACTCGTAGTCATCAGTTGAAGATTTCTTTCTAGTTACTACATCCTTGCACTTTTTAAACTGGAGGAAATTTAGCATCCTTATTTTCCAGTTGCTATAATCAGCTCCATCAAATATTGAAATATTAATATCGCAGTTTTTGCTTAATAACTTATTACTTGCTTGCGTCTTTTTCAACAAAGCACGCTGATTTCAAGCTGATTGGCAAAAGATAATCTAGTGCAGGGGTCTCCAAACTTTGAACCCTTGGAGCCATCATATTTTTTTCGGTATGTTGCAAGGGCCATAACAATTTTAATTTTTCTGCCCACCTAAGCAAACATAGGCTTTTATTGCATTTCAATTACTATTGATTGTGTATTGTGACGCGTAACGACATTTAGTGTCGAGTAGTGATACCATGTACTGTTCTAGGTATTATCTATTTCAGTTATATATCATTATGTCTATCACCCAACGACCATTTTAACTAGACCCCCGCGGTGGCTCATAATCAGATTATAAAAAAATAATATTTCTTGCTGTTTACTTAGCGATGAAAAGTTATGCCATCTTTTTTGTAATTAGATGTCTTGGAATGTTTCCCACACCATTTCACCGCGCATGAAGGCATTTTAATGCTTTATAATTGCATAAAACTTGAAACAATTTGTATTAATTTAGCGTGCTATCAGGTCAAATCCTTGGACACAACTAAAGTGGTTACTAGTAGTGTACTCTCTACGTAGGCGACAAAATACTAATAATTTTCGAACGTCGGGGCACTGTATGCGCAGTCAAGTGGTTATAGTCTTTGAGTTGAATGAATCTTTCGAGCATATAGTAAGTCGAGTTCCAGCGAGTTACTACCTCTTGTACCGGTCTTATTACATCTTTACCAGCTTGTTGTTGATGGGTCATTCAACTTTTTAGTGTATACATCAATGATATTTTTTTTTAATTTTATTTGTTTTTTTTTATACGTTTTTGGCAAAAAGTCCACAAGAGACATTTGGCTGCTACTAGGAACGGAGTTGTGATGTTTAGTGGATGTCATATTTTTATAAAGATCTTTTTTGCCACCACTTCCTACAGATAGATCCGTTAAGCAGTACTTACAAAATGCAAAACATTCTCCTTTCTTACTGCGGGTAACCCAGGCTTTAAATCCAGGTGTTTCGTTTAACTATTTTTCGTTAAAACGCTGCATTCTACGCGCTTTTTTGCATCTCCACTCATAATTGCAATTGAATTCACAATCACACACACACACAACACAAATAATTTACAAAAACACTACATTATCCAAAGTCCATGTCCAAAGAAAGAACAATGCCTATGGGCGCGCTAATACGAAGTTAATAAAACAACAAAACGTAATTATATTGTATCTTTTTCATTCAATGTCAACTATGTATCATGCTCTCTCTGTCTGTCAGACAAAATGAAAGGTGCAGCGGTAATTCCCTGCCATAGACAACTACTCGTCATGGACGAATGGTTATCTAGGACGGGGAATCACCTTTAATATAATTTAAGGGATGACGAAAGTGAAAAAAATATCGATATAGGTATTTATGTTTCGCATTTGAAAGCGTGTTACGTATTATTTATAATGTATAATAGTTCAACATGCCATAAAACATTGTCATTGGCCATCTGTTAGTTTTTCTCGAACAATACATCAAAGAACACATCTTATCGAACGTGTCGACTACTCCTTTGGTCTAATTATAAAACATAATCATTTCAGGTTTTTAGAATTTACAAGCGGCACCTTCATCGCACGAAGACAACATGTACACCATCTTCGACGTCTTCGGCTTGTATGAGGCTAGGGTAAAATTTCCATTTGTACGTTTCACATAACTCAACCACTTCAGGATTCAAATGGCTCGATAAATTATCCCCAATAACAAGATTTTCTCCTTCAAGTTGATTAGCCCGAGGAATTACTATACTGTTGAACCAGTCGAAAAATACAACTGAGTCAAACCAGCCACTTTTTGAACGGTTATAACAAGCGCCTACTGGTCCACCCTTGCACCACGCTGACCATATATTCTCTGCTTCGTACACAATGAAAGGTCGAAGCAAGACACCAGCAGCTGTGGCTACAAACAGCACTATTTAATAACTTCATTACATACTCCTGTTCATACCCAACAGGATATGACCTGATTTTTTTCTTTAGAATTTGAACTTGTGCAAAATATTTCTTTGATATTGTACCGTCCTTATCTATATAGATTTGTGCAGTTTTTTCACTAGACGGACACTTATTTTCAAAATTACTCTTGTTATTATTTACCAAGCAGCCATGTACGGCGGTCCCCATAGTCAAAATTTCGCTTCATTTTCGAGCGCACGGGTGAATTTGCCCATATGTGAGCATCGTGTCTAGCTCCTGGCCATCGAGCATTAATATTTAATATCAAAAAAGGTCACATACTCTATAAGTAGTTATGTAAGTACATATTTTTCAAAGAATATATAAAATCTGCACATTTAATGAATGGCCCTCATGGGGACCACTCACATATGCCTCTTCGTGGACTTTTGGAGCTAATATTTTATATGTGTGCTGTCTACGGCTCCAATCGCATCTGGGAATGGTTGTGGAGCATTCCTAAACTTTTCTTTAACTGCACACCTTTCTTTTTGGGTCATCGGAAATTTTATGTAACTTTTTAAAAGCTTTTCATTTATAGCCAAAGTTACAGCATGTATTACTCGGCTTACTGACTGGCTCATGCTGCAACCCTACTGCAAGCCAATAGGTAGTTGGTAGCACCCACTTGCATAAAATCAGAGTGCCGTCAGTATTTATTAAGAAGAAAATTAAAAGTACATTCTTAGATATTAGAAAAAAACAAATAGAAATATTATTTATGCACGGTAACTAGACGCAAAGATACTTACTCACTTGGAACTCCACAGTCCGTAACGCCGTTGTCTTTGAATAGATGAGTGAAGTTCATAAACGAGCTCAAAAAAAATGTCCTTGTTTATTCTGTAAAGGTAGAGAAATTGGCTATCCTCTAAATCTAAAGGATTTTCAGTTTCACGCCTGTTTCGTGCAACTTGCCGCCGCATTAACATATCGCGTCTGTGTTCGAGCACCACCAAATCCCACGCTTAATACTCTACAGCCATAATACTAAATTATTTATTTACCTCTAAAAACTAAATTTAAGCTTACTTCTATTTCTTCTTAGTAATTGTTGAGGTGGTGGTGACGCAACAGTTGTTGCCCTGCTACCACTTCCTGCTGAAATAAGCAACAACACATGAAATAACAATTGTGTAGGATCCCTCGGGCTCAGTAAATAAAACTAGTGGACTGTACAAACTAGGTTCTTATTGCCGTTAGCAATTACAATTTTTTGAATTTCGAGCAAACAAAGAAAAATTTAATTTGCTCCGAGGTCGTGTGTCGTCGTCGCCGCCGACCATTGCGATCGCTGTCGTGCCGAAGGTACTCGAAGACGCCGAGCGCGCGCAGGCAGCGCGCACGCCGCGCGCGGCTCGCCTCGGTGTTGGGTTCGATTCCCAACAACAATCATGGAAAATAAATATAGGTATAATAAGAGAGAGAGAGATCAAAACTCTTTCTTACTAATTTGTGGTGCTAGCGATTGAGTGGTTGCATCTTGTTCTTGCATGGCGGGTGGTGATGTCGCTCTACTGTCACTTACTACTGAAATATTTAGATACATTAACAATATATAAAATTGATGACATTATGAAGAGATGTATGTATTTACAAAAAAAACACAACTTACTTATTTCTGTTGTTATGTCCATGTCAACTGTGTACATAGCTAATAGCTCGCGATCGTACACACTGTATCTTTGCTGAGTTTCACTCATTGTCTTGGAGTAGAAAGCGAATGGTTTCCATACGTTGTCAACCTTCTGTTGTAGAACGGCGCCGAGGCAGGTATTCGATGCATCGGTGAGTAAACATAGCGGCGCGTTGGGTACCGGGTGCGTCAGAGTAGTAGCATCGAGTATGCTTTGGCGGCCTAACTGAAACGCTTTTTCTGTTTCAGTCGTCCATACTATTGGTGATTTGTCGTTCTTCTTGCTGTTGTGGAGGTACTGGTTGAGCAAGTGTTGGTGTCTTGGGGGTGGACCCAGTCCTTTAAGCTAGTGAAACTAAATTAATAAAAACTACGGTAAGAAACTAAATAAAGGATTAAAATAAAGAAAATTAACTTAAATAACTAAAGTTACTCCTATTGCCTAACCTATTTCTTAAAACTACTTCGTTGCTGATGCAGTGCCAACTGCTCCCGCTGGAGCGCTATGCGTTCGCGCGATTGGAGATCAATCACGATCATTTGACTCAAATGACTCAGTACTTCCTCAATATCATACGAAAAAAGGTTTGCAAAAATCATCAGTTTGCTTGAAACTTTTTCAAAATCACCAAATCTGTCACTGAATTGAGTTAGCAGATGTATTAAAATATCCTTCATTTTATCACTTTTCCAATGAAAATTAATCCCAGCTTCATTGGCAACCTTTTTTTGGTACCTACTAGAAAGCTGAAATTTGATATGGATATGTATATCGATCAATTTAATGATTGTATATGGTAGGAGAGAGGTTGTGGTAGAATAAAGGCTATTTTATTTTATGTATATTGATTACCCCGACAACCTAACTAAGAGAAAACACAATAATCTGCAACTGAGGATATTTCAATATTATGACAGCTAGAATAAGCTTGCTTTTCGCTTTCACCAGCCGGCTCCATTGCAACAATACTTTTTATTGCACTTGCACCTGAATTATTGCCACTAGTTAAAATATATATGAAATATACTTTACGACTTATGTGTCGACTAGCGATTATGGCCCTAAGGAAAGAACAGTTGGTCCCTACAATAGTGCTGGTCCTGTGATCAGCACCGACCTCTATCTGGTAGCAACCATTAAATTTAGTATGCTCAACATACCAGGAGCGTGCTTGTTTTAATTGGTATGTACCACAAGCAATTAAAACTTAGTCACTGTAAGTTAAATTGGAAATTCCCTAATATTTTCCTTGTTCACATTTATATCCCTAAATTCTCCCCTAGCCTCTATTTTAGTTCCGATGTCTGACATAGTCAGATACATCATTATGTATTATATTTCGATTAACTGACTTAAGTATTTGAGCTGCATCATCTCTGTTCTTATTTTAGTGTGGAATTTGTTAATAAGAACAGCTGTTACAAAAAATCCCAATAGTTACTAATTAAAATGGTAACTACAAATTCTACAATCAGGAGGTACATAATCATTGTATTCACAAAGTAGACATACCCGTAGTGCTGATGGAACAGAGAATCGATCAGACTCATTGCATCCAGGAAAGAAACATCTATTTCGTATATTTGGTATTCATAAGTTAGGCTGGGTTCACACACTTCTTTGTATTCGTTTTTTAACGTACTTTCACCCGGGTGTTCACACGGTAGATTTCCATTCGTGTAAAATACGAATAGCCGCAGTCTTTACACAGTTGTCACAGGTTGTAGTAGCGGTGATTGCACCAGCGCTCAGTCACTATTTTTAAGAGACGTTTCACAAAATTGCGCGCGGAAGATTCACCGCTCGGCGCGCCCACCGACCGTTGGCTAGCGATAGGTACTTAAAGCGTACACTGCATTCGATGTATAGCGCGTCCATTGCGTTAAAACCAGTTTTGATATTTTTTACAAGATTTGTTTATTTTCAGATGAATTATATTTTTGAAAGAAAGAAAGAAAGAAGAAGAAAGAAAATACGTTTATTTGCGCCAAAAATGTGCCGCATAAAATATAAAGGAAAAAAAAACTAAACAAAAAATAGTAACATGAGGAATATATGCGTCACATCAGCGCAAAACGGCCATCACTCAGCATAATGCTGTGACTCATGCACTAAACAGAGCCACAGCGCTGGTTTTCAGTGATAGCCGGCGTAGACATGATGACGTCTGCGTGTGCAACACAAGCAAATCTATAAATTTGGTTTATAGGATTATTTTTCTTTAATGCATGAAGTATATGTACATGGAGGGGTGAGTTTTAAATACATAAAAAATATATACTTTACATACTACAAAATACAGGTAAAAAAAACCAGAAGGAATATTAAAATAATATATTTCTTAATTTCATTGATCTTGATTTACGTGGGTCAATAATTTCCGGTAGGACACAATTTTCATAAAATGAAATTAATTTTGGTGACATTTTATTGTTCCAAAAGGCATCATTTATATAAATTTTAATAGTTTTTATAGGAAATTCAGCTCCAGTCCATACAGCAAACAAACACACATCTTTTTTAGCTATGTGAAGCTGTCCTTGAATCTGATAGGAATAGTCATGGTTTGGGTCTAATACTATTTGGTCATTTTGAATTTTTCAAACTTAAGTTTTTTCTGTTGGATCGCCGTCTCAACATCCATGCCGAAAGCAGAAATGGGGCACTTTACCTCCACCAAACCATCCGCATACAACCCATCAGGCGAAGCTCCCAAAAAACAATATTCTTCGTCGATGATTTGAACTTTATTACGATTTTCTTGAATTTTAATACTTCGTATTGCCTCCTCGTGCTTCCATTACTGCGTTTACGCGGTTTGGCATGCTGTACACCAAGTTCCTTATACGATTTTGGGGAATATTCTCCCATTCCTCTGTGAGAGCAATTTTGAGCTCACGAAGCATGATTGGGGGAGGGTTTCGTTGTTTTACGCATCTGCCTAGCTCGTCCCAAGCATGCTCGATCGGGTTGATATCCGGGCTGCGCGCTGGCCACTCCATACGAGTAATGTTCATCTCTTGAAGGTAGTCATTCACAATCCTACCTGTATGAGGTCGGGCATTGTCATGCATAAATATAGCATCCTCACCTAAATTGACCATAAATGGACCAACGTGATCATTGAGGATTTCTTCCAAATATCTTTCGCTAGTTAAAGAGCCGTTTTCTATGATCACCAGCTCTGTGCGACTTTCAGAAGAAATTCCGGCCCACACAAGTACAGACCCACCACCGTAGGCTACTTTTTCTTCGATGCATGCTTGCTTGAATCTTTCCCCTGGTCTTCGATACACTCTGTGTCTTCCATTGTGCTTGTAGAGCATAAATTTTGATTCGTCTGAGAACATAACTTTTGACCAATCTTCAATACTCCAATTTACGTGGCTCTGGGCATATCTTAGTCTTGAAATACGATGCCCACGCTCCAGTTTAGGGCCGTTTGCAGGTCTAAGGGGTTTTAAGTTAGATTCAGCAAGCCGACGTCTTACTGTCCATGCACTTGGGTTACTTCCTCCGAGGCGTCGAAACTGATTTGTGAGTTCAGTTCCTGTGAGAAAGCGATTTCGAAGCATGGTGTTCACCAAGTATCGGTCTTCTCGTGCTGTGGTACACCTGGTTCTGCCCGTTCCTGGTCTGCGTAGGTTAGAACCAGTTTCTTCGTAACGTCGGAGAACTCTTTGTACTGTTGACAGCGACACACCGACAGTCCTGGCTGTATCGCGCTGACTGCGGCCGGTTTCCAGCATTGTAAGTATTCTGGTGCATTCTTCAGGCGTAAGCGACATAATTTCAGCTTGAATAATGAATATAGAGCACTATCAACATGGTTTATGTACCCACATAAATGACAAATTACAAACAAAAGCAAAACCAAATGCTGTAATTTCGTAGTTCCATCTTCGAAAGTGGCCCTTTTTCAAATTTGATTTTTTTATGATATAACTTTACAATAACTAAGAAGTTTTAATACCTTCATTTAAGGAGTATTACATTGTCTATTAAATACAATTTATTGCATTAACCTAGCATTTTTAGTTTCCGAGATTTTTAGGATTCTTTAAGTGACCCGGATTCATTGCTCTCGAGTGTATTTTCCTATAATGGCTTTCGTTAGGTCTGTAATATGGCTTGAAGTAGGATATAATTCAACCTGATGATTACTAATACTGGTAAATAATGTAGTTCCGACGAAGCTGCGCAGAATCTTCGTTGTTAACATATGTTTGTAAACTTTCCGAAGATTGTCGGTATAAATCTTAATAAATGCTTCGGTCGTTGTACAGATTAGTACCAGTTATTTTGAAGGGTACTTACAAGAGCCCACCTTTATCTTTTGCTACTATAAATTTATGGTCCGAATTTATTTCATTAGACAACAGTGCTCCAACACAAATGTCACAATCAATTTTCTTAACTAATATCACCCGCGATGTGACTAATAATCTGTTTACTAAAATCAGAAACATTTTGAAAGAACAAATGTATATCTTCATCATCATTATTTTCTGAAACCATTTGAACATTGTCTTCGACTAAACCATTATTAGTACTTTTATTTATGCGTTCTATAGGTGATGATGCACAATTAAGAATGGAAATATGTTCAAGAGCCATGCAATTTCCACTTTCGAGAGCCTTTAATTCTATATGCACTAGTAGCTTCTTGTAAGCTGCCTTAAATTGGCGCGCGGTAGGGTTATTGTTTGCTCCGCCATGTAATCTTATATTTCCAAAGAGCATCTCGAGGTGGTCTTGGCCAATTTTATACATCGGCATATATACTAGTACCCCAGTACGTATTAAATGGTTATAAATATGTTTTACTGCTTCAGCGCAACCAATGAAGCCATTAAAGCCTGTTTTTCGCGGGCTTTGTATTAAAAGTCTGTCATCCTGAGATTTTAATAGGGATTAGTAATTTACTGCCGTTTCTAGAAATCCTAAAAGCTGTATTGCATTGATTTCAGTAATTGCTTTCTTAAAATTATACTGAAACGAGCTTCGGGAATTGAATATATCAAACATATTATTAATTATCCTCAAAAATCTCGTTGTTGCTTTACTGTTATCAAATGCAGGTAGTTTTAGTTTATCACGACAAAAGTCTATAGCATCCGCGACACTAAGACTGAACAGTTGTGTTGCGAGCTTTACTTTCATCTTTTGATTTTGAAACTGTATGTGACGGTAACGTAGCTTATTTGCTAAATGAAAATTTTCTCTTTCTTGAAGTTTATTCAGTTTCTCCAAAAATCTCCACTGTATCTTATTTCCATCTGGATCTATAAAAGTTCTATAGCATTGAAAAGCACTCCACAATAGTTTGATAATGTGAGATGGATCTAACATTACTAAAATTGGATCTTTTGTAACAGGATGGTCAAAAGTAATGTTTTGATCTAGTATAGAACAACCCAAACATTTCACCATTGCAATGTTTGCAGCGCATCCATCGAAAGTCAAAGATATAATTCTTATACCAGTTTCTTCAATTAGTTCTAAACATTGTAAAACTAAATCAGCACGCTGTCGTCCTGTTATACCATCTACAAGGAAATAACCAACAGGGACTTTAAAGTTACAGTTCACGCTTGTCACCATAAAAACGAGAGCCTCTTTAGCTTCTTCAACATGATCTCCTTCTATGCCAGTGCCGATGTCAACGTACCCTACCAATTTTTCACCGTCATATTCTATACGTCGGCGGATAGCCATTTCGTCAATAGTTAATCCTCCTATGATGGTATAATTTGTATTTTTAGCTTTCTGCTTCAACGCTTCTAAGGATTCTTTAGTAAAGCCTGGTTCTCCTCCAATTTTTTCATACCACTTTCTAAGGGTACGCCTTTCTGGCAGACAAGTATCGAACGTCTTGCGTACGTAGTCATAGGCTTTTGGCGAATAATAATGTAACGTCAGCGCAAATGTACGAAGCGCTGGGCTATATTTTTGTTTCAATTTTTCTCCAGACTTCTTCATTACCATACGTTGTATCAGTTCTTGAGCCTGTTGATAAAAAGATTTGGGTCACATACTCTATAAGTAGTTATGTAAGTACATATTTTTCAAAGAATATATAAAATCTGCACATTTAATGAATGGCCCTCATGGTGACCACTCACATGCCTCTTCGTGGACTTTTGGAGCTAATATTTTATATGTGCTCAGTCTACGGCTCCAATCGCATCTGGGAATGGTTGTGGAGCATTCCTAAACTTTTCTTTAACAGCCCACCGTTCTTCTTGGGTCATCGGAAATTTTATGTGTCTTCTTAAAAGCTTTTCATTTATAGCCAAAGTTACAGCATGTTTTACTCGGCTTACAGACTTTTGGCTCATGCTGCAACCCTACTGCAAGCCAATAGGTAGTTGGTAGCACCCACTTGCATAAAATCGGAGTGCCGTCAGTATTTATTAAGAAGAAAATTAAAAGTACATTCTTAGATATTAGAAAAAACAAATAGAAATATTATTTATGCACGGTAACTAGACGCAAAGATTTTTACTCACTTGGGACTCCACAGAAAGTCCGTAACGCCGTTGTCTTTGAATAGATTTGCGAAGTTCATAAACGAGCTCAAAAAAAATGTCCTTGTTTATTCTGTAAAGGTAGAAATTGGCCATCCTCTAAATCTAAAGGATTTTCAGTTTCACGCCTGTTTCGTGCAACTTGCCGCCGCATTAACATATCGCGTCTGTGTTCGAGCACCACCAAATCCCACGCTAAATACTCTACAGCCATAATACTAAATTATTTATTTACCTCTAAAAACTAAATTTAAGCTTACTTCTATTTCTTCTTAGTAATTGTTGAGGTGGTGGTGACGCAACAGTTGCTGCCCTGCTACCACTTCCTGCTGAAATAAGCAACAACACATGAAATAACAATTGTGTAGGATCTCTCGGGCTCAGTAAATAAAACTAGTGGACTGTACAAACTAGGTTCTTATTGCCGTTAGCAATTACAATTTTTTGAATTCCGAGCAAACAAAGAAAAATTTAATTTAGGCCTCGACCGTTCTTCGTGCAACTCAAAGCGCGAGTGTTGCTCCGAGGTTGTGTGTCGTCGTCGCCGCCGACCGTTGCGATCGCTGTCGTGCCGAAGGTACTCGAAGACGCCGAGCGCGCGCAGGCAGCGCGCACGCCGCGCGCGGCTCGCCTCGGTGTTGGGTTCGATTCCCAACAACAATCATGGAAAATAAATATAGGTATAATAAGAGAGAGAGAGATCAAAACTCTTTCTTACTAATTTGTGGTGCTAGCGACTGAGTGGTTGCATCTTGTTCTTGCATGGCGGGTGGTGATGTCGCTCTACTGTCACTTATTACTGAAATATTTAAATACATTAACAATATATAAAATTGATGACATTATGAAGAGATGTATGTGTATTTACAAAAAAAAACACAACTTACTTATTTCTGTTGTTATGTCCATGTCAACTGTGATAAAATAATTAGGTACGTACATTTAAAAATACGATGTTATATTTTGAACTAGCTACTTCCGCAGTTTCACACGCGTCCCGACGGAAGTTTCTCCAGGGCAGAACCTTTTCCAGGGTCCCCTCTATCTTCGTACCAAATTTCAGCCAAATTGATCCAGCCGTTCACGCGTGATGCGATGACCAAGGAAAATAGGGATTCATTTTTATATAATAGAAAATGTTTAACAAAAACTTAAAAACTTACAATCAGGCAAAGAGGCAATCGGGTCATAAAGAAACGTTTTTTACCGTCTTTCCTTTCCGATTTGAAGCCGCATATCTCACATTTTCTGTACATCATACTTTCAGGAATAAATTACAGAATCAGAGAATACAATTGATACAATTAACGACAAACGACAAAGAGTAAACAATTACTGGAAACAAAAATAAAGTGGTGTGACAGTGTGTCAGACATTATCGCCACAGATTAGTAAGATAGGATGTTATCATGAACGAACGAGAAAAAATGCGGAAGTGAGTGAGAGAAAATTAAATATAGACGCCATTTTCTCGGTGGCCCTATCCCATACAATTTTTTTTTCAACGAAGTTGCGACAGACTGGGTACTTTAAATTTTTACCTATTCAAATATAATCTATTTATATACTAATATATTAAAGCTGAAAAGAAAACCACTGAGACTGGTAGTTTCAAAGATTAGCGCGTTCAAACAAACAAACACTTCAGCTTTAAGAATAAGAAGAATAAGAATATTTATTTGCGTGAAACATGGTTTACAAAGTTGTTATAACATTACATGGTTCTGCACGTCCCGCCGTAACATCGGCATGCAAATGTTTATTTAGGACTATGTTTATTAATTTACACATACATATCTCATCTATTACTACATCTATTCTTAGTATCAAAAACATTTTAAATTAATACCAACATACACCACCTTTTGTGTAAAATATATCAACTATTATTAACTACTAGCTTCTGCCAGCGACTTCGTTCGCGTGAAATAGTGGTGCTCCGCTCCTATTGTTCTTAGCGTGATGATATATAGTCTATAGCCTTCCTCGATAAATGGACTATCTAACACTGAAAGAATTTTTCAAATCAGACCAGCGGTTCCTGAGATTAGCGCGTTTAAACAAAATGACAACATTTCCCTTCACTGCTCTGCTCCTATTGATTGTAGCGTGATGAAAAGTATACTATAACCAGCTCAGGAGTATGACAAATAATTGTACCAAGTTTCGTTAAAATCCGTCGAGTAGTTTTCGTTTCTATAGAGTTTATACAGACAGACAGACAGACAGACAGACAAAAATTTTACTGATTGCATTTTTGGCATCAGTATCGATCCCTAATCACCCCCTGATAGTTATTTTGGAAATATATTTAATGTACAGAATTGACCTCTCTACAGATTTATTATAAGTATAGATAAAAAAAAACAAAGACAGTACTCATTAAAAAAAATATATATATAATAATTGAGCAGCTTATTTAAAAAAATCTTATTTCTAATGTACAATAAATCATTCTCCTTATGTTTATGAATTAGAGTTTAAAATAATATAATAAATAAATCAAAATCAACACTATAAATTTAATAAACAAAAAAAACAATAATAATGTTCTATGTAAATGAACAACAAAATAAAAACTATTTTCATTTATTTGGCTTTTTGTCTTATGAGTCATGAATTCCGTGATATTATAAAAACATTTCTCAATGAGCCATTTCTTCAGCTCTCTTTTAAACTTAATTTGTGGTAGTTCTCTTAGAGCTTTAGGTAGTTTGTTAAAAATTTGAATCACCATGCAGTTTGAATTTCTTTTATACAAGGTAGTTGATTTCATGGGAACTGCCAGTTTAGTCGGGTCTCTAGACATATACTTTTTAGTGTCACTTACTTTTTCGAATAAATTACCATTTTTTTTAACAAATACTCCGATCTCAAATATATAAAGGCATGTTACTGTGAGCACTTTGAGTTTTTTAAAGAGAGGCCTGCAAGACTCCATAGGACCAATACCGCATATTGCTCGGACACACTTTTTTTGCGATATAAATGCTCTATTTATATCTACAGAATTTTCCCATAGTAGAAGACCATACCTTAGGACTGATCCTACATATCCGTGATACGCTAATAGCGCGGCCCTATCAGATGCCAGTTTTCTTATCTTTCTAAGAGCATACACAAACTTGTTTATACGAGTGCAAACACTTTTTATATGCGCTTTCCAGTTACAATTTTTATCAAGCAAAATTTATTATATTATATTTATTATATTAGTTTATTATAGATTCAAAATTTAGGTATCAATTTTTAAAAACTCACAAAATTTTCTACCATTTCTTCAAAGTTGCATGTTAATCTCAAGGGCATGTTTTAGAGGTTATCGGAAAGCTCACACGTTCGGTTTTCTGATTATCTGCGTCCGTGTTTTGTTCCATAAAAGTTAGTTCGTTTTAGCATCTTCAGAAGTTCGAACGTTGTTTCTTTTTAAAGTACTTTTTAGGACGTCCCACTATGGTCCAGTTTTTCAATTCTCATCTTTTATTAACTTAATCCGCCGTGAAAATCCCTTACTTTCCCATAGTGCAGGAACGACTGACAGGTTGGCAACACCTCCCGCTATCGTCTGAACGATTTTGTATGGCAGGCATGTTCTGTAAAGAAAAACCAGAAAAATTAAAATAATACTTATAGACATTGATATATTAAACACTAAAAAGTCTAGTCTAGCAGCAATATGGAATGTTGCGCTTGACTTCACAATCTATAAAGCAATTCAAAAAATTTGAACGCATCTCTAGTCTAGCTTCGTCTATGTCACTCCTCTATAATTACTAATAGTTTAAAGTAAATCACGAACAACCTAGAAATTAACTAATTAATAGGGAAAGATATTATGTATCAGGGACTGGGAGGGTTGTTCCATGATGGTGAAATTCGTAAAATTGAAATAGAACTTCACTTAGGTAAGTTCGTTTAATTTAACAATTTTACTCTTTCACCATCATGGAACACTATGCAGATGTTCAAAGCTAAGGTTGTGAGTGTATGTTTTTAAATTAAACCATGTAGGTGAATTAAAGAAACTTAATACTTTTTATTGCCAATCAACAAACTTAAAATTTCACCAAAATTATTAGTATTTAAAAATATATAAAATTTCTTATAATTAAGAAATAAGAACTTAAGGAATCTATACAATCAAATCTGTCCCAAATAGGGAATGGTTAATTCTTTTGTTGAACAATCACATATTAAAATATTCATATATTTTGACAATTATCTAGAATAATGTTACATAATGTATTTGTTTGTAAAAAGGGTCTATTATAGTATTGTGCAAACATGGCTGAATTTTTTGCCCAGCCTGCACATTTTCTAATAGCATCGATGGTCATACCTGCCCTCAGTGCTGCCGAGGTAGCCGCACGACGAGTGCTGTGTGATGAGAACACTTTTGTGACTTTTCCGTCCAATACTTTGGGTGGATGATTTTTTATAAGGTTTTTTATATGTTAAGATCAGCTCTTTTAAATCACCTCTATATTTTTTCGTCATTTCAAGGTAGGAAAGTATTGTCTTGACAGGACATATCTCTAAATTATTGAACACCTCTGATAAAGAAACAAGCCCTGCAATTTTTGGGAATTTGTCGCGGCATCGGTCCTTTTATTTTCAATGACGCCTTGGTGTTTTAGGACTAGAATGGTTACTATAGTTTTTTCGTCCTGCGTAAAATTTGGGATGCGTTTCTTGTGGTTATCCATTATAGTTAATTAAAAAACTATCAATTTATAAATTAATTTTACACACCACCGATAGTAATTTGAATTTTCAACGATTTGACAGAAAAATATAACTTAGAACTGTCATTTCAGGTCGGTTGAATGCAACCATTAAAAAAAAAATATAACTCAGAACTGTCATTTCAGGTCGGTTGAATGCAACCATTTAAAAAAAATATAACTCAGAACTGTCATTTCAGGTCGGTTGAATGCAACCATTTTAAGATCTTCCACATTTGTACAGTTTTCACGTGTACATTTACCAGTCCTATTCGACTGTGTTATACCATTCGGTCTTTCACTCTTAAAACGCTCGAACAGACCGAACCGAATACAGTTGTGATGAACACGAACATTCCCGCTTCGTGGTTAAACAACTGTTTTCGTTTAACGGACCGATTACGAAAAGATTTTTTAATTCAATGTCGGAACACGGCCCTATAGGATTTGAAAATAACTTGTACTATTGCATCATCTTCATAACACCGGCGCTCTCACTTTGGACATCGTTCAAATTAGTAATTCGTTTTAATTACAACAGATTATGGACCCAGATAGCACTAATCTGTCGTTCAGTATTTATTGTACAAGTATAAGTCATTCGAAATTATTAGTTTTATAAGTAAAAACATAACCCTCCTTCTGTCGCAGTCGGGTAAAAATAAATGCAACCTCAGTTACCGCGACCTCAATTATCATAAAATAAAATTCAAAAATCATTTATTCAAATTAGGCTGAAAATCAGCACTTTTTGAACGTCACATTTACAAAAGACAGCCCCCAAAACGCCCGCCCTTCACCACTTCCTATGTGTTATTGCTGGGAAGAAGAAGTGGCGCATCAAACTCCCCAGCAACACAGTCTGTCTATTAGGTTTTAAGAACCAGCGTTATACATTATCAATAAAAAAAATATTGTATATATTAAATTTTATACAATTATATAATAAATAATTTCATCACATGTTGGCTAGCACACACCCTAAAACCTACCTGTACCTGGGAAATCAAGCATTGAATTAAGTAATTTATTCTAATATGTATGTAAAAAATTATAAAAACCTCCATTTAGTGAAAAAAAAAATAGGAAATAAAGGGCGTACCCACCTACATGTGCAAGGTATGGTTGTAACAATAGATGTACAACGTGGGCATGGTGAACTAGGACCACAGTATTTGAATAATAACAATACAACAATGTCAATTCCCAAACTTAAGGGTCGAGATAACTGAATTAGCCAACTAGTTCAGTTAAAAAATACTGAAGTAGCGGCTGCAAATCTTATCAATAGTATGTACCGGCTGAATACTGACACCATTCCAGCATACAAATAAATCTGCGCTTCCGGTGATGAGGTGTACCAAATACTAATGTTGGAGAAGCTACAAAGTCGACAATTATCGAATATAGCAGACTCGTAGGAAATAGTAGAAGAGGATTGCAATAAATGTGATTGTAAATCGAAATTGGGAGAAAGACATTGCAAAGTTGGGCTATGAGTTCCAGTGAGGTTTACGTCTTCCACACTCTTCGAAATGGTGACTTCTTCTATTTTTTCATAATCACCGCTACAGGGAAGATTTATGGCATCTAAAACAAAACAAAAGGGTACTAACTTATCTATTAAAATATCGAATCTGTCGTAAAACTACATAAGTTAGTGACAACATTTTTAATATTCATTTTACAAGCCTAAAATCTATAATTTTGTTCGCTTATGTACGTTTTTCCATCAAAATGATATTATTTATTTACCTATTTATGTACACTCAAAATACTATGAAACAACTTACTACACCCACACACACATACATACAAACGCACACCTATACACTGTATAGGTGTGTGTTGTAAATGTGTACGTATGTATCGGTGTGTAGGTATGTGTGTGCGTTTGTATGTACAGGTGTACACACACCTATACAGTGTATAGGTGTGTGTTGTGAATGTGTATGTATGTATCGGTGTGTAGGTATGTGTGTGCGTAGTATACACACACAAAAAGAGGTAAATACAATCCTTACTAATATTATAAATGCGAAAGTAACTCTGTCTGTCTGTCTGTTACGCTTTCACGCCAAAACTACTGGACCGATATAAATGAAATTTGGTACAGAGATAGAATAGACCCTGAGGAAAACATAGGCTACTTTTTACCCGGGTACGCTAAGTAGTTCTCGGGATGCGGGTCAAACCGCGGGAAACAGCTAGTGTTTAAATAAATTAATATAATCATTGATCCATATCAGAACATTTACAAAAACTTGTTGTACGCACCTAAAAATACTATTATTTTTACGAATACAGTGATGTGCAATATTAATTAATACAAGGAAAAAAATACAAAAATACATTGGTTATTCCGGCTCCAGGCTCCATAAGATAAGCGGTTCATTAAAATGCCAATGTATAGGTACGCTTCTATAATAGAATTGCTTTTTTGCATTTGCAATTCAAAATGTAAGCCTTAACAAATTCAAATTATTTAAGATCAGTCATTATGTCGCAAAGCTTATTACTCGGTTAAGGACTACCTAGATGTCAAAAAGCTTTGGGATTAAGCTGTTTCAATTGTTGCATCTACAAGTATGGACTATTATTATTGTACTATTGTTATATTTTTTCCTTTTATTTATATCTATAAGTATACACAGTGACGATAATATTTGATGATCATTTTATTCACATTGGCATGTAATGTTTATTAGAATTATTTTAGTTAAAAATTTAGCCACAAGGAAAACCCCTAGTGTCATAATACAATTATTCTTGGAATTGATAATATAACGGGAATGCAACAGCACTTGAAATTCACAAACGTGTTTATTACGGTTAATTAACAATTTTGGAACGCTATGGGTATTTATGAAAGCGATTCGGATAATAAACAAAATCCAGTACCTAGTAATAACTTGCAGTTTCACGTTCAGGAATAGACATACTTAGACTTATGTTCCGTCAGTCAGTAATGAAAATTTCAGTTGATATTGAATTGAAAGGACTAACTTTTGCTAGAGTGACAAGTCCAACGTAAAAGTGATTCTCGCGCAGGAATCAAGAATATAGAACTTTTTGTGCCATACATATGTATAAGTATCTAAGTTCATCTATCTACATGGAGAAAAATTACATGCCCACTATTTGCAGCAGAAACACAATGCAATACTAATTACTATATAATGTAAAAGTTAATATGTCGAATAGTCAATTCTAGTATATGTATTGTAATAAGTTCTATGCTGTCAAGTACTTGATTTCAAGTCATTTCTACTTTTATTTTAAATTCAGAATTGCTCTATTGGACTTGGGCAAATGCAGCATAATAATAGTTACATTATAGTTCATATTACTGCGCTCCCATGGTAGCGCTACTCGACTACTGGTGGCTGATGAAATAATTGTACGCTATGGCTAACGCGTGCAAAAAACACTGTAAGCAATGACGTCATTCTTGATTACACGCTTTGTTTCCTTGAGTTTTGGATATAACAGTTAAAATGAACTAGATGACAGCATTTTATATCATTTTGCTGCATGCATATTATATAATCAAGCTTTATTATCAAAATATTAACTTCATTTGTAGTCCAAATGTAGTTAATATGTATGTTAAAATTTTGGCCGAGCACGTGCATGTGTTATAGACGTCACGAACGCTATATAATAGCCGACAGACAGAGGTGAATAACATTCGACTCACAGACTCAGCGGAGATATAACCGCTAGTCGCGGTCCATACTTCGGAAAGTTTAAATTCAAAGTGGTTTGATATTTATAGTTTTTTTTTAAGTAGTGAAACTCGACGACAATGAAGCGTGGTGAAAAAAGTGGCAAGTGTTTCGTGTGGTGTTTTCTATTTCTGTTTAAGAAATACTTCTTGAATGTATGAAAGTTATTTATCGAACTATATTTCAGGTGTTGATCCGAAAGATCCCATCCAGGATGCGATGGGTCACGTAGTGGGTCCTTGGCAAATAATGATTATATTCGCGCTTGCTATAATAGATATGCCGGTAGCGTGGCATGAGCTTGCCATGCCGGTACTTGCCCCCGGACAAAATTTTACTTGTGTATCTCCAACGCCGGCTGATCCAAGTGACTCAATGCTCAAAGCTTGCTATGTTAAAGTAAATGAGAGCCTACCAGAAGTCAAATGTGAGAAGTTTACTTACGATGACAGCAATTTCAAGTCTACCATCATCAGTGAGGTATTGCAAATGTGAATATTGTAACAATAACATTTTGACAACTTGTAACTATTATTTTAATTATTCTAATTCTATCGATTTTATTTTCTAGTGGGACTTGGTATGCGATCGCGTACACCTCCTGAGCTTGGTTCAACCCCTATCGGAGTTATTTATATTTATTGGTACTATAACCTCCGGAGTACTTGCTGACAAGTAAGTACCTGATATAAACTTATATATTGACATGAGTAGGTTTTATCAAACAAAAAATAACTCTAATCGTCTGTAATTCATTGCAGGATCGGCAGGAAAACTCCATTAATGATTGCACTATTTGTACGAGCGGCAGCGGGACTCGTCACAGCATTTATGCCAACATTTGAGTTGTTTCTGCTGTTTAAGCTAATCGCTGCTCTAGCTACAGGTGGAACTATGCAGCTTGGTTTTTCAATCGGTGAATATAAGATACACTTTCAATAATATTTATAAAATTAATTGAACATTTAACTAACGATGCAATCTTATTACAGTGATCGAAATCGTTAGCGTTAAATACCGTTCGGGTATTCTCATACTTTACCAAGCTTCCTTCGCCCTCGGATTTTTAATGGTGCCAGGATTTTCATATCTAACAAGGACTTGGGACGGTTATTGGCTTATTATCACCCTTCCAACATTTTTACTTCTATCCTACTACTGGTAAATGACTACTTATCAAGTGTCTATTATTAATTACTATACAGCAGGTAAATACTATACTAATAAAGTTTTTTTTTTCTTTAGGCTGATACCCGAGTCTCCGCGTTGGTTGTTGGCGCACGGACGGGTAGAAGAAGCTCGTCAAGTTTTGGATAAAGCTGTGAGATGGAACAAAATAGCCCCAGAAACAGTAAACGAAGCGATAGAATCTCATGAGAAGTTATTGGCACTAGACATCCACAATATTGAGAGTGAAACTGAACGAAGGACTTACGGTTTGACGGATTTGCTGAAATCACCAACGATGAGGATGAGGACAGTGTTTATTACTTACAATTGGTTCAAAGACGGCTTAGTATTTTACGGTCTTGAGTACTATCTTGGCCGCATGAGTGAAAATGTTTTAACTAACCTCGCAATCACAGGTACAGTATATAAAAAACTTATTTATTCTGAATAATTACAGTATTCAAAAATCGTTTATTCAAATTAGGCTGAAAATCAGCATAGACAAAAGACAGCCCCCAAAATGACCGCCCTTCACCACTTCCTATGTGTTTTAGCTGGGAAGAAGAAGTGGCGGAACAAACTCCCCAGCAACACATGTCTGTCTCTAAGGTTTGAAGAACCATATTTATGCAATATCAATATTAAAAAATAAATTTAATCAGATAGTATTTTTATACATGTTGACTAGCACTCCCTTAGTAGTACCTATATCCGAGAAATCAAGCAATGAATTACTTAAATTAAATATTTACTCGTGTGTAAAAATATAACTAAAGCCTCCATTCAGTGAAATTATTCATTTTCAAATAATTTATTTAAATTATCTATGTTTCAGCTCTTTTCCAGTTCCCCGGACTGGTGCTGGCGTACTTCATGGCATCCCGAGTATGTCGATTGAAAATAATGACTTACTCAAACATTGTGGGAGGAGTAAGCTTGCTGCTGATCATCCCGTTTTACAACAGCGAAGGTCTTAAAATAACAGCTGTTACAATCGGATCCACGTGCTTGACGATTGGCTTCATGACAGGCAAAGTGTACACTGGAGAGCTCTTCCCTACAGTCGTCAGGAATGTCGGATTTGCTGTCTGCAGTGTCAGTTCCAGTGTCGGGTCCATGATTTCCCCGTTAATGGTTGATTATGTAAGTAATCAATTTCCTTTTATTCTTTACTAGCTGTTTCCCGCGGTTTCACCCGCATCCCGAGGGATCTACTTAGCGCACCCGGGTAAAAAGTAGCCTATGTTGTTCCTCAGGGTCTATTCTATCTCTGTACCAAATTTCATTTATATCGGTCCAGTAGTTTTGGCGTGAAAGCGTAACAGACAGACAGAGTTACTTTCGCATTTATAATTACAACCATATTTATAAATACAACCATACCATAGCAAAATTCACGTGTCAAATTGTTATTTACAAAATTTGAAGCATCCAAAGATATGATTAAAGTCATGATTTTTTAATTATTATGACTTTAATCATAGTTCGTAAGAAGCGAGTATATTAAATTCAGAAATCGCTGTCGATGCGAATATTTTTCGAAAGTGATTCGTGTTAGGGTCACTGATTACAATTATATTGTAAGGATTTCCCCCTCCAGAAATTATTATTATCCTTATTCAAAGTATCCTCTTACAATAATGGCCAACAATAATTACTGATGAATAATTTTCCTTTTTTCAGATTGACAAAATTGCCTACTGGATAATTCCCCTCGTTTTTGGTTTGATCCCACTCCTGGGAGCTGTTTTCTGCTGCTGCTTACCGGAGACCATGTATTGTAAATTACCAGAGACGTTTGAAGAGGCTGAAAACTTTAAAAGGTAAATGTCAAACCTTATTTTTAGCGAAATAGCATATTCTTTATTATGTACACCACTTTTAAACACAAGCGTAACAATATAATTAACCTAGGTGTCATAATGGGCGGTCTTATCGCTAAAAGCACTTAGAGACAACCCTTGGATGCATTGAAGACAAGAGAAAAAACCAAACAACAAAATATTTTGCTATAGAATACGTTGTCACTTTAAAATGTTCATTATTCATCACTCATTAAAGAAATTATGTTTGGTGTTAATAATCTATATTTTTTGTTACAGTAACAAATGTAGGGAGGCGAGTGAGTGTTTGAATTAAACGTTTGGAAGTTTAAACATTAGATAATAGGTACTACTGTCTGTGATATACTCTCGCATTGGTGGAAGCGACAACTTACCCTCAAGACATAAGACTGATATTTATAAGTAAAAAAAATGTTAATTGTATATATTAAGGCTAGAACCCGAAGTGCGGCTACGCCTAGTTCTAGCCGGTTAGAACTAAGTGTAGCCACTTACTCTTGGTTTAATCTAGTATTAGCCGATTGTTTTCGGGTAAAGCTAGTTCTAGCTGGTATTATTCCAACCAAACCCTGACAACAGGTCTATCATGCCGGCTACAACTAGATTCAACCAATTTGGTGTTTATTACTAGGAGTAACCGATACAGTTTGGTAAACCTGGGTGGAAGTTGTTCTACTCTACAGAGCCACATATTTCTGGCTTTTAAAATATTGGATCAGCATTTTTTTTAATATCAGCAAATAATTGTTTAAGTTTTCAAGATACAATTATTCTATCATTAATGATATCGGCTAGACCTAGTCTCACATGAAAACAATCTGCTTATACTAAGAGATTAGATATTAGATTTAACCAAGAGTAAGTGGCTACAACAAGGCGTAGCCGCACTTCGGGTTGTAGTCGTAAAATGTATACTTTTAACAATATAGGTATATTGTTGCAATAAATACTGTTTAATATTAAGAAAACGCTTTTTAATCTACCTTTACCACTACACCTAGGGCAACGTCATATGAATATAAATAATGTCACCATCGATTTATATTGTTACGAGCTGGGGTTCGGGATAAATTTGATAAATACACTACACTTTTTAATTATTTACAAACAAATACAATAATCACTACTTATTCACTCATTAATCAAAATCACTCGCTTTAATTCATGGTTCACACTTCGTGTCGTTCGAAGTTCACTGTATCTCATTCAAAATTGAACTGACTCAAAGAGCTGCCAACCTTCTATTTATATGCTCAGGCTTCTAGAAAGTTTTAGGTAACCTAGATAGTTCTAGAAAATTCTTCTACTACTCGATAATAATTGATAGCGATAGCGTAGCATTTTCTAGATCAGGGCTGTTCAAACTACATACCTTTGCAGGCTAATGGTTCAAAAGCTGGAGGGCCGCAGAAAAAAATATTTTCAGTTTTTAAGGAAAAATAATTATAATTTCTTTATACGTTTATTGGTTCTTCGTTAATTTATATTTAACAATTATATCGATATCAACGTCAACATTTGTTCATCTGATAGGGAAGATCTATAATTAGATCTTATAAAGTTCATTGTTTAATACGCACTTTCACACAAATAGGTGCAGAATATCCAGATAGAAGTAGAGCCTATCTTTGTAACCTAGCATTTGCGGTCACAGGAATTCTTTTAAGAGAACTACTATCTGGCGAAATTTTAGGCTTGATAGCATGTTCCTTCAACATGCTTTTCTTCGTGTAGCTTGCAATATATTATATAAGAATTGTTCATCGCGATGTCCAGTAATTCAGAAAATAATCTTGGGTAGTTTTTTTTGCCTTTGATCAACTTCATAGCACACCTTTTTTTGGTCAATTTGGTCGACCCCTCCTATATTTTTATTGTACTTTACAACAACTTCAGGACAAGTTATGTCAGGTTTACTTTCAGCCATATTTTCATCTACAGATATCAGGAGCTCGGCTCAATAACCACGTTCGACATACCCGCATCCATATCTTGAGCCAGAAAAGATTAGTCCTCTTCATCAAGGACCAAAGGCCATCCTCGTCGTCGCTATTATCGGCCAATAATACGTGACAGATATCATCTTCCCGCAGAAAAAAACTATGCCGATTTGAAGACATAGTCTGAAATAAAATACACGAAAATATTAATTTGGAATTGGAAAAAATAGCAAGGCAAACAATATTGTTAGTTAGAAGAAAAAGTTTCCATTGATACATGTAGGGACATCTGTCCCTTTATATTTTTCAGATATTATGCATTACTTTTTCTATAAAAGTCGAAAATATGTAATAAAACGATACCTAATCGTACATACCACTCAATATATTTATGAAGATAAAGGGTGTTAAAAAGTATTAATTTTTAATTTTCAAAATTTAAAAAAAAGTATGAGAAAAATGGATGAAGTTTAGAGGCTGTAAATAATAATAAAATAATTTTTTTCATGTGTCTATGCGAAAATCATGTTTATTTTTTACACATTGCCAAATAGCCGAAAAAAATACGATATTTTAGCAGTATGTATACATGGAAATAGGGTCATAAAATGAAAAATAGTCATTTTTTTACGTGGAATTCGTAAAAACAGTTGCGTTTCTTAGTTAAATACTATTAACATTTATTCAAATATTGAGTGTTTAAAAGTAACATACTCTTTTGTTGTTCTTTAGAGATTAATTGGCCGCAAGCTGATCCTGAAACTGGTTCATTTCAATTGATTGTGGAAACTGCTCCGAATAAATGTTTATCTAGGATATCTGGGTATCGCATTGTGGACTTGAAGCATGTAATTGAGTGAGCATTCCTTTTGGAAAGACATCGAAATATGTGTGAATCTTCGCAAATTGAATTTGTTAGTGAAAGACTTTTTTTGAGGGTTTCGAAGTGAATTAATTTTCACGTGAAGTATGTGCGATAAGTCATAAAGCTTGGAGGCATTGTACGGAGAGCAGTGATAAAGTAAACACTGCATTTGTTTGGGCAACTGTCAATTCTACTAGCTCTAGTATACTCAAGCAGCACACATAACAAGTCATAAGGATATTCCAATAGGTACTGTCAACTAATAAATTTCGACGTGTTGAAAAAAACTTGGACAGTGTGTGGTTTGAACATTTGATAGAGGAAATTAAAACTGCTAGTGAACAAGAAAGATCAATTTTTGCTATTCAAAAAGGTCATGTGTCTTCAGACGGTGTTCCATTTGTTTACTGTACTTATAATGTAGATGGAGGATGGTTGAAAAGGTAGGGTATAACCTTGAATAGTGTGAGGTAATAAAGTAAACATAATAATTTTGTCATTATTTATCTCTCAAAATTATAAATCAATTAAATAGTTTGATGATGATGAGTTTATGCCTACAAATATAACTTTTATTTTTATCACATAATCGTACATCGTACATAATAAATATCGTAGAAGGTGATGTTCTGTAGTTTGTGCCTACACCCTTTAAGAAAAATCGCCATCTAGTCGCCACACGCCATCTAGTGTTCAATCTTCGTAAATGTAAGGACTAGGTACTCACCCACGTCTGTGTGTAAACGACACTATATTCAATGACAGATGTTATTTTTAAACTTTATGTCGAATTGGGTGGATTTTGAGGCAAGGAAATGAATGACCCAGTTCAATAAAATGTAATGTTCGAGTAATGCAACAGCTACTCCTACGACTTAATATGTTCCAATTACACAATAAACTCAAATAAACTAAAAACATAACAAACACTTCTACGCCATCTAGCGGTAAAGTGGCCGGGAACAGACCGTATGTTTCACCTTAAGGCGAGCTGCGCCCGAGCCTGTAGGCATTCAATGCTTACCTCCTCAAGGAGTAAGATTACGTCAAAAAATACGATGCGCGGGAAACGCGAGCGCTTTAGCGCGTCGCTCAAGAGGTCACGAACTCTAGGCAGGCGTCCGTCACTCGCTCAAGACCACGCGTTATATTTAGTGTAGAGTAATGCAGTGACTCAACTTCAATCGAAAAGCAGACTTATTTTGTTTTATTCTTCTACAAGTATTTTGAAGTTTATATGTAGATTGGATTAGGTAAGTACTAAGTATTGTATAAAATTACACCTAATAACTAATAATTAAAAATATAAGTAGGTTTTTTTTAATTTATTTTTTAAAGGTGAATTAAAGTCTGACTGTCGCTCAGATCATAAATACGGATACGATGGGGTTTTGTGCCACGGTATAAAATATCAAGCAATAAGGTAGGTACACTAAATAACAAAAAATGATTTTTGTTTTATCAAATATTTATGGTAATAAAAGTAAACAATAAGAGTAAAAGAAAAAGTAAAAAATATTTATGTACAATTGGCTAAAAATCTTTAAACTGTAGCCGCCTCGGTATGCATGGACCTAGCTGAGTAGATTGGATCGGAATCTGGTCCTTAGATTTGCTTGGACCTGGCTGCATAGGCTTATCATTTTCTTTAAAATTTTGCAACATTATGTCTCGTATAGGCATACCGCGAATTTGTCTCGAATCCACAATCTCTGGCAATAGACATTTCAAATAAAAATCTATAATTTTTGACTCCATGTTCACCCTCCAAAATTGGTCATCTCTTAAAATATTTTCTATCAGTAGTGGACGATTTTCCCCGGACCATATTCCAAAAATGCATCGATTTCTGCCTGTAACATGGAGTTGACCCTGCACTTGGTAATACCAATTACTTTTTTTGTTTATGACTCGTGTATTTATTTTTTTGTCGTATTTAAATATTTGGATTTTGTTATCCATAATAGCAGCATCTATTCCTTTTTTAAATGCCGTTATTGGACACTTAATTTCTATAATTGTATCGTTTCCAACTATACCATCGGGTGTCGCCCAAATAAATGGGTATTGTTTATCAATGAAAAGCCCACAAGGCTCGATCACTATATTTTCTTGTCGTTCCAGTTGTTGTAGCGCCTGTTTTTCATTTTCCACGCCATGAGCCACTGACAAAATGTGAGATTTTTTTTTTATATAACAAATTTTTTACTGTTGCTGCAGTACTTCTGGACGGTTTTCTTTTACAAATTGTGCCAAAATTCGATGCCGTTATTGTATTTTTTCGTAATTCTATCCAATCACTGCAATCCCTTTGTAGGAAAGTGCTTCTTTCTATATTTTGCCTATCACTTGTCAATACTTTTAAATTATCGAGAAAGTTCTCCTTGGCTTTTTGCAATTGGTCGGGACTCATATCGGGAGCTGAACTTGTTTGTAGGCCCATAGTTGTGCTGTGCAGAACTTCCTTCTTGTCTTCTTATTTTTTTAGTGGGATGATCTCTATTTAACTTTCTTTTTAACGATCTCTTCTCAATTTCTTTCACCTTTCCTCTAGGACTTCTTCCGAGATTTTTTCTTTGAACGGAAGAAACCGCAGATTCACTATTAAATGAAACCACCGCGGCTGAACATCGTCCTTGATAGCCCCGTCTTTGCGAAAAATTTATTCTTTTACCACCAATAAATTTGGCAATAACGCTGTTGAATCGTTCCACTTCATTGGTGTCTACATCTTCTATGAGACTTCGAGCTTTATTTGCTACTGTGGCAATGATGTCATTGACCCGAAAGAAGAAGGTAGAGTTTTGAACTTCTCTTATTACACTGTTTTTCAGAATTTTATCTTTTGAGCAATTGTAATTATAGCAAAGCCGATGATCGCCATAAGCGTGTGCTACTGAATTAATAATATCTTTATTTAATAAAATTATAGCAATTGTTTTTGAATTTTCTGCATGTTTATGAAATTTTATTGACTTTACTATTACCTTTCGCATGCTCATTATTTTTTCATTTGTAAGTATTTTTCTGTCTTTAACTGGATATTTTGTCTCTTTTACAATAGCTCGCAATTTATTACAAAAGTTTCGCAGGATATGATTTCTGCATTCAATCTTTTTAACTGTATAGTGAAGGTTATAATAAAGTGTTAGAAGCAAAACCGTATAACCGTTTTGCTTCTAACACTTTATTATAAGTCGATGAGTCTCCATCTCCAATCATTCTTGCATATATCAATCCATACATATCCACTGATGCTTTAAAGCCTTCAGCAATTATATCAGCTTCCATGGCACTGGAGGATGCATTATAGTTTTTAAAACATGCGTGATCTTTAGGTGTGATTCCTTGTTTTTGGGCTCTGGCACAAACCAGACAGTATTTGTTTTTCACTCCCATATAAATTACTTCTCCGAATTGTTTACCTATTATTGCTGCTGTCCCTGACATTGATCTATAATTATTGCCATAAGACCTTAATCCCCAAGCGCCATCGACATACACATCTATGAGAGCCAATCCGTTTTTCATTCGACCATCAGCAATGGCCGCTTCTTTCTCACGTTCGGCTGCCTTTTCCATAGATTCTGCTGCGGTTTTCTCCCAGTTTTCAGTAGTAAATACATTTTTTGTGAAAAAACCGGCACATCCATAGCAGAAAGTATTTCTTCAAATTGCGCAAGTCCAACACCAGCAGCTACGATGCCAGTGGTTGCAGCAACATTACATTAACGTTTTCTACATTGTCACACTTCTCTGATTTGATAACAATAACTTTGCCACAGACGTTACATTCGAACTTAAAATTTGATATCAGCCCTATCCGTTTTTCTCTAATCAACTTGAAATATCCAACTCTGCAATCAAATAAATCGATGTGATGTGCTTTTTCTTGAAGCTGTGACATAAGGTAATTTATGTCAACAATTCGCCGTCCACTGATGGGTTGATAGTTGTTTTCTATTTCGTTTTCAATGTTCAGTGTATAGTTTTCAGTTTTCTCCATTGATCTAAAAACAGTTTTTTTTTGTCATTTCAATTAACTTTTGAATACCTTTTTGTTTATATATGTTAAACAAAAGTAACTACATACTCATTAATATCATCATCAGGAGATACATGACTACTTTTATCTAATGGAGTTTCAGCAAGTGTCACATGGACATTGGCAACATTAGAAGTCACTCTGTAACAATAAAATAAATAATGTTAAATTTCAACACTCATAATTTGAATAATCATAAGTAAATTTAGAAGAATTGTTTATTAATAAGTATGCACATTGCAGTAACTTACTCTTCATTTCTAAGGTTATTCATATAAACGGGCTCTAAAGTCATCAATGGAGACACGTTGCGCCCTTCCGCATTCTCTATTGATCTGTAACGCAAAAGTTGGTTGTGACTTCTTGGTAATTAACAAGTAAAATTAAAAAAAAAACTTATTGTAACATGGATTGAACCACTATATTTAATAAAGACCAGTATATTTAGGAGCTACAATGTCAAAGAAAAATTCAAGGAAACAAAGATACATAAATAGGTAGGTTAACTTTAACACATGATTTAGTAGGTGAAAATTAATACTTGTACAAAAATGACATAAAGCTGTAATAAAATAAAACCATTTTTAAAGTATTAAAATAATGAGCGATTTAATTCAAATAGTAAAAAAATAGAGATTGTCTATGGAATGACCAAAACTTACTCGTTATTCGTAGAATCATTGTTTGATACATGCGCAGTGCACGTATCCTGCAACTGCTTTGCTCTAAAACATAATTTAATTGCATTTTGAGTGGCACCAGCAATACATAAACATGCAATAGCAGTCATCTCGAGTGAATAGTTATACTGTCTATATGTGACGGTTTTTTATCAAAATGCAAGCACTTTGAGAAACTCCTCCATTTCTACATACTTTTCCTCTTATCAATAAACACTCAATAAAGTTACTACTCATTGGAGTTAGTACTCATTGGAGAACGTCTGTATAGCCAGGCCTCATGCACTCGACTGTACCTACAGCGATAAATGCCTACACTTTTGCCTGGTGCCGTCGCCACTCCGGCAGTCAGTTTTTTTTAATTAACATTATAATTTTAATTACTTAAAGCAAAATGTGTAAATATTATTATTGTAAGTTCTTTCTATTTTGTGGTACCTATAGCCAAACAAGCCATATAGTTTTTTATGTATAATTTAACTACACTACTATTTTTTACATAACTTGATTCAATAACACATGATATTGATGAACTAATTTTTACATGTGCTTTACGAAATAATTCGAAAGCACCGTACGAAATGGTCATACTGTCACATTTCTAATCTGTGGCACGAGTGTTCTATGACGAGACCTACACAAACGTTGCATACACCTAGGGCTGCCATCACCCAAATCGTCGACCCTAGACTAAAACTATAAAAGCGCCGGGCATTTTCAATGAGTTTGATTTTTCCCCCGGACACTTTTTATTATTTGTTTTAATTAATTTGTTTATTTGCTCACCTTTCAATCAATCGGGATAGGTAAAAAGTGTCCGGATTTTCACCGGACGCTCTTTGAAAACCCGCCCGGACGCCCTCTAAACTAGGACAAATCCGGGGAAATCAGGACGAATGGCAGCCCTACATACACCAAACGAATACTATTATTTGTTGTATTGTGGTAGCTGTTGATAGGTACACACGACGATCAATCAAGCTATATAAAACATCTCTATAAAATTTCTCATTTTACGGGATATGTATACAAAGCGAACTGTACCCAAAGCATAATACCATACCTACTTATATTACTTCTAAATGAACGCCTAAATATTATTACATTATTGAATGTTCAACTTCCTCGTACTTTTAATCAGACATTTATTTAGGAGCAAGATAGGTGAAAACAGACATATCAGAAGTAGGCAAATAACAAATATTATAAACTAAATACATACCCAGGCTACACTAAATTTATAATAAGATTAGAAATTTAAACGCATTATTTACCGTTTGCTCTATTACTAAGGTGACAAGACAAAAACAGATACGAAAATATTTGTTATTGTAAACATTATTATTCTTTCAACGTCATCCTTATCAGTACGGAATAGAACTCAAAATCGGTTGAATAAGCTGACGCGCGACCGGACTGTAATATTTGTCATTTTTGAGAATAATAAACCATTTTAACACTTGCGCGTGTTTGGGCTTTAATGCTTCTCGAATAAGGTTCAAATTAGTCTGTTTTACACACCATTATAGCTTTTTGCGCACGTGACTTCTTTATTTATATTATCGTAGGGTGCAAATTCAACTGTTTTATACACCTATTTTGTAAATCTGTTTCGCATAGTACTTACCTATACTTCATTTACAATAAGATTAGAAAAAATTACAAACTCTTTTTGCAGCTTATTCAACCGATTTTGAGTTCTATTCCGTACTTATAAGGATGGTATTGAAACCAAAATAATGTTTATAATAACAGATATATTCTGCATTCTGTTTTTGTCATGTCTCCTTAGCAATAGAGCTGAAAAACATTTGAACAAACGGTAAATAGGGTGCGTTTAAATGTCTTACCTCATAGTAAATGGAATATACATAGTAAAGTGAAACATAATATAATGTAGATAAAAAATAATATGTATTGTCAAAGCATCCTTACCTTTTTTGTTTATTCAGCCTTCGTAGAGCTAGCGATGAAAACCTTTTACTTTTTTTAATTTTGTCCATTTTTAACTTAATTACTATAACTACCTAATAAAAAACTAAAAATAATGATAAAACTAACTTTATACAGGATACACATTTATATTATTTTAACAAATTATTTTCGACTCAGCCAATTGAGTAACAGAACCAGGGGCGTAGCTACCGCCGTATCTGCCGTATCAATTATACAGGGCCCCCGGGCCACGGGGGCCCCCAAAGTGCGTAAGGAAAAAGAAATAAAAACTTCCCAATTTATTTTATTTTACAAATGACAAAATTCTATAAAGCAATTACTTTTTATCCCGCCTTAAGCGTGCGTTCAAAAGTTGGCAGCACTCTACATCGTTATGGCGGGCTGCGGGACTTCCCCGTTTTACTTACTTCATCTGCAACTCAGCGGGGAATCCCTCAATAATAAAATCGATATCGCGATGTACGTGTACGTACATACTCTACATTGGATGTTAAACAACGGAGTGCAGTGCAGTGTTTATTTACGCGTTTTATGTAATTGTGCATTACATTGGAATTCAGTACAAACAACATTGTTCTTCTGGTTTAACAATATTAGTAGCGATTTGTAAAAGAAATGAGTGAAAGGAAAAGAGATTATCCCAGCGGTGCTGAGAAAAGAAAAAGTAAACGGAAAAGGGAAGAGGTTATAAAAAAAGTGCCCAAAATTTCTTCATTTTTTCAGAGACAAGATACTGTGAGTGATTTAGATTGGAAAGGTAAGTACTACCCAACCCATTTATTCGGGGTCCGTAGTGATAAACAAGGAAATCTTTTAATTTCGGTCTGTCAATCTGTCCGTCACAAAAAGTGGTCTCCCCCCCCTCGATTTTCACAACTACTGGTCCAAAAATCTAAAAAAGATATTGGAGACTCCTTACTAATTAAACTTTTACATGAAATTGGTTTGGCAAAAATCTTAAAACGGATAAGGTAAATTAGTGATAAATGTCAAATTGTAAAATTAGTTCTTCGAAAAACCGAAGTACTTACTAATTTACACAAGTACTATTTTACACGACGCTAATGTGGATCTGCGTGGTTAGATACGCGTGGTTGGTTTATTATTTACCTGTAGCGAAGGGTGAATTTTGTTTTTAGGGTTCCGTGCCTCGAAACAAAAAAAAAACAAAACTCTAACTTATCTATAGGATCAATTTGTTTTGTTGTTTGTCTATCAGTCTGTATCGTATTGTAAATTGCGTGTTGAGAACTTCAGATGTGCAGACTCGCTTTCGGGTTGTTTTCGTTTTGTATGGCCACTACACTACGCGCTGCGTTCAAATAGCACGCAGGTGTAATGTAACGCACGGACGGGCTGCAGGTGATTTTGTATCTACTAATACGAGCACAATCCGCGTAGAGTCTGTGTGCGTCTGAACTGAACACTCTCTAACTGTGACCCTTAGTAAAGTTATTTATTTATATATAACTCTTTTTAGTTTAGTATCAAAGCATTCGTATTTATTTTTTAACGAATACTCGTTTATTTTTAGATTCTTCTGAAGCACGTTCTTCGTCAAATATCCATTCGGAAATAGAAGAAAGCCAAGCACATACTTCATCGGATGTCCATCCAGAAATTGAAGAACACCAAGTCAACGATTCTGATATATTTGAAGATTGTAATATAATTTCATCAGATAGAGGAAATTTTGGTGACAATTTATCTGAATGCGAACGAAAAATAATTTTTAAATTGGGTCCATTTAAACCACAAGGACCATTTCCAAAAGATTCAGAAAGTAACCGACCTTTTTCGGCCTATTATTATTCATATTTCAATCAGGCAGGCATAAAACTTGTAAGACCGTGGTTATGTTATTCTAACGTTTTAAACAAACCGTACTGTCACTTCTGTTGGTTATTAGCAGATCGTCAAAACAAATCGTACTCCTCTGCTTGGGTTAACGGTGTTTCGATAAGAAGCAATTTTACGCAAACTATACTTGACCATGAAAAGTCACAGCAGCATATGAATGCCTCACTCTCTTATAATAATTGGTTGCAAGGAAATACCATCGATACTCTATTGCAAAGTGAAATCAATAGTAAAATTACATTCTGGAGAGATGTACTGCATCGTATAATTAATGTTATAATTACTTTAGCATTTTGTAATCTATCTTTGAGAGGGCATGATTCTGATTCTGGAAATTTTATGGCAATTTTACGTTTGCTATCTAACTATGATGCAACTTTAAAAGAACTTCTTCTAAAACCGAAAGGCGAAATAAATTATTTAAGCCCTACGATTCAAAACGAAATTATTAGTTTGCTTGGTACCACCGTTAGGAACAATATTATCTCAGAAATTAAAAAAGCTCCATTTCTGACAATAATTCTGGATACAACACAAGACTTGACAAAAATTGACCAACTTTCTGTAGTTTTTCGATATATCTCGGTTACAGAAAATGATGATAATGTGCCTAAAGAAATAAAAATCTGTGAGTCCTTTTTAGGATTTATAGCAGTAACCGATTGCAGTGCTGCAGGTCTGAAAACTGACATTTTAAATTTGACTAAAGAATATGGAATTCATTTGCCTAAATGTAGAGGACAGGGTTACGATGGAGCAAATGTTATGTCGGGTGTTTATGGAGGATTACAAACCCTAATAAAAGAGCATGCTCCAAATGCCGATTATGTTCATTGTGCTGCGCACGCTTTAAACTTAGTTTTAAACGATGCTGCGAGACACGTTCGTGAAGTATCGACTTTTTTAGATAATTTAGAAAAAATATATACTTTTTTTGGCAATAGTATAAAACGCTGGGCTATGCTAAGTGACGATCCATCTGAAAAATATTTGATTACCCTTAAAAAGGTATGTCCAACCAGATGGTCTTCTAGGAACGACGCTTTATTAGCGGTAAAGAAATTTTTTTTACTAATCATGAAAACTTTGTACCAACTAAATTTAATTTCAAATAAAAAAGATGAACGTGAAGAATGTAAAAATATAATTAATATTTTAGAGAGTTATGATTTCTTAGTGCTCGTTACATTTTTTTCTTCACTATTTGAAATTATTAATCCTATTTCTAAAGCTCTACAGCATGAAAATAATGACTTACAGAAATCTAGTATTTTATTAAGTAATCTTTTAAATAGACTGTGCCAATTAAGAAATCAGATTTCATTTAATAGTTTGCTAAATGAGTCCAAAGATTTAGTAAAAGGTAACAACTGTTTTTAAAAACAGTAGGCGAAAGATAACGAAGCGTTTTTTTGATGAGCTATCACAAGATGAGAGAATTTCCGACCCGGAATCCTATTTCAAAGTCAATGTATACTATTGCTGTTTAGATATATTAATTTCTCAAACTAAAGAAAGATTTCAGAGCCTTTGCGACCTGAGTAGTATGTTCGAAATATTACAACCGGAGAAACTCCTATCTTCTTCAAACGAAGAGATATTAATCGCTTCCGGAAAACTGTCGGTTAAATACAGTAAAGACATCTCAGTTAATCTTTGTGACCAATTAAAGGCTCTAAAAACATGCTTAAAATCTGAAATTCAAAAAATTTATTCCATTAAAGAACTCATTGAATTATTGCTAGTAAAATTCAATAGTCTTGCATCTAGTTTTCCCGAGGTAATCACAGCATGCTTTTTATTCTTGACCCTTCCAGTTACAACCGCAACTGCTGAAAGAAGTTTTTCAAAATTAAAACTGATAAAAAATTACTTAAGAACTTCGATGGGACAAGAACGGCTGTCAGACCTCTCACTATTGTCCATAGAGGTAGAAACTTTAGAAAAACTAAAATCATCATCAGCCATAAATGATTTAATAAATCAGTTTGCCGAAAAAAAGGCAAGGAGAATGAATATTTAAAATTTGATTTTTATTTGTAAAATGGTTAAATTATGTTATGATAAATAAATATTTCTTTTCACAATATTTTTTTTCTTTTGTGAAAAATCTTTACCCCCAAACAATATAAGGGCCCCCAAACAATTTTTTATACGGGGTCCCGCCAATGCACGCTACGCCACTGAACAGAACGTAGCGGGGGTGGCGAGTTCGCAAAAATTGGCATACGTCCGACCTCCAACGCGTTCCGCTCGGGACTGAATGACCCGGCGCGAGCGCGTTAGAAGATGAAAACACTTGATTTTGGAATTAGTGGTATAGGTATTTTCATATTTCAAATTACGGTTTAAGGATTTTACGACCTTTATTATGGAGGCTTCCGGCGACCGGGACCGCAATTAACTGATCCGCGGTGTGAGTCGCCGGATGGATTTAATTTAAATATTTTTCTTCCGGCGACTGGGACCACTCATAAAATATAAGGTTCAAATCAAAAATAGTACAGTCAGACAAAAAAATCTTCAGTGCACTCACTCTATAATATATATTAAAAGAATGAAATGGACATTGAACATTTGAAATGTTGCGTCACGAAAAGTACTAGGACATCATAGAATGAAAGAGACCGCAGTGTTGTTTCAACTACCCGCCCGTATATAATGTAAATAAAATGCGCACGGAATACGCGGGTCTCGCCAAGGTTAAGAAGCAAACTACTTGAGCGGGCCCGCGTATTCGTCGGTTAGTTGCAGTCGTCAGCCAATCAACACTTAGCGAAGTAAAGAAGTGCGAAGCCCTGGTATGTTACGCGGCATTATTACAAAGTAACTGGTGGGTAGTTGAAACATCACAGCGGTGTCTCTTTCATTTTATGCTGTCCTAGTAACTTCACTAGCGGGATGGGAACAACAGAATTAGGTGCAACCTACACATCCCGTCTTTCGATCTCACTATGTTGGTAGAATTGAATAGTTCCGTTATCCGAATGCGGACGGAACTTCTGCAACCTTATGAAGCCCTGGTATGTTACGTGGCATTTACAAAGTAACGGGTGGGGAAAGTTTTACATTATGTACGGGTGGGTAGTTGAAACAACACTGCGGTCTCTTTCATTCTATGATGTCCTAGTACTTTTCGTGACGCAATATTTCAAATGTTCAATGTCCATTTGATTCTTTATATATCTTTATCTATTATAGAGTGCACTGAAGATTTTTTTGTCTGACTGTACTATTTTTGATTTGAACCTTATATTTTATGAGTGGTCCCAGTCGCCGGAAGAAAAATATTTAAATTAAATCCATCCGGCGACTCACACCGCGGATCAGTTAATTGCGGTCCCGGTCGCCGGAAGCCTCTTATTATGGTATAAGTTTTATTGTTCAAAGCCTAATATTACTCAAATGAAATGAGTATTAGATCACCATTTAGACTTGTCTTTGCGATTAAATTGGATGCAGCCAAATACACGTAATCGTGTATCGAACGGCCGAATCACCTAGCTAGATCAAAATATGAACTATTTTATGTATTTTTTTCAAAATTTAAATCCGTGGTATCAACGAATAAAACGCAATATAAAACTACGGTTTTCAGGATTGGCTCGCCTTAACATATCTGACAAATCGACGCCCCTCCATATGCGTGTTATAATATTTTACAACTTGAGGGCAATCGACATCAGTTCTAGCCCTTAATTAGGCGCATGGGGTCAAGACAACTTCTAATCGAAAAAAAAATATGTTAGAGTGTTAAGAACGCGACAGCGCTCTTTCTAGCTTCCTAACTCCTCGCGGGGTACGCAACTCGGTTGTGAACAGACCACCAACGCGTACGCAGGCGTCGCTGCTCTCTTGGGTGCTGACCCCATGCGACCAATTACGTAACATTTTTGAAAAAATGTAAGTTTTTATTTTTATGTTTTTATGCATTTATATTTATTTGTTTTCACTAATTTTAATGTATTATTGTTTTGCATAATATAATTTATGTATTTTTGTCTTATTTTTCTCTTTTAGTTGTCATTATGAATCAAGAAAGACAGATACAATCGTTGGGAGATTTGTCGGATGATGAGGAAGATGAAATTGTAGACATTATTTCTGTACAAAGTGCTCATGAGTCGAAAAGCGAGATCCAAGAGTCCGAAGATAGCGAAATGTCCCTGATCCATTGGAGGATAGCTGTTTTTTTATCTAGACATACTCAAAGAAATGGACCAAAAATGAAATGGTCTAAAGTAAAGCTTCTAAATGCCATAAGTGTGGTAAATTTGTTTGCCAACAACACTTCAGGGCTTACTGCATTGGATGCGAAGTAGAAGATTCTGCTGATGAATCATGTTAATTTTTAAAAAATATTTTATCTCAGCTATGCCAAAAAATAAAAAATTTAAGAGCTTTTAGAAGTTATTTTATATTTTAAGTGAAAGTTATGTTTTTGTTTTTTTTTTATTATGATTTCAATAAACCATTTAATTGTTTTTTATATTACATATTTCATTTTATTAGTTCCTCTCACTCCATTTTAATTCATAACTTTGGGGTCGGATGGGACCCCATGCGACTACTTGTGTGATTTTCCTGATGCGCCTAATTAAGGGCTAGTCTTCAGTTCCTTTGAGTACCTCTTAATCAGTAGCGGCGTTAGGGTAGGGCGAGGTGGGGCGACCGCCCAGGGCGCCGGATCTGAAGGGGCGCCGCAGGCGCCCTTTTTATATCCTCTCACTCTTTGAGGCCTACTTACCCTCATACATATAGTTTGCTTAGCAAAAGTTTTCTTGAATTTTTCATCAAACGTCTATCAATTTCGGGTTTTTCTGCGTTATTGACATTAGAATGCAAAAGTTGACAAGAAAAAAACTGTCGTCAATTTTCCGGCAAATGCGAATGGGCGTGTTGGTGCCCCTCCAGTATCATCTTTACCATAAGGGCACTCGGGGCGCCATTTTCACGGGGCCCCCCAAAAACGAAGCATTCAATTATTATAATATTGTTACTAGCTATTTTACCCACATCCCGAGTGAACTACTTCGCGCACCCGGGTAAAAAGTAGCCTATGTCCTTTCTCAGGCTCTAGACTATCTGTGTACCAAATTTCATTTACCCCGGTTCAGTAGTTTTGGCCTGAAAACGCGACAAACAGGCAGACATAGTTACTTTCGCATTTATAATATTAGTAAGGATTATTATGTTGCTCATACCTATTACTTAAAAAATTTCGCGCTCGCTTCGCTCGCGCTCTAACTCTTATTCCTCTGATTTTTTCTCACCTTATTATTTATACTTTTTAGGGTTCCGTAGGCGACTAGAAAAACTTAAAAATCGGGGTGTCCACTATTTGGAAAATCAGGGAAGCAATAGCTGGTCACGGATTTTCAGGGAAATGTAAGAGTCATGAAATACAAATATGATTCCTAAGAATATTGATGCTTTTTGTTGTTTGTAGGTGATTGATGTCCAAAGATATTCCTAAAAAAAAATTCGCGCTCGCTTCGCTCGCGCTCTTACTCATATTGCTCTGATAATCTCTTAGCTTACTGTTTATGGTTTATAACTCCAAAAACAGATAATATATCTTTTCCTACCTATGCACATGGTAAATTTTTGACATAAATAGTCCAAAGTATACACTCTGGCTAAAAACAAAATAATATAATATTTTCCTTAAGACGACAATATTGGATCAGGGAAATGTGGTAGAATGGTCAGGGAAAAGTCAGGCAACTATTTTTGGTATTTATAATGGACACCCCGCTTATAGTTTCGCCATGACCTTATGTCTATCCGTCTGTCCACGGTATAGCTAAGCGTTCTTTAGTACAAAAAAGCTGAAATTTGATATGGATATGTATACAATATTTTTTTAACCAGTGCGCAAATTTTGTCTAAATAAACTTCAACACTTTTTAACAAACACGTATTTTTCAGTTTATTAGGTCTTAGTACTTAAAAAAAGTTATCGTTTGTGCAAAATATTCATTTAAGAACTTAATTTGTTTAAAACTCGCCGGTCGGCTTGTGTGTAGATATCAGCTGAGTCGTATTGTACTTGTGAGCTCGCTCTTGCATGCTTAGGCAGTGTAGTGCTATTACGAAAAGATTATGCCCATGTTTTACTTACGTTTTACTTACTTTTACTTACTAAACATAGAAATGTGTTCAATTACTGATACCGAACCACCAAAAAAAATACGCACTGGTTAAAAACTTTTCCAGTATTGATCACGCCGACGCCGATTCTTTCCAAATGTTGGAACCCTCGGTGCACTAGTCTGACTCGCACTTGGCCAGTTTTTTTCCGTATGGGTTTTAATTGCAGTTAGGGGGCGCCGCAAAAATCTCGCCCAGGGCGCTGATGGGGGTAAAACCGGCACTGCTCTTAATTTTACTTATTGGATAACCACTGCAGACGAGCTTGCCAAAATAACTGGCTTGTAGTCATTCCATTTTACAATAGCCACTTTATCATTATTACACACAATTTGTGAAAATTACCCAAGGCCTTTTTTCTTGAGGGCTTTATCTGATAACAACTTGACATCCGCGTAAGCGGTTAGCTTTTAAGGTCCCAAGGCTCATTAATATCCCAAGCTCATTTCTTAAATATGTGAGCAGTTCTAATGATGTAAGGTAAGGTCACCAAATAAGACCTACCCTAATTTTTTTTATTACCTAACTATCAGGTTTATTATAAAAATGCACTGGTAATTTGAAATACTTATATTTGTTTATTAAACTTTGTAATAAATGAAAATAGTGTTTTAGAAACAAAAAACACTTTTGTGAACACAAATAACTAAAATGTAACTTTGGCCTTATTGGGAACCCTGTGCGTTAATAAAAACAAGTAAGCATTCAACTTATAAATGAATACAAAAAGTTGACAATAGTTATATTAAATCTAATGAGATCCTATTAATTACTTTTGGTCATGCTACTTACATACTTTTGGTCTTATCATGTTAACATGATATATATAATGTAGAATAGAATAGAATATCATTTATTTGACCAGAATGTAGGTACATTATAAGATGTTAAAGATTACATTTTTCCTGAACCATATACAATCTGCCTAAAAGGCATGCAAACATCATACAATCAAAATTAGTATAAAATTAAAATTATTATAGTTTAAAACACAAATTCTAAAATGTATCATTTATAAAATCATTCATGGAATAATAACACTTTTCAAGGAGCAGAGCTGTCAGTTTCTTTTTGAATTTACAGATTATTTCATTTTTTATCATCATCATCTGCCTAGCCTTTTCCCAACTATGTTGGGGTCGGCTTCCAGTCTAAACCGGATGCAGCTGAGTACCTTGAGTGTTTTACATGGGGCGACTTATTATAATGTCCGGAATTTTATTATAAATAATAGGGGCCATACACAAAACATTTTTACTATGTTGTCTTATATCCTCCAACAACAATGTCTGTTGTGTCAGATATTGTGATAAAGTAATTCTTATTTATTTTAACAAATACTGCCATTTCAAAAATATATAAAGAAGGAAATGTCAACAGCTTAAGGGATTTGAACATAGGTATGCAGCTGTCAGTTATCTTCAGTCCACACATTGCCCGTATGCAGCGCTTTTGTGCTTTGAACACTTGCTCCCTCAAAATAGAACTAATGTACTATATTAATCAGCATTTTTTCTAAAACAATCTCCTGAACAGTAAAATATTTTATCTGCGGGTGTGAGTGAGACATTTTCGCATATCATCAACTCGATCTTCTTTACAAGCTGGACAATAGAAGAAGAAGAAAATTTAATAAGAAGGTTAATTATCGTGACCTTTTGGTTTATATTCCGTTATTTTATCTGCTGTCAAAGAAGCAGTCTTTACTGAGGTTCGCTTTCGCGATACAGTTGCAGGTTGTGCAGATGTACAGCCAGTAATTGACGCAGATTTTGGTGTCTTTGTGTTAATCTTTATCATGGAAGAAGTACTAGGAATATCTACTCTTGACGATGATGCAGTAATCTGTGATGTGGAAATCGTAGCATTGTCACCAAACAAATCTTTTGTTACCTCTTGAGCCCTGTAATTTTGAGACTTCTTGCGTGGAGCAATCGCTTTAAACTTTAGAGTTGGTAAAAAATCATGAATCTCACACGTGGTTGATGGATTGTCTATCTTATGTCGAGTTCCAGAATTCGGATTGTTTTTTGAGATTAAGGACAGCGGCAAATTCTCAGTATCTGTGCCTGACCTATCAGAATCTTCCACATATGCAATTGAAATCTCTTGTTCCCTCGATTCATCAGATAAGACAACAATATTCTCACTGTTGGTAGGAGTTTTGACAACGCAGAGGGCGCAAACGCCTCTTCACAATTGCATCTGGGTTATATGGATACAACCCTGTAGCGCGAAATCCATTCGAGTTACAGTACATTTCGGTCAAACTTGCGAGAGAACAACACTGAAGCTTGTTTTGTTAAAGGTTCGTTCGGGATGCTGACTGACGTATTTATCGTATCGTTTTTTTGAGCACCATTGGGACCAAGAGTTGATCTCTTGGTCCATTGGGACCAAGAGTTGATCTTTTGGTCCCAGTGGTGCTCAAAAAAACGATAAATAAATTTACCCATGAGCTGTAATGCATGCGTGGTATTTGACGGAAGATAATATAAAGTATTGCCACATTTCTCAGCTTTCTTGACATTTACGACATCAGTAAGTAATCAAATTTTGAGAATCATCAAATCGACATAAATTTTATCTTTGCTACCTCTGTTAACTACCACAATCGAGAATTCTAGGACTGGCAGACTAAAAAACATAAGTCCAAAAGTGAAACTTTTCCGGTACAACTAAAAACTGTCTAAAAAAAATAGTGTTAAACTATAAATTTGACATGTTTTAGTTGACATTCAAAAGTTACTTCTATGAACGTAAAATTAATTTAGCATGCATCATTTATATACTAGCCTATATTTATAATTTATATTCAACTATTTATTCATCTTCTTCACTATCTAAAATATCAGGGTCAGTATTACGTACATTGTTCACAGAGGGCAAATCTATATAAATTCTATGAAAAACGTCGGGTATTAAGGAGAGTAAAGAAATCAGATCATCTTTATTTTCTTTTGATATCGGTAAGGGCTGTACCGATATAACAGGAATAGTGTCAGGTATGGCAGAAACTCGATGTTTCAAGTTAAATTTTTAAAAATTACAGTCCGTGTCCAATGTGTAGGAGATTACGCCAAATTCAGAATCATAGCGCAACCACTTTTTATCGAGCCATTTAAATTGTCGCCCTTCTACATCTTTGTTTCTTAATACTAAAGGACCCTTTAACAATGAAGAAAAATCCAAAAAAGGCGGAACTGCGCATTTCGACAACTTCAATTTTTTTACTGCTCGATCTGATGAGTTAAATCCAATTATGCGGGTGATAAATCTGCAAATCCGTTTTCTTTTTTTCAATGATGCTAAGATCCATGATGATGATTTCTGCAAAGCCCAAGTCAACATTGAACTGACATGAGAATTTCGGTTCTGACCGCCACAAGTATCAGAATAAAATATTACATGTTTTGTATTCTCAGGTACGTAAGTTTGAAGATGTTTGAAAAGACATGATGCTATTTGATTAGCTCCTCTAGCAGCTATGGTTTCATACCATATGTAACACACAGCTTTTCCAGTTTTGTTATTATGGACAGTCAGGTTGAACGCCACAACTGGCGTTCGTAGAAAGCTACAGATGAGCTGAGGGCTGGAGTAGGTAAACACTGTTGTAAGTCAAATGTGTAAACTTGCACAGTACTGTCACTTTTATTTACTTGAGTATCACATTTTTTCATTTCGTATGCTTGATCTGCGGCAGTCTTGTGATGTTCATATTGAGCAATTAGTTCAGTTTTCACCTGATCTTCCTGACATAGTTGAATTTTTTGACGACCTGAGTGGTTTAGTGGTCAACATGCCGGAATACCACGCAAGAGGTCCCGGGTTCGATTCCCGGCAGGGCAGAAATTGAAATGATGAATTTTAATTTCTGTGACGGGTCTGGGTGTTACTATGTATAATATGTATATATTTAAAAACTTATATAAGTAGTATATCCGTTAATCTAGCACCCATAACACAAGCATCTAATATGCTTACTTTGGGGCTAGATGGCGCTGTGTGAAATTGTCCAAAGATATTTATTTATTATATTTATTTGCATCTTGAATTTATCACAAGTATAACATGTGTGGCACGGGGCTTTTTGAACGATAATCTTAATTTGTGGAATTCTTGACTATACATTTTTCCTGAAGGTGTCGCGGTTTTCACAAAATAAATCATACATTTTCGTAATAGTTACATGAGAAGGCAAGTACTTTTTTTATGTAGTTTTTCTTGTGTAATGGCTCTCATAGGATCGAAATTATAAAATATGTTCCTTAATTTCTTGTCTTTTTTCATCAGAAATCTTATGTTTAGGAATACTCTTCCCACGGTTATCATCTGTTTGAATGCCACTTATCGACGACCGTTTTTTCGTGGCAACTGTTTTTATAAAATTATCGCTTTCGCCAAACGTCTTTAAAAGGCATCCCCGACAAATGGGTTCACGCTTCCCGTGAATTAATAAAAAATATTTGTATGTTTTCGTGTATGCGATTCTTTTGTTGGTCAGGATCTAGTGTGCGTTGTCTTTGAGTGGCCTTGTCGTGCATTTCAATTAAAGATGCCATATAAGTTGTTCCCTTGAGACATGTTCCCATTTGCCAATATTCTTTGAAAATAGCTTGTCTATCGTTCAATGATATACGCTCCTTGCATTTCATTCGACACGTCCCTAGCTCTTTCATTGTTCTGCTGGAAACAACTTTACCTTTTAATGTTTTATATGATTGACCTGTGTTGCGTTTTATTTTCTTTTCTAATGCGAATACTTTTTTTAGAGATGTTTCGACCGCATGTGGCGTGTCGGCTCTTCGGTGGATGTCGACGAATCTACTGCTGTTGCAGGGAGTTTGAAATGTGGATCCAGAACAGAATCATCACTTGAGAAATCCATTTCTCGATTAATAAACATGACGCCAGTGTGGCCTGATGATGTGGAAGGCATTGGTTGTTCTTCCGCCATTGTGCCTGTAGATTGCTGTTCATTTCGTTCATCTAAAAATAAAAACATACTGTAGAGGCTAAAAAAATAATTATTTTAATCGTTTATTTATGATTGATGCTAAAATGAACAAATCACTGATGATTTCTGCTAAAACTACAATGACAGATAAATATATTACTTTCTGATTTAAATCAAACATAGCAAACTTACCTTCAACATTTGTGTTTCTCCTCATCACCATCTCAACTAATTTCTTTCCTCGCTGACAATCCATAGTAATTGGGAATATTTTTGAATAAAATGTCACACACTACAACTGTTCTGTTAACATCGAGATCGAACGCTACGAAATAACAAGGCCTAACCCTTCTAGCCCCTTCCCACTTCTCTATGAAATACCTTTTGATGAGCTAAAAGGTATTTCATAGAGAGGTCAGAGGTTCCGTAGGTCACTCAGATACATAAGTTATTTAAAAATAGCAATAAATAGGCATCTACCCAAATAATTTAAGCCGGTCTAGGCCTTACTACCTGTTATTTCGTAGCGTTTCTTTATATTTTCTGAGAACATTTACCATAATAATGTAAATATTTTTTTATACCATCAGAAAGAAGAGATTTCAACGAACAAAAAGATCATCGACTTTAAAAAAAAATGTGATATTTTGACGCGAGAATTTTCGATTGAAAATTTGGGTGTTTTTTCGATATTAAGTCAAAATAAGGGTGAAAAAATAATTATTTTAAATCAAATAAATTACAGTGTGTTTGGGACATAAAAAGGTAAGTTTTCACCAAAGGTGATGGCCAAGAAAAGACCCAGAGTCGACAGAAACTTCTTATGTGCGAAACGAATGGGCTTATTGTGTATAAAACAAATATATATTTATTTACTTCAAAAACTATGGGGTTTAGTTTTTTTTTTCATCATAAACATATTATTATATAATACTAGCTCCACCCGACATGCGTTACAATGCCACTTTTTTTAAGCCGGGAACCTACGCGGTAATACACAAAAGAACCCACCAAAGTTTCATCACATTCGGTTAAATGGTTTAGGAGCCCACAGAGGACAAACATACAAACATTGATTTTTATTTAAAATATATATAAATATAGAAGATAATATCGCACACCCAGATCTAAAGAGGTATTAACTCAAAAAAACACTTTTTTGAATAAACACGAAAAACTGTTTTCTGTGTCCCTATACTTAATAGGAACGTTTTGTTTGGTTTATTTATACATAAGAATAATTATGTAGTAGTAATTTAGTGTTAAATACACGTTTTAAGGCTACAAATCGATTTTTTTTAGTTATTTCCCTGTTGCTAATAATGAATAAATATTTGTTATACTAATTTGAGTTGAGCCTGTTTTTGTTAAGTTAACTCTTTTTTGAAGAGGCATCATGCAGTGAAAACGAAATGATATTTTGAATTATTTTTAATAAGTCCACTTGTCAGTTTGCGCTATGATCCCCAGTAAGAGTATACTTGTTGAAAAAAAATAAAAAACAAGATACTGCAGTCAAATCAATAATCTTTATTAGTACTTTTAATATTAGTTGCATTAATTACTGTCAGTCTCATAAGCCCAAATGGGTCTTAACTCTTTAACAAAACAGAAAATATATTGCTAGGTAGAAAAAAAACTGTTTTAAATGCACCGTAGAATCATAACAATCACATTTGTCGTATATCCTATCCTCCTATCCTATGTTTTAAACGTGATAACTTTTGATTTGTAAGTGTTTTTTTATTTTACATAAACAGAATTAAGACTTTATTAAATCAAGTCAAGGTTTAAGCTTATCATCTACTCATTATGGCACATAGAAAGTCTTACAAATTACATAAAACAATATCCCTTACTTATATTTTGTACTAGGTACTTAATACCTTAGGTGATTTACTATAAAATGAGATCTAATGAGTTAAAATTATTTTGGTAACAATATAGCACTTAATTCTTATCATCATTAAGAACATTTTTATAATAAAGATCATAATAAGATTTTGGTATAACATTCTTATCAATCAAATGTTCAATGTCTTTTTTCTTTGCATCTGATAATGCAATTTTTTCATTGTAAGCTTGAGTTAATCCAAGTGCAAAGGTCGCTTGATTTATGGATACTCCACTTCCTCTTGTGCGTGCCCTCTTTATCACACACACTTCTTTATAAGTTTCTTCAGCAAATGACGTTTTATAAAAAAACTTATCAGGATATTCTTTTTCGACTCTAAGTACCTTAATATCATGCCATTTAACCTGATTCTTGTCCTCATCTACATTAAAATTCGTGCCCCATGATTCTTGTAATACTTTAACATCATAAAATTTATTGTAGGTAATTTCAACTACTTTGTAAGGTTTACCAGTCTTCTTTGCAGTGGTAATTAACGTTTTATATTCAATCACACTATGTACGTTGTCTCCTTCGTTCTGTAAATGACCGCGGATTAAAAACTTGTGAGTAATGGACTTAACTGGCATTTTATTGACGGCGTAGGCATAGGCAGATAAAATAAACTTATTTTTTTGTTGGCCGCCACAGTTATCCGAATAGAAAATGACGTCAATTTCTTTGTTTGGATTTCCTTCTAATTTCGATTTCATGTAGTTAAGTACGCAGCTACCAATTTCAATGGCTCCTCTTTTTCCCTCTGTTTCATCCCAAAAATAGCATAAGACATCTTTTGCCCGTAAATCGCTGATTGTAAAATTAAAGCAGTTGATCCTTGATTTATAGAAAAACAAGGATATTTGTCCTTTTGGTAACTGCAATACAGCCTGTAAATCGTAGACTGCAACGATTGTGCCATCTGTCCTATTTTTGTCATTTTCTTTTTCAGTCCTTGCTAAATCTTTTTCTTTTAGATGCTCTTCATTTTCCTGGATTAGCTTGCTCTTTTCTTCGTTTGAATTTTTGTATCTTTCACACAAATCACATTGATCTTTCTTCGGTACGAAGAAAGAAATGTTAAATTCAGTATTGAATATCCTGCTGAATGTAGAAGCTGTAGCAACCGATAGTCCATTCTCTTCACGAAGTTTTGTATAGTCACGATAGATATCTGCTAATGATTTATCACTTGCTATGTATTCTCTTGTGGTTTGGGCTCTCAAATAGTGTGATTCGATCCGGGGAATAGAATTTATAAAATCTTTAACGCTCTGTCTAATTTGTGGGTCAATAGTTGGATGATGATTGTGTTTTCCCCTAAAATCGGCTTCAATGGTACCTAATTCTGTTTTCTTCAAAAGCGCTGTTTTTATTGGTTTGTTGCTCAAATCAAGAGTGGATTTGAAAAATAGCTTGCATACCCTTATTTTTGATCCGTTAATCTCAAAATAAAAAGCATTGTTTAGGGCTCTGAAATTTTGTGTGCTTGAGTACCGATATTTGGGCTTTATTTGTTGCGAGTGACGTACTATGAATTCTCTTTGCCTTTCAAGATCGCTAAGTGCCCAATATGCGTCAAAGACCTGTTGTCTTGACATCTCGTCCACTTTATCTTTGCATTTTAGGCGACATTTGTTTCCACAGGGTGGTCCAACCTTTCTTTCTCGTATAAGTTTCTTAGATTTTGACAGGGACTGGTAAACTTGGCCAGAATTCCTCAGTTGTTTTGCGATTTTTGACTTCCATGTTGCTGGTTTGCGTACTCTCTTTTTGCCTTTTTTTTCTATTTCAATGCCAGTTTCAGGAGCCATAATATTTTCCGGGCTTACTTGTTCGTTGTCATCTTCTGTATCAGAGGAACTTGAGCTGCTGCTGCTGCTGTTGCTACTGGTGCTGGATGAAGTAATCGATGATAATGAAGGTGCGACTTTAGGTGGAATTTTATTTTTGTCTAATAATTGAAAATTGGGATCCTCATCTGAGTCATCAATATCACTTTCGTCGCTCCGGATCGGTGAAATATAGTAGTTAGGGGCAACAGAATTTTGTTGTTTGGAAGTGCTAGGGATTGATGTACTAACCGGTGTCAATGCAGTATGAGTCTCTTTGGATAAAACTTCATCACTTAGGGATACTTTCAAGTTATCTTCTTCGGTTGCATGTTGAGTAAAAGTGATAGGAGCGATATTTTCTTTATCCCGTTCTTCTACCATATTTACTAAAAATCGCCCGCGTCGCATGGTTTTCCTGAAATTTAATACTGTTTATTTTACTAATTTACAGAGTCATGTGCCTAAATCGATTTGGAAATCCATTTTTTATCTCTTAGCTTTGTTTTAAAATATGTTTATTTGTCAAAAACCATCTAAAGGGACTCAACTCAAAAAATACCAGTAAAAAGGAAACAAACTTTGTTAATGCTAAGATAAATATTAAATTGTACTGAGATCCAAAAATTACAACCACCAATAACGAAACAATGTTAGTTGAAATTGTTATTTTTTTACAGAAAAAATATAGCTTCAAATATAACTCAGCAAAACAGGTGCAACTTGAAAATCGATAATGTTTCAACAATATGGTAACAACTCAAAATGAAATATAAAACTTTACTCACCTTGCCAGCAATACAGGCTTAACTCAAAATGTTGTATTGATTTATTCAACACTAACTATCTAAAAGACGTCAATTCAAAATAATACTGCTTCAAATTTTAACTAAATAGGTACAACTCAAAATAACTCCAAACTTTTTGAGAACGACACGTGCATTCCGCTTGTGATTTGCGTGGCAACTAGCATTGTTCCCGTTTAGGCGCGGGGGGAGCAGCCTCGCTGGCTCAACAAAAGGGACTCTAAGTGCCATCTAGCGTTGAGCTCTTCAACTATTTTTAATTCTGTTTTAGTGGTTAGATAGGTATCCGTATCGGAAATTAAGTGGTGAGCCTAACTCAATTACACACATTTTTGAGTTGTCTCTCTTTAGATCTAGGTGTGCGATATATTCGTTAATAGGCAATTACAACGCAGCGGACAATCAAGACGCCTTCGAAGTTAACTCATTTGCCAAATGATAATTAGTATCTAGTTTAGGAAAGAACATACATACCTAGTACTGAACATGTGTGTACATAATAGATACTTGCATACATACGTATAATACATACAGGTCAAAACAAATTCATAACACTCCTTTTTGTTCCGCCGTAGTCGGATAAAATAAACATTTGATATATATTTTTTGTTATTATTGTTTTACATATCCACCTACAGCAAACCTATGACGGGAAAACGAAACAACAGACGAACCAACAATTACAAGATCCATCCAAAAAATAATTTATTTTTACTTTGACATAATGTAGCTCCTATACCCCATGGATTTCGGAGTTATCCGTTTGGTATTATCAATAGTCGATCATAATAAACCCGTTGGTAAACATTTCAAGGCTGTCGATTCTGGGTTTTTATTGTATGGATTTTTAGCAATCTCCTTTTGTGGAAAAAAAAAATTGTAAAAGATAAAATTTAAAAACCAAAAACTTGGGTTTTTTAATTTTTCACATAAACATTTTCATTTTCACAACGACATAGCCTTAGCGCAAGAAAAAGACAGCAACATTAAACAATTATTATTACAACCAAACATCACTCTCAAGAAGATATCGATACCTAACAGCGACTTCGCGAGTTATTCTGCGAAACATCTGCCCCGTATGTACGTCCGTACATACTAAGGCAATACAGACAAGAAGTTTTTAACAGCGTGCACAATATCAGTCATCCCGGTACGCGCACGACTCGCAAACTTACAATTCAAAAATATTTCTGGCCCGCAATGAACGCAGCCGGTGGACTCGAACCTGTATACTATACATTGTCAGAAAAGAAAGATACAATCAAATCGCATCTTTCCTGCCAAGCGAGCGCTTTCAACATCTGTACGTCGACATGATCGGACCGCTACCTTTTTTTTTTTTTTTTTCGGGGGAAATCGTCATGGACGAACCCGGCCTGGGGAGGCCGGGAACAGTGCCGGACTCTTACCGGCTAAAACCACCCCGGTGTCGCTTCTCGCACGTGGGCGCGGGGCCGCGGGAATCCAGATTCGTCCGCAGCCCCGCACTGGTGCCGGCCCGTCCTGCCGGGCCTCGTCTCCTGCACGGGGTAGTGAGGTGTCCTACCCCGTGCATCGCCTCGGGGGCGCGCGTGGACACAGACGCGCGCCGCTGGCTCGGGTCCTATCATGGGGGGCGGGGACTTCCCCAAGTCCGTCGCCCCTGGACCCGTTTATGGGGGGCGGAAGAGGGCGTTGTCTGCCCTCCTCCGGCGCCCGGTGCGCCTACTGCGGGCGGGGTTGAGAGTGGAGATCTCCCTTTCCCGCTCCGCAGCTTCCTTCTGCGACATCACGTCCTCGCAGAAGGACACCACCGATCGGACCGCTACCTACAACAGCTCAAGGTCACCGTTACTTAGTAACAATGATCGACCTTTCGACAAAGTGGCCCGAAGCAATTCCTATCGACGAAATATCAGCTGTTCGAATAGCCGATATTATCTACCAACATTGGAAGTGCATAATATACTGAAATTGTCTGGAGGGGACAACTGAACGATTTGGAGGTTCCAAATGGAAGTAATATTTAGAGGCCGAGGTTTATTCCAAATAGTTTCTGGCAAAGAAAAACCCCCGGCTGGCAAAGAAAGAAATGAAAACATGGTTGGAGAGCGATGCAAAAACTCAAGAGCTGATAATCACGGGGATGGATGCAGGGCTGCTCACACATCTACTACCATGCACTACATCTGCCAGCATGTGGACCAAACTGAAATCTGTGTATGAGAAGGAATTTGCTGTAAGCATTCACCTACTGCAGCAGAACTTCTTTTCTTTAGAGTTTGGCAATAATTCTGTGGCAACAGTCATGGCCAGATTAGAACAAATTAGCACCAAGTAAAAGCAACCAGGTAAGCCGCTTTCAGAGAAAATGGTAGTTACCAAAATGTTGATGTCATTACCAGAGAGATTCAAACACTTCCGCTCAGCTTGGGAGTCCGCCTTGATTGAAAAGTAGACACTGGTGTCGATTCTGACGTACACACGACTAAACTAATTTTAAAATATCATGCTCTTTTTCTATTGCGAAATACAAGAAGAGGATAGCAAGTAATTCAGTGCTGTCAAATTAAATGACAGATGACATTTTGTTCGTACAGGTTTGTTAATTTAGTCGAGATGTTACGTCGTGATGTTTAATTTTGTATGGAAAACTATTTTTTTCTAATTTGACAGGTGTTAAAAGTTTGCTATCCCTTTCTTATATTTGTTAATGGAAAGAGAGAATTATAGACTAAATTTAATTTAGTTGGTGTCAAGAGAATCGCGGCCATTGACTCACGATTGCTCATTGCAGAGGAGAGGAGTGACCAGTCCCTTTAGTCTAAAGAGACAGCTTTAGCCAGTTTAAGCAGACAAGAGAAAGGTAAATGCTACGCTTGTGGGAAGGAAGGCTTTTAGGGATATTAGTGTATACCTATTTACATATGTGTGTAACCGTATATAATGAATATAATGTAAATATCTTATTAGTGCCACTGTCCACGGAGGCGTAGCTTCATAGACGCGTATTCGTCACTATACGCTTGGTGTACGCTTGCTTGTAGCTTACATACAAAACAATGTAACTCTGTCGTTGGAGCGGCAACGTCGCGCTCGCGTCGCTGCACGCAGGCTTCATGACGCCTGCCGTACTTGCTGTCATACGCCGGGGCGTACATGGAGTGAACGCACGTGTTTTTTATTATAAAAAATGGCGGGAACGGCTGCCAAATTGATGAGATGCAGTTTATATTACCATACGTCAAACCAATAATTCACATGAATGAAAGAGGAAATTTACCAAATCCTGAATAATCAACTCTAATCAAGTCAAATCAGGAGAGACCTGCGTCCCCCGAAGAACAGGCATATGTTGGTCCTAACAGGAATATTACAGAAGAAACTGAATCGGAAAATCATTCCCATGTTGAGAGGTCGTCATTTCAAAAACCAAAAAAAAATATTAAACCTGTTAACAACGAAGCTGATAAAGCTTATGTAGACTGGTTAAAAACAAAAGAAAATAAAAAAGATGACCCACGAAAAATGTTTCTGCTGAGCTTGCTACCCGACATACAAAGTCTTACAGATGAACAAATGAGTGTATTTAGAATTAAAATGTTGATGCTTTTGGAAGAAATTAAAAAAACAACGTGTTCAGTTATCCAGCCACAGATAAATCAATTCAGAGTCTATTCGCCGATTTCTCCCGGTAACCCCCACAGTTCACAAGCACTAGCATCCACACCTTCTCCAATAAATTATTCTAACGACCACATTAAACCCTATTAATTATTCACAAAATATTAATGATTTGGAAGATTTTACAATACAATAAAAGTTCACGGATGCGACATACATATTATTTTTTTAAAACTGATATTTTGGATGGAAAATATAAACCATTTTGATTAAAATATTGTTTTACCTACCGCAACGTGATTAATATCCTTTCATCTGGGCTAACACATTCTCGCATATTGATATTTTGTTTTTGTAATAATGGTCCTACGATCTGAAGTAAATTTTGATGTTGTTTTACTCATTCTATAGAATGAGTGCGGGGCTGCGGACGAATCAGGATTCCCGCGGCCCCGCGCGCATGTGCGAGAAGCGACACCGGGGTGGTTTTAGCCGGTAAGAATCCGGCACTGTTCCCGGCCTCCCTAGGCCGGGTTCGTCCATGAGGATTTCCCCTCGAAAACAAAAAAAAAGTGGGTACGCTATGTGTTGACGCTGGTGTGCACCAGCCCTGCAGCGCGTCGCCGCGCGCCCTTATTATGTTTGAAGTGTGGCAACACAGGAGCGTAATTCTCTTTGACTTTGGACGGTTGGCGGACACACAACCATTTTTTTGTATTTTACTTAATTTATTATAATAAACAGTAATTCAGTAAAAGGTCTGCGTTTTCTCTACTACTAAATTACCCAGCCAAGTACAGTCAGCGTCTAATAGATAGTGACACTCAGGGTATTCAGATAAATAGACGCAACCAAAAAGTCAATAATATCGGTACAAACAAAGTTTCCATATTGTTGTCAACACTTTAGTCGCTCAAAAGGTCGAGACGTTTAAAATGTCATATAGATAGGTTCATTCAAACCGCCATAAATATGGTAACAGTCATCGCGTCAATGGTATCCAAGCATTCTAGGTGTTCAAAAATATGGAACACATTTGAAAAATAAACTTTACTGCTATATATTTTAAATATTATTTCCCACGTCAATTAATATTAAAACATTTATTCACAAAATGAAAGGGATATAACCTACTGCTGTCCTTTTCATTTTAAGCATGACGTCAGAGACATGTCTTTTGTTTTGTAAAGAATTTCGTGCGATATAATTTGTAAGTAATATACAGCTGACTAGGTACAATTATTCACATCTCTTCAGATTTTCATTTTCGCATACTCGCACTTTTTCAAATTTGAAAAGCAATACATATATAAATTAACAAACGAACGTCGACTAAACTACAGATTACGATTTTCGACCTTATTGACTTTTATTTAAAAACGCTATTTTAAACATAAACAAGGCAATATAGCAGATAAATACTAAAAACAAGCAATAAAGACAAATGTTGATAAGGTCGAAAATAGCTTGCACCTATTTTTACAACTAAAAATCGTTTAAATAATTTAGAATTCCAAGTACCTTTTTTTTTCAATTTTATTCATTATTTTTTCTTATGCCGCGTACAGATTTGCGAAACGTATCATGCAATGTAACATGAAAGGAGCATTTCATAAGTGTGGACGCAGGGCGCGCACGTAGCGCGCACGAACCGCGCATGACGTGCTCGCATCTGTTCCCAACATGCGCGCGGCGAACATAGCTCACACTGTCGAGAACACGCGAAGAGAATGGATTGTGATGACCAGCTGGCTACATTGATTGTTGGTGCATCATTGATTGTCATCAATCACGTGATAAAAAGACGCCGAAGACCTCGACGTTGGTGGCGCACAGCTGCAGTAGCTGTGTTTTCTTCCATGGTTCGCGCGCATTCCGCAGTACAAACACACAACCCGTCCACACTGACGCTCCCCTTTGTGTTCGGCGAAAAAACCGACAAATCGCGGATCGCGGCGCGCACGAGTTATAATGCTCTGTTCGTGCGCACAAAGCGTCCACACTATGGGAATTCTGTTACATTGCATGATACATTGCGACAGTGTGGACGACGAATTCTTTCATTGCGTGTTACATTTCATGTTACATTGCGTAAGTCTGTAGCCGGCATAAGACTACTTAAAATTAGTCGAGCCCATAAAAAAGCGAGAAATCTATCTGATCTCCGTCGACTGTAGTAATATGGTGAAAAGACATTCCGAAGACATGGTAATCTATAGTGCGAATCCGAAAAAGTGCGAATATGCGGAAATGAGGATCTGAAGAGATGCGAATAATTCCATAGGTAACTCATCTAAGTTCATTTGAAATATCTGTTATGGAGACACCTTCCTACTTCAAATATAATATAAAATTCGATGTTTTGTGGTGTCACTAAAGCTATCGCTTTGTAGCCATATTTAAGCATGAAACAATATTAAATGCCTAAAGAGGTTTTCATCTAAGAAAACATTTTTTTCTATAACATGCTGGTTTATTTTTCTAATCTGTTCCATATTTTTGAATACTAAGAATGCTTGGATACCATTGACGCGATGACTGTTACCATATTTATGGCGCTTTGATTGAACCTATCTATATGACATTTTAAACGTCTCGACCTTTTGAGCGACTAAATTGTTGACAACAATATGGAAACTTTGTTTGTACCGATATTATTGACTTTTTGGTTGCGTCTATTTATTTGAATACCCTGAGTGTCACTATCTATTAGACGCTGACTGTACATACAAACCCTTTTCACTATGCATATTTTATTTATAAAGTAAGTATATTTATTTTCTCAATGTAATAAAAAATGTAAGATATAACAATAACATACACTGCAAATAGAACTTATAGGTGAATTCTTATTATTAGAACAATGTCCATAAAAAGATATAGTTACATACAAATTTTAACTTACCTTTTTAGTATTAGAACAATAAAAGAGGATATTGGAAGACTTCTTTGCTTGGTACTTTCGGCGGTAATATAGTAAAAGATCATTAGCCCACTTCATAAATTCTTCTTTCGTAGTATATTTTTGTTTCGCATTAGCCCACAATTCATTAAATTATTTTTGAGCCACACTAGGTTTTTTGCCTTTCTTATACTCGGCAAATAGGTCTTTATACAGAGCACCTAGTTTAGACATTGTTTTAATTCAAAACGTGCTAGGTTAAACAATTTACGCATGTGTATTCAGTGTTAAAACAACAGAATAACTGACACTGACAAGCTGAGTCCGGCGGACAATTGTCGCGGCTCGCGGGAATTTCACTTCGTTCGTTGCCTGGCAAGGGCGAATCAAGGTCACACTACAAGCCGTTTTCGATTTTGTACGCATTTGACTAAAAATAAATACATGTAACGCCGCTTTTCGGTTGAGTATCGCGCGCTTGCCGAAAAAATAAGTACACGTGATATAATACTATACCCCCCCCCCTGTGATATTTCGTGATTTTTTATGGACCCCTCACCCCCTTTCGAGCCTCACATGATTAATGGACAGCCCCTTAGAAAGGATATGATGAGAAATAAGTGATGAAATATTATTTTCATGGGGTGTCCTTTCTAAGTATTTATTTTTTTCGCTAACAACTGTACCAAAACACCTAATAGCACCTTCGGATGGATAGTTCAATCTGCTTTTTGTGTATGTATACTCCCTATAACTGACCCATTTGTGAATATCTGAGGGTTCTTTTGTGGTCAGACATAGGGAGCAAGTTCTACAATTAATTTTTAATTTATTTAATATTGATCTCACTACCCATCCGGCAGTGTAGGCCCGTGCATGTACATTAACGCGTTCTCGACGGGCCTTTTCTAAAATTATATCAACATTTTGGGGGTTGACATGATCCAACTGATTGCATTGTGTTTGTTCATCAAAGAATGATTTTAAATTTATGACTTGGTCAGCTGGATCATCCTCACAATTAAAAGTTTCACTGTGGAATTTTATAATTCTTGTAATTAACAATGATTTAAATGTGCATTGGAAGCTGTGGCAGTTTGGGTCATTATTACGATAATTATATGCCCAAAGAAATTTTCTATTGGGTCAGAATTAAAAAATCTTGGCCTCGTAATTTTTACGTTTTGCTCTTTTAAAATCTGCCACAGCCTCATTAAACTCTTAACTGTCGTAATAAAATTTACAATTGAGGGCACTGACTTTGCTTTTCCGTTTTTATCAATAAATTTCATTTTTTTCAATCTTATTAAAGCGTCTCGCCAAAAACTGTGATGTGGCGATGCCTCCATCACGGCAGTTCTAAGAGGTTTGCCTTTCTTATTTTTCAAATTGATGACGGCTCCATTAACACTGTCAAAAAGTTTGTCCAAGAACAAGACAGTGTCAGCAGTATTTTGAAGAGTGTTGCTGACAGGTTCCCCGTTCACATAGTGAGCTGCAAGAAAATTATTAATCATTGTAGATAAAAGCCAATGAAAAAAAAAAAAATTTTTTTATTAAATGAAGCTAATTTTATTGTTTGTACAACCAATTTCACCATTCTTATTAGTTCACATGAACCACAGAAATCTTGTTTGTGATGTTTTTGAATTGCATGAAAATTACTGAATTTTATGTTACAGAACTTGGATGTGTATAACAAAGCTGCAGTTACAGTTTGGCTGAAAACTTTCACACAATTCTTCACCTGTAAACAAATTAAATATATGTAATTTATAATGCTGTTACTAGTAGCACGAACAGTAGGTACACGGAAAGACATACAGTTCTAGGGTAAATGTGATGGTTTTAATCTTTGCTTATCAAAGCCTGGGCGATTTCGCATACGTTAGGGAAGGCCTATGTCCAGCAGTGGACCAGTGTTAGATAAGCTAATGATGATGAATCAATCACACATAAAAAATGGCTGAATGGATTAAGACGAAATATGGCACATATATCAAGGGATGGACAAAGGGTTCATGACTACTCAAGCAAACATTTTTAATATGGACAGAATATTGGCGCATTTACCGCAGACAGTGAAAAATACCACAGTTATTTAAGCGACAGAAGTGAAGTGAACTGGATGAATAAATATAAGATACTGTATGCATGAGGTAATTCTATGTCAGTAGAAACTAATAATAAGTAAAATTGGGACACCCACCTTCATTTTATTATTTTTTTCTGGAATGACATGTTGGTCGTTCAACTTATGCAGCAACCTCATTTCTGTATGATTGTTATCTGTTTTGTAGACTTCAACAATGTCACTCCATTTTGATATTTTATTATCATACATAATGTCCTTCACCAAAATTATTGCGTAGTAGTAGCGTAAGTAGATGTGAAGGATCATACACAATACTGAGATTGCAACCCGAAATATTCACTGTGCCATCTGAAAAAGTAAATGACAACTGTGAAGTAATTCTGTTCTCCATTTATCAATTTCAACAGACACTGGTCCATGTAAATAAAATTAAGATAAAATACAGGGCAAGATAAGACATAATAAAAATAAAACTTGAAAGAAGAAGACCAACCTGGTTCTTGATTGCTTATTATTTGTTCACGTCTTGCCTCTTGTTTAAGATTATTTAGCGCCGATTGAAAGGCTGCACCTTGGTCGCAAATAAGTGCAATAGGAGTAAGCCTACAATCTTTTACAGCGCCAACAACATCCTTCAGAATATTTTTCAAATCTATTCCTGAAGTTGCTCCTTTACAATAATAAAAACATGAGAAACGAGTGCATGATCTGCAAATTCGTTTTTCTTTTCTTTGAGCTCAACAAAACTACTGATGCTGTCTTTATTTTTATTATAGGTTATTGCAGCTTCTAATGATACTTCGTCAAATATCAGTGAGCACATTTTCTTCCTATCATTCCATGATGACACCTGAAAATAACAATAAAAAAACTCAATCAATAAAAGAGTCTGGAATTACTGTCATTTGGGTTCAATTAATTCAAACTAAAAATAAGATAATTTATAGATACAGTGACTACATGTCACCTAAAACTAGAAGAGGAGGAATGTATTAATAATGTAATAACATTATGAAGAAAATAATTTAGTCATTGTAAGGTAAAAAAATACATACCTCTTTCTTTAACACTTGAAATACTTGCGAGCTTATTCCAGCCTCTACATTTAATTTTGCTACCATTTTATTTAATGTTGACCTAGATGGCAATATATAATTTTTCTGTAGGAAACAGTAGCATTTGGGGCTTTGTTTTAATATTGATAATGATATCATTTTTTCTTCAGTCGTAAATCTACGCCCTTTCTTCTTCATACATAGATTGATCTGCATTTTTAAAATGAGTTTTCCCTATGGATTCATTTTACTCGTTAACTTTTCAAATGCATGCTCTTTGTTAAATGTTACTGCTCTTCTAGCTCGTTTTTGAAAGTTTGCTTGCCTCTTTGACTTTTGATATTCTTTATAAAGAGATTGGCATTCAGGTGCCAGGTCTTGAAATGTTTTAATTAATCGCCTTCTTTTGAGTTTGGAAACTTTCAAACATGAAACATAGAGCAATGTCAAAACCTGACAATAATGAAAGTAACCATTTCTGTGCGTAGATTTTATTACATATGTAAAGTAACAACTAAAAAAAATTATGTATGTCGTATGTCTACGAAAAAATCGGAATGGTAACGGAATTAAAGACAGAAAAGGACATTCACAAGGTGGCTGGAATAAGAAGCAGCAAGAAGATATTGACTTCGTCAAGGACATCATAAACTCTTTACTGAGGACAATAACTTTCAAATACCTCGAGTCAGGGCATACGTTCCTGCCGAATGACACTGATTTCTCAAAAATTGAGAGCCAATTAAAAATTCATCAACGAATTTACACTGCCGATGAATATATGCAAGTTATTAGTTGTTGTAAAAAAAAGAACCCGCTTCAAGTTAAAAAAATGGTTAAAGAGGACTTCCTGAGCTCACAAAATATTGAAAAAAATATAGTTAACAGAAAAGCTTTTACAAACAAACAAAAACTAATTGGCTACAAACAAAAGTAATTTCATTAAAAAGTGAAGAGAAATATATTATTTTCATGAAAAGTGAAATAAATGAAGACCAGTATTATGAACTTAACATAGAAAAGAAGATGAAAGGAAAATCCATTTGATTTTTCTGAAAGGGACTTTACCATTTTGTGGCCTACAGGCAAAAAAATGCTCAGCCTAAATTAGACGACCTGAGGTCAATGTTCCACTTAATTCCAAAGGATTGTTTAGACTTTTACAAGTCTCTACAGGGGGATGAAAATATAGAGGATGACTAGAAAGAAGTGGTAATCTCCTACAGGTGTTAGTAGGACAGATAGCAGGGAAACTCCGGTAACAATAAATAGTGGACTGTATTTAAATTAAACAAGAGTGAACTCAAAACGGTTAACAATAATTTGTACGACGAGTGTGCGCTCAGTAAGGCGGACGATGACGCAGTGTCGTTGTGCCGGCCGGTGTGCGCGCTCGCAGCTCGAGCCCCCTCCGCGCCGCAGGCTCCGCCCGCGGTCGCCCGGCGCGTAGTAATGTTTCCAACATGCTCCCGGCGTTGAAGATTTGTCTTCAAGAATTATACTGGAAGAGGACAGATGGTGTTATAAGCACGTCGGACTATCCCCTTCTTCGTTTTCACGTCTGCGACTCTGCTTATTCCATCTCTCCCAGGTATGAGACGTACAACGCGGCCGAGTGGCCACATCAGTGGTGGTGATTGTTGCTCCTTGAGTACCACCATGGATCCCTCTTCAAGCTTCCCATCAGAGTCCATCCACTTCGTTCTCTGTTGGAGGTAAAAGATATACTCGTTAGAGAATCTGTTCCAAAACTGTTGCTTTAAAACTTCGATACGCTGGAAACGTTTCAAGCTGGAGATGTTCTGGTTGATGACTTGCGGATGCGGCAGGGATGTGAGAGACCTCCCAATAAGGAAATGAGCAGGAGTTAAAGGGTATAGGTCAGATGGATCAGTGGAAAGAGGAGTGAGAGGACGAGAGTTTAGTATTGCCTCAACCTGAATCAGACATGTAGACATCTCTTCGTATGTGAGATGTGCGAAGCCTAATATACGCCTCAGGTGATGCTTTATGGACTTTACGGCAGACTCCCATAAGCCACCGAAGTGTGGGGTGTAAGCCGGAATAAAAGAGAAGTTGATACCTGTATTAGCCATTTCTGAAGAAAAGTCCTGTCTTAGTATGTCAGCTATTTCGTTACAGGTGCCAATAAAAGTAGTGCCATTGTCAGAGTAAATGGTCTTCGGTTTACCACGACGAGCAATAAACCTGTTCAGTGCTGCAATAAAGGCATGTTTTGTTAGGTCGGAGACAAGCTCCAAATGAACTGCCCTTGTGGCTAGACAAACAAAAACACAAATGTAGGATTTAATTAATCTACATCCTCTACCTTTGCGGTCGGCTAGGAGGATAGGTCCGGCATAGTCTGTGCCAGTTTCTAAGAATGGAAACTCTAACTGAACTCGTTCCCTAGGCAAGTTACCCATGATGGGTTGAACTGTTCTACCGTTGAATCTCTGACATTTCACGCACTTATGAACAGTTGATTTGGCAAGGTTTCTACCACCTAAAGGCCAATACTCGTGTCTAATTGTAGCTAAGAGGAGCTGTGGACCAGCATGAAATAGGCGTAAGTGATAAGTATTAAAAATAAGTTTAGCAAAGTTATGTTTGCTGCAGATAATAATTGGGTGCCTGACATTATAATCGTAGCAAGAATTGTCTAATCTGCCTCCGACTCGTATAATACCAGCCTCGATAAAAGGTGTCAATTTTTTAAGTCGATTTTTATTCGGTAATGTCTTGCCTGATGAAAGTAGCTCGTACTCTTCAGGAAACATTTCCTTCTGAGCTGATTTTATTATGAACTCAGCGCTGTAAGATAATTCTGCATTAGTAAGTGCAAGGCTATGACTATGTAACCTTTTGCAACGATTAATGAATCTAAATACGTATGCTAATAGACGTTGTAAATGTAAATAATTGGATGAATTATTAATTAAGGTTTGAAATGAATTATTATTATTTGGATTTATATTAGTATTGGAATAAGTTGTAGGTAATGATTGATTAGTAATATTGTTTGTAGTGTGTGACTTTAATAGTTCCGGTAATGTTGTCTTAACTTCTGTGTTAGGCATTGAAGGCCAAAGAGCTGGGTCTGTTAGTAAGAAGGAAGGCCCTGACCACCACAAGGAAGATTGACCAATGAGGTCAGCGCTCATCCCGCGGGAGATTAGATCTGCAGGGTTGTCTTTGGAGGGCACATATCGCCAGGTGTAATCACCAAAACCTTCCCGTATCTCCGAAACTCGATGCCTAACAAACGGCTTAAGTGTAGCAGGTGAAGTAGACAGCCAACCTAGGACGATCATAGAATCACACCAAAATATGCATTTGTCAGGTTTAAGTGTTAATGATTCTAGCACTTTTGCACACAACCTAGTCCCTAATAAGGCACCACAAAGTTCTAGCCTTGGGATTGTGGTCGATTTAATTGGTGCAACCTTGCTTTTTGATGTGAGCAGATATGTGTGAATGGCGCCGCTACTAATTGCTGAACGAATGTATATGCAAGCTCCATATGCCTTTTCTGACGAATCTGTGAAAATATGCAGCTCAACAGATGAAGGGACATCACATACCACCCAGCGTGGTATGCTGAGGTGATTAAGCTGTGGTAAAGTTTGCGTGAACTTTATCCATAATTTTTTAATGTCTACATTAACCTCGTCGTCCCATGGACACTTATCTATCCATAGTTTTTGCATTATTATCTTAGCCTCGACAATACATGGAGAGACAAGTCCCAACGGATCGAATACTTGTGCTATTGTAGAAAGAATGTGTCGCTTGGTAATTGTAGTGCTTGTATGTGTGGGTATATGAATGGAGAATGTAAGCGTGTCAGTATGACATTGCCAATTAAGACCGAGAGTCTTACTTGGTTCATCAATACTTAGGCTGACTGTGTTAGGACTGTCTTCAAGTGTTTTTGTGGATGGGGTTTGAGGAGATGATGCATGTGTGCTTGTAGTGATAGCCTGTAGTATTTGTATGTTGTTGGACTGCCACTTCCGAAGGTTGAGTTGTGCAGTTTTAAGGGTGCTGATAACGTCCTTGCCTAGTGCGATAGTGCTCTCCATAGAGTCACTTCCTGACAGATAATCATCTACATAAAAATCATGCCGTATAGACTGTTGTGTACGTGTGTGCTTTGCCTCCTTTGCTAATTGAGACAGACATCGCGTACTAATGAACGGAGCAGATGCTGTACCGTAGGTAACGGTGTTCAATGTATAGGCTTTAAGAGGTAATGATGGATCAGAGCGCCATAATATCTGTTGTAGAGATCGCTGCGATTCGTCAATCACAATCTGCCGAAAGAACTTTTCAATGTCCGACGATATGACGTATTTATGTTGACGAAATCTCAACAAGATGGATACTAAGTCATCCTGAACCCTGGGGCCTATGCCTTGTATGTCGTTAAACGACTTACCAGAAGTTGTGACGGCTGACGCGTCGAAGACAACACGCAGCTTAGTCGTTGCACTCGACTCTCTGAAAACACCATGATGTGGAAGAAAATAGGAATGAGATGAAGAAGGTTGAGTGACTACGCTCATATGACCTAATGCTTCATACTCCTGCAAGAACTCAACGTAGCGGTGCTTAAGGATCGGATCTCTGTCGAGTCTACGCTCTAACGATAAAAAGCGACGTTTAGCCATCTCAAAGGAATTACCTAACGCTTCAGGTGATTCCTTTAAGGGAATGGTGACTACGAAACGTCCATCGGCATTACGTCTAGTAGTGGTTCTATAATTATGCTCGCATGCTCGCTCTTCGGATGTAAAATTGTATTTAGGTGAGATGGAATCAAGTTCCCAAAATCTTGAAAGATCCGTGGACTCTTGAATGTGTATGCTGTGCTTGTCATGCGTCAACATACACACTGAGTGGGCTAAGTTAGGCTGAGGTATGGCGCCTGATATGAGCCACCCAAGCTTAGTCTCGAAGAGCGTCGGCATATGTCTACCTAACTGTATGCGGTTATGACCAATCACACTCCAGAAGATGTCGGCTCCTACAAGTATGTCGATGGTGGAAGGGATATTAAATGATGGATCAGCCAGACTTATTCCCGTTGGTAGTTGTAAGTTGGCTAAGTCTATGTATGTATGTGGTATGTAAGTCGTTATGTTAGGCAAGACGAAACAGTCAATGTTTATGTTGTATGTCCCATCATATGACTGCAAGTGTAATGAACAGGATTGCGTGATGGTGGATACTTGACTGTTGATGCCTGCTACGTGTGAGCTTACACTACGAATAGGTAAATGTAGCTTACCACAAAGGTCCTTGGTAATGAAATTTGCCGTGCTTCCATTGTCTAGTAAGACTCTGGCGCTGTACGGCGTCCCAGATTGGTCCGTGACTCTTACCAACGCTGTGGAAAGCAATACATGACGAGATGAAAATTCATGGTTAGTGCCAGCCAAAGTTATATGTTCTTTAAAAGAACTGGGATCATCCTCATGAGAATGCAACATTGTGTTATGCCTAGATTTGCAATATTTACAGTGACCAAGTGGACAAGTAGCCTCTAAGTGACCTGGGCGTAAACAATTCAAACAAAGTTTAAATTCCTTTGCCTTAGATAATCGTGCAGTGACTGTAAGTTTTTTAAATTGTTCACAGCTAAATATATAATGATTTTGTTTACACAAGGGGCATAAAATATTAAATTTACTCTTACTTGTTAATACCGAAAAGCTTTTCGGTTTACTGTGTGACGCCTCTGCCTTCAATTTTAAATTCTTTGCCTCTTCAAGTGTTTCTAAGAGATTGCAACGGCTAGAAATAAATTTGGTAAATATGTCTAAGGAAGGAAACTCAGTCAGAGAGTTCCTATGTTCCTCCCACTCTCTGCTGGTAACTGAATCTAACTTTGAAGACATCAAATGTATCACCATTGGATACCAGTGTTCCACGGCAAACCCTAGCGTCGCCAACGAACGTAGATTCTTTTTGGTTTCATCAACAATTTGACGTAAGCCCTGGCTACTCTCCCTTTGAAGAGGTTGCACACTAAATAAAGCCTGAATGTGATTGGTTACTAACAACTGTTCGTTGTCGTACCTCTCACATAACAATTGCCATGCATTGTCGTAGTTGTCCCCTCTAAAATCCAAACTTTTAATTACCAATGCTGCACTTCCATTAAGTGATGAACGTAGGTAATGGAATTTATTAATTTTGTCCATACTAGTATCATCATGAATCAATGAAACATAAATATTTTTGAACTCTAACCAATCCTTATAACCGCCGCTAAAGTGAGGTAAATTAATCTTGGGAAGTCTAACACTATTATGTCTAGTAACCACCGGTAATTGTTCACTGGAGCTTACCCTGGACGCTAGTTGAGCGCGGTGTTGTGACAGAAGCGCGCGAGCGGATGCGAGCTGCCTGTAGTAGCTGCTCTCAAATTGCTCACGTTCAGCGAATCGCTCGTCGGGCTTATCTGACAGGTACTCCAATTGACCCTGAAACTGATCATAGGTGGCATATACGGTAACCATTTTCTCAATTCTTATCTCTAACTCGACTAGCTGTTCCTCACTAAGTTGTTCGCAAGATTTAGTGGTTGCTAAAAAGGTCGTGAATTGCGTAAGCTGCGATTTTATTGAAGCGCGTTTCTTTGTAAGCTCTTTAATTTTCATTTCCTCAGTCATGGCTAAATAGGAAGGTAGGCAGAAAGTAAAAGAAAGAGAAAAAAAAGATGATAATAAAATGAAATGCTAAAGCTCTAAAATAGGTTGCGAGAGGCCCTTGAATAATAGCAATAGCAAACAGCTGATGGAAGCGTTGCTATTTAAAAACTGGTAGGCGGTTAGATTTTGAATTCAAACTGCGAACAAAAAATAAAAAAATAAAGCGGGTACTTTTTGGCACTGAATTACAACTATTATAACTAGATTAATAAGCACTTAATACTAGTTACTATATTAATAAGTGATACTAATGGGAAAAAGATAATTTAAATGAGTTAAAACAAAAAATGAAAATGATAATGACAATACGGACAAAGTTTATGATTCTACTAGAAAAGCAAGTTACTGTCTAAAGTTATGATGGGATACTAATCACTGGTCTGAGATGAATACTAATGTGTGATTCACTGGTCTAATGCACTATCTAATTCTCAAGTTGTATGAAAATGTTAATATGAAATATGTAGATTTGTTAGTAAGAAAATGGAAAGATCTCACGAAATCCGTCTGCGAGTCCAAACTGAACGTTTTCTTGACTGAAGCCTTGAAGTGGATGGCGATGTTCTTGGGCTCTGCTCGGGCTGCTACGCTGCGATGACCCAGCTGTGATGACCACTGAAGAACTTTATGTTCGCTCCAACGAGATACGCTTCTTCACAAAGACGCCGAAGATGATGACCGAAGACTGGAAATAGGCAGGCACGAAGGGCGAGAAGTCCTCTTGAGGTCGAAGTCCAGTCGTCCAACGGTCGTTTTCAAAATTTGGAAACCGCTTGTCACTACTGGTAACTGGTCAGTTACACGTCGAAGGACCATAGAAAGAAGTGGTAATCTCCTACAGGTGTTAGTAGGACAGATAGCAGGGAAACTCCGGTAACAATAAATAGTGGACTGTATTTAAATTAAACAAGAGTGAACTCAAAACGGTTAACAATAATTTGTACGACGAGTGTGCGCTCAGTAAGGCGGACGATGACGCAGTGTCGTTGTGCCGGCCGGTGTGCGCGCTCGCAGCTCGAGCCCCCTCCGCGCCGCAGGCTCCGCCCGCGGTCGCCCGGCGCGTAGTAATGTTTCCAACAATGACCTCGAAGGATTCAGTGGTCAGCCTGATTTTCAAATTGATTATGAAAGTCAGGAAGAGTAAGCATAATAATGAATATGCAGAGTTTGAATCTCATTTTTTTACTTTAATTATTATTGGTATAACCATTTTTTTTAATATTGATAAGGAAAGATGTGTGCAATTAGAAGAATAAAAAATTTTTAATTAATTATTAGTAGTTTTATTTATTTTTAAAGATTTTGTTAACAGTTCCTGAAGTGGTTCCTTATTGCTAAACATCATTTTATGCTGGTTTTATTGAGAATATTATTTATCAAAAAGGATCCAAACCTCTATTTTCTTGAATAATATTTGAAATATGAAATTAAACTTAGTAAATTTGATTTAAAGTTAAAATATAAACAGTTTTCCTTTTAATTTCAATAAAACCAACAAATTTACAGCACCGCATCATAGAAGAATTCCGATGCAAACTTCAAAATTCAAAATCTCAAAACAAACTTCATGTGGATTGAATCTCATTTTTTTACTGTAATAACTATTGGTAAACATTTTTTTTTAATATTAATAAAGAAAGATGTGTGCAGTTATAATAATAAAACATTTTTAGTTAATTATTAGTAGTTTTATTTATTTTTAAAGATTTTGTTAACAATTCATGAAGTGGTTCCTTATTGCGAAACATCATTTTATGCTGGGGCCACGAAAAAATGTTCAATAACACACTTGAAACTGTAACACACAATAACACACTTGAAATAATATAACACACTGGAAAATAGTAAAGTCTAGTGCACATAAGTGATAATATAATAAAACTAGTTTATGTTCGCGGCTTTGCCCGTAAGATTCTAAAATAAAATGTACAAATTAAAAAAACACAAACAAATACTAAAAATCTTTATTAGAAACTTAATAGTTATAAAAACTAAGATTAATTTAAGTACTCTACTGGTAACAAACTCCAAATATAGGAACAACAATTTTGGTTAACACTTAATAATCTAATTACAGTGTACGAAAGAGTGTATTATTTTGTCACGCTTAAAAGTGGCGCGTTTAGAAATTTAAAGAGCAACAAAGTATAATAGTAAAATATAATTTAAAGTATACATTCTTAACCAAATCAGTTTTCATTGGTATTATTCTCTTAATCATATGAGATCAGTTAGGCGGCAAAAAATGAGTCATCGCTACTGTTTTCATCCAAAATATTATACTCATCGTCATCAGATTCTCTTAAAGAATATGCTTCATCGTCAGTTGTGCTACTATCTTGCTGAATTTTACACTTTTTCAGTTGTTTTTTCGGTGTTACTATTTTTCGTTTCTTTGTTTTTACTGAAGCCATTGTGCCTGAAGTGGATGGTTGTTTGGCGTTATCATAGTGACTTGTTGCACGACTTATATCAAATGTTTTGTCAATATTATTTACTGTAAATGGGCAGTATTTAGTTAAATCAAAATATTTTAGGTTTTCCGCAGAAAATTTAATATCTGATAATATTTTCAGGGGTGTTTTAACCAATTTTACTTTCCTCTGGCCTGTTTCGTTTTCTTTATTTGCGCTTAAATCTATTTTTTTTTATCAAATTGTACTGCTTTAAATCTAAACAGTGACAGAATCTTGGTCTATCTCCTGGACAAAAGCAACTTAGGCTGCGGTACATTATTGTGTAAGGCAAGTCAGTATTTCTTATCTGATTCAGTTTCATGGTATTCTGAACTGGTATCAACTCAACGGTTGTTTTCTGAATTCCGTCATTTGGAATATAGAAAAGCTTTATTGACGTGACGTGTGTTCGTTAAGCAATAGATCAAACGCAGTTTTTGCATCAGGAATATCATTGCCGTAACATCGAATCCAGATGGCGTTTCAGAGCACCGCCAACTCCGTCAGCAGCTTCTTTTCCATGCGACGCTTCAAAAAAATTCCACGTAGAGTAAGGAAAACCGAGCTCTTTTATGACATTAGAAAAATAATAAAAGTTTTTCTTCTGTCGGTATTGCGTTGTAGGACCATCGGAGTAAAAATGTATGGAATCTGCTGTTGGGAATTTCTCTCTGATCCATTCCAAAACTGGCTGAAGATGAGCCCAGATAGCATCCGGTCCATGGTCATTATTTGGTGAAATTTATGCAAATGGTATAGGTATTATAGGTTTTTTGGGTAAATCTGAAGAAGAGTATCTGTAATAAAATAAAAAAGCTGTTAATGCAAGCATCCACCACCCAAAACACATACACATATCAAATATAAGAAATATGAGTGTTAAAATTCTGAGTGACATGAGAGATGCATCAAAAAGTACCAAAACCGATTAAGCGTAGTGTACTTGGCTTTTTTTGGCCACATTTCATTTCCATTTTTCGGGCTGTGCACAACGTTTCCGGGATTAGTTTACGGGCTATTCAAAAACTTAGAACTATGGTTGTCAGACAACTAAGTAGCCCAAGTGAGTCAGAAGATGATGTCTCGTCTACTGAACCACCTGAATACGATTTTTGGAAACATCATAAGGTTAACAATTAAATATCACAGCAATATTTAATTGTTGTTGCAAAATCAGTTCCTAGCGAGTGCCTTTTTTCCAAAGCCGGTGCAACAATGTCTCAAACAAGGAACAGATTGTCTCCAAAATACCTCGAACAGTTACTGTTTTTGGGCAATCTTGATGTTAACGAGTTTTTTATTTAAAGTAGATACATAACGTGACGCAAAACGTTTATAATAAAAGATTTTGTTTTCCTTCTTAATTTTGTTTCAATTATTGTCCTTCAATGTTAAAATTTTTACGTTAGTTTCCTTCAAATAAAAAAGTGCTAAATGTATCGATATCAGTAAGTATCGATACTTTAGGAGTATTTATTTAAGTAGTATCGAAAAATTATTTGAGTACTATCGAAATGAGTAGGTATCGATACTTTGATGGTATCGGAACATCCCTACACAATACCAGTCTGTCGCAACTTCGTTGAAAAAAAATTTGTATGGGAGAGACATGAAGCTATAGATAAAAAGGAGACCACACTTCGAATACCTACTTGAAGCAAACAAAACCTACCTATTACTATCTCGCTCTCTGGGGGCAGACCCTCTCTTTCTAAGTAGGGTGACCTTAATTTTAATTAACTCAGGATCACGCTATAATGTTTTTGCTTTTAATTTATTTTTAAAATACATATGTTACGGCTAATACCCGAAGTGCGGCTACACCTAGTTTTAACCGGTTAGAACTAGGTGTAGTCACTTACTCTTGGTTAAACCTAGTACGAGCCGATTGTTTTCGGGTAAAACAAGGTCTGCCTTCATCATGCCGGCTACAACTAGGTCCACCCATTCCCTGTTGGATAAAACTAGGTCTATCCGATATCATTCCGGCTAGAACTAGGTCCAGACAATCCCTGTTGGATAAAACTAGATGCAAACAAGTTCAAACAAGTAACAGGCGCCTGGCTCACACGAGTCGCGCGCCCCTGCCGCCCGCCACCCGTACACCCGCGTTTGACCTTGCGCTTTGAGTTTAGTACGCGTTGTGCCGTTGTGCAAAACAGACGTACTTTTTTGTTATAGCGCACTCATACGTTCGAATTCAGAATTGCTCTGAATGAAGACCTACAGACTATGAAGTCAAGTTTTTTGGAACAGTTTCAGTGTTTATTAGCCACAAAACATGGTGAAAATCAAAGCTACATGAATGATGTGCAGTATTCCAAATTTATGGAAGACGTTAAAGCTGCCAAATATCCACGAAACGTTCTACGTTACAATATCGCCGTTTGAAGCGTTCGATGTTTGTTGTATTGGCGACATCGAAAAGTTGATTTCTCCTGTGTCGAGCACCGAAAATTCCGAAAATATCAAATATTACGTCAAGAATGAAGACTTGTTTGATGTTCTTCATGAAATACATCTGTGCGTTGGGCACGGCGGAAGAAACAGAATGGTTGCAGAAGCTAAAAAGAAGTATGCAAATATTACTCAGGAGGCGATTCTTTTGTATCTTCGTTTATGTAAGCCATGTCAAATGAAACAAAAATCTACCAAAAAAGGCCTTGTTGTAAAGCCTATTTTATCCAGCGAACTAAACAGCCGTTGCCAAGTAGATTTAATAGACATGCAGACGAACCCAGATGGTGACTACAAGTTTATACTAGTTTATCAGAACCACCTCACGAAATTCGTACAACTTCATCCGTTACAAAGTAAGACTTCGGAAGAAGTATCAAAGAAATTACTTGATATATTTTGTATCTTTGGATCACCCTCAATACTTCAATCCGACAATGGCAGAGAGTTCGACGAATCGAGTCTAAATCTGGTCACACTGCAGACTAGTAAGATAGGATATTTTCATGAATGAACGAGAAAAAATGCGGAAGAGAGCGAGAGTAATATAAGTCGCCATTTTTCCGGTGCTCTCTCCCCATGAAGGTATAGGTAAAGGTGGAGGCCACAGTTGGAACAACAGCTTGAGTCAAATGCCTATATATCTCTATCCCACTCTCTGTGGGCCGACTTCTCTTTTTAGTGTGGAGTGCAGTATTGCTATCTCTTTATTTAAAACTCTTTCAATTCAAAGAATTTGTCTCTACACTAACCAAATTAGAAGTAAAAAATTGTCAAATAATGTGTATATATATAGTTGAAATACGACTTTTTAAATTATAAATCCTTAAATTGTACGTCACGTATGAATAATTGGGTTGGCGAAGCAGTGAATTACAATACCATTTTCTAAGTAGGTACTCATTAATATGGCAACATTAGCCCTGTATGTCAACATAAATTTGGCCAAAATGGCGGTTGTTTACTTTGTGGTTCAAAGCGGCATTTGAAGTATTTCACGGAAATTATTGTTAAAGTTAAAGAAATTGTGCACAATCATGTAGTCCTTAGTTGCGATAGTAAGTGGAGTCCAGGAGGTCATATAAGATTTCACCCGTAAGTATTTATATCGTGATTTGTGGTATTAAATCATTGTAAACGTAATTTTAGTATTTTCACTTAATTTCTTTTTAAAACGGATTACCAGAGTTTTCAACATAGTAGTATATAATAAAAATGTCAAGATCAAATAACTTTACATTAAATTTCATGGAATTTAGGCAATTTTATTGTTTATAGTTCGTACTGAAGTAGTGTGACCTTATTGGCGCTAATATATCTGGGACTTCCCGTGGGACATAATTATGTAATTATGTTTCCAAATGGGTCTGTAATGTATAAATTTTGGGAATTGTTTATAATTAATAGGAAATGTCTGAAAGATTATTTAATAGGTACATACATTTCTTAGGTACTGTATAGTTATATAATTCCTGAACGGGACCTCAACCTAATATAGTGTATGTTCCGAAATATAGCCCAGAAACTGGCCAGTGCTCATGACTGTGTGACATGATTTTATTATATTTTTGCTTGTTTCAGATATATTTAAAGTTTGTTTCAACCTCGGGAAGAACCTGACTATCAACAAGACGTTGAAAATGTTTTACAAAATTTAGGAAAGATTCATACTAGTCTATACCAAGAAAATATATTATATTATATAACTGGTTATACAATAAAACAAATTCTTACCCGCATTTCTTGCGAGCATTGTAATAATGTTAGTAGCAGTCTATAAACAACCACCAACAGATCATACCTATCATTTAATTGTAAATAAATTTAATTCATTCACGTCATTTGTGAACCGAGGCAAACTATATTTTTCTTCGGCAGAAGCTTACAAAATTGTTAAATATTGTGACAAAATTTTCCAACAAGCAAATTTGATGGGCCAAGTTAGAGCCAAATACATTGAAAATAAACTGATTAATGTCGTATTGCAGCATTTTACACCTCTGGTGCAGGAAATGTTTAACCACCCGATCACGGAGTCAATTAATTGCAATGATTTGCACGAAACTATCATAGTAAAACAAATAGCCAGTTGATTTTTCAAAATGCGTATACGTGCTCATTTCAGTCACACTGAAAATGTTCTAAGTGATTTACGAGGCAAAAGACAATAATATTTAGCCATGTATAATGATGAAACAATAAATGATTTTAATTTGGAAAGTGTTTTTATTTTCTTTTGTATTTTTAACTGTATAACCCCCCCCCCCCAGTGATGGAAGACTACGCCAAATTCATACTTAATTGAATCCTAAAATCCAATACAATACAATGTGATTTATAAGAATAAAAAATCTCTACGTTTCTTATTATTGGCTGTTTTTTTAATATGTAAAAAAGGTCTGTCGATTGCAAGCCGGCTACAACTATGCAACAGGGATTGTCTGGACCTAGTTCTAGCCGGAATGATATCGGATAGACCTAGTTTTATCCAACAGGGAATGGCTGGACCTAGTTGTAGCCGGCATGGTGAAGGCTAGACCTAGTTTTACCCGAAAACAACCGGCTCGTACTAGGTTAAACCAAGAGTAAGTGGCTACACCTAGTTCTAACCGGCTAAAACTAGGTGTAGCCGCACTTCCGGTATTAGCCGTAACATATACATTGTTCAAAATCATTATATATAAATCATTTTTGTTAGCAGATTACTGTTACGGTAACACACGCTTACTCATTTTTTGTTCCCAAGAATGTAAAGAAAAATTGAGAGTTTTAAAAAATATATTTGGTGACGGTACATTTAAGAGTTGTCCACCTCCATTCCAACAGCTCTACACCGTTCATGGTGATTTAGGAAGTAATAATCAAAGCACAGCTATGACGCCATTATTTTACGCTTTAATGTCAAACCGTAAAAAAGAAACATACGAGATACTTTTCAGACTTGTTAAATCTCAAATTAACGATTGGAATCCTTCATCCTTTACCAGTGATTTTGAAGAAGCAGCTATGTCTGCTATGCGTACAATTTTTCCTGAGATAAGTATCCACGGCTGTTATTACCATATGAATAATGCTATTTGGAGGAAAGGCCGTGAATTAAATCTAACAAAAAATAAAACTTTAAGACGTCAAGTAGCCCTAAGTGCGGTGCTTCCATTATTACCAGAGGACCGTATTTTTGAAGGCTGGTTTTATATCGCTAGCGAAAGCCCCGATGATAGCCAAAGTGAAAAATTTCGGCAATACATGCTATCGCAGTGGCTTCAACCGAATTTCGTAAAAGTGTGGTGCAGTTTTGGAAAACGACACCGTACTAATAACTTTGCCGAAGGGTGGCATTTTAAATTAAATAGTGCCATAGGCAAAAAAAAACCAAATATTTTAAAATTGCTTACGGTGTTACACCAAGACGCTAACTTAAACAGCGCGAAAGCAAAACAAAATCCAAAACGGCGTAAACTTCATTCAATCTTGACAGACCAATATATTATGGATTGCCAAATGCAACTACTTAATTCACAAATAACTGTAGGACATTTTTTAGAAAAACTTACGTAGGTATTAATCATAATAAGTAAAGTGCTCGATGGTTTTGTACGTTGATTCAATTTCTAGGCTTTGTGTGCAATAATTATTACTGCCTACTGTTACGACCTCGACTATCGCGCTATCTGTACTTTCTTCAATACTTGATAATTTTTTTATTGTTGTTACCTTTATGATGTTTTGCGTTCATGTTTTTTCACTTTGATTTTGTGTATTTGTTTTTTATTTTGATTTTGAAATTGTGCTAATTTATTGACGCTATTTATGTGTAACCTGTTCTGATTCCTTATACAATATTTAACTTAAAAATGTGACACCGTATACCTGCACATATAAGCAAAAAAATAGGCCTATAAGTTTTTTTTGTTATTTTTACCTTGATTTCGTGATATTTTGAGTATTTTATTTAATTTTGCTGTTGAAAGTGTGATAATTTACTGACCCTATGTATGTGTTAAAATAATGAGGATTTTTTTAAATCACATAATGTAAAACGTAAAATCTTGCCACCGTACGCAACTGTGACTACAAAAATAGTAACTTATATTTCAAAAGGAAACAACCTGAATGGTAAAAAGTCTGTTTGTAGTGTTTAATTGTAATATAAGACAGAATTGTTTTATTATAAGCTCTTTACACTGATTTTTTTTATCATAATTTTTAGTTATAAGGGGAATTTTATTCTTAAAAAATATTATATATAAATATTGCGAGTTATCGCAAAGTTGATTCTGTGATTGTTACTGTGATTTTTATTCCTTAATAAATGACTGATTTTTTTACCAATAAAACCACCAGTCTTATATTATTTGGGGGGAGCAAAAGACCTAATAAAAAGAATTAATAAATTATTCCCATTCGTCCCTCCAAAAAATTTTGAGGGACCATCGGGAAAATAAATAACGTATTCCCGTTCGTCCCCCTCGGGGACGAAGTTAAGGGGACGAACGGGAATACACGAAATATCCCAGTACCAGTCCAGGCGGGAATTCAGATATGTTCAAATATAAGATTTTCACCAAACCTAATTACAAAAGATTGTTTTTAGAAAATATTAACTCTGAGTTCACTGTCTACGTAGAATCTACGGAGAATGAGAAAATAGGCAACAGGAACCCTATAACTTTGACCAATTTGATCTCTGATCATGTCAAGGTTTTAGGGGTACACATGATAAACGCACACAAAATAGGCATTACTTTCAGGAAAGCTGTTGCTGCTAATAACTTCTTGAAAATGGAAGACTTCCTCTGGAAAAATAAAATGAAAGCTTTTATTCCTTCATACCTGACGAAAAAAATTTGAGTTCAATCGTTAGCAAAATTTACCCGAGCAGCTAGCATTATGCTCAATTTAAATCTGGTCACACTGCTAGTCTGTATTTCCCTAACTAGTCTGTGGCGATACTGTCTGACACACTGTCACACCACTTTGTTTCATTTTCAATAATTGTTTATTCGTTAATTGTATCAAATTGTATTCTCTCTGATTCTGTAATTTGCTCCTGTAATCATGAGGTACAGAAAATGTGAGATATGCGGCTTCAAATCGGAAAGGAATGATGGTAAAAAACGTCTCTTTATGGCCCGATTGCCTCTGGATGAAGTTCGGTGAGTAGAACATTATTAAAATTATCAGTCATATACTCCTATTTGGCCCAAAATATCATTTATATTCATAATAATTCCAATCCGTTTAATTAAAAAAATATGTGTGGTGCAACGTCGTTACATTTATGAATATCGATATCGATGCTTTCATTTTTTTTAGGTGTAAAAAATGGGTGAAAGCGATAGGTAACGAAGACCTGGCATATATACCTATAGAAAAGCTTCACTAACTTAAATTTGTGTGCAGAAAGCATTTCGTAGATAAAGATTGCAAAAAAAACACAATTAAAGAAAATATTACATACATACAATACATTATTATCTTTATCTATCATAAAAATGAATCCCTATTTCCCTTGGTCACGACATCACGCGTGAACGGCTGGACCGATGTGGATAAAATGATACGGAGACAAAGGGGAGCCTGAAGAAGATTTTAGGCTACTTTTTATCTGGGTGCGTCAAGTAGTTACCTCAGGACGCGGATGAAACCTGGGGAAACAGCTAGTATGTATATATAATACAAGCTCAATGGCACCACATCATTTTATTACTAGCTAGAGAGTAGCCTGGCTTTTGGTAAGGAATCCTAAACTCTTGTCAAAGGCCAGTTTAGTAATTGTTCCGAATAAGTGAATTTAGATCGTTTTATATTTCAAACATTTTAAATTTCATCAAAAGTTTCTAATCTGTAACATAAAATGTTTTTTTTATTTATTTCAGAAGGTGCTCGGCGATAATCTTATCAAATAATAGCCAACAAGAGGGGAAAGAAAAACGAAAAATAATTTTATAAATAATATGTACTATTTTATACTATGTTATTGTACACAATTCTCATTCAAGTAAAATATACTATAACATGACTTTATAGAGGTTTTATTATAAACTGGACTTTGTGCCACAGTTTCTGTGACACAAAGTCCAGTTAATTGTGACAATTATACCTTTTCCCAGTAGTGGGACAGTAATGGTTAATAAAAAAAATCGATATCGATACATTTTAAATATTAAGCTGCACATCTCTATTATGTTCGTTATGTTGGTAGAAATAATTGTTTTACAACTGTCAGGTTGGCTAAAAAAGTTCTACCCGTTTGACGTTTTTAGCGTAGGGTAAAAGTGGGATAGACGCCCTTGGAGGATAGACGCCGCACCTTAAAAAAAGGGAATTTAAAACCAAATTCACGCTCTAGTACCAAGTTCCTCGGACAGATCTCGCCCCCACAGCTCAGTCCGCGCACGCGCTTCGACAGGACTGCACGTGTCGCCGCTTGAGTTAAAAAAACGTTGCAAAATTTTATCGCGCTTGCATGATTCTTGTGACAGTGACATTTTGACGTGTTCAGAACTTTCGTTTTCGAAGGTAAGTTTTAAGTGTGTATTGTTATTTAAATAGTATGTATCATTTATATTTATGGTGTGTTTATAAAATTACGAAATTATTTAAGTATTTTTATTTATTTGCTGGGGCGTCTATCCCTACTAAAAAGGATAGAGGCCCCACTATTGACTGAGTATAGACGCCCTTAGAGGCATATATCCTCTATGACTTATTCACAGGTACTTAGGCTATAGGTAAGATTTTTTTAAATAACGTACCTATCTAGTTAATATGCAACTTAGTAGGAAAATTGACTTTCCAGTTTATTTATGAGCTGTTTATACCTTTACATGTCGTACTTCACTGTACTTGTAAAAAATAATGTAGCGTATCACCTAATTTCATTTTTTATTTTAGACAAAATGCCGCGAAAATATAAAAGGAAAATAGGGGCACCCGTTCGTGCTGCTTGGTCTGAAGAAGCCCTTTGAAAAGCTTTTGGGGAAATGGATAAAGGCCAAGTCGGTATAAATGAAATATCTCGTCGTTATGGTATTCCATCTCGAACTTTGAGGAGGCGATATGCTAAAAAAAACTGTGAAAAACTTACTTTGGGTAAGTAATAGAGGAATTAATTGCCCTAATCAAATTCAATTTAGGCACTGTCTTCTTAGTTTGTTTTTTCATACTTGTCCTTTTTGAATCCTCAGTTTTTGTTCTGTACCTATTAATTTCTTCTTTTTCAGGAAAACATCCCACACTGGACTTTGACAACGAGAAACGTCTCGTAGCGATAGGATAAGAAAACCTTATAATATATTATTGCAACTAAGAAAGCTAATAAACATTTTATTTAATTTTCTACGATTTTTTTTTTATTACGGAGGCATCTATCCCATTGTAGGGCATCTATACTCATGTCGAAATTTTGCCAGGGGCAACTACCCCATACAGTAGGCGTCTATCCTCAAACAATAAGTTTTTTTAAGAGCCGAATATCTACAAATCTACGGTATGCATTGAATAATGATATGAGTAGATAGTAAGTATAATGACTATAGTTGTTACAAATAGTTAACTCACTCGAATAGTGCTTTAAAAAAAAAGTTATAGTCAGCTTACAAAAAGTGGGGCATCTATCCCACTTTTACCCTAGAGTTTGCTGTATGAAGTCCCGTCTCTTCTTACGTAGTATTGTATTCTCTTTGCACAATACCTGTAATGAGTAATGCCATTAGTTGTGACAAGACACAAATGTGAAAAACACCATCGTTAGCGTCAGCCAATCACAAGCCAGGATATATGTCATGCATCGTTATCCACAAATGGCGGCTATGATCTGTTTCATCTGACTTAATCCAATCTTCATGAAAAAAGTTATGGCCTACAAGTTTAGAAATAAGAGAAATTTCTTTAAGGTAGAAACGGACTGTTCCGCCCATTTTCCTGCTAGATTTTTTGTGTAATTGGAACATTAAGTCGTAGGAGCAGCTGATGCGTTACTTGGACATTAAACTTTATTGAACTGGGTCATTTCCTTGCCTCAAAATTGACAATTGACAAAAAGCTCAAAAATAACATCTGTCATTGAATAGTGTCGTTTACACATACAGACGTGTGTGTGTGTGTGTGTGTGAATACCTAGTCCCTAAGTTTACGAAGATTGAACACTAGATGGCATGACTTTTTTTTCTGTAGGGTGTAGGTAGAACTAAAGAACGCCACCTGCTACAATATTTATTATGTACGATTATGCGATAAAATAAGAGTTACATTTGTAGGCATAAACTATTTAATTGATTTATAATTTTGGGAAATAAATTATAACAAAGTTATGTAAAATAAAACGCAGTTTACTTTATTACCTCACACTATTGAAATTATGTTCTGTAATCTCGTCCTCATAATTTTATACATGTAGTATGCACTTCTGCATGCTGCGCTGCCACAATTTTAAAAGATGAAAGTTTTTATTAAAAACAAAAACCGGAACGCATCTATTTGCTCCGCGGTGACATCACTAGCGCCGCTTCCTCATCTGTCATTGTGTCATTGTACTTTTTTGTGCGCTGCGTTGTTCACGTAAAAATACGAATAAGCGAATTATTCCTGAATTTGTTCAATTCAGAGTAAGTCATTGTTATCCTAATAAAATGGGTAAAAGAAAGAATGATATTTCGATTGAAGATTTACATAGAGAGATTTAAAAACTCAAAAAACGAATAAAGCGAAGCCGTCGCCGCCATTCCGGTAAGTCCAATAATTTAATAAATTAAGCAGACATTTTAGCTCCTTAGAGATGTTAAACAATGGATCAACGCACATTTGAATCCTGGAGCTTTCACGAGAGGTTAGCCATGGGGTAAATTCAAATTTAGTGTGGCTACAAATGGGCAAGTCCATTATCAATTCGCGCCAAGGTTAAGCCGGTAAAATATCCTGAGTCGCGACGATAGTATTCGATAATGATTGAATTCTCACTAGCCAATCAGTCTTTATCTAGACCTCTAGAGCTTTCACGAGAGGTTAGCCATGAGGAGCTATAAATATTTAATATACGCCGTATGAGCTTTCACGAGAGGTTAGCCGGCGTTGCGGTATTTTATTATTTGTACCTAGAGCTTTCACGAGAGGTCAGCCGTGGTCAGATTTTAATCTCACCGTTTATTCTTCAGATGACTATGACGAGCAAGGATATAGCAGTCGTTCGCATAGTCGAAGTCACTCTCATTCACATAGTCGGAGCCGTTCACCTAGCCGTCCCCGCCTACTCAGCCGTTCACGCTCTCACTCGTCCGGTGAATTTATGCCAAGTGCAGACCCAGACAGAAATGTGGCTCAAGTGCCTGAAGAAGTAGAAAAAAATTTAGGGGATGAAGGTGTGGTCCCACCTAAAGTATCAGAAGACTTACACAGCAGCCTAAACAGACGCTGGATGGCCATTTTAAGAGAGGGCACAAATGTTGACACGAAAGAAAAAATTAAAAGAAAATATAATGTCCCTAGTAACTGTCCTTTATTAATACCTCCAAAATTAAATGAAGAAGTGGCAGCAGCCATGAATGACAATGGGCTTAAACGTGATAATAGAATCTGTGAAAAACAAGCCACACTGGGGGCTGCAATCTCTGCGATTGGACAAGTCTTAAATAACATGCTAGGTCAGCAAAATTTGAAAGACATTTAAATATTAAGCGATGCCTCACGATTATTGTGTGACATTTTTCATAGTGACACAATCACAAGGAGGTCACTGATCCTTCCAGGTCTAAACAAGGACCTAAAAGAGTTGCTTGAAAACTCAGAAATATCTGAGTATCTGTTTGGAGATAAATTACAAGATAAAGTGACCGCCTGCAAAGCAGTGAAGAAGTCTGCCCTAGAATTGAAAAATACCATACCTCCAAAACCCAAGATAAATCAAACCGCAAAACCCAAGTTTAATAATAATTTAAACTACCGGGGCCCTCAACGACCATCAATGCCTCGTCCGAGTGGGCCGAAACAGAAGATGAGGCGACCAGCTTACCAGCAGACAGTATCATCGAACCGAAATGAGGATCGGACGTCACTTGGTAAGTTAGTCCGATCTTTATAATTATTTTTCAGAGCACAAGTAATTGGAGTAACACCTGCCTATTCAATCAAAACTAATAACACTGATGAGTTGTAACATAACCAATTATTACAAAGACATAAATAACATGACTCGTAAGAAACTACAATTCATAAACAAGAGATAACAACAAATCTAAATGACGATTTAGTATGCAATAATAACCAGGAAGGTAAAAAATATTTCCTAATTTCAAAGCACTCATAAATACTATAGCTTTTAGTAAAACACATCTAAAGAGCAGCTTATTGAATTGAGCAGGTGGTTATACCTAATGAAGTATTATTTCACCTTTTGATTTGATATAAAGAAATATTATGATGTAGATTCTAAACAAACTACTACAAAAATACGCATTGATTAACGCAACTTGAAGAGTTAATGGTAAAGTTTGATAATGTACAATCGGAAATAGGGGTAGGTCCCATCCGCCCCGGTGGTCCCGGCCCGGTAACGGGACGGTTGGGAAAAATTGTTGCATCGACCCCGGTAGTGCCGGCCCCGTCGTTTAACGGGGTGGATGGCACAGATGAAGTATCATCCACCCCGGTGTGTTTTTCTAACGGGACGGATAGCACAGATTGAGTAGCATACATCCCGGTAGTGTTAAAAGCGGGGAGAATATAGTATTATTATATACACAAAACACATGAACTGAAAAATTAAAAAAGAGTTTGTATGTAACAATCAGGTTTATTGGTATAAAAATACATATTAACTATTAACAATCATATATTTAATAATTTGTTGGTTGGTACAGTTCAAATCTATTGGAATCAACACAGTGTAATCTTTTGCTGAAGTGTTTACATCGGGACGACTTCATCCGTGATGAACTCTAGAATTTATGGATGAAAAAATATGATTGATATAATTGTTAATGTATATTTTTATACCAATAATAAAAATTATTGGTACATACAAACCCTTTTTTATTTTTGAGTTCATATGTTTTGTGTATAAAATAATACAATATTTTTTTACCAATAAACCTGATTGTTACATACAAACTCTTTTTTAATTTTTCAGTTCATGTGTTTTGTGTATATAATAATACTATATTCTCCCCGCTTTTAACACTACCGGGATGTATGCTACTCAATCTGTGCTATCCGTCCCGTTAGAAAAACACACCGGGGTGGATGATACTTCATCTGTGCCATCCACCCCGTTAAACGACGGGGCCGGCACTACCGGGGTCGATGCAACAATTTTTCCCAACCGTCCCGTTACCGGGCCGGGACCACCGGGGCGGATGGAACCTACCCGGAAATAGCATAAAAAACTCTCGCCTGATTTGACTGAACAAATATCTGAAAGAGATGTCACCATTCTCAAATTTCTTTTGCCGAAGAATTTACAGAATCGCTATCACCACAATAAAGATAATGTTGAATCAGTAAAGTCTAGTTGCAGTAATACAAATTCAATTAAATTTACCAACATTTGATGGCAATGACTTTAAATAGTTAGAGTTCAGGGACACTTCAATCGCTTATCAATGATAAATGAGTCAATTGCACCAATTAATAAATTTCATTATTTAAGGAATTCTGTAACGGGTAGTGCTAGTGTAGTTATACGATCCATAGAGTTTGCCTCAAGAAATTATGAATATGCATGGAAGGCCTTATATGAAAGGTATAACAATAAAAAAAATCTTATTAATAATCACTTACATGCACTGGTTAACATAAACCCTATACAGAGAGAATTTATAAAGCCTTGAGATATTTGGTAGATCTAGTTCTTAAGACTGCGCCGAGCGAAAATATCAAAACATGCACTCCCGGTTTAGTTGATAAAATAATAAGTATTCGTTCAAAAAATAAATAAAAATAACATAAACCATCACTGAGAATTACAATTTCTCCGTGATAAATATTAAAATAAGTAATTATTAATATTACAAAAATTACGTAAAGTTAATGGAAAATGGCAAAAAAATAGGTTGCCGTTAAGGAGAATTTCATATCATAACAGTAGAACTCAAGCCTAATTTTAATTTAAACACAAAATTTAATATGTATAGTTTGTCCGTCTTACATTTCTTATTTATTGTCAGACAACTATATAACACTTCCCAACCAGCAAGAACTAGGCTTACAACAATCTCAAGACTACTGTTTTTTTGCTCTTATATCACTCCTATAAGCCTGGGTTTGGGCACTAATAATAAGCATATTTAGTTTAATATCGATCTAATATCAGTCTAATTGAATGCTGTTTGCACTTACTGAAATCTAGCCAAATTAATTTAAGCCGACTTAGGCTAATATTGCTTTTACGTAAGTATCTTATAAGCCTGCATAGGCTTATATTGGTCTAAGCTTAGAATATTTTGAGAATTTTACGTCAGATCCAACTTAAAAGTTCGTGTGAGTGTTGGTTTGAAATTAAAAGAAAACAAATTAAAGTTGCGTGAAGTTAATGTTTATACTATAGTAAAAGTATAAAAGTACGAGTAAAAGTAGTTTTACGGTAAGTAATCATATTGGAATTTATTATTCACTGTTAATTAGACTCGTTTTACGCTTCAAAATTCATACGCCTTGCCCTTAGTCAGGCTTAGGTCATCACGCTCCCACATCGTTAATGCTTAATTTTTACCAGGTTCCGGTTTTACAAAACCCACTAGCTAATAGAATGTCATCCCAAATATATTATCAATGAAACGATTGTGAAAGATTATGTAACGGAACGTAAATGTCACAGTGACAGCCATTTTTGACCCAGCTGAGACATTTTTGTAAATAATGTCGAAATCACGAAAGGTAAGTCGTGCTATTTTTCTCGTGTATGTTGTAGATAATGAGTTTTTGTTACGGTTTTGTCATATTTCTGTGTAGATTACTGGATATTTTTTTTTATAACAACCTCTAAAAGTATGTGGGAGAACTGTGTCCATTGCCTGACTAGTGGTGGTGATGGTGGGAGATATATGCCCCCAGCCTAACAATGCTTTTTAACAAATACAACAAATACAACATATCAAAAACTTAAGTTAAACCACTTTCACTATCGCCCTCTTAATGGGTAATCTCGCTAAAGCTAATTTAATCCTGGGGCCTGACAGAGACTTTGTTAACATATCTGCCACCATTTCTTGTGAGGGTACATACCGCACCTCAATCGCCTCATTCGATATCGCTTCGCGTACAAAGTGGAACCTAATATCGATATGCTTCGTCCTATTATGGTTCATCTTGTTTCTCGCTATGTGATGAGTAGACTGATTGTCGTTATAAATGACTACGGGTTTGTTACAAGTACCATTTGTTAAACTTTATAACAAACTCCTTAAATAAATCGCTTCCTTTGAAGCTTGGCTAAGACCTATGTACTCTGCCTCAGTAGAAGACAGAGCCACACATCGTTGCTTGCGACTCTCCCAAGTTATTAAACTCTCGCCTAATTTAAACATTAGACCCGTAAAGGATTTCCTATCGTATGACCCACCCCAATCCGCGTCTACGTAGCCTAGAAGTTCTAATTTACCTGTCTTTTGGAAGGTGAGCGCAAAATCAGATGTCCCTTTTAAATATCTCAGCACACGTTTAGCACACTTATAGTGAATTTCATCAAAACACGAATTAAATTGTGATAGAACGCTAACGGCATGCGCGATATCTGGCCGACTATTTTGAGCTAAATAGTTCAGACATCCTATTAGATTTTGATAAGGCAACCTACAACCGGACTCTGAAGCTTTTTCCAGTCTGAGACCAGCTTCCATGGGGGTAATGACTGATTTACAGTCCAACATTTCAAATTCCTTTAAAACATTAAGTACATACTGTTCCTGATCAAGGTAAATGGTGCTTTCATCTCTTCTAAGTCTCATGCCTAAAACATGTCTAGCACGACCTAGATCCTTGATCTTGAACTTTTTCAATAACCCAGTCTTCAATTTTTCTTTTTTATTTTCGTGTATACGACTACAAAAAATAAAAATATCATCAACGTAAATAACTACAACGATTCTATCCTTATCTCCTAATAACTTTTGGTACAAACACGGCTCTATTTCCGATTACGTGAAACCTAGACTAAGCATCTCTCGGTCAAGCTCATTGAACCAAGCATTCGATGCTTGCTTGAGACCATATAACGACTTATTTAATTTGCAAACCTTCGTCTCTTGACGTCTGGTAATAGCACCTACAGGGTGCATCATATAAATATCTTCCTTTAATTTTCCGTAAGGCTATGGTCTCCTATTTTATGCCGTACGCGGCGTCTCGTTACGTCGTACGCTGCGTCACAATGCTTACTATAGAAATGTACTGTTGTGGTCTCTTTCACACGTCGACGCTGGCGTGTTGACGCCGTACGCGGCATCCCAACGCCGTGCGCCGCGTCTCTAGTCATTTCGAACCATTGCAGCGTGAAGGTCGTCGCTTGCGTCACACAAAATGATGAGGTTTAATTAAGAAAAAGACGAGTTGTTGATTGAAGCAGTAAAATCTTATAATGCAGTGTATGATAAAAGTCACAAGGACCATAAAAACAATATTTATAAGCATCAATGTTGGGAACAAATCAGTGACGCAGTCCAATCTACTGGTAAGTTTTAATTTTTACTTTTAATTATTTTGCCATGTTAACCGACCTTGCGGCGAGCATATGTATGTCTTAAGTTCATTTCGAATAATTACAGCTGATGTAATTTCTGCACCCCCCGCTCGTCTGAGGGCTCTAAAATTATCAGTCGGTAATGGTATTTCGTTTAGGTCGTATGTGAATTGATGATTTTTTCCATCTATTAACATATTATGTAAACAACATGCTGTCAATATTAGGTAGTCTATGGAAGCAGGGTCCATGTGTATTGATGTATGAAAAACCCTGAAAACATTAGCCAAAATTCCGAATGCACTTTCGACAGTTCGTAGAGCTCTGCTCAGTCTGTAGTTAAATTGTCTTTTTTCAACATCCCCTTGACTTTGGGCAAATGGATAGGGTTTCATAAGACGTGGCATCAACTTAAATCCACCATCACCAACAATAAATTGGGGTAAAAATATATCCGTGCCAGGTATTTGAACGTCTGATGGAAATGGAAAAGTTCCGTTTTGTATTTGCTTGCCTATAATGGATTTGGCAAATATTCCGCTGTCACTTTCTTTACCGTAGGAACCAATGTCCACGCATAAAAATCTGCAATCTGGATCAGTAACAGCCATCATTACAATAGAGAAATATTTCTTGTAGTTGAAGTATAAAGAGCCGGAATTAGGAATATTTCTGATTCGGACATGTTTACCATCCATTGCTGCACAGCATGGAAAATTCCATTTGGAAAGAAATCCATCTGCTGATTTCTTAATAATATCTTTTGTAATGTTTGGTAAATATACAGGAACGAGATGTTTGCACATTGCTTTTAAAGTTGTTTTGATGATCAGTGATAAATAATTATGTGATATTCGGAACTGAAAAGCAAGTGATCGCATAGACTCTCCAGTTGCTAAGTACCTGAAAGATAAATGAAAATTTTGTTAGTTCCAGAATGTAAAAAGCGTTTCAAGAGTCTACGAGACCAATATCATAAAAACATAAAAGATGGCGACGGTACAGGTTCAGCTAGAAACAATAACAATTGGGAATATATGGAGCTATTATCCTTTTTGTCAGACGCTCCTGAGAGACGGTATAGTACAAGCATATAATTATTAAAAAACTATTTTTTTACAGTGGTTCCGTTATTATAAAATTCCTTATGCATTGTTTTATTGTTTCAGTGCTTCTATAACTAATGTTCACTCAAAAAGAACTCCTGAAAATGATTCGCAGACAAGTAATGCAGAGGTAAATACTAGCACTGATGCTGATACAGAGAATACTGGTACTGCTGAGTTAAATTTAACCGACAACGAACAAACAATGCCAAATAACATTGATAATTCCTCTCAAGCTTCGCCAATTCCCAAGAGACGGAAGACGAGTATTTTACAACAAACATTAGACAAACGGGAAGGCGAGAGGCTGAAATTACTGGAAACTCTAGTAAACAATTCAACAACAAATAATCAATCGCAAGTTAAACCGCAGTCAGCGATTAAAAAGTTTTTCGAGTCAATGGCTGAAGTAGTGGAGACTTTTTAGCCCCGTGAACAAGCTATCATCAGAATGAAAGTTTGCCAGCTAGTATCAGATACAGAGATAAAACTTACTTCAGCAATGACTCCTATGTCAGACGATTCTTGGAATAGTGATTATTTTAATTTGTAAAGAGTAGAACATACCTAATAGGCCAGTGCTTTTAGGCTCTAAAAACGGTAAAAAGTGAATTAAATAATAGTAGGATGAAACCCATTGGAAAAGGAGGAGAATACAATAAAAATGATAGGAAAAATAAATTACGGGCGATCTGAGGTCGGGAAGTGGGGGGGAGGGGGGGTTAAAGTTAAAAAAACGGTTTATCTAAATTTCCGGCAAAACTACAAGTCCTATGAAAAAAAATTAAATGGCAAAGTTGTAGGTAATAAAAAGATCTACAACTTTTGGATTGACACTTTTTTCACATAACCTCAAAATTTATGTGAAAAATTCAAAAAACCAAGTTTTTGGTTTTTTATTTTTATCTTTTACAATAATTAATTTTTTATCACGAAATTTGGTGAAAACTTACCTTTTTATGTCCCAAACACACTGTAATTTATTTGATTTAAAATAATTATTTTTTCACCCTTATTTTGACTTAATATCGAAAAAACACCCTAATTTTCAATCGAAAATTCTCGTGTCAAAATATCACTTTTTTTTAAAAAGTCGATGGTCTTTTTGTTCGTTGAAATCTCTACTTTCAGATGGTATAAAAAAATATTTACATTGCTATGGTAAATGTTCTCAGAAAATATAAAGAAACGCTACGAAATAACAGGTAGTAAGGCCTAGACCGGCTTAATTTTTTTGCGTAGATGCCTATTTATTGCTATTTTAAGATAACTTATGTATCTGAGTGACCTATGGAACCTCGGACCTCTCTATGAAATACCTTTTAGCTGATCAAAAGGTATTTCATAGAGAAGTGGGGAGTTGCTAGAAGGATCTTGGCCTTGCTAACTGTTATTTCGTAGCGTTTCTTTATATTTTCTGAGAACATTTACCATAGCAATGTAAATATTTTTTGATACCATCTAAAAGTAGAGATTTCAAAGAACAAAAAGACTACCGACTTTAAAAAAAAAAGTGATATTTTGACACGAGAATTTTCGATTGAAAATTAGGGTGTTTTTTCGATATTAAGTCAAAATAAGGGTAAAAAAATAATCATTTTAAATCAAATAAATTACAGTGTGTTTGGGACATAAAAAGGTAAGTTTTCACTAAATTTCGTGATAAAAAATTAATTATTGTAAAAGATAAAAATAAAAAACCAAAAACTTGGTTTTTTGAATTTTTCACATAAATTTTGAGGTTATGTGAAAAAAGTGTCAATCCAAAAGTTGTAGATCTTTTTATTACCTACAACTTTGCCATTTAACTTTTTTTCATAGGACTTGTAGTTTTGCCGGAAATTTAGATAAACCGTTTTTTTAACTTTAACCCCCCCTCCCCCCACTTCCCGACCTCAGATCGCCCGTAATTTATTTTTCCTAACATTTTTATTATATTCTCCTCCTTTTCCAATGGGTTTCATCCTACTATTATTTTTTTTGTTTTCAAAAGTTATTGGCACTGGTCTATAATTAATATGTGATTGGTATAGCTATATACCTAAAGATTTTTGTAGTCATTATTATTACTTATGCAGAGCACAACATAATTAACATTTATTTTTTATGTTTTGTTTATTCTAATGACTATGCCTGAAGATAGGTGATTATTACTTCTAAAATAAAAGATGATTTTACCTCAGTGTTACAGCGACTTTTTCTTCAACTGATATGGGTTTAGGATGTCTTCTTGATGGTTTTTTTTATATCTCCTTGCACTAAACCTACAATATATTTAAATTGCTCTTGATTAACACGAAGATATTCAGTAAATTTGGAGTCGTTGTATTTTAAGTGTTTCTTTATCAAGATCTTGAAACAGCCTTCATTCCTCCGCTCCAAAAACAACCGATGCCGTGTTGCCCGTAATTTTCTCCTTATACGGTCGTCTTGTGCCTCTTCTTCTAGTAACAAATGTACCATTAAAAGTGTCACCAAATCCATAATTGCGAAAACACTACCGCACGTGACCGTTCGCGAGTAGCGATTGACGCCAGACGTATTGACCGCCGACGCTGTGCGTTGCGTCCAGACGTCGTCAGCCACGGTGACGCTAATGCCGGCCATACACGCTACGGTCTACCGGAAAGGTCCACCTGTGCAGATATGCCTGCGCAGGTAGACCGGAATGTGTGTGGGAATAGACCTGTGCAGTTTTTTTGAACCTGCGCAGGCAACCGGCGCAAGATCGAAAATCGATTTTTTCGAGTGACACCGTACGGTGTACCTGTGCGTGTGTGCGTGTACTCCGGTCGCCTGCGCAGGTCGCGTCAGTTGTTTTCTAGTGTTTCTTTCAAACGGGCGTCTCATCGCTCGCATCGTATTGCCAGAAAATGGCGCCACCAGATTCAGCTAAAAAAATCCTTGAAGATTTTATTGAAATTTATAGAAGTAATCCATGTCTATGGCAAATTAAAAACAAAGATTACCATAATCGAGACAAAAAAGAAGCTGCTTATAAATTACTCATAGAAAAATTGAGAATAATTGAGCCAGATGCGAACAAAGATGTAGTTGTGAAAAAGATTAATAACCTAAGAAGCAATGTTAGAAAGGAAAAGAAGAAATATGAGCAATCTTTAAAGTCTGGGGCATCTGCTGATGATGTGTATCGTATTAAACTGTGGTACTACGATTTGTTCAATTTCATTCATGATCAATGCACTCCAAGGGAATCTTCATCCAACTTAGATAGTGATGACGAAAATAGTTGTGAGGTAAGTAAAATATTTCATAGTTTGTAGTATTTTTTTTATTAAGTAATAATAATAATAATAAAAATATTTATTTCCAGAAAAAATATTACAATGTTTGTCGTAATTATTAGCTAGTAGTTAACAATGGTTCAAAAAGTATAATAGCATCCGCTGTCGAACTAGGTTAGGACCTGTATTTCGGCATACGGCGCCACGCCCCGAAGTATCAGAGTTTAAACTAGCTTATACTATTTTAGGTAAACAAAAATCAAGATAGAAATAAAAGGTGTGTGAAAGGGCCTCTCTTTGTATATGGGTAAGGTGTACGTGTGTGTGTGTGTGAGAGGGTGTGTTCTGTTTACATATATAACTTATGAATACATCAGAATTTAAAAAAAAAAAAACTATGTCTTTGTCCAACTTCTTGTATTATACAAATTATTTTATTGTATTATAGTAACTTATGAATAGATTGAATCTGTACGTTTATATTACCATAAAACCGCCAAAAGTTCCTCAGTGTCCTTGTATTCTAAAGTCAGTAACCAAGCTTCAATAGTTTTTTTGCAATTGTAGGGTAATATAATAATAACATAATTATTTATAACTATAACTATTTAGAACTATGTACCTACTCTGCCCGTTCAGCCTTAGGTATTATTTAATTTACATGATCATTTTGCCATGGTACCCTTCCCTCCTGATTGAAATAATTCATAAAATTGTTTCGGACTATCTTCGCGTTGTTCAAAGTATTTCCTGGGTTTCTTCTTTCCAAGTTTTCCATGGTGCTATTTTGTGTATTGTATCCTTCAGATATTATAGTCCCGTTTTCAGAGTTTTCTCGATAAAAACATTTTTGAGGTGCATAAGACTTTTTTGAGTGTTCAATTAAAAAGTTATGTAATACACAAGATGCTTTCACTACTTTATCGATATTTTCGGGTTCTAAATTTATATGAGTATAAAATATCCGAAATCGTGATGCCATTATCCCGAAAGCGTTTTCAACAGTCCGTCTCGCGCGAGATAATCTGTAATTCAGGATTCTTCTTTCTTGCGATTTTAAATCTGCCTGTCGAAACGGTTTTATCATATCGGGGCGTAATGGGAACGCGTCATCTGCCACAAATACATATGGTAAATTTCGGTTACTTCCTGTTAACAATTCACTGCTTGGAATATGTAAATCACTATTTTCTAATTTTTCAAAAAATTTAGTGTTTTGTAGAACCCCTCCATCGGATATTCTGCCATTCATGCCAACGTCTATATAAATAAATTGGTATTTTGCATTAACAATTGCCATAAGAACCACACTATGTTGCCCTTTATAATTATAAAAATACGATCCACTATTAGCCGGTGGAACAATCGATATGTGCTTTCCATCTATTGCACCAAGACAATGAGGAAAGTTCCATCGTTCTTCATACATCTTTGCTATTTCTTTCCACTCTTCTTCAGATGTAGGAAACTGTAATATAAAAATAATAGGTTTTTATCATAAATACTTGCAAAAGTAGTTATTATTGATGTGAAATATCTATAGCGTATGCACACAAAAATGTATCATTTTTTTTTTTCGTTTTTAGAAAGACAACACTGAAGACTCTTTAAATGCCGCTGAAGAATATTCATCCAACAGCGTATCTACCGACAACGAGGTTCGATCATCATCGTCAAATAATAATTCATCTCGCCCACCAAAACCTGGTAAAACAAAAAGAAAAGATGAAAGCTTAGCAAATGAAGTGTTGGAATCGGTACGAGATCACTTTAAGCGCCCTCGCCCAATTGTAACAGAAGATAGGTGCGATATTATTGGAAAAAACGTGGCGATGAAATTGAAAGCTTTAGATGCGAAACAATTAATAGTCGCAGAAAAACTTATTAATGATTTACTTTTTGAAGCAGAAATAGGAAACCTCACTCCCGAGCACGCCTATATTAACATGAGAGATATTTTGAAACAAAATCAACGAAGCTATGTTCCTGCTCAGCAATATCGACAACATGCATATCAGTCCTCTCCTAATTCCAATAGGGCATATACCCCTGTAAGTTTTGTTTCTTCTGAAAGTCCTAGCCCACCCTGTTTTCCATTTCCCACCAGTCAAAATTCAGAGTATCTTTCTCAATCATTTCAAACTAACCATCTACTCAACAGTTCCCAAGGCAATCCCTACTCGCCACAAATACGAACAACTACAGTTCCAGAAAATCAGCCCAATGAAACAGAGGTAGTTTTATCGATTCCAGATTCGGCAGCGACATTCATTACTAATTTCAATGTTCATAATGAATAACTTGTATGTACGTGACAGTTTTTTACTTTAATGATTAAAATCGTACATATTTTTTTCAATAAATATTATCTCTAATATAACAGTGTTTTAATGACTTACCTTCAAATAATCTCTTCTGAGTACTTTATATAAAGCCTCACATGTTTCAGGAATAATTTTTCCAAGTGCCTGAGGCGAAATAATTGCTGAAAATTTTAGATCCTCATAGCTTCTGCCAGTTGCGAGAAATCTCAATGTTACTGATAATCTTTCGTGCGCAGAAATACTATTTCTCATAAGTGTGTCTTCTTTTTTTATCATAGGAGTAACCATTTCAAGTAATTTAAGGTATGTTTTCTCGTCCATTCGAAGATAGTTTTTAAAATCTTCTGGTTCAAATTTCAATTCACTTAATAAATTAACATGACTATATGTTTTTCTTTTCAATAACCAATGCTTACACCACTTTTTTCGCTTCTTTTTCGTATTATTCATCTTCAAAATTAAAGCAAGACCTAGCAATGCCAGCGTGTCATCGTCCAAATTCGATGCCATCGCAAAAAGAACTGAAGACCGCTCCGATACACCGGAAAGTCCCCATACACGCTACCAATGTTCGGTTGACCTGCGCAGGCATACCTGCACAGGTGGACCTTTCCGGTAGACCGTAGCGTGTATGGCCGGCATAACGCCAGACGCCGCGTACGGCTATCGGGGTCTTTGAAGGTGAAAAGAAAGCTTTCTTTTTCAGAAAAATCGCCTGAAAAGCCAGCTAAAGTAGCAAATATTGAAGATATTAATTTAATCACTTTAGACGATCTTCTAGGTCCACGAAAAAAGATGATATCGACACTGTCGTAGAACAAAGTCGGATCTACAAAATAGCTACTTTACAGGAGAGCACATTAAAGTTTTGAGTTCACAATTTTCGGCATAATATTTTTTGTTATCATATAAATGAAAAGAAAATTAGCAATAGCCTTTTGTCTCTTATTAAGGGTTATTAATAGATAATGATATTAAAAAAATCTTTATTAAATAAAAAAAAAGCCTTCACATGTAACAATCCGACGTTGTACTACGTAGCTTAGGATGTTTTTTGTGACTTTCCGACGTTTTTCTACGGAAACTACTATGACGTATGTATACATGCCACACTGTTCTATGGAGTTACATAAAAAATTGGTGTCGTATGTTATTTCTGAGTAAATAAAAAATATTGATATGTATAAAAAAACTTTATGAAGAACTATTATACATACACATATATAACATATCTTATTCGAAATTTGGGGTCCGTAAATAACTCAATTGCGTTTCTGTAAGTAATTAAAGATTTATTGGTTTTACAAAAGATTGGGTTATAAAGTAAGTACTTATAAATACCACTGCTTTACAAAATATTACCTTACCTGTAAGTTATTAAAGAAACAACATTCAAAGCTATTCATTTCACGAATATAGTAGTCTCCTTTATAATTATCCTTCAGGTATTTTATTTAACAATAAAGTTTTCAAGATAACCTTCAAATCACACTGACGTGCGTAAAACAAAACTGTCATTAGTGTCATTACTGTCATTCAAACCATCATTCATGCATACCTTCATTCAATCTATCTAAACGGTCATTCCGCTAATCATTCGCGCTTGAACGAGCGCGGGTAAATTCAAATTAAAGAAATGATAGGTAATCTTACCACCGGGCAATAAGTTTCGTTAAAGTCTACACCACGTACCTGACTAAATCCTTTTGCTACCAGCCTAGCTTTATACTTTGACACCTTACCATCGCTATCTCGCTTAATCTTGAAAACCCATTTACATTGGATTGGCTTTTTGTCGCATGGTAAGTCGACTAGTTTCCAAGTCTGGTTCTCCTTCAACGATTGCATCTCATCATTCATGGCCTTCTGCCAAAGCTCACGATCAGGTCTAGCTAGCGCCTCCTCTACAGTTATTTAAGTACTTCATTTATGTTGAAAATATTGGTTGTGCATACGTAAAATAATATTATTTATTATGTTACAGATCCTGGCCGAGAATTTTACGATTATGATAGCGATGATAGCGTTAAAGACAAGACTTACGAGCCACATGAAGATCTTTCGGATGCCAGCTACGTCAGTGGTTCGCCAGAAAAAGTCTTAGTAATATCGGGGTCTTTGAAGGTGAAAAGAAAGCTTTCTTTTTCAGAAAAATCGCCTGAAAGGCCAGCTAAAGTGGTAAATATTGAAGATATTAATTTAATCACTTTAGACGATCTTCTAGGTCCACGAAAAAAGATGATATCTGCAACTTCAGTTTATAATGAAAGTCCTAAAGGAATCGACCATTTCTTTGATGCAACTCCACAAACAATCCCTACCGTATATTCGTCGGTAGATAACCTTAATGAATCTTCGATATTTGATCAAGGTAGTACTAAAATTACGAATTCCAATAATATGATGTTGATTCAAGTAAGGGCGAGTACATCTGCTAATAATAATGATCACATTGAAAATCGTAATTCAGCAGACAGAGACCATACTACAGGCTTTTTAATTGTACCCCATTTTGATGAAAGTGTTAATATTTCTGATACTACTATGAATGAAGATACAGTTAACTCGAACGGAATTATGGTCGCAGATATGAATGGGAATGTTTATATACCAGATGAACGACAAATAAGAAATAATGAAGATATACAGCAGACCCTTCAAAATCTAACACAAGAAAGAAAGTTAAAAACGTAACTAAATGGAAAAGAGTTGCGGCTAAAATTGCAAGGCTAAAAGGTTCTCCCTATCACTCAGCTGTAGCAAAAAAAAACCCTGAAATAGACGGTCGTAAACTAAAATCTCCATGTAAGTGTAAATTTAAATGTTACGAAAAAGAGGTATTCCTCTAAGCGCCACCGTTTTGAGGCGCACCTAATGAAGCGCACCTTTATTATTCCTCGAAGCGCACCTTTATTATTCCTCGAAGCGCACCTTTTAGTAGCGCTCACGATAACAATTAAAAATATTAAAATTTTATTCCTTGAAGCGCACCCATGTTTAAAAATAGGGAAGAGAATGAAGTAAACGTAATAAATTATATCGATGATTTTTTTTTAAATCATTTGTGCATCATTATCATCAAAGTTGCTTAACCAATAGTACGAGATTGACAGAAAAATATGTTTTTGCTTTCGCACTATAATGTGTATTCAAAGACCAATGTTATTGTGTATTCAAAGAGGATGTGATTAATAAATAAAACGCACAGATATAGTATAAATGATATGCGTATAATAATCACATTGCATCAGGACCTACATAATAATTACAAGATAACTTTGTGTGGTGTTATCGTAAATACAGTTTTATACACACATCATTAAAAAAATATAAATGAATTTAACGTCATGAAAATTTAATATGACATAGCAAAAACAGCCGTCAACATGACGGCTTATATTATAGCAGGGTGAAAATCATTTAAATTGACCATTGTAACAAAAATGAAACAAAAATGAAAATGTTACAAAAATGAAACGCGTTACAAAAAATAACAAAAATGAAATATTAGGACTTGTTTACAAGGTGCATTAATAGTCTGACTGTTATGTATTAAAAGTGTTCCGCAATAAAACACCATATTTTTTTTATGATTTGTTTTATTAATTAATTAATTATTGGAGATACAAATATATGTTCTTTTTCTCTCATAAAAACCTATTGTTTTGAGACAAAAAAGAGATCAACGTAATATACTTAGTTACAATATGAACATAACCAACGGGCCCGTATTATAAACAAAAATACACTCAAATATACAAAAAGAAAAATATTAGAATCATGCTCTCATAATAAAATTTTATCAGCAATGTGATTACGACTTTAGTTCATTTTTGTTATTTTCATTTTGTGACGCAACTCAAATCATAACAAAAATGAAAAACCGCTATGCTTTGAATGTAACTTCAAATATATTAAGCCAAACAGAAATCACAATGAGTTCCAAACACCTTGTATTTCAATAAATGTCAGCAATAACGTGCTTAATTGAATAATTAAATGATATAAGTGCTCACTTACTTGTGTTGTCTGATACAAAACAAAACTGATAAATTAAAATTGGAATTTTGCAAGCCAACAAAGAAACACGTGTTATTCACTACTTTTACTCGAGAACAAAATGGCCGACTCATATTAGATTCTGGCATGTGATTGGCTCGTTATAGTTTGAGTACTGATATTGTACAAATTTCAAATATTATCAAATTTTGTTGTTACAAATATGAATAACAAAAATGAAGAAAACAATAGACATTACTTTGCATCCAAAATTTTAATATTTCAAATAATTAATATAAACTATTTTTCACCGTAATCAATGGGTATTAACAACGTTTTGGCAAAAGGTTCATCAATAATTAAATACCGTAGCTATTAGATTTATTTAGATAATTTTTGTTACGCAGCCCGTAAAGAGGACAAATTATTTTGTATGAAGATTACCCGAGTTCGATATAAAAATATATATATAATGTGTTTATTATGGGCAACAGTTATATAAATCTGTGTAGCATAGCTAGATAATACATATCTGAGTATTAATAGGTGCTTTTTACACAGTAAAAATAATTTTGTCATAAAATAACGGGCGTGGACAAATTTTGCGATCGAAATGGTCATTTTAAATGATTTTCACCCAGCAATCCAATCCAAAAACTTATTATTAAAGAAATTAAATAAGATTTTTTAATAATTAAAATAAATAAAATAAAAATCTTATTTAAATTCTTAAAGAAATTAAATTAGATTTTTTTCTTTATCAAATCTAAAATGAAAAAAAAACTAAATTAATGCTCATGCCTTCTCTGTATGAGAAGAGGCCTGTGCCCAGCAGTGGGACAATATATAGGCTAATGATGATCTTCCTCAAGAGTTTAAAAATGTGACTAACCTTTACCGTCTCTATTCAGAATATTGCAAAGATATGCAAAATAAGGACAGTCCTGATCCTAAGTATGAAATAGTAAGTGAGAGACAGATTTTCAGACAATTTTTCTGTGAATACAACATAAATTTTCTGTGAATACAACATACATTTTCTGTGAATACAACATAAGTTTTCATGTCCCAAAATGTGAATACAAAAAGGACAAATGTGTACAATGCACAAAGAAGGAAAATAACGAGAAAACATCATTACGATGATGATCTTGAAAATCACCTTACTGAAAAAATTGTCTCCTATAAGAGGTTTAAGTTTCACCAAAATCTTAGACCTCAATACAATGATACGGTTGTATGTAGCTTTGATTTGCAAAAAGTTCTTAACACGCCGCATGGTGGAAGCATGTTGTTGTATTATTGGCGAAAATACGCCGAATGGGTCATAAACAGAACAAACAAAAAAACTGTGTTTTTTATGAAAAAATAGCAAAACAAACTTCAAATGCAAATATTTTTATTTTAACGAATAAGTATTTTAATGCTTACTAATTTAACCCACAGTAATTTTGTTTAACAAGGCTAAAATTATTAGTTACGGGTCTGCTATTGATGTGGCTAAAACACTTTGTTGTAATAATAAACTAAACCCTAAATGCTTGGAGAGAACTTGTACGGACTGCCAAAACAACAAAGTAACATTTAACGAATTTAATGAAAACGATTACATTAATTACGATAGGTAGGTTGTTAAAAATGTTGAGGTGATTATCAGAGGTAAGCAAAAACAATCTAAGAAATGTATAAAAGAAACTGTTAAGACCACTAAAGCATCTCTTGTGAAATTATTTAATACTAACTTACCAACATATTTGCAACACATAGCAAATATGATCCATCAAATGAGATCGATACAAACCATTAAGCAACAATTGTCTCATAATGAAGGCCTATTACATATAGACTTACTGATAATATAACTAAAACGATAATTTATTTAGAGACAATGGTAACACTGTTCTTAGATTACCTACTAACCCTACCATTGCAACTTAAATGCGATTGAAATGATCTGGAGTTAGATGAAACGTCAAGTCAGATGCTGAAATGCCACAGTAAGTCGCAGACGCGTTTAACCATATATAAATTTCAGAGTGGCAAAAGCACTGTGCCCACGTAAAGAACAATGAGTAGAACACGATTCAAGGGAAAACAGTTATATTACTACTGAACGAATATTATATTGATTTTGTGTATGTTTTGCGCGATGACATGGGTTTGAACAAACTTTTTTTTCGCTTAACTTGTTTGTTCATCGAAGTGAACATTGAATATACGACCAAGTATGTTAATTTTGATATGTTCACTGGGATGACCATTGCCAAATAGGTGTAGTTTTTATTATCAAAGAATATGCTTTTATGTGGTGGGTATGTTTTTTCTCTCTGCTTGTTAACAGCATAAAATACGAGGTTGCAAGGATAGAATATTAGCTCTTGTTCCTGTTGAAATTAAAAGATGGTTTGGAAGCTTAGTTTTTTTTACTTTAGCAAAATAAATAGATTACAAAATACAGCGTGCTAAATGTGCAAAATAAAAAGAAGGAAGCGAGATTTCTAGAATCTTCAACAGACTCAATAAAGAGCAAGTTCGAACCACAGATTAAAAATAAACTAACGCAAAATTTATAACTTCAACAGTTCCTATTGAGCATGCACCTTCCGACACAAATGATAAGTTAAATTCTAACAATGACAATAAACTGCTACCAGCACCTTCTCCACCTGCAAGTTTCAATTCATCTCCTGCACTTTCTATAATTCCTCTTTAGAACGCTTAAACATTTGTAATAGTCCTGAACCTGAAAATTTCCATAGGGAAGAGGAACAGCTCAGTCAGATCCCGAAGTGTATTAGTCTGAAACTATACAATTTACTCCAGTTTTACAAGAAATATGCTCTAACCTTTCGTAAGTTTGACACAAAAAATAGATCAAATACTCAAGAAAAAATACAAGAATGTTCAGTCAAAAACTCTAGATCGGTCAAGTCTACATCCCCAATACGCTATGATATTACAGGATATTACTCAGGCATGAAAAAGGATATGGGATGATGTAAGTTTTGTCAAAACATACTTCTGTGCATTGCACAAAATGTAATATTAGATTGTGTTGTGACGGGAAAAAATCTTAGAAACGATTTTACAAATTTTCATAATAATCAATAAAAATAGTCTTTTTGGCAATGTTTACCACAGTTAACATAAAAAATGTAGTATTTTTCTATAGATTTGGCAAGAAGAGGAAAGAGTACAGTAATAGTACCAAGTAATATTTATACTGAAAGAATACCTATTTCCAAAGCAAAAAAAGAGATTTGTTAAAACCATGTAGTGATAACCAGATACCAAAATATTACCATTCTTTTTATGAAAACCTACCCGATTTGGAAGCAATTCAAGATCGCTTGCCTGAACCAGATGCTGAAGACGAAGAGGAACTGAAGGTACTTAAAAATTACTATCTTGAAGTACTTCCATTCCTCGTTGATTATAAGATTGTATTAGTTTGTATGTTTTGATTTTGTGTCTCTTATCGTAAGCAAATGTTTTCATACTACCATTAAAACGTTTACTTACGGTTTTATTCGCGTCATTACTTCGGGTTTGCCCGACTAGTTCAATCTCGTACGGAGATCTTAGTCATGAGCTCTTGTGTGAAAGTCGCGACTCCACAAAGACGTGAGTAAAACCGTAAGGAAATATTTAATTGTTAATTACTGCTACTCTATCCACGAGTTTGCCAGCCACTCAGACTCTTTCATTGGTATTTGAAAGCAGACGAAGAAGGTTCCGGTATTGTTAAAACACTTGCATCAACTTCGTATTTGAGCCAATCGGCATCCTCAGACAATGCCTCACTATGGCGCACAATGCAGAGCAGCTAATTTGCCCTTCTTCTTCGAGGGATTCCCCGTAAAACATAAACGAAAAGGGTTGCCGATTTGGAAGATTCTAATTCCCTAGTTATTTTATTAAAATAAAAAAATGTTACGTAACGCGTTCTTTAAATACCTTTTCTCCCGCCCTTGTAACGTTTCAAAAGAACCTCCCCTCAAATTGCGTTACGTAATACTTGAATGCTCCCTAACAGCACAAAAATACCTACGATCGCTACAGTTGCAAGATGGACTCCGTTGAGGTAACAGTCACGTTGTCTTTGGTGCTGCTTTTACGTAAGCAGCCGAAGCGTAGGCAACGATCCGTTCTTCACCCAATGTCGTCCAACACGGTCGCGCGTTTGCATCGATACAGTCGCGATGCAGTAGCGCGTTGCAAACGCGACTAACACGCGTTAGTAGCGATACTGACGCGCGTTTACCAAACGCGCGACAGCATCGCTACAAAAAGTCGTCGTGGGCGAGGGGCCTTAGTACCACTTTCGTAAGTTTACCAAAATATTAATCTAATTATTATTCTAACTTATACGAAATTGCCACTTCCGTAAGTTTGCTAAAGTGTAAAGTATCGATGGCTCCTACGTAAACTATCGTAACCAACAAAATACCGTTTTTGATGTTTACATGAATTCATAATTTAATTTTTACTTATTATCGACTACACTGACAAAAAATAAAATAAGTCAAATAAAAAAGTTTTTTTCTGGTATGGTATGTAATTCAAGCATGCGTCGTAAACTACCGTATAATCAATTACTACAGGATGCGCGGGGCACCGCGCGGGCGTAGGGGAGGGGTCATCGATAGTATGAGACAGTTACGATTTGATTTGCGGAGAGAGTGCACGTCGGCCGTGGCTAGGGCGTGCGCGTGATTATTTTCATTTGTAGTCAAATAATTACATTCAATAGGGTGAAAACACAATGAACCCTCATAAAATATACTCTGATTCGCGTTCAAGAGCACGTAAGCTTTGTGAATTAGTATGTGGATCAAGTCTGCAGGTCAACGATTTTGATATTAGTTTACAAAATGAAGAGCAATATGATTTCACAAACAATATTTCTGAAGAAACCAGTAGGAAGTTAGGTAAGTTATTCACAACTACCTACTTGTAATGATTTTTAAGTATTTGACTTATTTATAAAGAGAAATGGTCAAGACTATGGTAATTAATACATACGATTTTATACGTAGCTTTATAATAACAAAAAAATATCGTATCTTTAACATGCGATCATTTACGCTGCTTATTAAATTAACACTTGTATCGTATGTGATACATACGGTTTGTTACGTAGATTTTCTGGGTAGGTTAATAAACGTATGTGCTACTTGCGATTATTTACATTGATATTTTTTGCTATTTTTTGAACATACAATTATTTACGTTGCTCTTTTTAAAAAATAACATATCTTATGTTTTTTCTTAGACTTTCCGTTACCGGAAGCTGCTAATTTAACTAAAATTGACGCTCTCTCTGTTATGCTGCTCTGTGATGATTTGACCGAAATGCCGTCTATGTCTTCTATCAGTCATGATGGAGTGTTGCCAATGAAAATTTTTAGGCGGCCGTGTACATTAGGTAAAAAAGCCGTGTTTATATGGAAAAAGACCATAGGTGGGCCGTGTCACTACTTAAAAAAATAACGCATTAAAAAACTTAAAATAGCGCCGTTTGGGCTAATGTTTGATTTTTTCTATTCGTTTGAAAAAAAATAACAACAAATTATAATTTTGAAAATCTTGAAATTTTATTTAAGTTAATTAATTATTCCCGGTACAAATCTCGAATATTTTCAATAAACTCTTCTTCGTTCTTATTCAGTAAATATTTTTTTTGTCATTAATTTTTAGGTACATTGAAGTGGTGGGTTCAAAAGTTCTGCAATCATTTTTGCTGTTCTCACTTTTAATGCATTATTTTGTCAAGAGAAGTCCGTTTATGGTTGACGTAAATAATTTGTTCCTCTTCTTTGTTTTAATATTGTTTACGTGACTGAAAACTCGTTCGCATCATCGTTCATCGTTCATCACTGTTCGAGTGGGGCAATGATAACACACTGAGTGCAAATTTAGCAACATTCTTGCAATTGGTTGTGGTTAAAATTTTATGCCAAAACTCGTCAGTTTTCATTGCGGCAACTTCCAAATTTGAAAACTTATTGACGTCAGGTAATGATCTCCATTCGTCGTCAATCAATTGCATCTGGTTGTCAGTGACAATTCGCGGTAACTGCCTTACTAATGGAAAAAGTGAGGGTAGTTGATCCTGATCCCTTGTGCTGTGTTTTATGGCTTCCTCTGGCGAAAAGTATTTTAACATTGATTTCGTCCTCCTGTAAAATTCTTGAAGTTTTTCAGTATTTTGTTGAATTTCAGGCTTTTCTAATTCTTTCATAATTTTCACACCGAGATAGATACTTGTTATGTGAAAGTTCGTATTTTCTGGCTTGATCTGATGCAACGGTGTTTGATTGACGTGATCTCTGAACATAAAACAATATAATATATCCTTATAAGCCATCCGCATACGATCATCCAACTCCGTAATTTTTGTTTCTTTGCTCTGAAAGTATTCATTTAATTTAACGAATTTCGGCAATATCCATTGTAGGAACAGGTAATACATTAACATGAATGGGTCATTTAAATCGTGAAAAATCAATTCCGCCGCAACCACTTTTTCGGTAAACCATTTATTGGTAAAAAAGAGTTTCAGTCTACTCCATTGTTCTATAATTCTTTCAACAACGCTCAATAGTGAGAGCTAACGCGTTTGTGCCGGGTGTAGTATCTTGTGAACTTTGGCATTTACAAATACTTGATATTCCACCAGTTCAGCTTGACGCTTGCTGCTATTCTTAAAAAATCCATAGATATTACGCGCCAGATCTTCACATCGTCTTGGTAACATTTTGCAAGCCTCACTAGCACATAGGTGTAGTGAGTGACATATATGCATTTTAAAATTGTAATGCCAGGTAAATTTTCTGTTAACCTACTGGCAACAGAGTTGTGCTGTCCCATCATAACATTGCACCCGTCCGATGCGAAACCAATCCAGTTTTCCAGTGGTATATCTCGGGCAACAAACGTTTTAAGTATTGATTGATATATAACTTCACCAGTAGCACCGCGTGCTGCAGCTTCAAAATCGTCGCCATCTCCGAACAAGGGAGTTAATGCCCAAAGCGATGTAACTACGAATCCTATGTTAGAATCGTAAAATTTCACAAGGATACACATTGATTTTACTGAGCCAACGTCGGTAGACTCATCAACTAGTACGCTAAATTTTTCAGCCTTTATTTTCTCTACTATCTGCATTTTTTGACTTTCACCGATAACGTTCTTTATAATGGCTGTACACTTTGACCTCTTCAATTTTATTTCTCCAGCTATTTTAGAGTCCGGAAAACATTCTTTCAATAAATCAGTCAAGTGATCAACGGCAAGAAATGATAAGTCATGTTCTGCTACAAATGCTGCAAGCTTTATTTCTGCTCGTCTTGCAGCCTTTTCGTCATCAGGTTTGCTCGGTTTTGAAAAATAGTTCTTTATATCCTTGGTTTTCGACTTCATGTTTATGACTTTAGTATGTTGTGCAGTCGTCACATGACGACGTAAAGTAGATATTTCGCATGTTAAAATTGTGTCACATACCTTACAAGATGCTTTAAATTCATTTCCGGGTACTGGTGCGATCCAATTTTTTAATAAATCTTCACTTTCCCATTCAGTCCTATATTTCTGGGAATAATGTTTTCTTTTCGCAGTAGTTTTCTTTTTTGGCGTAGATGGTCCCTCGTCACTACTTTCGCAGTCCATTTTGTGATAAAAACTGTTAAATATCACACTCAAGACTTCAAAAAATAAATAAACGCAAATATCAGGGCAATAGCTTCCGTATTTAAAATTATTATTCCGCGACTAAATTATGATAGTTAGCTAATCATTTGTATCACTCATCTACCAATAGAATTTATAGAAAAAAGGGATAAACTATTTGATGTAGGATAATTGGGAAGTCCCCGTCCATATCTGCACACAGTGCACACCATAGATATTTCATTTCACTCATAGAGCAGGAAAGAGTAACAAAGTCCATACAGCCAACATATCATAGATAACTTTGCAATGTTGGCACTCGGTATAATCGGATTTGGAATCGACTACAGAAAGCTAAAGTCCGCGCCACCACTCAAGTCCGATAGACACGGCGCTAGTTAATTAATCTTTTACCGTAGAATTTGCGAATAGCCGTAGAATCTGCTACGGCCATAGGGTTACAGCCGTAGGCCGTGCATTTTGTGATTTTTTGGTCTGAAAGCCGTAGCACACGGTAATTGCCGTAGCATTGGCAACACTGAGGTAAGTCTTATTCTCCCACATATTTTTCCTGTACATGTTAAATATAAGGGTAAATTAAACTGTATAAAATTGTTTTTATTTTTTTCAGTTGATGAATTGATCGAAACCGTCAATGAGTCTACAATAAATAATAATCACGTTTCTGATACCGTAAATGTTAACTCCCAGTTTGGTGACTTCATTGACAATATAGAAAATATGCCTTCATTCTGATGTTAGCCCGAGATCACCGAGTACGCCACATCCGTTATCTCCTCTTTGCTCCATAAACCATTTAGATATAGATTGCACTAATGATTTTTGCCCATATTTTATTGGCAATCCCATAAGGGAACCACTGTCTCAACTTTCTTTTTGTTCTGGGTTTAGCACACCTCAAGCTAATACACCGATGTCATCACTTTAAGCGATGCTTCGACCTCTAAGAGGAAAACTAATAAAAGAAAAGATAAGGGCAATTGTGTTACTAAAGTAAGTTGATTTTATAACATTATTATTTTAGTAATAAGGAAGAAATTTTGTTTTGTTTTCGAAGAGATTTAACTACTATGCTTAATATATCACAGAGTGGTAGTAAGTACTATAATTTTGCAGAAGTAATAGGATTTAATTTGTGTTTATTGAATGTACATTCCTTGCATGGCCTTGGTTTGTTTTGTTGTACTTTTTTTTTCATGTGTGTTACCTATGGACATCTTCCTATGTATCTACATACCTATGTACCTTTAGTACCAATCAATTCATGACTTATAGTGAAGTGTTGCAAGTGTTACGCAATCGTGAGTGATACCCGGAAAGATTTACGAAAGTGCTGACCGTGCGTGCATACCGTTCTCATGGAACATTCTCATGGGACAATCGATCGAGAATCAATAATGAATCTCGCTCGATCGCCGAAGCTTGAGGTTGTCATTAGGTTAATTAGTCATAAGTACTAAATGTAACATTTATTTTAATTAAATATATGTAAAAGGACAAAATCGCCTTTTTTAAAACCTCCTACCAGCGGCCGCTAACGTAATTTGTGCAATGATTATTATTTGTTACGCAAATACCATTTTGTTAATTTTATATTGTGTTATGTTTGTAGGTATATTACCAAACCTATAAAGGCCAGATCTACTTATATTTTATAAGATCTTTTCATACCCTTTTACCAATTAATGTGAAAAAAAAAAATCTTATGAGTAAATAAATTCATTTTTAATTCCTACATTCAAATATCGTATTAGTTTTTATTCCGTCCCCTAGTAAAATGTAGATGACACACAAAGTAAAATATGGTATGTGTAACATAAGTGCAAAAAGATCTATTGAGTACCCAATTATAGAGGTGTAAGTAATACATACGATTTTTAAGATTAAGTAACCTACGATGTACAAAAACGTTTGTTTTAGTTACGATATTTTACCGCTATTAACATTCGCTGTAAATTAACTTATCAAACATATCACATAAACCATAATAACTTGGTTATTTATTTTCAAACCATTATGAAACTCAATATTTTATCTAGTTATACTGAAAAATTCAAATCCATAGCTTAAAAACCAACGCGACCATTAACATAAACATCTTAAGGCGGCGATATACGACTTTGGCCCTTTTAAAGCTAATGAATACGCTTTAACGACTTGCTTTCATGATTTGAAAAGTATATATACTAAACTAGAGCATATGCTTGATAATTTTGTATAACGTTTTTTTTAATTATGTATTTGTAACATTGTATAAAAAAATCATGAAGTTAGGTCTAACGCAGAAGAAAAACTGAGTTTTACATAGAATTTATCAAGCGGATTTTAATGAAACCTGCACCATTTTATAGAAAAGTTAATTATCTGTCTTTTTGTATACGTATATTTTTTTTAAATCGTACATTTTCGTCAATTTTTGTGCTTTTGTCAAAACGTTGAGTTGAAATTACGGAGGGGCTCCACCGGGCGACGGGGGCAGTACGTCCGTGACCACTGTCACGGGTAGACGCTGTCACTCAGAGCGAGCACATTACGATGTAAATAAATTATTATATTTGTGATAAGATGACTGGTGAATTATAATTATTACATTGAAAAGGCACTACATGCGGATAAAATATTTTTTTGATGTGAATAACGTGTTTTCAAACCAAATCATCCATAATCTGTCATAATCTAAAATGTGTGTATCTAAATTTGGCAGGACAAATATATTTTGTTATTGACTTACTAAATAATTAAATGTACTTTAGGATTTAAATATGTATTTCTTTTAATACTTTGCGTATTCAAAACGAGAATATTGCATACCTCATTTAAATTTCAAAATTAAAATTCTTTCATGTTATGTTATAATATTTCCAAATAGTTTGGAATTTATAGAAATAGTAGCTATAAGTCAGGGCATAGGATGGTATCTTAGAACAAAACTTAATGGTTTGTAAATAAAACAGTTTATCCATCTAAATTATTACCAATGAAAATATTTTTCTAAACACGTGAATTTGGGTTCGAGTTTCTTTGCTACGAGACGAATTTGAAAAAAAATGCAGAATATGATAAAAAAATAAGCTTACGCTATTAAAAGAGTATTGTAAAATGTATTGTATTGTCTGACTATTTTAGCTAGACCATTTTCCTATTTTGGATTGGTTACATTAGTTTTATTTTTAGGGTTCAGTAGTCCGACAAGGAACCCTTATAGTTTCGCAATGTCTGTCTGTCTGTCTGTTCGCGACATAGCTCAGAGGCTCTTGGTACTAGAAAGCTGAAATTTAGTATAGATATGTGTATTGATCACGCTGAAAAAGTGGTAAAAAAATAATAATTGTGGAGCTCCCGAACACGTGAAATGGGGATGAATATTTTTTTTTGTTGCGTAACCCTTCATGTAGGGTATCGTTAGATAGGTCTTTCAAAAAAAAAAAAAACTAACTTTCGTAAACTATCACGGCTAAGTAGGCTTCACCGGTTACAGAGTTATAGTTGACTAACTAAGACCTACTACGGAACCCTACTGCGCGTGGCCTGACACGCACTTGGCCGGTTTTTTACTGGTAACATTGGGTAGTGATGCTTTACATAGCAACCATTTTCGAAGTTTAGTAAAAACGCCAAGTAAGCAGTCACATATGAAATACATATTAATCTATTAGTCAAGGTATCTAATGTGGGATAATATTATAAACACACAATCTAAAAGATAAGACGAAGCATAGTGTTTTAGAAATGAAGATCCTACTTCACTATGCCACTCTTATGTTTTATTTTCAACACCAAATAGTATCCGACAGAACGACGATTTTTGGCTAGGCCTAAGCCAATTAGTAGGCAATCGCTTAATTCTTTGGCTAAAGACCTGATAAATAAAAAGGACTTGATCTTCCTTAATTTTTGATCCAGAAGTCAAAGAAAGAAGAACTGAAAACGAAAAAAAAAAGATATATACAAATATGTAGTATAATTAAGGTTCCGAACCAAAATGGTAAAAAGTAACCCTTATGGGATGCGACTTTCTCATCTGTCTGTCAGAGCTGATAATTACTTCAGGAATAACTACCCTTATCGATTTGGAATAGTTGTTGAAATATATCGCAAATGGATAAAGTAGAAAAATACTACCTATTACTTTCGAGGAAAAATGGGGATTAAAATTACAAAGTGTAGTTTCTATGTCATCATAATTATGAAGGGGCATATAAGGAAATATGAAGGCTCGATGCATATTCTAATATTTTTTATGTTTTCTTCGACATGTTTTGGTATACGAATTAAATTTAAAAAAAACTCTCCGTAGTTTGTAAAACAAACATTCTGAAATAATTAGACTTCCGTACATTTTTCTCTTAAATGTTTTTCTTAATATGGTCTTTCGACCATTTTCCAATTCCAAGGTTATGTTTGAGTTCCGATGAATTGTAATAACAAAACTAAATGAAAATTGAGCTACTGCATGTCAATTTAATAATCTTTTTATAAAAAAATCTGTAAATTTTTGCGGTGAGTTTTTCTGATAAAATATATTATAAAAAACCTTATATTAGTAATATAAGGTAAAAAGATAAAGATCAAAAATATTTAAATCGGTAATTATAAATGATTTCAAAGTCAAAAATCGATATTGCATCTTTCTAAAAGATTTTCGAAATGCCATACAATGGTAGGATTTTTTTCCATTACTTTATTTCTTCAATAATGCATGCAACCGTGGAAAAGGGTCGTACAAAGGACCATGGGCAAAAATGTATGAGCTCCGTCCCCACCTACCAACACAAATGAAACTGGTGCCAATTGTTCCTAAAGTATCCACTATTTGATATAAAAACGTTTTTTTACATAAATCAATGGGGTTATAAAAATAATTTATTATTAACAAGCCGGCCCGGCGAACTTCGTACCGCCCCATATTTTTATTTTTTGTTATTTTTCCGATGTTTTAATATTTATTCTGTCATTTGGGATGGAGACAAATACAACTAATCAAAAACCATGAAAATCGGTCTAGCCGTTCTGGAGTTATCCTCACAATGCTTATAGTAAGCAAATAAAAATATTCAGTGTATTATTATTGCTCGTTAGAGGAGCTCATGGCTAAGTAACAGCCGCGCAGGTCGACCGATCAAATGCACTTGCATATGCATGCAAACGCGTCTTTATGCTGCTGCGATTCTCCAGTGGATTGGAGTGTCGCAGTGTGGATGACGCTTGGATACATGCGTCGTCCAGGTGAGTTTATGTATAATGGCCTCTGCTTGTTGACTGAACTGTGGGGGCCGTGCTGAGTTGCTTGATGTGACTGAAGGGTGTGACCAGGCTTGCGCGTTAGCTACAGGCTAGGTGGTCATGAACCCGAAGAAACCATGAGTGGTTGCTGGCTGGGTGACACGCTGGTTGCTGCTCGATGATGGTAGGAGGTTGAGGGAGAGTTGACAACGATGTTGAAGCTCTTGACATCAGGAGATTTGGCTGATGTTTATCACGTCGAGGTCACGAATATGGAGTATCACATCACATTATACACCGCCGTCCACACACAGTAGACAGTATCAAATATAGTTATCACCAAGTCCTTTATCGCGTACGAAATATTTGCATAGAAAAGTTAGGATACTAGGAAAACCCAATGCATTTGGGCAACGTCCACATAGTAAAAAATCATCAGCTTGATAAGATGTATCAATTGAGCTACATTTCATTTCTGTTGATGGGTGGGGACGATTCCGCCCATGGTCCTTTGGTGCTTGAAAATGTAACAGCTAATTCTCATTCAGACAAAGTCTATATCCGAATTTAGCACATTTATTTTTGCATTGATTTTTTGCTTTGCGGCACTTTCAAAATTGGGCCCAAAACGGGTGATATTCCATTGTTCATGATAGGTAAAAATTTAAAAAATCTTGGTCATAATCGGAATCTTTACTATCCCACTTTTGGGTATGACATAGACATGCATTAGCATTAATTATCACGCTTTTTCAAGGTGGATTGGTGATTTCAGAACGTGTAGTCCAGGTTTCCTCACGATGTTCTCCTTCACCGTTAGTCAATGGTGTCTAAGTTATACTAAAAAAAGTGCATGTAAAACTTTGGAATAGTCAGATTCGTAATTTCTAGGTTTCGAAGTTCGAATCTACATACTCATAAATGAGATGCAGGTGCCTTAGCAAAGAAGCCACAATGACTTTTTACTAATATGTTCGGTGTATCAACTTAATAATATAAATAAAACTACCTGCAGCTTATTTAAAATATTAACATCATTTGTAATACAGTCTCACTCACTTTTAGGTCTTTAAACGTAATAGATTATTCAATTTCGGTTCTGTTGGTGTCAAAACTTAGGCCAATTTTAAGCTAATGGTTTGGGCAAAGCTGATGCCAAAGGTTTGGTCGGACACTTTACAGATGGATCAGAAACGTCGGACTAATTAACTGGCTTCCAGGCTCTCCTTACAAAACTAATATGATTTTCCTATACAAGTGAAGATGAGCTGAAGTTATTTGAGAAGCAGCAGATGTCGTAAAATGCAAATATGAAAAAAACTTGCGTGCATTTCTGTTAGAAGAGCTCAAAGTGGACACCAATATGGCCTAAAAATTAACTCCTATGGTGCGATTTTGTCTGCCTGTCTGTCCATCTTTCACAGCGGATTAATTCAATAATGCTAGTTGTCAGATTTTTTTCTTGAAACTTGTAACAATTCAGATCGATAAACGTGTGTTGCAGATTAAAGAAATTGAAAATATTTTTGCTTTTCTGGCAAACGAAGTATGCAGTGGGGGTTGGAAATTTAAAATTAGTGTTTCGAAGTATTACTCAGACAGATGTTATTTGTATTTCTATTTTTATATCTTAGACATGCATATCAAAATACAATATGCGACTGTCCTTAGAATCTCTACATAATATTATGGTCACCCGTCAAAGTTCTTCAAAATATAAAATGACAAGCGTGCGGTGTGCATTGCGGGGTCGCGGGGGGGAAGCTCAAGCTCCGCCCATTTGCTCAAGGTCATTGGCGGTAGTCGTCGTCTTAAAACGGCTGCTCTGTAAATTATGCTATTTCAACATACGATATTTTACGTAGGAGCCATCGAAATGAGATCAATACAAACCATTAAGCAACAATTGTCTCATAATGAAGGCCTATTACATATAGACTTCTCGGAGAACTATAAAGAAATATGCTCCAACCTTTTGTATGTAAGTTTGACACAAAAATAGATCAAATACTCAAGAAAAAACACAAGATACCTAATGTTCAGTCAAAAACTCTAGATCGGTCAAGTCTACATCCCCAATACGCTATGATATTACAGGACATTATCCAGGCATGAAAGAGGATATGGGATGATGTAAGTTTTGTCAAAAAATACTTCTGTGCATTGCACAAAATGTAATATTAGATTGTGTTGTGACGGGAAAAAATCCTATATAGACACGATTTTACAAATTTTCATAATAATTGATAAAAATTGTCTTTTTGGCAATGGGTAAACATTGCCAAAAAGACAATTTTTGTGAACATAAAAAAATGTAGTATTTTTCTATAGATTTGGCAATGTTCACTATGATGAACATTGATTTCCTGAAAACCTGTAAATGAAGACTTTATTAGATATTTTTCCTTAAGCTAATAATCACCACAAGGCTTTTATAAGTTATTTCATAAAAGAAGACAATTCGATTCCTGATAAATTAAGGGTTAAAAGAATAATATACATATGTGATTCAAAAATAAGTACACAAAATATGTCTTTTCGTGGCCAAAGTCAAAAATTATACGCCCGTCACAAAGGTTATTTTCAAGGAAAATTCAATCCTACAATGACTGAACATAAAGGACGCGTAACGAATGATTCAGATTTCAAGAATATGATGAACAGCTAGAAGCTGCCAAATAGTTAATTGCGAAAGGTGCTACTAAACGCTGCCTCACAAATTGGTTTAAAAGAGAGTACATAATGGAGAGGTGGCACGAACGAAATGTGATAACTGTGCTAGTATATCTTATATACTAGTAACTTTATTTATTAAGATATTAATCTCATTTGTTGTAACTTATTTGATTTTTTATTAAATTTCTTTGTAACTAAAACATAACAAAATAAGTTACATGTTGATTTCTGCGGCGTACACTTATCCCCACCACTACGCACAGTTACCTACTCGGGTAAGTCTAAGCATTTTAAGTACTTTTGTATTTTTTTAAATGCTCATTTATTATTTCTAGTTTCTTTTTAAATGTTGTAATGTTGTTACAATTATTTTTTATTAATATTATATAAACGAAGGTTTTTCAAACTCTACAAACAGATGTGTTGCTGGGGTGTTGGTTGCGCCACTTTTTCTTCCCAGCAAAAACACATAGGAAGTGGTGAAAGGCGGGCGTTTTGGAGGCTGTCTTTTGTAAATTTGACGTTCAAATAGTGCTGATTTTCAGTCTAGTATGAATAAATGCCTTTTGAATTTTAAATGAGGATCGGCGCACATATCTACTGCTTACCAAACTTTTGACAAGATATGGCCTGCTCCAAAAAATCGGCAGGAGCAGGCAAGACTTTTGGTTCAGCTTCTTTGACACAAGGGGAGAACTCAAATATTGACACCTTACTTAAGTTGAACATTGGAAAGTTAATGTTATGTGGTTTCCCCTATTCTGACACTTTCTCAGAATACCAGAACAATTGTAATATATAAATTTAATAATACACTATATGTTGACATGTTATCATAGCGATAAATTATTATATTTTGACACTAATATGTTTATTAGTGATTTTAAATTGACCAAGGGAGCAGTATCTGTTCTTGGTAGTTGCAGATAGATACAATTGCTATGTTGATAGCATACAATATTAACAATGTTATAGCTAATATAACAAACTGTAGGCTAAGGGACGAACATGTGCTGTCTAGTTGCATATTGATAGATTGTTGTAAGATTACGTCATGTACGATGGAGCATCCACAAATAGTACCTACATCACTCGAAGCCACCACCAGAGTGTTAGAGTATATACTGGACATACAGGCAGCATAGGTTCTACTATGGGAGTTATTTCATTTGTGGAGAATACTCCGGATATAAATTCTTTAAACTAGTCAATAAGACAACAGAAGATATCCCAGAAAACAAAAACTACCTGGAAAATAATGAATTGTACCCGACGACATAATAATGTCTCCCAAGAAAAAGAGGATGAAGCAAACTCCACTTCGTGCCGTAGAAAAACAAACGCTGATCAATATTTATAAACAACAAAAGGAATCCTGGCCTGAAGGTACTCCTTACCTCAATATAGAACCGAGGTGATAAAGAAAACCGCAGAAGTTGCCGGTAAGGATGAGTAATAAAATTATTACTATAAAAATATTTTGCAAGATACATGCATCGTGATAAAATACTTATTATTTCTTATAAGCGTATCTCGGCCCACTGTATACAATGTACTCAAAGAATACAACACAAAAGGCCGCCTGCAATCTCCCATACGCCATCGGAAATACTTGAAACAGGATGATCTTGAAGACATAATGTTAAGTGGTATACGCAGAAAAAAACATTATTTCTTCAATAATGAGTTACCCACTTTAGATAAGATATTAGAAGCAGTTAACAGTGACGAGTCTCTGCCAAATTTTAAGAGAAGCACTCTATATAAAATAATCATAAACAAAAAGTTCAGTTATATTAAACGGAGCAGAAAAAGTGCACTCACTCATAGATAAACTGGAGATTGTCCTATGGAGACTAAAGTATCTCAATGAAATTAAGAAGTTCAGGAATGAAGGAAGAAAAATATATTATTTTAATGAGACATAATAATAATAATGAGCAATAATAGTTTATCTACTATTTGCTTGATGGAACTAAAAGTTGTAACTCCTTAGTATTAATAAAGTTCAATATATTTCCTCAAAAGAAGCACATCGGGAAGGTCTATCTGTTGGTTTAAAAGACCCAACAGGTAAAGGTATGATGACGGCTTATCATCGGTCATATTGGTATGTACTCTACTTATTGGCATTTGATTTAAATTTGGTATTTTGTTTACTCTTCTCACCATTAACAAATAAAAATGTTGTGTTATGAATTAATACTATAAAGCGAACTTTAATTTTATAAATTTTATTGTTACTTTATACTTAACTTACTTTATATTGTACCCATTTAAAAAACCTATTTCCAGAGGTGGAATTATGTAGGACTGGAATAATTAACATGTATAATAATTTTATTCTGCAGGATCAACTGAACGGTTTTTAAGGGATGCTGCTCTTATATTTGACGCGAAGAAAGGTGATGGAGATTACCACTCATAAATGCCTTTAACTTTGAAAAGTGGTTCGAATTAATTTTGACCATAAGTGAGAGTAGCTCTGTCATTGTAATGGACAATGCTCCATACCACTTTAGGAAACTGGAGAAGGTGCCTACAACAATCACAAGAAAGGCTGATATACAGGAGTGGTTAAAAAGTAAAAATAATTCTTTTGACGAAAAATACCTTAGCGCAACGTTGTTAGATAAAGTAAAAAAAAAAACAAAAACATTTATACCAAAAGTTTGTAGCGCCTCCCACCCTACCACTGCGAGCTCAATCCAATTGAATTAATATGGGCACAAATGAAGGGCTATGTGGCCTAACATAATAAAACCTTCAAATTAGACGAGGTGAAACAATTACTCCCACAAGCCCTTGCTAATATTACGCCAGAACGATGGCAGTCTTGCATTGCTCATGCAATCAAAGAAGAAGAGAGGTTTTGCCAACTTGATGACATTATGGATGATGTGGTAGAAATATTTATTATTACCGTAGGTGAAACTTCTTCGTCTTCATCATCTGATGATAGTGCATAATTAGACGATGATGAAGAAGAAGAAGTTTCACCATAGGTATGCAATTTGTTTAATAAAATATTGTACTTAACTTTGTAAGAAAATGTTTTATATTCCTGCTTCTGGGAGCTCTTTTTTCTAATGCTATTTATTATAAATGGAATATAGACATATGTATTTGCCTTATACCATTAAAAAATATAAACGTATGGCTATAGAAACACTATTGAATAATAATGATTGCCTGCACTACGTAACCGGGCAAACTCGGCAGCCTTTCATTTTGCATGTCTCCTTTGTTTTGCTGCTTAATATTTACTATTTTTTCTAATTTATACTTAATAATTCGTGGACAATGATGTGGGCTGTATGTTTATCATTATATCATTTATTATTTCATCACTGTACTATGTTTGAGCTAAGAACTGTTTTTTGTCCCTAATAACTAAATAAAAAAAATAGTTGTGCTGATGAACCACAAATTCAAGGATTTATACATTACAGAGAGTTTTGTGGTTAAAGATGTTTATTTCTCAATAAGAAATTACAGAATTTCACTTACTTGAGAACATTTTTTAACATGTAAAGATAACTATTAATTTAAACACTTTGAACATTTTACGTTAAATAAGGTGATAGTAAACTAACAATTAGATTGGAGGGTACGCTAGCAATATTTATTAACAAAACAGTTGAAATGTATTTTGCGTCTACCCGCAAATCTTATTACTATTATTGGTTACTTGGAGACAAAGAATGAGCCACAATAAAGTAATATTACAGTAAGGCAAGTTTAATTTATATTAATAATTTATTATCATTTAGGACATATTTTTTTAATTTAAATTTAAAAATATCAAAATTGGCATTCTTTATCTCCTTCGGGAGCTTATTATAATATTTTACTCCCGCAAAAATTATGGATCTTTCGCCATTGACTGTTCGTACTCGAGGTAGCAAGATGTGATCCTTTCTACGACTGCTACGATTATGAACTTGATGTATTTTAGTGAAGTGTATTTGTGAGTGAATGGACTTATTGAGGATTTTTCTTATGAGTATGCTAGTGTTATATGCATGAAGTTGTTTAATGTTCATTATTTCAGTCTCCCTATATACTTTTAGTGTGGGTGTCAAATAATCATAGTGGAATAGTAGTTTGATAATTTTGTTTTGAGCAATCTGTAAATCTTTTAGATTAGTTTTTGATGCGTTGCCCCATATCTCAATTAAATACATTAGATTTGGTTTAACCAAGGAGTTGTAGATTGCCTGGCGCACTTGAAGAGGAAAGCAATGAACAACATGACGTAATGATCCCATAAGTGAAGAAAGCCTGGATCTAACATGGTCAATTTGAATTTTCCAATTTAATTGACAATCCACTCTCAAGCCTAGGTATTTTTCATGATGATTTGACTGTATTATTTGATTATCAATTGTTAGGTGACGGTAAGGTGGTATTATTTTATTTTTGGGCTTGAAGATAACATAACTAGTCTTAGAAGCGTTAATGGTGAGGAGATTTTGTTGGAACCAAATAGATAAGGTGTTTAGGTCTTGCTGTGCTCGATTGATCATATCATTTATAGAGGTACCGAAATAAAATAGACAAGTGTCGTCAGCATATAGGGAAACATGCCCATTTAAAGAAATTTCGTGTATTGAATTTATATAAATAAGAAAAAGCAATGGTCCAAGCACCGAACCCTGAGGCACACCGAATGAACCCGTGCTCCTTGTATTACTCTGATATTCCCCGATTTTTACTGTCTGATGCCTGTTTTCTAAGTAAGAATAAATCACATTTAGTGCCTGCCCTGTAATACCTATATTACTAAGTTTTTGAAGTAATATTGGGTGACTTACGGTATCAAAAGCTTTCTTTAAGTCAATAAACAAGCCTAGTGCTATTTTTTTTTGGTCAATATTAGTTTGTATAGCAGTGATAAGGTCAGCTGTGGCTGATAAAGTGTTGGACTGTGAACGAAACCCGTACTGCCTTTTGTATAGGAAATTAATAGAGGTGAGGTATTTGTCTAGTCTGGAGTAAATTACTTTCTCAAAGATTTTTGATATTACAGGGAGGACAGAAATAGGCCTGTAATTATTAGGGTCGGTTTTTGTGCCAGACTTATGAATTGGGATAACCTTTGCTATCTTTAAGGCATCTGGGAAAGTACCCTCGGCAAGATGGTGATTGATACAAATAACTAATTTATCTAATATTAGGGTACTAATGCATTTAACTACTTTTGTGCTTATTCCATCGACTCCTACACTGCAGTTTGAATCTAGATTACAAATAATTTTTAAGATTTCTTCCGATTGGCACGGTTTAAATGTATTTAGTTCACTGGTATATTTTGCCCTTGTTATTGTATTTATATTATGTATTTGATATGTAGTTTGAATAGTATTGGCAAGGTTTGATCCCACCGTTGAGAAGAAGACGTTAAATGACTCGCAAATCTCACTACCACCGGTTACGGGTCCGTCTTTAGTTAAAAGTCTTGGAGGAGTATCTTGAGACTTGACCTTGTTGGCGGACAGTCTGTTAATAAGCTTCCACATCTTCTTGGGGTTTCTCGTGTATGTTTTGAATAGTCCATTGTAGAATTTATTTTTGGTATTATTTATAATTTTTGTTGTTTTATTCCTCTCTGCCTTAAATTGTTTTGATAGTTCTTTATTTTTTGGATCTTGCTTCATGTTATGCCACACTACATTTCTTTCATGAATCCTTGCTATTACCTCCTTGCATATCCAGTCTTGTTGTGGTGGGTTTAAAACTTTAGTTTTAGTAGTTTTGCTTTTAAGTATACCGCGTTTAATATGATTTTCTAAGTTAGCATAACTATAGTCATCCAACTGGTAAGCCTCATTGTTGATATTTTTATATAGTAGCTTGTAAAAAAATCGCGGGTAGTTGCAAAGTCAACAGCTAAATAATTTGCTCCACAAATAAATATTATTTAAAATTTAATAACTCATCAAAAAGTATAAACTTATGTTGATTACAATTGTTTAGATCAAACTACCTGCTGGTAAAGTGTTTCTCCTTTCTACTTCTTCTATCTCACTACAAACTTCATCTTAGTGTCATCTTCTCCACAAACTATACACTCAATTTCAAACAATGGATCCTATTAACAACTCTCTGACTGGATTGATGGATATGTTCAATAAGAGGATGGCAGAGTTCGAAGCACAGCTGCAGAAGACACCAGCAGAGTCAACAAACTCCTCAAACTTGGCTGCAGATTTCTCTGCCTTCAGGGAGTTCATTACACAGGCAGTCACCAGTCTACAGCATCAGGTAGAGTTGCTGGCCAGAAGCATTGACTCCATGGAGATGCGCGGGCGAAGAGGCATCCTGTTGCTGCATGGCATCGCTGAGGCCAAGGATGAGGATACAGCGCAGGTTGTGGCTGGTGTAGTTAATGACCGTTTGAAGATGGCCGTCTTCACAGTGGGTGACATTAAGCGGTGTCACAGAATGGGAAGGTCTGCAACATCCTCAAGATCTCGGCCTATCCTTTTCAAGCTCCGGGATGTTGGTGTCCGAAACAATATATGGTTTGATAAAACTAAACTGAAGGGTACTGGCATCACCATCTCGGAGTTTTTGACGAAGTCGAGACATGACCTGTTCATGGCGGCTCGGAAGAGGTTTGGGGTGACCAAATGTTGGACGAGAGATGGGTGCGTCTACGTGCTTTCACCCGATGGCTCGCGTCATCGCATTACATCTGCTGCGGAGCTGAACATACTACAGCAGCATGACGCCGCGGAGTCGCCGAAAGAGTCCTCCATCGCCACTCCAGAGAAGCCTATTGTCACAAGCAGGCCCAGGCGTGCTGTTGCTAACAAAAAGTGAGGTTATTCGTCACTTCCGTTAAATGTGCTGAGTCCGGGTAACATTGCTTTTTTCTTTCCGCATACACATACCCACTTTTTCACTTTCTGACTTCTGTTCGTTGTTCACTTGTATTTATCATTCATTCTTTATATAAATTTTAATTTTGTGTTAACTTGTCAAATGAATCATAATAGATCAATAGACGTCAGACGTCATAGTGAATGACATTTCAGAGCTGTCACATACATAATTTGTTTAACGTTATTCTCGTTACCAAAACTTGTTTTTTTTTTTTTAGCTGTCACTTTATATTAGGTCTCACTGGCATTCTCGGTACCTAATAAATGATATTGTTTTTTGTAATTTTTATGCCCGGACCACACATATGTATTCTGTAACACTAAGTTTTAGTTTAATTTTAATTTTTTCAATGTTTATCTTGCACAACCGGCAGGTGGACTGATTTAACTGTCCCCTTTAGTCAAGACTATTTTTATTTTATATTCTTTTTTTATACATTTATTTACTATATATTTAATATATTTATGTCTTCACAATACGATAACAATAGTAGTGACGAATCGGAAACATTCTTTTCAGCAAGTAGTAATGATGACAGTTTTACAAGCATACCTTTACTTGCGGATACACTTGTTGCGCAGTTTTCTGATGTTCCTAGAAATTTTAATGTAGTTCACATAAACGCGCAGAGCATTCCGGCTCATTTCCCTGATATGCTGGCAAGTTTTGACTGTAAGGATGTTCATGCAGTACTTGTTTCAGAGTCGTGGCTAAAACCCTGTCTCCCAACTACTGCATATACCAGGTTTCCAGTTAGTGAGAAACGATCGCACGGTTGGTGGTGGTGGTGGTGTTGCCATATATCTCCGATCTTATATTCCTTTTTCAATTGTTTGTATGTCAGCACAGCCACCGCCGTCAAACGCTGGCGAACATCTTTTTCTAGAAATTACACTAAACCATACTAAAATTCTTCTTGGAGTCTATTACTGTCCCTCTTTACGAATCAACTTCTTTTCCTCTTTAGAAAATATTTTAGAAAATTTAGTAACTTCTTACAGTCACATTATTATCATGGGTGATTTTAACACCTGTCTCCTTAAAAATGACACTCGATCTTCATCTCTTCATGCTATCATAGACTCTTGCAATCTATCTATACTCCCTCTAAGTGCAACACATCATTTTCCTCATTCTACTCCTTCACTTCTTGATTTAATCTTCGTTTCTTCTTGTGATCACGTCGCCAAACACGGCCAGTGTTCGGCGGATGCTTTTTCTTATCATGATCTCATCTTTCTTTCTTATAAAATTCGTCCTCCGAAGGCAAAGTCTAAAATTCTTCTGCAGCGTAATTTTAGTGGCATGAAACTTGAGAACCTTCGTGAAGATGCCAGTAACATTGACTGGATGCCTCTTATTGCATCTGAGTCAGTGGATGCAAAAGTTGACATGCTGACAACGAATATAATCACACTGTATGACGTCCACGCTCCCATTCGCGCAGTAAAAGTTAAGCACCTACCATCGCCATGGCTTACTGACGAAATAAAACGGATAATGGCTAAAAAGGTGGCAGCCAAGTCGCGATATAAGTCACGCTCTACTGATACAAATTGGGAGAAATATGTTGCGGTCCGAATTCACTGCAATAAGGTGTGTAGGAATGCTCAACGCCATTATTTTCACGCGTCAGTAGAGAACGGAGATCCAGCAAAGGTCTGGAGATTTCTTAGATCAATGGGGATTGGAAAGTCACGTTATGATAAAATTTCTCACAATTTAGACATTAATCTATTAAATCAACATTTCTCATCGCCGTCTAATTTTGATAGGACATCAAAATTAAATACTTTAAATTATCTTTCTAATCTTCCATCCCCTAGTTACTCCCCTTTTGTCTTTAATCAATTTTCCGCTTGTGATGTTAAGAAGAGCATTGTTTCTATTACTTCCGATGCAGTTGGTAGTGACTGTGTCAGCCGTAAGATGATCCTCCCTATCCTTGATGAAATCCTTCCCGTCATATGCCACATCCTAAATTATTCCATATCCAGTGGTGTTTTTCCAAATGCTTGGAAAGAGGCCCAAATTACTCCTTTACCTAAGAAATCCAATCCCGCATCCTTTTCTGAGTATCGTCCAATATCCATACTACCATTCCTATCCAAAGTCCTAGAACGTCTTATTCATACTCAATTAAGTTCATTCCTTTGCAAGAATAGACTTCTTAATCCTTTTCAATCCGGTTTCCGTCCTGGTCACAGTACTGTAACCGCTTTGGTGAATATTACGGATGACATCAGACTGGGCATGGAAAATGGGAAGTTAACGGTACTTGCACTGCTGGATTTTAGCAATGCTTTTAATACTGTTGACTTTGACATTTTGCTTAGTATACTTAACTCTCTTAACATATCTCCAACGGTCATTGATTGGTTTCATAGTTACCTGTATGGCCGCCGGCAACGTATTCGAATTGAAGATACATACTCTTCATGGTGCAATACGACCGCTGGTGTGCCACAGGGTGGCGTTTTATCCCCATTACTCTTCGCAATATTTATAAATTCCATATCACATAACCTACTTTCTTCCTACCACCTATATGCAGATGACCTCCAAATCTACTCTCAGGCTCCATTAGGACAATTATCGGAAGCTATTGATACAATTAATAAAGACCTCTCTCAAATAGCTGAGTGGAGTAGGTGCTATGGGCTAAGTGTCAACCCTTTAAAAACCCAGCTTATTGTTATCGGTAGCTCACGAATGGTGTCCAAAATTGACTGGTTTATTCTCCCGCAGGTTATTTTTGATGGTATTCAAATACATTTTAGTGAAAAGGTCAAGAACCTAGGGATATACATGGATAGCAGAATGTCTTGGGAGCCGCAGATGCAGGAAACCAGTAGACGGTTGTTTGCATCTGCAGGGTCCTTAAGACGGCTGCGGAACTTCCTACCAACTGCCACAAAAATTGCGCTTGCACAATCTCTTTTACTTCCTATCCTAGACTATGCCGATGCCAGCTATCTAGATCTCACCGAGGACCAACTTAACAAACTTGAGCGACTTCAGAATGTTTGTATAAGATTCATATTTGGTTTGCGCAAATATGATCATGTGTCAGAATTTCGTGCTAAGCTCAAGTGGCTTCCAATACGGCTTCGTCGGAATGCTCATATTCTTTCCTTGCTCTACGGTATTCTTTTCCATCCTACGACCCCTTCTTATCTCAAGGAACGATTTGAGTTTGTTTGTGATACACATACACGATCTCTAAGGTCATCAGAAAACTTGAAACTGAAGATGCCTATGCATACCACAACTTTTTATGACAAGTCGTTTGTTGTGCAAGCTACTCGTCTGTGGAATGCACTGCCACTGCCTGTCAGACGCGCACAGTCGCTAGCTGTATTTAAGCGGATGGTGAAGGATCACTACTTGTCTCATTAGTTTTTGTGACTACAATGTTATTTGTATATATGTATTACTTTATCGTAATGTATACATTGTTTTTTATTCCCTTTATATTATAATTATATATATATAGTATATATATTATGTATTATCTTATATATATATATATATAGTATTTTAACGTACGCCAAAAACTGCCCGTTAACTATATTTTGCAATTTGACTCCATCCAAAGGTTGTCTGTAAGAAATTGCTCTTAGCGATAAGACCGCCTATTGTACTACTACCTTTTTTATCTGTATTTTTCCTGTGTTGTTGTCTAATGGTGTACAATAAAGAATATTCTATCTATCTATCTATCTTGTAATTAATTGATTCATATTTAACACGTTTTCTGGGTGGTGGCCTATACTTTTTCATTTCAATATATATCTGTTTGTGGTCGGACAGGGGCGAGTCTATAATTGCCATGTGAAAGCTTTTGTGTTTCATATTTAAACATACATGGTCAAGAATAGTTTTAGTGGAGGATGATTCGCGCGTGCAGTAATCTTGAGAAAGATTATTGATAATTTCGTACCCAGATTCCTGTATGATGTTTTTATATCGCTTACTGTTGCTTGTTTTTGTTAATAGGTCAATGTTGAAATCCCCAAATACTATGGCTTGCTTTCTGTTAATTAATTGTGATGAATATAATTCGAGGAATTCGTTTGTTTTTGTATTTCCAGGATTGTAAATCAATCCTATATTTAGTGCATATTTCTCTAAATATATCCAAAGGTAGTTTATACCACCAGTGTACAATTCTTCACCTAGTCTGTGGTTGATATTGTTATGTACGTAAATCGAAACTCCACCGCCTCTTGAATCTGTTCTGATATTATAATAATGAGTATAGCCCTGTAGTTCATATGATTCAGCATGTGTTGTTGACTTAAGCCACGTTTCAGTCAGCAGGATAACATGAATCGTACTTTTTATCGATTCTAGTGAACATTTTAATTCATCAAATTTCCCCCTTTTGCATATACTTCGCACATTTGCATAGAAAAAATTTAAAGTAGATTTCGATGTAGCTAGATCTTGGTAAGTATGGCACAGTTGGTAAGTAACATTTTTGTTTGTTTGATTTTGTATACTAGGTGAGTTTAAGAGTTGCGGTTTTTTGAAAGCACACTTACGATTCTTGGAGTTCCGTTAACGTATTTGATAGTCAAATCTTTTTCTCCAGCCTCTTTGCGACGAATCAGTTCCTGAGAAAGATTTTTTATAAAAAGTTTTTGAGCGGGCGTCTGGTCCGAATATAGCTTGATGTTACTTGGCACTTTGTTTTTATTTCGTAATATTTCTTTCGCTTCTTGTGGGTTTTTTAAACAGATCTTTATTGGACGATTTTTCCCAGGAATAAACTTACCAAGTCTAATAGCTTTGACTACTTTTGGTCTTTCTAAGACTACATTTTGCAGCAGACTCTCAACTGCATTTACATCTGCATCTTGACGTGCAGAGTTATCGGTGAGGGTCTGTTCGGGTATGCCAACAATTATGACATTTTTACTTCTATTAGCTCTTTCATGGATTTCTGAAATTATTTTTTCGTCGGCAAAATAATCTAATGTACCTGGTTTGGAAGACGTATATTTCATATTTTTAATGTCATCTTCAATAGTGGATATTTTCAATTCCATATTAGCGCAGTTTAGTTGTACTGTTGAGATATCTTCTTTCATGGTCTTGTGTTCAGATAGCAGAAGGTTGGTTGAGCTTTTGATATCATTTACTTGTTCCTTCATGGCAGATATGTCGTCACGCATCGGTTTCAGGTTTGTCTCGAGAATTGAAATCATTTCTGCCCGGAACTTATTAAGTGCAGTTAGTACGTCACAACATTCTCGGTCTTTTCTTTTCCGGAAGGTAACTCTGTTTCTTGCATCATCATCAGAAATGTTTGATAAGTCCGGTTGCGATTGTGAAGATTGACCTTCTGGTTCTTTTGTGGACTTTGACATCGGGCATTGATTACTCATAGTAATAAGTTTTGTTTACCTGTGCAAGCGTGCATACGCTGGAAGAAGACGAAAAATTGCAAGTGTCTCTTTCACCCGAGGTGCGCGCGGGGGGGCCAATGCTACGATGCGACGAGTATCGCTGATGTTGATTTCCGATATGGCACAACTGTATCACTCAACTGTAGGCGAATATCGCAATAATACTGTAGATTTAGGAGCTGCTTTTGCGTACTATGTATTTTATTTTTCGAAGGGAATTTAGTAACGCGTCTGCACTGTTCGACTGTCAAAGTGAGTGTTCGCGGCACGTGAAGAATTTATTTGATTTTGAGACCGCAATATGCTATTACTGCGGTTTATCCAAAATCAAATATAAAGCGGTGTTATTTTCATTTCGCTCAAGCCCTCAAAAAGAAAGCCAAAGAGTTGAACCTCTTAAAAAGTAGATATTCAAGACGGCATGTAGACGTTATGCAAAGCATTACGTTTCATAGCATATAAGCATTACGTTTGATTCCGTCAGAAATGTGAGATGATGGATGGCTATTTGTTATGGAGGACAGTCCAACAGAGGCAGAAACATTAAGATTTAATAATTATTTTGTAGAACAATGGCAAGTCAATAGACTGGTGAAGGGAATGTGGAGTTTCTTTGGCGAACAGCATCGTACTAATAAAGTGGAAGGCTGGCATTCTTGCATAAATAAAAAACTTAATTATAATGAACGTCCCAATATTTTAAAATTCTGCACTATTTTAATTAAGGAAAGTAAAATGATTGAAGAAAAAATAAAATAAATAAATAGTGGCATTGAATCAAACAATCGAAAAACAGTACATTGAACGTGATCAAAGATCAAGATCAAAGACAGTACATGTCTATGTTTAGAAAAACTGTGTACGTATTTATGACCGCTTTTGGGTATAATGCTGGATAATCTGCCGTGTTGTTTCTGTTGTGTTGTTCTATTTTTTTATATTTGTATAAAAGTTTGAAGTAATATATGTTCGTTTTTATAAAAAAAAATGTAGTGCTGATTTTTAGGGTTCCGTAGCCAAATGGCAAAAACGGAACCCTTATAGATTCGTCATGTCTGTCTGTCTGTCTGTCTGTCTGTCTGTCTGTCCGTCCGTATGTCACAGCCATTTTTTTCAGAAACTATAAGAACAATTCTGTTGAAATTTGGCACGTAGATGTATTCTGTGAACCGCTTTTAGATTTTGACACAAAAATAGAAAAAAAGCAATAAATTTTGGGGGTCCCCATACTTAGAACTGAAACTCAAAAATTTTTTTTTCGTCAAACCCATACGTGTGGGGTATCTATGGATAGGTCTTCAAAAATGATATTGAGGTTTCTAATATCATTTTTTTCTAAACTGAATAGTTTGCGCGAGAGGCACTTCCAAAGTGGTAAAAATTGTGTCCCCCCCCTGTAACTTCTAAAATAAGAGAATGATAAAACTAAAAAAAATATATGATGTAGATTACCATGCAAACTTCCATTGAAAATTGGTTTGAACGAGATCTAGCAGGTAGTTTTTAAGTAATCAGAAATTTTCCTCTAAAAACAAACTTAATTATGCAGTCGGAAAAAAACAAGATAATTGCGACTTTATTGCGTATTTTTTCTTTGCAATGGTCGGAACCCTCGGTGCGCGAGTCCGACTCGCACTTGGCCGGTTTTTAATTTCAAACAATCGGGGGCGAGTTGCGGTATCTAACATTCAAGGGGGCGAGTTAATATACTTAGGCAGGAAGCGTGCAGAAGGAAGTCTATGATACATTAATTCATGCAATTGACGATGGAAATGGTGGTTTATTTTTCCTGTATGCCCCTTGTGGAACAGGAAAGACATTCCTCAAGTCATTGATTCGTGCGAGATCCGAAATTGCGGTAGCTGTTGCTTCTTCTGGAATAGCGGCCACGTTGTTAGAAGGATGCCATACGGCTCATTCAGCGTTAAAATTGCCATTAAATGTTCAAACTATTGAACGACCGACATGTAATATTGCAAAACACTCAGCAATGGCAAAAGTTTTAGTAGCCTCAAAACTATTGACTGACTTTTGACTTTGACTTTAAAAAAAAAAAAAAAAAAAAAAGAAAAAAAAAAAATACAGTCGAATTGATAACCTCCTCCTTTTTTTGAAGTCGGTTAAAAAAAATGTTGTCCTGATGAACCACAAATTCAAGGATTTATACATTACAGAGACTAGAGAGTTTTTGAATTGTGTTGAACAAAAATCATCATCTGGGACGAATGCACAATGGCGCACAAAGACGCATTGGAAACTCCTCCTCGATCGGCTCCTGATCGAGCCTTAAAAGATCTGTGCAAATGACTCGAGAACTTTTGGTGGTGCAATTTACTATCCGGCGATTTCCGCCAAACACTGCCAGTTATTCCAAGATCTACTGCTGCCGATGAAATAAACACTTGCTTCAAATCATCAAACCTGTGGTGCTATGTGGAGACATTTTAATTGCCAGCAAATATGAGAGTTGCATTTGTTGAATCGAGCGGATTCATTTAATTTTCTCAGGTTTTTTGCAATTTCGTCTCATCGAAAGACGAGCTCAACAGCAAAGTATTCCTAAACATCATTGCTAACCAAATAAATAACGAATGGTTAAGCGAGCGAGCAATTTTGGCGGCTAAGAATAAAGATGTGAATGACTTAAACTTTATCATTCAGAATCAAATCGTTGGCACTCTGTTACACAGTCAAAAGAATTATCCAGGTGAATTTTTAAACTCCTTGGATGTACCTGGTTTACCACCGCACCATTTAAAACTGAAGGTGAGCTCGTTAGCAATTTTACTTCGAAATCTAAACCAACCAAAATTATGCAATAGGACGCGCTTCGTAATAAGAAAACTGATGAGTAATGTGATTCACGCGACAATACTCAAAGGAAAATTTAAAGAGGAGTTAGTTCTCATTCCGAGGATACCAATGATCCCAACGGATATGCCTTATGAGTTAAAAAAAATTCAGTTCCCGATTCGTCTTGCTTTCGCCAGGACTATTAACAAATCACAAGGCCAATCCTTGACTGTTTGTGGTCTCAACTTAGAAAATACCCTATGGTGAGGTTGTTTAAGTCGTACTCCGGCAATATCTCGTCGGATACTTATAAATAGCGCCATCTAGTATCGTCAACGTGAACTTTTCAGTTGATGGAGCAAACGTAGACAAATAGACCACCGGCTATCTTCGTGAAGCAAAAATATTTAAAAAGTAAGTTTTTTATACAGTTTTCTTTAAAATGTTTGATTCATTTGTAAGCTTTTAATGGCAGGATTGTGATATTGATCGTTTTTCTTTATTTACATTAATTTGTAACACTTATTTGGCAATCGTTCAGACGTATTCAAACGGTCGAACTTTTTGAGGTAATGTCAGTGTTTTGAACTGATGGATAGGTTACCTCCATCGAATAGCAAGTCCATAAATTAAGAGGAAAAGCTGCCATTTCGGAGGTTGTCTACAAACGTGACAAGGGCATAGAGCAAAAGCAATTGTCCTCGGCTATTTCATGTATAGCTGAAGCACTTACAATATTGTTAGCAAAATCTACTAATACAGCACTTACCCAGCCTCTGATGGACGCTAGCTACTTTGCGACGACGCAGAAATTTTGTTTTGTTCAATTTAAAAAAGGAGTTTAAAAGATCAGCTTCAGGCGACGAAAATAGACAAAATGCTTTTCAGTGAAGATCTGTCAGAAACTCTGAAACCAATAGAATGGTTCTTAAAGGGAGACCGACATTCGCCTGAAAAGGATCTTGTACTTGAGAGCAATGAAAAAGTACAGGGATGAAGGACGACCAATAGTATTCACTGACGAGTCACCCACTCATCACATACAAAAGGTAAGGCGTGGTCAGATGGTTCCGCTCAAGGACTTAAGTGCCCGACATCAAAAGGTCAGCGGATCGTTATGGTGTACGCTGGGTCACAAGCAGGATTTGTTCCGAGCGCCCTACCAATGTTTAAATCTGGAAACAAAACCGGAGACTATCATGATGACATGAATTTCACAAATTATGAGAAATTATAAACTTTACGATTTAATAAAAATAAACAAAGACGTGCATAAGAGATACGTTATAGACGAAATGTTTAAAAAAAACAACCACGATGTCCTTCGTTCACCATACCGATTTAAACCCCATCGAGGTGGCGTGGGCTGCTATTAAAGGGCTTGTAGCCGCTTAAAACGTTGACAGGAACGTAACCCGGACAATGGAACTCATACGGGAAAACGTACAAAAAAATATCCAAATTTCTTTGATACACAAATGATGATGACAGCTGACATTTCCGACTTTGCGACGCGCCTAAAAAGTCGTATACCTACCGCCTTTCGCCAAAACCTGCATCATGTCACAGAAAAGTTCCATTCTACATGTCAAAAAAAGAAAATAAAGCGACTTCAAGCCAAAAATCTTTTTTTGAAAAAGTTGCTAGCTTGAAAGAAATTCTTCAGACGCTTGATGAGAAAACATTAATCGATAGTGAAGAGAGGATGATTCTAGAAATAATTGGCGTTGAAGAAAAGAAGCGCATTAACAGCTAAAACGATTTGGGAGTGATAAACTGCGAAGGACTAAATATTCCTCAGAACTGAGATGTGTTGCTCTCACCCTTAACTTTTATTCGCCAAAGGCATACAAATATGTACGTAAAACCTTTGGGACATGTTTGCTACACCCGCGTATTTTAACAAAGTGGTACAGTAATATTGATGGGCGACCAGGTTTTACTAAGGAAGCATTGGCAGCATTGAAGCATAAAGTGGAGATCAATCCAGAAAAAATATATACTGCACTTTGGTTTTCGATGAAATGAAAATAATGTCTAAAACCGAAAGCCCCCCTAATACTGATAGACAATTCGGATATGTCGAGGATTCGGATATTACCTGAGGGGTCAGAAAGCGTTCAATCATTAGCGGATGTGTCGAAGTATCAAGAACAGATGCAAAAATTCGTAGCCAACCACGAAGAGGAATTGCCAACATGTTTGACATCGGACAATGTTATAGACGAAAATGCGACATCCAAAACCACTTTGCAGAGACGAAACCCAAATGTTAATATAGTTTCTAATGAGATAGTCAGCTTTGAAGAACTTCTCCTCGAAACAGTCAAACAAACCCCTCGCCTTGACACGAAGACAAAAAAAAGGCGCGTAGCTTTAGGAGCAGAAGTGCTGACAGAAACTATGAAAAAACAAATTGACGAAAGATCTTACTGCCAGTCAAAAATCTGAAAGAATTCCTTTAAAGGAAATATACATAACAAAAACACTGAGAACATATACAAAACGCCAGTTTCACTGCGATGAATGCAAAGCCCCACTAACCCTTAACCGCATAGCCAAATGCATGTGCTGCAAAAGATGGTTTTGTTGGCGATGTAGTGGAGACCAAATCATCATCGACTATATATGTGATATGTGTTTAGAAGGCACTGATTAAATGCTGATATATACGGGTATAATAGAGCAGATAAAATTTTTAGTAGGTAATATTGAGTTAAGATAACTACTTTCTTAATTAAGTAGAATTTGTAACTTTTAAGTGGTTTTACAATACCATTTAAAGGTAATTGCAACACACACAGTATTTTATGTAAGTGTGTGTGTGTTATTTTGTTTTTTTTATTGTTTTAAAGTTTATTTAGTTTATTTCTGGAGAATACCGTGAACTGTGGCATCTTTACGTTCCGTGGGTATCTTTACCTAAGCATACCCTATACCAGTTTAACTTAATTTTTGTTTTGTCTGTGGCAGTTCATGCTATTTGAAACATATTGGTAGATTTTATAATAAATTGTGGTAACCCAAAAAGTTTTTCAAGCTAGCAACTTCCGTAACTGTCAAAATAGAGTGATTTTCCGTTATATGTGGTCAATTACGTGCGCAGCGTCTTCGCATACAGATTCTTGTTTCCTACAGAAAATCAAAGTGCAGGTAAGTGGCTTATATTAAATAGTATATCGCACCTTTAAAGTAAAACCGGTACTAAACGAAATTTTTCATGAATTGAGTTATCAATGCCATCTATTTAAAATATACGTAAACTGCATCATGAACTTGTCATTTTTGTAAAATATTGATTTTTACGCCATCTAGCGGTAAATCAAAGCGTTACTAAACCGAGTTATGATCGGCTTACGAAATACAATATTGTGTCTATACCAGTAAGAACATGTTCGTAGAGGAGTGATCACGGAAGTTTAAAGTAACAGTGTTATTATTTGGATAAACACGGCTGTATCTCACAGAAAAGGTAAGTTGTTAATTTGTTTTAATAGGAAAAGTGTTTCAATTTGTTTAAACACAGTTTTTGTGTTATGAAATTACGCAATTCATAATAAAATTTCATTGATAAAATGTTACAGTTTGTATAGTCACAGTTTGCCTTTATTTTTTTAGAAATTAATCCAATAACGTTTATCTATAAAGAGTAACTATTTGTTTAGTTACAGTTTTTCAATAAGTAAAGAGTAAATTATATCATATGCTTAATTACAATAGTGGGACATTTATGTTAGTCACAGTTTATTTCTTTACGCAACGTACATTTGCATAAAAATTTTAGAAGTAAAATATTACATTTTGTTTAAATTCCATTCAATATTAAAATTTATTTCACAGTTTATGAAACAGTTAATATAAAGTTACACATTTCTTTTAGTATCACTTTACTACTAATATAAATAAAAGTTCTAAATAAAGTAACTAAATTTATTTAAGTTAAAATGACAATTATAGTAATAATATGATAATAATAATAAAACCACTTGCTTCAGGTCATGGCGCATTTACGGAACCCACGTTTGTCACGCATTTTGGAGGCTATGGAATCTAAGAAAGATTCCGTAAGTACTGAAAACCCCAAACTAATATCCATGGACGACCTGGATTATAATTTTTCACGCGATGCCAATCCGATAAGTAGTGTCGATACTTGTAGATCTCCATCTTTATTGCAAGAACAAGCACTACCTCAGTCCGTTAGTCATACTATGGAAGCTGAGCGTTATGTTCAACCAGTTGATGACGGAATACCAAATCCAAATTTAAGCGGTACTGGTTTTCCAGAATTAACTCCAGAAGAAGACCTTACTGTACCAGGTCCTAGCAGTAGAGCAAGATCCTATTCAACTAGCTCAACATCATCTTCTAGTTCATCATCTACAAGTTCGTCTTCATCATCTTCATCTAGTGCGTCTGAATCGGGTAAGGACTTTTCCCCTGATGAGGCAGATTGCGATCCTGATTATGTCCCAGCAACCCCACCTAGGCGTGTGTCATTTAGCCCAACTCCTCAAAATAGTCTTTCTGTACAACTAGTTGAAGAAAATAATTTGGTTCCTCCAGAAGATAACAGAACTCCGAACAAACGAAGGCGTAAAGGATTTCCAAAAGTACCCGTGAGGCAAGATGCTAAAAGACTTCGTAATAGTGGGCAACAATATACTTCTGTGTCCCAGTTAAAAAAAGTCATGCCAAAGAAGCAGATAGGACCACCATGTGGGGAAAAATGTAGATTGAAGTGCAGTGAAAAGATCAAACAGGAAGACAGAGAAATTATTTTTGACAATTATTGGAAAATGGGAGATTTATCTAGACAAAGAGATTATATTGCAAAGTGTATTAATGATATTACACCTAAGTATCAATATAAAGTTCATAATAGCAATAGAGGACCTAAACATGCATTTTCATTCGAGATTAACAATTTTAAGCATCGTATCTGTAAAACATTCTTCAAGAACACGTTGGCCATTAATAATCGACCTATTGCAACTGTAATAGCAAAAAAGAACCAAGCGGGAACGATTGAAGAAGAAAAAAGGGGTAAACATGGAAAACAATACAAAATAAGCTCAGATATAATTAATGGAATAAAAAACCACATAGACTCAATCCCCTAAGACACCAAACAACTCGTGAATTTATTGATGGGGGTAAAAACCTTACAGATCTTTATACCGACTACCAAACACAATGCTTGAGTGATGGTGTTGAAGCTGCTAAAATTCATACATATAGAAAAGTGTTTAATGAAGAATACAACATTGGCTTTCACACACCTAAAAAAGACCAGTGCGAACTATGCATTAGCTTTAAAAACGCTGTTGATAAAACAATAGAATTACAGAACAGATACGACCAACACCAGCTTGAAAAAGAATTATGTCGCCAGGAAAAGTCAAATGACAAAACAATGGTTCAGGAAAACTACATTGTTGCCTGTTATGACCTCCAGGCAGTGTTGCCTCTTCCGAAAGGAGATGTTTCTACTTTATATTACAAGTGTAAGCTCAATGTTTGCAATTTTACCATAAGTGAATTAGCGAAAGACTATTGTGATTGTTTTGTCTGGAGCGAGGTCGAGGCACTAAGAGGTGCTAACGAAATAGCAACGTGTGTTTGGAGGTATTTGACAAAGAGGGCATCAGAAATAAATGACAATAATTTACAAATCACATTTTATTCTGATAATTGCTGTGGTCAGCAAAAGAATAAGTTTATGTTTTCTATGTATGTACATGCCTTATCTGTTCTTAAAATTAAGTCTATTACGCACAAATATTTAATTAGTGGGCACACACAAAACGAAAATGATTCCGTTCACTCTGTGATAGAAAAAGCCGTTAAAAAGTGCTTACGTTCTGGTCCTGTGTACACACCAGATCAATACGTGACCATAATCAGAACTGCACGAAAGAAAGGCAATCCTTACAATGTTACCGAAATGTGCTATTCAGACTTTGTTGATATAAAAAATCTTACAGAGGCATACGGTGCTCAATTTTCAAAAAATACTGAAGGCGAAACAGTGAGAATGAGTGACATTAAAATAATGAAATTTGAAAAACATCAAGATTCCAACCACGTTGGCATTTATTATAAAACTTCCTACTCAGATACAGATTTCAAAGAAATACAATTCCGTAACAATCGTTCGTCTCGAACACGTACTAGCACTGATCTTCAAAATTTCCAGTTGAAGCCTTTATATCAGTCTAGATTAAAATTAAGTGACAGAAAAAACAGCGACATAAAGAGTTTAATTAACAGTAATATAATACCACAGAGTTACGCATTGTCATACTACAACAGCATCTTGTTTTAGCAATACTAAAACGAGATGTTATTGTAATAAGACAACTTATTATTGATGATTATTGATATAAAAAAACAATAAGTTACATTATTTTTAAGTTTTTTACGAGATTTATTTTTTACATAACATTTTATATGGCAATAGGTTTGCCTTATTATTCTTATTTTTAAGTTTTTTACGAGATTTATTTTTTATATAACATTTTATATGGCAATAGGTTTGCCTTATTATTCTAATTGAGTGATACAAGTCAACATAACTTTGATTAGCCCTGAGTAGATTTAGTGGATAGGGAAATAATGCTGTGATTGTAACTTTGTTAAATTAGCCCTGAGTAGCTTTAGTGGATAGGGAAATAATGCTGTGATTGTAACTTTATTAAATTAGCCCTGAGTAGCTTTAGTGGATAGGGAAATAATGCTGTGATTGTAACTTTGTTAAATTTAAAAAAAATGCTATTTCCAATTGGTTTGTTCCTAGTCAAACTGATTGTAAATGTAATAAGATACTTAATAAGTAGTTAATATAGTAAGATACGTACATGCTGTGATTTAAAAGTACAAATTTCTCAAGACTGATTGATAAATAACTACGCCAAATAATTGTATGGATCTCTCTTTAAATTGTAATAAAACACTATTAATTTCGAATGTTTTTTTTTATTTGGTAATATTATAACACCACAACAGATGCCAACTATATGATTTTTAATTTAAATGTTGAATAATATTATTGTATTTATCAAATTTTAATAGTTTTCTATTTAGTAACATCAGTTGCACTATAATTTCATAGTAATATACCATAATGAACAAATTATTAATGGTAAAGTGTTACTATAATATTATAAATCAAAATAAATAATACTGTATATAAAAAAGAATAACTTTTTTAAATCACGTGTCATAATGTAAACAGAGATCTATCATAAGACCTCATTAAATGTCTTAAAGAACCCTGCACTCAGATTTTATTGACAAAAAACGGTGACTTTTTTCTAATATTGGCTCTCCTGTAAAATTTTATAATTTCGTTTAGTAACGGTTTTACTTTAGAGGTGCGATATGGTATATTTCCACGAAGGTGTATCGCACTGAATTAATCCTAAGAATCTTATATTTCTCGAGTTATTCGAAAAGGTAATGTTATTTGAGGTTAGGTAAAGTTACCAAACTTAGCATGAAGGCAACTTTACCTATGACTAGGGTTGTCGAATTTAACTTGCATAAGTAATCAGGTTTTATATGGGAACTGCTTTGAGATTTCGTTTAACTGTTCAGAGCCCTAACTTTATTATTTGTGTATGAAATCTTGTGATGTGATAAGTTGATACAAAATTTTACTGATATCCTATTTCCCTTGAGTTTGTTTCGGCATTTCTTCTCAGGGACAGGTCAGTTAGGAAAAGCCGGCCCCATTTTTCTTAAAATAACTTGACGTGTAAAAGTGATGTAATGTCCAACTTGCAAAATAAACGATTTTATTTTTGATTTCATTTCATTTCATTTCAGATTTTATATTCAACATGCCTCCAAAAAGGGGCGATAAACAAAGAAATAGAAGACGCTTGGGAGCGCGAAATTACAAAAATTACAGCGAAGAAATGTTATTATTGGCTGTTGATTTAGTCAAAAATAAAAATACAACTTCTTATGAAGCTGAGAAGCAATTTGGCATACCCCGACGGACCATAGAAAAAAGAGTAAAAAACCTGCATACGGATAAACCTGGCCCGCGTTTCCGTCTGTCTCCAGAAGAAGAAGAAAAATTTGTCAAAGTACTCATAGCAGCTGGTGATTTTGGATGTCCATTATCACAGTTGGACTTAAAACCGGCGGTTTATGACTACCTTAAAAAAAATAACAAGGCTTACATATTTAATGACCAAGTTCCCGGTGATTGGTGGGTAAGGCATTTTCTGGAGCGGCACAAAGACCAACTAACACTCAGGTCTACTCAAAATATTACAAAAGCGCGAGCAGAAAGAACGTTGGATGAATTCAAAGCATATTTTGAAAATCTGGAGATTTCTCTTCAGAATGTGCCACCTAAAAATGTGATGAATTACGACGAAACCAATGTTTCTGATGACCCCGGCTCCACAAAATGTATTTTTCGCCGAGGAGTAAAATACCCCGAGAGAATCATGAATCATTCAAAAGGCTGCATATCTGTAATGTTTGCGGGGACTGCTGACAGCGAACTTCTGCCGCCATACGTTGTGTATAAATCAGAAAATTTATGGACTGAGTGGTGTAAAGATGGGCCAGAAGGGGCACGCTACAATCGCTCGAAAAGCGGTTGGTTTGACTCCGTTGTATTTTTGGACTGGTTCACAAACATTGTTATTCCATGGGCCAGACAATTGGAGGGGCCGAAAATAGTTATAGGGGATAACTTATCCAGCCATTTAAATCCTGATGTGGTTGAATTGTGTGAGGCTCACCAAATACGTTTCATATTTTTGCCTCCTAGATCTACCCACTTAACGCAGCCCCTCGACGTTGCTTTCTTCGGGCCTCTGAAAAAGGAATGGAGGAAAATCCTTCTTCGATATAAGACGGAAAATCCTAAACAGGCATCGTTAAACAAATCCCATTTTCCTCTTCTACTGAAGCAATTGATGGATGCTGCTAACATAAAAAAAACAAAACATGCTGAGCGGTTTTAAAGCTACAGGAATACACCCGTTTAATCCTTATGAGGTTTATAAAAAACTGCCCGAATATGAAGATGAGATAAGATATGGCGTTGATCAAACACTGCTTGAATACCTTAAAGAAAATAAACATCCTAATCCAATTAAACGAGGGAAAAACACTAAGTTAAATGTTCCATCGGGTAAATCAGTCAGCAGTGCCGATATCTCGACATGTTTGCCGACAAATAAAAAATCTACCACGAAACCAAAGACCACTATAATAAAAAGGAAAACGACTGGCCAAACAATAGAAAATATTATGTTCTCTGAATTGGAACAAAGAGAAGAAGTACAGATTCCATCAGAAGAAAACGTGAGTAAGTATGATAAAAAACGGAAATTAATCAAAAGAAAAAAACGTCGTGTTGAGAGTTCTTCAGATTCAGAATCAAGTTGTTCAATACCCTCTTGCGATTCATCAGAATATGACCCCAGAAATGATGAAGATACAGAAACAGAAAATGACCTAAATGAAATGGTTGGTATTGATTATGAAGAGAGTATTGAAGATCAGCACGTTAATAGAAGCAATGAAGAAACTGCAGGTAGCATAAAACGAGAGGAAGAAAGAAAAGTTCAGAACGTAAAAGAAAAGAAAGATGAAGTTCCAGACAGTCAAGAAACAAATATAGAAGTTTTGGGTGATTTAGACAGTAGTAAACTGAGTTCAAGAAACCAAAAAATAGTGACAGTTTTATCAGACATAAGAAATACAGCAGAAAATCAGGCATATTTCGATTTGCGGAAATACGGTCCTCTTGCACTTGAAGAAATAAAATCCGATCACGTTGTGAATGTAAAGTATAGAGCAGAAAGTAAAAATATAAAAATACTTAAAAAAACAATCAAATCTGAGCATGCAGGCTTATTTGAAACTGGAACAACTAGGATGGATAAACCGCCGTCTCCTAATATGGCTTCAGTCACGAATTGGGATGCAAGTTGTAGTACGGAACCCAAGCAAATTGCTACTTCGATTATTTACAATGTTAATGATTACGTATTAGTAAGATATATATTTAAAAAGAAAATTCAGTATTTTGTAGGTAAAATTATTGTAAAACTAACAGGTAAATATCAGGTTTCGTTTTTTAAGCAATCTGGAAGAAATGATAATATAAAATTTACACTACCAAAGAAAGAAGACATTGATACCATAGATGAAGGAATGATTGTAAAAGAAGTTCAGCTGATACCTTTAAGTGAGAAAGAGACTGAATTTGTTTTTTTGGAAGATGATGACTTAGTGTATTTTGATTAGGTGTTGATTATTTTGAAGAGTTGTGAACGACACAGTTTTAATTTATGAAAAAATGATTATAAGTTCAACTAATAAGTGCCATTACCATAATAAGAGACTGAAATAGTTTTGTAGAGGATGATTATTTTAAAGTATTTTGCTAATTAATTTTGGAGAGAGAAGTTAAGTTGTTTTAGTTTTTGAGTTTTTTTTTTGCATAATGTTTAACGAATATTTTTACGTTAATAAGAGACTGAATTACTTTTATAGATTATGATTATTTTATGTACAGACGCCTGTACATCAAGCTACTCCAATCTGTCAAATTTCCCCAATCAACATTGAACCTTTTGCTTTAGAAATAAAGTTGAAAATCTGTTGAAAGAAATTTGACAGATTGTAGTAGCTTCATGTGCTGGCGTCTATCTACCTAACCTAGGTGTTTTGATTATTGATTTTGGAGAGAGAATTTTAAGATTTGTTTTAGGTTTTGTTTTTAGTAATTCATAAGTATGTAGTTCTTTAATAAAAAAATATATTTCATTAATGTTGTATTATTTTTGACAACCCTGATGACATGCGACCGTTTGATCGATGATAACTTAAAAATTAAATACATCGCTTTTTTGTCGCCTAGACCTTTGGTAACTTTACATTGCATATACTACGCTAGGTAAAGTTGCCAAATTTGTGTCAATTTTACCTCGCTCATAATCTTGGTTTTTATAACAATTCTATGTGAGATTTAGTAGAATTCATTGGTCCAATCGAAAGAGACACATTTTTTTTACAAAATGAATCAAGAATTTTTTAAATATATAGCTCCATGTTGTGGTAAATTGTAAAAAATTAAAAAAATACGGTAAAGTTGCCACAGTTGACGGTAACCAAAGTTTTGTTAAGGGGCGTCTAAACGGGCCATATTTTACGACAATTTGTGGCTGCAATACTGTGGCCGGCAACATTGCTAGCAATACCAGCCACACTATGCAATATTTTAAGGATGGCCCGGCATTATAGCCACATATTTTTTGGTATGTCAAAATGTTTTTATGTGTAGCCGGCGTGTGGCCGAACGATCGCCTCGCAATCGAAAATACTGCAATATATCTGGGCCATCTATATTGTTGTTCTGTTTTACTGTATATGCGCGTCCCTTTCTCCCTGCGACGTGAAGTACTTTGCGTTTCACTTTCTGCGCGACGTGAAGTGTGCTGCGAGTGCTGCGACGTCCATCGTGTATAAATCTGTGGTATGGCGATATTCTGTGCTGTCAGCAGCTGTCATTCTTGTGTTGTTTTGAAAATAAATTAAAATGACTAATACTTGGTCTAATGAGAAGACTCTTGACTTTATTAATGAAGTGCAATTACATCCTGAAATATGGAATGTGGAAACGGGAATTTTTAAAGACAAAAATGCAAAAAAAGATGCATGGTCTATTGTTGCTACTAAGTTTGATATATCAAGTGATGACGCTTACAAGAAATTCCGAAGCCTGCGAACGTATGTGAAGAATGAAGAAAGAAAAAAGAATAAAAGTGGTAGTGCTGGTGGCAAACAAACAAAATGGTTTGCTTACGATGCGATGTCGTTTATTCTTAATCAAGATACTCCAAATACAGGACGGGATAGTGAAAATGCAACAGAAAATGTATGTACCTATATTTATTAATAGATTATGGATTTCCTAAATATTTGTCCTGCCATGCCACTCGTCCCCGCTCTGTCATAAAATAATGCATAAACTCATCTCTAATCGCTTTTGCTCTCATTGTTGAGTTCCTTCCCAATACTCTTAAATCTGTTAAACGCTCTCCATCAGCTTGCCATGATCCTGGGATCACCGTTCCAAGGTCAATATCTTCCCTATCAAAGGTCCCAGGTGGTGAATATAAAGCTTGTGCTCTTGTATTTCGTCGCAAAAAGTTATGTAAATATGCACAAGCCATAACTATATTTTGTACATGTTTCATCTCAACATTGATAGTAGTATGTAGTATACGAAAAATGGATGCCAAAATTCCAAATGAGTTTTCCACAATTCGGCGTGCTCTAGATATTCTGTAGTTACATACTCGCTTAGGAGATCCTATGTTCAAATCTAAAGTATAGGGCTTGCAAATATTTTCGGTTAAGGGAAATGCATCATCTGCCAAGAAAACATATGGTGTAGGTACTTCTCGACCCGGAAGGGGTTCACAATGTGGTATTTCAAGATTTTGGTTCAGGAGTGCTTGCCCAAAAGCCGTATGCCTAAAAACTCCCCCATCGGATATTCTTCCCTGAACTCCAGCATGTACATACAAAAAATTGTACCTTGCGTCTGTTACCGCGAATAGCACTATGCTAAAAAACTGCTTATAATTAAAATATTGAGTACCACTGTTGGGTGGACAAATAATTCTAATGTGCTTGCCATCCATTGCACCCAAACAATGAGGAAAATTCCAACGGTCTTCAAAATCCTTTGCGACTCGTTTCCATTCAGTTGCTTGTGATGGCATCTGTAAAATAAAGGTTCCTTTTTAATTATATTGAATGTTTCTTTCGTTTTCAGGGGACTGAAGCCCAAGAGACTAGTAGCATTGCTGACCAAGAGGTACTTTCAGAAATAACAGACTCTCTGCTTTCCTCTGTTCCCTCTCCAAAACCACGTACTTCTAAGAAGTCCAAGACTGCAGATCCCATTTTGGAAAAGGCTCAAAACATTATACTTGAAGCAGGTGAAAAAAGAAGAAATGAATTTGCAGGTTTCGCAGAGCATATAGCAAACAAGTTAAGTAAATATGATGACTATACCCGTGCTCAGGCAGAATTCAACATAATGAAAATTTTATTTGACTGTGACATGGGAAAATACAGAAATCCAGCTTCGTTTACACAGAGTCCTGCTGGCGATAGCGGAGAAAGAGCTAGCACTTCTCAATCCCAATATTCAGATATGTCCCGATACATATCACGACAAAATACTCGGCAGCCTATGACTCAAGAATATACCGCTCCTTATCAGTCTCCACCACAACAGTATGCTGATCTACACCACACCCAGTTAACTGGAAATACTGCTTATGAAGAACTTGTGACTCTAACTGTCAATAGTGATTCGCAAATTCATTGATTCTACGTCAAACAAAAATAAATGTGCACTTAATAAATACTTAAATATTTACTTGCCTTTATGTATTCCTTTAAGCCTTCTATTAAGGCTTCACAAACTTCTGGGACAATAGTTGAAACTGAATAAGCGGACACTCTGAAAAGGTACATTAAACTCTTGAAAGAATCTCCAGTCGCTAAATACCGTAGAGTTATTGCTAATCTTGTAGTCACAGGTATTGCATTCCTCATGTTTGTATCTCGCCTTTGTATGTTTGGTCCAATTCTGTTCACAAGAAATTCGAAGTCGCTCTTAGACATTCTTGTAAAATTTTTAAATAAGTATTTATCCAGCATTAATTCCTTGTCTACGGAATCCAAAGTGTCACGCCTACTTAGGTAGGGTCGAATCCACATTCGTGTCCTTTTTTTTCGTTTTTCTGCCAAAACAATGTAAGCGGCTGCGATGAGCGTCATTTCGTCGGCCATTGTTGCTGGATTGTGTGGCTCATTTAAGGGTTCTGAATCAAAGGCCATACTATTGCAGCCATATTGCAACATGTTGCCTGCAATTGATTGCTCAGCCATAAAATGCACTAAAATGTTTTTTTGATGGCTGGGCAATGTTTGCCAATAATTGCAGCCACAAATTGTCGTAAAATGTGGCCCGTTTAGACGCTTCTTTATTAAAACACTGAGTAAAAAGTGTTGTAAGTTAATTTTTGTAATATTTGAGTCAGAGTTTATTTAGTGCCTAGCTGAAATGATTTAAACTGTATTTTGATCTCTTGCTAAGATAATTTAGAATAGCGACTGTTATTGACTTGATTGTTACATGACTATTATTTTCGAAGCCAAAGCTTGATGGAAGTTTATTTTTATTAATTTATGGAAAACCAAAAGTTTGATTTTAAAGAGCTGATAACTACATACAGTAGAATCCCGATTATCCGAACATCCGATTATCCGGACTCATTCGTCTCGGCTCTAATTATTAATTTAAAAATGTTTTGACGGCGCAATGAGACATGTTACCACAAGTTTATTCCCGCCTCCGACGGTGTACTCCCGCTTTCATTTGTTTGCGGAATAGTGTTTGTTATTGTTTCATTTTGTTGATAGCGTTCAACTGAAAGGTTGTCTTTTATTTTTGTTTACGTTTTGTGTTGGAAATTTAAAATGTCCAAGCGAAAAAGAGTAGTGTTGTCTCTTAAAGACAAAATGAAGATAATTGAAAGTATAAAAAATAGTGAATCTGGCAGTAAGTTGGCACAAATATATGGTGTCGGAACTTCTACGATATCAGACATTAAAAAGAATTCTGATTCCATAATGAAATTCACCTGCGCGCTTGAGCAAGAAGATGGAAGTTCGCAACGTAAAGTCATGAAAAAATCTCAAAATGAAATTCTGGAGAATGCAGTTTTTACTTGGTTCTTACAAAAGAGAGCATGCGGTCAGCCCATATCTGGACCTCTGTTATGTGAAAAAGCATTGGATTTTAATCAAAAACTTGGTGGTGATATTTCTTTCAAGGCGAGCTGTGGATGGTTAGCAAGATTCAAATCCAGACATGGAATTCGAGAACTGGAGATTCAAGGAGAAAAACTGTCTGCTAACGTTGCACCAGCCGACTCTTTTGTAGACGAGTTAAAAGAATTTCTAGATGAAAAAAAATACGATTTAGATTTTGTATACAATGCGGACGAAACAGGTCTTAATTGGAAAGCTCTACCAAGCAGATCATTAGCATCGCGACGTGAAAATGCAGCACCGGGGCACAAAGTGAGTAAGGCCAGAGTTACAGTTATGGTTTGCGCAAACGCTAAAGGAGCACATCGATTGCCACTGCTACTTATTGGTATATCAAAAAATCCGCGCTGTTTCAAAAATGTTAAAATACCCTTAACTTACGCTAACCAACAAAAAGCGTGGATGAACACAGATATTTTTCTTACTTGGTATGAAAATACGTTTATTCCTGAGGAAAAGAAATTTCAAAAGGACGTGGGAAAAGAGGGCGATGTATTGTTGTTATTAGATAATGCGCCAACGCACCCTTCCGCTGAAACACTAAATCGAGAAAATGGGAAGTTCACGGTTAAGTTTTTGCCCCCTAACGTAACATCGATATTGCAACCTATGGACCAAAGTGTCATTGAAACTTTAAAACGTTTATACAGAAAGCAGCTACTGCGTAGTCTTTTATCAGCAGACGACAGTGAAATAGAAACGTTGTTAAAGTTTTTTAAAGAAATTAATTTAAAAGATTGTTGTTATATGCTGGTAGAAGCATGGAATTCTGTGGAATTGCAAACATTAAAAAGGGCATGGAATAAATTATTAAAATGAACTCTATCTGATTCTTCAATTAAACCGCACGACGATTTTAAAGAAATAACCGAAGCAATGAAAATTCTTAGCATTGGTGAAGGGTGCGATGAAGAGAATATTATGGAGTGGCTGAACTGCGATAGTGAAGATCCTGGATTCCAAATATTAACTGATGAAGAAATCATTGAGGATTTAAACAGTAACGAGAGAGAAGATGAAGAAGAGACTGAAACTGGGGATGTATGTCAAGTACCATCACACGCAGAAGCTTTTGAAGCTCTAGATGTTGCTTTTAAGTGGTTTGAAAGACAGGACGAATCGGATCCCATACAGTTGTTACAACTGAAGCGCATCAGGGACTTGGCTGCGAGAAAAAGATGTGATTCATTACGTCAAAAATCTATAACAAGTTATTTCCAACCAAAATTTTAAATTACATAGGTATTATGTAATTCATTATCTATCGTTATAGCTCGTTTTTTATATATCGTATTATCTAAGTAAAACCCATTACATAATAAAAAAATATTAAAACTTAAATATTATTTGATTTGCTTTGAAATCGGTTATCCGGATTTTCGATTATACGGAATACCCCAGGTTTTAATTGATCCGGATAATAGGGATTCTACTGTATTTGCTTTATCTGTGTCAATTATAGGTATTATGACACTACTAATAGTTCGGAGTTTTCAGGGTACTTACTACTATAGACTTGTGACCATCAACAACGTCTGCCATTCATTTAAATAATTTTAGGAGATACTTCGATCTTTCCCCAGCACCTTTTCATCTTTCCCCTGTTCCATTCTTGAGTTTAAAATATTTTTATAACTTATTTTTTCTGCTTTGAAACAGATTTAACAGCTTGTTTACAATAAGATATAAATACAGACTATTTGCTCTATACTCAATACAAATATTTTTTTTTTTACAAGACTTCGAATACAACACACCAAAGGGGGGAAGTTTCGAACGGTTTTTTGATCTCATCAAAAAACCGTTCGAAACTTCCCCCCACTCACCCTACTTTACCCTTTACTGTCTTGCCTATGTGGTTGGAAGTAACAACTTCCCATTTTTTTCGAGTTTCTGTGATTCATATCAAATGAACAATAAAAAGCGAAATTGAGATACCAAAGTAAAGACCATAAATGGAATATTTAAATGGTTATATTTATTTCTATAAAATATTCAGACTGTTAACGCTAGTGTGCACCAACAACAACAGCAACGAAAACATGGAATGAGAGATCTTCTCTCGGACTTTGACTATTTGGCTAACACAATTTTTTTTTTGTATTTTGCAATTATTTAATAATATACTCAATGAAAAAGTCTGCGTTTATATAATTCAAGTTACCCAGCCAAGTATAAGCCTTTTCACACACCTAACCAGAAACCAAAGTAAAAGTACAAAATGTTACCTACTTTTGTACCTCTATTATTATATGTTATTCTAACTTATCGTATTAATCACACTATCAAAGAATACAGTTCTCTTTACAAAAATATAGGTACATATTCATGCATTGTGATAAAATTGAATAAAATATACATACCTACATAACCAAAACAAAAAGCATTTACCACAAACAAAAGGACATAATAGAGCAATAATTTCAATTACAACTTTGCACTTTCACACATTTTTTTGACTCAAGACGAAAAACAACGTAGAAAAGTAAATAGATGATTTTCATACTTTTATAGAACTAACGAGACTTACAGATACCAAAGTATATTACAATGTATTTTTAATCAGATTACCAACAAGACAAAGACACGACAGAGTACAGAGATTACTAAATATTTAGCTCGCAAAATCTAGTTTCCACCAAATTAACCCGTAATCCGGGCCCCCTGAGATGACCCAACGACCAGATGAAACGATGGTGAACGCAATAGAATTATCAGGACCACATGAAACCTAATAGAAAGCACTACTACGAAACTTTTTCTTTAACAAAAAGCAGAATACTGTTTAATTGAATAGTTTAAATGAAAATATTGCAGTAAAAATCAGGCCTCGATCTAGAGGCACTGACACCGAAAATGCGTCGCTGACCGCTGTCGCTGAGTTCGCTGACGTTCGTTTGACATTGACATTCATTCATTCGACAATCGATTCTGTCAAATAATTTGACATGCTGCGAAATCCCATGGAATCAAACAAAACACGCGTCTATTTTAAAATATGTTTGGAGGGAATCCACTTTGAACTACGAATAAAAAACGACGGGTTTAATCTGGACGTGCCGAATAAATATTAAGGCAAGGCTATCGAACCAAGAGCCAAACTTAATGTTTTTAAAATCACGGTATTGTAGATTGTAGTAATAAACGTACACGGGCGACCTTCACTGCCAACTCGGCAGTGCCGAGTCATAAAACGCGGTTTGCTCTTGTGTGGGTGGATCACCCAATTTATGGTCCACTTCTTAACGTAATTTGGCTAAAATAAGGGATAATACTGTAGAGTCGCCAGTGTCGAGTGAGTTCGTGGGCTTATAAAGTTATCACGACAATTTATAAATTAAGTTACAGGCTTTTTCTCTTATTTGAAATAAAAACTAGTACTAGACTACTGGTAGGTGATCTAATAATGCTATCTGGTAGGTAGCATTATTAGCTAAATGTTTTGTTATCTTTTATTTTTTATTAAATAAAACAAATACTGAAGATTGTAAAACAATTGCTTTTTTTATTTAGCAAAATATTACTAAAGAATATGTATAACTAAATATCAGATCATTAACATAATGGGATATTTTGGACGGAATTGTATAATACCGTATAATTAAAAATACAAAGGAAATATCTGTTCTATGTAAAAAGAAAATATAAACATTGTTTATTTAAGTTAAAAAATGATCTTTTTTGAAAAGACTGAAAATTAATTAACTATACAGAAATTTAACGACTGTCCACACACGTGCAGAATACAGATAAAATATTACATTTACCTCAACAATACAAAAGTAACAATAATAAGGGCCTTTCCACCACTTCTGGATTGGATTTATCTACCTGATTAACTTATAAACAAATGTTATTCATATGAAATTATCTAGCAGATAAGTTTATCGGTTAAACTTATTCAGAGGTGGTGGAACTGAATCTTAATGTGATTTATGCTCCTTGCATCTACTTGACACTACTTTTATTAAGTAGTAATGTCGAAACTAAAGTTAAGACCAGAATTTGGACGGACAGAGTAAAAATTATACTCTAACCTTAATCTTAAATAAATAAGTGTTCACAAGTAACGAAAACTTTACGAAAAAATATAAAAATACATTTTTGATTTTCATGAATTTCCAAATTAAAATAAATTCGACTTGGATGGTGTAAATAATGTTCGGTTTAAAATACATAATCTTCAATAGGTTTACAAATGTCTTTTAGGATAAGGCACGAATTTGGATTTTAAAGGTAAGGCACGATTCTCACAATCAAATATACAAAGCATTGAATAAAAGATAAATCAAATAGGTTTCTGAAAATGTGATGATCCGCAAAAAGCCTGGTGGGTTTTCATGTATATTTACACTTACAGTTATTTAAAATTTAACCTTATAAACAAATCGGAATTTATATCTAAAATACAAATGTTAACATATTAATTAAAATTGCATGTTAATATACAACAAAGCTGTATAAAGTAACAAATTCAAAAGTTTCTTAATATACAACACTTTGTGCTGATTTTATGTACACATATGCACTTTATACACAATAAAATATTCAATTAAGAACTTTGTTCAGACGAAATATACAGATGATTGCAATGTTTTGTAAATTGTAAATTAAAAAAATATACTTAAATGTAAAATAAAGTACGTAATTATAATATCAGCTTGTGATATGTGGATTCAATTTGCGAGTGCATCGACTTCTATACTATCTTAGTTCACTATTTTTGTATGCACACTTAGTGAATATTTGCAGTTAACGACAAAAGTTGGGTAACACTTGAGTTTTGGCCATCATAAAATGATAGAGCAAAAACATATTGAATAGTTTCAAAATCTTGATCACAATGTCATATTTCATATTGTCAAAGATTGTATTGAATACGTAGTTGAATTTTTTTTTTTAATCTGGTAATTAATATATGAAATTAAAACTTTGGATATATTTTTAAGAATAATGCACGCATGCACTTTTCGCTCTTCCGGAGCGTGAAATTTGGCAGAATGCCTATGTCATCAATAAAAAGGCCATTTTTTGAACAGCAGACAAACACCAGAATAAATATTGTCTTATGTGGGACACACAGGTCTGGTAATCAACTCTGCTACCACCATTTTTATATTGCAATGTATGTCATGTAAAAGTTTGTATTAATCAACTCATGTCGCTAACCGCTCATGCTATTATAAAACAGTAAAATGTTACCTACAGTTTGATTTCACATACATATAAATATAGATAAAAACATCCTAGAACACTATAGTGTTAAAATTTATCAATGTCATCTTATTATTAAAAAAGTCAATCTACATCTAAATCCATCTACAAATTCCGTTTAAATAAATAGACCACTTGCACCTTTGGCCAAAATTGTAAATATATTACATTAAATTATTTTTTTTAATTGTACAGGGTGCAAAATAGTTCTTAAATTTAGAGGTCAATATATCAATAAAGGACGTATTAACGTTTAAAACATTCCACATTTAGTATGGATGAGTTAAAGCCCTGTGGTATTCAGTGCTAAATAGTTTCATTTATTTACCACAATGTTTCTTTCACTTGTGCTTTTATCCTGAATTTTTACTGATGATGAGTATCAGTAAACAATAAAAATACCTATGTAACTAATTTGTTACAATTCTGACAAAAGGAACAAGTTTTGCACAATAAAACTCTGTTTTCTCTTACTTAGTGTAAATAATTTTGACACAACTTGCAGGAATGCTTGAAAAAAAATTATTAAAAATAAGTTATTTCAAAACTAATAAAATGCATGAATCATGCTTTGTATAACTTAATTTTTGTTTAATTCTTTAGGTGTGCCAATTTTTTACACTTCAACTCAAGTAAGTTTAAGTAGGAAAAAAAATACTAAGCCATTTAAATATGCAAGAAGGTGCTATTGCGGCTTTGTTTGTGCTACTTGCATCTTCTTGCATTCTGAAAAATGGCTTAATAAACAGTTCTGCATAACTAGAATTAAATTAACATACGGACCACTAACTCAAACCTCAGTACTGTGTGTTTGTATACGCACTTTTTTCTGGCTTCCGTTCCTGTTTAGGGGGGGTGAGTGGCCTGAGTACCCCGGGTTCTGTATACCTAAACCCCCAGGTTCGCCTTCCCGAGGCCGTGGCTTCTTGAGCGAAGACCGCAGGGGTGACCTGGTGATGGTACTGGCGTCCGACAAGCCCGTGAGGGTAGTGGCCGTCGTGTTCATCGAGGCCACGCTCCCGTGGCCATTTGTGCTGTACGGCTTCCCTGATGCGTCTGTCATTGAGATCCCTGAAAAAACGTGCATTATTGAACACTACGGAACCTTTTTTATCCTTACTATTTTTATTTGTCTGTCAGGTCCTTAGCTTATCAGCTATTTTCTAGAGATCATGTTCTCTAAACTATTGTTTTTTAGGCCCCGACGCAAAAAGAGGGGTTATGTACTATTATATTGAATATAATTTATTTTGAAAGGACATAGGTTAAAAGATCGATTGGAATATACAATATGTATCGGAGGTGATTATCACCATCCACAGCATTCCCAAGGAAGGACTAACGTTTAGGCAGGTCATCAAACTTTGCAAAATCCTTTACAGCTAGTGAAATAGACAGGCATCTGCGTCTGCGAGCTCATCTTGGGAGCCGATTTCCGGGTCGGAAAATATTGTTGTGGTTTGTATATGAAATTTCTCAGCAGTTACCCAGTCTAAATATATGCCTGTCTTATAGGCATGATATTACTAACACTTCAACTATGTCATCATCATCTGCCTAGCCTTTTCCCTATGTTGGGGTCGGCTTCCAGTCTAAATCGGATGCAGCTTTACATGAAGCGATTGCCTATCTGACCTCCACAACCCAGTTACCGGATAACACTTCAACTACGTATTTTATGTTATTTTCCTTCCGAGCAGTGGTTATATTTACCTCTTCCGTCTTTAAAGCCGGGGTTGTTGATGGTAGTCCCTTCAGGCTCTCCTAAAGGATTGGTGGGGTCGCCGCCCGCTCTCCGCGAGAACAGCGCGTCGTACAGCGACATTATAAACAGGATTGAGTTAATTACAATACTCACTATCTGTAAACAACACGTGTCACATAAGTAATACAGTTAGATTTGCCAGATCTGATGGAAATAGGAGTCTTCAATGCAAGAGCGAGTAAGCACTATTTGAGCTTGCGTGATCCAATCTCAGCAGCATTGTTACTTAACAATTTAACATCAGGTGAGGTGCAGTCGAAAGAGTTACCGCGCCCCCGGAATATAGAGGGCTGAGGAAGGAACATGGATGAGTTTTAGTCAGTAAAAGTCTGACACTCCCTCTCGTTCCACCCACGGCGGGAGGTGTCATTTGATGAACCATCCGAATAAAAGGTCCTGCCTAACGCACTCAAATATTCAATAAAAAAATAATAATAACGGGACAGGATCACGCTTAGCTGGAAAATCTCGGGACGTAGTCAGATGCATGAAAGCTACTCGTTAGACTCAAGAGCTTCTAGTTTTGTGAGCACTGAAAACTGACATCCCTCCAAAAAAGACATCTGGCATTAAATTTTTGATATAGCAAGCATATGTATATTATACCTGAACATAGAACGCTTCTCCCCTCGTCACGAAGAAACCCCTGTCATCGCCTTGTACGGCGAACAAACTTGCTGCTACTATCGACAGCAGCGCTGTAATCAATACAGTTGGTATTAAAGCAACAATTCGGTGGATACGACCACTTCAATTTCAGCATTATCTCGGATTCTAGCTTTCAGCTAGGGCTATACGAATTCAAATTAAAAATGACAGAGTTTCTTCTCTAGTCACTTACGGGTAGAATTTCGGAAAATCCTTTCGTATCTAATGCCTACGTCATACTAAGAACACATCTTCCAAGTATCAGGGGGGTTAGACAAGTGGCAAAACGCTAACGCTAACGCTAACGCTCAATGTATGGGAATGACATTCGTTTACGACTAGCTATATGTCATTCCCATACATTGAACGTTAGCGTTAGCGTTTTGCCACTTGTCTAACCCCCCAGGTCTCTTCGATTAGCGGTTTAGGCTGTGCGTTGATACGTCAGTCATTTAGGACAAAGCATTTTATATGTATAGATTAGGCATTCGTTAAGATTATGATGACCGATATCGTAACTGTTACAAGAATTCTCCGAAAACCATTCGCGAAGAATACCTACATATGGCTTTTTGAACGCCAGGAAAGTAAAACTAAATATACAGCTCAAACCAGCTAACCGAAGCGCCTAGAACGGTCACTATTTCCTATGTTTTTTCCTGGGAAGTAAAACTAACGCTACAAATCCCATGTGTGTCAAGTGCCCCTGCAGTTTGATGCAATAGAATGTTTGAAAACAGTCGTTGCAAAGTGCGTAAGCAAATGCAAACCAAGTTCTTATGTATCGTGTTACAAGTTGCATTGCTATTCATGTTGGCGATATCGAAATCAGGCAAAAATACCTAGATACAAAGACGTATTCTTTATTTTTAAACTTCAACGAATTCTGTCTTAAACCACAGTTTATTGGATAGCTGATACTTACTAGCTAGAAGCGCCAGCGCCAACTTCATCATGACGAGGTTTGTGTACTTGAAGGCCACGCGTTCCTTCGACGATATCATGGCGAGCTGCAGAACAGATAGCACGCAGAACACGCCTAGCACGGCCACGCCGACGGACGCGACCACGCCCGCTATGTACACCGCCGCTGTTAAACAATAAAAAAAACTTTTAACACCATACGCTATATCATAGTCCAGTTCTGTTTTCAAATTGGTCTTCCTAGATTCGCAGGTCGAATAATACATTCTATGGATAAAATCGGTATGAAACTTCATGGTAACCAGACGTTTGTTTCTTACTACAAAATTATCAACAATTTCGTTCGTACACAGACTCTTATTGCACCCTTCCTAGACTACAGTACTGCGGTGGTGTCAGTTTATTTTTTATATAAGATGTAAAAAAAAACTGCAAGCGACTTAATAGTTGTATAGAATTACAAGTATATAATAATCACTTTCGAAGATTTATTTCCACACGTACAAAATTATTGAATATGCACTCTGTACATCGCCACTGGTGGCAGCGGGCGGCGCATAGGCCGCCACTTATAAATAAAAGATAAAGCGCAGCATACATTTTCGGCAATAGAATCTAGCTGGGTGCTAGATAAGAATGTCAATAAAAATAAAAACATTTGTGTGAAAAAATAAACCACGGCAATATAGTGTCGTTGCGAACCGCAAGATCCTTAAGTTTTTGTTAATTGATAAACTCTACCGTGAGACGAAAAAAATCACGCTTTCTATGTAGGTAATGGGGAAAATGAATTCGCCGATCTAATTAGTAAAACCCATTATCACATTACAAATAAAAGTTTTTCACTCACGTTAGCACTAAGGGACGGGTCCAAACTAGACAAGTGACTGACATGGAGGCCGTTCGGACCTGACTCACGCGACCAATGCTTTCCTCTTACTCATTATATTTCACAAAATACTGACTGCTTAAACTTTGAACTTCGAGTGACTATTTGAAAAACCTTTCAGGGATTTATGGCTCATTTTCAAAAATTGGCAATAATACATTTGCATTAGACACTGACTTCTGGACCGATGTAACAGTCTGCAAGCATTTCAGTAGCTTGTATTTTTCTCTTTTCAGTGGTTTAGAAAATTGATTTATTTTTTGTTCTCTTTTAAAATTTATCTATTATTTCGTAATCTTCTAAATTATATTATTTAAGTTCTGGATTCAATTTAATATTAAGTTGAATGTTTCGGTTTAGTCATGAAACGAAAATGGCTAGGGTCAATTGAAGTTTGTTGTCAGGTTAACTCTCGCCAAAAATGTTTAAAGTTCACAGTTTTAGTGTTCATGTAATTAGTAAGATAATGTGTTGCCTATGTGTTTTGCATATTTGGGTCGAGCTTCAAGGCTGCTACGGTGACATGTTTCAGGTCAGTTTTAAAAGCTAATGGACTCCTCTTTAGTCCATGTTTTGTAATTCACAGATTAGCATGAACGTTATGTCATACGCTTTATATTGTTTCATGTCGTATAATGTTGAATAAATCATTTCATAAGGAGTGTCCTAAATCCTGTTATTTTTACTTGGCATAAGTTTTTATACAATGGGAATGATTTTGCTATATAGTTTATAAGTACAAATTACACGTACGCAAAAAACAAGGACGCCTTTCGCTAATAGCAAGAAATCCGAAACGTGCGGTACGAGGAACGGTCTCAGGTACTCAAAATTTATTCCTCGAATTTAATAGGAATATGTTTCTAGAAGCCCGAGCGTTTCTTCTTAAGGGCTTGAACAAAAAAACTGCAATAAAGATTGCTAAACTCATCCCACCAATATTTCCCGATACAATAGAAATTGAAAACAAGACCATCGCACACACTTAATGAATCGCAAACATAAGGCGACATCCGGACGTCCAAATTAGTATCAACAAACGAAATCGACCAGTAATGTATCCAAAACAATCCGTTCCACATCGTTTGTTCATGACATTGTATTACATAGTAAGTCTAACAGTGTGTCCTAAGCAGAGATAGGCTTCATTTACTTGAACAGTGAACATGAGAGATTTAATCCTAGATAATGACAAGATCAGAGAGAAAATAAAGGGTTTCGAATAATTCATGTGTTTCCACATCTCTAGTGGCTTTAAGCTTTACCGTTAACAATCATACTCGACTGTCCATTCTTTGGACGTAATAAGTGGTCTTAATTCAAACTTCAAATCACAATCTTTGTTCTGGAAGTCTTTCTTTTAGAAGTACCGTAATGAAGTACCGATAAGTCACAATATGCCTTGTAATTCTTCTTAATTTTTTTACTACATAGTTCTTAAATTTCTCTCTGAACTTCTTTAAGCTGTGCCCTATCGGGTCCATATTGTGTCTATACTATAAGTAATTTGTACCACCTGTTATGTAACATATGGAATGCTAATAAAGATTTGAGTATTGAGTATTGAGTATTAATTTTTGGTTCTTGGGTATGCAGCGCGGTATTTTATGTTTCATATTTTTAAAACCGTGGCCCTATTAACTGTAAGAATTGACTGAAAAAAAGACAGCGTTTTCCTCAAATACATACAGAGAAAAGAGATTTGACTCATATAACAAATAATTCAGAAGATTTCATTTGCTCTGATGAAAACGTAAATTGTATTACTGATGTTCAAATGATAAAAGTTAGTAGATAAAGTCTTGTATATAAAATATACCGTAATACATGCATTCATGAGTATTGAGTATACATGATGAATTGATGAGATGAGCCTCTTACGGGCGCCAGCTTAGTCGTTATAGGCCACACGTTTAAGAAGACGTAATATTTGTAATATATTCGTAGATAGGTTGCAGTGAAAATTCTTGTTTGTGAATTATGCATGCATGAACTCTGCTTTGAGTAGCTAAGATATAACAATAATGATTTCCATTTAGGAGATTTACGATTGATTTTACAGAAGGAATACATTTTTTGAGACTGGACACCGTAACGGTTAATAGGCTTTATTTGTAGTTATTACAGACGAATATCTAATTAAACTGACAGATTTAAGTAAAACATTATTTTGAAAAGTGTAATCACTTTGTCAACTTACTCAGTTTGATGTAAAGTATGTTTTTGATTCAGTTCAAAATAAAACTGTTTTCAAAATAAAAAAAATAGACGGAAACAGTTTTAAGTACTTTTAGCATCACGGTACTGTCGTATATCTATCTATCTATATAAAACGTTTTGATTCATAGCTAGTAACAGTAGCTATATACAACATAACTACTATGGTTACATAAAAAGTGGTCATCATGACAAAACAATGGCATGACATTGAAAATGCAACCACTCGTGGATGATTGTCTTCTAGAAACTGCAAGATGCAATGACGGTAAATTATGTCAACAATGTCATTAGGGACATCGTTTTACTATAGATTATAACTAGATAAGCGCAGACCTAGAATTCGCATAATGCGATATAACAGGAACGTAGGTTAAGAGCACTTCTAGTAGTAAACAAGTAGGTCATTGAATTGTGTCGGAAATTACACGGATATGAGGAATAAAAAAAACATGTCGGGAGAATCGCAGTTTTTGCAAGAATAATAGATAACTGAGTTTGCATTCAGATGAAACAGATACCACTCCCTTGTCAGGTAGGAATAACATTCAACATTTTTGCACTAGATGGCGCCACAATTTCTTGACTGACGGTCTTTAAGAAGAAACAACAGAGGTCATGGTTCTTTTAAAGTTCAGTCAATATTATGGTAAACATCCTGTACGAAGACTTTAAATGTAATAACAACCAACAGGTTGTGTTTTCACTATTAAACTGATAAATTAATGAGGAATTAGTCATTTAGTACACATTAAATAATCACGATCAGGAGATGGACGGCAAATACTAGTCAACTTTCAAAAGAACCAAATTAAGAACATTTACATCTGGACATATTATCGTGTGTAATGCATGTTTTTGGATAGCGCCGGTACTGGGACCGGTTGTTACAACTTTATGTTATACTCCCGCACCAGTCTTTGGGGTCGAAAGATTAAGGATGACATCATTCGTAATGGATTTTTGTACCATTTTATGTCATACAGAGTAAGACCAAAGCAAAGGTTTGTTTGAAGGAATGTACATGCGAAGAAGGATTGTTTGAGGGATTATCTATATATGAAGGAGAAAGGAGTGACTAATAGGATAGCAATTGCCGAATGGAAGACAAAAAATGATTGCATCGACACCGAATAATATGGACCAGAACATTAAGATAAAATACATATATTTAATTAACTAAAAGCCAATGAAATGGTAGGAAGGTTTAAGTAAAAGGGGAACACATAGCACAGTTTTGTGTTAATTTACAGAAATTCTATTACGTGAAAAACATTTTATGACCATTTCAAACTTCATTCTGGCCACAAACAGTACTTTATTCTTTATAAACAACAATTCACATCTATTGTCAAATTTGGAAAGTGAAATTCTTCAACGGATTCAGGCTTTTGGAGCAAATGTTTATTTTCACTATCCAACCTTTAAGAGGATTAGGTGCGGCGAATATGCGGAACATTGTCCGCGAAACGAAATCATCCATGCAGATTGGTATCATTTAAACGAGACGCTTTGCAAAAACGCACGCGTCGAATTGAGAATTTCTCGTTTTTAAAGTTGACGGTGTTGAATTCAATGCAATGTCTACGTCGAACGTCGTGGAGACAGGAGACATTTTTGCACGTTTGACAATGCTGTGAGTCACGCCCGTTCAAACACGATAATAATATGTCGTCGGCGATGCTCGATTGTCTTGAGAGAGAGAGGAAATTAACTCACATCCAAGACCTATGGACGGTTGCAAAAATATTTATTTTACTGCACTTAAATACTTTTACGTTACGTTATAAAGGTAAGTAGATGAAATCATAAAACATATAACGTACTTCGAAGGATATATACAAACCATATTTGACATCCTCATTTTCAGTCGAAAATGTTTTATGAATCTTGAACATCAAAATATAAAAACACCGGCTGTTAATATTTATGCATAAACGAACATAAATTATTTTCGTACCAAATGACGTCTTATGGGAACCGGAGGTCAATCACACAGCTGCAGATAATTTGAATAATAAATACAACCGTTTATGAAGTGTTAACTAACTGGAAAACTGTTAGTTCAGAACGTATAATCATTTTTTTATCCAGAAGTGTAGAAACAGGCCCTAGTTAAAGAAACATTTTTATTTTAGATTGCTGATGAAAAAATAAAACTAGGAATGAAATAAATTGCTTTAAGTACTAGTAATAACAATTATAATGAGGAGACTCACGACACTGCAAGGTTGGCCGTTTGCCTGTACATATAGGTACTTGTAAATATATACCTATCATGTTACGTTATATACATGCGCATATCTATGGGAAAAAACAAATATTTCGTATTATTTTTGAAGTAAATTGAAGTCTATTTTATCTTCCTTATTCTTTTACAATTTACGTACCTTATCATCATAAACGAAGAAGACTTGTGCCCGCCCACAGGAGGATTGTAAAATTATTCAGAATCTTTATATTATACCTATCTACATGATTCATTCAATAATGTACGTTACATTTTCTTCGTTTAGGTCGATTTTATGATAGCATTTTCACAAACGTTTAATTAACAGCGTAGGTGATTATGGCGATCGTAAATTAAGAGATCTTTATTTATAAGAATGATAATTTAATCATGTTTCTACTCCTTGTTTACATTCAATGGTGATCTAACATTAAACAGGATGGATTAAGTACCATGCACACCATTGAAGTATTGTTTTATTCATTTTTTTTTGTAATCAAGGTATTTTGAAGGTTTTAATGCAATCTAGTACCAAAACAACCCCGAAAATATAACCTCACCTAGCCCTCGGTACGATTATGGATGTGGGTCCCTCGCCCTAAAGATGCGCTTATACATTTGGGTCCCAAAATAATGGTGACAGTGATGTCATTATTATGTATTGGCATAGTAATGATCATGGCACTGCACATCCTGTTGATATCAAATGACTTGCTATAGGGATCAGCAGTACACACGAATCTATGTTGATGTTTTCACAATTTTGTACTTTATTTCATTGGTATTAAAATATATTATTCAATTTCATCAGAGTATCTTCTGATCTGAGCTAGTCCAAGCCATATACCATTTCAGTTCTTTTAGATTTGATTATCAAACGGTCAGGATGATGACTAAGCAATCACAAATAGTTTGTACCGTATTTTTTTCCTAGATCCTTAACAATAAAATGTTGAATACATATTGAGTACACGCGCAATCGTGAACTGCATCCGATTACCACAATGAGTCACTACAAGTTTTATACTGCAACCAAACTATAATATAGACTACACCTTCCTTCTATGACTCGCCCAGACCATATCTGCAAGGAAAACGTAGGTCTGAGGTCGGATTTCCCAAAATTAAGTATGTCGACCACGAACAACATAATTTATTCACTCAATAACATTAATTATTATCAATTTCAGTAATTATGTCACCACTAAAGAGAATCGGTTTTGCAGTCAATGTTTCTTCATGAGGATATTCCCTTTTATAATGAGTGTCGCGGAAATCTTTGGAAAAATTATACTGCGAGTCTCGATAGTCTAGCCTTTTCAAGCATGTCTGGTGAAGTGGGCTGGGTATCGGTCTTATTAAAGTTTATGAGTAACCTGCCTCGGCAGTGATTGATTATTTCATTATTTGATAATTAACCTAAGGTGTGGGTTTGAACGGTCTATTATGATAGGATAACTCCAATTATCATGAATTTGAAATATCTTGTGATAATGAGGTAACACCCTCAATCTTTTGTAAAGTCCTTAGATTAATAATTGTTCTTAAAATTATCTATCCACTAAGTATGTCTTTACATTAAAATATATGTACATTAATTTTAGGTAAGAATTTTGAACACGTAATTTTATCTTTTTTTTATAAAATGCCGTGCGGTTTAACGCTCTTAAACAAAAATGCAAAGTTCTTGTTCACTTTTACCGTGATCGAGTTGAAAATGCACGACTTTAAACAACACGAGATCTGTTTGCTGAGACATAAATGCAAGATGCTGATAAGCAGAAATCCTGTTTCTTCGAAATAAAACCTTCAAGGCTATTTCGCATTTCGTTAACTTCATTTATTTTAAACACAATGCATAAAGTATGGTTTTGACTCAACAGTTCAGTCTATACTTTTACAGCAAACAATCTTTTTTGATTAATTCTACTGAAATAATGATAATTTTCCAAGGCACCGTTTACCCGTATAAAATACATCCTTTGTCATTCCTCGGGTTATTTATAATCTTTGTAATCACCAAAACCATGCAAGATCCAAACATACATAGACTGCTAAAATCCTAACCTTCTTTTTGGCTTTCCTAGTCAGGTAAAAAGTGTTAGTAAGCTACTTATCATTCAAGTATGCAAAAAAAAGTCTAAGTATAAATTAAGTGAAGTTTGGTGCAATCAGCCGCTACACAGTTTTGCGTAACGTGTGGCAAGTAACACAGTTATAACCGAGTGCCACGGACCAGCCCGATTCACGAATATGGCTAACAGCACGCATTGAATCCTAACGCGTTGCATTGAACACCTGTGTAAACCGGCCTTACAATAGGATTGGTATTCACTAGCCGTTCATTCAGTCCCCCATTTGTATCAGACGGTTCTTGAATCACACGTGAAACTAATCGGAATCAGATGTGAAAACGCTTGAGAGCAATTCCGGGACAGTTACAAAAATCTTGCGTTGATATAAACTTCATGTGATATGTCCGGTGCACCATGAAGACCAACTAGCTGACTGGCTAATTTACCACGGTTTGGACCTATCCTCGTAGTATGTGCAGACACGAGAGAACGAAATTTTTTGCTTTCCTTACTAATATTATAAATGTGATGTGTCAAGTCATACTGTCTGTCTGTTATGCTTTCACAGTTAAACCCCTGGACCGATTTAGATAAATATTGGTATGGAGATATTTTGAACCCTGGGGAAGGACATACGATATTTTTATCTCGGTACGTCAAGTACTTCCCTCAAGATGAAGAGAAACATTCATCATAATCTGTATTTTGAATTAGTTCAGAAAAACAAATACAGCACAGTGTCTAAGGGATATACTACAAAACCACTTCTAAAATTAGTTATCAAAATTTAGATATGCTGTCATTTAGGTTTATTCCACCAATTAAAACAATAATGCTTTTGAAATTATCTTATAAATTAAAATCTGCATCATGTCAAGGTAAAAACTGCATTGATAATCGTGCTACTAATTTTCCGTTGGATTTGCCTCAAACATTAAACGAAGGATGCTTTGGAAACAATGAAAGCATTACACAAGCACACGTCAACTGCACAATGACATTGTTTTAGCGTTACGTGGACATGAAATAAACAGACTACACTATAAGCAAGTATACTATAGCCCTCCTACATGGTCTTCGATCAGAGGCTTCATAATATCTTAGATACTGGCTGAACATAGTTTGTGACCAACGAACTCAAGGTTAAATTGAAATTTGAATGTGCCTGAGGATAAGCCACTCCGAAGAGACATGCTGGAAATATAAAAGCTGGTTCGGAGAGCTGAATAAGTTTAGGAAAAAGAGGAGAAGAGAATGGGGAACAGAATTGCCCAGCAATGTTTATGTCAACTTCGAATGCCCCAGAAGGAATAATAAAGTTTTTAAGCGTACTACTGTGTCTATATTTTTGGCACACTCTTTCGCCTTAACTGATAAGAATTTATTTATCCGTCTTGAGTCTGAATTTTTTTATGATCTACTTTTTTTTCATAACTATAATGTCGTGAAAACATCGCAGACTAATATTTAGTACTAGCTAAAACCGGGTTGAAGAACAAGTACGTAACACGCGAGTGTAAAGTTCATAAATACACATAACTGGCAGGTTTGCAAGTCCCAAAGGTTCCAGTTCTAGAGGTTTATTTATACCATCGTTTATTAACAGTTAGGAAGATTACGGTATTCCCACTAGATCCCTGCTACCGTATAACTTAGAATTTACCGTACCAAAAGGGTGCAAACGGAACCCTATTAATTAGGCTCCGATGTCCATCCGTCTGTCTGTCACAGGGTTGTATCTCTTCAAGCGTAATATGTAGATATGTAGAGGTAGACATTTGAAACTTTAACAGAGTGTGTAATACGTATGACACTCAGTAATTCCAATTCCCGTACGAAATACGAAGATATTACTATATATCGTGCCATAATAGGCACCCCCGGTGTCATAGTTTTTCTCAAAGAAGTTCAATTAATTTCTATTTTTTTTATACTTTTGTGTTAGTGATAAGTTATTCATTTGCACTGTATACCATTGAACAATCAAAATAAAAGGATCTTGAAGATGGGAACGAGGAAAGTTGGACTGGATTTTATCCATACATGAATAGAAAATTAAGATGTTATCCGTTATCAGACACTCAGACTATTTTCGATAGACCAATAAATATTGCCCAGATGTTTGTTAAAACATGTATAGTGTAATTAATTTCCTGTACTAAATATTCCTCTATCGTTGGCAATATCAATTAAAAGCGATTTAATAACTTCCTGGAGACGTAAGAAAACCATTTCTAGTAAACCAAGCCGCTTATCACAACTTGTGAGTTACAACTAGGCAAATAGGTTGCTACAAATGCGATAGCTTAGCCGCTTGCAATAATTTCACGTACTAGGGCTGGGTGCACTTGCTATGCATCACAATGACATGCCTTTTTCATTGACTCCAGAAACAGCTCCGAGTTGGTTATATACTTCTGTCAAGGAATCCTTCCTAATGTTGTAAAAATGTTAAGTTTTTATGTACCCGGTGGCTAATTTCTGATTCCCCACTGGATTGATTAAAAAATCCTTTCGTTAATTAAAAGCTATGTTAGTCCTGGGTGCTATACGATCATTTTATGTGCATACAATACGGGCGAGGTTGTGGGCAAAAAGCTAGTCGCAAATAATTCTTGTATCTAAACTATCCTATCATTGCCACGATCAATGTTCTTACAGCCAACATTTAAACAAAAAGGTCGGTCTTGAAAATCGTGAGTTAAGTTCAGTGAAAGTGAAAGGATGAAAAATAGAGCACATTTTCTCTTCACTTCACGGCTTATACTATACAATATACATATATACGAAATAGTTTCATTTATTATCGTTTAAGTAGCACGTGTGATATACGCGCTACTGGCAAAGGTGGTATTCTCGCAGTCTCACATACATTGTGATAACCACTTTCATGTCCCACGTGAAACAATACTCCATAAATCAATTCATAAGGAGAGTCTGCGTTAATGAGGAGTTAATTTTATGCATGAATTTTTTAAATAGGGATTATCTATGCTCCCTAAATTGATAGCTATAAAAGGGCTTTCATCAAAGATTTTGCATGTGTCTTCTGATGAAACACCCGTATTAATGTTATGAACTAGCTGACCGTCGTACGTACGTCGTATCGTATTTTGAGTTTTTTAATAACATTCTGTTCGATTTTTTAGGTTTTCTTTTATATAAACCAGTCTTTTATTCGAACCATAGGTGCAGTCGTTGCCAAGTTATGCCCGTACATATATTTCTTTGTTTTTTATTATTTGATACACTTTACCCGTAAAACCTCTGAACGAATTTATATGAAATTTGGTTTGAAAATAGGTTGATACCAGACGAATGATAATAATGAATAGCTCTCTGCTACTGGACCAACTCCAGCAATTCACTAATAGAAAATAATATTTTCCTTAAGTTCTACAGGCTTTGTTTATGTGCCTCCAACGCGGGCAACGTCATGGCCAGAAGCTAGTTCCATCATAAATTTTCCTACAATATAATAAACATGTAAAAGCTAACCTAAAATCACCTTAAAGTCCACCAATCAACAATATCCGGTAATCTTCCACTGTTAATGACTTAACCGATTGCATTCCGGTAAAAGATACAGACAAAGTTAAGTAGCAGTTAATTACTTAACACGTTTAACTATCGCCCGTGTTCGTTGAACTGAGAGAACTGACGGACGGATCGATGGAACCCACTAAGTGACCTCTTACTTAAGGGGTGTCTACTTAGGATGATACGGGATTCGCCGGTTATACAATTTGAAATATCAAAATTGTCAAAGGATGATGAGTCTGTCGGTTATTCAAAAGGAATAATTGGAATATGTACTTGTCGCCTTCGTGTGTGTGTATCTGATAACCATTGCTAGCTAGATTATAAATGACTAGCTTCTAACAGCAGTATCACCCGCGTTATAAACACCTAAAACATTGCTTCAGGAATAAGCAGGCATTCTATTAGTGAAAGAATTTCAATGTAATGAATGGTAATCATAACAAACATTTGTATTTAAAAACAGCCTACACAAGTGGCGATACTTAAATGGAAATATGGCCCTCTGGGCAGCCAGCCCCTCTGTCATCTTGCTGACAAACCAATATTATAGCCGCGGTATTAGTTAATCGCTTATTAATATTTGAAATCATCTTAAATAGAATGAACCGACCCCAAGTTTATTTGAATAATAAATTCTAACAGCAAAAATGCAGAGTGATTTACGAAACCCGAAAGAATGTTCTAGTAAAATAATTTTCTTTCTATCCTCCCACGATATGAACCCACATTCCTATGATATTTCCGTATCTGTACCTCGTATGTTTCTCCATCGCTATCTTCTGTTGGTTTAGGACCAAAAGTTTGTTGACGGTAGGTGCTAATAAGAGCTTTCCCTTAACACATTATTATGTGATGTGACATGCAAAAACATCCATTGTCATTACTGTTAAGTGATCGTAAAAAAGTTGGGTCACGTACTCGACGTATACCTCTTTACCCCTCCCACTATTGTCAGAAGACAGTCAACGATAAAAGTTTGTTAAAGTGACTAATGGCCATTTTCTATCTATCCGAAGATTTTTTGACCAGAATTTTGTCAGTTTGGTCCATACGACTTCCGTCAAAAAAATAAGACCATGTTAAATGAAACCATGGTCACTTCATAAATTTAATTACCGACTTGTTACATGTTAGCCCAACCTGATATTCTGTGAACAAAATAAGAGTCACGCGAATATGACGAATCCTTAATTAAACAAATAATTACATTAGCAAATAATAGGAAACGTTCGAAGTATGTCGATTGTGTATTAATTAGGCATGTCATGTTCAACAGATATAACTCGTAATGGAAGACCGTTTATAAAGTAACTAAAATGAATTAAGGCATAAATTAATTATGGGGAAACACGACAAATTAAAGGTAGATGTTACAAATATTTTTCTTTGTACCATGCAAGTTAGTGTAGTCTACAAATAATCTAATATTTAGTCGAAGATAGGAGCAGGCGCAGATGAATATCAATATAAAAGGATAAGTAATACGACATTAAGGCAATAATATTCCAATGATATGGATTACCTATATTCAGGCTGTAAGGTGAGAAGATTATTAAATTATTTATTAAGAAATGGTCTCGACTTAAAACTCGATTTAACAACTTGAGTAGACTACACAACGCCTAAAGACGGAGTATCATGACGGGAGTGGTTCGTTTAATTTACATTTTGCACTAATAATTTGTAATTAATCTAATCTAGCCTAGATATAAAACAAAGTCAGATTAGTTTACACCATTTATAACTCACGATATATTTTTGATCTTCGATTTTTGAATTTATCTTTGCCCGGATAACTATTCAAATTATTTATAAGGTGGTATGAAGTTTTTCGGGTCACCTGGGGGGCTAGACAAGTGGCAAAACGCTAACGCTAACGCTATAGAATAGAAAACAAAATGTATGGGAATGACATATAGCTAGTCGTAAACGAATGTCATTCCCATACATTTTGTTTTCTATTCTATAGCGTTAGCGTTTTGCCACTTGTCTAACCCCCCTGGTGTATTTGTATTTATTTCTTCACACATGTTAAAGACTCAAATATCCCATCTAGCGATCAAAATGACAGCAAAACCAACAGAGGAGCGGTTTACGTACCACAGAACAATTCAATTAGTAAGCCACGTAAAGCATAAACCAATCTCCTAAGTGGTCACAAAACATAAAGTCAGCGATAGCCGCATAGATCTATTTTCGATCTAGCTGTCGTTGTTGGAGCTATTTTATCTAAACTTTCACGTGTAATCTACGTCCAGTCTATATCGGCTTGTGTCAACTTTAGCTAGATATAGGTACTTTCTCAGCTTTGTATTAACCTCTTTTGCGGGTTTTCTTTTTAAACGCCTCGCTTTATTTTATGATTGGCTTTTATTTTGTTGATTATATTCTGTCTCAGTACAGACCATAACATTATAGGGCAGATCGCATTGCGCAAATAGCAATTGCCAAGATAACAAAAAAATTACAAATTAGGGCAAATCGCTATTTTTGCTTATTTTTACTAATATCGGTAACAAAATATCATTAAAAAAAAATATTAATAGCCAATTCTGGAAAACAACTCCCCTGATATTTTCTGAGTAGTCTTAAAATAAATGAAAAAACGTAACAAAGCCATCAAAGCGTGTCCTGTTTCGAAAAATAATCAATAAAGGCAACAGCTTAATGTTATGGCAACGCACCCGTTTCCCTAGCTTCCCGTTACGACGACGCTTGTTTCCTTCTCAACTACTTTCCCCCTTTGAGCAAAATATTAAGTTACACAATGTTTAACTGATACCTTACAACAGTTTAACACTTCAAAAATTAAATAGCATCCATATAAGGATACATATTCAAGTTTTTTGAAATAAAAAATAATTTTCCAAATGGCAAATTTTCAAGGCGTCTTCGAGTGATCAGGGGACGTTAATAAAAAAAAGGTTCCGACGAATTGAAAACATCCTTTTTTTAAGTCTGTCTAAATAATTTTGTTCATGTATTTTTTATGACAATTATTATGCAGCATCGAAATAAAATATGATGGTTGAACTTAATACAATTAGTGAAAACCCATTAAACTACAACAAAAAGAAACAAGGGCGTTGCCTACGAAAATAGGTCAACGAGTACATTTACTGAACAAAATAAAATTGATGCCTCTGGAGCATGACATAGAAAAAAACATTTTATACATTGGAGCGTTCGTTCATTCGACGGAAAAACAACTGTTTCATAACGGAATCGCATCTGTATGTATTATTGACGTACTTGTAATATTAGATAAGAAACATAACACTAATGCATGTCTCAAGTCTCAAGGGTGAGCTGGATCCAATAATCCCAATAATATTATTATAAATGCGAACGTTTTGTTACTCAATCATAAGGAATCTTATGAAGACGATTTTAGATCTCCAGTTCCGCGGAACCTAGTTAACCCAAAGTTGCTATAAAATTGTTATTCCCATTTTATCTTTTGTCTTACTTACTTCTCATGATGAAAAAATAATAAACAATAGATTTGGGATAAAACGCTTGGCAAAGCTATAGCCAATACTAAAATACATACTCTTAAAATGCTTCTTTGTATAAGAAAATGCTTTTGTCCAATCTTAAGGCGAAAAGTAGATCAATTGCGATCATAAAATGCAAAAATGTTCTTACACTTTGATGGCATCCGTTGTTAATCTCTAGTCATGAGCTTGCTGTTATCGGCTTTCAAACAACATCATGTGAATATATCTATAAGTATATGCTAATAGGTTACTTACTCGACGGTTGAAACTTGGAGACGTCCGTCCCGCATTTCTCTCTGTTGTACAACAGTTTCTTGCAAACGCGCCATGGTCCGAAGTAGCCTTGGTCGAAGTTCGGATTGTCTACTGTAAATAAAAGAAAAAATACATTTATTTATACCATATTAATATTTGAAAGAAGCGATTCTGTATTATAGATATATTGTACCCCAAACATAACTTTAAGGAACTTTGACACAAGGACTGGTAGAATAGAAGACGTTTAGACCAAAGGTCTCTCCTGTGACCTAAACGTATCGATTTTTTAAGTACCATAGTTGTTAATTCAAAACTATGCACACAAGGGACTGTCGCACGAAGTCAGTTACTTCGTGTTAGGTCTTCAAACTGAAACTGCTGAAATTTTAATGTTGTTCGGCAATGAGCTTGAACGCGCGCCGGGGTAGGGGTGTAATGTGATATTACATATTTTTTTGGGTACATACATTTCTACTAGACGTAAAAAGAAGAAATTATTATTTATTCATAATTCAATCTATCGTTTACATTCGAAGTATATGACTTCATCAATCCAAAATATATATATTTATTTCACAAAGAACAGTAAAAATACAGTTTCAAAACAGTACTGCTGACCCATAACTTACAGCTGTCGTGTTAGTGACATAAAGCATTATCAGATACCTACGTTCTACAAACCGCCACCGTGCACTGTTAATTGACATGCTCCACAATCCATTAAAGGATGGTAAGTATTAAAATAAATTGCAAAGACAAACTGTCACCCAAGGCTACTCAATTACGTCACAGCAAAAATGTAGGCCCCGAGATTTAATCACACGTTTAAGTAGCTAGACTTGATAAATGTAGGAAAGTAGCCACCGGCACTCGGTCAGCATTGCTTGAAAGCCGCAAAATTATGCTGATAAACAACATTTTGCTATCATTTACAGGCTTTTCCAATTTCCTTTCAATATTAATCTTAATCACCACGGTCGCTGTTAAAATACGACTTTTACATCAGACTGTCTCAAATAAGAGTAATTTAAATAAAAAATTACAATATATTGCTTGGCGCATTACCAATTCTTTATTTGTCCGAATAAAACAATCTACCCGGGCCTACAATAATTGACTACTCATGAAGGAGGTCAAGGAGATATTAAAAAATATCTTATAGACACATGTGACGTAACGTAAAAATATTGACTTGGCATCCAAACGCAAATCATTGACGGCCTTAAAACCACCTACACATATACATAACTTAAACATATTTCGACGTAACAATACCTTAATAATGCAAACATGTTTACTATGAGGTCAACTGTACCTAGTCAGCGAGCTACTCGACAAATTGTTACTATTGAATCTCTTTACAATACTTATTAGTATCTTGAACAAGTAGGTAAGAAAGAAGCTTACAAATTCCAATTTCGAACAGACCTTGTGATATGACATAGTGTTTCAATATGAATGGATGTATTACAATTAGTGAACTCATCAAAGAGTTTAAGCAAGGTCGTGTTACACGGAGGAAAACAGCCAGGTTTAGGAATACTATGACAATGATCCTATTAGCCGTGCAGAATCCATTGAAGGCCTGCAAATCTGAAGGTCGGCGACACGCTAAGAGGAGTACAGAGGGCCTCGTCACGATTTCCTGGCCGCATACTAATTAAATTCATAGTGTGTTGTGAATGAGACCTTGCTAATTGTCTAACGAGAATTGGCTCTCCCTCATTCATTCTTTTGTCAAGCACGTAAAGTCTAGACTACAAGAAGGCCACGGAAAACGATCATCGATTTTACTATTACGGCTTTGAATCTTTAATATGATCGTGGAGTCACAATGGACGAACAGCTTTGCGAATCCATACATATAAAAAGCTTTGTCCTGAATGACTGACGGATCAACAGCCTAAACCGCTGAAAAAGTGGGGCAAAGTTTGTATGTAACACTGTCATTTTTTTAATTTGAATGTGAATAGCCCACGCGGGCCAAGCCGCTGACGGAAAGCTAGTGATGCATTAAAATCTAATTAATGCTTGAATTTCTAATAGCAGGTATGACATATGCATCTAATATCCTTACTTAGTGGCTTCTAGAAAATTCAATTATTGCAAGTGGTCAAGTAATTATGCTGTGACAATTTGAATATAAATTGTCACTAATGAAGCGATTAATTTCAAATATATGTACATTTTAGAAAGTAAGAGTGTATTGATTCGGTTTTAGTTGAATATACACACGTTTTTTGAACAACTTTCTTGTTTTACTTATGACCAAAAGCGAATGGTTCAAATGACTGATAGACTTATGATGCACGTTTTACGTTCAAAGCGCTTATGTTGGAATATAATAGTCAGTAATACAGTCACCCTTAAAGCTAGAAAGAGAATGACGAAATCGGATCATTAGGATTGTAATATGCACTTCTTTAATGATGGCATGAGTCACAAGTCACATGTTAATTGATTACACGATGACCGACATTCACCTAACGTTCGGGTCAACAATGCACTTGACAGGACAGGATACTGTTTGAAACGTTACATAATTGCACGTAACGTAAAGGACCGTATGATAAAAAGTACTACGAATACATAAAAAGCCTCAGCATAGCACCGAGAAATTTCTAGCTTTTTTTTTCTAAATAGAATAGAATATGCTTTATTAGCTTTCCACCAGCAGCTTCATCCGCGTGCGCTATACGAATAAAAAAGACAGAATTTAATACAAAATTGCCCCTCATTTTTCACCCCCTAAGGGGTAGAATTTCGGAAAATCCTTTCTTATCGGATGATTACGTCATACAAAGAACACACCCTCCAAATTTCTGGTCTCTACAATCAGCGGTCTAGGCTGTGCGTTTATCCATCAGTGATTCAGGACAAAACATTTTATATGTATAGATAGAAGATGTACAGCAAAAAGAATTTAATGAAGATTTAGTTTCAATGAAAAAATGAAAAAGGTTACAACGGCGGTTTTATCGCTAAAAGCGTAATTTTTCAGAAAACAACCTTTGGAGGGACAGAAAAGACACAAATACTTTCAAAAGTATTGCTTTTGAAATGCAGGCTTACGCTGGAAAGATTGCTGCCATTTCAAATTTGCCACGGGTCGTCCTGCCAGGGTCGAAGCAATTCAAATAGCGTATCGAAATGAAGTGATATATCTACTGAATGCATTAATTTTATATTCATAGATGATAGCAGAAGCCAATCAATAATGAACGGTTCTCAGTAAAAGTTAGTTTTGGATCGAATCGTCTATTTCGTGAAAGTTTTTGAAATCTAAAAAATATTGAGTGTATGCGGCACCTCTAATTAGATACTCGTGATATTTTTATATCCTGTTCCGAAAATATATCTATAATTATATATAATTATCTGTCTGTCTGTGTTAGCCTGTCCATCCAAAGACAACAGATCAACATAGTAGTGTTTAAAGGCATTCGTGACTCCGATTGTAATTTACAGCGGCGGGGCAGAATATAACTGTGAACGCTAAAGAACTCTGCGGAACAATAAGTCATAAAATGCAACGATAAATTTTACGATCCAGGCCAGTCCCGGTAAAACGATAGCCTAGATTAACAGCAATAGTGAGCTTCTATACACCTAGAAAATAACAAACACACCAATGAAATCAAAAGCATTAATAAAAGCTATAAAACAAAATCGTTAAAAGATAATGTTCAACCAACAAACAATTGTTCAGATGAAACCACAATATAAAGTGGAACAAAATATCAATTTCTTGAACATCAGGAATGCAGAAGATCTTTTATTACTGAACTGCACATACATGGCGAGAGATGTCATTGTATTACAGCGTGTTCATCAACGGTGTTACATGGCGTCATAGCTTACTGAAAAAGGTTGTAAAAAAGAAGTGCATAATAGCCTGTTACAGAATGAACTGTTATAAATACTAGACTTGACACTTCATTTAGCATCAATGTCATGGACAATGAAGACACTGAAGACTAATCATTAAACAAAAAGATTTCGAGGAAAAAAACCTTCTTTCTTAGGACCTTCGCGTATCGTGCTTGCGATTGAGCCGAGGTCGTTGCCTGTCAGTAAAAAAATAGCGCTGTCATGCTGACCATTGATCGCTCGGTACGAGATGGCAGGCCTACAACAGTTAACCGGTACACCATTGTAAGTTATACATTACATCGATGATAAGAAAAAATTAAAGCAGATTTTATGATGTCAGATTATACCGCTTTATAATCTGTGTAGCGCTCCAAAACACTTTTTCAATTGGATTTTGCTTTTGTTGGTGTCGAATAATTTTTGATAGATAAAATGACTTGTAATATTAATATATTTTGACACACTAGACTTTAGATGTGTCTTTAGATGTCTTTTTGCATAAATTCTTATTGAAAAATGAATACTAATCTCATAGATATGCGGTTAGGTAACAACCGCTACGGTTTTTCTACTGTTTATTAGTTGGACATGCATTGAATTCAAATTAATAAGCTAACATTTTTCAATTTTAGACGATCCGTTATTATCGTGGGCGTGAATTATAGTCTGTCGTCTGGGAACCGATGTAATGGCGCAATTATACGGAAGACCTGATGTTAACTTTAATTTTACGCTAGTATTTACCAACTGATAGTTATACTGTGTACATAAATTTGAGAATTTAATGTATTTGCAGTTGATTATTCCGAAACTTTGTTGCCAGTCAGTGTCCGGTATGAATCCCAACTTATTGTGACCATGAAGGGTCGAATTTCTCAGGGTTCGGAGACCTGTTTTTGTTTGATCTCAAAGAGGATGTTGCGGTAATATTTAAAAGTAAGAAAAAAATGCTTCTTAAACTTTTTTCACACCTATTGAAGATTTTTAATCTTCATACACGATGTATTAGGAATTTCGGATTCGCAATCTATACATTTATGACAACAGAACAATAAAGTTCGAACATAATTTATGTATAGTGTAGTTCCCAAAATCACGAATTAAAGAATACAACTTTTTTTAAGGCTTATGATTTGAATGTCGAACGAGATTCAAAATTAAATCCACCTTACAACGTACGTGACGAATACAAAGTGATTTACCATTCGCGATCTATACAAATTTTAATATTCTAGAAAGGTTGAATGCACGTTGGCTGTATAAATTAGAAAAAAAAAACAAGTCCATAACTGCGACCGCTGGCACATCTCCCACAAGTTTTGTCACAAAGGTCTCGAGGGTCAATAACCCGTTTGGCGGGCGTGCCACATTTTTTAATGCACTGAATATACCGTCCCGAGTAAGCCCCAAGAACAGCCTACGCGTTAATTATTACAATGTAATTGTAATAAAGCTGGTTACGGTTTAAAACTTAACAAAATTAACTTGATACAGTTACGTGCGCAGAATTTGAACGAAATTGACACTTATCTCTAAATTTTCTGTAACTAATTTTATTGTACTAGGAAGTAAAAGTGAAAAGTAATTTTGGCGCAAATAGTTTTACCTATTTCAATCTATTCTAAGAAGTGAAGTTTGTGTAATTGCAGCAAAAAATCGAAATGGATTTATAAATGTCTATCACAATTTTACGAAAATAATAAACGTTTAAAGTATAATTTTCCCGCGAATACGAGGCCAGCATCTATAGAGATTTGACGAGCAATCATTGATGTTATCTTATAAATAACTAAAGTAAGTTAGAAAGGCGAAGGTATCAAAGGTAACAGTAGACGTAGGTAGGAGCGTGGTTTGGCCCACTTTGAGAGCGCATGAGCTTGGGACCACGACTTCCGTTGTGTGCCCTTAGATAAAAAGAGACAGTCACACACACATACAAAGCATATTTCATGTTTACATAGCAATACATGAAGGTTGTGTACACAACAAAAAAAATGTGAAGACAAGGTTTGATACTTATTTTAGGTTTTTGGAGCAAAAAGGTGCGCCAGGGAAACGAAAACTTTTTGGTCGGAATTTTAATATTTTACCAGATCGCAGTTAATTTGGGATGTTTAAGCTGATTTAAGCTCTGAAAATGTCCTACAAAATCGTACGATTACATTCAGAATCAGACTAAATTCCTCGGGATGCTTTGCTGCTGAGATCAGCGTGTGCAAATACAAACACTTCAACTATTCCATGTCCACTTTATCAGATTCATAAGACTAATTGGAGCAAATAAGTGCATCTGTTTGAAATAAAACAGGTACCTCAAAAGGATGATTACTACGCTGATGTAGGAACATATAATCTCACTGCAGTTTCTGTATGTGTGAGTGCAACTATACGATATGTGAGTGTTGTGTGTGTGTGTGTGTGTGTATCGTATTCTGCATCTAATACAGTAGACTAACACCTTTTATTATCTTTCAATCCGGTTTTTATACGTGCACAGTTATTTGTTTACTGATGAGACTATTATGAGATAAGACACGTTTCAGATTATTGCTTTCTAACAAGTTGTGGTTTAAACATAAATAAAAGCAATTTCAAGTATCAACATCGTTTTTAATATTAGGAGAGTCAGCGAAAAAGACGCTTAACATTTTACAAAATTCCGTATTATAATATTAAAAGAGATTTTTTTTATAACTGTATGTGCATGCTTTGTCATAAACGCGTAAGCATGTAAATATAATCGCATCGGCTATTTACTTGTTCATGTTAATCTTTTTACAATCATCCCAGGTAGGTATCTAATACTATAGATATATAAGTTAGAAGTTTTGATGAAGCTGCGGGATGTTCGAAAGATACCGCGCCCCCGGAACATAAAGGGCTGACAAAGGAACATGGATGGGTTTTAGTCAGTAAGCCTATGGCGGGAGGGGTCTTTGATGATTTCCTATCCGAAAAAGGAAAGGTTTGATGAAAAAGGAGGTTTCGCTATGGCAGTTTGTTACCCTTTCACGCAAAAATTAAGTAATGAAACTATTCGTATGAAACTGAAAACAAAGATAGACCTTTTGACGAATATATTCAGTGCTAAATACTTTTATCTAGATAATACGCACGTAAGATAGGTTCGAGGGACCCTCGTAAAAACCACGGAGTAATGCAGGAAGTCATTTAAAAATATAACTCATTAGTAGATCAATAAAACCTTCACCAGAATTGTTAATCGCATTTTACGTATGAAACCTAAGCTTTACACGCTATCGATTTTCCAACCCACCACCAAGAAACTGTTTTTATATATCTATGGTTTTTATACTTACAATAGTACCCAGGGACTGAGAGTTGAAAGTCAGAATCATCTGAAAGAATTAGTATATTTATACAAATCTAGGTGCAAAGCAATTACTAATAGTGACATTAAACTGCATAGGACAACCAAAAGAGCAAGGTACTGACGTCAAGAGTGAGGGGTCTGGCGACACAGGGGTATGCGCGGGGTAACGTGCGCTTGCCACCATTACTCGTAAAACCGACTTACTTTTTTGGTTAGCCTATATATACTATATACTTCTACTTATTTACATAAAAAATGTGCATTTTGAGATTGAGAAAACCTGAGAAAACCTAAGAATATAAAGTTACAGGAATATTTTGCAGTTCTTCTAAAAAATAAATTAACTTGAATTGATTCTGCTTGTAATGATGTATTGTAATCACTTAAAAACAATGAAAGATATTTCTGTCCTTAAATATGAGGAAACTGAAGGCAAACAATTCTGACAATTAATCTTTTTTCCTTGTACATTATGCATTATTATACAGAGAAGGAAAAATATTGTAGTTACAGTGTCTTTAAAGTAGAGGAAAAATCACATAATAATTGATAGATTCATCTAATTATTTTGTCCACCCTTCCAGTAAGCAAAATATTAAACTAAAAATTAATAATTCATTTTACGGATATTATTAAAAAATAAACTACAAATTATATATAAAAAATATTCAATTGATTCGTATAATTTATATTTGGACGCTAGTACTACGTGAATTTAAGACATTCTACAAACATGCAGCAAAGAGTGTGTTCGCTCACTTTCATAAGAAAACAAACCAATTAAAATAATGTATTTTTTTGTTCTAACGACTTTCTGATCATGTCATAAGACACATGCTAAAACTATGATAAAATAAGCACTAAAGCCAACTGAAGTCACTACCAACATGTAACCCTGAATGATACATTAGCCTACATTAAAACAAAGCCTGTCTGATTAAATTAATTCTATTGTTTTTTTGTTGTGTTTTCATTCAGGTAATTTAATATGGCAGTTTTTTTCATATTGTTTTAAAAGAGTGCAGGCATGTGTAATTAGACTGTGAAATGATCAGTAATAATTGACCAATGAGATAAATACCGGAGCTGTATTATTAAATCAGCCGTGCATAACTTTGTTATCTTTTTTTGCAGTGATCAAGAAAATGCTCTATATTTTTCTAGCTTTTAATGATAGCTCACTAATTACTTTGAAGTAGGTGATTATCTAAATACATAAGTGACTAATGTCCGATATATTTAAATGTGAAATACTTAGTTAATTATTTTGCACCAGCGGGCTAGAACTTGTGCAAACTACTGACATTGTTTACTAAGAGTTTTAAATTGTTTCTACTGCAGTAGTAAGTACAAGTTTGCTTCCAGCATGAAATATATATTTTGTATGATCTACAAATTGTTATCACAAGCCCAAGTTCAAGTCAGGTACTGCATACTCACAATACAAAAAAGGAATTTCTAGAAGTAGGTGCACATAAGTTTTATACTCTGTACCAATCAATTTTACGAAAAATTAAAACAAAATCATAACCTATTTCGTTCCCACATAGATAAATAAAATGGCATTAAATGATGAATAATGATGGTTAAAGCATGAAATTGACTTCGTATCAAATGCAAAATTAGAATATATAAAATAGGTTAAGACTTTGTTTACCTTTTTCGTGAAATCAATTGGTACAGATTATAGAAAGAGAACTCTTTTGTTTTAATACTTACAGCTATGGAAGTTTCCCCAAGTAGGTAGGCCCACTGCGATGGCACCAACCACAAAGCAAATAAAGCCCAGTGCGACCACCGCTATTGAATAAAGAGCCTTGCCACTGGCCATGGCTGCATGTCAGCCAGCTTCATGGAATGTTCCAGACAACATCAGGGCTGATGGGCGCTTGTTCGGTGTGTTTGAAGTCTTGATGCACACATCTGAGGGAAATAATGATATTGAAAATTGTTTCTTAAATTCTGTGTTTTAAATATTTAAATGCTTAATATATTATGTGTGTTGTTAACTGTCGCCAAGTATAGAAATGCATTATTCTTGATGTTTATTTAAATTTATGAATTAAAAATATTAACAGAGATCTTTAAGAACTCAAATTAATGACAACCTATTAGTTAGGATTTAGTATTTTAAAAACAAGTCTGTTTAAGTTAGTTGCATAAACTCGGATATTAGTGAAATCGACATTTTAACTGCAATCATAAACATTATTGTGTAATTAAAGTACACAAACCGGTCTTCGTCCGATAGCAACGTTTTAACACAAAGGAATGTCAAATCAAAACATTTCGGCACACCGAATATTATTATAGTTCCTATTGGAATGCACAACAATGATTTCCAATTAAAATCTCACTGGAAACCACCCAGTGGGAACTTTTCATCGTGTTAATTGAACCATACAGTGAACAGTTGGTATCTAAGGCTAGGAACAGTTATTTTAGCGTAACTTTTACTCACGTTTACCTTGCGAACTCGTCTTGTACAAGAAATCACACGAAGATCACTCAACTATGCAACTGACAATCGATTTTTATTGGGAAACCTTTTCCGTATCAACATCTCTTTTGCACACACGAACTCATCGAAACAAAACACTTGTATTTTTTCACGTGAATGCACAAAAGTTTGTTCACGATTCAAAATTCGAAACACGACACACCTTTTTAGCACTCCCAATGGTTACTTTATTGAGGACTTTCGAAAATTTTATTAAACACTGTAGAATCTCGCTAGTAGGTTGTAATGTCGCACGATATATTGTTACACGGTTACACCTAACTGCACAGATAGATTTCGTGATTTTAATCTCTGTGAGAAAACACGGACTTTAAATTTTTAGGCACGAGCCGTAGAACGCGCGCGTTGTGGATGTGGTCGGTAAATAAACTGGTTTTTTGATTTCAATTTCTTGAGTGGAGCGAGCTACGTTGCAGCCAACGGACTCATATAGTACAAATAAAATGTTGCTATCTCGCCTTTACGTAAAAACTTACGCTGACATTGTTCAAGTTGAAAAGAGATGACAATAATTTTAGTAGTCATGTACGTAATGTCTGCTCATTGCATGCATCTTGCACCCATAGCTTATGTTTTGTTGAACTTCGATTAAAAGTTAATTTAAATCAATATGTGAATAATATTTTATATTATGAAGCTTGCGTATTACATACTAACTTTAACACCATGCTAACAATATCTACTTATTTCATTTTACTACTACTTCTGAAAAACTGTTTCTGAACGAAACTTTACGTTTCTCTTAACGCAATTTTAGCAAAGCGGGAAAATCTTTGTGTGACAATAGGACTTCCGGGAAAATTCAAAATTTTACAAGTAGGTAATTTTTAAGTTTCCTAAAATATTATTTTAATTTTTAGAATGTAATCGGCTACTGCGTAGATGCATTTGATGAAGATTTTAATACCTAATTGATTTTGTTTAGTTAAAAGGTTCTTACTCTTAAGCATCTCCTATGTAGGACCTAACACCATTATCTGCCTACTTAGGTACTGTTCCACTGCTGGGTAAAGGCTTCTTCTTATACAGAGAATATTGGTGATTGCCAGGTTTCACTCGTAATTGTGATTCAGGTGCATTGACCTATAAGCCCTCACGTTTCGTTTGATAACTACCATTCCAACCTATATCTCAATACGAGATCGTAAATCGATTCTGAGTTGTATGTTGTTGATAAGTAGGCTAGGTATTATATTATTTCGATCTAGTTTCAATCGGTCAAGCATAAAACGCGCATTTTAGTTCGATTAATAATACAATAGACTTGATTATGGTAGGATAACAGAAATCGGGATAAATTCCTGCAATAGTAATTATTTGATAAGTGTATTTATTTATCAATCAGAATATGACAAAAAATCAGAGTGGATGGATATAAAAAGATTAGGACCACAGAGGAGATTGAAATCTCCATTAGCCGAATGGCAGCGAGGTCATACATCTATTTCGGTAACCCACACTTCTAAGAGGGATACTGGCCGACTAAAATGTGCAAGCAGTAATTTCGCTATTTGTGATGTTTACGATCGCCAATCAATACTTCAATATAATAATTTTAAACTGTGAAACATTGGGTGCACTATTATTAGAAACTTTTCGTAACATTGTGCCAAAGAGGATTTATTCTACTGTGTGTGCTGTGCAGTAAAGAACCACGACATCGTTCAAAAGTGATAAATAATGTTGAAAGTACGGAAAGATGCGGCGCGGATCATGTTTTGTAACATTATGTTACTATGTTTTGTTCTTATTTTGAGCCCCGTTGCTTGTAAGTTACCTTTTTATTAATTTAAATTAAGTATGAGATCATCATCTGCCTAGCCTTTTCCCAACTATGTTGGGGTCGGCTTCCAGTCTAAACCGGATGCAGCTGAGTACCAGTGTTTTACATGGAGCGACTGCCTATCTGACCTCCACAACCCAGTAACCGGGTAACACGGTACTCCTTGGTAAAACTGGTTGTCAGACTTTCTGGCTTTTGACTCCCCGTAACGACTGTCAAAGATCTACAAATGACAGCCGGGACCAACAGCTTAACGTGCTTTCCGAGGCACGGAGGAGTCTTGCTATGTCAAAGATGGTCACCCATCCACGGACCGACCGCGCCAAGCTCAGCTTAACCTTAGATCGATCGAACCGTGTGGCTGTTACTTAGCCACGAACTCCTCTAAATTAAGTATGAGAATGACATATTAAATTGTTGTAGAGTAATTAATGTACTTAGGACATTCATTTATTTATTTTACATATATTTACATTTTTAAATATTAAATTATAAATATATATATAAAAACATTTAAAAATATAAAAATAGTACACCACCGGCAACGGGAACATGGTCCAATGTACTTATTATTATTATTGAAATTGATTTATCGATCCTATTTTTGGGTGTTTTAACTTTTACGTTAGGTATCTTTGTTTTTTTTCCGTGAGCAGGTTACATTTACTTCAGATAGGTAATTTGCTCGTCTTTTCTTATTTTGCAGTCATACAAAATATGAAACTATTTTTTTTTCATGTCTAAATATAAATAAATCATGCAACATTCGTCATCTGGGCCCAAAATTTTACTAGAGATTCTTTTTTTTACCCAGATCTTCAACTCCACGATTGAAAAAAAGCAATGCATATATAGGTTCATCGCAACCAAATTAAAAATTACTTTTTTATTACAGTTGCTGAAGAAATCGCAATAGAAAATGGAGTAAGTATTAAGTAAATACGAGTTTAGTTAAATGTTGAAGCCATGGGCAGAAGAAGTTTTATTTTTAAACGATATTTTTCTTCGTTTGTTTTTTTTAGAATTGGTTCCTAATACCGGGTTTTAAACTTCGTCATCGTCTTTCAATAAAATTCGTTCAGTAGTTTTCGCGTAAAAGAGTAACACACATCCACACATCTTTATAATTTTTTATTTTATTAATTATAGTAGGATAGGATTAATTTAAATATATATTTCGCAGGTTCAACATACACCCCAGGACAATGAAACTTCAAAATGCGGGTGCAACGAGTATGTTATTCTAAAATAACTTTTTTTAAATTGTAGGCTATTTCTATTGACTTATAAGTCATCATCTGCCTAGCCTTTTCCCAACTATGTTGGGGTCGGCTTCCAGTCTAAACCGGATGCAGCTGAGTACCAGTGTTTTACATGGAGCGACTGCCTATCTGACCTCCACAACCCAGTTACCGGGTAACACGGTACCCCTTGGTAAGACTGGTTGTCAGACTTTCTGTCTTCTGACTACCCGTAACGACTGTCAAAGATCTACAAATGACAACCGGGACCGACAGCTTAACGTGCTTTCCGAGGCACGGAGGAGTCTCGCTATGACAAGATGGTCACCCATCCACGGACCGGCCGCGCTAAGCGCAGCTTAACCTTTGGTCGGTCAAACCGTGCGGCTGTTACTTAGCCACGAGCTTCTCTTCTATTGACTTATAAGTAACCCTAACTATTTCAGACTCTTCATCTACGACGCTGAGAATGATAGATGTCTAGTTAATTTCAAAAAAGTTATGAATAGAGTCATGGTTCCTTACGCCAACACAGGTAAGTTCTTAATAATAAGTATTTCTTAATGATATCCTATGGCCCCTTGTTGCAATTAAAGCAACTAGGGCCTCGGTTAGTGAACTGGTGAATCTTTCTCCTTTTTAGTTTTTACGCTGTTTTGGCAGGCACCATTATTTTTCCATAGTTAAGTCCACTATCTATTATCCCATAACAAAAGCTCAAGTGTTTTTTTCAATGTTTTGCAATAATCCTACACAAACTAGGCATTGTCCGTGCATTTTTATATTCGCCTATTATGTGTCACCATTATATCTCATTACAGTTATCTAAAAGGGTTTCGGCCCCATGTTCGCCCCCAAAATTAATTAGCGGCATAAATAAGTACTAGCATTTCTTCGCGGTTTCACTGTTCTCGTCTATGGAACGAGCAATTTTCAAGATAAAAATACTCATATTATGTGTTTATCTATAGGATGGTTTCCATAAACATCCATCCAAAGTCCAAATAAACATTCGCGTTTATAATATTTGAAGGATATTATAGGATCGAAACATTTCCCCACCCACCAGTACTGTAGAAACCATGCATAGTAATATTTCTGAGATAAAAGTCTCGTATATAAAGGAAATTGATTTTACAGATGCTCAATACTTACCTGAAGATGAGTTGGCAAGTAAGTTTGATAGAACAACTAAACAGAATAAAACAGCTTCATGTAACTATCTAATTGTCTTTAACCAAAAAAGCAAAATGCGCGGTGTTAATCTTTAAAAGCATTGTTTTAAATTTTGTGTTGTGTGTGAAGTGAGTTTAAAAAAAAACGAAAGGCTGAGAGAGAGAATCGCTTTTTCTTGATGTATAAACCCTTTTTGAAAACCCCGCCCGGACGCACCCTGGTGGACGCCCTCTAAACTAGGACCAATCCGGGGGGAACTCCCCGATGACTGATGGCAACCCTACACCAAACCTATACTCAAGACAAGATATAGGTGTGTGCTGAATTACGTTCTAGATCCCGGAACTAAAATGACAATTTCTGATTTCAGGATCAATTTACGTTGAAGGGGAAAAAATATTTCGAGGTATCATGATCTCAGTAATCCTGTTCATAGCGTGCGCGACCATTTGTGTTGTAGCTGCTTGCGTTTACTGTATCCGGATTAGTTACACGTAAGTGCCGTCTATTTTGTAATTATAATACTTACTAAAACCATGCTCAGATTATGTACTTGTTATTAAAGTGTCCGACTGCCTTTGTAAGTTATTCCATTTTCCTTTACTACTTATTTGTTATTTATTCATAATTAGTTAACTATTTATTCTAAAGAGCCCTTAATACATTCCAATTTTTTTATCACGAAAGACGTAACCTAAATCAAAGTTTGGCATTGGCTTAAATTAAATTAGTAACATACTTGCTTACTTATTTTACACGGATTTTACTACCAACAAGCAAGCCAAATGACAGGTCTGATTTAAAGTAATTTGTGCTTTAGAAGCAACAAGTCGTAATGAGACATCCCTCTCTTGATTTCAAATTGCTATTAATGATTGTATACGATTAAGAACCAAAATCAAATTAAATAATTATATAATTTTTGTATTACAGGGATGGGACATTGAATCGTAACGTAAAGGTTCTGGCAAAGAATCTGAAAACAGATTATAACTCTAAGAAAATGGCTGCAAAGCCCGCGCCATTACCAGCGATATCGGAAAGCTGTAGTGTCGTTGTAGAACCAGCGGGTGTTTTTGTTGCATAATATAAGCATATACGAACCAGTATCTAAAAACATTGTAATACGCAAAGATAAATGATTAAATAAACGGCTGCCATAATATCTATTTCTTTTGAATTTTATCCTAATTTATTAAATCTGAATAAGTTTCCATTCCGTATAATACACACCGTCGGTGAAATTCTAAGAGTGCGTAAGTTATTTTAAGTTTTGTTCCCATTTCCCCATCTACCAAAAATTACTTACGCACTGTTAGAACTTCACCGACGATATGTACTTACTATAGAAAGGTACTATTAGTTTATTGACTGTTTGAGAGTTGACTGAAGATGGAATTATGAGAAATCATAATCAAAACAAATGAATAGAGTTTAGTAGATATGAAATACATTATGAATGTTTTCGAACGAATCTAACAGTATCTGATGCTCTCATTGTATTGGTTACATGTATCGTCTTCTTCTTTCCTATTGGTGGATTTCTATTTGACGCAATTATGATTTGACATTTGTTTGACACTGACAACTAGGCTGCTTAGTGTTTTCGTTCGTTTTCGGTCTGTTTAGGAGACGGAGTTTATGTGATTATTTATTTAAATATTCTAGCTATTATGAGCTAGAGATTAGTGATCCACTGTATAATGTAAGTATTGTGATATCTATCTTATTTTTTTTATAATATGCTTTAGTTATTTCGGGTCGTTACATTTGTTTTTATTTATTGTTGACACCAATTTCTTGTTTGCAATTTTCGTAAAAAGAACACAGTTTTCTTAAAGTTTCATAGTATTTACAGTGTATGTGTACCTTTTTCAGTGGCATACAAACTTTTTGGTAATCATGCTGGATGGTAGCTTGATGGATATGGTGCTCACTACTTTGGGCGTATTACTGAGTATGGCAATGCTTAGCTGTTTATGCTGTATATGTATGAAATTCAGGTTAGTATGAGTCGTATTAATTAAACTTTGGTGGTATAACAATTTTTCGATGTCCAAAGAAAATTATGTTACTTGCATACCACTGCTGCAGATGAGGTAGATAGCTACCAACAATATTATAGTTATAAAATCTTAACTTGAGCCAGTCAATTGAAAACATCCTTGAAGCAATCATTGAAAAAATGAGTCGAGCATATCCTGTATTCAATCACAATTGCATTCTATATTCAAAAGAACATTTGTTGTTAAAATCTCCTTGCTGTCAGTACAGAGGTCAAGTCATAAAAAATATTAAAATAATCTTTGAAGCATGAGGAGTTTTAACTTAATTGATTATTAAAACAATAGAATAGTTCTTGTATAATATTGTTGATATAATCTTAAAATATTAGATTTCTTTTTCATATTTTACCACAATAAACTAATATGATTTATTTAATAATTTCAGTGACCTCAAGCTGAAGAGTTATGTTGTAGAAATGGCCAAAAAGAGGGGCATCAAAGTGGATTTAGATAAATTGGACCCAAAATACAAACCATGCCAATCACCACAGTTGAATGAAAACTGCACCATAATGATACCGGATGTGGCTATTGTTCTTTAGCTTGACTTGTCTGGTTGGAGTAATTTTAATTAACTACCGGACTACAATCAATGCAGCTTACTGTGATGACAGATGTCACCATTGATTGTTTAAATAATTTTAAATAATACAAGTAAGCTCTTTAATAATATTTCTTGCACAGTTGCCTTTGCTTGTAGTAAATTTTACAATTATGTTTGATTTGACTCCTCGTTCTGGCCTGCCCAACCCACTTACTTTGTCCTGCAATAAACCCTGCAAAGAGTTAAACTTTCTGACAGTTACCTTCAGAAGGCTGTTAAACTAGAAAAAAGTGAAGAATCAATGATGTTGATTCTTTGTAAGAACAAAAATTATAGAGAAGGTTATTTTACTGGAAATTCATATTAAAAAGGTTACTTGTATTACAACTGCATTATTTGTTGAGCATCCTATGTATAGTATATCCTATATATAGGCTGCTAAAAATATAATATTGTTTTTAGCACTTATTTTGGATCTAGCATAACAAAATTGAGAGTTTTTGTAACTTTTTGTAAGAAGAGTGTTTTCTTGTTGAATGCTTTAAGAAAGGGACTGAATTGTGAAATAAATGCCAAAATTATTGATGCTTTGATTGTGATAGACATAAGATTCTGCTATGATTATATTTGGTGTAGAACTCAAGTTAAAAAATACTACATAATAACTAGAAATTGTCAAGTATTACTCAAAAATGATTGTATGTTTGAGCATTAATTCTAGAAGTAGTTGTATTCTAATGTCCCACTGTATTCTAAAGGATAATTTTAGGATTTACTATGTCTAATGAGTACATTCAACTTTCCATATAAAGACTGTAAAAATAAGAAAAAGAAAACTAGTATTTATATTTGACTAAAGTATTATGATTAATTTAGATAACTTTATTATTTTTATTGTGATAATGTGTGATACTTTCACCTAACTAATTTTTTTTGCGGATTTAATCTAGCATTTATTTTGATTGTGTTAAGGTTCATATTTCCGTAGCTCTCTCAGAAGTTCCTAACTTATTTCTAGATTTAGTGTAGATTAGATGTTTTATTACTAGTCTATTTTGTGATGAAATTGCTTGTAAATTATATTGTATTTACGTGAATACAGTGTAAGCTGTTATCTACACGAATATTATAAAGAGGAAAAATTTGTTTGTTTGTAGGGTTTTAACTCAAAAACTACTGGACCGATTTTAAAAATTCTTCACCTCTTATAGAAAGCTACATCTTTACGAAGTGTCTAAGGCTATATTTATTTCTAGAAATAATTAGGGTTCTCTACTAAAACTTGAAAAATGTAACCCAAGGTGTAAAAAAAAATGTCCACGCGGGCGAAGACGCGGACGGAAAGTTAGTTCTTTATAAAATAATAGTATGTAAGAATCGCATACATGTACTGTGATTAGAATGCACATGACATGTGTATAATATAAATATTCTAAATAATATTCGCCTGACCGTATTGCCGTTGCATTTGCTCAATGGAGACTATGTATACTACACATTTACAATCAAATTAGAAAAAAATGCAAACTCTTTTTGCAACTTATTCAACCGATTTTGAGTTCTATTCCCTACAGATAAGGATGGCGTTGAGAACAAAATAATGTTTACATTACCAAATAGATTCTGCATCTGGTTTATGTCATGTCGTTTTAGTAACAGAGCTCAAAATTGTTTGAACATATGGTAAAAAGAGTGTGTTCAAATTTCTAATCTTATTTTAAATGGAGTAGAACTATGTTGGTGCACTATAAATAATGCACTTTTAATGCAGCAATGTTTAATATTTCAACAATTAGCTTTCAAGTGTTCAATTATAAAGTGAGAAATACATGTATATAATTAAGTTATTTAATAAATATGAATATTTGGCATTTATTAGTACAGTATGAATAGTGGCATTTATAATGTAGACGAATTAATTAATCATGATCATTATCGTAGACGGCATTTTAGTACTTGCATTTATCTACAAATACAGTGACAGAAGCACAAAAAGTTGTTTAGAAAACTAGAATTTTGATATCTCAAAAACTTTGTTTCTTCACTGAACAATGATGTTAACTTCATACTATTTTGGTGTATATAAGAAATGTCTAATCATAATATGATAAGCAGCCTGCCCGTATTTATTGCACAGCTGGATAACAGTTAATTTAGAACGCTCAAAAGTATAGGCCGTACCAATTGATTTTAAGAAAAATGTAAACAAAGTCGTAACCTATTTTGTTCTTATTCTGCCACAGATAGTAACAAAATGGTGTAAGGATGGTGCATTTATGTCAATTTCATGCTCTACACATTTATCATTTAATGCCGTTTTAATTAAATGAGTGGGAAAATTAGAACAAAATAGGTTATGATTTTGTTTTAATTTTTCTTAAAAAAAATATTGATACAGACTATAGCATTGTTTTCATATGTGTGCAGTGATGTTTGCGCTTAAACTTGTAGTGGCTTTAACAGCAATAACACAAGATTTTTATTAGAAAACATAGTTTAAGCATAGTAGTGCCTACCGTTGGTGAGGTAAAAACGTAGAATTTACAAAATATACGATTTGAGAAGTAGATTATTAGCTTAATAGTTTAACAATTTAAGATATACTCATATTATGTATTTGTATACCTAGGTCTAAAATATTTTATGTAATGACTTGCCTTAATAGTGTGCACTTTTTTATTTCTAATATGTAAGCACAACTATAATTTAAAAAAATGCCTGTGGTTAGAAGTGGTTATTTAGTGTAAAATGGTTTCCTTAAATACCGTGTCTTAGAGGAACATGAAATACTTTTATATTTTATTATTTTACTAAAAATTTTAGAGAAATATTGTTATTTTTTTTGTGAAGAGATCTGTGATCCGCCTAATTAGTTTTGTATGTTAATCTCTGTGGGTTGAACTCTATTTTATTTACTGAATTTTTACATTAAAATTTGACGATTTTTTTAGTGGCACTTACAACAACTTGAAGAGAGAAAAGAGTAATCAATTAAGTATTATAGTAAGTAGGTAAGTATATGATATTAAAAACATGTTTAATATAATATAATATATATAATATAATTATATTACATATTATACATATACACACTACTAAAGTGTTGCGCACAATAAGACTATATGTGAATTAAGGATACGCTTCCCAGCCTATTTTTATTACAAACGTAAGATATGTTACAAAATGTAAGCAGCAGCAAAAACTGCAAATAAATTATTGTATAATGGATTGGGAAGGGCAGCCTTAAGGGTCGACCTTTGTACCTACAAACAACTTCAGCGAATACCAGTTGAAATATAATGTATGCATAATTCATAGGGTAAAATGTTCTTTGAATATAACTGACAGACGATTCTGGAAAGTTGCACCATTTTTCAAACACTACGATGTGGTGAAGGGAGTTTTGGGGTCTGTCTTTTTATAATAGCAGATTTGACTACCAGCCAACATGCACTAAAATTGTCTATATCTTATTAAAAAGATTACATAAAAAACTATCAAAAAAATATTGTCAAATAACAAATCCCTGATTTTGATAACAAAAGGGAATGTTTGTAGAATTGATAGCGTGATGAATATTCTCAACATTATTACTCTAAAGAGGTGGAGTTTGTGTGTAAATAGGTAATTCCTGAATGTACTGGACCGGCTCCAGGAATTCTAATTCTAGAAAGGTACATTGTCCCTATCCAAATAGTGAATTTCTATAAGATAATCAAGCGTTTCTATAAATATTGTTCGCATGTGTCAAAAAAAATAATAATAATATACTGCCATTGGCTTTGCTGACTGAAGGAATTAACATTCGATTTATACATAGAGAATATTTATTATAATCGACTTGTAATTTAGCAGAATTAAAGTAATTTCTGAAATATTGTTTTTTTTTCTCAATATTTTATTACCTACCGACACCACGACCGACACGACTAACTGTTGCACTTGGCCCATAGTTATAGTGCCTAAGGGTAAGTTGCATCATCTAACAATTAATTAGCTTGTCAATAATAGCTAGTAGTAATAATGTGATCATTTGTATGACTTACCTACTATTGATGAATGATCCATGTGATTTGTGATGATGAATGATTCAGCTTTCATATTAAAACAAGAGTACAAAAAACTATAAAAGAACTTCAAGTTTTTTTGACATCAGAAAGGCCTATTTGTTTTCGAGAGTTGGAAGAACTAAGTCTGTACCTACCATTGATTTTACGAAAACGTAAAACGTAACCTATTTTGTTCTAATTCAGCCACAGAAATTAATAAAGCGCACTTATGCCAAGTTCATGCTCTAAACATCATCATTCAACATTTAATGACATTTTATTTATCCACGTGGGAAAATTAAAACAAAATAGGTTATGACTTTGTTTACATTTCTCGTAAAATCAATTGGTAAAAACAATACCCACCATTAATTTTAATATCTAACTCGTACTTAGTCACATAGCTTTACGTATTATATCCATATAATTTCTATTTAACTAAATTTCTTACTGAACATTTGGGTCAAAATAATATATAAGGAAAGACTGGGGGCTGCGTCAACATGATAACTGTGATAAAGCTATCTAAAAGCGTGATGCGAATAATCCTGTGAGGTTGAAGGACGTGATACTAATAACAACTCGAAGTCTTCTATTTTGTGTGGATATTGCGTACTGTAAACAACTAGGGTAGCTGTAAAAATGTATTGCCTAGCTGGGAGTACCGGCTGATTTTATCAAAACGTTTGCGCGGGAAACGAGCACTGACATAATTTGAAATAACATGGCGGCCATGTCCCTATCTTCCAATTTTAAATTAATTTAATAAACCACAGATGAAAAATATGTTAAGTTGATAAGTGAGGTTCGTGTGGGTATCCTAGTAGCAGATGGGCATGATTTACGCCGAACAGTGTCCGGCCAAAATTGCGGTTTTCGTCACAATCGCCAAATGAGTCCCGCCAATTTCCGCAATTTTGGTCTAATACATTCTTTGACACATTTCTGGCTGCGGCGAAGTTTTCCATTATTATATTATTATGATTAATAATGATAATATATTTATTATATCATATATTTATCATTATTAATCCTAATCCTAATAATATTATAAATGCGAATATTTGTGAGGATGTATGTTTGTTACTCTTCCACGCAAAAACTACAGAACGGATTGGAACCGGGATTAACACATATAGGATACTTTTTATTATCCGTGCTTCCCTATATGAATTCAAATCTTAACTTATCATAGACATCCCTGGATTTTATCAAGATTGATGACATGATTTACCTACATACACTTCTTAACTTACTTTTTTGCCTTTGCTCTATACAAGCTTAAGAAAATAGTTAATCAGGCAGCTGTTATTACCGCATACTATGGTTACGTTGACTCTACATTGCGCTATGGCGTAATTTTTTGGGCAAATTCCTGCGAGAAAAATAACATTTTTAAAGCACAGAAGAGGTGCATTAGATCGATGTGTAATTTAAAAGTAACGGATAGTTGTAAACCTCATTTTCAATCTCTTAAAATATTAACTTTACCTTGTCTTTACATATATGAAACCGCATTGTTTGTCAGGAAAAATAGTCAATTGTTTAAAAAAGCTTCAGAGAAACGTTGTAGATCTACAAGACCAGAATATCGACATGAATTATATCTAAGAGCCTCAAAGACAGCCCTTATGCACAAAAGCATTTTTTTTTTATTTATTTATTATTATTTATTTATTAATTTAAACGGAAATTTAATGATTTTTTGATTGAAAAATGCTATTATACCATTGACGAATTCCTTCTTGACAGAATGCTGTAAACTGACAATTAAATATTTATGTTTGAAAATTTGATTGATTGATTTTAATGTTTTTAATAATACTAAATCGTATTCTAATTTCTATTGTACCTATATATTGACATTTTTGTTTTTGTATGTAAAATTAATTTTAATTTCTTTATATTAAATAGTGTATGCCTAATGGGCAGTTTTTTGAGTTCTATAAATTAACTTTAAGACCGATTGTATCACCAAAAAGCACACTAATAAATACTTTGATGACTATGATAATGACTTTGACTTTGACTTTAAATAAATTTGCTAATACAGTCAATTTCGAATTTGTGCAAATAAATTGTTGTGTTAGTACCTACTTTGCTTAGACGATGTAGTGGGTAATTACATCCTCGAAAAAGCTTCTTCACAAAGAACTTTAATACACTAGAGCTCTACTACAACTAAACAAAAGGATACCGAAGACTGCGCGATCTTTCGAGAGTTACCGCGGCCCTAAAACGCTAATGGTAATTGGAGGAACACGGATGGGTTTTTAGTAAGAGTCTGGCACTCCCTCCCCCTACATCTAAGTCATTTGATGATTTTCCACTACATAAAAGGGTAGATACTATAGAGGTTTTATGAAAACCTGTGATTGGACCTTATTGTTTAAACTGGCCACATAATCATTTTGAAATTAGAATTAGAAGAAAAGGTAATTAGCAGACTTTATATAAAACAATGTCAGTCGATTCCCGATCATGAAATAAAATTAAAGTCTTCAAAGCTCCTCTTTGATTTATAACTTTTATTTGTTTCTTTGTTAATTAAATGAAATTAAATAATAACGAATCCTCCACCTCTGACTACGCATTCCCTACAGTACTACTATTGATCCGAGTAAAGGAAGAAGTTCTTCTTAAATGCAAGTAAAACCACAGGCTTTAACCAAAGTACGAATAACAGTTAAATATTTGTCATAACTAAAACGAGTTTTGTTCCCAGGAGAGGTGGCGTGGTTTCTTATTACAATGCTTTGCTTTGTACAGTATCCGGTCGTAACTGTAAGCGACGGGAAACAATATGGATGTTGAAAATGAATTTCGTTATACTAAGAAAGTTATTCGAGTAAACAATTTGTAAAATAAGTAAAGGTACTATAGGTACGACTACTAACAGCTGTATGTAAGGTAATGTAAGGTATTAATACCCTTCTATAGCTTACACAATTCTCGAGGCCGGTTAATCATTCTCTTCATCACTATCTTGGGGTAGGCTTCAAGCCTAACCAGATGCAGGTGAATACCAGTGTTTTACATTGAGCGACTGCTTATTTAATCTCCACAACCCAGTTATCTGGTAACAACGATACCCCTTGGTAAGACTGGTTGTCAGACTTTCTGGCTTCTATCTACCCGTAACTGTCAAAAATCTAGAGATGACAGCGTGCTTTCAGATGTACGGAGGAGTCTTGGTACGACACAGATGGTCACCCATCCCTTAACTTACACCAGACCGATTCGTGCGGCTGTTAAAGGTTAAAACAAAAGAGGACGGCCAGGCGATACGACGCGCAGGGTCAGGAGTCATGGGCGGATGAAATTGCGAGGCATAGCTCGTGTCAAAAAGCACTTAGTTTTTTAAGTAACAGAAACCTACGTTTCCTGAAAAAACAGGTATTTTTATCAAGATACGAAGGTCTCGTAGGAAATTCCAAAATTAACTTTTTTGTAATGTACCAAATTTAAAAAGTCGTAGTAGGAAAAGTAGCTAGTTTTTTGTCACTGTAATTAAAGATGTATTTCAAAAAAGCTCTTAAAATGTGAGATTGCTATTATACATCAAAATTTTAATATGTGTAATGTCTTTGTGCGTCTGTTGCTTCCTTCTTAAAGGTAAAGAAAGATATAAATCTATTTTGTTTTTGTCCCCTTGCCAAGTTAATCGTCTACATCCCCGCAATTTTCCTGTTGACAGATGGGATCTTAGCAGTCGACTCGGCTCACAGGACCAGGGGCTGTGTAATCTCAGGTACAGTCGAGTACAGTCAAATGCCCGCAAGATGTATGGAAAGGACCATTACTAAGCCTCCGCGCATTAATCTAGGGACCGACAGTACTGTGATAGAAATCTTAAAGGGACTGCGTACGTTGAGGGAATAATATACCATGTTTTTAGGCAAAGCTATAATTCATAGCTTCATTGGAAGATACAGAAGGTAAATTGCTTTTTTATATTATTAATAAATTAATGTTCGCCAATGATAAGTAAGTACATTTTTGATAACAGTATAATAAAATAATAATAAAATCCGCATTTATAATATTAAGCTAGGATAGCTTAATATTATAAATGCGGATGAGAGTTTTTTATTTGTTTGTTTGTTGCGCGTTCAAGGTAAAACTGCCGAACTAATTTAGACGAAATTTGGCATGGATATATACCTAGATGTAGCTTGAAGTCCGTGGAAATATACTATACATATAAATCTATTTTTTACGCACGTGTAATGCGTACCACGGCTACCTAAGGTTTTATGAAAAATCACGTAGCTGATATTACCGTGCTACGCGTTAGTGCTACGATGCGTAGCACTTACCTACGAATATGATATTTTATTTGTAAAACCATATTTTTAGCTAGTTTTTTAACTATTAGATGTGAAAAAATATTTCATTCAAGAATGAATAAAATTATGTACGATACTTCTTGAATTTGTTTGAAAAACGGTTACCTTCTTATCGTGTGGGCTGCAGGTTTATTAACCTAACAAGCCCTAGTTTCAGCATTTTTCTCAAAGCCGCCCGACAGCCTCTGAAAATGCTAGACGGGTTTACACTAACAGCCGGTTGCACCAAAAAAATATGCAATTATTTATGCGTGAAACGGAAATTTAAGATCTGTCAAAATAAAGGATAAAATTGAATAATTTTGCTTTTATTTTGTTTTCCGTCTAAATGTTTTTTTTATAAACGTTTACTTAATTATTATATCTATATCTAAAAAATATTAAAAGTATGCTAATTATTGATATAATGTTTTGTGATATTCGTAAAAGTATAAAGTATAAATAATAAAAAAATTGGTGGAACCGGCTGTAAGTACCTACCTATTGCTGGTTATACTTTGTTATATAAATGGGAATTGCCTTTCCACAATGGAATGGGTCGAATGGCCATTAGCAAATCCCTCTAAAGTGGTATGGCTTAGGGAACTAACATCATGGAGAACTTAACCTACAGCTGATATCAACATCAATATCGTGACTTTAGAAAGAACACATTCATGACTATAACTTTATCAAGTATACTTGTAGTGTTTGTTGCACGGAAATATGTCTATAAGGCGATGGATGCGGTGCTAACCTGTAAGAACTTGTTACACTAACCTTAGTTAATTAGTTTAAATACAGTTGGCAAATAAATGTAAATAAGAAAAAAAAATTGTCTATTGTCTACGTAGTTTCTTGCCCATTCTCCTCCATAGGACTCACTTTTTGGTACCGCACGTCTAACACCCGATTTTATGATGTTTTTATTGGTATTGGTCTAAATGAAATTAAATAATAATTAAATGAAATGAAATAAATAAGTCTTCTCAGCTTTCCAGTAGTTCCCGTAGTCCAGTAGTTCCTGAGATTACAACCTACATAAAATACCATTTCATTATGTTTCTATTTAATGGCCTAAGTTTCTTTACTACATAACAATAATCTACATTGCTTCTATTGAGATCAGATAGTAATAGTAGGTAATCTTATATGAATTATCCTAAGTTGTGAACAGTTAGGCAGCGCACTAAACACAGTAGTTGTTGCAGTCGCATTGTCTACTTTAGATCCGTTTTATATCGTCCGATAAATCGTAATGACTGTCATTTTATTCGAGTTTTCCAGATAATATAATAATTATAGTTTATGTTATAATTAAAACAGTACAGTTTTGTTTTATTTCATTTTTTACTTTTATATATATATAATTATATTAAGTCTTTAGGTATATTTAAATATTGTAAATATAATCATAATCAAATATTTATAAAATATTCAATATGATTATAACGTTAACTTTCAAAGTTTATCTTAGATGACTACAAAGTAAACGAAATACTGATATAACTGCAAAGTCTTCAGAATCAATTGAAATCGTCAATTGATTTAAGGTAGCGTGCGTGGTGAGCAAAGCTTTCTCTGTATGAGAAGAGGTTTCTGCCAGGCAATTGAACGTATGTTATGCAGAGAATTATACATTTAGAAAATATCTGATATTCTTTATAATTAGTAGACGTTTTAAGCAATATTTTTAGTACTTTTTGCAGCTCGATACGGACCAATTATACATTTTTAGGGTTCCACAGTCGACAAGGAACCCTTATAGTTTCGCCATGTCCATCTGTCTGTCCGCTGCTTAGCGTCTTAGTACTATTAGAAAACTGAAATTTGGCTGTCCTTAGAAATTTGAAAAAAATCACAAACGCAAGTTATAGTCGACCAACTAGCACGTATTACGTGTGGAACCCTACTGCGCGTGGCCCGACCGTAGCCGGTTATTCGAGGTTTCGGTTGACGTCTAGTTCCAATACGGTGGAGGACGGACTTATTTAGCTAATGTCGATTTAGGTGCATTACACTCATCTGTCACACGCGAAATACACACACTTGCATCATCTATTTAGATACATGTTCTGGTAGCATACGACTAATCGTATAGAGTAAATGGCTCTTACAGTTTACGTGGCAGAGCTGTCGATGAGGTTGTTTCCACAAAGTTTTGTCTTCATTGAGGTGAAACACGATATGTAAACACGAAACTAAAGTTTATACGTACATAGACTGAAACTTTGTTTGTTCGTTTCATTTGAGTTTTGACTTAGAAACTTTATAATTTGATTTTAGTACTTGAATGTTCATTTATTGATCTGTCTGAGTGCGATCAAAGTGAATTCTACGTCGGGGATTGTTATATTAATCCTTTCATTGTTCGATCTTTGTAAACAAAATAGGAAGTACAAAAAATCTTAAAAGTAAAGAGGTAAAAATGTAACAGCTTAAGAGAGTTTTCATAAATGAAATGAAAACCTTAATATCAATTTTAAAACATCTGTAAGATCTCAACTGAGCTGGAAGCCATTTCTGATCTCCTGAATGTACGAATAACTTTTGTTATATCTTTGTCTCTTTAGAAAAACTTTTACTAAGGTATTTTGCACCTGAAAATGTTATAATATTTTATTCTTCCTTTCTTTTTTATGCCATGCTGGGCGATATGTCTGACGTTAGTGGAGGCCTCTATCTAATAGTTGAATTCTAATCCTTACATATATCCTAACTCTAACTAATATTATAAATGTGAAAGTAAGTTTGTTTATTTGTTTGTATCTTACGCTTTCACGGCCGAACTGATTTGGATGCTATTTGGTAACTCGATAGACGGGACCTGGAGATCATTATAGTCTACTTTTATTCGAGTTCCCTTGGGTGAAACCAAGTTAGTTAGTCTACACTAATATTATAAAGAGGAAAACTTTGTTTGTATGTTTGTTTGTAGTGAATAGGCTCAAAAACTACTGGATCGATTTTAAAAATTCTTTCACCATTCGAAAGCTACATTATCCACGAGTAACATAGGCTACTTTTTATCCCACTGCTGGCCATGGGTTGTAGTTTACGCGGGTGAAACCGCGGGCGTACAGCTAGTATTAAATATAGTGATGATGATGTCATAGTGTTTACTAGTTGCATGTAGTGGGCTGTGTACACAAGTAGTGGCCAGAGACACCCGCAACTCGATTACATAAACGAGAGCTCCATGATCTTTGAAAAAGCCTTCCTGTAGTTTCGTGAAGCCGTACAGTTGGAAACAGAAATGTAACGAAGTTAGTTCCGCTAGGTAACGTAAGGGGGACGACAAACGTCCGATCCGACAATAGCTAACCGATTTTTGTCGGATGAAATGGACTGTGAGAAACTGACACTTTTAGACTGCGAGATTCCATTAGTATGATGATTCCATTATATTACGAGAAAATTAAAAGGGTAAAAAAATTACGTGTTTGGCGTAGTGGCTGAGCTGCTGCGGTACGTATCGCGGGTTCGATTCCCGCACGGGACAACTAAAATTGTTTCAGGTCTGGGTGTTTGTGCATGTGGAATGTATGTTTGTAAACGCACCCACGATACAGAAATACAAGAGAAATTGCAAGTACAGGGCAAAGTAAAAAAAAAACCTCGGTTTTTCGGATTTATATCGGGGCAGTTATAAAAATAATATCTTTGTCAAATTAAATCTAGATACACTTTTGAGTAGTAGTTAGTTTTTTCAGAACAGGTTAATTTTATATTGACAGGACTGTAAATCATCTATCTGATAAAAACTGTCCGATGTGTTGAGGTTATAAATCTGCCAAATATCATCCTAATCCTTTCAGCAATTTTTGTGTGAGTAACCTACATACATATATTCTTTCAAAATACTAGTAGAATTCCTCTGTAGAATGCGGAACCCTACCAGTCTGTGTGCGGTGTGCCTAAGTATACACTAGAAATGTATTTCTCCAGAGTATTGCTTTGAAATCACTTCCATCCTTATCGTCTGTAAAGGTAGGTTCAATTTGTACGTTTTATTAACTTCGGGTCGAAGATGGAAAAGCAAAATGTAATGCAATTGACTTTGAAGAAATAAAAACAACAAAATACGATATCATGGTTTTCTATTCCTTTGTAGGATATCTATTTCAATAAAGAAAATTTGTAAAATTAGTGGGCATGAAGAATTAAGTGGGAATCATGCACGAATGCACATATTTTCGAATCATAAATACAACTATAGTAAAGCAAAATGTATGAATAATAATTTGTAGCATCCCAAGATATCATTAAAGTCATCAATTTGAATTAATAGCATGTAAGGAGCATACAGATTCCATTCAAAAATCGCTTTCGATACGAATACTTTTTCGAGAGTGATTCATGATAGCCCCACAGAAGTATGATGAAGACAGATTCTGTCTTCTTCATTGTAGTATCATAAAGTGTAAAACCCCACCACCATGTGGGATACATAGCTGGAAAAGAGAAAGTTCGTTCGTTTGTTTGTTACACTTTAGGCTGTACCAATTTGGAAGAAATTTGGTACAGAGATAGATCGTACTTTGGAGACGGTTATAAGCTACTTTTATCCGGGAAATAGTTCTTTCGGGCACGGTTCAAACCGCGGGAAACAGTGAGTAGTTTATTTATTTATTATTTAAGGACAACCAACAAAGCATACACCAAAAATACATGCTCAAATATCCATAATAATCGTACATTTTATGATGTAGCCTTAATTAAAGGCTGCCACGGCATGCATTAAACATAGGGGTAGGAAATGCAGTTACAAAACAAATTTCACTACTTATTTAAATAGATATTAATAAATGAAAAATACGGTAGAAACAACAATACAATACAAATTACAATATATATTTTTTTCGCTCTTATGATAAAGCCCTATACAAGACGACCTTAACTCAAAGTTAAGTAAAGAGTATATAGTAGTAGTAAAGAGATCTACTACTCATCAATATCTAGTTTATATTAAGTTTCCTTTCGATAGATCAGAATTAGATCCATGGACGCGAACATCCGGCTAGCCATAGCGTTTCTATTGTAGGTACAATACGAGTACCCCGGATGAGGTTACCCGGATCTAATCTCGAGGGATAAAGTATATTTGCGTTTTAACCTGAGACCGGAATCCAATCTACATGGAATTGTGACAGGAATTAAGGTCGTCACAATTCGTTGGATATTAAATTATTTTGAAAGGTCATTGACACATTATTTTATACTTAAAAATATTATACCAAAGGCTGGCTTTTATTTTGGTTAAAAGCTAAGCAATGCCAACCAACGTGGCAATGCCGCCAGTCTCTTGGGTACGCTCCCAGTTGACGGCGATGAGGATAATTTTTTTGACGCAATATTTTAATATTGATTTGATTGATAGATTTTTTTAATTTATATTGTTAAGAATGTATATATTGTAAATAATTTAAAACTAACCTAAATAAAATTATCTATAATGTCTATTATCTTTGGGGAAAATAAAAAAAATATTATAAAGGCGAACTTCACTTTGTCTGTACCTATATCTGTCTTTTACCTTTTCACAATAAAACGGCTGAACCGATTTAGACGAAATTTTGTATGGAGGTAGCTTAAACCTTGAAGGATATCAATAGAATAGTTTAATTCGTGCGTGAATCTGCGGGGTGCAATCCATGCGATTGTGAGGGAAGCCGCGGGAATCACACGATGGTTGATGATAAGGATGGGTAAGCGGGTTTAAAAATGGCAAGCAAAGTGACTTTTTAAAGTTAGTATAGGTACTTTCTTTAGTGGCGTAAAGAGCACTGAATAATAATGAAAGGAAACTAGGGTAACATCTATTTGAAAATTAAACCTAAAGTCGCCAATACACATTGACCAAGCGTTTAAAGGCAAAGAATAACTAAAAGTGCAGGCCTTTGCTATTTTTTACACTTCGTTAGGTAAACAAGAGAATACAAAGCTACCACATGAAAACTACCCGTCAATTTATGGAGGAGCATAGTTTCAAAAAGCTGCACACTGCAGTTGAACACTGAAATTTCTATTACGCCATGAGATTTCCAATTTCCGTGCGTCCGTCCGTTTTCATTGGTATTCCAATCAACTGTCGGCGTGCCTGACTATCTGAATCGTAAAAAATATTTTTTTTTAAATATCTTTTTCTGGGAAGATCTTTTTTTTGTTGACGTTATATTGACAATATTTATTAAAGTGGCATATTGTCTTCATGTGTCATAGAAGTTCCCTTTGGATGTTCTTTTTATTGGAAACAAAACAAATTCATGTAACAATTAGCTCTGTGCAATAATAGCTGCATTAGTAAAAACTGTTTCGTAGCTATTAATGCCCATTGCCAAGGAAAAAGTAATAGAAAGGGAAAAAGCGTGAAAAAGTGAAAGTGTAGCACATTGACAGACAGAGTATTAGCAAATTATTAGTAAGGAAATAAAGATTCTAACGTACACCGTAAACTGCCCGTTTATTCTGCAATTTGATTCCATCTAAAGGTGGTCTGTAAAAATATGATTTTAGTGATCAGACCACCTAAAATAGGTATTGCCTTATGTTTGTTTGCCTGTGTTTTGTTGGTGTCTAAAATATATATAAAATGCTTTGTCCTGAATGACTGGGGATTAACGCACAACCTACACCACTAATCGTAGAGACTTGAAACTTGTATGACGTAAGAATCCGATAAGAAAGGATTTTCCGAAATTCTACTCTTAAGGGAGTGAAAAAGAAGGGCAAAGTTTATATGAACTCTGTAATTTGAATTTGAATTTGTATAGCCCACGCGGGCGGATAGCTATGTCTATCATATTCTATTTACCTGAATAAAATACACAAATGGTATAAATGGAACTCATTATTGTAATATATATTTTCCGAATGAGATTTTCGCTAAGAGTTATCGATAAAAATGTTTTTTTTTAATGTATAGATACCTAATAATAACAGAACAATTCTGAAACAATATCCGGAGGTAAATCCGATTGGACCAGATGAACCGTTAGAGTCGGAATTCCAGTATATTCTACTCGAGTTATTTAGGAAATATGTTTGGTTTTTAAGACGATCCAATATTACTGAGCCTGAGTTGATTATAATTGATTAAAGTACCTATCTATATACTCATTATACCCGGATAAGAAGTTATTATCCCGGTGTATGAAATAGTTGAGATAATTCGTATGTCCTTTCCCAGAATGCAATCTTTTTCCATACTAAATTACATTTGTTAAGCGTTTGGCCATGAAATTATCTAAATAGGTACACCCGTGACAAACTTTCAAGCTTTTTTATAAAATTTGAAAATTCAATCAATCATCATCTGCCCATCTGCCTAACCTTTTCCCAACTATTTTGGGGTCGGTTTCCGGTCTAAACCGGACGGAGCGACTAAACCGGATGGAGCGACTGCCTATCTGACCTCCACATCCCAGTCACCGGGTAACATAGTACGCGTTCCGTGGGCACGGTAACTCTTTCGAACATTCCGCAGCCCCGTCAGGCCATAGCCTTGGGAGGGCTCCGTCACTTTTGCTGACGTCTCTTTAAGGCGCGTGTGGAACACGGAACCTGTCTTGCCTCGGCCTAGTCCTTACCGGACCGTGAGCCACCCATATCTCACCGTCCGCTGGCGATAGTTTATACCCTGTATTAAAACATAAAATACTTTTTATACAGGTATCAGGACACAATTCTAAGTTACCGCAGACGAAGTTGCGGGCAGAAACTAGTATAGCTATATTCTTAATAATTGACAAAATTATTTTCCCTCCACCGCGACATTATGAAAATTTAATTAAGTAGGTGGATCTCAAAGACGACATTATTCAATCAACAGACCGTCCCCCACTTGGAGGAAGATGATTTAGTCCCGAAGTGTCCTCAACGCCCTTGCGTTTGATTGACACGATAACACTAAATAAGTTTCCGAAACGGCTCCGTCAGACTGTCAATTTGAGTTAGTATTGACGCTTTATTAACTAAATTCAAAGTCCTAACTAATAATATACACGCGAAAATGAGTTTGTTAAAGTGCGTACATATTAAATGACATAACATGTTATAAAACTTTGTTATATAACATGTTTCAGTAATGTGGAAACTGAATGTTATTAATCATGTTATAATAACAAGTTGTGTTACATGTTATTAATATTTACAAATTTTATATAACTTATGTGTAAACGTGTACTTGATGCATGTCATATAACATTGTTATATTGCATTTTTATTCTAATGTGTATAGTATTAGTATATGTTGCAATGTTTAAAAACAATGTAACATAATGTGGACGTGTTATAAAAAAACACATGTTACTTAATCTGTAAAGTCATGGTAGATGGCAGAATCAGTTTGGATGAAATTTGGTATGAGGATAGATAAGAGATAAACTGTTTGCGTTGAGTGAATATCTCGGAACGCAGGTGAAATCGTGGCAAACAAGTAAGAAATAATTATTATCTCAGTTTAAGTTTGACATAAGTTGAAACCATTTTTCCTAAGAATTAGGCTGACGTTTGCCAATTCACACATTTATTTCGCCAGTGCTTTGAAATTTAATTTAAACTCCCTAATCTGAGACTCTGATAAAAAGTCTCCTTCGTAACTAGATTTTTCTTATACTTTGTATATGTACGTGATACTGATAACACTTGGTCTTAATATTCTGTTATAAATACTATACTTTCTATTTTTTTTTCTTCAGCAATAACACGAACATTTTGTATGAAATTTAGTATACGGGCGTCCCATCTATCTAACTGTGGTCCTAGCACGAACACACTAATGTAATTGTAACGTTAATGTAAACAATTTTCAAATCACAATTATAACTATACCAAAGTAAAATGTATGTATAAAATTCATTAATAATAGTTTGCAGTATCCAATGATAAGACTAAAAACACACGTCAATTTAAATTAATTAGTTTACTATTATTTTAATATAAATAGTACGTAAAAGCAAGTATGTATATACCATTCAAAAATCGATACGAATACTTTTTCGAAAGTGATTCTAGGCCCACTGGATTAGGACATCGAATTATTTCTTTTATAGATAACATTAGACGGTTTCTAAGTGGGTGAAACTTACAACAACACTTTTCTAATAACAGACTTATTTAAACCCACTAAACATGAACAAATGTTCATTTTATTCATAAAATAACTAACGTAACAAAGCCGAAATGAGTAAATAATGGTACAAACTGGTAGAAAGAAGATTTCACTTTTGGATACCCTCATAGAAAACGACCGCAATTTAAATGAAAAGCTAACTGAGCCATTTTACAGTGCCCGTAAAGAATTTTCGCTAAGAGAAATATTTGGGGAACATTTTAATATCTCACCTGGAAGTTTTGGGTCGATGTTCGTGCATATGAAAGAAACTCACTAATGCTATAGAAGTAAATCCTAGCGTGGACCAAATATGAAAATATTTATTTAATACAATAAATGCAAATTGCAATGCATGCATGAATGGTCCATATTGGTGGTCGGACTATTTGTTTCTCAATTTTACGACTAGACTTTTAAACTTTCGTTTCAAATGTTAGTAAGTGGCCTCCTCGGAGAAATGCATTGCTTTTTTAGCATGAAGAGGGTGGCATTCCCAGAGGGCGCAAATAGAAAACATATTTATACATAATACTGTATGGTTGTATTTAAATAAAAACAAAAAGAATGTTTAAATTACAAGAATGTGTGAACAGTACCATTTCAATTAAACGTGTACAGCGAATGTGTTAGAGTGAAAAGGAAATTAGAAATCGTGTCGAATTTAAAAATATAAAAAAATGTTTTTAACTTTTAGTCCCCGATTTCCCAGTATTATTCAATTTATCTTTGAGGCATCCCTTTATTTTCGGTCGACAGGCCTCAGAGTGGCGTTAACACAAATTGGCCATTAGAGCGATGGATGTCCCCCTTTATAAGTTTCCTGTTGTGTTTACGAAGCTAATACAAGAAAAATGTAAATGTTTCATTATAATAATGCAAATAGGAATCTATTTTCTTGCGAAATAATATGGCCAGTGTCGTAAGTCGGAAGGAGATTTAAATAAATATTTGTCTTTGTACCTTTTGCTTTCATTGGTTTTTTGTTGATAAATAAATCATGTTTTAGTCATTACTTTTTTGTAAATTTCTGGGAAAAAGAAATGTTTATATTAGACTACTAAGAAGTACCAACTAGAAAGTTTAAATATTTTATTACACTCTAAACGTGAACGTCATTCAAGTCTTAAAATCACTTTTCTTTTATGTATAACAAGGCCTGTTTGAGAAAGTGGCGCTGGATTGGACATGTGTTGCGGAAACCAGACAACCATCTATCCAAGCAAGGGTTGACGTGACAAGCGTATGGAAAGAGGAAGCCGGGCCGGCCCCGTACCACCTGGAGGCGTTGAAATAGAGGCTGCATCAACTGGTCTTGGCTGGAAGGACCTCGAAGTCGCCGCACAAGATCGCAAAAAATGGAAATTTCTTCTTAGAGCCCTATGTCCCTGATGAGGGACCACAGGATCGCATCATCATCATCATCAAGGCCTGTTTGTTTTATTTAAATCATACTTCAAAAATAGTATTTTTTAAACAAAAACTCCTACCCGCTACTTGAAGTAAATGTCGGCATTAATAATAATAGCACAAAGAAAGACGCTTCAACTCTTCAGAGTCTGATTTATATAAATACATATTCCGAGATTTTCGCTTACCCACATTGACCAATATCATTTACAATTCTCACAGATACTAATTAGATGGGTTAGCAAGAATTTAACGGAACATTTTGTTAGTACAAAATGTAGGTAGGTCTATTTATTTAGTGATGGGAAATCGTCAAATGACTCCTACCGCTATGGGCGGAGCGGGAGGGAGTGTCCGACTCTTACTGACTATATCCCATCCTTGTTTCTTTCTTCGCCTTTTATGTTCCGGGCCGTGGTAATTCTTTAGAACAATCCCGCCTTGCCGGCAGGACTGCCCAATAGTCAAGCATGAACTAAAAACTTGATTTAAGTAAGGAATTGGAGACATTTGATTGATTCAATGTCATTTTAAGTAGTACATGAGCATTGAGTCAGGTTATGTTAGAAAGGATGTATAGTTTATCTCGAGTAATTAAGAATTTTGGGCAATACTATTTTTTTTTCCTAAACACAATGTAATAACTGTTGGCATCCCAAATAAAAAAAATAAATCTATTGACTCTCTGTATAACCCTAAAAAATAATGGCTTTAAGGACATAAGGTATAGTTGTGTTGTTGATTTTTTTCCTCGTTGCAGTTATTTGTTTTGTGATGTGTTCGTAGTATTGTGACATTGTTATAACAAAACTTATTTTTTGTTGTATTTTATAAGGAACTTTAATGTAAATAATTTCAACACACTGCGAAATGCTTGTCATAGATTACAGCTCTACAGGGATTTTCAGAATATTTTCTATGGATTGAGTATTAATAATCCTCTTGATTTTATTTATCCTCGCCACGTCAAAAATGCAAAAGCATGCTCTTGGCGCCAAGCTACAATTTAATCCATTAATTCTGTCATGTAGTCATGACTGTGGCTTGCTGGACAAATTTTGCATTGTCATCTATACATAAATAGTTTTATCTAATTTATAATATTGTTACCCTATTCTATAACGAAAGGCTTAGATTAACAAACGATGTAAACTCAATGTTGTGGATTCCATCTCTTTAATTACAAATCCCAGCCTATACCAGTCTTACACAGGGTTAATATTGACATCACCTTTCGAAGAATAAATTGGAATCGTACCACCAAAACCCTCGTTGAAGCTATTTGTTAAAACGTGGCCAATTTCACGGCGAGATCTGAATAGCGATAGTGTGATTAGTTTTCGTGATATATCGCCTCATATTTAGATCTTGCTGTAGCGGGTCGAGGAATTATTGCGTCGGTTACATGTCATATGTGGGCGGTAATGTACGACTGCGCAAAAATGCTGTTTGGGTTTTTTATGTCACGAAACTTAGGAGATTTAGAACACGGATTTGACAACGTTGCTGGCTACTTAAAATGTTATGCATGATTCTTGCGACTAAGTTACATATTATGTCTATCATGTGGCTATCATCATCATCATCAACAACCTATTTACTGTAAGTCCACTGTTGGAAATAGGGCTCTGGGCTCTCCTAACGTGTAACCAGTGAGGGGTGGGCATTCTTGGGTGCTGTCATAATGTTTTTTGACGTGAAAAGTACAAATTTAATTAGTTTTATTTCAATAAACATTATTGAGTGAGTTTTGAGTGTGCTCTATCATCGTGTCAGCTTGACCACAAGGCTACACCTACAAGATGTCATTTTTATTCATTTATTTTTTGGAGCTGGTAACTGGGTTAACCCCAGTTGTAAACATTCGTTTGTGCTTATGTTCTAATGGTTCAGGCTCGTCTCCTTCATGATATGTAGGGAAGTGGAAATTGTGGTTATTCGTTCTCCTTCGCTTTCTTTTCATTTCTGATTGATTTTGTGTCAGGTTTTAAGACACTTAAAATCTCTAGAACACGTCAAACCTTGTTGACTCGCAGGTTTACCGGTGGTCACCACAGTGGGTTTGGCTTACACAAGATGCTGTCCAAAAAAATCCTTAGGTAACAACAAAATTAACTCTGAATAATTTAAACTGAATTGTATTCTTTACTCATTGGCTCGTAGCATTCAACACTCACACACACATACATACACACAAAGACACATTGTACACCATAAGATTGGATCAAAAACGTTAGCTCAAGTATCTACCAAGTTTCTCGATAAGGTATGTCATTAATATAAGGCAGCTTACACATAAGCCTTACATTCGGGGAAGATAACACCTGATTGATGACATGAATGATATTCTATCAGTATTTCCCTTGTCGTATAAGATGTTATGTGGTTATCAATAGGTCTACAGTAACCGGGTAACTACTGATAGCATAAGAACATGGTGTAACGAAATCGTAAACAGCGTACCGTAAAACTGGTTTTGTTTTACGATTAACTTTATAAGTAGGCGAATCACAAAATTACAAAAAATATGATTATGTGTGAGATATTCATAATCTAATGTTTATATGTTTTATATTAAACTAGATTTCCGCCAGCGGCTTGTCCCTTGCGAATTCAAATTCAAAAAGTTTCATACAAACTTTCATACTGTATAAAATTCTTTCTTAGTGCACACTTACGTCATTTAAGAAACATTTGTGCAGAATTTCATACTTCTAGAACCAGCTGTGCGTTGATCGATAGAGAGTTAGCCAATCAGTTTCTTTTTTTATGTACAGATTTTAAATAATGTTCATGCATAGAAAAGTCCTACTTTATCCCAAAACGATACACGTAATTTTTTTCCAGAAATGTGTAACATTTCTACGAATATCTAGTTCGTAATTAACCTTGAAGACATCCACAGGTTTCATTTAGAGTTAATCTGTACATAAATGTTAAAGCTGAGTTAGGAAAAAGCCTATTTAATACAAGACATAGTAGGTACACAGAAGCCTAAAGGAAAGTAATAAAAACGGGCCTAATTTGTTGAAATTTATGACGGACACATAGATGTACTAGCTTTTTTCCACAGTTTTACCCGCATTCCGAGGGAGCTACTTCGCGTACCCAAGTAAAATGTAGCCTGTGTCCTTTCTCAGGTTCTAGACTATCTGTGTACCAAATTTCATTTAAATCGGTTCAGTAGTTTTGGCGTAAAAGCGCGACAGACAGACAGGGTTACTTTCGCATTAATAATATTAGTGAGGATATGTATGTAATGTGAAACGTGCTTATATAGACGTTACACAATTTTGATACAGAAATTGTCTTGTATCCGTTTACTCAAGATTTTATTACTTATTACTGAAATACTGAATACGTCTGTGGATATTACGATAAACGGGGTTTCTTATTGCTACGCCGTAGCCGTAGCAATGACGTCACGGCTACATCTGCTACGCTTGCGTAGCACTCATAGCTGTCATTTTTTGAGTTGCAAGTTTTAATTGTGATAACTATAACTTGGGCACTATTATACCTTAATTAAATAAAGTAAAAAGAAAAGTACTCTGACTTCAAAATCATACCAGGAAAATAATAGAACTAACATAATATACAAAGTCTCAACAACAATTCTTTGCGGCGCATCAACACAGACGTCTATCACAAGGCTAGTACAGTAAACAGGTGTATAATGAATAAATCAAGTTGTCAGCCGCCCTTCGTCACGCCGCTGAACTTTCATTTCATAATGACGTCACGCGCCCCTTTTCACAGACTTTCAATTAGCCAGAGTGACAGCCGGTGTGAGGTGACAACTGGAACCTTATCATCTATACTTATATATAAAGCTGAATTGTTTGTTTGTGTTTGAATATGCTACCCTCTGAAACTACTAAGCATATTAAAAAAAATGCAATAGACAGCTCAATTCTTGAGGTAATTTAATTTTATTTAATTACATCATGTTATGACCCATAAGAGATGAGAAAATATAAAATAAAAAGTAGGAGGGCCGATGCCACGCGGTGAATTGAGAGCGAGCAAAACCAAGGGGCATTATTAGTCATACGTTAAGTGACTCAGTTTCCAATGCGAAGGAGAGATGGAGCTATACAGGACGAATAGCAGCGTCCTTTTTTCGCACTGAAATCTGCATCATATTAAAGTTGGGTAGTACGGCCTCTGGCGATTGTCTGCACGATACATGGGCGACGGCTTTAAGTGAAGGGAATGTAAAAAGTTTGCTCAAAGGAGTTGTATTTCAGTAAATTAATTGGTTTTGTTTATTTTTGAGGGTTTAAGTTTATATTTTTGTTATTGTCTTAGTGATTTGGATTAACTTTAATTACGTTGAATACGAATTTTAAATTTTTTTTTTTTGTATTGAATTTTTTTTTATTGTACTCGATTTACTAAGCAATATAATTGGCTTGGCACGAATCACGTTCGAAAAAGTATTCATATCGAAAATTATTTTTGTATAGAATGTATCTAGCTTCTTACGTACTATTAATTTAAATTGACGACTTTAATGTATTTTTGGTTGCTGCAAATTTTTATTTATGCATTTAACACCTAAATTTTGCTTCGGTATAAAATACTTTACATTAACGTTACGATTACATTCGTAGCCCACTGAAACAAACATGTTTTATTCATTCGATCTGTCTTAAATTTCCCTTTTTTATAAGTATAGAGAAAACACTGGAAGTTTTACTAATATCCAACAGTAGATGACTAACATAAGGAAAGATGTTATTTGATGTTAATATCAAAGACAGTTTTCTTTAAGTGCTAATTTGAAGTGTTAACGAAAGGAAACTCCAATTAACTCCATTAAAATAGTGTCGGTAATTTTAATTACTGTGCCCTACATGTAGGAGTGGGTGGGAGGTGGTGATCAAAAGCCGGCCGCACCTTAATGAGCTTCGACCCTAACGTGAGAGGAAAAATTGTTTCATACATGCTGCGGTATAAAGTCGAAGTAAAGACATTTTTGTAAAAAACTATTTTCTGAAATATTGACCATGCTTTTTGGATAAAAAACTATATGTAGGTTTCCAAAAATACATATATTATTATGAAATGATAACATAGCACGCCAGTATATCCTAAAATAGGCGGAATATCTTTGGGAGCGAGTTTGTGCCGAAAAGAGCCAGAACAGCCGGGCTGCTACTGAAAAATATTACAATGAAATGATCCTAACTCCCTAACGAATAATATAAATTGCTAATTTAAGTTTTTTTTTATTGATAAGCTTTTACTGTAAAATGGCTGGATGGATTTAGGTCAAATTTGTCATGAAGAAAGATGGACCCTGGAGTTATAGGCTACTTTTTACAGGGTGTACTAGATATTCCCATCGCGAGTATAAGCGTGAGCAATAGTCAGTCAGTAATATACTACAAAAAATCACGCATCTACAGGGTACGAACCTAAGAGCCAATGTTCAGTAGTCGCGCTTAAGACCACTACGCAAGATGAGAACTTTCATTTTCTTCCCATTTCTTGCAAACCGCCTTATCCATCATACAAAAATATTAGCAACAGAATGAAAGGCGTACTAATAAATCCTTGTACCTCATAACTTATGTAGGAAACTTCGCGAATGTCAGATTGTGATGTATGACTGCAACACGCCGATTCTCGCTTTTGACTACCCGCGCCGTAAACTAATTAATGAGTATAATGTATGAGCTATGGGCAAAACGTGTGAACGAGACCGTATAGGACCTAATATACAATGCTACTATGTAACTTGATGGTAGACTTGACAGTTAAGTACTGGGTATAGATGGTAAATTGTAATAATTAAAATAAAGATAAATTAAATCGGTCGGTAAAGTTAATATTCATCATCATCATCAACCTATCTGGCCGTAGTCCACTGCTGAACATAGGCCACAAGTTAATCCTTACTAATATTATAAATGCGAAAGTAACTCTGTCTGTCTGTCTGTCTGTTACGCTTTCACGCCAAAACTACTGGACCGATATAAATGACATTTGGTACAGAGATAGAATAGACCCTGAGGAACAACATAGGCTTTTTACCCGGGTGCGCTAAGTAGTTCCCTCGGGATGCGGGTGAAACCGCGGGAAACAGCTAGTGTTATATATTATGTTAAAAAATAAACACTAACTTTGGAAACAATGATTTGTGATCGAGCGTATAATTAGAAAATTAATCAATTTTTATACATTGTGGGATTTGACATTGCTTGTTTTGTTCCTTGCTTTGTTTTTGCTTTAGTGCCTATATTTTGTTATCCCCAAAGATGAAAGTGAAATTCAACACAACTTTTTGATATATGATGGTGGGTACAAAAGCGTTGACTAGGATAGCAAAATATGGTTAATTGAAGTAAAAAAAAATACTAAATCCAAGTTGATATTTTTTTTGGAACAGCCGCACAACTCACACGCACCAACTACTGAAAATAACACGTCAATACGCCTTCATGAAGCAGTCGAACATATATATAACCACTTTCTTTTATTATTTTCTTAAATACAAAAAAAACGTGAAGATTGGTGTATCAAATATTACAAACTTCAACTTCGATATAACCTTGGTTCAACCTAAAACAAAACAGAAATTTCTTGTGTCTGCTATTCAAACTATTCTCAATTGACATAATAAATCTTCGCTGTATCCCCCAATATTTAATTAGACGAACTTTCGTACTGAGACAGAAACTGAGTTTGAACGAGTTTCAAGTTTGTGTAAGTTTCCTATTATGTTGAATTAATGTTTGAAACACTATCGTTAGTAACTTGTCGCTTGCTGTAGCTACTATTGAAGAATCGCTTTAAAATTAAAACGGATTTTCATATTTAGGCCGGCTTGCAACACTGCACTACTCACTAAATATATTAACCGCTAAATATGTTTCGAACAATATTCTGTTTGTGACAACTTATTATATATTATATATTGCCCAGCGTGCTCCTCCGTGCCTCGGAAAGCACGTTAAGCTGTTGGTCCCGGTTGTCATTTGTACATCTTTGACAGTCGTTACGGGTAGTCAGAAGCCAGAAAGTCTGACAACCAGTCTTACCAAGGGGTACCGTGTTACCCGGTAACTCTGGGTTGTGGAGGTCAGATAGGCAGTCGCTCCATGTAAAACACTGGTACTCAGCTGCATCTGGTTAAGACTGGAAGCCGACCCCAACATAGTTGGGAAAAGGCTAGGCAGATGATGATGATATTGCCCAGCGACACAATGATGATTTGAATATATTTAGCGGTAAATATTATTTAGTGCAAGCTTTTATTTAGGAGTAACGTTTCATTGTTATTTCAATTGTATCTGAATATTTTTAGGGTTCCGTAGTCCAACAAGGAACCCTTATAGTTTCGCTCTGTCCGTGTGTCTGTCTGTCTGTCTGTCTGTCTGTCTGTCCGCGGCATAGCTCCGTGGTTTTTGTTATTAGAAAGCTGAAATTTGGTATGAATATGTATATTGATCACGCCGAGAAAGTGGTAAAATAAAATTTTGAAAAATATTTTTTTTAGGGTAGCTCCCAAACATGTAAAGTAGGGATGAATATTTTTTTCTCGCGTAACCCTTCGTGTGGGGTATCGTTAGATAGGTCTTTCAAAAATATTATGGGTGTGTGAAGACCATTTTTCAGTTAAGCGAGCCATTTGCGAAATATCTAGATTTTAAGTGAAATTTTTTGTTCGATACGAGTTACCCCCCCTCTAACTTTTGAATGGCTGTACCTAGAAATGTGAAAAAAATCACAGACGTAGTACATGTAATGAAATTATAAGGAAAACTATCACGGCTAAGTAGGCTTAACCGGTTACAGAGCTATAGTCGACTAACTAACTCCTACTACGGAACCCTACTGCGCGTGGCCCGACACGCACTTGGCCGGTTTTTTATCATTGATTTGGTAATTGTAGTAATCAACTGATGATGCCAGTACACTTATGGATAAGAGTTTTTTTGCCCGATTAATTCATAAATGGATTCGAAATAAATATTAAATTATATGGCAGTTAAGTCTATCCAATACTTTTTCTGAGTGAAAATGGCCATAAGTGTAATAAACAAATTAATATATTATATACTCGTTGTTTTCCGCAGTACCGCAGTTCAGCGGTTTAAACTTGAAGAGGTAACAGACAGACACACGTTTTCATTTATATTATTAGTAAGGAAGTTTTATTATAACTGTGACAAACATAATTCGGGATGTACCAAACAAGTTGACTGTTGGCACAATTTCAAACACATCACTCACAGCAGTTCGTTTTCTTATCACTTTTATTATCCATAATACTACCCCGGGTTGTGTAAAAATATGTTGCGCGCAAATAAATTGTTGGGCACTGTGTACTAAATTTGGTACCGGATAATGAATATGGAATAGGGATTTTTAGCTCATGTTTGAGCGCTAATTAATATTCACGGTTTTTTATAATTTGTATTTTTTTTATATTGTGTTGTCTTTTAAATTGGAACTAACTTTTAATATGGATAGGTAAATCTTTGTAGGGTAAAGACCGTTGAAAAAATACGATATAGGCTAGTTTTTCCATCTCAATCATGAATCCTGAAACTTAAACCAAAATCCTGAATCTTCAACCAAAATCCTGAATCCTGAATCTTCAACCAAAATCCTGAATCCTGAATCTTCAACCAAAATCCCGAATCTTCAACCAAAATCCCGAATTTTCAACCAAAATCCCGAATCTTCAACCAAAATACTTAATCTTGAATCCTGAATCCTGAATCCTGAATCCTGAATCCTGAATCCTGAATCCTGAATCCTGAAACCTGAATCTTGAATCCATCAAGAGTTGACGAGTACGTACGTTCAATACCAACTGTTTTCAAATACTTAGTGATTCTCTCGCACTCATTTAGATCTCACTGTTTAACACATTGCATTTCCTTCCAATAATCGCTAAGCATTCCGTTCTTACACTTTAAAAATAAATTATAGAGTATTTTGCTTCCGATGAAACGAGAGACCTAATTATTTAAATTAGTTAAACGCATTAACATCCCGTAACTTACCAATCAACAGCACCAAGGCTATAGAAACAGTATCGTTTAGAAATAAATGACAACAAAATAATAATAATAATGGTCTTGCAAAGGATCGTGACTAAATATAAACTTCGTTACGTAATAAGAGTCTTGAATTATTTCGTGGACTGTCCCAAAGACGCTTGTCAAAGATTCTGAATTTTGATACGGCTAATTATAAACAAATAAATCAGTCAAAGATCTGTAAAAGACAGCCAGACCCAACGGCTTATAGTGCTTGCCGAAGCATGGAGGAGTTTCGATATGATATAGATGGTCCCATCCACAGACAGACTGCGTCAAGCGTAGGTTAATCTTAGATCGATCGACCAACCCCTAATTACATAAGAAACGAGTATCCGATTGCCATACCTTTCCCAGAGGAGTTTAATATACATTGTTGCACATATTTGGACGTTCATGTTATCGATTCTTACAACGAGGCAATGTATAGCATTGAACTGTCAAAATGAAAGGTATTGCAACCGAAATTGAAAGATATTACCCCCCTGTACGGCTTTTACTTAGCTTCCTGTCTTTAGAAAATACTAGGTATATAAAAATATAGGGTTAAATTCTATGCCACAAAGATATAAGCTGACAGGTGGTATACGTAAAGGGTGACAGATGAGGGTTTTATTTCAGGCCTCGCGGAGTGCAGCGTGATTGGAGTTACAAAGAATAGTATATTTATAGATATGTATACACTCGTTTGTTCCGCCAAGAACTTACCGCAGCTACCCGCTAGTGAAACGTAAGTAATACAGAACTACCATATTGTTAAGCTTTTTTAGAATGGATCTGTAGAAATTCGAAGTAATGAATGGACTCGTGACTTTTTTCTTATCTTTCGAATGTAATAAATTAGGTGCCTCACATGGATCTACCATACCATATTTAATCCACCTTTAATGCACCAGGGTCCTATCCATCCGTACCAAACTTCATCCAAATCAGTTTTGCCGTAAGAGCGCAACCAAACAAACTCACACATGCACGGTTCTGTCGGGATAAAGAATGTTATATGTATATACCAAGTTATTTTTATCAGTATACCAAACATGTCTATTCGTCTGATTCAAACATACAAATTCACACAAATACGAAAACATAATGATAATAATTTAAAAGTGTACCTTCTGCCCTTTCTTGTTATGTATACCCATTGTTCTAACAGCTCTAACCATGTCATTAGTTCTGGCCTATTTTACAAATTACGACACATTAATAGAAGCTAAAAAGGTTTAATAATACTTGCGCTATGTAAACGTTCAGTGATGAATGTATGCAATAGTTCATGAATGCTTACATTATATGCGCCAGTACTTTATTTGTTGCAATAAAAATAAAATTTGTTCTTAGAGCTTACCTACTGCATGCCCAATGTACAATCATGGATTTAGTTGACTTTTAGGTAACTTGATATGGATATTACTTTTTATTTAAGTTATCTGGTAGCTGCGATAGCCAAGTAAGAGTAGATTGTAAGATGTAAAACAAAGAATTAACACCAAAACTATTTACAAAAAATATGAGGTTACTTATACGTGAAACGGAAGAATTTTCATTCAATATCTGTAAAAATGGTGTAATATTGCTATTAAATATGTTACTATTTAAATATAAAACATTTCTTAATTAATATTAGGTATGTCTTTATAATACAAAAAATCGACTATTTTCAAGTTTAACATTCGTAAAAGTAAAAATTATGCGTATTTTGATACAACCGGTCCTTAGCGTTACATACATTTTAACGCATTACGTTACATGAATAATAAATGTTACATCATATTTTTTGAAGTGTCGGGCTGTTAGTTTGCTTACGGTTATTTCTTTTTTCCATTTGCTGTATCGATTTGCAAGTCAGCAGATTTAAACGTAGATAACTTGGCACGTAACCCCAATTTTCCTGGTTGATGCCAACCAGCTACTCAATAAGTTGGAGAGAAAACCTTTGAAATTGTACCGTGAATTGGCACCTTTACAAAATATTTCACATTTTAAGACATATTGCAATATTCACTGCGGTTGTAAGAAGCGAAAACCGAATATGATAAAAATTCCCATAGTTTTTTTTTATACATTAAGTAGAGAGACCATTTATGTAAGTTTCATCCGCGTCCCGAGATTACTACTAACGCAACTCGGATTTAAAGTAGTCTATAACTGTCCAGAGTCCCATCTATATCCATACTAAATTTCATCCAAATCGGTTCAGCCGTTTTACCGTAACAGCGTAACAAACAAACAAACTCATTTTCGCATTTATAATATTACTTAAGATATCCCGACTACCCAGTGACAATATAGTGCCGTCTCTGCCTATCTTCTAAAGACTACAGTTGTGACGATATTTTTCATGCAGGCGCCATTTTTACGGTTGGACGTAACTAAATAAACAATTTAAAAGAAGCGTGTTCTCTAATGGACTCGGAACTCTTCCATAAAAGCTGCTGAAAGTGGACAAAGAGTATTCACTGCGCGTCTCCGTGAAATAAGGACGGACGCTATTTTATTTTACGTCGCAAAAGGAAAGTTTACTCTTGGTTTTAATAGAAATAATAATATCCTAACTAATATTATAAATGCAAAAGTGAGTTTGTTTGTAAAATGGCTACTTTTTAGGGTTCCGTAGTTGACAAGAAACCCTAACGCGGTGTCCTGCGTGAGCGACGAACGCGACGCAACGCGACACTGCGAACGCGACGAACGCGATCAACTCAACGGCATACCCTACTTGCGGCCTATATGAGAGTCTGCGGCAAGACGCGACGTAACGCGGACTTGTTTTGAGGGCGACCAGACGCGACACCACGAACTCGAAATGGTTGATTCAGAAGCGTTGATCGCCGCAGTGCGGGAGCAAAGATTGTTGTGGGACAAAAAACATACACATTATAGGAATCGGAACATAATCATTATTCTCCATGGTTCGAGAAGTAATGACCAAAATCACGTAGGACATTTGTCGCGTGTAGCATCGCGTCGCATTACGTCGCGACGTGTTGCGTCGCGTCGCGTTGTATTCGTCGCTCACGCAGGACACCGCGTTATAGTTTCGCCATGTCCGCGGCATAGCTCAGAGGTTCTTGGTACTAGAAAGCTGAAATTTAATATAGATATGTATATTGATCACGCCGACAAAGTGCTACGGCTGTTACTAAGCCACGAGAACCACTCATTCTAAAAATATTACACCAGCTATTTCCCGAGGTTTCACCCGCATTCTAAAGGAACTACTTTGCGAAGCCGGATAAAAAATATCTTATGTGTTAATCCAAAGTATAAACTATATGTGTACCTAATTTCATCCAAATACATTCAGTAGTTTTGAATGAAAGAGAAAAAAAACAAACATTTCTGCGTTTAAAATATTAGTAGGAACGATTTTAATTAATTTTCATTTTTAATGTTGAGTGACAAGTTTAGGGTTGAGTGACACCCCTACATCTGAGACGGTACATTTACCTCTTGAGATAAGTAATGCCCTCCACAAGTACGGTTAATATGAAACTATGCAAGAATTTATCGCTGCGCTTTTAAGATAGTCAAATACTTTGTGCGGTAAAGTAATGTGAAGAGGTGGGATGGGAATATTTCGCCGAGGCAGTGTTTTCACTGCATCGTTTAAACAGGCCTGAAATGGTTAATAGACTTCAAAACAAAATTTTGACTCGTTTTATGTGAATTTAATTTATCTTTAAGAGCTTTACTATTAATGTTATAAAAGCGAAAGTTTGTGAGGATGTATGTACGTTTGTTTGTTTATCATTCACGCTAAAATTGTTGAATGGATGTGAATAAGAGAATATGACGGAGAAGAGAAGTATATTAACATTTTTTTTTGCAACGGAATTATTTCAACTGCTTTGATCTGTTGCCGTCATGGGTCTGGACCTTACCATTTAGAAAAAAAAAATAGGTAAAAACGCTGGCGTATTTTACGCTGCTTAGAATGACCTTACAAACTTACGTTGCATGTGTATACTGGATACCAATAATCCCATACAAGTTTGTCAGTACTAATAACAAAGTACCAAGGGATCCCAACTTTAGCAATTAAGTGCATTCAAATGATAGGAGAGCTTGCTAATTACTTGCTGGAAGGAATCCGGTATAAGCTTTTGATACCCTGTTCTGTTAATTGATGTACGAGCTCTATCAATAAACCAATTATTTTTTTATTTCAGTCCTTTCAACCAAAATTTTGGTGACGTAACTGTGTCACTCTTACTGAAATTTGTAAAAAAAAATCATCAAGATTTTATTTAGGTATTGCAAAGAGAGATAAATCAACATCGTCTGCCTAGCCTTTTCCCAACTATATTGGGGTCGGTTCCAAGTCTAACAGAATGCAGCTGAGTATCAATGTTTTACATGGAGCGACTGCTGTTTGACCTCACATCCCATTAACAAGTAACACGATACTGCTTGATAACACTGGTTATCAGACTTTCGGACGTATGGGTTTCTACCCGTAATGACTATGAAAAATTTGCAAAGAGGTTTTTGCTCAGGACCCAGTGATTAGCCACCTTTAGATGCTATTCTAATGTACTCACTACAAGAAATCTGACTTCAATAAAAAGCAATAAAACAATTTTCTTTAGTATAAAAAATACCTTTTCTATAATTTTAACTCTGTCAAAAATATCAAGATTTGATACATTTCTCGCCAAACATGTAAAGATCTAAAGACTAAGAATCTTGAAATAGTGATCTCAGATTCCCTGATATGAAACCTCCTTGTCGTTGGGATACTGGCCACTTTGTGATTCAAATGGTGACCTTCGTAACTGAATAAATAACATCTATACTTATAATAAATCTGTAGAGAGGTCAATTCTGTACATGAAATATATTTCCAAAATGACTATCAGGGGGTGATTAGGGATCGATACTGATTCCAAAAATGCAATCAGTAAAATTTTTGTCTGTCTGTCTGTCTGTCCGTCTGTCTGTCCGTATAAACTCTATAGAAACAAAAACTACTCGACGGATTTTAACGAAACTTGGTACAATTATTTGTCATACTCCTGAAATGGTTATAGTATACTTTTCATCACGCTACAATCAATAGGAGCAGAGCAGTGAAGGGAAATGTTGTCATTTTGTTTAAATGCGCTAATCTCAGGAACCGCTGGTCCGATTTGAAAAATTCTTTCAGTGTTAGATAGTCCATTTATCGAGGAAGGCTATAGGCTATATATCATCACGCTAAGACCAATAGGAGCGGAGCACCACTATTCCACGCGGACGAAGTCGCTGGCAGAAGCTAGTTTTCAATATAACTTGGATGTAAAATGTTCGCGTATTTTCTGGTAGAAATATAATTCAACATAACACAAGATTTTTGTTGATTACACGAAAAATAAATGAGTCTTGAATTTTTTTCGAAGTTTTCGTCTCAATATAGATAGCTTGACAACTTTTTTCGAAACGTTGACAAGTAATTTAGCGCGTTTCATATTTTATTTAAAGTGGCTTTCATTATTTAGTCTAGAATTAGAATTCTTCGAATAAGACAGTTTTGCAAAAAAATGTGTTAGGTAATATTTTTTAAACAAATCATTTAGGATTGCCAAAAAGAAGTTGAATAGGTACTAAGATGACCGGAGGTGAATGGTACAAAAACAACTGAGATAAAATTGAACAATAAAATACATAATTGAATTCACACACATGAGGAGCTCGTGGCTAAGTACCAGCCGCACGGTTCCCGATCATAGGTTAAGCTACGCTAGGCGCAGTCGGTCCGTGGATGGGTGACCATCAATGTCATACCAAGACTCCTCCGTGCTTCGGAAAGCACGTTAAGCTGTTGGTCCCGGTCGTTATTTGTAGATCTTTGACAGTCGCTACGGATAGGCAGAAGCCAGAAAGTCTGACAATCAGTCTTACCAAGTACCGTGTTACCCGGTAACTGTGTTGTGGAGGTCAGACAGAAATTCAATCCATGTTAAACACTAGTACTCAGCTGCTTCTTGTTAGACCTGAAGCCGACCCCAACAAGTTAGGTAGGCTAGTTACAAATACAAAAGCGAAAATTATTATTAAAACTAATTCGAATCGCACGTCTGCTTATATAATTCCTTATATAACAGAGTAAATTATAATCAGGCTATACATAGACTAGTTTTAGATTCAAATACAAATTATGAACTCTATGTTTGGTCTAATTTGCGGTTGTGAATGTGCTGAATATAATGTAAAATTAGATGTGTGATTCAAATTACAAGGGCCGATTCCACCAATCAAATCGTGAACTGTTCAATTTAATCTCAGCTTACGCATTTGAGTATACATTTCTCCCATTATAAATTGGATTAGTTTTAATTTGACAGACTCGTTTGGCGTTGTGACTGAGTTATTGGCTGCTGCACTGCGTGTCGCTAGTCTGATTCCCTTACGACAATTACAATTGTTCCGGATCTGGGTGTTTGTACATGTGTAATGCATGTTTGTAAAAGTACCCACGATACAGGAATGCCTCCTATTATAAAAAAAAACCAGTCTACTTTCTTAACGTCGGATTGGTGATGCTTGTTTCTGGTGCTGTCACTGTGTTTAAGAGATTCTGATCGACATGACAAAACTCTTTTATTTAAACTCTGTTTTGAATTGTGAAATGAACCCGTTTATGTGTTCATAAATATGCGTGTGTAATGTAGTGTTGAGTTATAATTAGACATCGTAATAGATTGAAATTGTTTTATAGTCATTATGTGCTCTCATAATTTGTTTGTATTCTAGATTTTATTGACAAACGGTAGTAAAAAACAACATTTTTATTTAGTCAGAAGCCAGAAAGTCTGACAATCTTACCTAGAGTTATCGTGTTTCCCAGTATCTGGGTTGTGAAAGTCAGATAGGCAGTCACTCCAGGTAAAACACTAGAAGTTAGTCTGGTTAGACTGGAAGCTGACCCCGACATAGTTACCAATAGTGCTTAATTGGCACAATTTTATTCTTACGAGCAGCTTCAACCCCCACTTCGGGATAAATACCGATTAAATTATTGAAAAAAATATAATAAACTAGCTTCTGCCAGCGACTTCGTCCGCGTGGAATAGTGATGCTCCGCTACTATTGGTCTTATCGTGATGATATATAGCCTGTAGCCTTCCTCGATAAATGGACTATCTAACACTGAAAGATTTTTTCAAATCGGATCAGCGGTTCCTGAGATTAGCGCGTTTAAACAAAATGACAAATTTCCCTTCACTGCTCTGCTCCTATTGATTGTAGCGTGATGAAAAGTATACTATAACCATCTCAGGAGTATGACAAATAATTGTACCAAGTTTCGTTAAAATCCGTCGAATAGTTTTTGTTTCTATAGAGTTTATACAGACAGACAGACAGACAGACAGACGGACAGACAGACAGACAAAAATTTTACTGATTGCATTTTTGGCATCAGTATCGATCCCTAATCACCCCCTGATAGTTATTTTGGAAATATATTTAATGTACAGAATTGACCTCTCTACAGATTTATTATAAGTATAGAAGATAGATAGATAAATTAAATGATAACGTCCTGCAAATGACGTTCCAATTATGAATAAAAGTGGTAAATCATTTATATTCAGAAGCGTTGAAACAAGCTCTCAGAGGTGTAGGCGCGCTGTACTTGTCGATTGTTTTAACGGCCTAAGAAGCCCGTTTATAACAAGGGGGGTTAGACAAGTGGTTATTACACAACTCCTATAAATTGTTTAGGTTTCCTTGAGGGTTAGACAAGTGGCAAAAACGCTAGTAGAATGGAAAATAAAATGTATGGGAATGACATTCGTTTACGACTAGCTATCTGTCATTCCCATACATTTTGATTTCTATTCTACTAGCGTTTTTGCCACTTGTCTAACCCTCAAGAAAACCTAAACAACTTATAGGAGTTGTGTAATAAAAAACCTCGTTTATAAACGTAAAGCGTCATTGCCGGAGATGAGAAATTTGCTTAAATTTCGTCACAATACTTAGCAGTGTGAAACAAATCTGCGGTGAAAATTCTTTTCAATTTTCCTTCAACGCTAAAAGATTTTAAAGACAGGCTTGTTAAGAAAGTTAGGCTATAGAAGTGAGTCATTACGGTTAACGGAATATTTTGTTCTCAAAATTTGAGAGCTCTTGTTTCGCTTCGCTATGTTCATTGTAGCTAGAGTGGGCCAGTCATCTTAGGATAATGTAGAAGAAAATTTTGGAATGAAAAGATTATTTTCTATTATGAAATGCTTTGTCCTGCATGACTGACGGATCAACGCATAGCCTAAACCGCTGATCGTAAAATCCTAAAACTTGGAAGATGTGTTTTTTGTATGACGTAGGCATACGATAAGAAAGGATTTTCCGAAAGTCTACCCCTAAGGGGAAAGAAACGGGGGGTAAAGTTTGTATGAAACTCTGTCACTGTTAATTTGAATTTGTATAAGCCACGCGGGCGAAACCGCTCGCGGAAAGCTATTAAGTTATATGGGTATATAAGTACTAGCTGTTTCCCACGGTTTTACCCGTGTCCTGAGGGAACTATTTAACCAACCTGGATATAAACGTCTCCAGGGTCCCCTCTATATCTGTGCCGAATGTTATCCAAACCGGTTCTGCCGTACCTTTTTGTTGTGATAGTCTAACAAATAAACTGGAATTTAAAATATTAGTTAGGATTTGCTTTCATTCCGAGGTGAAACTCTAACATTCTTACTTATAAAGTCTGATTATTTTTTAATGGGATTAGCAAAAATCTCACTCATAAATGCTGTTTAGCGTTAATCCGAGCTTAAGTTAGTAGCTTAATCCTGGATAACGACGTTAAGTGAGGATTAGGTGAGAAATGGTTAAACTTTTGATTACAGGTTTTTTATAAGTAAGGCGGTAAAATGATCAATCTTTATAGCACCTGTTATCTCGGTATTACCAAGTTTTGGTATGGGATAAGGTATAAAAATCTATCTATAAAAGTGGACTTATCGGAACGTACATAATACCTATTCAGGCATTACGTATTCAACTGTCAAAGAAACTGTGGCGAAGGAAGTGATATTCTCAATATATTTCTCTTTGAAGACATTATGATTCGATTTGCGGAAGAGGAATCTTTTCCTTTTATCCTTTTTGTTATTCCGGAGAAATGTGCGCATTATACTAAGGAGTAACGGCTGTTTTGGGGATTTGGAACGTGGAAGATATTTTTGGAAGTATAATTATAATAAAATTACGCTGTAGTTTGTGTGTGAGGAGCTCGTGGCTAAGTAACAGCCGCACGGTTCGATCGATCAACGGTGCTGCGCTTGGCGTGGTCGGTCCGTGGATGGGTGACCATCTTTGTCATAACAAGACTCCTTCGTGCCTCGGAAAGCACGTTAAGCTGTTGGTCACGGTTATCATTAATTTGTAGATCTTTGACAGTCGTTACGGATAGTCAAAAGCCAGAAAGTCTGACAACCAGTCTTACCAAGGAGTATCGTGTTACCCGGTAACTGGGTTGTGAAGGTCAGATAGGCAGTCGCTCTATGTAAAACACTGGTATTCAGCTGGATCCGATTCACCGACCCCAACATAGTTGGGAAAAGGCTAGGCAGATGAATTATAATAAATTACGCTGTAGTTAATTTTCGAAAAATAATGATCTAAATAGTAGAGCTTGCTTATGGCGTGTTGCACGGGACTTTTAGTACCTACTTAATAAAGTAAATAAATAAATTTATATCAAAATGACTGGCTTTTGCTCGTGACTTCGGCAGCGTGGACTTCAAGATTGAGGGCAGCTACCGAAATAAATAGTATTCTAAGTATTAATCAACGTAATTAATTATGAGTTAGACAAATTTCACGCAAATCCGATAAGCCGTTTTGGAAAGAGAGGTAATATTTCGACGGAAATCAAAACTGCATGTTTAATAAATTGCATTTTTTTTTGAGAAAAAAACTATCTTTACTAATAATTAAGAATATGAAAGTAACTGTCTGTCTGTCCCACTATAATGGTCAAACGACTCAATTGATTTAGATGTTTTTTAGTTAGTTCTCTCAGAATGCGCTAGACACCGCGAAAAACAGCAAGTTTCCTATAAAAATCAAGGTAGAGTTACCTAACACAAACATCTCATACTGAGAATACCTTTGTACCCACGTTCCTATATATAAATACCTTTCAACAATGGCATATCCATTATAGGGACATTATGCTTTAGTGGGTCAGATGCCTTTGTGGGCTATTTTGAATGTGAATTCTGATGTGTATCTGCCATCTACATTAGATTTTGTTCTTTTGTGCTATAAGAGAATATGTACATGAAGGTATTTTTTTCGGATGGGGAATCATCAAATGACCTCTCCCGCCGCGGGTGGTGCGGAAGGGAGTGTCAGACTCTTACTGACTAAAACCCATCCATGTTCCTTCCTCAGCCCTTTGTATTCCGGGGGCGCGGTATCTCTTTCGAACGTCCCGCAGCCCATGAAGGATGAATGCGCTTCATCTGTGTTTTTAAAGCCTATGGAACTTCAAAAACCCAATAGCTAAAAATATATGGTATTACATACTGGCTGTTTCCCGCGGTTTTGCCCGCATCCTGAAGGAACTTCTATGCAAACCCCTATGAAAAGTATCCTATGTGTTATTTTATCCAAATCCATTCAGTGGTTTTTGCGTGAAAGAGTAACAAACATACATCCTCACAAATATTTGCATTTATAATATTATTAGGAGTTAGATGATAATAGTTGAAAGCTGTACAACTGTACGAAAGAAGCGCGTTCGAATATTTCTGGATCGCGTTGGCTATACTTAATCCGGTTGCTTTTAGTTTTTTAGGGTTCCGTAGTTAACAAGGAACTCTTATAGTTTCGCCATGTGCGTCTGTCTGTCTGTCCGCGGCTTAGCCCTTTGTACCAGAAAGCTGAAATTTTGTATCGATATGCATATTGATTACGACGGTAAAAAGGTTTGTTACGTTTACGTATTTTTGCTCTCCCCTCTAACTTCTGCTAGATTTATGAAAAAAATCACATATATAAGGAACCTTATCACGGCTTAGTACGCTTTACAGGTTACAGAGTTATAGTCGACCCATTACGGAACTCTATCGCGCGTGATTCGACAAGCACTTAAACGTAAAACGTAAAAGATTTCTGACCAAAATCCACAGGAATAAAATCGAGTACAACTTTTCATTGACAACACGAATAATTGGGCCTAGGCTCATAAGTGCATTCGTGTTACGTCCACTGCTTATTCAGTATAGTTTGTAACACAATTTTCTAAAACGTGACCCCAGTTCGCCATGACACGTCATCAGGCTGTCCAATTTGTGTTGCGGTGCCAGACTGAATGCTCATTCCTGTTATTAGAGCCGCTGATTGGCGCGAATGTGACTGCCATGTTGCATCCTAGTGCAATTATTCGTTCGGACGCTGTAATTTAGGAAACGTTTCAATGTTTGTGAGGTACCCTTGATTGATATTCGACACATTGTTTACGTATCCGAATGGCAGAACTGTGAGCCTAGCGCGAAAATGTTTCGAAAAAGTTAATACAATAGAATAGAACATAAATTTATTTGCTAATCAAAAAGGTGAGGTTACATGGTTATAATTAAGAACCAATAGCTAAGTCGCCGAGCAGCTCGTGGCGAATTAACAGACGCACGGGTCGATCCATCAAAGGTTAAGCTACGCTTGGCGCGGTCAGTCAGTGGGTGGATGACCATCTATATCATACCAAGATTCCTTGGTGCTTCGGAAAGCACGTTAAACTGTTAATCTCGGCTGATATTTGTAAATCTTTGACAGTTGTTACGGGTAGACAGAAGCCAGAAAGTTTGACAACTAGTCTTACCAAGGGGTATCGTGTTACCCGACAACTGGGATGTGGAGGTCAGATATACAGTTACTCCATGTAAGACACTGGTACTCAGCTGCATCCAGTTAGACTGGAAGCCGACCCCGACACAGTTGGGACAAGTCTAAGCAGACGTATTGCTAAGTCGCCAAACCCAACTATGTGAGAAACTGGTCATGTAAGTTCTTCAAGAAAACCGGTATTACAGTTCACCATGCCACGCAATGTGTTTAATGATTTTGAATCTTAGCCAAAATTATGCTGAACCAATATAGATAAAGGAGTTGGTATGGAGGATTCTGGCGCATTTATTTCCCTCAGGACGCGAGCGAGACCGCGGGAAATCCTATAGTATTCTGCATCTTCAAGTGAATTGAAGTAAAACGTGCTTCTTTAAGCCTTTTACTGAGAATACTTGAATAATGTTCAAGCGAATACCTAGGAGTTATTTACAGTGCCAAGATATTGTATCACGTACAACCAGCGCGGTTTAGACATGCATAGAATATTTTCTTCAATGCAATCTCATTATTCGCAAGAATGCAAAGAACTGACAAATGCAGTTTTTGAATAATAAAATTAAATGGAATTGATAGAAAAAGAAAATAATTGTGCATTTTCCGTGAAAGTATTCTTGTGTAGAAACTGTTCTTTCGCTCTGATTGCAAAAAGGTTTTGTTATTTTTTTGTTTGTATAGGTATACCATTCAATTGTTCGACTTGTTTCGTCTGATTTTCATAGGTGTAAGTACGAATTGTATATGGTTTTATAAAACTAGCTCTTTTCCTGGTTTCACCCGTGTTCTGTGGGAGATAAAAATTATCCATTCAGGAAGGATCAAATTATCTTTTTACTAAATTTTATCAGATTAGTTCAGCCGTTTGTATTGTGAAAGCTTAAAAGACAGAGTTATTATCAGATTTGTTATCTAGCGACCCGCCCTGGCTTCGCCCGGATGCAATGTAGATATTATATTAATTCTCTACTATAATATGCATTTATAAATATTATAGTAGACGTTTTTCTGAGGAGCTCGTGGCTAAGCAACAGCCGCACGGGTCGACCGATCAAAGGTTAAGCTGCGCTTGGCGCGGTCGGTCCGTGGATGGGTGACCATCTCTGTCATAGCGAGACTCCTCCGTGCCTTGGAAAGCACGTTAAGCTGTTGGTCCCGGTTGTCATTTGTACATCTTTGACAGTCGTTACGGGTAGTCAGAAGCCAGAAAGTCTGACAAACAGTCTTACCAAGGGGTACCGTGTTACCCGGTAACGGTTGTGGAGGTCAGATAGGCAGTCGCTCCATGTAAAACACTGGTACTCAGCTGCATCTGGTTAAGACTGGAAGCCGACCCCAACATAGTTGGGAAAAGGCTAGGCAGATGATGATGATAGTAGACGTTTTTTCTGGAATTACTCTGCCTTTTGATGAAAACCGCATTAAAATCTCTCATTTAAAAAATCAAAAGATCTTATTCGTACAGACGGCGGGAAGCGACTTTATTTTTGCTATCTACAGATTTTTTTAAATATTTTTTTTAATAACGTTCCTCACACTAGGAATTACTCCTGTATCGTGGTTGCATTTACAAATATACATTTCACACGCACAAACACCCAGACCCGGAACAATTTTAGTCGTCCCGTGCGGAAATCGAACTCGCGACACGCAGCGCAGCAGCCATTTACACAGCCACTACGCCAAACGTGCCGTCAAAAGTATTACGATGAAAGTTATGGAATAAAAACAGAATAAAAATATTTATTTGTTATAAATGCACATTCACTCACATTTATTGAATTGGAAAACTGAATCAATATTCCATTTATGGAATTGGTTGTGGCGTTCGATTGTTCATGTTGAAATATTTGTATTCGTTAACTTCTAGAGCGACTTGGCAAACTGCTTTCCTCCCAATTAATTTGTCTTTATCTTGTATCATCTCTATCTGCCTATATTCGCAGTATATGTTACCGGCCAAACCCGATTTCAGGACAAACTAGTTTTGCCTAGACTTAACCAGTTCTTCCTATTCGCGATAGCATTAACTAGTATAGCCTAGTCCAACTAATTTGTCCTAAGCCCTATAGGATAGACAACTTTAGGCTAGGCCAAACTAGTTGATATTTTTTTTTTGGCCATACAACATATACACTCAAAGCCAAAAAAATAGGGTCAACTTAAAGAAATATTGCCAGAAAAGTTACTATCATGTTTTGGGCGTCTTTTGGGGTCAGCTTAATATGATTTTGCAAGTTTTTTTCATTAGTTTTAAACGTCATCTTAGCTTTCTTGTCCCTGTATGTCTGTCCACCATCAGATTCATCACTCTTTTAACAAAACATTTAATACGCTACGTAGGTACTCTTCGAAATAGTTTTTTTTTTATTAAAAACTTTATAGAGTAATTTATCAAAATTAGATTTAGAATCAAAATCAAATCAAATCATTTATTAAAAACACATGTATCAAATAATTTACAAAGTTGCTTAGCTTATACACGTTTATCAAAAATGTTATGTTATAATGTAATGTAATAATAGTTAATACATAATTTTTAATAGTTCATGTTGTTACTATGAAATATTCTCTCTATGAGGAGTACCTCTGTAGCGTAATACATGCTCCATCAAAATTGTGTCTTTTATTTTTTTGGGATGGATGGGGTCATTTGATGATTTCCCGCCGTATGTGGGGCGGGTTGGATTGTCAGACTCTTACTGACTAAAACCCATCCATGTTCCTTCCTTAGTACTTTGCATTCCGGGGGCGCGGTATGTCTTTCGAACGTTCCGCAGCAAGATTGTGATTTAAGTCATCAAAATTCTAGAACTACTGAAGATAACCTATCTCGGATGTATTTGAATATGTCTTCTGAAACAATATAAATAGCTTTAGCTTCAAAACTATCATTAAATCCGTACCCATGTTAAACTATGTTGCTGAAACTAAATTTGAAAGTGCGGAATACATTTGTAAGGGTAGTGCACACGGGCGTAACATCTTCATATTATGTGCCGCTTTAAGGGCTCAATTTTCGACCACATTTAGAGTTCTAATTTAACGTTTAGGACTTGTTAGTTTAGTAAAACCTGCTGCCTACAAGATAAGAAGTAAGTGATCCTAAATTGTTGGTGAAAAAAAAACGGTTGTCTGTAAAGTCGGTTTACTGACGATAGTTGAACGAGACAACGTCATAAGAATCATTACCTTTATCGCCGCAATTATCGTTGCTATAAACAATTGACACCACATTCACTTTTCACTGCACTTCATACTTGATGAAAACATGTAATTTATGTATTATTGTATAGCAGCTGTCCACGCGGACGCATCGCTCACTCAAGTAGGAGAGAGACAGATGTCGAACGCTGCCGAACGCGGAGGCCGATTGTGCCTCTTTGTCGCTCGTTCCGCGCTCTCGCTTGCACTTCAAGCCTTAAATGGAACGCCTCAGAGCGAGGTAACGCCGCATGAGTCATGTTTTTTCGTGCGTGCAGCTGGCTCCATCGAATTATAAGACGTTGTCACGTCAAAAAGAAACTTCCTAAAGACCCACTAAAAAACTGTGTCTAGGGTCTATTAAAGTTAAAGGGGATCGTTGATAACCGGGCGATATCTCGTTAGCATTTGATACCTACGTACAAATTTACTTTGTTAAAAATAAACTCCACCGTCAGCTGATGTGCGCTGGCTTATATGGAGAAATTGTTGTTTCACGGTCGCTAATTGGTTAAATTAGTTGCGACACCGACACGCTAGATGGCGCTAATAGGCGCTGTTCGTCCTACGCCTGTCAATAAAGTGATTAATTATACTCATTTATTATGCGATACGTCATTATTCAGTAACTATCTAGACGTTAGGTAGATTGTTAAATTCGATGAATTTTCTTTTAATTTTAGACAATCTTTTTTTAGGGATAGGATATTAATTTACTCCCCCACCGTGGGCGGAGCGGGGGGAAGTGTCTTTTTCTTCCAAAACCCATCCATGTTCTTTCCTTGGTTCTTTGCGTTCCGGGGAAACGGTAGCTCTTTCGAACAATCCCACACCCCGGATAGGTACACTATATTGTAGAATTTTCGAGTGCCTATAATTATATTAATTGTTTATTAAATCTAGAAAAGAATAATTGTTTCAAATGATTTTAATTTGGAAATGTCGCTAACATCTTCAACCCGACTTTGAATGTATTTTCATTTAATATCCATTCGTACTGGTAGGTGCTCTCGAGTTTAAAAGTCGCATACAGATTTCTGCAGAGAAAGATTGACTGATGTAATCTTTTATTTCACAGAGGAGGAATTAATAACCAAGAATTGTTTAGTTAATTTAATAATATTTTCCTAATTCTAGCGGCAAATGTATATTTAAATGTTTATTTTAATTTGTATCCCAATTATCCTTAGCAGCATTAGAAATGTGCTATTAATTCTGTCTGGCTGTTTATCACACTTCCATTTTAAAACGGCTGAAGCGATTTAGATGAAATTTGGCATGGTCATAGATTGAAATCTATGGAAGGACAAAGTATAGTTGTTATCCGGATAAGTGAAGTAGTTTGCTCAGGATGCAGGTTAAGCCGTAGGAAACGGTTAGTACCTTATAACATTATTAATAATCTTCCGTTTGTGCAAAAATTTATTGAAATTTCATACAATCAAAATACCTGAACCAAACATTTCGAGAACGTTCCACAATTATTTAAACTTTGCCGGAATAGTTTAAATTAACTTCCACCTGTATTGTTTGCTAGACTTATTTGTTTTAACTAACATTGTGCCTAGACTACATTTAGTAAATAGAGGAGTTTGTACATTTCGGTTTATAATTCTCAAAGACAAACAGTAATTTCTAGAGTAACTAGAAATTGAAGCCTACATAGTATAGCTTTTACTCGGGAGCGCGTAGTATTTACCTCGGGATGCGGGTGAAACCGCGTGAATTACTAGTCCTACTAATATTCTATACGCAAACATGAATGAATAGATTTGAATCAAATTTATTACGCATATAGTGACATCGTTAAAATTGGAGGCTTTCGTTATATTTATATACACGAGTGAATAATTGATTTAAGTAATTCATTGCTTTAGTTCTTGTATATACTTATACTGCTTAGCGAGTGTAAAAATAATATGTAATTAAATGAATTTTGTACAATTATTTAATACTAGCTTTCCGCCCGCGGCGTCGCCCGTGTGGACAATTTTTTTACACCTTTACATTGTTCAAGGTTTAGTATCGATCCCTAATTATTTATGGAAATAAATATAGCCTATGATACTTCATAAAGATGTAGCTTCCTAATGGCGAAAGAATTTTTTAAATCGGTCCAGTAGTTTTTGAGTTAAATCCCTACAAACAAACAAACAAATCTTTCTTCTTTGTAATATTAGTGTAGATTGATATTGTATAAACCTGGATCTTCAAACCTTACAGACGGACATGTGTTGCTGGGGAGTTTGTTGTGCCACTTCTTCTTCTCAGTAAAAACACATTGATAGTGGTGAAGGGCGGGCGTTTTGAGGGCTGTCTTTTGTAAATTTGACGTTCAAAAAGTGCTGATTTTCAGCCTATTTTGAATTAAAGGTTTTTGAATTTGAATAACATATATACATATATTTCTATCCAGGTACACGAAGTAGTTTCATTAGGATTCGAGTGAAACTGCGTGAAATAGCTAGTATTCTATATAATTAAGATATGTTTTTATTATACGGGAAACTCGCATTAGCTCGTTAATAACAATTTTCACAAAATAATACCTACTCTTCAAGCAATATGATCATGCGATCTGCTCGTATATACTGGAAAAACTCTTTGTGAAGATTGAATGATCTCGTATCTTTTCAAGATAATTATTGAAGTAAAAAGTATCAGTAATTAGCCGTGTTTTCATATCGTATATTATTTTGTACGGAATCCTTAATACCTACGTTTTTATCTTTACATACATATTTTTGACATATAGGTAGGTATGTAATTATCCGAATGTGGATCAATTTTCGGCTTAAGCTGCGGTAAGGCTTATAATTTAATTTTAGAGAAATATAAAAATATTTCCTTTTGCCTTTTCCATTCTTCTTCTGCTTATAGTGTGGTTTACTAACCTAATAAGCTGGCAAGTTTTCTGAAATCCGCTTATAGGCTTCTGACATAGAATAATTGTAACAACGACTGCTAGTTAGCAGCGAGGGACGATGGCTTAACGTGCCCTCTCAGGGAAGGGCTGTAACATCTCCAATTACCTAACTCCAAACTTGTGAAAGTTGTGAAAACCCACAAATTGGATTTTGTTTCGACCCGAGATTCAAACCTGAGAACCCATTCATAACATTTAGCATTTGCGACTACTACACCACCGAGGCAGACTTCCAATAGATACGAATGAATAAAAACTGTCACTTTGTTCTATTGAAGGCACGCAAGCGTGATCGGTAAGCACAGAACCCTAGGTATAGAATGTGTTAAAGGGGTACTTCCATCAGATTTTTTCAGCTCAGTGATTAATAATACGCTCTACACTTATGGAACTAACACTAAACGGGCGAAATGTTGGTGTATGTCGTACTACGCATAATAGACTTCTGTATTTTTCAACTCAATTCAAATTGATTTGCAATCTAAGTGTGCAAAATGGTCTTAAAGCTAAAAGTTAATGGTACGTACTTAGAACTTAGCGGCCTTTGGCAGGCATTGCAAATTTGAGGGTTAGACGGCCTTTTACAATTAAAATAATATAGATACAGGGCGTATAGATATAGATTTCTATCGAGAGTATATGCGTGATGTTATACTATTTTATAATCCAACATCACGCTTTAATTAGCATAAATCTCAAAACCAGATAAATGGCCAGATATTTCTTTTCAAAATAAGTCAAAGTCAAAGGTTTTTATTTTCTGACCTCTATCTACGATCTACACCGATTACAGGTTCTTATAAAACGTCAAAGCTAGAAACTAGGTGCACGGTTCTAAAAAGTGGGTCCTTTGGAGAATAACTGGCAAGAAACTCCATGGATATTCTATTAAAATGTTTTCTTTTTTTACCAATAGTTGCGTAACGTTAGGATCATGTAGATTAGTGTATTTATATAAAAAAAATACTGAAAAGCAAATAAGGGGAAGCCTATATTGATTGCCATAGGAGTGAACAAAAACTCACAATTTTTTTAAAGCAACAAACAAAAATACGACAGTCCTACAAGAAGCAACAGGCGATTTCCAGACGAAAGACATCTTCGTCTTCATCTTACATAATTAAAGTTTTGCGACAGTACACACGAAGTACAGTAAACAACCAAGTTCTCGACTTCACCCACAACTCCGCCAGTTGGAAACTGGCAGGGCACACTATTTTAGTGGCAACGCGTTAGCCGGTGACGATAACTTATTGACAACAACTTTAGTCTTGGACGAAATGTAGTCTTCGAAATGAATAGAGGGGTCAGAGTAGAATTTATAACGTCTATGAGAAGTTTGAAATAGAGGTATCGTGTTACTGTAATGGTCACAAGTCGACTGCTGAGCAATGAGGTTCTTGGTTTAGTTCCCGTTTCGGGTGTGTGAGATTGAGAGTAATACTCTGCCTAGCCCTTTCCCAACCATGTTGGGGTCGGCCTCCAGTCTAAACCGGATGCAGCTGAGTACCAGTGTTCTACATGGAGCGACTGCCTATCTGACCTCCACAACCCAGTTACTGGGTAACACGATACCCCTTGGTAAGACTGGTTGTCAGACTTTCGGGCTTCTGACTACCCGTAACGACTGTCAAAGATGTATAAATGACAACCGGGACTAACGGCTTATCGTGCTTTCCGAGGCACGGTGGAGTCTCGCTATGACATAGATGGTCATCCATCCACGGACAGACCGCGCCAAGCGCAGCTTAACCTATGATCGGTCGACCTCGTATGATCCGTGCGGCTGTTACTTAGCCACGAGCTCGGGTGTGTGAGACTGAGAGTAACAAGACTTAATATTCTTTGCGCCCGATTGATGGAAAAAGGTTCAGAGTCTTAAACATACATAATTGGGAAAACTGTGCGTGTCTTATTTCTGCTTATCCCTCTATGGAAAACAGGTGTGATATTATAATGTTATCCTAACTAGTATTATAAAAGCGAAAGTGAGTACAACGCTTTCACGATAAAATGGCTGAACCGATTTGAATAAAATTTGGCACGGAGATAGAGGGGACCCTGGGGGCGATGACAGGCTTATCCGGATTTTAAGTAGTTCCTCCGTACAGCCTCCGAAACAGGTAGTATTATTGACAGTTGCAGTGATATTTTAAATTGACCGGGAATCCGTCATTCTGTGGTTATGCTTAAATTATTTAATGAAACGACAGCCATAAAATTCGACATAGACACAGCACAGACGTTTGGTCTTGTATGATAATACATGTAAATTACATTCTACGTGCAATACGGTAACTAGAACGCAGATGACGTGTAATCATGTTCCCGTCATGTCGACGTCGCGTCCCCGACACGTCGACGTCACGTCAGCTTTCCTGTGTTAATACTGCCTCATAGTATCTGGTTCAATATCCCATGTTGATAGCCATTTTAATAGCTTTAAACTAAGTTCTTGATGGCTTTGGTTTAACTAATATTCATCAAAGCATGCCACTGAGATAAATAGAACTCACTCAATAGTTAAAAAGCAACCAAAGGTTTAATTTCTTTTTATGCTTAACTACTAACAGTTTTATAACAAGTGAATAATAGTTAGATTAACATAAAACCATTGGAAGATGGAGAGTTACCATATGGCGGAAGATTAATTGAAGCTTATAAGCCGTTATGTGACATCCGTGTTGTTTTACACTCTATGCCACGGACAGACAGACGGACATGGCGAAACTATAAGGGTTTCTTGATCCCTACGGAACATGGGAATAAATTTGGAGAATGGGCGTTTTGATACCCCTCTCCAACAGTCTCGAATATACGAGTAGTGTCGTGTGTGACAAAAAATATTTCCTATGGCGACTTGCCCCAAATCGCTGTTTACTTACCGTGAGATCGATGAACGAAATGTGCAATAATGCGTTATATCATCGAAATAAACACACTGCGTGAATTTTAATTATACTCAAATAAATCTATAAGAACAGAGTACCAAATTATTATTTTAATATTGTTTACCGACTGAGTGAAAATAAATAATGAATTAGATTCTTGACCTCGTAGTAACATTTGATAAAAGCCATATAGCTTGTTATGTCTCAATATTTATTAACACAATATATAGCTCGTGGTTAAGTAACAGACGCACGGTTCGACCGATCAAAGTTTAAGCCGCACTTGGCCCAGTCGGTCCGTGGATGGGTGACCATCTTTGTCCCCGTGTATCGGAAAGCACGTCAAGCTGTTGGTCCCAGCTGTCATTTGTAGATCTTTGGCAGTCGTTGCGGGTAGTCAGAAGCCAGAAAGTCTGACAACCAGTCTTACCAAGGGGTACCGTGTTACCCCGTAGGTAACTGGGTTGTGGAGGTAGATAGGCAGTCGCTCCACGTAAAATACTGGTACTCAGCTGTATCGGGTTTAGACTGGGAGCCGACCCCAACATAATTGGGAAAAGGCTATGCAGATGAATTATTCACGCAATATATAGGCTGATGTTGATCATACCAAATAACCTTTATGTATCGACAGACTGTAGTGTTTGCAGGACAATTCTTGTACTAATACAGTTAACCCTGCGACTGCATTTGCATAATGCAGTTACACAATTGTGTCGCATTCATATGTTAATGTTACCACAGTTAATGCGGTGGCGATTATGATAATTGTCGCATTGTATCGAGTAATAACAGTAACCAATCGATATTATTGATGTGTTTGTTTGTATATTTGAATACAAGCATTTCGCTATGGCTTTGACTTGGCCGTGATTTCTTCGAGCATGTGCGAGTAAGTCTTTCGAAAATCGGTCTAGTGAACATTACTATGTAGAAAAAAAACAGGCTATACTTTTTGAAGTAGCGTAAGCCCTAAACTAGATATAGCCTTAAATATCTTGCTTTTGCAGTAGGTACTCATAGTTTTAAGGATCAAAAGTTGCCTGTGTGACATTTTAGCCTATAAATATGACACAAAAAATTGTGGCAGGAGTTTTTTTTGAATGAGTTTTTAATATATTTTATGCTCTAAGAACGTAACTTAATAGAGAAAGAATTATCAAAACTAACCCAGTATCTCTGGAGATTGCCCCCTTCAACTAAACATACAAAGTTTACCTCTACATACTTTGAAGACGTAACAGACAGACAGGCGGACAGAGTTACTTTCGGACTTATAATGTTATAAACATAATATTATCTAATTCAGTCTTAAAAGTACCGACTTAAAACTATTTTTTTTTATCAAACGCGTTTTAAGGATTTGCATCATGTTTTTTTTACTCCTCATAACTGTTCTTATTTCTTCATTGCTATTTCTGTCTATCCAAAGTTTTTACAAAAACTAACTTATTCCTTGTGAATTGGGTCCAAAATTGAAAATGACCAAAATAGGGAAGAAAGTTATTTTTTTTATCGAGACCAAACACATTATCTCCGTGGAAAATGTCCATGCTTATGGGCGAACTCTGTTTATACCCAAGATGGAGTAGTGAAACTTTTTTTCATGTTATATAATACAAACATTTCGATGTAAATGTCAGTATAGGGACTATGGGACGTGGTCGATTGAAGCAAGGACCACAATTCACTGGAATTGTGGAAAACTAGCTGTATAATATCTATTTTCGCATGATGTAATTAAGTAATATTTAATGTTATGTTATTACCTATCTAGTGGCACTCATTATCATATTTTTCTTTGTCAATATGCGGATAATGTAGTGGGCTGCAATATTGTTAATATTTTGTATTCATAATTTATCTGTTCCTATACATATTGTAGCTGTTTATTGTCCCGAAATAAATAAAATAAAAATAAAAACCCGGCGAACTCCATACCGCCAGATATTTTTTGTTCGGTTTGTTTTAAAGCATTATCCTATTTGGTGCAGTCGTTCCGAAGTTATTGAATGTACACACCATAATATATGTACTCACATTTCAGCGATGAATTTTTAGGGTTCGAAGTCGACAAGGATCCCTTATAGTTTCACCATGTCCGTCTGTCTGTCTGTCCGCGGCATAGCTCAGAGGTTCTTGGTACAATTTTTTTTTACCCGTACCTAATTCCACCTTTCTAGTCCTAAGAACGTCTGAGCTATGCCGCGGACAAACAGATAGACAGACGAACATGGCGAAACTACACATAAGGGTTTCTTGTCGACTACGAAACCCTAAAAGAGCAAACAAGTACTTGCTAATTAAAAATATTAGTATGAATTATACACAAAATCACGGGTTATAAATAACTAGTAAAATTCTTAGAAATTGAAAAAACAAAGTGCAAAAAGTTGTTTACCTCTCAACTTGCTGAGCTAAACTGGTTCAAGTCATGTTTTATTCAATACAAAACATGAAGATAATAAAGAAACCACGCATACTAGGTTCTAATTAAAAGTTATAAACAAAATGTTAATAACTTTGACTTAACGGGGCTGATATTAACCAGCTTGAAGACGCCAATTAGCTTTGTAAATGTGAAACAAGAAACACCTCATTAATTAAGTTTTACGTATTATGGCTATAAACTTTGGCTTCTGCAATCTTTTTCAAAGCGTCTGGATATAAAACTTAACGTGGGATGAACCTTTACCCATTGGTGTGCAAGAAGAGTGGCTGAAACTAAAAGATTAACTGGAAGAGATCCAGATGAGTTCTACAACTATCTGACTCCGGGACATTTTCTGACTGGTAGCTGAATTATGACGCTTCTGCTATCCGGCTCGAAGGACCATTTAATGTACGGTACAATTTTTTTTCTGAACTGTACAGTGTTACTGTTTGTTTGTTGGTTCTGTGTGAATAGGCCTGTGCCCATCAGTGGGACAATATATAGGCTGATGATGATGATGATATTTTAATAGACATTATATTTTTATTTAATACTAGCTTCTGCCAGCGACTTCGTCCGCGTGGAATAGTGGTGCTCCGCTCCTATTGGTCTTAGCGTGTTGATATATATAGCCTATAGCCTTCCTCGATAAATGGACTATCTAACACTGAAAGAATTTTCCAAATCGGACCAGCGGTTCCTGAGATTAGCGCGTTTAAACAAAATGACAACATTTCCCTTCACTGCTCTGCTCCTATTGATTGTAGCGTGATGAAAAGTATACTATAACCATCTCAGGAGTATGACAAATAATTGTACCAAGTTTCGTTAAAATCCGTCGAGTAGTTTTTGTTTCTATAGAGTTTATACAGACAGACAGACAGACAGACGGACAGACAGACAGACAGACAAAAATTTTACTGATTGCATTTTTGGCATCAGTATCGATCCCTAATCACCCCCTGATAGTTATTTTGGAAATATATTTCATGTACAGAATTGACCTCTCTACAGATTTATTATAAGTATAGATATAGAAGAAGAAGATAGAAGAAGATGGTAATTTTAATATATTTAAATAGTTTTGCCTCTAGTAAACAGATGTAGTAAAAATATAAATTTACTAACAACATTTACAATATCAAAACATAAGAATAATAAATTATACTAAAGAAAATAAATATAGGTAGTTGAATAAAATAATAAATAATGAAAAAACACTTATTAAATTAAAACATTTAAATTCCTCCTGCTTACTTAAAACAATCAAACCTCACAAAAATTCTGAAACCTTACCTGCGTCTTCTTTAGAGGCCTTTCCATAATCTCAAAGGACCCCTACTCCGTCTCATATTACAAACTCTAATTTCGTAACATTCATGCCTTCCGTAGCTACAAAGTTAACAATACCACGGGGTCGTTTCAACCCCTCGTAAATCGTTCCATATAAAAGGATAAAGGATTGATGATTGTCGCCGGACCTTACATTTTATCGCTATTTACACTATAAACTAGGAATAAAAGTTAGCAGCGCCTGAAATTGCCTCTAAAACTAGCGTACTGTGCCCAACAGGTGGTATTCAATAAACTTCGTATTAGAGTAAATAAATAAACTTCAATCTGTTTTATGCGACGTTTATTCGAAGAGTTGATTGACTGTTTATTATTTAAACCTCCTTTTATTTCCTCGTGACAATGATATTAAGACAAATCTAGATATAATTTTGAAGTAAGCATATATTTGCCTGGTTTTTGAACTCGTATACTCTTGTTCAAAAGCAGATCCCTTGTAAAAAATAATTGTCGTATGTAAAAAGATTTTCATAACAGAATATCTAGACTGATTTCCAAGCTACTGCTGCTTACCAAGGGGTACCGTGTTACCCGGTAACTGGTTTGTGGAGGTCAGATAGGCAGTCGCTCCATGTAAAACACTGGTACTCAGCTGCATCCGGTTTAGACTGGAAGCCCCAACATAGTTGGGAAAAGGCTAGGCAGATGAATATCTAGACTGATTCGATGATATTTGATAGTGGATTGTTTCAAGCAGTTTTTTGTTTTAGGTCAAAAGGTTGGAATGGATTTTATTTATGAAAACCAAAGGAAAATTCGCACATTTGTAACGATATTTGTGTATAAAAATCTCAATAAAAATTTGCAAAGTCGAAGCGGGTCGCAAATCTTCTTCTTCTATATCTATACTTATAATAAATCTGTCGAGAGGTCAATTCTGTACATGAAATATATTTCCAAAATAACTATCAGGGGGTGATTAGGGATCGATACTGATGCCAAAAATGCAATCAGTAAATTTTTTGTCTGTCTGTCCGTCTGTCTGTCTGTCTGTCTGTATAAACTCTATAGAAACAAAAACTACTCGACGGATTTTAACGAAACTTGGTACAATTATTTATCATACTCCTGAGATGGTTATAGTATACTTTTCATCACGCTACAATCAATAGGAGCAGAGCAGTGAAGGGAAATGTTGTCATTTTGTTTAAACGCGCTAATCTCAGGAACCGCTGGTCCGATTTAAATAATTCTTTCAGTGTTAGATAGTCCATTTATCGAGGAAGGCTATAGGCTATATATCATCACGCTAAGACCAATAGGAACGGAGCACCACTTTTCCACGCGGACGAAGTCGCTGGCAGAAGCTAGTAAATTAATAATATCGTATCTAGACCCCCAATCCTATTGAGAAAAGGCTCGACGGATAATTTGTCAATACAAATTGGCATTAATTTAGCATCTATTGTGCCTATCCTGATTACAATACAGTCTTCGGTCAAGCGTGACCGAGCAATCTGCATTAGTTAGGGGATGGCTAATCATCCGCCTGGCTAACGGTTAGGGGTTAGCAAGCGGTATCGGTTAGCGGTAGAGGTGGATTACTATTAAGATTCATGATCCGTTTAATCTGAACTGACAGATTGGTTTTAGATCGTCTTAGACTGAGAGAATTTGGTAGTAGGAATTATTTTTGAATAAACTGGCTGACTTTTTTTTAAAATAACATATCAGCCTCAAATGACTAATATAATTATTCGATTAGAACAAAAAAATAACATTAAAAAGTTTTTTCGGTCCTAGAAAACAGCAAATCTTTATTTTATTTTTTTACAAATTAGTGAAAACGGTGTGAGTCATGTTAGTCTATAGATTATCTGTGGATGTGACGTAATATTAATATTAAAGTTGTAAACAAGGGTCTAGGAATGGAAAAAAAATATGCAGGCATCTCAAACATTCAGCACTTTTAGTAACTGAAATTGATAAACATATTTTGATTTGTAAGTTTTAAGTTTACATACATTTTTAATGTAATTAATGTAAACGTAAGTTCATACTTAAAATGATTCAATGGGTTTTTTTGCCTTAAAAAGATCTTGTTGGGGTATTAAACATCTACGAGTACAGCGCGGCATGTCACGGTTCCATCATACATATTTATGATCTATCATAAAGTCGAGGAGCTATAATCTAATCAATAAATTCATACTCCGCGGCATCAAACAAGAGCGGTGTAAATTGAGTTATGCAAAGAGCTTATTTTTTTGTGAAATATTTTATAAAGATATTACTTTTAAGAAGACAAAATAGACGACAAGAATAAGTTCAATATTTACCTTTAAAAAACAAGACACATATCCAGATCACCATCACCATCAATAATCCAGACTACGTATAACAGAAAAAAAACTTATGGATAATTCCAAATACTCCCGACTTGAGAATTGAACCAAGGACCGCATGTCAAGTAGTCGTGGTTGCAACTGATAAATAATGAGCAGATAAATAATCTAATCTAAATAATATATGTACTAGCTTTTCCGTCAGTGTTTTCGCCCGCGTGGTCTCTACGAATTCAAATAAAAAATGAGTTACATATAACATTTGCCCCCCATTTTACCCCTTTAGAGGTAGAATTTGGGAAAATCCTAGGCATTCGATAAGATGCCTACGTCATACAAAAAACACAGCTTTCAAGTTTCAGATCTCTACAATCAGTGGTTTAGGACGTGCGTTCCATTTTATATACGTATGTGTATATGTAAATGTTAAAACTAACTTAAAAAATATACAAACTTGTGAGTGAAAATTAGATATTAAAAAATATTAAAAGTCTTTGAAAGAAACTTCGTGTTTTAATTTCAAAGAGGCAGTTTCAACGGAAGTCGGAATACAAGTTTCAGTACTTAATTTGTATAATAAATATATTTACACAAAAATCAAGGCAGAACATAAAAAAACTTTTGAATTATTTTATGACTATGGAAAATCCCGACTGCTATCTTGATAACAGTTATTAAAATTCCATGTAAAAGGCGGTCAGGCTGATTTGAGTAAATTCTATAACTAAGGCTTGTTAGGTTGGTGGAACCTGCAGCCCACACGGAATGAAAAAGATTATTATTTATGCATTTAAAACTTAGATTTTGTATGGTTGTAATTATGATGCTAATTGTACCTAACATCCTTATACCTGTGGACACGAATAAAGATTTTGATTTGATTTAATTTGATGATTCGAAGATTGCTTACATTAACGTTACGATTACATTAGTGCATCCGTGCTAGGCCCAATGAAACTACTTTAACCTTAAATGTTTCAGTAATAAATCAATACTGTCGTCTATTAACATAGACACTTGTAAAAAAAGAAGTGAATTTTTTGTTCATTAAATCCACTTAAAAACGGCGCTTGCAGAAGCCAAATAAATAGAATAAATAGTGAAAATCTCATCATTTTAATAGACGTAAATCTACCCTTAATCTTTAAAAACACGAACACTTCAAAACGAACGACGGATTATTCCGTACTAATCCTTAAAATCAATAAAAGAAAAAAAATAAAACCATCTTTTATCTCGAATTCCATTTAAATCTTTTCGGATTCAATTCTACGGAATAAGCGCTTTGAAATACTTACCATTATTCCTTAAATTAGTGAGGTTTTATGCAGGAACATGTCCTATTATATTAGTACCCTGTCCAACCATAGCATTACCAGTGTGGAAAAACAAACTTTCATTCAAATAAAATTTATTGCTTTTGCCCAATAAATCTTATTGGGCGAGGGATCCTAGTCAAACACCATAAATAATATGCTTGGGCGTTATTGGTTGTCATGGTAACGCATTGTGATCGTAACCAATCGAGACAAGAATAGGTTTTTTTATGCAAACGTTTTATTACGTTTTTGTTCGATTTGGGGGGAAATTGGAGGATATTCTATACTTATTTTTATTGCTATACGTATCTGCTAAACCGATTCGGATAAAGTTAGTGTAGATAGTCACCCATTCACGGACTGACCATTTCAAGTGGTACTCTTAATAAAACAACCCGTGCGGCTGTTACTTAACTATGAGCTCCTCACGAGTTACAGATACTAGCAAATGTCAATTCACATGGCTATGTAACAGGACTTAGCCACGTGAATTGAGATAAGATGCAAAAATGACTAACTATTCCAAAATTATTATTCCATAATATTAACAACTATTCCAAAATCCTTACTAATATTATAAATGCGAAAGTAACTCTGTCTGTCTGTCTGTCTGTTACGCTTTCACGCCAAAACTACTGGACCGATTAAAATGAAATTTGGTACTGAGATAGAATAGACCCTGAGGAACAACATAGGCTACTTTTTACCCGGGTGCGCTAAGTAGTTCCCTCGGGATGCGGGTGAAACCGCGGGAAAGAGCTAGTCAATTATAAAGAGGTTTTTGACTGGCTCATTGGTCTAGTGGTTGCTTAACGCGACTGCTGCAAACCGGGTCCCGGCTTCAATTCCTGGGTCAACCCTAAATAGCTTTCTTGATTTTCTAAAATTTCATAAAGCAGCCCGGAGTCAGGAAGTTGGTGTTATTGTACCTTCGTGCCTTGGAGCGCTAAGCCATCCCCTGCTATCTTGCTAGCAGTCGTTGTTATAATTCCATGTCAGAATCCGTCAGAGAGATTTTCAAAAAACTCTGACACTAGCAGCCGGTTGCATAAACAAATGCAGTTACTTTATACGTGAAACAGAAGAACTGTCATCCAAGATCGGTCAAAATGGAGCATAAAATAGAATACTTTTGTAATTATTTTATGTTTTTCGTCTAAATATGTATGATATATGTTTACTTATTTATTATATCTATGTTTTGACATCATAAAAAATATTAAAAGTATGCTAATCACTGATATCATGTTTTGTGATATTCGTAAGAGTATAAAGTATCTATACTAATATTATAAAGAGGAAAGATTTGTTTGTTTGTAGGGTTTTAACACAAAAACTATTGGACCGATTTAAAAAAAAATACCGTTAAAAAGCTACATCTTTACGAAGTTACATAGGTTATATTTATTTCCAGAAATAATTAGGGATCCCTACTAAAACTTGAATAATGTAAAAAAGAAAGTCCACGCGGGTGAAGAGCTAGTAAATGATAAAAGATTGGCAAAATCTGCTGCTCTCACGGTAAAAGAAGAAGAGTTTCTTGCAGCAAAACCAGGGAAACATTTTGCTCGACCAGAGCACCAAATGTTCGCACGAACGTAAAGCCAATACCTTTATAAGGCAGTTACTTACATTGCGGCGTATTTATGCTTACATTTTATGGCCGATATTTGGCGAAGTGGTGCAGGAGATGTGCATATCCGGTTTATCCGCCTCAGTGTTAGTGGTCGTAAATTTAAGGAATACGGTCGATTTTTCGATATTCCCGTCAATGATTATGAAGTATAGACGAAGTAGGGATGAGGGAAATTGGGAGGAGAGCGTATACAGCAGTGACTGTTATTGAATATAAGTGCAGTCAAATCATATTCCTTCGTTTTGGCTTTGCTGTAGTCGGATAAATTATGGGATTGGTCAAAATAGCAGCGTCAGACATTCATTATCAGGCATTTTGCTGAATAACCTTGTTTTCAGTTTTTAGCTATGTGCTTTTCGAAACCGCCGATATCCTATATTTATTTCTTACTAGCTGTTGCCCGCGGTTTCACCCGTCCCGGGAAACAACGCACCCGGATAGAAAGTAGCCTAGAACCTTCCTCAGGGTCTCTTCTATCTCCGTACTAAATTTCATCCAAATCGGTTCAGCTGCTCTCGAGATTTGCGCTTAGCAACACATTCGGCAATTAATTTTTTATAGCATAGATAATTGAATTGGGATGACACATAAAAATCCTATTTACATATCAAGACTTTCAGAAGAAAACAAATCTTCGGAACAAATATTTGCAACATACGCCACCTCAGATCCAAATATATCGTGATTCCAATACCATTAAACCTAACCTTCGAACTATCCCCTAAAATATTACCATCGCGATGGCGAAAATGCTTCCTTATCTTACAAAACACTCCCATGACCGACCCATGCTTGCGACCCATAAAAAACCTCGTATAAGTAGTAATCCCATAACTATAAGGTTCGGCGTAAATTTTGAATGACCCATAACTGAGTCGTACAGTAAATTTATGTACTTTCTTCTATGAGGATAATAGGTTATACAATGTGGAATTGTTTATTAAACAAGCTAAATTTTTGGGGTCAGTAAACACAAGTATTGTTTCTGGTGTTGTATTTCCACTGTGAGAGAGGGATGGAGCTATAAAGATGTAGGTATAACATTGACCCTTTTTGGCCTAAGGTTGGTTGGTAAGACTAGTTTTTAGGTCTTGTTCATTGTCGAGTTGCCTTGCTAGTTTAGGTCCGGTCTGTTTAAGGAAAAATAATATTTATTTATTTATAGAAGCTTAGTTTGTGAGGTTTTTGATGTGGGTAGTATTTATGAATGAATGCTTGTTCTCTTTGTCTTAGAATAATGAAGTAATGTGGTACTGAATTGTATCCTAAATTAATACCATAAATTCAAAAGAGAGTTTGTTTGTTACGCCTTCACCATAAAACGACTAAACTAGTTAACATAAAATTTGGTACGGAGATAGACAGGACTCTACACACGGTTATGTTTCTTTTCATCCGTGTGCGGGACTCCTCGGGACGCGGGTTAAACCTCGAGAAACAACGAGTATAGAACATTCTAAAAATGCCAAAGAAACCCCTGAAAAGGTGAAATATTTAGGAGAAAAACCCCTTAAAAAGCTGAAGTAATATAGTCATAATAAAATCTACTAAAAGGATTTCTAGTAGATTTTATTATGATTATGTTATTTTTCCATAGACTAAAATATTTCATCTATTTTCAGACGAATGATAACTGTCTACTGTCTTTACTCTACACTGATATTTTATTAAAAACAATCTAAATAAAACAACTAGGTACCAAGGTGTGTCATATTTTTATTTCGTATTTTGAACAAACAGTTTCTGAAAACTCCGCAGAACGTTTGCCTCAAAACAAGCGAAGTAAACTGTCCCCCAATCAAAACCACGCTCGCTACATTGCAAAATGTCATAGTTTAAGAGACAAAATATTACAGAAGCCCCACTCCTAACAGAGCGCTTCATAACACGCTTTAGAATTTTCAAAAATATTTTTTTAAAAAAATATACATAATAACCATATTTCGATTTCCAAAGTACCGGATATTCTCAAGTCAAGTGAACCATGCGTTTGTATGAGTGGGCGCCAAAATAACTCAGTGAAAAGGCATAGTAGAAAGAAATGAGTACGATATCTTCATACAAGCACACCGAACACGGTTTGTATGTGAGCGCGCCCGTACGTATGCATCGTCGCACGCACACACTTACAAAATTTATCGCTGCTAAAGGTGCGCCAATCGTGGCCATAGAGTACCTCTGAATATAGTCGTGGCTATGCCGTACGTAATACCTGCTGCTAGTAATATTTTACGTACGTAAACCTACGTACCTTCTTTAACGACAAATAATAAGAGACAGCCCTACGTGTTAAGGCTATTATCGCTCGCTCAGGGCTCGAGTTGGCCTAATTATTTGTTTCTACTATGTAAAAGTCTACACAAAACCTTATTGAACCTTCTGCAAATACTACAATACGATGTCTTGTGTGGTATCGTGTCGCAGTTACCATTGATTGTCGATTTGATTGTTCCTGATTGCTATCGGAATACATGTGCGCTGTCCAACTTGTTACCTCGTTCCTGATAAAAGTTCGTAGTGAAACTGTGAAGATTTTACACAGAATTTTAGCAGAGTTTTCTGAAAAGTCAGTGAGTAACAGGGCAGTAATAAATATGAGCTGTGTGTTTTAATACAGATTTTGTAATCCTAACTTATTCAAGTAATCCTACTAATATTAGAAATGTAATGATGTATGTGTGTATGTTTGTTACTCTTTCACGCAAAAACTACTGAATGGATTTAGATGAAATTTAGTACACACATAGTTTATATGCTGGATTAACACAGGATACTTTTTATCTAGATGAGCTAAGTAGTCCTTCCAGAATGCAGGTGAAACCCCGGGAAACTGCTAGTTTATCATCATCTGCCTAGCCTCTTCCCAACTGTTTTGGGGTCGGCTTCCAGTCTAAACCAGATGCAGCTGAGTCCCAGTGTTTTACTTGGAGCGACTGCCGCCTATCTGACCTCCACAATCCAGTTACCGCGGGTAACACGATAACCCTTGGTAAGACTGGTTGACTTACCAAGGGTAGGCAGCTAGGACCAACAGCTTATTGTGCTTTCCGAGGCACGGAGGAGTCTTGCTATGACATAGATAATCACCCATCCACGGACCGATTGATCGGTCGATCCGTGCGGCCGTTACTTAGCCACGAGCTCCTGTTTATAATATTCATAAATACTTCCTTGTAGCTAGCTCTGTTACAGTAAACGTAAGCAAAAAAAACTATTATTACAATAAAAAATATTCGAGTGATATTCATTGAATTGCTTATATATTCGAATTAGAGGATAACAAAAGGCCATCGGACCATCGCATGATTTGTGAGAGCGAAATCAATTCGGCATGAAATTCATTGACCGGAGGTAGCGATTACACCTTGTTATAAGCTTTAACCTATGATAATATTCAAAAGGGTTTCCATATTTAGAAATTTATTGGTCCTTCCAGATGTTGTAGCTAATGTAGCAATGCCTATCCTAGCTAATATTATAAATGCGAAAGTGAGTTTGTTTGTTTGTTACTCTTTCACGGTAAAACTGTTGAATGAATTTTGAATTCATGGGAAGTAACTAGTTTGTATTTATAGGATATTTTTATATATATTTTTTTTTAAAACGTTGCCCCACACTAGGAATTACTCCTGTGTCGTGGGTGCGTTTACAAACATACATTACACATGTACAAACACCCAGACCCGGAACAATTTTAGTTGTCCAGTGCGGGAATCGAACCCGCGACACGCAGCGCAGCAGCCAATTACTCAGCCACTACGCCAAACGTGCCGTCAATAATAATATTATTGACATAAGGTACATATAGTTAACAAGCTTCCCGCCGGCGGCTTCGCCCGCGTATGTTATACGAATTGAAATTAAAAGATTATAGAGTTCCATACAAACGTTGTCCCCCTTTTTCACTCCCTTAGGGGTAGAATTTCGGAGAATCCTTTCTTATCAGATGCCTACATCATATAAAGAACACACCCTCCAGGTTTCAGGTCTCTACGATCAGCGGTATCTGTCCGGTCATACGAGACAATGCATTTTAAATGACTGTATAGATGTCAAGATGTTTTCCTTAGTAACCAAGTCTACCGATAGAATAGCTAAAAATAATAGTACGAATAGATATTGTGTTGCTGGGGAGTTTCTTGGTCACTTTTTCCTCTTTTCTTTCCCTCATGCCTTTTTCCCATGAGGCCTGTTACAGAACGTCATTTTCTGATTGCTCCCTTGTTTTTTTTTGCTTGTTCATATTTTATAGAAGTTAATATACGCAGACCAATACAAAATGTATATCTCTTTTATATTGATCAAATGGAACTTTCATTATGTTTTTGTCACTATCGATTATCGATTCCTTACATAGCTAGCTGCCAGAATAAACAAACAACCCGAATAAATCACGACATACACTTTGAAAAGCAATAAAGTACAAAGACATCGAAAGTACAGGCGACAAAATTGTTAGGTGCGTAAGATCTACGCACAACAGTTGTGCTATTACGGGCGTACAACACTATTAAAACTAATATTGAAAATAATAGTAAAATAATCTTTGATCGCAAATTTTAAACCTTCTTAATATATGTTTAAAGCTATATATTTATTTATTTCAAACTAGATACCTGGTGATCTTCGTCACTTACATCTATATTAACTTTTCTCACCGTTTAAACCTTCCCTGGACTACGACAAACATTTCAGAACCAAATTCATCTACATCGGCCCAGCCGTTCTCGAGTTTTAGCGAGACGAATGAACAGCAATTTGATGAAAATTCATGTTTATGTATAAGATTTAAGTTTTACATTTAATACTATTTATTTAAAATAACATTATAAAAAAAAACAGAAGTTATGTTGAAATTATTTGTTACAAAACATTGAGATAAAAATGATTGAAGCAAGAATGCATTTCTACAAATACGCGAAGAAGAATACCTCAGTACTGTAGACAAGTAAAGAGCTTTAATCTGTTAGTTTTCTCTATTAAAATCAATCTTAATATACATAATCTTATACCCTAGACTATAATTATATAAAAGAATGTAAAAAAGAGGAATGAGCAACGACAAAAGCGCGGCCCACTACTTTTTTTGCTACTTAAAAATAAGGTTTTTTGTCGAGCACACCTCACCATCTGTTTTGCCATCGGTACTCATTTTAAGCGGGACAAATAAGGAAAAGTTTCATTTCTGGTTCCGCAGTTGGATCGCGCACCGTGATTATCTTCAAAACAATTTGATTTTCTCTCTTTATTTTGGCTTCTAAAGTTTATTTCCGAGAATTTGTCTTTAAGTAGGGGAAGCCGCAAAGAAAATCAACGGGGAGTCAATTAATAAGCTTTTTTGATGATAAAAATTATAATATTTACAACAATAAAAGTAATTTTTACAAGCTTGCAGTATTTGTTAGTTTGTTTATATCAAATCTTGTAATCTGAGTAAGATAAAACAGAGTTTAATTTCATTTTGGTTCAGTCCCGTTCTGGCCCAAACTTGATACACCCAGGAGTCCATCTCCATACGAAGGAAATACTCAACTGTTAAACAACTCAACATGATTACGAAATTATTTATCTAATATGTAATTTCTCGTGTCACAGTTTTTGTAACAAAACTCCTCCGAAACGGCTTGACCGATCCTTATGAAATATTGTTTTTATATTCAGTAGATCTGAGAATAGGACGTAAAGAATTTTTCATGCCCCTAAGTGATAAGGGTGGTCCACTCCAAAAAAAAAATGGCATTACAACGCATGCTAGGTGCAGCTAGTTTAATATAAAAGTTTGACCTGATATTTTTCTTGAAAAAATATTTGTAGACATAGATTGCTACAAGCGGACATTCCACATAATAGTAAGTAGTCACTGTCGTCTGAGCATTTGCAATAATAAAGCACCATGAATAAGTTTTTATATGTATTGTATTAGTATATAGTTTTATGTTATAATATTTATGTATTGTATTTGCTATGGGCCTTAGATGCCTGATATAAATAAATAAATAAAATAATAATGTTTTGTCTTCTTAGAAACAAAGCTAAATAGCTTAGTCCTTCATAGACCAAAAACCTGTTTAAAATTCAGCCAACGCGAGCGACATCCATTAGCTTAGCGGTTAGGACGATGGCACAGTTCGCGAGTGGTCGCAGAGTTCCCCTATGTGAGTTGAATTTAAATATATAAAACTACTATGATTCCCACCCGCTGTTTTCATTTGCGTCTTGAAGGAATTAGTTCACACACCCGGACAATGTAGCCTCAAACTGTCCACGTATAACCGTAAGGGTTCCATCTATCTCCATTCCAAAATGTACCTAAATCAGTTCAACAGTTTCATCGTAAAAGCATGACAAAGAAACAAATTCATATTCGAATTAGAATGGTAAATATGTAATGTTTTTGAATATATATGTCCAAAAAAACATTTCACTAATTATTCTTTCATTACCTGCATGCATTTAAATTCAAAATATTTACTTGAATTCATATATACAAAATGGTCTTAAAGCTAAAATAATGGTGCGTACTTACTACTTAGGCCTTTGGAAGGTATTGCTTTGGGGATACATATTTTATATTGTTACATAAAACACAGGTCAAGCCGTGGGCAGGGACTAGTCTTCTTTATCAATAATAAACTTATCATTCTAGTAACTAAACACATCATCATCATCATCATCAACACGTAACTAAACACGCTTCGACATAAATCGAAACTTTATCTAGAAATTAAACCGCTTCAGTTTCGAAAGTGATTAATTCTGACAATGTAGTTATTAAAGCCAGTCGTTTATGATGCGATTCTCTTGTAACCTTAATCGAGTGTCGGATAGATATCGATTTATTATCGATACACGACACTGGGATTAAAGTCTGCTAAGATTAAAGTTATACTAGCTATGTCCGCAGATCTTCTCGTAGATTAAACATAAAACAAATGAAGTTGGTTATTGTTAAAATCTCAAAATTTGAGAAACTCGGATGCTTCAAAAAGTAAAAAAGTATATAATAAAATTCTGTTTTGATATTTTCATACATTCAAGGTCTGTCAAAATGGAGGATAAAATTGAATAATTTTGCCATTTCATTTTATGTTTTTCGTCAAAATGTGTACGATATAATTATGTTGACTTAATTATTTATATTTATGTTTTGGTAATATTAAAAATATATTAAAAGTATGCTAATTATTTTTATCATGTTTTGTGATATTCGTAAAAGTATAAAGTATAAATTAAATGATAAAAAGTTTTGTGCAACCGTCTGAAACATGCTTAAGTTATAAATCAGTGTCCAGTTACTGTCTGGCAATTAATTTCCAGCAAGCATCGGAGTTAGGTTAGCCGCTCCTTTAGTTAGTAAACTGAGCAATGTACTATTATATTACTTACTTATTATAAACTAAGAGAACTGACTTGACTGCCTCGTTGGCCTTTTTATTCGGATGAGAAATCATCAAATCACCCCTCCCGCCATGGATGGGGTGGAAGGGAGTGTCATACTCTTACTAACTAAAACCCATCCATGTTCCTTCCTCAGCCCTTTATGTTCCGGGGGCGCGGTAACTCTTTCGAACATACCGCAGCTGCCTCGTTGGCCTAGTGATCGCAAATGCGACAGCTGTAGACGCGATCTCGGGTTTGCTTCCCAGGTCGGGCCGAAAAAATTGTAAAAGCAGCCTGGAGAGTCAGGAAGTTAACGGGGTAACACTCCCGTGTCTGAGAACAGCGTCCCCGGCTGCTATCTTGAAAATAGTCGTTATTCCAATTCCATGTCAGATCAAATTCTGATATTAAAGCTTGTTAGGTTAGTAAACCTACACGATAAGAAAAAGACGAATATAATGAAAATAAAATATTTGTTCTTGTATGTGAACAGGCCCTAGCGGAGACAATTCTAGATTTGGCTTACTGACAGACTCCACATGACACACCCTATGAGATATATATCTGACTGACGTTTGCTGTTTGACGAATATAGGACGAGGAAACCTTTGTCCAGTTGTAGAATATTTGCTACTCCAATACACAAGTTCAAGGAAAACTATTATCAATGATACTATGGTCAAGTTGTCAAAGGCAAGTCGAATCACCATGTTGTTTATTTTTAAACAAAGAACCAAACATTTGTTGTATTATATTTAATCACTTTCAAAATCACAAAAGATATTATTTATATGATAACATTTTTGTGAGAACGATGTGTGTTTTAAAAAGCGAAGCGGAAACCACCATAGACGCGAGATTTGTTTTTTACAAGCATAGACAATTAAGTTATAATACTAAACACACCGAATCCCTAGAGAACACACGTCAATTCAATGAATTCATTTTAAATTGTTTTTTTCCGTATTTTCTAAAAAGGAAAACAGTGTCACGATTCTATTTAAAAAGGGATAAAATATTTATCACTAAAAGAAGTGCAACAAAAAGCAATTTTCCTTCCGCCATCTTTGAAAAGTTCAAAGTTCTCATAACTCCGTGAAGGCAGCATGTTTACCCGTGACCCGTGGCAGGTATGAAACTCTGTCATTTTTAATTTGAATTCGTATAAACCATGCGGGCAAAGCCGCTGGCGGAAAGCTAGTCCTACTTATATTATAAATGCGAAAATGACTTTGTAAATTAGTAACGCTTTCTCGATAAAACGGCTGAACTGATTTAGATATAATTTGGTATGAAGGTAGCTTTAATGGGAATACCTTTAGCTTAGAATACTTTTGGCCGAGTGCGTCAAGTTGTTTCACCAGGACACAGTGAAACAGTCGTACGTATGTGTGCCACCGAGCTCCTAAATGATTGGATCAATAATTGTAATGTAATTTTTGTCTGTGAGTGACTGTGGATGATGAAATTTACATGGCGTTGCGATTGTCATGTGTATTCACTAGATATATTGAAAATTACTACATGTCTTGGATTTAACTCTTAAATATATATAAGTTATTCCCGGCTTGTCTGTAGATAGATGGCTGTGTGGATGGTTTGATGGCTATGTGTGGATGTATAGGATGAGGTGTTTTTTTTTCGGAAGGGAAAACATCAAATGATCCCCCCCGCCATGGGTGGCGCGGGTGGAAGTATCGGACTCCTAACGACTAAAACCCATCCATGTTCCTTCCTCAGCCCTTTCAAATCCGGGGGCGCGGTATCTTTTTCGAACGTCCCGCAGGGGATAAGGTGCTGGATCTACCTTTGCCCATCTTTTCGGGGAATATATATTACTAGCTGTTTCCCGCGGTTTCACCCGCATCCCGAGGGAACTACTTAGCGCACCCGGGTAAAAAGTAGCCTATGTTGTTCCTCAGGGTCTATTCTATCTCTGTACCAAATTTCGTTTATATCGGTCCAGTAGTTTGGCGTGAAAGCGTAACGGACAGACAGACAGACAGACAGAGTTACTTTCGCATTTATAATATTAGTAAGGATTAAAATGTCACGTTCATATGCTGCTTATTTTTTAAAGGATAAAGCACTCCACTCGTAAACTCCTTACATCGTACCCGTGGTACTGCGACAAAATAACCCTTGTCTTGTTGCCTGTGTTCCCTGCAGGGTGAGTGTGCAACTTTGTGTACAGAGGTCGTCTGGAGAGGGCAGATAAGGATTAACTTCTAGGTAATTCATCTTCGTATATTCACTAGAATAAACACATTTGTACGCTGGGGACGTGTTAAGTAATAAACTGGGGTCTTGGGAACTCTAGTCTCAAGCGAAAATGAACTCAAATAATTCTAGGGATAAGTTTTAAATTAATTTAAAACTGCTAAAATAAAATGAAATAATACTGAAAGCTCTCTTTGTATTTAGCTCAATGGATACTTATATTTTACTCTCGACTGTACTTAAAATTAAAATTAATTTGAATTTATATATTTTACTAGTTCCCGCAGTTTTCACCCGCGTTACAGTCAGCTGTAGCCGATAATCCTCTCCAGGGTCCTGTCTATCTCCATACGAAACTTCATCTAAATCGGTTAAGCGGTTTTTCCGTGAAAACGTAACAAACAAACAAACTCACACTAAAAGCAAAGACAAGTGTGTGAGTATAAAAAAACAAAACTTCTTTTTTGTGGGTCTCTATTCGATTGCTAGCGCGACTGTACTGATGGATAAGTCTTGAATTTGAATTACCAAGTCCGGCAAAGAGTTATTAAGGTTTTCTAACAGAAATTTCTCGGTTACGGCCCGTGGACTTAGGATTTGCACCTGGTTCAAAAGACGGTATGCTAGAATTTTAGTCTTTACCCTGTAACACTTAGGCACGTTAATATAATTTCATAAATATTGTCTGACCTTTAAAACAGACCATTTCTTCTGAGTTTGTTTCAGCATATTTTATCTTCTCAAAAGTTGTCAGGAAGAAAAAATCGCTTTAGTTGCTGTGTAAAAACTATTAGAATTATATCCAGTTTTCAAATTATAGTTTTATTTTATTTATATTGTTAAGAATGTATATATTGTAAATAATTTAAAACCAACCTGTAATAAATAAATTTACATAATAAAAATAAAAAAAGTTTGCAAAACAAAATATATATTTTTTCAATGGTACATCTTTGTCTACTCCTCGGGGAGAAAAAGCGAGATGTTTTTGAGAAATATTTTGTCAACCAGTAAAATGTTTAACCAAAAAAACAAAATTTAATTCTTTGCATTTCAAAGAATAAACATTTTAAGAGATCTCAAATTGATTGATAAATCCCTAGAGAGTCTACAACAGTCCTATCCAGCTATTCTCGAGGTAATTTTAAATCTTTGTTCTTTTTCAATGAGATGTGAAATCATAATCATCAAACTCCTCGCGCTTTGAGCTGAGTGGGAGGAAGTGTCAGACTTTTACCGTCTTAAAAACCTGTAATCTGGAGTTCCCTACTTAACGTCATAATCCAGGATTAAGATAATATTTTAATAGTTCTGATTAACGCTAAGTAGCATTTATGAGTGAGATTTTTGCTAATCCATTGCTAAACAGCAGATAAATCGCACTTTATAAGTAAGACGGTTACTGACTAAAACCCATCCATGTTTCTTCCTTCGTCCTAAGCGTTCCATGGCCGCGGTAACTCTTTCGAACAATCCCAAGTAATTCGAAATCTATACTTAGACGTTCAGTTTCAGAATCTCTTGGATAAAAAGCTGGTGATTAGGAAAGGCATCCATTGTAAAGTTCTGTAAATCAAAACAGCAAAGGTTGACTTATAGTACAGGATCCCTGGTACATCTTTCATCAGTTATTACTAACAAGCTGATGTTTCGTGAGTAGGTTCCTTTTGACTAGACGCCCAACTTTTTTCTTTACAGTAATGTTGGTAAGTGGTAGCTTAATAGGGGTAACAAGGATAAAATATGTTGATTTGACGAATTTAAAAAATTTATTGCTAACCGATTTTTTCTTTGTTTATTATCAAGATAATTATCTAAATAATGTGAAAAAATATTTGTCCTACAAAATGTAAGGTTTTGTTAGGGAGTCCCCCCGCTCCAACATGTATCGTAAACAAGGTCATGAAAAATTATTACTAACCAGCTGATTTTTTTTTTATTGGTTAGCTAACATTTGCATAGTTTACCACCCACATTGTCCTACAAATTGCGTGGTATGTCATCTTGGTCCTACGCTCAAAAGTTGTCAATACCGCGGGACTTTTTTTTTTATTAGTAACTGTAGGACAAAGGTATCACGTGATAGGTTAATATATTCTTCGTCCAAATAAAACAATGTCCTACAAAAAAAAAGGTATGCTTTATTAGTCCTACAAGATTTGTAATTTTGGAGTATACAAATGAAAGGATATATGTATAAAAGGGTATAAGGACATATAAAACATTATATATAATATATAATGTATTATATATATATATATACATACATAATATAATGTTATATATTTATATAAACATTATTTTTTATCTGATTCATCTGATAAATCTCAATCTGTCTCTGACTAGTATATAGTAATCTGTGGTGCGCATGCGTTTGTGAGCAAGGATAATAGTGTGCCTCAGCTCCAATAGCAAAATGTACAAAATAATATTATTTTTAATTTCATGAATTTAAACTATGTAACTGGAGGGCTGGAATAACGTACCACGCAATTTGTAGGACAATATGGGTGGTAAACTATGCAAATGTTAGCTAACCAATAAAAAAACCGGCCAAGTGCGTGTCGGGCCACGCGCAGTAGGGTTCCGTAGCAGGTCTTAGTTAGTCGACTATAACTCTGTAACTGGTTAAGCCTACTTAGCCCTGATAGTTTTCCTAATAAGTTGATTATTTTTCATCATGAATTTATTCAAATTTCTAGGGATAGGCATTCAAAAGTTAGAGGGGAGATGCTAGTATCGAAAAATTTTTTAACTTTAAAGGTAAATATTTTGCAAACGGATTCCTAAATCGAAGTATTGTCTTGACAGACCTACTTTATTTTTGAAAGACCTATCCAATGATATCCCACACGATGGGAAACATGAGAAAAAAATATTCATCCCCACTTTACGTGTAATGGGAGCTACCTTATAAAAAATATTTTACATAATTTTATTTCACCACTTTGTCGATGTAACTAATATACATATCTATACCAAATTTCAGCTTTCTAGTACCAAGAACCTCTGAGCTATGCCGCGGACAGACAGACAGACAGACGGACAGACAGACAGACAGACAGACAGACGGGCATGGCGAAACTATAAGGGTTCCTTGTCGGACTACGGAACCCTAAAAATCAGCTGGTTAGTAATTATTTTTCATGATCTTATTTATGATACATGTTGGAGAGGGGGGACTGCCTAACAAAACCTTATATTTTGTAGGACAAATATTTTTTCACGTTATTTAGATAATTATCTCGATAATTAACAAAAAAATTATCGGTTAGTAATAATTTTTTTTCATTCGTCAAATCAACACATTTCATCCCTATTATCTTAGTTATAAACCACAATCGAGAACTTTCGTACAAGAATTTGTTGGGCGTCTCATTGAAACGAAGCTATTCTCGAACATTCAGCTTGATAGTAATTATTTTGACATTAAGTATAAGTACTACAACTTTTGAGCGTAGGACCAAGATGACCTACCACGCAATTTGTAGGACAATGTGGGTGGTAAACTAGGCAAATGTTAGCTAACCAATAAAAAAAAAATCAGCTGGTTAGTAATGATTTTTCATGACCTTGTTTACGATACATGTTGGAGCGGGGGGACTCCCTAACAAAACCTTACATTTTGTAGGACAAATATTTTTTCACATTATTTAGATAATTATTTTGATAATAAACAAAGAAAAAATCGGTTAGCAATATTTTTTTTAAATTCGTCAAATCAACATATTTTATCCTTGTTACCCCTATTAAGCTACCACTTACCAACATTACTGTAAAGAAAAAAGTTGGGCGTCTAGTCAAAAGGAACCTACTCACGAAACATCAGCTTGTTAGTAATAACTGATGAAAGATGTACCAGGGATCCTGTACTATTAGTTTTGTGTTTATAACGCAGTTGATAAATTTATGGCATAAATAACTTTTAGTCTGGCGTATTCGGTACCTAGCGTTTGAACATGTTTTTTATGCAATTTTTGTATGCAAAAATATGTTGTTTTTTTTCTAAATTATAGCCTAAATAAATTTGAATCATGTGAGAGTCGAATCCTCAACCGTCTTTTTTGTTGAGTGCTTGTTTTTTTTTTTAACGAACCTGTGCCTTCGTGATCAGATGTGCAGAGAGATATGTTTATTAGTATATATTAAGTTCACATATTTATAACATTAAGCTTCAAAACGATAAAAAAAAATCAAATAAAACCTAGGATTTTTAATAATGTAAAATACAAACAACATCCAATATACTTCGAAGTAATATTAATCTCATCAGTCTGCAAAACTGATAAGCCGTGAACGTCAGACGAAGTGCTCTTATTTTCTGGCATCCGACTGGTTCTGCCGTATTTTATTCGATTTTATTTCCGATTAGCGACAACTATGGCGTCGGGCGCTTATAAAAAGGTTCTATAGCATTTTTCTTGGTCTATTTTTATATAAAAAGCAAAATACATTTTTCTGTTGGCAATATAAGGTAATACTTGTTCCCCAAGATTTCAGTCGCATTCTGAAGAAATTCAAATTGAAAAAAAATCAAATTAAAAAAATATTTATTCAAATTAGGCTGAAAATCAGCTTTTTTACCGTACTTGCTTAGATAAAATCTATCCTATACGAGTATTCTTCCCTAGGTCCCAACGCTCTATGCCAAATTAATTACTCAATAATCAAATCGCTCATTGTTCACTCTGCACTTCGTTCACTCGAAGTTCACTGTATCAAGTTGAATTTATTTGCAAGTCCATAAAATTTATGTGCTTCCATTTGGTGAAAATTTTTATCAATACCTAAGGAAGTTTTGCTCTGTAAAAGAATACTGGTTTGAAAGCAATAAATAAAAGGTGATGATTGATAGTTTTGTTTGCAGATTTTACAATATGTCTCCTTACTCTATTGATCGTATTCGCTACTACTGAGTATTAGGTCAATCGTTCAAACCCCAGGAACGTAAACTTTTTATCTGTTTTTTTTTTTTCCTGATTTATGATTATCATTGGTTGATAACCTTTCAAAAAACTGTTGAAATGTGGTACTAAACACCTCTGCTTTATTAATAGAATGATATATTAATAGAGTAATGAGGGAAAATAGGCGTGATATTATGTACGAAATTTTTAGTCTTTTAACTTTTAGCCGATGAAGCGCTGTCCAAAAATTTATGAGCTACAATTTTTCTTCAAAAATCGCTTTTACTAGTCGTAAAAGCGGCTAGATACGCGCTTTAGTTATTGCGATGACGTTGTATACAACTCCTAAGACACCCATAATGTTTAGATAACACACTGGAAGCGTTGTATGGGACTGCGCTGTAACAGGATATCGTTTTTAGAAAATATTGGAGAATTTCACTTTAGAGCCGTAGAAAACTGCTTAATGCTTATTCAAATGTTAGATAGCTCTAAAGAATATTAGGTAGATAGGTATCTAATATACTTATGGTATCAACAAGGTAAGTAAAGCAATGCATCATCGGCCTAGCCTTTTTCCAACTATGTTGGAGTCGGCTTTCAGTCTAAACCGGATGCAGCTGATTACCAGTTATTCACATTAAGCGACTGCTTATCTGACCTCCACAACCCAGTTACTGGGTAAAACGATACCTCTTTTGTTAAGACTAGTTGGTAGACATTCTGGCTACTGACGCCCCGTAACAACTGTCAAAGATCTACAAATTACAACCGGGACCAATAGCTTAACGTGCTTTCCGAGGCACGGAAGAGTCTCGCTTTGACATAGATGGTCACCCATCCACGGAGTGACCGCGTCAAGCGCAACCGTTGATCGGTCGACCCGTGGGGCTTTTACTTAGTCACGAGCTCCTCCAAGGTGAACGCAATCGTAGATCTAATTAGTATTTATGTAGATGTAAAGTCACACTATAAGGAAAGAAAGAAAGAAAAAACATTTACACGCACAGGAATTAAACAGTAAGTAAAAATCAAAGAGTGACAGGTCTAGGACTCCAATTTTCAATTTTGATTGGGAATTCTAAAATGAAACATGATATTTTTTATCCAGCCACACAGTCAAAACCAGATAGCAGCTAATTTTATATATAAATCTAACATTCTAGAAAAAAGTCAAAGAAAAATTTGTGACTAGAACTGAACACTCAATAACTCCAGAACAGATGGCCTTCGAGTCGTTTGAAACGCGAATACACCTGCTCCCCCACCTTGCGCATTGCAGGGACTTAGGGACCTGAACAGACGGTAAGGCTGTGGTCTCAGTAACAGCGGGCTGCGGGACGGCCCCAGAAGCGGAGCGATTAGCGGACGATGATAGTTGACTGCCCTTGATGTCAGTAAGTCAGTAGGATTGGAATGCAGTGACTTTACTATACTCGAGAAATATCATATATCAGTGACAAAGGTATTCGTAAGGTATTCTTGCACTATACGAGTACATGGCGTAATTCTTAGTGGATATTTTCGGCCCGATAAACATCACAAAATAGAATAACACTTAATATTAATTTAAAAAAAAACTTTCAAGGATTGGAACTCTCGTTTCATCTTTGCGACATTTAAAATATTAGTAATGACAAAAAATTAAACTGAGAACTGTTTAAAATTTTCTACCATGGCAAGCGATGAAGTTTATAGAACCATCGATCTTTTTATACAGCCGAACATTCTTTTTTCATGTAAAAATTCCTACAAACCGTCCCGCTTCCGCTCCGCTTATACAACCACCAAATATAATGCGTATGATATTGCCACGCTCCCGCTGAAGTGGAGAACGCGGTCTAAGGTTCAAATGTCAAAGTTACGTCACACCTCACATTTAACTTTTACGATAATATAATGTATTTCTCCTTGAACTTCTGTATATATACAGACTATTCTTTGAACTTCTGTATATTTCCATCAATGAAACTTATTCTAATATAAGGTAGTACCATCGGGTCGCGGGCGAAACCGCGGGAAACAGCTAGTCTTCAATACATATATTTTAGTCTGTCTAGAGAGACGAGCGAGAGAAGCGTCTCAATAACATTTAAAATGCTAAATAAATGTTCAACATAAGATCATCAAACAGTCTTAGGTACCCTCTAATCAATAAAACATTTTACTCCAAGCTTGAGCCACGGAGCGGTGAACCGCTTAACTGAATCACTCAACTCACTCCACTTTAATTTACAACGAAATGTTAGTCATCTCAAGTCCTGAGCAAGTGCTTCAATTCTATATAACATTGTGGAACAACTTTCACGAGCTTACCATGAACTCATAAATTGTCAGGACTGCTAGTTTGCATAGATATTTGTACACTAAAAAGTAATCTATTTTGAGAAAAAGTAATCTTATTTCTAAAAGGTTCTTTTTTCAAATTGGTTAAAAATAATGTTGAAATTCTATTATAGGTATAAATCTTGACCAGTTGATCACACTATTCTCAAGCGTTTCAAGTCCCTAAAAGTCAGGTTCAAAAGTGGCACCCACCAGAAAAGTGCCAAGCCAAAAAAGGTCTACAAGTCAGAAAAAAAAAAATCAGCTGTCTCAAAATCTGCAAGAAAATTTAGAAACGAACATCGTTGGAGTAAAGATCATTATTGTATAGCAAGAAATCAAGTGTATCCCCCATTTATGGTTAACCGGCTACTATATAGATGGAAGCCAGCTCAATCGGCAAATGTTTTGCGACGATCCCACCCTCCTATCTTCGGATGATCGCCACAGCATAACGATTATCCCCCCAGCGTATTGTTGCAACTTGCAACGGATTGTTCGTGACAAGACCTCGAGCTTTTCAGCTATAAGGTCACGTCCACACCATGTATGACTATATTAGCTGTTAGTCACCGACTGTTAAACAGGATAACTCATTATCATTAGCATTTAATGTTAGTTCTGTTAGACATTGATGGCCTTCTCAAACTTGTGCCATATCGCTCGGTCAATGAAATATTCTAAACTAGCTGTTTCCTGCGGTTTTACCCGCATCCACCCGGATAAAAAGTAGCCTAAAATCTTAGGGTCCCTTTTATCTACGTACCAAATTTCAGCTAAATTTATCCAGCCGTTCAAGCGTGATGCGATGACTAAGGAAAATAGGGATTCATTTTGCATATATATAAATTAAAGATTTGTTGTTGTTGTTATTTTACGTTATGGATCGTGTTTGCTGGAGAGAAGAAGTGGCGCAAGAAATCCCAGCCACATACATATATCTGTCTGTTATTATTTGAAGAACTAGCTCTATACTATATAACACGTGAAGCCTTTTTGCAGTATCGCCGGTTCGTAGTGAACAAAATTTGAATATTGATGGAAAAACAGTGAAGTGCCTATCTTTGCGTTTGGTGTGGACACGGTCTAAGCCAATGAAGTAATTTGTGTGTTGGTTTATGGCGTTGATTTTGTTGCTGCTGGAAACATGGAATGTCTTATCCATTTATTTCCTTAAGAAAATGACCTTTTGGGAAGGGTTTGACGGAATGTTTGGCGTAGTGACTGAGCAATTGGCTGCAGCGTTGCGTGTTGCGGGTTGGGTTCCCGCATGAGACAACTAAAATAGATCCGGGTCTGGGTGTTTGTACATGTGTAATGTATGTTTGTAAACGTACCCACCCACCATACAGGAAAATTTCCTAGTGTCGGGCAACGTTTTGATAATCTTGAAGACAGCTAAAACTGTGCAAAAGCTAAAAGTAAAATTTTGTGTTATTTGTAACACATCCTAACTATATTATAAATGTGAAATTGAGTTTGTTTGTTACGCTTCCACGGTAAAACGGCAGAATCGATTTGGATGAAGTTTGGTATGGCTGTAGAAAGGACACTGGAGATGTTTATAGCTTACTTTTTATCTGGGTGCGTTGAGGAGTTCTCTCGAGACGCGGGTGAAACTGCGGGAAACATTTAGTCTACAATAAAATCTTCAGCTATTCTCAAGCATTTTCCGTAATCTTACGTGTCATCAACGCCTGATCGATGCAATTAAAACGGATCCCCGGGGAACACGTGTAAAATGAAGCGGCGCGTACTACAGAACGCTGACAAATAATTCTAGTCGGCACAAATGTATGTGTGTGATTATCATCAGCTAAACTGCTGATCTGTTCAAACGAGTGCGGATCAAACCTTAATGTACAGTCGCACTCAAATACTTCACTGATTAAAAAAAAAAAACTGACTGCTTCGTTGGCCCAGTGGTCGCATAATGCGACTACTGTAAACGGGGTCTCGGGTACGATTCCCGGGTCGGGCCGAAATCGCTTTGTGGATTTTTGAAAATGTCACAAAGCAGCCCAGAGTCAGGAAGTTGGTGTTGTTACACCCCCGTGCCTGGGACGTTAAGCCGTCGTCCCGTTGATAGCTGGCAGTTGTTGTTACAATTCCATGTCAGAGGTCGTCAGGCTGATTTGAGAAAACTCTGACACTAAGGCTTGTTAGGTTGGTAAAAATGTGCAGCCCACACGATAAGAAGAAGAAGAATCTCACTTATTTCACCACATTCGAAGAAGTTAGTTTTCAATGGGATCTATAGTGAAAAACAGTTCAACCTTGAAAAAACGGCCAAGTGCGAGTCGGACTCGTTCACAAAGGGTTTCGTACCAGTATCTATAAAACGGCAGAAATCGCGTTTATTGTATGGGAGCCCCCCTTAAATATTTTTTTTTTTTGTTTTTAGTATTTGTTGTTATAGCAGCAACAGAAATACATGATTTGTGAAAATTTCAACTGTCTAGCAATCGCGGTTCTTGAGATATAGCCTGGTGATAGACAGCAAACTCTTAGTAATAGGGTCCCGTTTTTACCCTTTAGGTACGGAACCCTAAAAATACACTCAAGGTCAAGGTAAAATTAATTTTACATCTCATTTTATATCAATCCCGTTCCATTACCAATTAGTCCCACTTCGCAGCCTCTTTAATTAAATGTCGAATTGTCCTTCAAATATGATGAATGAAAAGGTTAGTGACGTCATAAATGTCATAATCCATTGATATACTAAATAACCAACCTCGGTCGTATAATAATAATTGCTCTGAGCTTAAGGGGATCCCTTGATCACCTAGTAATTAAGTTGCGGGACCCAAATGGTAATTGTTCCTGATATTTAGTCGCTTCTGGAAACTGACTAGAATATTATATTTCTACTATAATATATGTATATAGTTACGCATGTGAAAAGTGGTGGCCTAGTGGTAAGGCACCTGCATCTCGTGTACGAGTGTGCGGGTTCGAAACCTGGCAAGTACCAATGTGCCTTTTCTAAAGTCATAATTATGTACTTTCTAAGTATATCTTAGACTTCACTGACTGAAGAAAGGAATGAAGGAAAAACACCCACAACCTGTACTTAAAAAGTTTGAAATTGCCAATTCGCTTTGAGCAAGTGTGGTGATGGCTTACGCCTTCTCTGTTTGAGAAAAAGCCTGTGCCCAACAGTGAGACAATATATTATAGGCTGATGATGATGTGAATGTTGGTTTTGTTGGTTTATAGATGCATCGATATGATTTTTGCAAAACCGATAGTTTATGATCCCTACAGAGACATAAATTACTTTTATCCCGGAAAACTTCCTGATTATTGCGAACGTGGAGTTCAGTATCACGGGCAAAAAAAGTGCTCATATAAATATATTGCTACATTATTACATCGTTTTCCAAAACAGCTAATAAATAAATCAATGATTTTATCGTAATGCCAACTTTTTGGCAAATTTATATTAGGTATGTTCTGATAAATTTTAATATTATAAATGATAATGATGACGAAAGTGAGTTTACTGACGAAAGCGTAATACACTTTCACGGTAAAATGGCTGGATCTATTTGTATGAAATTTGGTTTGGAGATTTATGCGACCTTGGAGACGGTTATAGGCTAGCTTTTTATCTGGAAGAGTTAATAAGATCGCTTAAGACGCGGGTGAAACCGCGGGGAAATAGTTAGTCTTATAATGGCAAAGCCCAATACACCTTACGGACTAGAAAAAACGACTCCAAGGTAACTTGCTTAGCTATGAGAGTTTTAATTAATAGGTACTTCAAAAAGAACACCATTTGTACACTGCAGTGGTGTTCTTTTTTTAAAACTAACTCTTTGACTGAAATAAAAGTTCCCGAGTCACGTCTCGTCACGGACCGTAAAGACTTGATGTCAGGAAAATAAATATAAAATGAGTTGAAAGTAAAACGCGAGCCATCTCAAAAGTTACGTTAAAGTTTTTAAAGTATTACGACCGAATAAATCCTCCACTGTCATAAAACGCCATGTGTGTTATATATTTGGGAAGAGAAAAATATAAAAATACTAGCTGCTTCCCGCGGTTTCATCCGCGTGTTTGTTCGTTTGTTTGTTATGCTTTTACGATAAAATAAATCAACAAGCTATATTATTAGGTATGTTTATTAATAAAAACAATAATTAATCTTATTTCATCGACAGTTGGACCGGTTCACAATACATTAGACACGGCTGAGCCCCTCAGACGACTCTTGAATCCAATTTGCACAGTTGACGGGTCACAGGGATGCAAACGAGAGCCGAGGGCAGTTTATTATAACCAATGTTCGTTGTATTACTTGGAGTGATCACTGGCATGACTGAGGTTTAGTGGGAATATCGTTAATAATAATAATTACAGGTACAATCCTACAAATAATTATAAATGCGAAAGTGTGTGAATATGGATGTTTGTTAGTCTATCACGCAAAAACAACTGAACGGATTTATATGAAATTTGCTACACATATAGTTTATAACCTGAAATAACACATAGGATAGTTTTTACCCGGGTGCCGAAGTAGTTTGCTCAAAAATATCTAACTTTAAAGTGCAAATTTTTGTTCGATACGAGCGTCCCTCCTTCTGAATGGCTGTACCTAAATATGTTAAAGAAATCGCAGATGTAGAATATATAAAATGAAATTCAAAGGAAAACTATCACGGTTAAGTAAGCTTTAGCGGTTTTGGCGTTAGTAAATAAATAGACCACCGACAAAGTACTTCAGAAACCGGCCATAAAACACATAAATAGTTAGTACTAGAAATATCCTCATTGAATATTGAGTTGAAAGCTGGCTGGCAAATATGTCAGAGTAAAACTGGAAATGTGTTAAAAATGACTTAGAACGTAACCTCTCGAATAGGGGAGAGTTGCAGTGGAAAATGTGTCTCTAATGCATACAAATTGGAGGCTATTCATTTTGTGTTCCTAGCTAAAATGTGCTTTTCCGTCACAAAAGCTGATATCCTGCTGAAATAGGTTTTAGAAATTTCCAGCGCTTGATATGATAGTGTTTTATTTGCTCGATGCTTCGTTAGTATAAAATTGTTTAGTACTTTATGGATAGACTTATATCTATTTTTTGCCTATGTCCTCAATTTTATTGTTCGGAAGTATCAATATCATCATCTGCCTAGCCTTTTCGCAACTATGTTGGAGTCGGCTTCTAGTCTAAACTGGATGCAGCTGAGTACCAGTGTTTTACATGGAGCGACTGCCTATCTGACTTCCACAACGCAGTAACCGGGTAACACGGTACCCCTTGGTAAGACTGGTTGTTAGACTTTCTGGCTTCTGACTACCCGTAACGATTGTCAAAGATCTACAAATGATAGCTAGGACTAATAGCTTAACGTGCTTTCCTAGGCACGGAGCAGTCCCGCTATGACATAGATGGTCACCCCATCCACGGATCGACCGCGCCAAGCGCAGCTTAACCTTTGATCGGTCGACCCGTGCGGCTGTTACTTAGCCACGAGCTCCTCCTTCTGAAGTATCAACATCTTCTTAAATTAAAAAAAAAATACGAAAAAAAAAGTATTAAAAAAAAGTTATTTAAATGCAAAATCTGTCTGCAAAGACTGTTATCGGAGACTTTATTTTCTTTTTAATAAGGGAACATGAAAATTGTGATTTAAAATGCGAACGAAGTAACCACCTATAGTTTACCATAGTGTGTACTGGCCATAATTCTTTTTCGCCTTATTAAAATAAGGAAGTGAACACACAAGGTCCTTTTCAGCGTATTCACAAGGATCCTGGATACGGAAATGATTTGTCATAAACGTAAACCACGTGGTTTACGTTTGGAGGAAGTTACGATCATATTTTTGGAAGCCATACACATCGCTTATTTTATGATCAACTGGAAATGAAAAAAGATAAGCATGAAAGGTTTTACACTTTTTCTATGTTTTTTATTAAATACTACCTTTTTCCTCGGTACCACTTAACACACCCGAATAAAAAGTAGAAGTAGCATATATAGCCATCTCCAGTGTCTCATCTATCTTCATACCAAATATCATCCTAATTCGTTCAGCCGTTTTACCGTGACAAACAAACAAATCCACTTTCGCATTTATAATACATATTAGTTACAAAGTTTATCGCGAACAGACAGACAGACCGACAGAGGACTTTTTTTTATATGTAGTGACATTAACCCCTCGTTTATTTGACGTATGTTCAGACAAAAACACCCACATAGTTGGTTTGTTGTCTAAATGACCCTTGACACAATGCGGCTAGGATTAACATATTAAGTAAATATTTTTCGACCTTACATTTTAATTTTTAAATACACGGAGCCTTTGTTTTAGAGATTATTCTCGGTTCAACTTTATTGTTGTTTAACATTTTAATGTTAGTTAGACAATAGGTGGGGTTATGCATGATGGACCAGCATTTAAAAAGCAAATAAGATTTTTTTGTTAAAAAGTATTAATACTTTTAATGGTGACGGATGCCCTTCAAAACGGTCACATGCTTAGAACACCCTATAAAATATACACAGTATATGCTGGCTTGTAAATAAAAGATGAAGGAATAATCTCTGCAATACATAGCATATGCGAAAACACCCAGAGCCATAACAATTTGGCATATCCGTGCGGGAATCGAATCCGCGACACAAGGTCTAGCAGTCAATTGCTGTTCCACCACGCCAATTCTTCCATGATTGCGTAATGCGGTACGAAAATATCAACCAAATAAATAAATTCATAAAATATAATGTACGAGTTTATGATTGGCAAGCATTCGTACGACATAGCGAGGATTTTATTATTCACACAATATGAAAGCAATCCTAGGCACATAAGTGTTCTGGTTTATCTTAGATGGTCACCCATCCATGGACCGATCACGGTAAGATCAAACTTAACCTTCATTCATCGACCCTTGCAGCTGCTACCTACTTGTCTACTCTCCTCTAAATTGAATACTAGCTGTTTTTCGCGGTTTCACCCGCGTCTTCAGGGAACTACTTCGCGCAACCGGATAAAATATATCCCATGTGTTAATCCAAGTAATAAACTATGTGCCTACCAAATTTTATCCAAATCCAGTTAGCAGTTTTTACGTGAAAGAGTATCAAACATCCATGCGTCCTCAAAACTTTCGAATTTATAATTATTAGGTAGGACTATTCTTTCACAAGCTATAAAAGCAATCCATACACTTCAAGTTCCTGAAGCATAACAATCCATTAGCCAAATAACTTGATCTAACAGATCTAAAGACCCTAAGCCGAGCAATCCCATTAGAAATCGTTCCTGTTTGTGTCAAACGGAACTACGAGTATTTGTATAAACAACGGCTCAAAGGGCTGTCATATGCAGAAACTGACCGGCTTTGAGATACGGAACCCGAATTTAATAATGTTATATATCACGCTTGTTTTCTATGACGGGTAAATTAAAAGTATATTTCTTTGTATTATTTCTAGTGTTTGGTAGTGCTATTCGGCGGGATTTGTCAATCGTGGCATAACGTGGACATACCCTCTCATCTCAAAATCCCGGAATTGTAAAAATTATATTATAAGTTACAAATTCGCATCCTAAAATAGTCTCTTCTTTTTTTGAACTATCCATACCTAGTTTGATGTTTTAGAAGAGTCGTTCCATTTAAAAAAGTTAAGCAAATTACTGCGTTTGCGCTGAGCGTGTTGTTTAATATTAGGATATTAATATTATGTTTTTTCATACATCTCTAATTCAGTGGATTAAATGGTCATGTACTAAGGAAACGTAAATAATAAAGTTTTGCGTTCAATGTTTATTTTCATAAAGACAAAGTAGGGTCCTATGATGGGTCAAAGATTAAGATAACTCGATTGAGCCCACAGCCGGAGGGTAAAAAGATAATAAACAAGAACGCGGACTGCTTTGATGAGGAAATGGGGGTTATGTATTGGCCTTATAACTGGTGTATTTCCTACATACAGCTCCTAACTTTCTAACTAATTTTATTAATGCGAAAGTGACCCTGCGTGTCCGTTTGTTACCTTACGTAAGTACCATGAAAACACGGAATCGAATCAAATGAATTTTGGTATGGAGGTTATCTTCAGATGCATGAAGTAGCATTATTATAAAGACTAAATATTTCTGGTAGTCATAGTCAATTACTTTCTTTTCCTTTTCTTTTAAAAAAACTTTGCCTCACACTAGGAATTTCTCCTGCATCGTGGGTGCGTTTACAAACATACATTACACATGCACAAATACCCAGACCCGGATCAATTTTAGTTTTCCCGTGTGGGAATCGAACCCGCGACACGCAGCGCAGCAGCTAATTACTTAGCCACTACGTCAAACGTGCCGTCAATTAACTTACATTTATCATCATCACTGTTACCCAAAGTGCTAGATATACCTACGTAGATATGTGATTGGTTTCTTAAGCCGTGTAAATCGAATAAATAAATAATACCTATCAGTCAGCCTTTTTTATATCCAGTAATGTCTCTTGTTCTTTATTATTAGCTTTTCCCGCGGTTTCACCCGAGGGTGAACTATTTAACGCACTTGGCTAAAAAGTACCTCGTAACCGTCTCCAAAGTACCAAATTTCATCCAAATCGCTTCATCTCTTTTACCTTGAAAGCAAAACAAATGAACAAACTATTCGTATATATAGTTTCTCTTTCAATCAATAAATTAACTTTAAGCATTTCCTTCGTCCACTCTCTGATAGAAAGCCGACCGTGAAAATAGACAAAATTGGCACTTTCTCTGAATAGACTATTGTTTGGATAGATCTATTTCCAGCCTAACTGTTTTAGATCCAGACAGATATTTTAGCTGTTCAGCCAGGTGAGACGGGAATATAATGGCATTTGGTTTGACCTATAATCGCAATATTGTCTATTATTCGGCTGGAATTTTGAAGTATGCTTTGTGACTTCACGAACTATTTTTGAAATAGATTTTTGGACTGGACTATACTCGTTACTCATACAGAGAAGGTATGAGCATTGATCACCACGCCTGCTCAAGGCGGATTGGCAATTTCAGACCCTGGACCTGGACCTGGAAACCTGGACTTTTTATGTCCACGTTTCCGAAAACCGTTTCCGTTTACGAAAACATGTTTTCCTGAGAAGAGGCCTGTGCCCAGCAGTGGGACAATAATTATATAGGCTAATGATTATTATGATTATATGTACTTGTTTTTCGCATATCTGTACTAAAAACTCCTCCCTAGCCCTTAATCCAATTTTTATGCAATCAGCTGTTGAACTTGTACAAACCAGCACCCCGATATACGACTTTGGCCCTTTGCAATCCGATTGACAATACCATTCCCAAAGTTCAACATACATTGCCGCATGCGTTTGAACGTTTGTCTTATTGATAGTTGCAACGACGCAATGTTTAACATTGAACTGTCCAATTGAAATTACTTACGTAATTACTTAGCTGGTTGTGTAACACCAGAAATGAACAAATTTTCCATCAATTTATTTTGTTACTGTATTTTTTTTATTGTCCGGTTAGGTTGAATGCTGTTAGAAGCACACAGCAAGAGGTCATGTAGAAGAAAAAAAAATACATTGAATTTTGACATTACTTGTATATACCTACCTAATATCGCTATTATGTAAATAGACTGTATACAAAGTGTATTAATAATTTATTGCTTTTTAGAGCTGATTATTTCAGGAACTACTTATGCTATCGACTTTAAATTTGGAACAGTTATAAAGAACGATTACCCATGCGTATTGCAAATGAAAAAAATATGAAAAATCTTTTTATTGCTTTTATTGAAAAAGTGGGAGGAAATGAGGGTTAAAATTTCAAAGTACAGTTACTAGGTCATATGAGATATCATATGAAAGGTCTTGATTTGCACATTCTAATGTATTTTATTCCTTTCTTGTATGTCGTTTTTTATCATAAACATGTACAAATCGTCTAATTTGAGGAAACATGTGTGTTCTTTTTTCGCACACAGCTACGATTGTTGTTTTCCTGGCCATAAATTCTTATCGCGTGCGTTGTTTCCAAAAATGTCGGGTATTGGCACACTGGGACCAAAACTATCAACAATTCTGTTCGTGACGAGCAGAGGTCTCGTGCGTGATGACATACGGACCCAATAAAATAGAATATAAATATTTTGGTAAAATAAACATAATAGGTATGTCTGTACTAGCGTTTTTCCGCGGGTTTACTTGCCTTCCGTATGGATTGTGTTTTTTTGGAGTCGAGGTAAAAAGTAGCCTATGTTTTAATATAGGGTCAGTGCTTCAAGTTACAGCTACTTACGAGCAGTAGTTTCTGTATAGTTTTATTTTTGGGGATTTAAGATTCGATGTCGCGGTGGCGTACCAATGTGACTTTTTTAAAGTCATGTGTCTTTTTCTTAGATGTCATTGACTAACGGTTAAGGACAATATCGTGAGGAACCTGGACTTAAAATGACTGAAATCGCCAATCCGCCTTGAGCAAGCGTGGTAATCAATGCTCATGCCTTCTCTATATGAGAAGAGGCCTGTGCCCTGCAGTGGGATGATGGGCTGATGATGAAGATTCGATTGAGAAATTCGTATATTTTAACAAAGAACTCTTTTAAATTACTTTCCCACTTTTCATAATATTTTTGAAAGAGTCACAGTTGAATTCCAAAGTGAAAGTTTTATAGAATCTGCGCACTCTTTTGTTTTTAACTTTTTGAACGCCAATGACGTGTAAAGACGTCAAACGAAAAATGCACATGACACTAATGACGTGTATAGCCATTAGTGTTTTTTTTTGTATGGCATCTCGCAGTTCAAGCTAGAAGGTTGTCGACTGCTTAACCGGGCTTGCCTGTGAAGTGCCTTAAATTAATTTAGGGCCTCCAACCAGGGCTTAACTTACAAAACTAAGCGACTACACGCTAAGGGCACCCCCTAGTGGGGTACGAGCCTCGGCTTAGGGCAACGCTGGGGGAGGACAGCAAGGGACAGGCTGGATCAGAATATAATATGATTATTATAATCGGGAATTTAAAAGCTATAGGCTCAGCTTGCGGGCTGGCTCGTCGAGCTAGGTCGGGGAAAGTGCTCATACGCTTATAGCGTGTTCGAAAGGTCAAAATATTATCTTGAATTCACTCCGCGATATTGGTTGACTGGTAGAGAATGCCTTGTGGCATTAAGTCCGCCTATGTATCAGTGCTGTATATTGTATTTCTTTATTCTATTTCCCTTGGTCACGGCATCACGTGTGAACGGCTGGACCGATTTGGATGAAATTTGGTATGGAGATAGAGGGGATCCTGGAGAAGGTTCTAGGCTATATCGCAGTGCGTGAAGTAACTTCTCGGGGCGCGGGTGAAACCGCGGCAAATAGCTAGTAAATAAATAAATACGGCTTATTCGAAATTGAGTGTTATTATTTCAGAGAAACGATAATGGCACTTTAATCGGGCTTTTTAATTTATTATACGGCCAGAAATAATTTTATTTCCAGCCGTCCTTGGTAGAATTGAAAGAAAGAAACTGAAGAATAATTGTTCAAAAATAATAAAGACATTTCAACTTTTGTGTTTCACCGTTAAATTTAAATTCAATGTATTTTTACGTTCGCCAGCCAATTATGGGCAGCGAAATTCTCCGAACTCAAATAGTTTGAATACAAAATAAATAACAATAGACTTTGTTAAGCTCTGATAAATAATTAAAGTATACATAGTTATTATAAAAAAAATAAGATTACAGTAAATGTCACAAAATGTCAATGCATCAGTTACACACGTAAAAAAAAACCTATAACGTACTCGTACCAATTTAATGGCATAGTTATTAATAAAGTCGAGATGGTACGTGATTTAGGTGTTATGTTTGATAACAAACTAACATTTTCAAATCACATAGACCTTGTTACTACCAGAGCTTACAAAAATTTAGGATTCGTTCTTAGATCCTGCAAGAAATTTAAAAACATTGAAGCCATTAAATCTGTGTATTTCGCGTATGTTCGCAGCGTACTCGAATATGCATGTACAATCTGGTCACCCCAATATATTTTACACAAAAATCAAATAGAACGGATAGAAAGGAAATTTATAAACCACCTCAACTATCGCCTCCGCCAACCGCCGATGACCTACGAAAATGGCTGTCGCGAATATGGTTTGCTTACACTCGATGAACGACGTAAAGTATTGGATATGAGTTTACTTTACGACATTCTTAATGGTAGGCTGGACTGCCCGGATTTGGTTGCACAGATCATATTTAACGCTCCCCTACGACGCACTCGTCATACACCATTGTTACACGTGCCTAGGCATGGAACTAACTACGCTAAAAATTGTGTACTAACTCGCATTGCTCGAACCTACAACAGTAATTTCTCTCAGGTTGACTTATTTAATTGTACACAACCTAGTTTTAAAGCTCAAATTAAAAATATTATTCTGAAAAAAGAGTAGCAAGTAACGCAAACTATAACTACAACTACGCTCTGTTCTTCAACATCATCAAGCATTCATCATGATCAAATAATTAATTAGCAGATTTCTACATGTATACTTAATCTTACTTAAAAACCTTAAATTATCATCCACATACTGTCTGTAGTCCGTTCGCATGGTTTACACATATTTTGTTAATCAGGGAAACCTATTATTAGCCTTACAATACTAACTTATATTTTCTGTAATGTTTTATAAGTATCGCTGTTGGTTTTCTGAATAAAGAAAAAAAAAAAAAAAAAAAATACTTTATGTATCTATAAATATTCAAAAGTCAATTTAGGTAAATTCAGAATTACCTTTATCCATTTATTTAACTAATAATTTATATGCTAAATAGGGCTGTTATATTCTCTCAAAACAATAAAACCAGTAATAAAGCCATATCATTTTACAACCTTTCAAATCTATACATATAAAATGCTTTGTCCTGAATGACTGACAGGTCAACGCGCAGCCTTAGCCGCTGATTGTAGAGACCTGAAACTTGGAGGGTGTGTTCTTTGTATCACGTAGGCATCCGATAAGTTGTGAAAAAGGGGGGCAAAGTTTGTATGAAACTATCTAATTTTTATTTTGAATTCGTATAGATCACGCGGGAAAAGGTGCTGGCGGTAAGCTAGTAATATTATAAATGTTAAAGATTGTGAGGATGTATGTATGTTTGATATTCTTTGACGCAAAAAGTGCTGAATGGATTTGAATGATATTTGGTACACACATAGTTCATGGCCTGGATTAACACATTCAATATTTTTTATCCGGGTGCGCGAAGTAGTGTAAAACAGCCTTACAACAGATTACTCACGATAATTTTCTTTACCTATTTTAGATTATACCTAATAATAAAAACATTGTCATCACTGATCCATATGGAATTAGAATATGATTTCAAGTATTTTTCTTACTAATATAAACGCGAAAGTTTGTCACGATGTATGGATGAATGTGTATGTATGGATTGTTACTCTCTCACGCAAAAACTACTGAATGGATTGGGATGAAATTGGGTACACAGGTAGTTTTTAACCCGGATTAATTCAATTCAATTCAAATCATTTATTTCAATTAGGCCTAATTACAAGCACTTTTGAAAGTCAAAAAAGAAAGAATTTAGTTGCCCATTCCAAAAAGTAGTTTCCTATGGAGAAGAACGGGCAAGAAACTCCATGGTTACTCTTTTTAAATAAGTTTTAACAATTTTCATGTATACATAAAATAATAACATGCGAAGATCATGTAGAATCAAAATTTAAAAATAAATAAATAAAAAATGGTAAGGTAGGAAGTCTATTTGGTAGCTACATGGTATTCACATTTACATTTTTTTATTGTTGTGTCGAAGATAAATGCAATTTATATAGTAAAAAATTAAGAAATATTTATATTACATTATTATGATTTTAAAGTTTGCAATCAGTTTGATATTGTCAAGGTTGTCCTATGGAGCAGGACCAGCATGTTTCCAAGCATGTTTATCCTGAATGTAATCTTCTAGTTTATAATATGCTTGCTTACAGAGCGTTGCTTTTATATAAGTTTTAAATTTTTTCTCATTTAGCTCTAAAATGTTTTCTGGTATTTTATTATAACATTTAACACAGTATCCCATGAAAGATGTATGTACCTTAGATAATCTGAACTGTGGTAGAGCTAGAGATTAACACATAGGGTACTTTTATCCGAGTGCACGTTTGTGTAATTCCTTCAGGACGCGGGTGAAACCGCGGAAAAAAGCTAGTACAACTATATTTTGTTTCGAAAAACTAGTTATAACTACGAATAAATAATCACTAGCATTGTTTTCTTATCCACCTCGTGTCTCACACGCTAACAAGGAACGACCAGCAAACTAGCCATTCCCACAAAAATACGAGTCTCATAATACCGTCCACATTTATGGAACCTCCTCTATATTTATAAAGTAAACATGCTATGTTTTCCTGAAGGTTCGTGGACTGTTGGTCTTATATTAGTTGCACGTGTAAGCTTTTCGTTTGTCTTTCTGTAAATAAATCATTCGTGGGCGTTGTAGAGAACCGTTCAAGTAACGGAGTACATTTAAATAATGTATAATAATAATAACGCAGGATAGATGCGGGTTGCGAGATTGGTCGAAAGACCCTGGAACATAAAGGGCGACGAAAGGAACATGGGTGGGGTTTAGTCAGTACGAGTCTGAAACTTTCTCCCGCTTCGCCTACAGTGGGAGGACGTATTGGATGATTTTCATCCCTAAAAACCGGCTCTGTAATCTTCATCTTAAATCTATACATATAAAATGCTTTGTCCTGAATGACTGACGGAGGCACAGCCTAAACCGCTGATCGTAGAGATCTGAAACTTGGATGGTGTGTTCTTTGTATGACGAAATTCTACTCCTAAGGGATGAAAAAGGGGAGCAAAATTTGTATGAAACTCTGTCATTTTTAATTTGTAATCGTATAGCCGGGCGAAGCCGCTGGCAGAAAGAAGTAAATTTGAAAGCTCGTCAATTTCTAAAAAAGCTTTGGCTGTCATTAATTTAAATCAATTTATGCTGAATATATACATAGATAATCTTTACTATCTTAACTTTGGCGTTTTTATGGAAACTACGACATCTACCGGGTCTAATTGAATTTTCAAAACATCCAGGAACCCGCCCAAATCTACACCAAAAAAATATCCGAATGGGTCAAGCCATTTAGGACGAGTTCAGTGCCAAATACACGTACAGAAGAATTATATATATGCAAAAGACATATATCTACTCAAACTCATAAGATTAAATCATGCGAGTTTTTTCGAAAACGTTGCAGATTTACGATTCATATGCTCGCCTAGACAAGTGTATTGAAGCGAATTATTTATTGAGTTGAGATGTTCATTCGACGATATAAATATGTACCTATTGGAGTCTTAAAGGTAAAATTATTTGTTTGAGTAACACTAAAGATATTAGCTATTGAACTGTTTTGTTCTTTCTGGCAAATTTCATTTTAAGTTGACAAATAAGGGCAAAAAAAATAGATATAATAAACGAATAGCTCTATTACTAAGATAGTTATTTAAAGTGCCCGGCTAATGGCGACTGGCTCGTTGATCTAGTGATCAAAAAATAAACTGGCTATGACCAGGGTTTCGGAGCGACAATGCTTTGTGGGTTTTTAGGGTTCCTTGTCCACTAGACAAGGAACCCTTATAGTTTCACATGTCCATCTGTCTATCTTTCTGTTTGTCTGTCTGCGGCATAGCTCAGAGGTTCTTGGTACTAGAAAGCTGAAATTTAGTATAGATATGTATATTGATCACGCAGACTAAGCGGAAAAATATTTTTTTTTTAGGGTTTTTAGCTCCCAAACACGTAAAGTGGGGTTCAACATTTTTTTCTCGCGTATCCCATCGCGTGTAAGGTATCGTTAGATAGGTCTTTCTAAAATATTATGGGTGTCTCAAGACTATTTTTCGGTCAAGAGAGCCATTTGCGGAATATCTAGCTTTTAAGTGCAAATTTTTGTTCGATACGAATTCACTGACGTAGCACATATGACTTACAAGGACTAAACTTACAAGGAAAACTATCACAACTAAGTAGGTTTAACCGGTTTTTAAATATCACGAAACAGGGGGTCGTCTCCAGCTGCTACCTTGATAGCAGTCATTATAAGTTCCATAGTGTAACGGAACTAAATGTGATTGGTTACATTTTGGTGTCATATAAAAAAGGTATATTCTACCAAATTCTTCAAGGAAAAACAGTAATTACGTTAGACAAACAGATAGACAGACAGAATTAATTTAGCATTAATATTTTTTGAGCAAAACCTTTTGTAATGAAGTGAGTAAACACTCCGAGTACTTTGAGTGAGGTTTTAAAGAGTGTTTTCTAAAATGTAAAAAAACCTTTCAGGGCTTTTAATCCCTTTAACCGGGGTCAGCTGAATACCCGTACCTTAAGATTAACCCGTAAATTCGGGCTAATGAAACCCGAAGTAGGTTAAGGTTCGGGATTAAGTTTATTTTGTTTTATGTTCAATGTGTTATAAGCGTAAGAGGATATTGCTTTTTCTTTCATTTCTGTTTGTTGGTGAAAGTAAATAGTTTTAACCTAAAAACCTTGACAAGTAGGTCACTAAAATTGGAAGCCGATTAATTTTTTGATCATTTCTTTCTAACCCCCGAGAAGAAGGGGCATCGTAGCTCCTAAACGGATGATGATGATAAATGCATTTTTTTTGTAAGTAAATACCTACGGTTAACGCCATTCTGTAAATAAACTTATTTTAACTATAGAACTGTTTTGTCACCTTATGTCAAGTTAAAATAACCTTTTAGGCGAACGGTGCTATAGCGCAAAAGTTCGTTTGTTTGTTAAGTTTTCACGATAAAAAGGCTAGACCGTTTTGGTTGAAATTTAGTACGGAGGTAGATGGGATCTTGGAGAAAGTTGTAGGCTACTTTTTATCCGGGTGCGCTTTGTAGTTTTCTCGGGACACAGGTGAAATAGCGGGAAAAGCTAATTATGAATAAGACGGTAAATGTTCTCTTGAATAACTTGGTAACTATGTTATTTCCGATTACGTGGTCCCAGAAATATGTATTTGTCAACAAAAGTTACGACTTTGACCGGATTTTTTACGATTGACTATGAATAAATGCATAGTTGTATTAACGTCCTTGAAGGAAATTGGATTCACTAAGTTTCGGCATTACACTGTTTATGGCCTACAAAATTTGTACGCATTTGCAATAAATTTAGGTCGGATTCAAAATGTTAATGTCATCAAATCTATGAATATTTATCTTTATGAAAATACTAACAACTTTTTATCTGCCTAGCCTTATCCCAACTATGTTGGGGTCGGCTTCCAGTCTAAACCGTATGCAGCTGAGTAACAGTGTTTTACATGGAGCGACTGTCTATCTAAACTCTACAACCCAGATACCGGGTAATGATACCTCTGGGAAAGACTGGTTGTCAGACTTTCTGTCTTCTGACTACCCGTAACGACTGTCAAAGATCTACAAATGACAACCGAGACCAATAGCTTAACGTGCTTTTCAAGGCACAGATGAGCCTCGCTATGACATAGATGATCACCTACCCACGGACCGACCCCGCCAAGCGTAGCGTAACTATTGATCGATTGTTTTAGACTGGAAGCCGACCTAAACATAGTTGGGTAAAGGCTAGGCAGATGATGATGAGAATGGAGACAGAAACCATTGAAAATCCTCGGTACCTCAGAAAGTAGGTTATTCAGTATCCGATGTTTGGAAAAGCAATTATTTAAAAGTCCCGTATTTTTGTCTTCGAATAACCCCAGCTGTTTAAATCTATAAAAAAACTTTTAACACAAGCACGAAATAACATTACGCTGAATACATTCACGTTCTCAATCAGTCATCATTTCAATCCTGAATCCAATTTACAGCCAGTCGTACAATACAATGGCCGCCGTACTGGAATTCTGAGAACTTGTTACACTGGTGACAAGTAATGTATTGGAAATATGTATAGTATGCCGATGACAGCGTGTCGATGCCTATGTAATACAATCAGAAAACTGTATCATGTGTTGAGTTAGAAACATGTTTTATGAAATTGGTATTCTAGCTTTTTGTATATATTTGTATAATTTTCTCGGAAAAAACCTGTACTGTAAGAAGATTATCGTAAACACTTCCTTTTGAAAAGAATGTCTATAGAGTTTTTTTTGCCAGTTTTTTGTCCATAAGACCCACTTTTTGGAACCGTGCAACTAGCGCTTGATGTTTTTATGAGGCTTCAAAGACTTATCTGAAAAAAAAAAACATATTATCGCCTGTTGTCCAGGTTTCGGAAGGTTTCAGTAGATGCTTTAATACACCCACATTATGCTAGTTAGTTTTATGCCACAAGTTATTTTAAATACCATCAGAAATAAACGACTTACCAGGATCTAGTTTTTTTTAATTTTGAGTGCCTGATCATTAAACATAATTTTAATATTAAATTAATTATTTCGCTATAAATAATTTTGAGAAATGTTACTCTTTTTCAAGAAGATTTAATTGTTAATGTGCAAATTTTAATCACTATCAGGTTAACTAATCTCTTTTTGAGAGGTTGATTTTCTACTTCAAGCGTTCCTGATATTTACTTGCTATTCAGATTAATATCTTCGTTCCTTATCCGTTCCTATACATGATTAGACTTAAGCTTAAGTCTAGCATAACAGTAGGTAACCACTAGCATCGTAGCACATTCGTTCTCTAATGAATTTGATACTTCAAACTTTCATCAGTCCACGTTGCCCACAAACACGAGCGCAACAAACACTTCTCTTGTTACATTAACACTAAGATTCTCTCTGATTGGCCTCCAACACAAACTTATTAACATGCACAAACGACAACGTACAACCGGACAACCAATTCCTGCATTGGGATTACCTGATAAGCCATCGGATTTGTTGAATTTGGCAGCGTTGCAAAGTTTTGGAAGGACTTTTTGGTCGTTTTTTTTCAGCAAAAATTGGATATTTAGCTTTCTGTGCCTATATTATCGAACCACGTTGCTGGTTTTAGTCAATGTAATATGATACTTTGATGAGATGTATTAATTACAATATTTAACAATATTCATAACATCCAGATTAAAAATTTTACTAAATAAATTACCAAAGCACAAAGCAAAAAATTAGAAACTTGCCAAACAGCTATGGAAAGAAGCATGCTGAATCTAAGAAAATCTGACAGAGTACGAAACAAAGTTATCAAAAGCCGCACTAACACACAAAATGTTACAACTAGAATACGGAAACTAAAATGGCAATGGACAGGACATATAATAAGAGGCATCGAAAAGTGGACCAAAAGCATAGTGTTTTGGTACCCCAGAAACAGGAAAAGGAAGCGAGGTAGACAGATTCGGAGGTGGGAAGACGAGTTAAAGACGATAGCAGGAAAACTATGGACAAGGAATGTTTCAAACCGAGTAGATTGGAAAGAAATGGAGGAGGCCTTGTTGGGCAAACAGACGAAGTTGTCGATATGTCGTTAAATTAAGATTGTTAGATATAATTATTCTTTATTTTGCGTCTGAATAAAAGGCTTTATTCCGTTTATTTATCTTAACACATATTATTTACATTTTTAAATATTTTTACAAAATATAAAAAAAAACATTTAAAAATATAAAAAACAGGGATCCACCGATATCGGGAACAGGGTCCAAGCTACCGGTGGTTAGGGCCCCAGAGACAGGAACCTCCTCACAATACGTGCAGTATCCAGGAGCACTGCCTTCTGAATCAGGCCCTTGACCCAGCCGCCTAACGAGAGCCTCCTGAGATGTTGGTCGAGGCTCTTGGCCATCAGGCCATTGGCCGTCACGACTATCGGCACAATGACTGCCGAGTCCACATTCCACATGTCGACAACCTCGTGCGCCAAGTCGAGATACTTTATTTGTTTTTCTTTCTCGGCTTTCACGAGATTCTCGTCATGGGGAATGGTGACATCGATGATCATTGTGCGGCGCGCTAATCGGTCTATCACCACTATGTCAGGTTTATTGGCTACAATAGTCCTGTCAGTGATGATAGACCGATCCCAGTACAACGTGATATGGTCATTTTCGAGAACTTGGTGAGAAAGGCTTTATTATTATTATTAAATAAATTAGGCATCAAAGTACTAAATAATTCTTTAATTTAATTAACTTCGAAATTATTCTTAGTAGTACCATTTTTGTGACGAGATATAAAATGGCAGTTTTTCGAACAAATTCATCATATTTGTAAGGATAAGTAAAACAATAAAAAGCTGTTTACATTTCCAAAATTGATCATTAAAAAGTATCCAGTATAATATTAAGCTTGGTAAAGGTGCTAAAACTACTTTCCAACATGAATATTTAAGCCCAAGTCGTCTTAGAGTTAGTATTGAACTTTGAGCTTATTCATGTCATTGTGTCGTCGGAGTTGCCCTGACCCAAGTGTTTGAATGCTCAAATTGCCTTTCCATTTGTAATAGACTTAGTGACGTCAGAGTCCTTATTAGTGGTGCAACTTCGCCTTTGGGTCGTTCTTCTTTCCTTTTTAATGAATGTTCTTGAAAGAAATTTAGTTTTTATTTAAAACTAGCTTCTGCCAGCGACTTCGTCCGCGTGGAATAGTGGTGCTCCGCTCCTATTGGTCTTAGCGTGATGATATATAGCCTATGGCCTTTCTCGATAAATGGAATATCTAAGAATTTTTCAAATCGGACCAGCGGTTCCTGAAATTAGCGCGTTTAAACAAAATGACAACATTTCCCTTCACTGCTCTGCTCCTATTGATTGTAGCGTGATGAAAAGTATACTATAACCAGCTCAGGAGTATGACAAATAATTGTACCAAGTTTCGTTAAAATCCGTCGAGTAGTTTTTGTTTCTATAGAGTTTATACACACAGACAGACAGACAGACAGACAGACGGACAGACAGACAGACAGACAAAAATTTTACTGATTGCATTTTTGGCATCAGTATCGATCCCTAATCACCCCCTGATAGTTATTTTGGAAATATATTTCATGTACAGAATTGACCTCTCTACAGATTTATTATAAGTATAGAAGATAGATATAGAATATAGATATAGATAGAAGATATGTTTTAATTTATAATAATATCAGATCCAATCTACGGAGCGAACTATATACATAGCTTGGTCTTTATATTATCTATAAATTCAAGATATAAAACCTATTATTTTTTATTGCGTTTTTAAGATAACGTTCTTACTTCAATTTAAAGTAAAAAGATATAAGTTTCGTCTTTAAATCACTAACTTTATAGCTTCGAGTAATCCCCAGAGGTAGACCCTAATATTTGTCTTTTATCTTTTAAGTAGAGAATATATTTCTTTGTATATTTTTCGTTTTATTTAATTTCACTGAAATTGTGTTGAGCTTTTTAATGGAGCTTGTCTTTTGTTTAAACACAAAACTGTTTTAGACATTTTAGGTCTTGAATATTTTAGTGGAGTGTTCTCTGTGGTAAAAGAAAACTTCCAATTAATTTTGCAACTAAATGTACCTTTGTTTAACATCAATAAAATTTCTTATCGCATATTCTTTGAGAATTGATTAAATTTCTCAACGTAAACATGACTTTGTTTAAACTTCTTTTGTTTCTAATTCTAAAAGGTTTGTTTTAGTAAATATTTTTGATTTTAAGTAACGTTTGAGGATAAAAGGGCATACAGGGCGTTAGGGCTAGCTTTCTGTTATGACTTTTTTGTCCTTGATTTAAGTGTAGAATAAATTATTTCAGGCATTTCGGCTGATAATAATGAAACAAGTGGTGTACAATTGTGGAGAGCTCAAGGATATTTGGACGAGGATGTGTTGGAAGAATTCTATGATAGAGGTAATGATTATATTGATTATTTAACTCCATTTGCTGAGTAAAGATTATTCATAATTTATTGTATATTAAATTGTCTCGTTTATCTAGTAAGAGCGATGACCTTGAGGGTCGATTGTTGTTTATGGTTTTTTTCAAGTGTTTTTGATGACAATAGGCAAAAGATGATAATGGTGGGTCAAGAGAGGTCGTATCTAGTAGAGGACTAATACGGGCTGGCAAGGTTGATGACGATGGCAATAGGCTTTCACCACTTTAAATGGAATTTAGACATAACTGACCAAATATGGATGACTTTGGGAAGACTTCTGCTCAACTCTTGGTTACAAAAGGCGCGATGTCAAGTTGTTTTATTTTGGAGTGGTGCCCAATATATTGCCTACAATACCGCGGAGCAAATCGATCAACGCATCTGTCACTACAATCCTCTATCTTTAAAGAAAAGAAAAGTCTTCACTGCTTCTGTCCGTTGATAAATAAAAGAAAGATAAACAAGACGTATCTTTGCCTTTATAGCAAAAGTATGGAATAGTCTTCCGAGCCATTACACTGTAATCGTTTTAACCGCCAAAGTATACTGTAAGCCCACTAATGTGACTCAGTAAAGGCCTCTGATACAATAGAGCCACCCCACAAAGAAGTCAATGGACTTCACTAAGATGGATAGCTTTTGTCGGTTACAGTATTCGAAAAACTTGTTCGATTTGGTTACGATTATTTGGTAGTATTTTATCGGAATTATCAGAATTGTTTTGTGGGAACCGTAGCACTTAGTCATCGGTAAGGTCACGTGTTTAACCCTTTTGAAATAAATAAAGGAGATATGACGATAAAATTGAGAGGATTTTTTATATAATTTAAAACAAATTACATGGATATATTCTGTAATGTATTGATTCTACTTTAGATTCTATGTCAATGCTGTTATATGTTTTCGGAGTCAATATGTTTTTTTTATCAATCTCAATTCATTTAAGTTCAAGCAGCATGATGCTCAAATCTTCTGCAATACATCAACTTTATTCCAAAAGGCTTCTCAATATGAAATTACCAATTAGTTTTTTATTTTTGATTACGAACTTTACTGTAGTCAGAATAATGTTTACTAAAGCTTGAAAGCATGTATAACAATTTCATATTTTTTCACAGCTCGTCTAACCGAAGAAATATGGAAAAGAGATAACAGGACAATAGACTTCTTACTGTTCGAAGATGAGGCGTCAGACATAGCTGCTTTCTTAGACGAGCATAAAGTCTCCCACAAAGTCCTCATGGATGATGTCCGCGTGAGGGTGGACGAGGCTTTACTGAACACATTCCCCACCAGACGTAATGGTAATTTATCTGGAGATCCGAATTCCTAGGTTTGGTGCTAACTGGCTAACACAACAATCGTACAATGCGAATTAGTCGCATGACGCACAATATTATGATTAAACATATAAACAGAAATAGTGTCTTAAAACATTCTTAATCGCACGACAAAATCGCATCGTCCGCTCGTATGTTCTTTAGCCAATCAGGAAGACGCCTTAGGTCAGTTATATAGTTTTCTGTCAAACTTATTCGGAGCTATCCCCAAGAGGCCAGTACGATGGAGGTTTGAATTAAGAACACCTCATATTTGAAAATTCGGTGACTGTGAAAGTTAATGTTTAGTTGTATGGATAGTTTATAGTAGTATATTGGCCGCGATTCTCTTGACACCATCTAAATTAAATTTAGTCTATAATTCTCTCTTTCCATCAACAAATATAAGAAAGGGATAGCAAACTTTTAACACCTGTCAAATTTGCAAAAAATAGTTTTCCATACAAAATTAAACATCACGACGTAACATCTCGACTAAATTAACAAACCTGTACGAACAAAATGTCATCTGTCATTTAATTTGACAGCACTGAATTACTTGCTATCCTCTTCTTGTATTTCGCAATAGAAAAAGAGCATGATATTTTAAAATTAGTTTAGTCGTGTGTAAGTCAGAATCGGCACCATTGGGTACTTATTCCTGTAGAATTTATACATATCTGAAGAGCCAAGATTCAAGCAAACATTGTGTATGTTATTATTCTCTTTAACGAAACTATAGTGCATTTTATAAAATAACAAAACCATCAAAATTATTTGACTTGAAGACTTTTTGATTAAGTTTCCATATTTAGTTGCTATAACTAAAATAAGACCTTCATTACGTCAATCAAATACGTTTGAAGATACTCACTGTTTTTTTTAATGACCCTGTCTTAGGCGGTTTACACACTGCCACGCATTCTAGAGCATATCGCTAGTGTAGAAGAGATTCAAGCGTTGCTTTTCAGTTTTACACTATAACAATACAGACATCCTAGACAAGTGGCAAAAACGCTAGTAGAATAGAAAACAAAATGTATGGGAATGACATTCAATTACGACTAGCTATCTGTCATTCCTATACATTTTGTATTCTATTCTACTAGCGTTTTTGCTACTTGTCTAGCCCTACAGGTCGTATACGAATTATCAACTACCTAATTGTCGAATTCTAGAATGTTCCATTCCTTATGCCAAAGATGTTTCAAGTACCTAAGCTTAGTATCGTGTACTTAATCTTATTTTGAGTAGCGGTAAGTGTCGCTTCGAGATTTGGAGAGCCTACATTAAACTCGCATTCGTAGTGTAATGGAATAGAGATACGTATAATAAATACATATGTGGTTCTAACTTGGCGTGTTTTATTAACTTCGACTAGATCACTATAGGCCCCTTGATAGACCTCAAAGTATACTTAATTGTATCAGAATCGACACAATGTTTTTTTTTATAAAATTATTTTGTTTTTAAATGGTCTTTTATAGAATAGGTTCTTTAACTGTATTTGAAAAAAAAAACAACACTTTGACGATTTACGGATGTCACCGAGACAACTAAAATATTTTTTGTTTTTAGAAATCACAATGCAACAAACATAATATTGCCAACAAAAAATAAAAAAATATGATATTGAAGGAAGTAGGTAATGTCAATATCGTTGGTGTAATTAATGTAAACTATAATAATGATAGAAAACTTTTACTCATAAATCTAGTCCTTTGGTCCGAAAAAATACTTGGCCCTTCGGACCTTAACATGTGTGCAGTAGACCAAATGCATTCGGAATTGTACCCATAATAGGATGATGTACTTATTTATGTAACACTTGCAATTGCATTCATTGTTACACGTATTTATCAATGGGTTTTCTGTATTCATGATAGTAAAGTTATTGCGCGTTGGTAATGTAAAAAGGCGCTTATATTTTTTCATATTTTGTAGGTAGACGTCTAAGTTAGAGCAGACTAAATATGCCGAGCGTCTGAAATCGATTTAGATCGATTTAACGATAGGTACTTTGGAGTTAATTGATGCGGGCAAGCGTTCATTTAAATTAGCCTGATTTATTGGATGTAGGTAGTTTTTAATATTATTTTATTACTTTTAAATCCCAAAGCTGTATCCGGGGATTCTTTAACATGGACTTCATATCCATCCCTGGCCGAGATCTACACGTATTTAAAAAAGTTAGCGTCAGCCTATCCGGCGCACTGCCAGCTGATTACCCTCGGGACAACTTCACACAAACATCCTATTTATGTAAGTTATTCATTTCATCATAGAGAACAAAGTCCCATCTATCTCCATACAAAATCTCATTCAAATCGGTCCAGCCGTTTTACCATGAAAGCGTAACAAAATTAGGATAATAATATGAACAAACTTATTTTCGAATTTATAATATTAGTTTTATTCAAGTCAAAAGGTTTTTGTAGACCAATTACAGGTTCTTATAAAACTTCAAGAATATTCTCATGTAAATGAGTAGGTCTTTTTGCGAATAAAGATTCCTTAAACCTAAAATATTCCAGGTGGTAAAAATAACAAATGGCAATGCCGTCAATAAGGCAATTCTTGTGGACGGCGGGACACACGGCCGAGAGTGGACGAGCGTGATATCAGCGCTTTACTTCATCGATTCCGTTGTGAAAAACTTTGACAAACAGCCCGAATATATGAAGAAGAGGGACTGGTATGAAATTCATCATCATCTGCCTAGCCTTTTCCCAACTATCTTGGGGTTGGTTTCTAGTCTAACCAGATGCAGCTGAGTATCAGTCCTTTACATGAAACGACTGCCTATCTGATCTCTACAGCCTAGTCGCTGGGTAACGCGATATCCCTTGGTAAGACTGGTTGTCAGACTCTCTGGTTTCTTCACCCGGTTAAAAACGATCCTAATGTCTTTTTTTAAGGTTCAAGCTATCTCCATACCAAACATCTAAATTTGTTCAGCCGTTTTAACGTAAAAAGTGTGACAGACAGACAGAGTTATTTTCGGATTTATAATATAACTAAGGACAAGTAGTCACCTATCCGGAATATTTGTTTTCAATGGCGTGTTTTCTTTCCAGGCACGTAATACCAGTGTTGAACCCAGATGGCTATGATTACAGTCTTACTACAGACCGCTTATGGAGAAAGAATAGACGAAGACTGAGCGGAACGTGCCATGGAGTAGACCTTAATAGGAATTTTGAGTAAGCAGAGTATCATTGTTTTATATGGAGCGACTGCCTATTCAACCCAGTTACCAGGTAACACGATACTCCTTGGTAAGACTGGTTGTCAGATTTTCTGGTTAAAACATCTACAAATGACAGCCGGGAACAACAGTTGACATTGCTTTACTAGGCACGCAGGAGTGTTGGTATGACATAGATGGTCACCCAACCACGGACCGACCGCGCCAAGCGCACTTACTTATGAGCGATACAATGTTGCCAATATTACCGATATTGTTTGACCCCACCACAATAGGTAAGCGTACTTAATCCCTGAAATCGATCTACTCTTAAGCGGTTTACCCAAAAGCCTCTCTCAATGAAAGTGACGGCAATATATTGCGTCTTTGTCCAGAAGCCGAGTCAGGTTTATTGGTCCACACTTTGTTATTAGTGGCAGGGGACACATTAATTTAATAGTTGTTTTCGTGGCATTTGAGTTAGTGGAACAAAACTTTGTTAGTACATTGAAGTTAAAAGCAATTTCTGTGATTAAATATTACTTTGTTTATTCCTTAAGTTGAACAACAATATCCTTTGTCCGTTAGTTAAGCTACCTTTTTAAACTTACAAAATTTAATGTTTAGAACGCTTTAATTTTGCTAAAAGCAAAACTTCTCCGTTAAAACAAGAGAAATAGAAGCATGTTTTCACACCTACAATGATGTAGGTCAAGTACATAATATAAGTATGAAAAATGGTGAAACTGGATAAAGAAATAATTAAAATTCCTACCAAACCAGCGAAAAGGAACGCAACTCTGTTTTTAATGAGAGGACGACCGCGCTAATTCGCTAAAATCCACAATTAGAAATTTGGTTTCTTATTTTGATACTTTCCTCTGAATTTTTCATAAAATTCCTGTGGCCATGTGGTCTTTGCCATTTATTTGTTTGTAACCAAACCTCCTATTTTGTATATTTTTGTTATTTACGTTAATGGCTCAATAAGCAGTATGCAGGGTCATAACCGGGAATTGTACTTACGGTTAGGTTTTTGACTAGAAAATTAATTATTCTACCATCTTTTGATGTCTTAGAAAATATTTAGAATTTTGAACAGAACAAAATAATTAGGATTTAATCGTATGGTATGACGACGATGGGACGTGGGCGGATTAAACATGACACACGTGACGACAAAAAAGGTTTGAATCAATCTTATTGATATTTTCTTGTTTTTATAGGATATTTTGATACTCAATCATTCTAAAACTTCTGAAAAGACTAGTATGCTTATAATCTTAGAGTATCGGCAGTTCAGTTCCCGTACTGAACAAATATTTGTGTGATCCAGTTGTTCTAAGTCTGTTAGTTTGTGCACTATCATGATAGATAACGATCCCTTCAAGAAATTTATCAAAGCTATGTCAACTGAGCAATCGTAGTTGGGAGAAAATGCTAGTCTTTTATCATTTTAATGAGACTAGCAAACTTTCCCTTCGCAATTATTTCGATGGCAGAACATTCTCGGATGCAGACGCTGTTATTATAACTGGGGTAATATAACTGAGGGTATGGGGTCGAGTGGGGAATAATGTTCTCCCCCGAAGTTTATTGTTACACCCCCGAATTGCAACGAAACGAAATATTATCCCTTATGGCTTGAGTTAGGTTATATGTGGTGTGTTTGGTTTCAAAAAGACCTGTAAGGTTAAACTATGTATGACGTAATTAGTGTACAGATGGGAGAACTGTTTTTCAAATACATTAAAAACTTTTTTCTATTAAAAATATTTTCCTTCTTTCATTCAATTACATATTTTGTATATTTTTAAATAGGTATAATTTATGATTATATAATTATTTATATTATTTTTATTGTCGCCCTAAATTAGGATTTTTCTTGCATCCTAGGCGCATTTACAAACATAGAAAACATAATATGCACATACAGAATATCAAGACCTAAAACAATTTATTTGTCCCGTGTAAGAAGCGATCCTGCAATATGCACCTCTAATGTTCATTGCTTAGTCACTGTGTCAATAGTGCTGTAAAACTACTTATGGCATAAAAACTATTGATTGACTAGGTCGTAAGAAACTTCCAGAAAAAGATTTCGTCTAGGAAGTTTATACCAAATACCAGAACATTCGGCCAAGATAAAGTGGTTAACTGGCTGATATCAACAGTTATATATAATAATATTAATGGCTTTATTGTGAACAAAATATCTTTGATCTCGATACAACAAAAGTCAATCACGTTTACACCAAAATTCCAATTTTTAGGGCCTTATAGAGAAAATGCAATCAAAAATTCATAAAGGCACGGAATTTTCTTTGTCGCGATATGAAACGACATTCCGTTGAGACACACTGAAAGGATATGATAATTTATTTTGAGGTTTTTTTGCGCGAATTTGTGCCCCATTTTTTTATTGGTAAAATCTCATAGCGTCTACGGTTGTTTGTTTGTTATATTATATATGCAGAAGAAAACTAAAATGTAACAGGTTCGATTTAGAGCAGTAGTTTTACAAACTATTATTTATGAAATCTTAAAAAAAGTATCAATGTTTACCAAAAAAAAATTTCTTAATTTGTTACCACGACCGCAATGACTACAATTTACCTATAAAATTGTTTTTTCTAGTTACAACTGGGGTAAAGACGAGACCTCACAAGTGGTATGCAACCCATATTATTGCGGACCGTCACCTTTTTCTGAAGAAGAAACTAAAGCATTTAAGGTAAAATCCTCTAGAAGTGGTCAAAAATAGTTCGTGTAATATTACACAATCTTTTTTTTCGGATGGCACATCATTAAATGATCCCTCCCGCCGTGGGTGTGCGGGAGTGTCTGACTCTTACTGACTAAAATCCATCCATGTTCCTTTCTCAGCCCTTTGTATTCCGGGGGTGCGGTTACTCTTTCGAACATCCCGCAGCCCCGGTAGACTATGGCCCTGGGGGAGGGCCCCGTCAAAATATTACAAAACCTAACCAGTTTCTTTGAATTTGGTTGGACACACTGCCGTGTGTACTTGTGATGTGTGTGTAGATATACGAACTCAAAATCACAGCACGAATGCTCTCGTCTGTGCATAAGACTAAGCTACTCTACAAAATATCTTATGTTCGCTAGACTAATTTCAGTTACCTACGTCAGCAACAACACTAATATTACGAGTATTTACAGGTTTGGCAGTGTTGTATGTGCGGTAATATGTGTTAGATAGATAGATAAAACATTTATTCAGCACAAACAAGACACAGGTTATTTACAATATGAGAACAAAAGAGAACAAAAAAAAAATGAGTACAAAAGATTTTTACAACATAAAAAAAAATAACACTTCACAACATAAAGACAAAAAAAAAACAAAAATAAAACAAACGATAAGAACATATCCTACTACTATTATAAAGGCGAAAGTTTGTAAGTATGGATGTATGGATGTATGGATGTATGGATGTATGGATGTTTGTTACTCTTTCACGTAAAAACTACTGAATGGATTTGAATGAAACTTTACCACAATATAGCTTATACATCAGAATAACACATAGGCTATAGCTTATACATCAGAATAACACATAGGCTACAATTTTTGAGGTTTTTAATGTGAGGTCGTAAAAAAACACATTTTTTGCGCTTACATTGCAAACGCTGACTGAATCCTACAAGATAGATCAAAACAATTTACTACAGTATTGTACAACTTAAAAAGGTCTACAAAAAAGTCCGTGATGGTATATGTTTATCTCTTAGGAATAACCCACAATAACCATTTTTTATCCTTTACTTTGTACGAGAAATAATGGCTTATTTACGAAGCGATTTTAAGCAATACAGTATTAATCCTTATCCAATTAAGTATCTTAAATACATTGTGCATTTAATAAAGATCAATATGGCTTTTTACAGCATGTAAATTAAATAAATATTTTCGAAGATATCACAGATTTAAAATGCAGAGTCATAGCAATTTCGGCGATAAATACCGTTTCGGTGATAAATACCGGCAGCGGCGCCAGGCGAACGGGGCGTGGGGGGAGCGGGGTAGGTGCGGTGGGGAAGAAGTGGCTCATCGCTGAGTGCGCGACCCGAACGCGGGCAGACGCGTGAGGGCAGACGTCGTTGACGGTTGTGTCCGTTTTGCGAATTTTCAAGGCACTAGCGATTTGATAAAAACGTATGGTCGCCTACTTTAAGTAATATAGGCCTAAGGTTAGTTATTGCCAGGTTTCTTTTTGGTTAGGAGTTACACGTACAAAAAGATACTTCATTTTTACGAATTACTTCATTGATAATTCAATTACTATATAGATAGGTTATTTACCGTTAATTATAACAAATTATATAAATAGGTTAATTATAACGAATTACTTCATTGATAATTGAATTACTATATAGATAGGTTAATTAAATAGGCAAGGATTGCATTAAAGTACAATCATAACAATAACTACCGTACTGTATTTTTTGGAAGTATAGAAACAACACGTACTTAAGAATTATGCCGCGAAAGCGTAAGTCTAATCTTTCCCAAAGCTCTAATAAAGCTCGAACTATGAAAGTAGCTAGACTTAACGAGACGTTTCCACAAGCTGAACTGCGAAGGCTTAAACAAGCAGAGCGTGAGGCAGCTCAAAGAGCTGCTGAGACACCAGAGCAGTCCCAAGATAGACGTCGACAGCATGCTGAGTATCTAGCATCTCAACGGGCTGCAGAGACACCCGAACAGTCTCAAGCTCGACGTCAACAGAACGCTGAATATCTGGCATCTCAACGGGCTTCTGAGACACCCGAACAGTCCCAGGATCGACGTCGACAGCATGCTGAGTATCTAGCATCTCAACGGGCTGCGGAGACACCCGAACAGTCTCAAGCTCGACGTCAACAGAACGCTGAATATCTGGCATCTCAACGGGCTTCTGAGACACCCGAACAGTCCCAGGATCGACGTCGACAGCATGCTGAGTATCTAGCATCTCAACGGGCTGCGGAGACACCCGAACAGTCTCAAGCTCGACGTCAACAGAACGCTGAATATCTGGCATCTCAACGGGCTTCTGAGACACCCGAACAGTCCCAGGATCGACGTCGACAGCATGCTGAGTATCTAGCATCTCAACGGGCTGCGGAGACACCCGAACAGTCTCAAGCTCGACGTCAACAGAACGCTGAATATCTGGCATCTCAACGGGCTTCTGAGACACCCGAACAGTCTCAAGCTCGGCGTCTTCAGCAAGCGACTTACATAGGGTCCCAAAGAGCTACTGAAACCGTTGAAGCTGCTGAAGCTCGCAGACGCGCTGTTGCTGAAAGGGCACAACAGCGACGATTAATATTTACAAGAAACGCGTGGGGAGTATTCGATAAAGCTGCATTTGAGTACGATGAAACTCTTGATTACGAAAGCCACAAGCTTATAAAAATAGAAGCGATGAATAAAGAATGCAGATTTTGCGGTGCTCTTAAATGGAAAGAGGAAGCTGCAGGCATGTGTTGTTCGGGAGGAAAAGTAGTTCTTCCTTCAATAGACGAGCCTGTTGAACCTCTTAAAGAACTTTTTTCAAATGAAACAGATGAGTCTCGCCGTTTTTTAAAAAACATAAGAAAATACAATACATGCTTCCATATGACATCTTTTGGAGCTGATAACATTGTGTCGATGCCAGGATTTTGCCCGACTTTTACAATCCAAGGGCAAATATACCACACAATTGGCTCTTTGCTTCCTGCTGCTAATACGCAACCAAAATTTTTGCAAGTTTATTTCATGGGTGATGAGGAAGCACAAGTTGATAGGCGTTCTGAGTACGTACCAGGTGTGGAAAGAAACACAGTTCAAAAAATACAAAAAGTTCTACATGATCACAACGTTTTAGTGCATGAATTTAAAATGGCTAAAGATAGAGTGACTAGCGATAATTACAAGGTCGTGATACACCCAGATCGTGTACCACGTGGTGAACACGAAAGACGATTCAATGCCCCGACCACAAACGAAATAGCTGCCGTAGTAGTTAGTACTGAACAAACTGCGTCTCGGGACATTGTTATTCAGGCGCACGATGGCCGGCTTACTAGAGTTCCGGACACTCATAGATTTTATGATGCTCTCGAGTACCCGATAATTTTTTGGAAAGGACAAGAGGGGTACAGTTTTGATATTCCTCAGACAAACCCAGTTACAAAACAGCCTATACCGAACAAAAAAGTGTCGTGCAAAGACTTTTATGCGTATCATATGATGGTACGTCGCAACAATTTTAATTTATTGCTTCGATGTAGGCTTCTCTTTCTTCAGTTTTTGGTGGACATGTATGTCAAAGTGGAGAGTGAGCGCTTAAGGTTTATTGCTTTAAACCAAACAAAACTGCGAGCAGAAAACTATATACATTTACAAGACGCGGTCAGGAATGATGCGGATTTAGATCCAAACAATTTGGGTCAATTGGTAATACTCCCATCGTCATTTGTAAATAGCCCGAGATATCTTCATGAGTACACGCAGGATGCGTTCACATACGTGCGTAACTACGGGAGGCCTGATCTGTTTATTACAATGACATGTAATCCCGCTTGGCCAGAAATTACTAAAGAGCTCATTCCAGGTCAAAATGCAACAGACAGACATGACTTAACAGCCAGGTTATTTAAAATAAAAGTACAAAAATTGGTTGCTCTACTTACAAAAGGTAAAATATTTGGAGATATGAAGTGTTTCATGTACTCGATCGAGTGGCAAAAAAGAGGTCTGCCTCACGTGCACTTACTGCTGTGGTTGACGGAAAAATTACGCCCCAACCAAATTGATGAAGTCATAAGTGCGGAGATACCAAATCCAGAAAGTGATCGAAAACTCTACGATACTGTAACCAAAAATATGATTCACGGTCCCTGTGGTGCACTAAATCCGTCATCACCATGCATGAAAGAAGGAAAATGCACCAAAAAGTATCCAAGGGCGCTTTTGAAAGATACTCAAACTAACGACAAAGGCTATCCTTTGTACAGGCGTAGAACACCAGGAGATGGCGGCCGTACGATAACTCTAAAAACCCGAGGTGGAACACAGGAAGTATTGGTTGACAATAGCTGGATTGTCCCATATTCTCCTCTTCTGTCTAAAATTTATAACTGTCACATAAATGTAGAGTTCTGCAATACGGTACAGGCGATAAAATATATTTGTAAATATATAAACAAAGGCAGCGACCAGGCTATTTTTAACATTCGACAGCAAGGGAATGTTAATATTGACCCGAGAGATGAGGTGCAAACGTATCGAGCCGGTAGATATGTTAGTAGTAACGAAGCAGCGTGGCGGATCTTGGGTCTGCCTCTGCATGAAAGACACCCAACAGTCACTCACCTTGCGGTTCATCTGCCTAATGGTCAGCGGATTTACTTCACTGAAAACAATTTTAGAGAGAGAATGGCCGCACCACCTAAGACGACACTAACTGCATTTTTCCTGCTTTGCCAAAATGACGCATTTGCAAAAACATTACTTTATGTTGACGTACCCCGCTACTATACATGGAACGTGTCGTCGAAAGAATGGAAACGTCGTTTACAAGGCACACCTGTCGACGGCTGGCCAGGTGTGAAGGCAGGAGATGCTCTTGGGCGCATTTACACAGTGCATGTTAGTAACTTCGAATGTTACTGTTTGCGAATGCTGCTGAATGTAGTACAGGGCCCCACTAGCTTTTTGGATCTAAAAACAGTTGACGGCCAAGAACTTGAAACTTTTCGACAAGCGTGTGAGAAGTTGGGGTTGTTGGAAGATGACAACCACTGGGATGCCACAATGGAAGAGGCAGTGCTGTGTCGCTCTCCTTCGCAAATAAGAGAACTATTTGCAATATTGATATGCACTTGCGGTTTATCCAATCCTCTTCAACTATGGGATAAGTATAAATCTGCATTATCGGAAGATATCTTGCATAGATTTGAAAGGATGGATCAAGTCAACAATGATCTATGTTTCAATGAAGCACTGAGACATATAGAGGACAAAATAATAACGATTTCCGGTAAGAAATTGTCTGACTTCGGTATGCCTACACCAGAGCGTCGAGGAGAGTTGTCGACCGATTTGATCAAAGAGCTAAGCTACGATATTGCTTTATTAGACGCTCAGGTCAGCGAAACTGAACCACGCCTGCTACCCGAACAAAAAAACATTTATAACAAAATATTACAACGAGTTGAGCTTGACAAAGGCGGTCTTTTCTTTCTTGACGCCCCGGGCGGTACAGGTAAAACATTTTTGCTTAATTTGCTTCTAGCAAAAATTCGTAAGGACCGTAAAGTTGCATTAGCGGTGGCTTCCTCTGGGATCGCTGCAACATTGCTGAGCGGCGGACGAACGGCACATTCGGTTTTTAAATTACCTCTTAATCTGGCGAGCGAAGAAACCCCAACGTGCAACATCAGTAAGAGCAGTGCCCGTGGCGCCCTCTTGCAACAATGTATGCTGATCGTGTGGGACGAGTGCACTATGTCACACAAACGCGCCATTGAGGCGCTTGATCGCTGTCTACAAGATATTCACAGCAATCGAAAGTTGATGGGTGGTGTGGTAGTGTTATTGGCAGGGGATTTTAGACAGACTTTACCTGTTATCGAGAGAGGCACTGCAGCAGATGAAATTAACGCATGTCTAAAAGCCTCATATCTGTGGTCTAAAGTTGAAAAGCTTTATCTTACCACTAACATGCGAGTCCAGTTATTCAGCGATGTCGAATCAGGAGCATATGCTCAAAAACTGCTAGAAATTGGTGAAGGCCACCTAAACACCGACCAAGAAGGTATGGTTCTTTTCACACAGCAATTTTGTCATGCTGTGGAGACAGAAAACGAACTTATTGAACAAGTTTTTCCGAATCTGCAACAAAATATTCTTGACGAAAATTGGTTGTGTGAAAGAACCATATTGGCACCAAAAAATGAGACTGTTGCGAAAATAAATAAAAAAATCTTGGCCGAAATAAACAGCGAAACATCAGTGTATAATTCCATTGACACAGTTATGTCATCCGATGACACTACAAGTTATCCCGTAGAGTTCCTAAACTCTTTAGAGTTGTCCGGGGTGCCATCACACAAGTTGGAATTAAAGGTAGGTGTACCAGTTTTGTTAATGCGTAACCTGGATGCGCCAAGATTATGCAACGGTACTCGGTTGCGAGTTACCGAATTAGGAAGGCATATAGTGAAGGCTACAATTTTAACTGGAGAAGCCAAGGGAGACAATGTTCTTATACCGCGCATCCCAATCATACCCAACAACTTGCCATTCAATTTTAAACGCCTGCAGTTCCCATTAAAAGTCGCATTTTCAATGACGATCAACAAATCGCAGGGTCAAACCTTGAAGGTAGCAGGCCTACATTTGGGCACGCCATGTTTTTCTCACGGTCAGCTCTATGTGGCTTGCTCACGTGTTTCCAAAGCGAAGAATCTGCATGTTTATGCTGAAGGAAAAAGATCGTTAAATGTAGTTTATAGGAGCATACTGCAGTAGCTACCTATAGGCCTATGATTAGGGCTCTGCAGTGCTTAGTTACCGTATTTCTTACTTATTACTAGACTAGACGGGACGAACCTGAAGTCCACGCGAAAATAATACATAATTTCAACCAGTTAGTACATTAGTTAGTTCATATATCTATACTAATATAATAAAGCTGAAGAGTTTGTTTGTTCGAACGCGCAATCTCAGGAACTACTGGTACGATTTGAAAAATTCTTTCAGTGTTAGATAGCCCATTCATTGAGGAAGGCTATAGGCTATATATCATCACGCTAAAACCAATAGGAGCTGAGCATCACTATTCCACGCGGACGAAGTCGCGGGCAGAAGCTAGTAAATTTATAAAGTGGCAAATTTGACGGTAGTACGGCAGAAAATAAAAATAAAATGACGGTGTGGTGCTGTGTGTCTTAAGTTTGCACTGAATGAGAGTCCAGCTCAGCATGTGTCAGGTATTATACCTGACGCTGGTATTCTGCTGGATCCCAGCAATGACGTACGAACGTCGAGAAGACAAATTATATTAAATATTTAGGCGTAGTAGTGTATGTGGAATTTGGAATAAATTTTAAAACGTATTTCGGTAATAGAAGAAAGATAGCGACTACCAGTGCTGTAGGCTATTTTTCAACTACTTTTAACGCAGGTGACGTTGCGGGTAGAAGCTAGTATTAACTGAGATTGGCGAGAAGATATTATAGTGCAAAAATGTGTGTCTACACAAGTACTCATTCTATTTCTTCAGAATCATAGTCTATCGAGAGGCAATCCGATACGACCGTGGAGACTTGGCTTTATATACGCGTCTAAGTAGGAAAGAGATTATGCATTTGTTGCTTACTCATGATGTCACCAGAACTTTAAACTGACATACCTAAATTATTTAACTGTTTCAGAGATTAACAGACGGTACGCATTTCTATGGATACTTATCAATTCACTCGGCTGGTACTAAGGTTCTGTACCCGATAACGAATATGGGATCAAACCGTGACGATCATGAAAAACATCTTGAAATGTCTAAGAAAATCAGTCTGGTTAGTTTCATTTTACGTTTAAAATTATAAATGTGAAAGTGAGTTTGTTTGTTGTGATTTTGCGGTAAAACAGATGAATCGGTTTAGATAAAATTTGCTATGGAGGTGGATGGGACTGGAAACGATTATACATACGATGAGGATATAACGACGTGCATAAACTTGTTCATATACCTTTGTTAGTAAATACATTTAATTTGTATTCTTATTTAATTTACGACAGTTGGCTGTGTGTTTTTGTGCATTTGTAATGTATGTATGTTTGTAATCGTACCTAACTTTTTTTTTTCATATGATGATACGACATGATGATGTTGTAATTATTTTTTTAATACTACCATATAAATCGGTGAATATACTGCAAAAAATTTTCGCATCTCTTAGTAATGAAAGATACATACAAAAAACATACAAGATACATATAAAATGCTTTGTCCTGAATGATTGACGGACCTACGCACAGCTTATACCACTGATCGTAAAGACCCGCAACTTGGAGGGTGTGTTCTTAGTATAACGGAGGCATCCGATAAAAAGGCTTTTCCGAAATTCTACCTCTAAGGGGGTGAAAAAGGGATACAAAGTTTGTATGAAACTTTGTATTTTTTTTATTTGAATACGTATAGCCCAAGCGAAGCCGCTAGCGGAAAGCTAGTTTTCAATAAACCTTAAAAAAATCTTCTAGGCCATGCGTCAAGTAGCAAACTATCACTTTACAAATGGAAACATACAGAAACTGGGTAAGAAAGGTTACGGAATGGCGATCGACTGGATGTACTACGTGAAGGAGATCACACACTCGTATCTAATAGAAACTAGGAGCCAAATCGGCTTGGACCTTATACCCCCTAATCAGATCTTGCCGGCCGTGAAGGAGGTTCGTGCTGGGCTCATGAAATTTGCTGAAGCACTCAGATAGAGACCATTCTATTGTATTCACTATATTTTTTTTATTAAACAAAATAATAATAAATTGTATGACGTTTCATTATTTTTAAGGTTAAGTCATTAAAAAAAATATAAATAAAAAAGTTAAAAGGCAGTAATGTTCACTCATCTGCTTAGCCTTATCCCAAGTATGTTGGGGTCGGCTTCCAGTCTAAATCAGCTGAGTATCAGTATTTTACATGGAGCAATTGCCTATCTGACCTCCACAACCCAGTTACCGGGTAACGCGGTACCCCTTGGTAAGACTGGTTGTCAGACTTTCTGGCTTCTGATTACCCGTAACGATTGTCTAAGATCTACTAATGATAACCGGGACCAACAGCTTAACGTGCTTTCCCAGGCACGGAGGAATCTCGCTATGACATAGATGGTCACCCATCCACGGACCGACCGCGCCAAGCGCAGCTTAACCTTTGATCGGTCGACCCGTGCGGCTGTTATTTAGGCACAAGCTCCTCACTAATTGTTCACTATTGTACATTTAATTTTAAATATGAATATCTAATAAAGTTGTTACGTCTAAAACTAAAAGTTTAAATTATAATTACTTCCTTAATAACTTTCTTCTTTTGTTAGCAATGAGGCTCAAATCTAGATCTGGTCAGCAATTGAATTCCTGATAAAATCCCCAGTAAGGTTTTGCCTGATCTGGATGAAATTTCATTTGAATGTAGATTGGAAAGAACAAAGGATTGTTTTATCCAGGTTCATGAGTACTTCCATCAGGATATGAAACCAAATGAATATATCAAATGAAACTGTGGCAAACAGAGTTAATAAAAAATATATATCCAAATAAAATTACGTTTACCTAATATCTAAAATTTATTTACCAGCAAGTTTAAATAAACTCGTTCTATTTATTGACTTTATCATGAAGAATAATTATAGCCTACGTTTTGTAATTTCACGCCGCGGTTTCCCATCACAAAATGTTAATTTAATACGTGATTTAAATTTAAACACAATATTGTTTGAGGCGTAGGAGTTCTGCTATTGGTTTCTCTTAGGCACTTTGTCGTGGTAAGTTATTGATGACACTTTGAGATTCTTCTTCTTTTTATCGTGTGGGCTGCAGGTTTTACCAGATTAACAAGCCCTAGTGTTAAAGTTTTCCCAAATCCGCCTGACGGCCTCTGACATGGAATTGTAACAACTACTGCTATCAATAAAGCAGCCGGGGACGACGGCTTAACATGCCCATGCACGGACATAACTAAAAACTTCCTCTGAACTCCAAGCAGCTTTGTGAAAATTTCTCAAAATCCACAAAGCGATTTTGGCCTGGCCAGGGAATCGTACCCGAGACCCCGTCATCGCTGTCGTATTATACGATACTAGACCAACCAAATAAAATTGAAATAAAAGGAACGAAGTCATTCCTCAAAGAACTAAAGTTACATAACTCAGCGAATTAGCATGCTGAAGTGGTAGTGGCTACCCACTGGTAGCTTGCCACTGGCTCTGGAGTTAACAACTAGACACCGCGTGTCGGAAACAGTGTAGGGCGCGCTGTTGCTAGGTGGTGCTATGATATTCGTAAGGCTGGGGTGGAAGAAGGAGAGCTGAAGTCTTCAGCCTGAAGATCGTGCTCAGTATCCCCAAGATGCTCACTCCCTTGCCAGGGACCTATGTTCAGCAGTGGACAGAATTGAGCTGATGATGACGAGTAATGAGTGAGAGCGATTGGAATAAAGATTTTAGAGGGAGCGAGCATCTTGCCATCTATTACGCGCAATAATATACTCCGGTTTATGACTTTAAAAAATAGAAAACCTAATAAAACTGAACGTATGGGAATCGAATTCAAAACTTCATACTCAGCAATGGCAATTGCTACTACTAAACAATGAGAGTACAATTTTTAACATATTTCAAAGCCTTAAGAAAAATTATACACCCAAAAGTACGAACATTAATCCTTAACTTGGAGACGTCAAAAGAGTTCCAAAAATTAACGGTAGTTCTTAACGTTACTTCAATAATTTCGGGACGTATTTCACGCGAAACTGATCAAAGTGGCTAAAGTTTCGAAACTTTGTTCACAGTATACAGTTCTGTAATAAAGAATTTGTTGTTAGAATGAGGCCATTTTGAAGTTTTCTATTATCCAATGTATTGAAAAGCTATTTCACTAACGATACTTTTCGGAAGTTTAAGGAATATCGAGATAATTTGTTGGGGTAAGTTGAGTCTTTGTTTTACGCTTACCAAACTATGGATTGTATTATAGTTTTAACAAATACTTATTTATCTAAGAAAATTGAGCAGAGAAAAACTATTCAATGAAATAGCGTTCACTGTGACGTCTCGTCGGTATTAAAAATATTATGTACACGACAAGTTACGACAAATTGACGTCGGCCATGTTCTTTTGATGATTTTAGATTCTATTTGAATACCTCATATGTTATACGTTTTGAGGACAGCCGTGTGGTTCTATCAAAGATTTAGTATTTCACTACCGAATATATCTATGGGTTCGATAGATTAGCAAGGTTAAGCTGCGTTAGCCGCGATCGGTCCATGGATAGGTGACCGTTTTCTTAACATAGCAAGACCACGTAATGCTGTTGGTCCTGCGCCTGATCTCTTCCCGGCCATGTCGGATTGCCGACCCATCAGACTATAAGGGAATAGAGAGTGCACCTGTGTTAGCGCAAGCGCTTGTGCAATATAATATAACTCCTGCATACCTGAAGTCTTCGTTGAGTTTAGCTGCCGTGACCGAAGTCGGTCTGAAGAGATTATTATGCTGAACGTTTATCGTGGTTTTACCCGCGTGCCGCCTACTTTACGCAACCGGATATAAATCCCATAACCTTTCCCAGGTTCCTATCTATCTCCGTACCAAATTTCATCTTAATCGGTTTACCTAATTAACTCATTCACATCTATGGGTATTAGTCAACATTAGTAAGTAGTAATTACGAAAGAAAATATTTTCGAAATATAAAACATAATAGAATTGTAAGTCTTGTACTAGGATTTACATTTAAAACCTCATCGGCTAATCTTTCTATAATAATTTCATAACTAAGCAACTTTGTAATTAAACAAGATAATTCTTGAGTTTCAATTTTAATAAATTAATTTGAAACTAGCGCCTGTTCAACTTGAGTTCTAACAAGATTACATTAATTGAAGTGGAATATTACTCTTGCTGCTCTTAATTAAATATGCTAATGTAATATTTTACAAAAGTGCAAAATTGTTTAGAATTTATTTGTTTAATTTATAATTTATGTAGGTTTACACATCAAAACACAAAAGGATATGAATGAGTTTTTCGTTAAAAATAAGATGAAAAAAGGATGAGAACAAATAAGTCGAGACAAATAGACATATACTTTACATCAATAGATTATAGGTACATATTAAACGAATCCTAATTATTGATATCATGTTTTGTGATATTCGTAAGTATAAATGATTAAAAGTATGATGCAACTGGCTGTAAGTTTACAATTAGATTTTTTATTCGTAAATAGTTTGCAAGGTTGCCAGTTTATTGGTCTTCTACGGTGAGTATGGCCAAGGGGGTTAGACAAGTGGCAAACATGCTAGTAGAATAGGAAACAAAATGTATGGGAATGACAGATAGCTAGTCGTTTTCTATTCTACTAGCGTTTTTGCCACTTGACTAACCCCCCAAGCACGAAATTACCTCATCTCCTCGGCCCCCTTCTAACATTGGACATCCAGACGCATTGCAAGTAACCAATCCTACCTTGTGGCTATTTCATCATTTCGCACTAAGCGACTCCTAACGTTTTTAGGGTTCCGTAGTCCGACAAGGAACCCTTATAGTTTCGCTCTGTCCGTCTGTCTGTCTGTCTGTCTGTCTGTCTGTCTGTCCGCGGCATAGCTCCGTGGTTTTTGTTATAAGAAAGCTGAAATTTGGTATGAATATATGTATATTGATCACGCCGAGAAAGTGGTAAAATAAAATTTTGAAAAATATTTTTTTTTAGGGTAGCTCCCAAAGATGTAAAGTAGGGATGAATATTTTTTTTCTCACGTACCCCTTCGTGTGGGGTATCGTTAGATAGGTCTTTCAAAAATATTAGTGTGGGTGTGTGAAGACCATTTTACAGTTAAGCGAGCCATTTGCGAAATATCTAGATTTTAAGTGAATTTTTTTGTTCGATACGAGTTACCCCCCCCTCTAACTTTTGAATGGCTGTACCTAGAAATGTGAAAAAAATCACAGACGTAGTACATGTAATGAAATTACAAGGAAAACTATCACGGCTAAGTAGGCTTAACCGGTTACAGAGTTATAGTCGACTAACTAACTCCTACTACGGAACCCTACTGCGCGTGGCCCGACATGCACTTGGCCGGTTTTTTAGAATTCGTACAGCAATGAGTGGAACTCTCTACCTGCGTTTATGTTTGCTAACGCATTCATCCCTCTCTTCAAAGTTAGAGTGAACAGGCTTCTTCTGGGAAAGCTTACTCCATCGTCGACTTTTTGTTTATCACCTCTGATCTAGACTAGCGTCAAGAGCAAATCCATCTTCAATAAAAAACACATACCACTTTTTATAAACGAGTATATATAATTTAGAAATAACGATGCTTGGTTCTTATTGGATAGACCACAATTTTTTGCTAGTAAAAGCTTGTTCTTTATTAAAAAAACAATACTATCATACCAATTTGTCGCCGTGATCAATATACATATCCATACCAAATTTCAGCTTTCTAGTACCAAGAACCTCGGAGCTATGCCGCGGACAGACAGACAGACAAACAGACAGACGAATGGTGAAACTATGAGGGTTCCTTGTCGACTACGAAACCCTAAAAACAACTCATTTACATAAATATCTAGTAAGATATTTATGTAAATGAGTTGTTTTTAAGGGAAGTATCCCTTAATATATATAATGTATAATGTGTGTGTAAAAATATATAATGTGTGTTAAATTAATAGTCCAACGACCAATTATTCTGACCTTTCAAATATACCAATAAAACTCTGCTATTTTTAGGAAGTATATAATCAAAGCCAAGAGGTATTGTATTTTTCGATATAAATGCCGTATGATAATAGGAACTACCACGCTCCACGAATTAAACTATTCATAGAATAATCCCTATTCGTATTTTCAAACCTTTTATTCCGTCTATTTTCTGTTTTTACAAAGAATTCTATAAATAACTACACGCGCAAACGTTTAATTTTCTTTATTTTGCTTTCGAGTTATTAGTTTATGTTTAGTGTTTTTATACGTGTTCTAATAATAGATTTTTATATTGTGTGATGATATATTATGAGTACCTTTATAATTTTTGTGCATGACAAAAATAAATAGAAGTACCTTTACTACCTAACTAATATATGAAGTACCTTTTTTGGTATTAGATCTTTCATTTATATATTTTCAGACTGCCAGGAAACCTTTTTTATTAATGGGGAATCATTTAACGTCTACTTAAACAACCTAGGCCCATCCTAGGAATCGATGTCAGAACCTCACCACCCATCGCTAGAACCAACAAGGCTATTACAATTAATTAATTAGCTCCAGTCAAAAAACGTATCCTGTGTTTTCTAATTAAAAATGCTTTCCATGGAAAACAAAAGAGAATTCAACGAACATCAATTAACATCCAACGAATCGAATTCAATCAAGCAATGCCAGTAGGAATGTGTATCTCCACAACAGTTCGTTTTCGTACGTCACCGCTGCGCTGAGCCGGTCGGCGAATAATCGAACCGTGTAATCGAGAACAAAGCCGCGCTCGTGGCTTGGTGAAAGAAAACAAATGATATAAGATAAAATTGATGCAGAGCGTAATCGATATTGTGTTGTATTTTTCTCGATATTGTATTACTAGCCGGAGGAGCTCGTGGCTAAGTAACAGCCGCACGGTTCGACCGATCAAAGGTTAATCTGCGCTTGGTGCGGTCGGTCCGTGGATGGGTGACCATCTTTGTCATAGCGAGACTCCTCCGTGCTTCGGAAAGCACGTTAAGCTGTTGGCCCCGGTTGTTATTTGTACATCTTTGACAGACGTTACGGGTAGTCAGAAAGCCAGAATGTCTGACAACCAGTCTTACCAAGGGGTACCGTGTTACCCGGTAACTGGGTTGTGGAGGTCAGATATACAGTCGCTCCATGTAAAACACTGGTACTCAGCTGCATCCGGTTAAGACTGGAAGCCGACCCCAACATAGTTGAAAACAGGCTAGGCAGATGATGATTGTATTACTAGCTGCTTCCCGTGATTTCACTCGCATCAAAAATATCCTATGTTATGTACCTACTCGTATCAGGCAAGTACAACTATCTTAACCATCAAATTCATTAATAAAAATCTCCGAGCCACTAAAACGCTACAAACAGTGGCATGTTATGTCGAATTACGAGTATGTCTAATATTATTTTAATAATTTGGGAGGCTTTCTTTACAACGGTATTGGCTTCGGACTGACTGACTCGGGTATGTTTACTTCGGCATAGTATTCGTTGCCGCAGTTTAAAAGTACACTAGCGGTATCCAATCGGAGCAGCTTGGAGATTTTTATTAATCCATGTATCTTTACTATAACTAGTATTATAAATGCGGAAGTAACTCTGTTAGTCTGTCTGTCTATTACGCTTTCACGGTAAAATGGCTCAACTGATTTTAATGAAAATTGGTATGAACCGTGGAGAAGGTTATAGGAAACTCTTTATCCAGGTGCGTGAAGTAGTTTCTTAGGACAGGTAAAATACTGCGATACAGCTAGTTAATCTATAATTTTCTGAACATTTAAATGTCATGTGCAGAATAAACAGCAATGTTTTGCGTAACATTCATAGCTTATTCAATACTGAGCTTTCCAATACGTTTACAAAAGCGTATTCACAAATGTCGCCGCTTTGAGCGGCTTACGTGTGCCACGTGACGCGGGCGCATTGTGCATTTGTGTATTTTTAGAACAATGCCATTTATGCCTACTGCACAGTGCGCGGCCCACGCTAAATACATGGAAAATGCTACGTAACTTTGATAACTGAATGGATATTATTCTGTTATAAAAATACAACCGACTTCTAAAACACTGAAAAGAGATAAATACATTTATTAATAAATTGTAAATTCTGCTAAAACGCTTGTGGGCCAATACTCTCAACAATACGCTCTAGAAGTCGGTTCAGTATCTTGACACTGATATCCACGGACCGTAAGTCGGTTGTATTTTTGAGTAAAAAGTTATTTTATTTTTTGATTCTTAGCGTCTCGATTTTATTTTCTGATCAGCATAAATTCGTGTACTAGGCCTACAAACCACTTTTGTTGCAATAAGCATAAATCACCAATCATCTAAGTGTGCACAGATCTTTAGTTTACGAACATACCTACTCAACCTAAGTCAATAAAAGTTTTATGAAACCGTTTCGGAATAAACCTCTTTCGAACAAAAAAATAATCTTCCAAATCTGTCTATAAATGACAGAGTTATGACCGAACATACATAACCATCCGAATTGAGAGCCTCCTCCTTTTGTTGAAGTCTGATAAAATATATTAATCTCTGTATGAAAAGCTGTATTGTATTGCCTATTATATTTATAGTAAAGTACTACATTATATAATGCGCCACACACTATACTTACTAGCTTTTTCGCCAGCGGCTTTGCCCGCGTGGACTATACGAATTCAAATTAAAAATGACAGAGTTTCATACAAACTTTGCCCCTTTAGAGGTAGAATTTTGGAATATCTTTTGTTATCGGATGCCTACATCATATAAGTAATACACCCTCTAAGTTTCAGGGGCTGTACCACAACGTGTTTTTGCAATCACTATTCAAGTTTGAGAGCGTGACACAGCTACTAACGTCGTATAGCTCCGTCTCTTTTTCATAACGAAAACAATCTTGTTTTGGCACGTCATGGTAAGGCTCCAGGTCTCTACGATCAGCGGTTTGGGCTGTGCGTTGATCTGTCAGTCATTCAGAACAAAGCGTTCTATAGATATATTACTACTATTTCGCGAACCCGGATATAAAGTATCTTGCTAGTATCAGAACCAAATTGCATCCAAATTAGTTCAGTATTTTTTGCGTGAAAGAGTAACAAACATACATACATTGTTACAAACTTTCGCATTTATAATATAAGTTGGACAAGTAAATCAACACTACTAATTTACTCCATGATCGTATACAATAAAAATAACCCTGTCTATTCGTCTATATGTCATGCTTTCAGAGTAAAACGGCTGAACCGATTTTGATGTTTCGATAGCTATGGAGATAGCTTACGATCTAGGGAAGGATATATGATACAAAAGTATAGATTTTTTTTTTTTTTTTTTTTTTTTTAATTCACAATTTTATAACCGTTTTCTTTGCATGTGGTGTTAGCCTTTAAGAAATTGTTACACGTACTTTTATATGTATTACTCAAGTTTGTAAAAATGTAATGTGTAAACAGTTGTTGGCTGACCTTAATAATAAAAATAAAAAAATAAAAAATAAAATCAGAAACCGGGCGAAACTGCGAGTATAAAAATATCTGAAGTACAAAATAAAATCAATCGAGTAATTGTTTTAATTTTCCGAAATTACTTAAAACCCTTTTCCGTTGGTGGTTTCCGATAGGGTAATTTGTAACATAAATTACACTTGAGCGTTTTAAAGTCGAAACTTTTGGAGTGGGCACTTCAAGCGCCGACAGGATTAACGAAAATATACAGTTGATTAATTTGCTTTTAAGTTAATTACTTATTTCTGCTTTACGTTTTACTTGTACTTTTGACGTCATGCCTATGTTGTTAGAATACATAAGTATAGTATAATTAGTAGGAAGAATATATAAGTACAAGTAGCTATTGAAAGAACTTATAAAAACTATTGATGTCCTAAAGGTTAAGTCGCCTACACCTTAAGTACGACTGTGCGGATTCGAAACCTGACAACCACCATCAATGTGACTTTTTCAAAGGCATAGATGTACTTTCTAAGTGTATCTTGGATACCACTGACTAATGGTAAAGGAAAACATCGTGAAATCTGGATTTAAAAAGTCTAAACTACTAAATGGATTTGAATAAAATTTCATACGTGAAGAAAAATCGTCTCAATCGGTAAATAAAGTAAAACAAAATTTTGTTTTTTTTTTTATAAGTGAGGTCCCTACGTGATTTTTTTGTCACGTATCTCTTCTTGTAGGGTGTCGTTAGATAGGTAATTCAAAATGATTATAGGTTCATGCAGACTATATTTCGGTTAAGAGAGCCATTTGCGAAATATCTAGCTTTATAGTGCAATTTTTTGTTCAATACGAGCGTCCTCTAACTTTTAAATGGCTGTATCTAGATATATATAAAAATCACAGATCACGGTTAAATAGGCGTCACCGGTTACAGAGTTATAGATAACGAACTACAACGTCTTACGGAACACACTTGGCCGGTTTTTTGTATTGACTCTGCTTCACTAACAATATATTCATCGGCAATAAGCAACAAGAAAGAGGTTACTCGCTAGAGGAATCATAGCTGAGGTCGTTATTTTTGCTGGCGCCGCACTGCGGTCCCGGTTTGGGGCATATCTTTTTGTTTTTACTATCCACTGTGTACTAACGTTTTTCATTAGTCTAGTCTAGGTATTGTTCGGGTTGTGTACTGTGGAATACAGAGAAGAAATAAAAAATATGGGGGTTGTAACCGTAAAGTATGCGTAAAGGATAACGTAAAAATCTACAGACTATTCTAGTTGTTATACATCCTACTAAAATAATGCGAAAGTTATTAAAGTTAAATATTTTCAGCCATTTTCAGGTTTATTTTGTCAACAGCTGAATATAGTTCCACCACCCCGTATCCAGTAATTAATTTCCACCTGTCTATCAAAATCAGTCTCCAGTTACCGAGCCGTTTTCAACTAGTTCTCAGTAACCAGTCAATGCACAATAGCGCTCAGTAATTGTATGTGAATATTCGATCTTGGCTATCTTGACAGCTGCATTGTATTCCTATCTGTTAATTAAATAGTGTTAACTAATTTAGGGTTAATTAGATGGAGCATAAATGCTGTATTCATAGTAAGGAGGTCCTGGCTAAGTAAAAGCCGCACGGGTCGATCGATCAAAGGTTAAACTACGCTTAGCGCCGATCCATCGGTCTGTGGATAGGTGACCATTTTTGTCATACCGAGACTCCTCCGTACCTCGGAAAGCACGTTAAACCCGGCTGTCATTTATAGATCATTGACAGTCGTTACGGGTAGTCAAAAGCCAGAAAGTCTGACAACCAGTCTTACCAAGGGGTATCGTGTTACTCCGTAACTGGGTTGTGGAGGTCAGATAGGCAGTCGCTCCATCTAAAACACAGATACTCAGCTGCATCCGGTTAGACTGGAAGCCGACCCCAACACAGTTGGGAAAAGGCTAGGCAGATAATGAACTGCTGTATTGATAGTCTTCTTATGGTGTAGGCTGTAGGTTACTTACTTAACAAGCCCTAGTGTCAGAGTTTATTCACATCCACCTGACGGCCTCTGACATGGAATTGTAACAACAACTGCTATCGAGACAGCAGCCGGGAACGACGGCTTAAGGTGACTTCCCAGGTACTGGGATGTAACACCGCCAATTACCCCAGGCTGCTTTGTGTTTTCGAAAGAGATACTGCACCCCCGGAATACAAAGGGCTGAGGAAGGAACATGGATAGGCTTTAGTCAGTAAGAGTCTGATACTACGGCGGGAGGGGTCATTTGATGATGTCCCATCTGAATAAAAAGACTGCTTTGTGATTTTTTAAACACACGAAGCGATTTCTGGGAATCGAACCTGTTGTAGTGTTAGTGATGATTTTAAGTGTAGTGGGATGCACATAGTCATTTAAGTGACTAAAGATTCTTAGCAAGTTCATAATTTTCCTGCTCATATCTTAAATTATAACCGTCTCCAGGGTCCAAGCTATTTCTGAACCAAATTTTATCTAAATCAGTTCGACCATTTAACTACAAAGCGTAACAAACATATACATAAAATACAAACTCACATTCGTATTTGTAATATTAGATAGGCTTAAATATGCTTACTAATCAAACTGTCAACATAAAAACAAAAAATATTCGAAATCAACATTGAAACCACCATTACCTTTTATAGGAACACTTTTTTATGGGAACACTTTTATATTACCATTTTATAGGAACTTATCGACAACCCTACCATCTTCTACAAACCGTCTGTGTAGGAACCCTTCACGGAATTCGCGGCATTCAGGGACGTAGAGTGGAATCCTCAGTTGAAAAAATCAGTCAAATATTGCTCACGGAATATTTTTTCCTTTATTGAATTACACTCGGGAGCAATAAAACCGGGTCAGATGCTAAAAATAATATGGCATCAAAAGTAGGATGACTTTATTTATGACTATTAGCTTCTACCTAAGGAGCTGCCTGCGTGGCATTGAAACAAAGCATAGCCTATAAAACGTTAGGTTAATAAAGCGAGATCAGTGAAAGAGTTTTTTGGCATCGGTTTAGTAGATCCAGATATACAAACACCAATACAAACTTACAATCATTTTTTTCACTTTAAAATATTAGTGTAGGTTGATATACAATCTTAACAAAGGCGTAAGTTATATTATTACTATTGCAAAAAAAATATTAATCCTCTTTTCCCCGAGAAGGTAAGCAGAGGTATACTTTCAGTACACTCATATTGCCAGTTGCCATCAACTGGTTAGAAATTCAGGCTCCGATCTGCTATTGAGCAGAATCAAAGTAGATAATACACTTTTCATCAAAAAAATCGAAACACTTTCGTTTTTATTGTTTTTGTCCTAATTTTTTACAAAAGAGAATTAATTCCATGAAAAAAAAAAACATTATTGTGTAGCTGGCAGTTTGGTCATTACAGTAAGAAGAAAAAAATCAAAATTCGAAATTAGAATTTCATTTGTTTATCCTATAAATGAAATTAATCACTGTTTTGAGACAAATGTGTATTTAGGGTTGGAGTACGTTTCTCGTTTAAAAACTAAAAATTAGCGCTTTTCTTTAAACTTTTTGTTTCTTATTTCATTTACTGTGACTTTGGGACGTCTGAAAAAACTTTTTTTTCTAAAACATATGGATACTTCGCCCGCAGAAGCCGCCCAAGTGGTGGCATTGCTGGATTCTGGACTTAGTCAGCGTGTTGTGGCTGCAAGATTGCATCTAAGCTTATCATCTGTTCATAGAGTCTACAAACGCTATCGGGAGACTGGTTCGTTCACGCGCCGTTCAGGATCTGGCAGGAATCGGGTCACTTCTGAGCGAGATGATCGATTTATTGTAACAACTTCTTTACGAAATCGACGCATTAACGCTTTTCAACTGCAGCAGCAGCTTCGCGTTGTACGAAGAGTAGCTGTAAGTGACTCTACAATAAGAAGAAGGTTGAAGGAACGCGGATTGGCACCGCATAAGCCAGCGAATGGGCCGAAATTAACTGCAGACCATCGAAGAGCGCGCCTTAATTTTGCACGCGAGCACCTAACTTGGTCATACCTTCAGTGGAGCAAAGTACTGTTTTCTGATGAGTGTAAAATTATGCTGTATGGTAACGACGGAAGGAACAAGGTCTACAGAAGAGATGGAGAACGCTTTGCACAATGCTGCATTGAAGAAAAGGTCAGCTATGGTGGCGGTTCGTGGACGGTTTGGGGAGGAATCAGCGCCGACGGTAAGACAGAACTTGCCTTTGTGTCTGGGCCACGGCTGCCTGCACTAAACTCTCATCGGTACATCGAACAGTGTCTTGAACCTCATGTGATGCCCTATGCACATTTTATTGGCAACGACTTCATATTCATGCACGACAATGCTAGAGCTCACACCGCGGGCGTCGTACGAGATTATCTTACCGAAGTCGGTATCTCCATTATGGTATGGCCAGCAAGAAGCCCGGACATGAATCCCATTGAACATCTATGGGATGAATTAAAGAGACGAATTCGAGCAAGAGATCCAGCCCCAGAAACACTTAGCCAGCTGCAAAATGCAATCCAAGAGGAATGGGATAATATACCACAACATGTGATCGTGACTCTCATCCGATCGATGAAGAACCGTATGGAAGCAGTAATAAGAGCTCGCGGAGGGAATACAAGTTATTAAATAAACGTTTCTTAATTTTTTTTTTCATTTACGCGTGTTGTTTTACCCATTTCCTTCATATTCCATACAGGGTAAAAATTACTCATTATACAAAATACGAAATCTATGAAGACTTAATTTGAATTTAGAACAATAACATTAGGATTTAAAAACCTCATACTACTCACTATTAAATGACATTTTACATTTATTCCTAAATATACACATTTTTCTGATAATCCTTATCAAATCATAAACTGCGAGGTGTTTCGATTTTTTTGATGAGAAGTGTATTATTTATGAGTGAAATTGTCTACTAACAAAAAAAATGCCTTGTCGTCAACTGGAGCATACTTAAGAGGCTGATAGCTTTTCGATTTTAGATGTAAAAAAAAACTTTTTGTTTCTCTAAAATAACATAATTCCGAAGATATAGTGATAATTTTAACTGACTCTGATTCATTGAACCCGAGTGTAGCTTAAAATCAATATTGGATACAAATACTATTATCACTGGATAACCAGTATTTTCATATAAGTAATAACATTGGTTTCCGATACATAAATAGGTAGCTCAATATTTGTGTAGCTCGAATTATTTTGACATGTTATTGTCCAACGTGCCTGTAAACGAAATTAACAAATTAAATGAGCTATTTAACATCAATATTAATCACCAAATAATTCTTAATTAATCATTTGTGTCATCAGCATTTACCAAAACTCGTTAGGATCGGCTTTCAGTCACAAGGGACGCAGTATACCCATATTTTACGTATATCGACTGCCTATCTGACCTCCACAGCTAAGTATCTGAGTAACACGATAACTCTTGATAATACCGGTAATTATTCTACATTGACATGCTATACTGAACATAAGGCGGATCACACACTACCACGCAGCCCGGTTAAGCAGTCGACAACCTTCTAGGTTGACCTGCGAGATGTCATTAAAAAAAAACACACACTACCACGCTCCAACGCGTTGTCAATTAGATTTTTTATATACAGACTAAATACAAGATCAGCATTAAAAAATACAGCACATAAGGGTGAGGCGTGGGGCGGGTGTGATCTGTCTAAGTGAACCTATATTTTCTCTAGTAAAATAATTTTTAGTAGCAGTAGAACTCTTTACTAAGAAACTCGTCCAGGTAAGTACTATATATATCACCATAATTATTTTTGCTGCCAAGTAAACCTGCTGTGTTCCAGTTTGAATAGCTGGGAAGGCTGGTGGGTTCTTCGAAAGAGTTACTGCAGCCATGAAACATAAAGGGCGAAGGAACGGACATGGATGAGTTGGGTTCAGTCAGTGAGAGTCTGATTCTTCCTCGGTTCCGCTCATAGCGGGAAGAGTCGTTTGATAATTTCTATTAAAAAAAATATCTCTTTGCCTCTGGGATGATAAAGGCATTTGCGATGCTCTTGTTGTTGGAGATGCTTAAAGGTGACGGTAGCTACTTGCTTTCAGGTGGGCTGTACAAATATATTCAAAAATGGAAATTGATATGTCATGTTTATTGTTTAAGTTTGCGACTTTGCCGGCAGAAGACTGCGTGACATGGCATATGTTAAGTGAGGCTTTTTTTTGGATGGGAAATCATCAAATGACCCCTTCCGCCGTAGGTGGAGCGGGTGGTAGTGACAGACTCTTACTGACTAAAACCCATCCATGTTCCTTCCTCAGCCCTTTGTATTCCGGGGACGCGGTATCTCTTTCGAACGTCCCGCAGCCCCGGCAGGCTGTGGCCCAGTGGGAGGGCCCCGTCGCTCATTGCTGACAGCTCTTTGAGGCGCGCGTGGAACACGAACGCGCCGTCGACGCGGGTCTGGTCCTTGCCGGACGGCGAGCCACCCATAGCTCACCGTCCGCAGTCCCGCGCCTACGGTGGCCGGGAGTCGTCTCGCGATGTTAAGTGAGGCCTACATCCAACAGGGGATCAACACTAAATAACACTAAAAAACATGCATTCAAACCGGTATGTCTATTCATATCATTGTGCAAGTGATGTCTATTTTTAGTAAATAAAAGGCATAAAGGCACAAAGAGGGGCCGCCATGTTTGGTATTTCTCTTGTTTACGATATATCGTACGTTCATGTTCGAAAGATAAAAATTTAGGTAAACGGTTCGGGAATTTGAAAGGTATTGTTTGACTATAGAAGATTGAAAGGCTGTATTTGGGTAGTTGAACCGGGGCGACGGACGTTTCGGAGAGAATTATTAAGTACTAGTGACAATTAATGATTGACGATGAATCTTGCTATATAACATTTCTAGTTAATGTATTTTTTAAGTACTAAAACAGCAGGTATAACTTATTGTCGTATAAAACATGCAAATAATTTAATAATATAATTAAATGTAACTAAAATATGTCGTCAAAAAGTTCTTCCTCATCGCCGTCAACGGGAGTGTACAAAAGAGGCTGGTATTTTATGATACAGTAACATATTGAAACATAAATAACGTAATGTCCTAACGTATACTAAGTGAATAAGGATATTGTATTTGTAATTTTAAAAAGCTTTATTGTTAAATCAAATAGAATAATCATTGAAACAGTGACTGACTGACAGCTGCGCTGCATGTAACAGATATGATCTCCACACGGAAAATGGTTCAATGTTTGTGCATGTTTTTGTAAATGAACCTTTCGAAACAGAAACAATAGTAAAAGACTCTCATAGCCGGTTGCATCAAAAACATATCAGGTTACTTATACGTGAAACGGAAAAACTGTCATTCAAGATCTGTCAAAATGGAGGATAAAATTGAATAATTTTGCTATTATTTTATGTTTTTCATCTTAAATTTTATGATGTATGTTTACTTAATTATTACATGTATGTATTGATGACATAAAACATATTAAAAGTGTTCTTATTACTGATAGCTTCTGCCTGCGACTTCGTCCGCGTGGAATAGTGGTGCTCCGCTCCTATTGGTTTTAGCGTGATGAAATGTAGCCTATAGCCTTCTTCAATAAATGAGCTATCTAACACTGAAAGAATTTTCAAATCGGACCAGTAGTTCCTGAGATTAGTAGCGTACGCAAAAAAGTAACTTTTCTGGTTGATTTCTTACACCTTGTGTCCGAAAAACCCAAATATCTTACGGAACCCTATTTTTTTCCAAAATAAAATTTAGCCTATGTTACTCGTGGATAATGTAGCTTTCGAATGGTGAAAGAATTTTTAAAATCGGTCCAGTAGTTTTTGAGCCTATTCATTACAAACAAAATAACAAACAAAGTTTTCCTCTTTATAATATTAGTGTAGATATCATCATTTTGTGATTTTCGTAAAAGTATAAAGTATAAATGATAAAAAGTTTAATGCAGCCGGCTGTATGTCCGCTCAAGGTGAATATAAAAAAAATAAAACACATAAAATGCCTTACAACAATATAAAGCGTGAATATGTAAAGAGATCTGTTAAAGAGGATCGCGTAATACGTGTCATCCCTACTCGCACCAATTTCGGCGACATTTCGCACCAAAATGAGCTATTATATTCCGAAGTCAGCGTCGCCTCGCTTCAAAAACGTTGCTTCGTTTTAAAAACGTCGCCAGCAGTGCGAGATCCTTTGTGACACGAGTTTGTCTGTTGCTTTTTAGGTATTGTTGTATAAAATCTGGACGGTTTAAACAATCCTTTGCCAAACAGAGGCTAGGGCACGGTTGAACATTAATTTACTATTACAAATCAAAAGACAACGCTTTGTATTTTTTCTGCATTAAATGTTTCCTTTATTCATTAAATTCAAAACGGAATTTCTGCGAGTTTGTGTAATCAATATCTAGTATATAATATTTTGGTTGTTGTATTAAAACCTTATTTACTTTGATTTTTTTTTTTAATAATTGAAGATGTCATTGAGAGTTTGTCAAAAGTGAGAGATTGAGAAAGATTTGTGAAATTCATGCGATTGATTTAAAATAAAATATTAAGATTGTTCAAACTGTATTTTGTTTGACCCTACCCTTCATATATAATACTAAATGCTTTGTCCTATATGACTGACGGATCAACGCACAGCCTAAACCGTTGATCGTAGAGACCTGAAACTGGGAGGGTGTGTTCTTTGTGTGACGTAGGCATCCGATAAAAAAGGATTTTTCGAAATTTTACTTCTAAGGGGGGCAAAGATTGTATAAAACTCTGTATTTTTTTTTAGAATACGTATAGCCCACGCGAGCGAAGTCGCTGGCGGAAAGCTAGTTGATAATATAAGAGCTATCAATATAAACAGCTTTTGGTTTTTTTTATGTTTACATTCACGTGGGCGACGCTGCAGGCAAATACAAGTCTTCACTAAAACATTTTAATACGGCTTAAATATAATTTGCAGCCATAAATCATGGACTTCTATTGTAGTTTATAACTCTCCCGACAGTGAAAACCATAAAACTATGATTGCACCATTTTTATAATGAATTTTACGATCAACATAGACTATCAGCTCACTGATACCAATAAAACTAATTATTTCCACCATCTACGTCCAATTAATACCACACTGACAGCATTGATCTTAACCCACATTCTAACAAAAATAGGCCACGCGCTGTACAAATTAATCGCGAATAAGGCTTCGAACAATACTATTCTTTGTTAGCGTTCGCAAATGAGAAAATAAACTAATGAACAGCTCTTGACGTCACTCTCATGATTGTTCGAGCTCTCGTCTCGGACAAAACACTCTCGCTTCCTGAAAACAATTGACGATCCGTCTTTGCGATTTTAATGAGTGAAAACGCTGTATTTCTTAAACTGTGTAGGTACTGTACATAGAATCTTTACCGCCCAAGTAATTCCCTGAGAATTTTATATTTATCGTTTTAACTTGTTCAATTGCTATTAAAGTTGGAGGCGAATGAACTTTTTAATTGAATTAGTATGAAATAAATGGCTACGTTTAGGCTGGAGTGATAAAGTAGATTTTTAAATGTAGGTAATTATTATATAAAAATTTAAGTTAAACATTAATATCGCTATAATATACACAAAAACTAACACTTACACATACATTACATACGACATATGGTATAATAGTTCTTATCCACGTGCGTGAAGTAGTACTCACAAGACGCGGGTGAAGCAATGGGAAACAGCTAGTATTATATACCTTTTTGCAAGTCATTTATAGTGAATTACATAAATTATGAATTCCCAAGCATTTTCCATGTTAAAACAGCTTATATACCTATGTATAATACAGTTTGTAATTCAAACATAAAGTAACATGTCCGAATAATACAGCGCAATTCATTTAATTCAAATTCGTACGTCATTTGTATAAATAAATAATATTAATGTGCTTTCATAGTGAACGTTGTGTATACTTTGCAATCGTTCAATTGATGCAATTCAGTCATTAAATTTGATCAGTTAAGCGGCATATATGGTAGTTAATTGAATATATTATGTTTTAAAATTATGGTGAGTGGATGAAATGACCTGCCAAATAATTATGATAATTGACTTTCATTAAATTGAGCGTATAAGTTTTGTTTTAGTCAGAATTTTATTGGCATTGTTGTTTTTGAGATTTTTCATGATTTTCTCAGTAGCAATCTCAAGTCTCTGTGTGTAGTGATGAAGTTTCTGGCATCATAAAAACTATTCCTGTCTTCAATTTCACAAGATTTGTGGACACATTTTTACCCACAAACTCCCAACGAATCTTCCAACAGCACTTCCTAATATAATTTTCCCCAAAAGTTCGCACTCTAATACTTGGTAACACTTCTTTGAAAACTCTCATCAACTACCGTCCTATAGAAACTATTTTTAGCTGAACGTGAGAGCGACATTTTAAGTAAGTACAAACTTACGTACTCCTGAGTGCAACGCAAAGATGTTTTGGAGCTAAGTGGAGCACTTTTGAAGATACTTAGACTAGACGCTAGATCAACCTATACGCTGTGTTGCTAGAAGTTTATAGATATTTTACCCACGTCAATTGTGACAGTGGTAATTTTGACAGTGAGTGTGGAATAACAATTATGATAAGAGATGAATGCACTTGTAGATAATATATGTCTATATTATGATTGAACAATTCGTCGTTGTTGGTTTTTGATCGCGAGGCTTAAACTTTAAGATTACCGTAAATACGGGTTATCAAAAAATGTTTAGGTACGTTCGATTGTGAATATTCTATCATTTTCAACGGGTGGGTGCACGTTTCCTAGATTTTAGAATTTTTCGTATGTTATTAAGGTAGTTAATGCCAATAACCATTAATTCTTAGACACCACATTCCAAAAAACGCCTTATTTCAGCCAAGACATATCGAATTATTTTCAATCTACACTAATATTATAAAGAGGAAAACTTTGTTTGTATGTTTGTTTGTTTGTAATGAATAGGCTCAAAAACTACTGGACCGATTTTAAAAATTCTTTCACCGTTAGAAAGCTACATCTTTACGAAGTGTCATAGGCTAAATTTATTTCCAGAAATAATTAGGGATCCCTACTAAAACTTGAATAATGTAACCCAAGGTGTAAAAAAATGTCCACGCGGGCAAAGCCGCAGGCGGAAAGCTAGTTTACTATAAATTTAGCTTTCAGTTGCTTTGGAAAAAATAAGTTATTAGTGAATTGATTCGGCAAAAAAATGACGTCATAGCTATTGCCATACAAAATCTATGAGAGTATCACCTTGACAGCACATAAAAGGTGTGTCAATTGATTTTAATGCAGTGAAAGTCAAATCTTCTCTTTTGGTATAACATAGGATTGATATCCTTGGAGTCTTAAAGTTTTTTAGCAATTTCTACGTAGCTTTTTTTTTTTAAATAAAAACGAAACTTTTACCAGCCAAATTAATTACCACTTGGAAAACTAAACTTCTTTTGCCAAACCCTTGTCTCTAATACAATCAGTCTCACGTATATAGAGTACAGTTAAACTTAGTTTATTCTTTCTCCAGTTTAAGGGTCGATTTCACTGTCGAACTAATTCTGATCGGTTTAAGCTAAACTCAGTTAACGCTTTTGATTTCGACGCCTCCTACGCATGAGGTTGTAAGGCAAACAAAGCATTCTTTAAGGAGGAAAACTATTATTATGAGCGCGTCTTTATGCGTGGGAGCATTCAAATGTTAAGACTATTATCTATTCGTAGGCGTCGATTATTTTTTCTCCATTATGAACTTAATTTTGTTAACCTTAATAGAGGGAACAATTGCTTGTTCCCGGTAAAAAAGTTAAAGGTAGCTTCGTAATAAATTTAATTTAAATTTGTGTAGCGGTTTGACTGTGAAAATTTAACGGACAGATCAATAGACAGAACTACTTTTGCATTTATAATATCAGTAAGGATTTAACTCGATTTAATTTCCGACAGTCTGATTTTTGTTGCCCATTTCGTTGACTTGAACAATGTACACAAGGTTAAAATCAATATTTAGTTAATTAATGCTTTTAATCTCGGTTCTGAACGGTGAAATCAACCCTGAATGTAGCGAGACCAGTTTCCTACGTGCCCCCACAGACTTCCAAATTAACTTGTATATTCTAAGGAAAGCTTCGACTTTTCCTAACCTTAATAACGTGAATTGGTAATTTCTTTTCGCACGAATCAAAAACTTGGATCTTTTAAAGTACCTTCAATGGAATAACATTAAAAACTTTCGACTTTTGATTTCTTTTGTCTTGGGATTCAGTTTTAGTAGATTGGGTAATGATTAAGATGGATGTTTTTTGAATTTTTACTTTAAAATCTATACATAAAAGCTATGTTTTCTTTGGCAGCGTTATAATATCTAGTCAGCAAAAGTAGCGTTTCACTATGTACTTACTTATTTAAATCTAGATAATTCTTATACTTGTCGTTCTTATTTCATTAATACCTATCATTTTTTATGCAGTTAGATAAGTCCTTTGATTTATACCCCCTAACCGTATTACTTATAAAAAACCTGTAATCTGAAGTTTAACCATTTTCACCTAATCCTTACTTAACGTCGTAATCCAGGATTAAGGTACTAACTTAACTTCGGGTTAACGCTAAACAACATTTATGAGTGAGATTTTTGCTAATCGGTAGCTAAGCAGCAGATTAAAAATTAATCGGACTTTATAACTCAGACGGTAAGGTAATTTTAGTAATTTTAATAGGTCTTTTAGAACAGATAATAATATGTCAAAAAAACTTTCGTTTATTATGTAAACAGTAAACCAAATATTAGTAGAACAATATTGTTTTAACATACTATATTTGTTTTGTAAATTTTACTAACGACCCGTCACATGGGAGCAATTTGTGAATGTTGTTCTAAATATTACCTTGTAAAATAAATAGATTTTATTATGTATATATTTTATTCAGACAATAATTTTGTCCTTGACTGTAAAATAAATTCTGTTCTCGTCGTAAAAAATCCCCAAGCTTCTGTTTAATAACCAGCGTCAAGTACCTACAACGGAAAAAGGGACTTTACCCAAAAAAAGTATATCTCAAGTTCACTCACTTAACATTCAAGAAGCATAAAGTAATAAATCTAAAGTATTACTCCCTCAAGTTCTAAATTACGTACAACACGTTTTTAAATAATCAAATCAACTTTTAATGCGAAGGGAAGTTTAACACTCGACGTATTACGTCTCGTATAAGTAATTGAATTTTAATATTTTGACTTTCGATTTTTTTCTTCGCAAAGCCTTTTAGAAGGTTGTTTGTTGTAGCTGTCTATTTATTATATACTAGCTTCTGCCCGCGACTTCGTCCGCGTGGAATAGTGGTGCTCCGCTCCTTTAGGTTTTAGCGTGATGATATATAGCCTATAGCCTTCCTCAATAAATGGGCTATCTAACACTGAAATATTTTTTCAAATCGTACCAGTAGTTTCTGAGATTAGCGCGTTCAAACAAACAAACCAACAAACTCTTCAGCTTTATTATATTAGTATAGATGATTGTATTTCAGTATGTTCAATCAAAATCGAGAAAAGTCGTGATGACCTAGTGGTTAAGGCCTCTCGTGTACGAGTGTGCGGGTTCGAAACCGGGCAAGTACCAATGTGACTTTTCTGAAGTCATTATGTACTTACTTTCTAAGTATATCTTAGACGTCACTGACTAACGGTAAAGGAAAACATCGTGAAGAAAACTGGACTTAAAAAGTCTGACATCGCCAATCCGCCTTGAGCAAGCGTGTTGATCAATGCTCTCGCTTTTTTTGTATGAGAAGAGGCCTGTGCCCAGGAGTGGGACAATATATAGGCTGATGATGATGATGATCGATCATAGCGCCTAAACTACTCATCCGATTCTGATTAGGGTGTCAATAGAATCGTTATTGTTTTATTGAGGGGTTTGTAGTTAAGTAATAACAGGTATATTTTATGTGTTTTAGTAAGGTACACGTGTATACAACATAGTAGCAGAATTAATTGTTAATACAAACTAATAACAATAACAATTATTCAAACAAATGCATATCCAATTACATTCATTAACCGCTTTTACAATGGAGATAATTGATTTTAAGTAAGTATATCAATATTTGATTACACAATAACCGCAAAATATTCAAAGCATGTAATTACCACAATGTAAATTTAGACTTGTGTAAATTTTATAAATAAACTAGCTTCCAGCCAATGGATACAAAAACTTGACAAATTATATACTAAAACCTTCCTCTTTAATCACTCTCTCTATTAAAAAAAACCGCATTAAAATCTGTTGTGTAGTTTTAAAGATCTAAGCATACAGAGGGATAGACAGACAACATGAAGCGACTTTGTTTTATACTATGTAGTGATACAATCTCAGAAAAGGCTAAAAGCTTGTATTTTTTATATTTAGGTTCTTGTTACTAACGATGTTGTCTGGAGCAATAATAATAACTTAAATACCCCAAAAAGTATGTATATAAGTTCACATACCTATATCTTAGATTTTTATGATACACTACACGTAACCACTTTGGGGCGAGTCGTTCGTTTTATTTACTTTTTACGCCCCCCTTCCCCCACGAATAAGGGGAGAAGTAGGCTTTTAGTTTTACGATGTAGAAAAAGTACGTGTTAACCGTTATGGGTGTTATAAGTGTAATTAAGACACCATTTTGCGTACGTCATGGTGGGTAGGGGGTTATTTATGGTTTTTTTCTGCCCAGTGGGCCTAACAAGAATCACTTTTGAAAAAGTACACGTAATGATAGCAATTTTTGAATTGAATATATTCGCTTACATGCAATTTATTTAAATTTATGACTTGAAGTATATATTTGGATGCTGCAGATTATTTATGCATTTTGAACATACATTTTGCTTTAATATGGTTGTTTAAATGATTCAAAAATCGCTAAGCCCACTGAAATGTGAATATGTAAGATACGATACTTGATAAGAAGATAATTACAGGGACAATCGCCGGTCATGTGTCACCATCACATTTCAAAGGGCTTCAATTCTGCTTGTTGCCTTCGGCTCCATGTTCAGTCCCAAAGGGCTGGGACTGTAGTCTGTAGTGTATTCCCGTGCATGGCAGAGATAATTATTTAGAAATGTAATTTTTACTTGATCCTTTTTACACTTAGGTATTCTTTGTTTTGTTTTCCTTTATTTTATAACTGATAAAACTAGTTAAATAGAGGAGTGCCAAATTTAGAACAAGTCTAAAACGCTTTACGAACGGAACAAACGGGTTTCAGTTGATTCCGTTTGTTCTTCCACTTATAAATAACTCACTCACGGTTGACAGCGATGACGAAGATTTTTTTGTTTACTTTGTTTTAAAGTTTCATTATATAAAGCTTATTTTTTAAAGCTTATTGCCAAGTGTTTTACACGTGCAGCCTGTGGACCAACTATACTCAACGGGCTATCAGCGCCCTACGGGTCCAATATAATAACGGGTTCAGGATGTTGATGGGGCTGCCCCGTTTCTGCAGTGCGTCAGGTATGTTTGCACAAGCACACGTCGATGGCTTCCACGCCATCATCAGACAGAAATCTGCTTGCTCTGCAGAGTGCGGATAGGCTCCAACTCCATCCTGAAGATCATTGCGATTCTCCTTTGTTAGGTGATGTTGTTCGAAGATGCACTTTGAACAATAGCCTGGTTTCCAAATAGATAGTAAGTTTACTAACATAGGTATAAGTTATCATTGTTGTTTACTTTACTAACTCATATGGATGTTACTTATCCGAAATAAAGTTTTTTTTTTTTTTTATTATTATAATAGAATCGGTAGATTTTTATTTGCTCGAAACATGGTACCTACGTTTAACAAATTAGAATACTGCAAATGTTTTATCTGCATGAAACCACTTATGCTCGACACTAGAATAGTTTTTCAAAGTCACACGAATAAGTATTTGTGTCTTGAACGAATTTTTCGAATATATTTAGGTACCAATACGTTCAATACAATTCAATTTTCATATTACATCGTATTGCATCGTCAAGAGGCTAATCCATGGCCGAATATCGAAACTTTTTTCATCGAAATACCAGAATACTATTCTTAGGCTTAAGCCACACTGATGCAGATTCGTAAAACGTCAGATTTTACGTGATTAAGGCAAAGTGTGTTAATTCCTTGGCTTGAGAATGATGCAAGAACTACGCCCGTATTCTCAATGTTTTGCATATATTTTATTTGTGAATTATAAGAACGAGGCGATTCAACTCACATCAGACTGCCTAATGTAAATTTGGCTACTAGCAGTTTTTAATAAATCAGAAATATGATTATGTATAAATTTATGATATTGACAAAAAAATTATGTTATGCTCATAATAGACATTATTATAGTGTCATGTTTGCCTGCCAGGGCTGTGGTATCATTCAGGAATACAAAGTGTACTGATGAAACACAGATGGTTTTCAGTCACTAAGAGTGTCCTTCCCTCTGAGCCCACAGCGAGAAGATTCTATCCTAAAAAAAAGAGTAAATATGATAATTATAATGTAGGTACTATATTTTGTTTAATTAAATTGTTATATGGTAAACATATCAACACCAGTTCAGTTATGATGCGAATAAGGACAATGCATACTTTATGTACAAGGCCTTATCCAGTGAAACCAATAAGGATCGAGTAGCCCACAATATTCTTACAAGAGATATCCAGTATTGCTTGAGTGAGCGTTTGAAATTCAATTTTAGAACATTCTTATTCCAATTTCAAACGCATTTCGGAACATGATGGAAGTTCCGAGTGGCCTAAGTTTGCTCAAGCAAATCCCCGAGGACGGCCGCGCGTTCCTAGTGATGTAGATAATTCAATATTAAGGAAGGTATTTAATCGATAAATATTTGACTACGAGCCTTCGCAATTGTTTTGCGATGTAAAATTAATTGAAAATCAAATTGAGAACTGTCAGTTTATTCAGCGAACAGCCAAACAATTCAGTACTTAATTAATAGTAACTATCGTTTATTTTCTTCTGCATTGAATTTTTTTGGTTTTGTTAAGAATCATTAATTGTGTGTGTTTCACAATGGATCAGATTCTGAAAATTGTGTTCACCACTAGTACATATATTACAGGGTATGAAAACGTTACAAAGTAATAAATAATATCCTACCCTCCCCAAAAAGGTATCTAGTATCTATAGCCCATAATATAGGCCTACTCTCTGTAAGAAAGAATATACCGAATCTGTGAATTTCTACACACCTCCAAATTTTATTGCATTTAATTTCTGGTGTCATCATCTCGATTGTATCGATAAAAGTATGAAGAAAAATAATTACCAAAATATCGATATAAACAAAATGATTAGCCTCAGCTAATTATTCATCGACCCATCACTAGCACCGTTCAAAGCATGTCCGTGGCCACATAGAACTGCACTTATCCGTTTAGTTGCGGACTCGGTTTGCGAGCCATCTTGTTTATTCTGTCCCTACCCTCGTAAACTGACAACTAACTTATTTATCTCTGTAGTTTTTACTTTCTCCGTATATATTTATATTTCCTTGTAAAAGCCTGAGAGCTGTTCTGGATGTGAAGTTGTTTCTTTGTTGTTTTTCTGAAGTAAAAAGGAGTTATAACTGCCTTAATTTCTTTACAAACTACGACATAGTTTGGAAAGTTTTGTATTTATATTTTTCAGCCTATTCTCTGCGGTTGGTGAACGTTTTATTTAGGAAAGTATTTTAGTTGAATTCAAATATTTTTTTTAATTAGGCCTATTAACGAGCATTTTGAAAGTCAGAAAAAAAATCGTTCGTTGCTCATTCCAAAAAATTCTTTGCTATAGAGAACGGGCAAGAAAGTCCATTTCGATGGGCATGCTCCATCTTAGCACACAATCCTAACTAATATTATAAATGCGTAAGTAAGTTTGTTTGTTACGCTTTTCTAGTAAAACAGTTGGACCGATTTGGTACGACGATGCAATTTGGTACAGAGATAGACGATTCAAGAGACGGTTATACTTTTTATTCGGGTCCATTGAGAACTACTCTACTACTACCACTACCCTGGGAACGCGGTTGAAATATCAATATTTAATAATAATTGTTTGTTTTTTCTTAATATTGACCTAAGCGGTCATAAAATGTGGACTTAAAATCATACCTTTCTTTCCTATTTATCTATCCAAAACAAGTACCTATTTAATGTATGCTGGTCAAGAACCTCTATTTTTTTCGCTTCACTTTTTCAATTACCCTCATTTTTAATACAAAAATAGAATGTTAAAACCCTCGCTTTACTCGTAAATTAGTATCATAGGCTCTACTTACATCTGTAGTGATTTATAGACCCTAGGGGTGGGTGGTTCGGCCTGAACGTGGTCCAAACTGAAATATTATCGTCTATGGACCCGCGATAAACTTACCATTACGTAATTAAACTCGTTATATGATTCATGTACTACATCATTTGCCTAGCCTTTTCCCAATTATATTCGGGTCGGCTTCCAGTCTAACTAGATGCAGCTGAATACCAGTATTTTACATGGAGCTACTGCCTATCTGACCTCGACAACCTAGTTACCAGGTAATACGATAACTAATGGTAAGACTGTTTGTCAGATATTCTGGCTTCTGAATACCTGTAACGACTGTCAAAGATAAATGATATCCGGGACCAACGGCTTAACGTGTTTTCCGAGGTACGGCGGAGTCTCGGTATGACATAGAGGTTACCCATTCACGGATCGGCCGCGCCTAGGGCAGCTTAACCTTTGATCGATTGACTCGTGCGGTTTTTACCCAGGAATTCATACAATATTAGTTGTTTCCCGCAGTTTCACCCGTGTCCCGGGGAAATGACTTAATACACCTGGATAAAAAGGCTTATAAATATCTCCATAGTCCTCTCTATCTCCGTACCAAATTTCATCTAAATCGGTTCAGTCGTTTTACCGTGAAAGCATAACAAACAAATAAATTTATGTTTGCATCTACAGTATTAGGATAAGTACTGATATTTTCACACTAACACACGAATTAATGTGTTTTCCAATATATGTATTTAATATGTAGGAAGCCACCAAATGGATTATAAGAACTCATTAGAATCTCATTTTTTGGGTCGGGCTTTAGTTATTAAACTGCTGAACGAATTTGATGACATTTTGCATAGATATAACAAAATTTCTAATTAAGGAAATGGTATCATTTTTATTCAGAGGATCTAGATCAATGCTCATGCCTTCTCTATATGAGAAGAGGCTTTTACCCAGCAGTGGGCTAATAAATAGGCCAGTTATGATAGGATCTAGTGAGTCTAGGATGCAGTCGAAATCGCGGGTTTCAGATAGTTTTTCATACGAACCGTACGCTTTTTTGTTATAACATGTAAGACGGGCTTAAGTTTTTTCAATCCGCAGAAGAAACTATAGAGAAAAGATTCGCCATTTTTTCCATAGTTAAGTTAGTTATTCTGAGTTCTAAAAAGATTATATCTCCTTCACGGAGCTTATGTTGTTTTGAAAAATATAAAACATGTTTTTTCCTTAACGGGGTTCGCAACTCTTGGGTAACTTGATAACGAAACGAGACAGGGGTACTAAATTATTGACGTTTTTATGCTGGGATTATACAGAGCGCGTAATCTGTGTAAACAATAATTTGTTTTAGTACTGATAGTTAAGCTGGCTTGTTTAGAATGATTTTATGAGTGCTGTAGAGTTTAAATTTATGAATTGAGATGTTTTCAGATTAAAGCAGTACTTTAAAATTCACTTGAAATTGTTCTTTTTAAATTAAGGTTATTTAAATTTACTTTTATTAATACTACTAATAGAACTACTGCGGTCACCCGGATAAAAAGTTACTATCATAATGTTAATCCAGGTTAAAAATTGAAATGATGAATTTAAATTTCTGTGAAGTGTCTGTGTGTGTGTGTTACTAGGTATAATCTGTATTATTAAAAAAAATATATAAGTAGTATATCCGTTAATGTAGCACTCATAACTAAAGCATATAAGTTACTTACTTTGGTGCTAGATGGCGCTGTGTGAAATTGTCCAAAGATATTTAAAAAAATAAATTATATATGTGTACCAAATTTCATCGAATTCCATTCAGTAGTTTTTAGCGTGACAGAGTAATAAACATATATATATATATCCTTAAAAACTTACGATTTATTCCTTCTGGAGTTACTGCCTGCCCCCATGGTAGCAAACCGCGATTTTATATAATAACAAGGCTATATTTGTGTATCATCTAATTAGCAACAACCCACTCTAAAGCCAGGATATTATTCTATACGGGTAATAAAATATCAATATCTACTACTATCATAATTACTCGGTAATACCCGGAAGTTACGAGGTAATATAATAACAGCGATAATGAACAACCTTCATTTCATAATAGGTGTTCAATGGCCTCTCGCCACGAGCAATTTGGGTAATTAGTTGTTAATTTATTATGTTTTTGTGCTTCAGTTTGGCATGCTACTTTTAGAAGCTTTTTCATTATAATCTGTTTTTTTTACAGTAGGTTTCACACGCATCCCGAGAGAACTACTTAGTGCACTTGGATAAAAAGTAGCCTTAATTCGTCTCCAGGGTCCTATATATCTCCGTCCTAAATTTCATCCAAATCGGTTGAGCCGTTGTACCGTGAAAGCACAAACAAACTCACTCGCGTATTTACAATATATGATAGAATTTTTAACATCATTAGCATAGCCTTTTCAATTTCAATACCTATAAAATAATATCGTGAAATGAAAGGCGTGAAGTTATATTACCCAAGCTATAAAATAATACGTTTCCTTTTTCATACCACCAGTCTTTTATTCAAAAGTTAAACCAACAAGTAACACGTTGTACAATGAAGAAAGTTTATTCAAAGAGAAAATGCAGATCCGCTGGCGTTTCGCCAAGAGCCAGATAATCTCTTTGAGGAGAAGCGCAAGGCAATTTTTTTTTCAACAGCCAGCAACACTATCTGAAGTGTGACTTGCTTTATTCCCTTCACTTGCTAAGATATATTGTTTAAAGTGGAAGGAACTTAATCTGGATTCTTAATTGTGTAGAAAACGGTATTTTTTATTTTTTTAGAGAATCAGTTTGTTAGAGACCCGTGTATGTTTTTTTTTGTATGGCATCTCGCAGGTCAACCTATAGGGTTGTCGACTGCTTAACCGGGCTTGCCTCTGAAGTGTCTTAAATGAATTTAGGGCCTCACGCCAGGGCTTAACTTACAAAACTAAGCGACTACATGCTAAGGGCATCCCCTAGTGGGGTACGGGCCTCGGCTTAGGGCGTCGCTGGGGGAGGACAGCAAGAGGCTGGATCAGAATATATAATTATGATTATTATAATCGGGAATTTTAAAGCTATTAGCTCAGATCGCGGGCTGGCTCGTCGAGCTAGGGTCGGGAGGGACCCGTGGTTGTATGCTGGTTCTTATATAAGGGAGATGAGAAAAGCTAAATATCTTAAAATACAAGTCTCTGTATTAGAGCATAAGCGATTTTAATAACAAAAACCTAAAGATGACTAATATTAAAACGTCAATGGTATAATACGCAATACTGATCGTTAAAATAATAAAAAAACATTATTCTTATCACATTACTGTACTTGCTTGAAGATAAACAACTTACCAATGTTTAATAACCGAGAAGTCGGTGACTAAAATACACAGGATAAAAACTCAGTGTAAGATACCGACTTCAAGAACATTGTCTTAGCAGAAAATAATATTTTTTTTTCGTGTTTTGGAAGTCAGGTTAGTTTTATGCAAAAAGTTTTTTAAAATTTGAACGAATGATTTCTTCTTCATCGAAATAACTCACATTACGAAAGAATCTATACATATAATAAAATTGTAATGGTAGAAAATCTGTACATTGAATATATATTTTTTAAAGTGGTCTCGGCGTGATCAGTAAATGATGCTGAATCCAAAAATATGATTTTTAGAATTTTTGTCTGTTTGTGTGTTTATCTGTTTGAGCTTCACGCCAAAACGACTGAACAGTTCTACTTGAAATTCAGCAAAAATGATTGTTATGAATCGGGTCAGGCTTTAGGCTATAAAACATCACGCTAAATATTATGAGGAATGAGCAGTGAGATATTGTATAAAAGTTTGTAATGGGATGACCTATAAATTTTTAGTAATTATGCATTTTAGCTGTTATTACAATCGTTGATATGAAAATCATCACGCTGATTCCTAAAGAAGATACGCAGTAATTGAAATTGAAAACACGAAAGCATTGGTAGAATAGTAGAATTTATTAATCAAACGATGTATGAGAACGTCAATTTTAACTAAAATGTCAACGAACAGTGTAGCCTGTATTAACGACCATGCGAGTCGGTTGCCTTTGCTTCGAGTTCAAATCCCGCATAGTTTTGTTTTTTTTTTACGTTTGGTAAATTATATTTATCTTTTTTTGGTTGAATTCACATTTTTTTTAATAAAACATAACCATTAGAAGCGGTTACAAGAATTCAAGTTACGAATTTGTTAAAAGTAAGCGCTTTCAAGTCATAAGTATTATCATTATTTACAGTACACGCATTTATAATAAAATCCCTATCAATTTATTAGAATTGCCTCATAATTCTTTTAAAACTAAAATTAAAGAAATTCTTATTAAAAAAGCTTACTATAATGTAAATGACTATTTTAATGATAAAAGCAGATGGCAGCTCTGAAGTGGACAATATATATTTACACAAACAAATTTGTATTGTAAACACGGTGCATCATATAATCAAATATTAATAATGTAAATAAAATATGACATATTTATATTATAAAATAAAATTGTAATAGACAGCTGTGTTGCTGGGAAGTTTGTTCATCACTGCTTCTTCTTTCCAGCCATAACACTAGGAAGCAGTGAAGGGTGGGCGTTTTTGGGGTGCTGTCATAAATGTATTTTGACGTGAAAAAGTACTAATTTAATTAGTCTAATTTCAATAAACGTTTTTGAGTTTGAGTTTGAGTAAGAAACATGAAAATAGAAACCACAAAATATTCTAATAAAATGAAAATTTAACTAAAATATGGCTTAAAAAATTTTTTCCTCATCACCGTCAACTGGAAGCGTACTCAAGAGGCTGGCAGAATTGCCACATTGGATTGCAATGCTTAGTCTTAGGCAAAGGTAAAAGCAGCCCTTGGGTCACGGGAAGTGTTAGCAAATCCAGGATATCCAGTATCTGGAAAATGTCAGGGAAGCTATAGGTGGTCAGGGATTGTCAGGTAAAAACATCGTAAGAGTATAAATTCATGGAAAACGGAGTCATGAAATAAAAACATGATACCTAAGAATGATGTTACACATATTTCTAAAAAAAAAAGCGTGCTCGCTTCGCTCGCGCTCTGATTCTTATTGGCCTATTTTCGTAGCTTACTATTTAGGGTACTTAACTCTAAACACAAATTAGATATCTTCTCCTATTTACTGCACATGGTCTAGACCTTGACTTCAATAGTGCAAAGTATAATACATTAATAATCTTGTTTAAAACGAGAAAATTGCATATTTACCTTATACGACGACAATACTGCGTCAGGGAAATGTGGTAGAGTGATCAGGGAAAGTCAGGGTTTTATTAGGCATTTGGAGTGGACACTCTGATCTTTTAAAATAAGGTGGGTACAGTTTCAACCACAAACAGCTCGAAAATATATTTGCCTATGTGGCTACTATAATAATATGTACATTTCCTTCCGCCCTAAAAAAACTCTGTAAAATTAGGCCATAGCCCTGTAGTGGGACAATAAATAGGCCAAAATATTGTCGCGCTTGCCGTTTGCGCCTAAAATAATAAAGCTGTTAGCGATAAGACCATCGTTGTACCCTTCACTTTGATGTATGTAAATTGTATCTCATGTAATTTCTTCCATGACGTGCGATAGAGTAATTATTGTATTCCAATCATCATAATGCAATGATATACCTAAAAAAGTAAACAATCTTTTTCCAGATTATATTTACCGGACCTATGTTCGTATAATATTCATGCGAATTTTAGGGTTCAATGCATTCGATGAAATCAGAAAAAAAACTTTTCACAAAAATACAAACGGCTTACAAAGTGAAATTAAATTTTATTTTCTGCTAAAACATCGTTCTAGAAATCGGTGTCTTACACTAAGTTTCTGATGAAAAGGTGTTTTTTTGCCACCTACTACTTCTTTTTCGTCGTTCGTCGTCGTCAACCGCCTGTTTTAATGTTTAGACACACGTGTATTTACAAAAAATAACAAATGTTCACCAAACTTTTCTCACTTTTCGTAACGAGTATATTACCTCCTGGGGTTCTTCTGTTTGTAAATCCATCAATGATGTCTTCAATACCTTATAAAGGGATCATCTAACTCAGCTGTCGTTAGCTCCCTTATAGCGGTTGGTGCTGGCATTCTAGCCAAAATCTGTTGTTTAAGATTGTTTCAAACTGCGTGCTGGTTTAGAAAGTGTTTGCATTCCAACTCCCTCAAGATACCCAGTGACGCATTGAATGATGAGGCTACAATACGTGGCTAAAATGAAATTATCCGCAATCAAAGATCAGGCGCAGGACAGACAGCTTTTCGTGCTCTCCTAGGCACGGTTGGGTCGGTTTAGAAAAGGGTCACTTATCGATTTGCATGGCTTTTAATTAGCTACGAACCCCGCAATCTCCGCATATGATTATTTAGAGAGAACCTCTCATGTGACCATCTACATACAAGCTGAAGCCCATTTGGACCTCTTAGGTCACTCTGCTGTCGTATGAGATCAGTAAATTCTTTCGATTCTCAATACTCCAGTTCGGAGGCCCGAGGTAGCCAAAATACCCTTCAATTCCTTTCTGTCTTTTTGCTTGAACTTGAAAAATTTAGGTCGGCGGTTGATTGTGTCTGTGAGTCTACTTCACGCACCCGCATAATAACCTCAATGTCCTTCCAGTTCAGTCTTCAGTTTATATCTTTCCAAAATTCATCTCATTTAATTCAGCCGTTTTCCCATGAAGGTATTATAGACAAACGGATAGAGAGAGATGGAGTTTTGTATTTATAATATTACTAATATAAGAAAAATAACTATAGTCTTATGCGACCTGAAATGTTCCTGCATGGAGAGAGGTTATGCTTATGGTATTAAAAAAAACTCTTAGGTATTTTTCAGTTTCGTTGCCTTTGTAAATTAATTATCTAACAGACGTTATGATTTACATTATTGGGACATTTTTTGTTTGAAATTATATGGAAACTGGTACTTTTCTGGAGGTGGTAAAACTGGCCATCCAAAAATAATGTTTATAGTGATATTTTGCGACACCTCTGGAATGTGTGCGAAAATCCGAATCTCTCGCGGACGAAGTCGCGGGCAAATTGCTAGTTTGAAATAAAATGATGTGGTAGACATGTATAAAAAGGTTTATTTATTTCTAAACATTTATGAACAAATATTTACCAACACGCTTCAGACAATCGTAAACTTCAGTTGAAAGTCTCAAAGTAGCGTCGACGGTCTGTCGACTCAATTTCGTGAGCTGTCGAGCGCATCACAGAGGCTTTGCCGTGTAGGCACGTAATCCGCGCCGCTCGCCGACTACTCTACAGTTATTTATGTTTGTCGATAAACAGAATCGGTGGTTAGATGTAGGTAAAAGTGTCAAAACTATTTGGTGTTGTATATTTGTAACTCTAAAAAGTCAACGTGGAAAGTGATGTGAAGTTAGTGCCCCGGGTGTATTGTGAAATGTCTGATGGATACTATCTTGTTTTGTGGTAGACTGGTAAAGATGTAATCAGATGCCATTTAGTATGACCCAAAATAGGTTCTTTTTAGGTAACAGTATAGATCCTAGTATATACAAAAGTGTACTCTCATGTTAGTATTTTTATTGCAGAATATATTTATGTAGATGGTTCATGTTCCTTTTCAAGAAGGATGGGCCAAAAAATTCAAGGTCACTCAGCGCGCTATGCTCGGATTTTCTTTGAAAGATTTATTTATTTATTTATTTGATTTACACGGCTTAAGAAACCAATTTCATAAACCAAGATAAGATCAGAAATGATAATTAAGTGGCAGTAGCTTGTTATGTCTCCTTCGTGCCTCGGAAAGCACGTTAAGCTGTTGGTCCCGGTTGTCATTTGTAGATCTTTGTCAGTCGTTACGGGTAGTCAAAAGCCAGAAAGTCTGATAAACCAGTCTTACCAAGGGGTACCATGTTATCCGGTAACTGGGTTGTGGAGGTCAGATAGGCAGTCGTTCCATGTAAAACACTGGTACTCAGCATTATCCAGTTTAGACTGGAAGCCGACCCCAACATAGTTGGGGAAAGGCTAGGCAGATGATGATGAGGCTTGTTATGTCTGTCGCAGGACTGATGGCCGTTGCAGCTCACAAGTCTTGGAATGGAGAACGTTTATCAGCAGGTGTAGCCAGGGACGTCCCCTAGCTAGATGGACTGGCGACCTGTGGAAGATCGCTGGGAGTGACTGGATGCGGAAGGCAGAGGTGTTGTGGTGCAACTTGAGAGAGGACTATGTCCAGCAGTCAGCCAGAAGGAACAATATAAGCTAATTACTACTTGGATATTAACGAGCGAACCCACCTTTAGCGAGGTAGCAAAACCCGAATAAAAATCAACACGAAACTACAATCCGCGAAAATATTTGCAGAGTTTATTAACGGTTATAGACTAGAATTTATAGATGAGCTTGCAACAGTCACACATAAAAATATTTTCGGCGATATCGCTTCACCAAAAATATACTTTATATCCAGCGGTCACGTTGACCTAAATCGCAATAAAAATCCGCCGCTTATTGAGGGGTTAACAGATAAATAGATACCCATAAATCGTCCCGAATCGCGAGCGTCCTTCCCGTAGTAGATTAAGGACCCAAGGGCATACCTACGCTTAATACAATCTCAAGTTAGTTTCGAAACAAGCCTTAGTAAAGCCTGGTACACATGTCCCAATTTACCGCAAGTGTAGGGTAGCTCGGTTGGCATAATTTGATTATACTGACTGCATACTGATGTTTTGGGTTGGAATAAACTGTAGTTTTCAACTCAAAACAAAGTTAAGGCATTTTTCTGTGACTGTCATGTTCGTTGGCACGCAAAAACTATGCACATTGGCTGTAGCCTATCAACACGTTTGTGCGTAACATGAAACTTATTGCACGTGCGTAGCGTGCTTATGCATTGTAATGGAACGACGCCACTACAAGACAGCAGATTATGCAGTGGTGAAAAATTATGAAGTCAGCTGAGGTAGCGAGGATGCCTCGAGCTCGCCGGAGGTATTTAAATATCTTCTTTGAAAGATCTTTTCATGAAGTCGAGGGATAGACTTTGAATTTTCATATTGTAAAGATACCGTATTTAAACCGCTTGCATCGCTTGTGTAGTGTAACATTTTCTACTATGCAGAAAGTTTAAGCACAGATTGCATTGAATTTGCTGTATATTTTTTAAACTATCTATTTACCGCGGGTTCGCCTGCATCCTGAGGAAACTACTCTGCGCAGCCAGATAAAAAGTATCCTATGTGTTAATCCAGGTTATAAACTACGTGCATACCAAATTTCATCCGAATCAATGTTTGTATCAATGTATGTAGTTTTTGCGTGAAATAGTATCAAACATACATAAAGATCCCTGCTAACATAAAAAAAAAATGTTTGCTCATCAATATAGCTTTGACGCCTGTTCATGACTAAATATACTATTAATAATGAACTGGAAATTATGAGTAGGTTATTATCAATATTGCAGTCTCTAAAATCATAGAATTCTAAAAAACAGTAGGTATATAACAAAAGCTCCGTTGCATTCAAGGAACGTAGCTTTTATTTAGATACTGTTTTTCCTATATCCTGTTTTTTATTCATAAAATATAAATAGAACATGTAACTGCTGAAAAGTCTAGTCTACACCTTATGTTATAACAAGGCATTTTAGGGTTCCGTAGAAGCAATCTCTATGCGAAACTATAAGGATTCGCCATGTTTTTATAAGTTTATATGTATGTAAAATCCTTTCATTGATAGAAAGCTATAGTTGCCGGCAAATAACTTGGCCAGATTTTAACGTAGTTGGAACAAGTTTGCGCCTGTGCACCCAGTGCAATCCAAAAGTAACACTTTCAGTGCTTGTCATTACACTATCGTCTATTATATTAATTTACTTTTAAACATTTATATGTAGAAGATAGTTAGAGAAAAGAGAAAAACTACTTAGAATTTTGGCCAAGTTACGTGCCGACTACTATACCTCTGAATGCTAAACTATTTTTTATGCGCATAAAAAATACAAACACGGGAAACGACGTGAGAGTATAAATAAATAAGATTATAAAGTGTTAAATTAAACCTCCCAAATAAGCTGTGTCTGCTCTATTTTCCAACAGAATAATGTCGATAAATCCGTTGTCTTTTCCCATATGGGAACAAAACCAATCAATATACTCTACATAGAAACTCAAAGACTGGCTCCGTAATATGATGCAGCGCTAAAAATTGAGAGTGCATAAGTGATGACAGCTTTCAAGCAGACAAAGTGCAATGAAAATTGGTTTTCCTTGGGCTATTCTTGTTGAGTTATTAGATATTTTATAATGATTCAGCATGAGATGATGCTTGTAGTGGTAGCTAATTGTCTTACTTATAAAAAAAATGTATTTTGAAGTTCAACTATTTTTCACCTAGTCCTTACTTAACTTAAGCTACTAATTAAAGTTCGGATTAACGCTAAACAACATTTATGAGTGAGATTTCTGGTAATCCATTGGTAAGCAGCAGATTAAAAATTAATTGGACTTAATAAGTAAGATGCTTAGTGGTTAAGGCACACCTGCATCTCGTATACGAGTGTGCGGATTCAAAACCTGGTGGAGTACCAATATTACTTTTCAAAAATAAAAAACATATATACTTTCTTATAGTATCTTATTCACTGACTAATGTCGAAGGAGATATAATACGGTGAAGGAACTTGTACTAAAATATTTGAGATCGCCCATTTACTTTGGTCACTCAGGCTGAATTGGCGATTTCAGACTGGCGTGGTGTGCTTTTAACTTATAGTGAAATATAGTAAATAGGCTAGCTAGGATGAAATATTTAAGTAGGTTTTTACATTTTTTGTCGTGAACAGAATAAATAATTTGCTTTACTCAGTCACTAAATATCTGTATATTTGTGAAATAAAAATACAGTTTTCTTTACTGCATTCCCATCACCACATTAGATTATTAACTCAATATTACCGGGCTAGCATGTAGTTTAACAGTAGTTCTACATTGGTTGTATTTACGTAAAATATTGCTTCAATTCGTGACCAAACAAACGCCTATTTCAGGCCTAAAAGCCTCTATACATTACACTTTACGACTACATGTCGCGCATACATAGCAAACCAAATATCACAACACGTAAAAACAAAAAAAAAAACAAATGCAAAACAGTGTTGCCAGCTATTACTTTAAACCAGCGGTCGGCAACCCGCGGCCCGCGGACGTCTGACTTGCGGCCCGCGACTGTTTGGTAAAAAAGTTTTTACCAAAATAAAAAAAACTAATAAGAGTAAAATTAGTTTCATTTAAACGTCTCTAAGCTACTGTTGTTAGTATTTTGCCACCGACTCATGAATTAATGAAATACGCTGGATGTATGGCTTCAAGATAAAAAAACCGGCCAAGTGCGTGTCGGGCACGGCAAATATTAAGCTCCATAAACACGTTAAATGGGAGTGTTTTTTTTTTCGCGTATCCCCTCGTATTTTTTGTCATTGGATAGGTCTTTCGAAAATATAATGGGTTTGTCAAGACCATTTTTCGGTTAAGTGGGCCATTTGCGAAATATCTAGTTTTTAAATGATAATTATTGTTCGATACGAGCACCCCCCTCCCTCTAACTTTTCAATGGCTAGAAATGTGAAAAAAATCACAACGTAGCACATGTAATCCACTAACAAGGAAAATTATCACGGCTTAGTAGGCGTAACCGGCAGGGGGGTATTTCAATTTTATTTTAAATTTGATCATCCAATCATATCAGCCTAATTAATGTGATCCTAAAAAAAAAAATCGCGCTCGCTACGCTCGCGCCTTAAACTAATCTTGTTTAGTTTTTACTACAATTTTGAGTTCTTTACTCCAAACCTTATTATGAAAAACAAACAAAAACAACTCAAAAGTATTTTTTTTATTGTGATCCTACAAAAAATTCGCGCTCGCTTCGCTCGCGCCTTAAACTGCCCTTGTTTTTTTTTTACTACTATTTACAGTTCTTTAATCCAACTATTATCGTGCAACAAACAACTCAAAAGTATTTTTTTATTGTGATCCTACATAAAAATCACTCTCGCTTCGCTCGCGCCTTCAACTGTTTTTATTTTATTTAAAAATTAGTTTTTGCCACAATTTTGAGATTTTTTACTCCAAACATTATCATGCAACAAAAAAAAAACAACAAAAAAATTTACATCCAACAAAAAAATCGCGCTCGCTTCTCTCGCGCCTTAAACTGTTCTTTTTTCTTTTTGCATTTACTTTTTGCTACAATTTAAGAGTTCTTTACTTCAAACATCATCATGCAACAAACAAAAACAACTCATAAGTGAAAAAAAAAAACTGTTTTGCAAAAATAAAACCGACTTAAAAATACACTACAAATTGAAAAATAACTAATACATCGTTCTAAAAGTCGGTGTCTCCAATCGTTATTGTTTTGTGTTTTTTCGCCACCAACTTTAAATACGCCTCTGGTAACCGGTTACAGAGTTTTACTCGTCTAACTAAGACCTACTACGGAACCCTAGTGCATGTCACCCGACTCGCACTTGGCCGGTTTTTCTATGGGAAATTATACGTAGGTATATCAGGTAGAATCTAGGGTAATATCACAAGTGCGGCCCGCCTATAGTTTATTTTGCTACCTTTAAACGAATCGCGGCCGACGTGCTAAAATGGTAAGGGTAAACAAAATTTTGTAGCGGGCAACCTAATTAACTATCGTTTGGTAGCGGATAGGCTTTTGTGGGTTGTCTGTTTGTCTGTAACGTGTTTTGGCCTTTGACAGATGCTCTGTCAGTTTTGAAAAGGAAAGAGTCGGTATGCAGAACAATGCAGACGACAGGCGTTAGTATCAAATTTTGTGTCGCTGATTTACATTGTTGTGGACGTGTGATGTTAACATTGAAAGCACATTCATTTCAAAATGGGATACCATCTTGAAATTAATTCCAGTAACTGTTTTTCTAATTAATTACCAAACAAAAAATAATTAACAAAATCGGACTACTCTGTAAAATGTAATGCGTGGTCATACATATAAAAAATATAAATACGCTCCGACTTGGGAACCTCCTCGGTTTTTAAAAGAAAACAACAAATCCAATGTACCAAATTTCATCCAAATCGCGAAAGCGTAACAAACAAGCAAACAAACTCACGTTCGCTTTTATTATTAGTAGTTGTTTTAGAGAGATATACTAAACCTTTATTCTTCCCGATGATTCAAGCTATCCCCATACTAAACATCTAAATCGGTTAAGCAGTTTAAGCTTGAAGAGGTAATAGACAGACAGGCATACTTTCGCATTTATGATAATATAGTTCGCATTTATAATTTAGGAAGTTAGGAATGGATGAACAATATTGTTGAAAATTATATATATGTTATTGATTTTTTTGTTATAAAAATAGACGAATATAAATGAACATAGAAAAGCAAGTTTTACTAAATCTCTCATTATCACAAACAATACTTCGAAATCCCTCTCAAAAATATTGAACGTGTATCTTAATACTCGATCTAAAAACATTGAAATAAACCGCAGAACTAAATAAATACTAATACAGCCTACGTGTTCTAACCAACTAGTCGTGGATTAATCTACTTCAGACTATTGTTAGAATAGATAATATCTATTTGAATTAGCAGATACAGCAGTCATTATTTCAGGATGAAATTGATTTAGGTATAGAGAAAGACTGATTCTATCGGTCCAGGAGCCTTACCATGACGTGCCAAAACAAGATTATTTTCGTTATGAAAAAGAGACGGAGCTATACGACGTTAGTAGCTGTGTCACGCTCTGAAATTTAAATAGTGATTGCAAAAACACGTGGTGGTACAGCCCTAGAGGTTCAACGTTTGCTGCAGGATGTTCTAAAAAGCCGCTACCCCGGAACACAAAGGGCGTAGGAAGGAACATGGATGGGTTTTAATCAGTAAGAGTCTGACACTCCCTCCCGCTCTGCCCACGGCGGGTCATTTGATGATTTCCCATCCAAAAAAAGTTAAAAAATGTGATTTAACAGAAACAGATCTGCTTCACAAGCTAGGGGCATGAATTAATATAGCAACACCAAAACCAATAGTAAAACCAACGTTGAAGCATATATGGTAAAGATTGTTGATAAATATTACCCTTTTTAGTCTACGATTTCATATATTTGTTTTAAAAAAAATATTGTGGGGTGTCTAAAATCCACCATATTGATTTAATTTTTCCCAGTACCAAATTGTACCACTTGTGTATACATAATATATGTAAGGCTATTGTTGTAATAATAATTAGCTTGGAGTTCAGAAACTAAGACAAAAATATTGTACATGAATGTGAACTACTATAACATGTTTGTAAAAAACAAAGTTTGTCACCAAACGCATAGTCGGCGCTGCGCCAGCGGTCAAATGTGTTTTCGTTTAAACTGACAAATTTCATTTCAAATTTTCTGTAGTCAACTATATCTAGGTATGTTGTATATGCCATATAGTTCGCCAACTTTAACGGCACTCAAACTAAATTGACAAACACGATGTTCCTCCACAAACAGATGCCAGATGCTGAGTGCGTCCATGCATTTATTCCCCCTATTTTACAATTTCGCGCACGTTCCGGGTGCATTACAAAAAAGGCTTGCAGAAGCAGACTTGAATTGTATTCTTGGATGCAAAAAAATACTCCCAAGAAGCATTCAAATTGTGTTTGCTCATGACAATTTGTTTTTCTTCGAATTGTATGTTTGTAATACAAATAATTTTTACTTACAAAATACAAGGATATTCTAGAACTAATCAGTAAATTGATAATTACAAACCTGAACCCTAATAACAGTTTATTCCTTGTAAATGTATATTTTGAAAAGGTTAATGATTTGCTAGTTCATACATGCCTTCTATATTAACTAATTAATGTATTAGGTAGTGGATAAGAAGAAGAAGCGGTTCTCGCAATTTTACTCGTGTTCTGAAGGATCTACGGCACCCGGATAAAAAATAACTTATAACCGTCTCCAGGTTAAAGAGTTATCTACCGTTCCCCCAGAAACACAAAGGGCTAACGGGCTAAAGGGCTAAGGAAGGAACATGGATAGGTTTTAGTCAGTAAGAGTCTGAAACTTCTTCCCCCTAGTAATAAGAACCTCTAAGCTATGCCGTGGACTGACAGACAGACGAACATAGACGGGTTCCTTATTGACTACAGAACCCTAAAAGAGATAATCATTATCAGCCCGTGTAAATCCACTCCAATCCCTGCTTGCTAAAAAGGGATATTATTATATACGAATTCAAATAAAAAAAGACAGAGTTCCATACAAACGTTGCCCCTTTTTTCACCCCTTAGGGTTAGAATTTCAGAAAATGCTTCACTATCGGATGCCTCCGTCATACAAAGCACACCCTCCAAGTTTCAGGTCTCTATGATCAGCGGTTTAGGCTGTGCGTTGATCTGTCAGTCATTTAGGACAAAGCATTTTATATGTATAGATTTGGAATGTTAACCTATTTATAGCTTCTTGGTATCGTCGCTCGAGCAGAAATATCTATCCAGACGATATTAGTTGCACCCGTACCTGGGGGGTTAGACAAGTGGCAAAACGCTAACGCTAACGCTCAATGTATGGGAATGACATATAGCTAGTCGTAAACGAATGTCATTCCCATACATTGAGCGTTAGCGTTAGCGTTTTGCCACTTGTCTAACCCCCCTGATATTTGGCAATCCTAATCTGATCGGACGATTGGAAATAATATTTATGTAATATACATGGTAATATATATTGGTTTATCACAAATCACACCTGAATTACCACTAACTGGAGTATACAGAGATAAAATATTAATCTTTACTAATATTATAAATGCGAAAGTGAGTTTGTTTGTTTGTTACGCTTTCACGGTAAAACAAATGAAACGATTTGGATGAAAACTGGTATAGAGATAGGGAAATATATATACTAATAATATTAATTAAATATTTCTTTAATTTTATTAAAAAGTCCAAAAGTTTTTATTTCATATGGACCAATTTCAGTGTGTTCCTCTCTTTTTAAAATAAATTATTCTTATTACAAATAGTAGTGTAATGAATGAAGATCACGTATGTCAATTATTTATATGAAAAGTAAAAAAATAGGTAGGTACTTATCCAGCAAAAGTAAGAGATAGTCAGTAATTTGATTGCCATGAGAGTTAGAATATTTCCTGTGTCCTTTCCTACGTTAATCTATCTCCATACCAAATTTCATTAAAATCAATTCAGCTGTCTTCCCGTGAAAGCCTTATAGACAGACAGACTTACTTTATTAGTAAGGATAATTAGTATAGAGGACAAAACATAAGGAAAGTAACCTCTTATCATGATTACTTTGATTAATGATGTTTGGGGGACATAAAGATACATAATTTATGAATGCGGTGTTTCTTCATTAGTTAATGAGGCGCCTGTTATTAACATGTTTTTAGGAGGGTGTTATGGTGGGGAAATTGCGCCATAACTCTCTTGGAACTTATTGAGATTAGTATTATTTTCAAAATTAGATCAATAACTATTGTATATTGGTGTGGGATGTTCGAAGGAGATACCGCGCCCCCGGAATATAAAGGGCTGAGGAAGGAACATGGCTGGGTTTTTGTCGGTAAAAGAGTCTGACACCTGCCTCACATGGCGGGAGGGGTCATTTGAAGATAGATTTGAGCCCACACAAAAAAAAAACTATAGTACATAGTTATGAAAACTCTCAACAACACTACCCGACCTGGGCTTAGAATCATCCCTCATGGTCAAAAGTCACGCTTGCAATCACTAGACCAGACAGTAAACAAAGTGAAAAAAAATTGAAATTAAAATTTCTCCAGCACCATAGGAACTACTTAAAATTCGTCTCACAAATATCCCCAAAAACAAACAGAAAGACAAAAAATAAAATCCCTAAAATATAGTCTATGGCGGTTATCAAAAAGGCTTTATGAATTCATGCCATGTCGTTCTTTTTAGAAAATAAAAGCATGGTCGTGTACTTTTTGTCCCTGTCCGAACGCGTTTGACCTTCCAATAATGTGATTTACATCATCCCTGGGGTATTGGGGACTCTGAAAGAGTGCTACGGTGTTAAATTGTACTACTGACTACATTTTATAGCATACTAGGTTACCACCAGCGGCTTCGCCCGCGTGGGCTATATAAATTCAAATTAAAGATGAACCGCTCGACCGATTTTGTGCAAACTTCACATAAACCATCTACTAAATAGTCCGAACAAAGCCTAAACATTTGGTTTGGATAGGTGAGCCCATTCTTCAGTTATAAAATTACAACGAAAAGTGGCATTGATTTTTATATATATTAATGATGTTGCAAGAAGCCCGCTCAGAAACTAGACACGCATTAAAGTCACCTTTTCTTTTTTTTCTTATCGTGTGATCGGCAGGTTAACTAACCTAACAAACCCTTTTTTGGATGGGATATGATATGAGTCATTCCGCCGTGGGTGGGATGGGAGGGAGTGTACGACTCTTAGTGACTAAAAACTCACCCAGGTTCCTTCCTCAGCCGCTTATATTCCGGGGGCGCGGAAACTCTTTTGAACATCCCACGGCAACCTAACAAACACTCATGTCAGAGTTCTCTTAAATCCGCCTAACGGCTTCTGACATAGAATTGTAACGACTGCTATTGTTTTTGCATCCAGGCACGACGCCTTAATATGGCCCTCCCAGACACGCGGGTATAACGTCACCAGCTTTCTGACTCCGGGTTGCTTTGTCTTTTTTTTAAAATCCATAACAACTTCGGCCGGACCCCAAAATGGAACCCGAGACCTCGTTAACAGCAGTCGCGTTTTTGACTACTAGACCAACAAGGTAGTTAATGAACTTTCTAAGTTCATGCCACTGACTATTGATGAAGGAAAAAAAAAACGTAACGAAAGCTGAACTTGTAAAAAAGGTCTTTAATCGCTATCTTTTCGTTCAGCATTTTTTGTCCCATTCCCACCTAATGCACTCGACCTTCTTGTAATGTGATTACATCAACCCCGGGGAGTTAAAACTAGTAAAAGAGTACTTCTAGTGTAAAACTGTGATGCAATTTCAAGTCTCTTAAAATACATATAATAGGATCTATACATACATACCTATAACAAATTTAAATAAAATTGTAATAAAGATAAAGATATTATATTATATTTGCTAAGGATATGATAACGTTATAACAATATTATAGGGAAAAACTGATATCGTCAGCGTCAGTGCAGGACCTTCTAAATGCAAAAAAATATGTTTTACAGTAGAGATTAAAACCTCTTTAAAAATGATGCGAACTGATTAATTCAACTTTTTTCAAAAACACACTTTTTTGCACTTAGAAGGTCCTGCACTGACGCCGATGATATGGGTGTCTTTATTAGAGTACAGAAGCCAAAATATTTTTTTTTTAAATGTTTGTATGTCTATGTGTTTGTTATCGCATCACGCAAAGACTATCAAGATTTGGATGAAATTTCGTAGTCACATAATATATAACCTGGATTAATATATAGGGTAGGTAATTTTTGTCGTGGTGGCCTAGTGGTTAAGGCACCTGCCTCTCGCTTACGAGTGTGCGGGTTCGAAACCTGGCAAGTACCAATGTAACTTTTCTAAAGTCATATGTACTTTCTAAGTATATCTTAGATACCACTGACTAACTGTGAAGGAAAACATCGTGAGGAAACTTGGACTCAAGTCTGAAATCGCCAATCCGCCTTGAGCAAGCGTGGTGATCAATGCTCACGCCTTCTCTGTATGAGAAGAGGCCTGTGCCCAGCAGTGGGACAATATATAGGCTGATGATGATGATGATGATATAGGTACTTTTTGTCGGGGTGCGCGATGTAGTTACATTAGGATGCGAGCAAAACCGCAGATAATAGCTAGTTATGACATTAATTATATACGTTTTAGTAGTAGTAGTTTCGTTAGTACCTTATCATACCATTTTCTTACTATTAAACAAGATAATTCGGTTTTATTTGTTCATTTCAGCGGAAAATAAACACAGAGATAAGACGAGCTTAACTACCGTAGCCATAAAAAAGACGATAAATAGTTTTTATTGTTTAGGCGTATCTAAAAACATGTAACTTACTTTACTGATATTAAGACTCTGAAAGAAACTTTTTGTCTGTTACGCTTTTACGGCAAAACAGCTGAACCGATTTGGGTGAAATTTGATATGGAGATAGCTTCAATCCAGGGAAATAGAACTGTGGTATTTTTGTTAAAGTGCGTGAATTAGTTAAAAATTAGGTAAAACCGTAAGAGTTTCATATAAACTTTGCCCCCTTTTTTCACAAGGGGTGAAAAATGTATACGATATTAGTCATTTTCGCCAGCGATACCTTACGGGATATATTGAAAAAACATCAATTTATTTTCAGGTTCCACTCTGTTACTGACAAGCTCCTTATTATTAAATCCCGTTGAGACTTCTTGGTTTATAATGAGACACACTCGACCCGCTGAAGATCACCTTGGGGAGGTATTGAAATACACGCATGAGTCATAAATTATGCATTTATAGACTGTAGCTAAATATAACTTGGGGTAGTGAAGTTATTTTTGGACTTTCGTGTCGTTATCGTATAGAAAATGTTGTAGGAAACGTATATTATGCCTCTAGAGACTTGTGAATTATGAATACATCATATTTTTTTTTGTATTCTTAATAAAGTGTAATTTATTTATCTATACTTCATTTACAATAAGATTAGAAAAAAATCCAAACTTTTTCTGCGGCTTATTTAGCCGATTTTGAGTTCTATTCCATACCTACAGATAAGATTGGTTTTGAGAGCAAAATAATGTGTAAATTAATAAATATATTTTGCACTTATTTTTTGTTATGTCACCTTAGCAATAGAGCTCAAATCGTTTGAACGAACGGCAAATAGGGTGCGTTTAAATTTCTGTTCTTATTGTAAGTGGAATATAGCCGTTGTGACGGCGTGGCTGTTGAAGAAGAAGAAGTCTGCTTCTAAAGCTTGAGTTTGCGGGATCAAAACCTGACAATCATTAATCTGACTTTTTCATGCCTCATCCTTTCAAGTTTATCTTGGTAAATTCATTTATCCATAAAATACTTTGTTTCGGCAAACAATATCAGTTATCTATTACAAAAAATATTACTCATCTAATATTAAATTACACTCTAAAACTCTTTGACAGCCGTTAATTTAATATTCGAAAACATAAACCCGTTTATGACACCATTTATAATTAATAATTAATATCAGATACAACATTACCTTTTTAGTGAGAGGATACCTTTAATATCTAATTACATGATTTAATACATCGTAGACAGGCTTGATATTATAGGTTTACCTACAATGATGTGCAGCTTTGGTAAAGTCAGGAAGTATCAGTCGGGTTTGAATGCCTTCACTCACAGCACTCGATCCGTCCCATCATTAACATGCTAGACCGTGTTTTCATTGTAAGGCTCTTCATGCTGGTTCTGTTCTGTTCTGTGATACATTAAACCATATATTCTACTTTAATATTTCGTTTGCGATGGAAACGTTTCGTAGTATGGAAACGTTATAAGTCACGCCGACCACGCGACCTTTGTCGCCGGATCGCATAAGCGGCTTGTAATCACATGCACGCGTTGCGATCTACCCACGTCCCGAGGTAACTACTTAATGCACCAAAACCGTCTAACCACAAAAACCGTCTCCAGGCTTTCATCTATCTCCTTACCAAATTTCATTCAAATCCGTTCAGCCGTTTTACCGTGAAAGTGTAACAAACAAACAAACTCACTTTTGCATTTAGGTATAATATTAGATAGGATTATAGATATTTAGGTGTCATAAAAAATATAGTAAACCTTTTTGGAGTCGACCTTGTACCGTAACACGTAGCTAAGTAGTAAATATTACCAGAATATATCCGACTCAATGAATTTCAATAGTTGGGCACATCTAAAAGGGAATTTTCATGAATATAAATCTGCCTAAGCAAATTCCGTGTTATCCCGTAATATTTGTGTATAGGCCTTTTAGGATACTTTTCATTGGTAAGCTTTGAAAACACAATTTGTAAAGGCGATTACCATCACAGTGATATCCAAAAAGTAAATTTATTTAATCATCGGAATTTGCTTGAATATTATATTTATTTTATTTTTGTTGTACAAAAGACTATAAAAACGTAAATTGGAGAAAAAGATTGTAGGAACATCGAAGTCTAAAATAAAAACTTAATTTAAAAATAAAGATTCCTTTTATTATTTAGGCCTAGAAAGCTACCAGTGAAGCCGAAATAAAAATATCGTAGGATTGTGATTTTATTTTCCTATTGAGACTTAAAAACTGTCGTCTCAGTACTTCATGGGATGATCAGAGCACAACAGTGTGATACAACGCACTATATTAGCCACTGGCTTTCCGCCCGCGGCTCCGCCCGCGTGGTCATTTCTTTACACCTTGGGTTACATTATTCAAGTTTTAGTAGGGATCCCTAATTATTTCTGGAAATAAATATAGCCTATGACCCTTCGTAAAGATGTAGCTTTAACGGTGAAAGAATTTTTCAAATCGGTCCTGTAGTTTTTGAGGTAAAACTCTACAAACAAACAAATCTTTTCTCTTTATAATATTAGTATAGATATGAGCACATACAGGACATTGGGCCTCTAAACAAACCACTAACATTTTTAAACGAAAAATACCCCTTAGGTTCCCACTTCACGCAATAACTCATCACTGTCAATATCTAAGCTCGTACACACAACGTGCCTCAACCCAAAATCCGAATCCTCTGAAACATTAATAAGTTCCTGCACCAAAGCTTTACCTTATCGAGAACCAGTTGGCTGAGCATTGGGACTTGCGAATACCGAGTTTAACACATGCGTTGCGTGCCAAATTAATACGGTCCCCATTTCTTCGCGACAATGGGAATACTCTCCTATATTTTTGTATGGAGTTTTTACATTAAGACACACAATGGTTGTGGGATATTTCTTTTGTAGGCTATACTTATACATATATTTTTCTATAGTTATATCTCCTCGTCCCTTTTGGGCTTAGGGTGAAAACAAGGGTGGTAAGTGCACTTTTATTTTGATACCCTCTTTTTTCGATTATTATGTCAAGTCGTTCGGGTCTTTCAGGGGTACCTATTATTCTTGGTTCAAGTGCTATAAGATTTCGTCTTTTTTGCACTTGGTGAGGGACCATTATTAAAAGGCTTTATGATTTTCATTTTCATGAATAATAAACTCAATTTCCTACACGAAATTAAAATTGAGTTGAGACACTTCTGCTTCTGAAGCAACATAGTTCGCCTTTGCTCATTTTCCAAAATAATCTTTAAAGGCTTTTCAACTTATTGAGGCAGAATTAAACCCCATAAAAAAATGCTTTATTTCGAGTTTCTGTTGAAAAATAATTATTTATGCAGCAAGCGGTATCTATAATCTTTTATTTTATGTAGATTCCAATACTATTAAATTTTTTAACATGCCATTACCGAGGTATATTTCTGCTTCTGTTGTGACAATAGTCAGCAAAAGGGTTAGCGATGGAACATTATTCTAAGAGCTTTTTATTTTCCACTTTCTTTGTTTCATCACCCTCAGAAATAGATAAGCATTTTATCATGAAACTCATCCCAAGTTACTCAGACATCTGAGTTAAAAAACGTACTGTCATGGCGTAATCACGGTCGCCTTTATATCCAAAATGGGATGAGCTAGTGAATAATATAAAGGCAGGGCCCCAAACGGGCCCCGAACGTCCATTTTTGCTTACACAGTAAAACAATTTGAAGACCGAAAATAATTAATTTTGTCTCAAAAAGGGGACGGATCATTCGAAACGATACGATGGGTAAAAAGGAGTGATTGATGAACTGAATTAAAAAGAAAAAGTTGTGCCAAAGTTTTCTAATAATGAAGTTGGTGACATTTTATTTTATGTACTTAGCGTTTGTTTGTTTTATTTTGTTGTTTATCCAGTCCTTTTGACATAGATGCGTAACAGACAGACAGAGTCATTTTTGTATATTATACTGCCGTCATAAGGAGAAGGCCGTAACTACATTTGTTTTCGATAATATAATATAACATAATTGGAATAATAAAATCTGATAGCGAATATGTATTTAACTCAGTATGGAAAAAATATTTAATTACGGCCTTTTTTCTTATGATGGCAGTAAAGTTAGGATTAATAAAGGTACCGGCTTTTTCTGATAAATAAGTCCAAAAAGTGGGTTGGTCAATCGAGAAATCGAACCGAAAGTTTATATCACTGGAGATTCACGATAGACTTTATTATCAGTACCTACGGTTTAGTATATTCGACATAAATTATGATTCATAATAGGTACTTTCGTTTTTATTCAATAGGTCACATTAAATTCATTCTTCTGTGTGTGTTTGTCATCTTACTCCTCCTAAACGGCTTGACCAATTTAGGCTGCAGGTGTTACCAACCTAACAAGCCCTAGTGTCAAAGTTTTCTTAAATCCGCCTGACGGCCTTTGACATGGAATTGTAACAACAACTGCCAGCTATAGCAGTCGACGACAACGGAGTAACGTGCCCTCTCAGACACTGGAGCGGAACAACACTAACTTCCTGACTCTTTGTGACATTTTCTTAAATCCACAACGCGATTTCGCCACGACCCGGGAATCGAACCCAAATACCCTTTTTATAGCAGTCGCGTTATGCGACCACTAGCCCAACAAGGCAGTGAAATTCAAAATAGAATAGGTTACGGTAAAAGAGATAAATAACAACGCTAATATAGTCCATAAACATTTATTAATATAATTTTATCATTTTCCATATTCCAATATTAATACAATTATCATATTCCGCAATCAGGAACATACATAAGAAGCTACGTACACATGATCTACTTGGCTGCAATACCATATATACTCCTGTCCGAGAGTCGCATACAATACATTAAGATTCGTTTTATTAATATTATATGAATTATGTATTGACACATTAATAATAGATATTTTAAAAATCTAAGGTGCCAATCGCAAATACAAATGGCGTTGTTATATATAAAGGCTTATAATAGCGTCTTTCACCAAGTTTTCCATTACCGATACTCTCTTATATGACTACAACATTTAGTTTAAAAGTACATTTATATTTTTTTTTCTATTTTGTAGTGATCGCTAATTCCTATTGACATAAGTTTACCATCAATTCAGCAGCTACTGCTTTCTACTATTAGCTTACTTAACTCTACATACATACATTGTAAGAGAATAGCTGAACTGCCTGCGAGGCGACGCGTCTCTTCGTCCTAACCAAAAGTTCAAACGCAACAGAACTCGAGGCCGCGTCGCCAGAGGCAGTTGCCGGGGTCTGATTGGCCGAGCTTGACGTCGGGGCGTACTGATTGGGCAATAAGGCTGGGTGATTGCCCAACCACGTAAGCGGACACTCGGCGAATCAGATAAAGTAAACAAACGACAAACAAACCAAGAGACCGAAGTCTAACGTCAAAAACAATACCATTTTACAAATGTTGTATATCATAAAAGGTCCAAAAATATTTCCGAACTAAAATCTAGGTCCCTGTTTTCAATTCGAATCTCTCTAAGCGATAGGTGAAGTACTAGAGAGGGAACGTAGACAAATGAAATGTGTTAAAGAACGTAAGGGGTCCGTTTGATAATGCAAATGTTGTCGTCCGATGGAGCGGCGGTCAGGTCGGCTGGTGGGAGCTGGTCGCCGCTTCAGGGGAGTCGGGGAGCGGTGTTGGGGCCTACCCCCACTTTTGGAAGAGCCCCATGCGCTGGCAGCGGCAGTTGGAGCCCCAGAGGTTGCACCTGCACGAGGAGGAATGGCAGCAGTCCCCTGGCCGGTGGTCGCAGTTGCCCCCTCGCTTCACACAGGCGCGCCTGAAAACGTAGATCAGCGACGATCGTCTGAAACCACATCATTGAACGCTAGCCTAAGTTTATGTCCATGCTAATGCGATGCTGGTGGCGCATGCATTTACTTCATTGAGCTTTGCTCTTAGCAAGGGTGTTTAATTTCTCCTTGCTAAAATTTGGAATTACTATTAGTAATAATAATTAGTAATAACAGCCTTTATGATCAAACGAATCTTTACGGATCAAAACGAAGCTGTCCTTAAATTAAATCCTCTCTAATCTAAGTTAAAAACGTAAGGGCAGAATTTAGTAACCCCTCAGTTAAAATCGGGTCTCTTCCTCTCGGATAGCAGAAAGAAAGAAAAACATATGATCTAATAACTGGTCTACCATTATTCGAAATCTAATTGATTGGAAAATTTTCTTGATTCAGTTAAGTTCATAACTCAAACTCCTATAATCACGAAGTCCTGCTTCGTTAACATTTCTCGAGGTTCACCTTGTTTGACTTGTAAGTTTTAACCATTTAATTCTGATCTTTATATCTTAGGTTATAGGACTCACTTTCCAACATCCTCCAGTAGCTGCAGATCAGCGGGATCTTCTCCGTAATCAGACAGATTTACTTCGGCGTCGTCGTCTCCTGTTGACAAAACGCATTATTTATGGTCTTTGTTTTAAGTAAGGTTTAACAAGAAACCCGAGTTTCAAGTCGATACTTTGTGAAACAGATTGTCAAGACTGTAAAGTTCTGAAGTGTCTTTTTATACTTTCGATATCAGATTTTCTGATTATTATAGTTCACTAGTTGTTTCCCGCGTTTTCAAAAGCCACCTAAAGGAATACTTAATGCACTCGGATAAAAAGTAGCCTATATCCGCCTCTAGCTTCCTATCTATTCCGTACAATTTTCATCCTAATCGGTTCAACCATTTTACATTGACAGCGTAACAAACAAACAAACTCATTTTCGTATTTATAAAATTCAAACATATTTGAAAATTAAAAAAAGTCCTTCTTCTTTTTATGAGAAGTTCAGTTATTATAACAATTTTAGATAGATTCACACACTATATATAAACATTTTCTAATGGTGCGTGTTAGTCTGTGTGAATCTTCAGATTCAAAGCTATTGGCATTCCAAAAACATACTGAAAGAGAACTCGCACAACACCGTACATATTTATTTAAGTAGTAAAGAAGATTATATGATTAAATGGCCTTGAAATAACATTAATACTTTGTTTAATACAAATGTGAGAATTTTGGAATTCGATGTAGGTACTTTATATCGCGACCTTCAATCATATTTCGTATTCACCAAGATAATTGAGTTGCTTTTCCATCTCAATGATATTTTCACGTAAATTCTATCATACACTCCGAAAAGTGTTTTCATAACGTCGAATACAAAAGTGGGTGAGTCTCAGTCCTTAATTTGACGAAAATAATTTTCGCTTTTAAGAACTGGAAAGATTTACATTTTTGTTTTTCACGGACGGTAAATTACGGAAAATAGATTCTTTTTGAAGAATTAAAACTTTCTCTGTATCTCTGAGGCGGCTTTAAACGTATTTTTTCCTTTGATGCCTATTGTATTTTCGGCTTATAATTTATGAGAGGGAGATTTTAAATGAGCACGTTATTAATAAAAATATTTGGAATATTTATTCAAAAAGAAGGACATGAATTTGTTTTTATTAAATACTAGCTTCTGCCAGCGACTTCGTCCGCGTGGAATAGTGGTGCTCCGCTCCTATTGGTTTTAGCGTGATGATATATAACCTATAGCCTTCCTCGATAAATGGACTATCTAACACTGAAAGAATTATTTAAATCGGACCAGCGGTTCCTGAGATTAGCGCGTTTAAACAAATTGACAACATTTCCCTTCACTGCTCTGCTCCTATTGATTGTAGCGTGATGAAAAGTATACTATAACCACCTCAGGAGTATGACAAATAATTGTAAAAAGTTTCGTTAAAATCCGTCGAGTAGTTTTTGTTTCTATAGAGTTTATACAGACAGACAGACAAAAATTTTACTGATTGCATTTTTGGCATCAGTATCGATCCCTAATCACCCCCTGATAGTTATTTTGGAAATATATTTCATGTACAGAATTGACCTCTCTACAGATTTATTATAAGTATAGATTACTAAAATGTTTTTACTGTGTTGTTTTTTGGATGGGAAATCATCAAATGACCTCTCCCGCTGTGGATGGGGTGGGTGGGAGTGTCAGACTATTACTGATAAAACCCATCCATGTTCCTTCCTCAGCCCTTTGTATACCGGGGGCGCGGTATCTCTTTCGAACGCCCCGGTAGTTTTTTACAGTGGCTTCTAATATTTAAATTGTGAAAGTTATTATGTGTTTCTTTTGAACCAATTTAACTGTTATTTTTTTTAACATAGGATTTTCATAGATGCATGTAGTCCCCCCATAACGCAAGTGAAACCACATGAAACAGCTGTATAATATATACCAGGATCGATGAAGGAGGCATGGGCCCACTCAGCGGCAAGCAGGACAGCCGCTAGCGCCAGCAGGAGTGCGCCGGCGCGCGGCATTCTGCCTACGCGACTACCGCGACTGCTTGCCTGCAAAGTGACGTCATGTTACCAATGATATAACAACAGCACACTAATAACGTGACACAAGAACATTAAACCTTCCAATACTAATTTTAATTTATAGTTAAAAAATGCAATGATTAAACAGTATATTAAAAAAAAAGTGACTGTATTTTAAATTATGCATGAAAAAATATTTCAATTAACTATGTACCTACTCGATAAAATACAAATAAGAAGAAATACAAGTGGTTTTCATTAAAAATGTTTTTAAGAATTTATTTTATATACACATATGTATCTAGTAGCCAGAAGTTTTAAAACATTAATAAGAAGAAATGGGAGTCCTTAAATTTCGTGTTGTGTGTGGCGTGGCTTTGGCCGTGGCGTTACCGAAACATGGAAATATCTTCAAAAATCCAACGTCAACTAGAAAAGAAAATTAAAAGAAAACAGATTAGATGCCAAAATTTTAAGGTTCAAATTTCAATGATTATAGCCTCGATTATAATCAGCCCTAACAACACTTAATCCTAGAAAAATCGATAAACCTCTAAAAAAAGAAAAAACCTCGAAATTATGTCGATCTTTTTATTTACAAAAAAGTTTTTTTTGTAAGAACTATCACACATTGATACTGTATGCGAAACCCTAGTATTTTCGACAAAGAACTAACAACACACCGACTCAAAATAAAGGATACAATTCACTAAAGAATAAAAATAAGTTCATACAGTCGACAAAAGAAACATCGAACATCGTAGATCATCTACGAAAGATCACGTAGCAAGCTTGCTACGCCGCTACGCTTGCTATGCCGCTACGCTTGCTACGGCTACGAAGCTATTAGAACCGATACGCGCCATTGCTCAGATTTCCGCTCCGTAGCCTATTAACCCGTAACCATGGTAACGTAAGACAAGCGGTCCGAGTTTATTGTCTAGAAAGACTTGATAATATCGTTGGATACGGAGCGGAACAGACTTACAAATTGACAGGTCGCCGTTTAGTGATGTCAAAAGGAAACTTGGCTTTTATCTTTGATTTATAGCAGCCATTTTGTTTTTTCGAGTATATGTTTCTGAAGAGCTTGGATGTTTTTTTTCATAAATCTTAGTTCTGTCGTCTCTCAATAAAATTCTACTAATATGATATTTGCGAACGTTTGTGATGATGTTTGTGTGTATGTTTTACGGTTGTTACTATTTTTGGCAAAACTACTGAATGAATTTTGATGAAATTTGGTATACACATAGTTGAATTAAATATAGGATGCACGTGATAGTTTAAAGCACTTGTCAAATAACTGTCAGATCTTTCTGTTATTGTACCGATTTCTCCGTTTATAATATTAATATTTAATATAATTCAATCGAAAATACTATCTAAAAAAGAAAATAGATTGTGGAACTCATTGGTTAAGCTTAAACGTTGTCTGAACTTGCTCAAATATCATTATATATATATTGAACACAAAAACATGTCAAGCAATTTCTTATAAACACTCAAACACGCATAACGCCACAAAAATAAAATACCAAAAAAATATACAGCGTGTTACAAAAATTTCGTACGCAAAAAACTGTAACCCATTTCAATAAAATATTTAATTCAACTTCGTCAGTTTGACACGCCGACATTCCCAGCGCGATGTGTTCAAGTATTCATAACACGTGTAACATGTCGCATGTCGCGTTGCTGTAACAGACGCGTTACGTTCGTGTAACGTTCTTTAGAATCGATGTGAGTGACTGGCTGGTTGTTCAAAGTAATATTGTAATAAGTCTTGTCAATCTGTATAATTTATTTAGAAAATAGTTTTCTGACAAACACATAGCTGTTTTCCGAGATTGTGTCTACTTTTTAACCGACTGAAAAAAAAGGAGGAGGTTCTCAATTAGACTGTATATTTTTTATGTTTTTTACCTCAAAACTTTTCACTGGGTGAACCGATGTTGATAATGATTTTTATTTGAAAACTAGTGCTTCTCGTGTGATCTCGTATAATTTTTATCAACATAGATTCAGTCGGTTTCTAAATATATTAAAAATAATGGTTTATCTCTACTTGCGCATACGCCACGTACTTAGATGATTTGATGATTTACGCTTATTGCAACCTAAAAGAGTGGTGTAGGTCACAAACCTAAAAAAAATATACTGATAAGATAATAAGACCGAGGCACTGAAAAGCGAAAAATAAAAAAAAGACTTCCAAAAACACTAAAAACAGAAAAAATAATAATATTTAAACGTGTTTGTTGGGTATAAAAAGTAGCCTATAATCGTCTCCAGTGTCCTATCTTTCTCTATACCAAATTTCATCCTAATCGGTTCATCCATTTTACCCTAAAAGCGTAACTGAAGCAAACTCACATTCGCATTTACAATATTACATAGGATTATCGTTGCCTTAAATCTTAAGCGGACACATAGTCAATTAATGAAATATGAACGCAATTCCCATGCGTATAGGTTCAATTTACTTTGTAATTAGGATAATTTATAATCCGCGCAAAATACGCACCGGTGCGGAAGAGATTATACGCCGGTAATTATTAACTTCAGTCTAACTTTATATTAATATATTTCATGTAACGTTAAGTTATCAAACTCTAATATTATAAATACGAAAATAATTTTGTTTGTTTCTTACGCTTCTTCTTTTTATCGTGCGGGCTGCAGGGTTACCAACCTAACAAGCCCTAGTATCAGAGTTTTCTCAAATCCGAAAATTGCATAAAAAAATAACAACCGCTATCAAGATAGCAGCTGGGGATGACGGCTTAGCGTACCCTCCCAGGCACGGTCGTGTAACACCAACTTCCTGACGCCGAGCTACTTAGTGTGTTTAAAAAAAAACCCACAAAGCGATTTTTGCTCGACCCGGGATTCGAACCCAAACCCTAGTTCACAAATGCGTTATGCTACCACTAGACCAAAGGGGGAGTCATAAGGATGTTGTTACGCTTTGACGGTAAAACTGCTGTATCGATTTAGATGACACAAATTTATTGTTTTGCGTTTTAAAATATATTTTTTATGTTGTTATATTTGTAACTAGCTTTTTTTTAACGTTAACTACGTTTTTTTTAAACCTGGGGTTACATTATTCAAGTTTTAGTAGGGATCCCTAATTATTTCTGGAAATAAATATAGCCTATGACACTTCGTAAAAAGGCCGCTTTCTAATGGTGAAATAATTTTTAAAATCGGTCTAGTAGTTTTTGAGTTAAATCCCTACAAACAAACAAACAAACAGATCTTTCCTCTTTATAATATTAGTATAGATTCAAAAATCGATCGAAGGAATCGAGATTACATTAGTGCACACTGATGAACCTCCAAAAAATATATCTTATAGTAGTTTATGATACCTATAAAGTACAAAAAACTAGGTCAATAGTCTTGTCAAAATTATTAAAAAGACATCTCCCCCAGATATTTTTCTAGCTCCATCCAACGATGACAAATTGTCGCCATCCCCGATACAGCGACAACATCCCCCTTTCTTATCAACAATGACGTATAGCTTCAGTTGAAAGATTACGGATTGGAACGATATATACGTCTATTGTTATGAAGTCGACGATACAAGCGATCGATGTAAGATGTTGTGATAAATATAAATAATTCATTTATTTCAGACATAATATAACATTCTAGTTCATAGTTTTACACTCATACACTTATATAATAAACTATTTTAAATTCAAAATGCAAAATAAAATAAAAAAATGTGAAAAAGTTAAAATTTATATATAAAAAACCATTGTTAAAATTTGTAAAAAATTATAAAAATGACACAATAAAAAGTCACATTGTAAAATTATATAAATAGTATCACCCTTCGTTCTAAGTGAGTTCGTTTATATGTTACGCTTTTACAGTTAAACGGCTGAACTGATTTAAATGAAATTTTGTGTAGAAATAGAGGAGAATCTGGTGACGGTTATAGGCTACTTTTTATCCGAGTGTGTTTGTTAGTTCCCACGGGACGCTGGTGCAATCGCGGTAAACAGCTAGTATTATAAATGTGGAAATTTGTATGTACGGATGTTTAAATGTTTTTTACTTCATCACGCATGAATGGCTGAACAGCGTTTCGCATAATATGTGGCACGGTTCGGTTTATAGACCTTATTTGAAGTCCACACAGACGTAAACGGAGAAGCCAGTAAATAATATTTTTTTGACGTAATTAGGCAATGAAGTGTAATTTTTTGATCAACATTTTACTTCGTAGAACTTTTGTATAGTTCAACCTTAAATTCTCTTTTTTTAAAAGAATATTCTTTCTATCTATATAGGTACAACTTTGAACAAGAGTCCTCATTACTTTCAGAAGCTTGAAATAAACTTCGATATTTTTCATCCAAAAGGTTTTTTATCATTCTCTTCAAAAAATAGTAGCAGAAAAAGTGGCAAATGTAATGTTTATTTTTTATAGTAAGCAAAAAGGTTCTTTATTTACATAGCCACAAAAAGTATTTTTCTCTACACTGAAAATTCACGAATTACTTGATCACAAAATCTTTTGCTTTAAAATTCACAATTAAATTTCTCTTAAAATATAAATCTCCTCTTTTAAAGGTAAATAAATTCTCCATTTATTTCACTCCGTTAAATTATATTTCGAGCAATATTTCACAATTATTATTAAATTATAACGTAATAAATCAAATTGCGTTGAAACAATGGCGGGGTAGAAATGTACCCCAAAATATCTGTCAGCCGAACTGCAGATGGCAGATTTACGACTAAAATGGTTAAGCGTGATTAATTGCATCTGACTGTACGCGTCGCTGTTTGAGCTTTGGTAATTAATTTATACACAGAATTAAGATTTTAATCAGCATTACCTAATAGACTCGTGGTGGCCTAGAGGTGGCTTAAAAGCATCTGCATTTTGGTTGGAAACTTAAGTACTTCTTAAGGTTATCTTAGACACCACTGTCACAGTAAAGGAAAACATCGTAAAAAAAAAACCGGCCAAGTGCGTGTCGGGCCACGCGCAGTAGGGTTCCGTAGTAGGAGTTAGTTAGTCGACTATAACTCTGTAACCCGTTAAGCTTACTTAGCCGTGATAGTTTTCCTTGTAAGTTCATTACATGTACTACGTCTGTGATTTTTTTCACATTTCTAGGTACAGCCATTCAAAAGTTAGAGGGGGGGGTAACTCGTATCAAACAAAAATTTGCACTGAAAAGCTAGATATTTCGCAAATGGCTCGCTTAACCAAAAAATGGTCTTCACACACCCATAATATTTTTGAAAGACCTATCTAACGATACCCCACACGGAGGGGTACGCGAGAAAAAAAATATTCATCCCCACTTTACGTGTTTGGGAGCTACCCTAAAAAAAAATATTTTTCAAAATTTTATTTTACCACTTTTTCGGCGTGATCAATATACATATCCATACCAAATTTCAGCTTTCTAGTATCAAGAACCTTGGAGCTATGCCGCGGACAGACAGACAGACAGACGGACATGGCGAAACTATAAGGGTTCCTTGTCGGACTACGGAACCCTAAAAACCTGAAACGCAAAAGTTTGAAATCGCCAATCCACAATGAGCAAGCATGGTGACTAATGCTCTTGCCTTCTCTCTATGAAAAGAGGCCTTGACCCAATAATTTGATAGCAAATATGCCGATGATGATGATACATCGATACACGTATGTAAATAATAAACGTATTAATTCAGATTTTTATATTTTAAAATTGACCTCGCTTATTTTAATTAAATGAAAACATTACCCGTGTATAATGACAAAAAAATGAAAAAAAAAAACCGGCACGTACCCTATTCGCAGATACGGTGATAAAACCGAGACATGTACTAGGTACGTACATAATAAGCCAACGTTAATTGCTGGGTTCGCTAAACAAAGGTACCTGCGTCGCATTTTATCTTCCACTATATAAAGAGAAGGGTTGTGAAGGTACTTTACATTGAAGAGGACTAATATAGCTTGATGATGATGAAGTGGTGAGGAAGGTTTTATATGTGTGCTGGGCTTTTTGTTAATTTAAGTCTCCTACCAATAAATGCTAAAGTTTGTGAAGACATATAACTACATGTACTTGTTATGCTAAGGAGGAGCTCGTGGCTAAGTAACAGCCGCACGGTTCGACCGATCAAAGGTTAAGCTGCGCTTGGCGCGGTCGGTCCGTGGATGGGTGACCATCTATGTCATAGCGAGACTCCTCCGTGCCTCGGAAAGCACGTTAAGCTGTTGGTCCCGGCTGTCATTTGTACATCTGACATTTGACAGTCGTTACGGGTAGTCAGAAGCCAGAAAGTCTGACAACCAGTCTTACCAAGGGGTACCGTGTTACCCGGTAACTGGGTTGTGGAGGTCAGATAGGCAGTCGCTCCATGTCAAACACTGGTACTCAGCTGCATCCGGTTAAGACTGGAAGCCGACCCCAACATAGTTGGGAAAAGGCTAGGCAGATGATGATACTTGTTATGCTTTAACTGACGCATGGATTTATAGATTTGGTACACATAACTAGTTATATAAATAAAAATGAATGTTTGTTTGTCTGTCCTCTATGCGTTCCTAAACTATTTACCCAATTGTGATGAAATTTTAGTGGGTACCTCTGTGTGCTCCAAAGGTTCCTAGCCTAAAAAGTGGTATTTGAAAACATGCCGGATGCATCTAGTAGATTGAAAAACTTCACGCACCTGGTTATAAAGTATCCTAGATATCGTCGGCGTCAGTGCAGGACCTTCTAAATGCAAAAAAAAACATGTTTTACAGTAAACAATAAAAACTTTTCTAAAAGCGATGTGATCAAATTAAAACAACTTTTTTCAAAAAAATTTTTTTTTGCATTTAGAAGGTCCTGCACTGACGCCGACGATATATTCCTGGGTTCCTGTCTGTTTTCATCTGCATTGGTTCTGCTTTTTTAGCAGCAAAATTTGAAAAAAGAAAAAGACTCATGAACAATAAGACTACTGAGATATGAAATTTCTATGTTAGTCCTTGTATACAATCACCATTTTAATAAATAAATAAAATTAAAAAAGGGTTAATGAATAATTATAATAACGTCAAATGAAGCCAGCATTATTGCCTAATGAGCTCACGGAAGTCTGTTAATAACAATGTAATTAAAACGCATACTTATTCTAAATGGAATCGATTATTAACATTATTAAAACATCAACCATTCTCAATTATGAAGGGAGTATTCGAGGCTGTTATCACTAATAAATTATTTATGATCCAGTAATAGAACGGTTTATATCAGACGCCAGATATTAATAATGTTGTTTAATAGAATATATTGTTACATACATAAAGGTATTATTAATTTGCTTTATGTAAAAAAGATTCTAACGTAAACTTATTGTTGGATATTTTATACCGAATCAAATTGTCTGTTCTGATTGTCTGGTAGATATACCTATTACTAATTAAATTAATACCCGGACATTAATATCTATCTTATCCTTCTTAGTTTTTTATCTCAAACCAAAAACGTTTATTAAAAGACTAATTCGATTAGTAATTATTCACGTCAAAATACATTATGACAGCACTCCGAAACGCCCACCCTTGCTTCCTAGTGTTATGGATAATCTTTAAACAAATTGTCATCAAAATCTATTCAGTAGTTTTTGCGTGAAAAAGTAACAAACATACACACATCCTCACAAGCTTTCGCATTTATAATATTAGTAGAATTATATATTACATTTTGATTCGGCTGTTCAACACTAGAAACTTATCAAGACGGACAAAAAATACGTTATTTTTTTAAATTGACTTTTTTTTATCAATAAAATTATTTTAATGGCTTGTTGACACTTCCCGTGACCCAAAGGCTGGCTTTTACTTTGGCCAATGGCTAAGCATTGCGATCGAACGTGGCATTTCTGCCAGCCTCTTGGGTTAGCTTCCAGTTGACGGCGATGAGGAAGAATTTTGTGACGCCATATTTTAGTTAGATTTTTTATATTAGAATATATTTATACTTACTTTTTTTTTAATTATTGCAAACTGGTATTTTATTGAAGTACGCAAAGAAACCATTTTGAAATCTTAGAAAGTTTGCAAGAACGATTTTCCTCTATAGATAAGGTTAGAAAGTTGTATTACTTTTAGAAGAAAGGTACCCAGTTGAAGATCTGTAATGAGGTTGGATTTGCTTTAACCTTTCAGGAAGCGAAGTAGATACGATAATAATCTTTTTTAAGTAAAGCCCCGGGAGCTTTATACCGCACGTAATGGATAAAATCTCCGTGTTAAAGACAAAGACTGCATCAAGTCAAAATAATTTTAAAATCATTAAGTTTTTGTAGTGAGAATTAACTATGTAACATAATAAAACATTATATTTTATAACCCGGATTAAAAAAAGGATACTTAGAATTTTTCTTTCACAGCTCACTGGGATAATTTTGGGAACTTACACTTCTTCTTGAAAAGGTTTAATGTTTATAGAGACCCTCTTATATCTACTAGTTCGACTGAAATTAGAGGTTGTAATTTTTTTTAGACTTAAAAGAAATGTTATAAAATATCGTCCTAAATCTTCCTCTATTCTGAGAGACAAAATATCGCTCAATAAATCAAACTAAAAAAAATATATATAAATAAAAAAAGTTCTATCACTACAAGTAAAACTAAGGTGACGTCAGAAGCAGTCGCTTCGAGGCGCGAAGTGCAATACATAGGTCACTGGTTTCCTTTGAAATCAACGGAATGTCAACTGCAGTCTTCGTACAGCTTTGCAGTAAAGCCATTAAAATGCACCTTATTGTTGAAAAACTGCAGCATTTTAAAGGCGCAAATAAATAGGAGTTTGTTTGCACCACAAACTCGTTTCTTAATGCAGGACATTTTAGAAGAAAGTTCTTGTGAGATTTCCAATTGTTATGAACGAATTGTAGGGTATTTTGGTTTAGGTTCTATTATTCCATTATTCCACGTACGTGTTACTTTAATTTCACGCTAGAAAATTGCGCGGTAATTTTGCAAGCGATTCAGAGCGATAACTTTTAATTTGTATGAATACAAGCGGCATTCTGTAGAATTCTTTGTAGAAACTTTAGAAAATCTTTAACTAGATATTTATTTTTAATATATAGCCACGATTTGAAACCATAAATCTGAAAGATTCATGTTGCTAGAGAGCTTGTTTCGTCACTCCTTCCCAGCCAAAATAAATGGAAGCGGTAAATGTGGGCCTTTTTTATTTACCTTTTATTATTTAATTCAATAAATTTGAAATGGTTTGCGTCCTTTTTAAATAAAAAATAGGTTTATTGAAAGTTGGGCGTAACATATTATTTTTATTAAAAAGCCCCCATTTTTTAAGCTCCTCTAAACAAACCAACCTATCAATTATCGTTAATATATTAATTAATCAACTACAAAAACCTTTTAGAGTTCCGATTTTCCCTTCAGTCACGAGCCTCCCGTCAATCTCTCCACTACGGGAGAACAAAAGCCCTTCATAATATGAACAAGGCAGGCTCCATGGAACCACTTAATTAAACACTTCTGGCTCCAAAAGGACGTACCTACATACGTATCAATTTTGCTCAAACCCGATACTTGTATAGACCTTTTTAAAAGTATTAAGTAATTGGTTTTTAAGTCTTTATTAAAGAATAACTGTTTGAACACGGTGCCTATTTAAAAATCTGTATTAAAATATTTTTTTTATTATTTTTATCTCCAGGTAATTTTTATTAGAAAGGATCGGTCTGTATGTCTCCTCATTTTTTATGTGCCTACTTAGATAGAAAAAAAAGCAAATGTATTAATACAACCAAATTAACAGGTATTCATTTTAAAACTACTGAACCAATTTAGATGTGATCTGTGACAGAGCGCGAGCATGAATTGGGGAAGGATATATGTATATGTGAGTTTGTTACGTTTTCACAGTAAAACGGCTGGACCGATTTAGATGACATTTTGCACATAGATTGTAGCCTAAGAAACGACATAGAATAGTTAACATTCAGGTGATTGAAATAGTTCTTTCAGAATGCGAAAGAAACCGCGAGATAGCAGCTAGTATTATGATACAACAACAATATAATAAACATCTATTCACAAAACATTTGTATGCGCGAGACTGTCGTACGTGGTCGTAAATCTCTATATATATTTACATAAATGAACGTTATACTCAGAATAATTTGAAAGTCGTGTTTAGTGAATGAATGAATTAAATATTCGCTTTCAGAGGAGTTTCTTGGAAAAAATTAATTAACGGTAACATAATTTTGTGTGCCACATGAAATTTAAATACCTTCTAAGCCACCATAACATCTCGCCTTTATTTACTTGTTGGGTAAAACATAGATAATATCTCTATCTTTACTGCTAATGATATAATTATAGGACCACAAATAGGCTGCGATGTCCTTTTTAGAGCATTGTCCTTTTGCGAAAACTTCATTTGTAGCTAATTCTCGTCGTAATAAACTTCCTTTGTGCCAAGCTATATGCTGCTTTCTTGATCAGCTGTATGACACATATTTCATATTTATATTATACTAGCTGTTTCCCGCGGTTTCACCCGCATCCCGAGGGAACTACTTAGCGCACCCGGGTAAAAAGTAGCCTATGTTGTTCCTCAGGGTCTATTCTATTTCTATACCAAATTTCATTTATATCGGTCCAGTAGTTTTGGCGTGAAAGCGTAACAGACAGACAGACAGAGTTACTTTCGCATTTATAATATTAGTAATGATTTATATTATATCACATATTTTCCATCTGAGGTTTCTTTTAACCCTTTGACCGCCACGCCAAAAATGCAAAAGCGTGCTCCCGGCGCCAAGCAACAAGTTTATCCTTTAAATCTGTCATGTAGTCATGACTGTGGCGTGCTGGACATAATGTGGCAGTCTAAAGGTTAATAATACCTTATTTTAAATGACAAGCCAATTCAATTTTTTTAGTTTTTTTACGTTAATTACTGAGAAAGTTCATATAGAATTCCAACAAAGGCAGACATTTAGCCACTTAAAGTAAGCCAAAGGCTCAAAACTTTCTCAACCAATCCATTATATTAAATGTCTAAACTGTAAGTTTCGTCATAGCAGCTTTGACAACAAAACTACTGAACTCAAGTCATACGGGCCAATAAATTTGTTTATTGCTTCTATCTGTAGAATAAATAAAGTTTTCCTTTGGAATGTTCGGCTGACTCGCGGGTTTACTGGTCGGGGTTGCGGTTTCGGGCAAAAGTTCTAGTTGAATTTCTATATAAGCTCGAATGAGGATTCGTGCCCGACTGACAGCAATGGGCTCTGCGAAGGTTGCGGGATTGTTCCATGGATTTACTGGGGCCCTGGAATGCAAAAGGCAATAGAAGTCATTTGATGATTTCCCTTAAAATAATTAATAGCAACAGGCTGGTCCCCAGTTAGATGGGACATAATCATAACTGATTAAGGGGCTCGTAGCTTAGTAATAGTCAAGTGAATCAATAGATTATCAAGGTTAAGCAATGCTAGTCTAAAAGATTCTATGTATTAATCTAGCTTATGAATCATGCTTATTACATATTGCATCCAACTCCACCCTATAGTTTTCACGTAAAAGAGTAACAAACAAACAGACATACATCCTCAAGAACTTTCGCATGTATAGTATTAGTAGGATGTATTGTCGCTAAAACATTTGTGCAAACATTTGGCGTATAATCTGTTATGAAATTCAGATTGGAGCGGAACGCTCTGCATCGGGAATCGGATTTGTTTTAAGCTTTTGTATGTATTGTTGTCTAGATTCCAAAATCCTTGAGTTGGTTCCAATAAATTGATCCAATGTTTGCTCAAACTCTACAATGGACGCTGTTCCATCATTGGACCAAATTTATGGCCCAATTGTATTGGTTATGTGCATGATGCTTCCAATATTTCGGTCTATTTGTTTGAAATTGGAATACCAAGTACTTTTGACTCAGTTCTCCAAACTAAATCGTGGGTTTTATTGCAAAATATTACTAGTTATATTGGCTACGGCAACACATGTTTTTTTATATATTGTTTTCAAATTATTATATCGAAAAAATACAAGTATTTTGTTTCACTATATATTTTCATATATTGCAGGTTTAGATTAGGTAATACGTTTTTAGGGTTCCGTAGTCCGACAAGGAACCCTTATAGTTTCGCTCTGTCCGTCTGTCTGTCTGTCTGTCTGTCCGCGGCATAGCTCCGTGGTTTTTGTTGTTAGAAAGCTGAAATTTGGTATGAATATGTATATTGAACACGCCAAGAAAGTGGTAAAATAAAATTTTGAAAAATATTTTTTTTTAGGGTAGTTCCAAACATGTAAAGTAGGGATGAATATTTTTTTTCTCGCTTACCCCTTCGTTTGGGGTATCGTTAGATAGGTCTTTCAAAAATATTATGAGTGTGTGAAGACCATTTTTCAGTTAAGCGAGCCATTTGCGAAATATTTAGATTTTAAGTGAAATTTTTTGTTCGATACGAGTTACCCCCCCTCTAACTTTTGAATGGCTGTACCTAGAAATGTGAAAGAAATCAAAGACGTAGCACATGTAATGAACTTACAAGGAAAACTATCACGGCTAAGTAGGCTTAACCGGTTACAGAGTTATAGTCGACTAACTGAGACCTACTACGGAACCCTAATGCGCGTGGCCCGACACGCACTTGGCCGGTTTTTTTATTTCTTAGCAATACAAACGACATGTGAATTAACTTATAAAAACGTTTTAAGCAGTCAAAATGGCGATTGATAAATATTTATTTTTCTAACAAATGGTTTTTCTGGCAGCTCAAAGAAGGAATTTAATATATTGACATTAATTAATTAATAAAAACTCTCGATAAAATACAAATTGCTGATACTCAAGACTAATTACTAGTAGAAGTATACCTTGAACATTAATTAGCATCCGCTTAATAAAGCGTCTAACAATAACAAAGTAATAAACTTCAAACTGTTTACGAGAAATAAATAAGGGTCCGCAGAGTATAAATTCGACAAGGTATGCAACACACCAACACACCAATGGCAATAGCAATAGCCTTGGTTCATTCCTAACTAATATTATAAAAGCAAAGGTGAATTTGTTTTTTTCTCTCTTTCATGTTAAAACGGTAGTACTGATTTGGACCGCCACGTTCTTCGGGAGCCGCGAGACGACTCCCGGCTACCATAGGCGTAGGCCTGCGAACGGTGGCTATGGGTGGCTCGCCGTCCGGAGCTTTTGTGTTTCACGCAAGCCTTAAAGAGAAGACAGCGTAGATGACGGATCCCTCCCACAGGGCTATAGCCTGCCGGGGCTGCGAGATGTTCGAAAGAGTTACCGGCCCCCGGAATAAAAAGGGCTTAGGAAGGAACTTGAAAGGGTTTTCGTTCTGAAAAAAATACTGATTTGTATTTTCTTCAACAAATTAAATGTTAAGTTCAGAAATTGCTAACTGGAACTTATTCAAAAACAAATTATTCATTTTGCAGATTGGATGATAATAATCACTTTTAGATGTCATTTAAAAGAACCCGCTGGTGTCGACATCTCATAACCTCAGAAAAAAAAGCAACAAAAGCGCTCCACATCACAATTTCTTCTCTAACGTCACAAAATAATTCTTGTATCGTTTGAGTTTATTAAGTACGAGTTTTATTACTGACTGTAAAGCCAGTTGGTGGTTGAGGGTTAATATCATCGCTACGGTGAAATTAATTTGCGTGTTACAGCTTCGGGCGATAAAAACAGCGGATAATTGGAGATTTGCTTTGCTTGTCACGGTATAGAAAAAAAATATTTTTCATGCATCAATTCAAGGAATATTTGGAGTTATTTTTAACCAGCTCCGAGTATTCTTAAACCAAATAAAATGATTATTGAAGACTTGTGGGACCTTGTCTCAACTACATAATGTTGAGGTCGGCCAGTACCAGTGTTTTACATGGAACGACTGCCTATCTGACCTTCACAATCCAAATCCGGGTAACTGGATACCTCTTGGTAAGACTGGTTGCCAGACTATCAGACTTCTGACTATCAATTATAACGTACATGTAATTAATATTATGTACTAGCTGTATCCCGCGGTTTCACCCGCTTCCTGAGGTAACTACTTCGCGTAGCTAGATAAAAAAAATCCTATGTGTTAATCCAGGTTATAAACTATATGTGTACCAAATTTCACACAAATCCATTCAGTAGTTTTTACGTGAAAGAGTTACAAACATACATATATCCTCACAAACTTTTGCATTTATAATTGAAATATAAGTAGAATGTACGTCCCGTGTAGATAATTCTGTAATCCAGAGCATTACTCGTACAATTCAAACTTGTGGAAATATATCTATCCTGCTCAAACACATTGGCTAAGATACCGGCAGAAACAGACAAGATGATCTGACGCAGAACTAAGGATTACTGATAATCAGTTTATAGGTAAGCCCTTGATCGTGACGTATGGTGTTATGTAAATACTCGTACTTACGTAACATTTCATAATAATAACATGTTACCAAGAAAGGAAATATAGCGGAGATATTCTCGATAATTTTATTGCTTAGGTGGTAATTCTTATTATTTTATCACTAGCTGTTTCCCGAGGTTTCACCCGGATAAAAAGTAGCCTATGTCCTTTCTCAGGCTCTAGACTATCTGTGCACCAAATTTCATTTAAATCAGTTCAGTAGTTTTGGCGTGAAAGCGAGACAAACAGACAGTTGCTTTCGCATTTATAATATTATTATGGATACTGTCGAGCGCCACAAAAATACCTAAAACACTGATATTTTTACAATAAGGTATTTCACACCAATCAGTTGCCGGGGCTGCGGGACGTTCGAAAGAGTTACCGCGCCCTCGAAATAAAAAGGGCTGAGGGAGGAACATGAATGGGTTTTAGTCAGTAACAGTCACTAACGGTAGGTAGTATACAGATAGTATAGTTGTAGATGTTAAAGAAATATAATAGGGTCCAGCTTATTGTTATTTAAAAAATCCAGGCAAGGAGCTGTCATTAGGAAAAACCAGCAACGTTTCCCTAGAAATGCTTAGGCCCAAGTTCACCGACGAGATAACGGTCGGATTAACTTAAAACAGCTGTTTACCATAAATTCAAACTTCCAACTTTCGATGGGTAACGTAAATTAGAGATTTTTATTCCTGAAACGGTCGATTACCAAACCTACTCGTAGGTTAGACAAGTGGCAAAAACGCTAGTAGAATAGAAAACAAAATATATGGGAATGACATTCGTTTACGACTAGCTATTTGTCATTCCCATACATTTTGTTTTCTATTCTACTAGCGTTTTTGCCACTTATTCAAATTTCAAAAGTCATTTATTCAAATTAGGCTGAAAATCAGCACTTTTTGAACGTCAAATTTACAAAAGACAGCCCCCAAAACGCCCGCCCTTCACCACTTCCTATGTGTTTTTGCTGGGAAGAAGAAGTGGCGCAACAAACTCCCCAGCAAATATATCAGCAAACATATCTAACCCAGGGTTGAACTAGAAGTGGATAACGTGAAAATTCCAGTTTCCTAGTTAAAACGTTTTTGTTTGACGAGCCGCTTATGTAACCATCTGCCCGTATTTTGGCCTTTAGTCATTCTTCCAACTGCAAGACCAACAAAGAAGCATAGCAAGACTCAGCGAGGCTATAGGTGAATTAATTAACAATTCCTCTATAGGTTTAGCCTCGAACTTATGATGAGGAACTTATAACATACCGATTCGCATAACAAAGACATTTGAATAGATTACGTCTTCGAAGTTTGTTATAATTACGCATAGTTTAAAGTAAATAACCTGAATTATACGCGAAATGTTTATTAATAAAGTTTGTTCCAATATTGGTATTGGTGAAGCCTATTTGATTACAAACTTTCGCATGAAATGTTACTACAAATTAATTTGGGTTGGTTTGTTTAGTTTAATGTTTTAAATTAGTTTTGTAATTTCAAAAACTTTATAGTATACGGTATTGAAAAAAATAGTGTCTATTTTTACATTGTAGGTTAAGTATCTTTTGAAAATAGCAATGTTGCTTTATACTCGCGAATTAAAAAAAATACAATCTGTTCGTTAGTTTCAGAAAGCGCCCATATTAGCTTTTTCTCGCGATTTCACGCGCGTCCTAGGGTAACTACTATTGAGTACACGTCACACGCCCTTATAAAAAGTACATAACCTTTAACCTTCCTTAAGCTTCAAGCTATCACCATACCAAACTACATTTTAATAGCTTCAGCCGTATTGTCGTGAAAGCAAAGCGTATTAAACAAACTTACTTTCACATTTATAATATTAGGTGGGATATTTAAGATTAGTGTAATTTATATCACGCTTAAATATTTAAGCTTTGAACATATTTTTTTTCCAACTATATATTTTTCGCCCTGTATATATAAATAGCCAAATAACTTTTACAAAGTAAAGATAATATTTTTAAAAGAATTTCATTACGACATCCATTAGAGGCCTTCATAATTTAATAAGCATATTTTTCCTTTATATAACGTAAACATTGAAATTATGATTGACGTAAATATTTTTCAAAAATATTCGACACATTTTTAGTAGATAAAGGAAATTTTATATGAAAAATTGGTTATTTAGTTTGTTTGACGTTATTTAAGTCAATTACTTTAAGAAATAGTATGGTGTGATTATTCAGTATAAAAAATAGTGGACATCATCATGTTCACTGGGCAAAAGTCTTTTTTCATACAGAGAAGAAATGAGCATTGATTACCATGCTCAAGGTGGATTAGCAATTATAGACTTTGAAGTGCAGTTTTCCTCACGATGTGTTTTTTTTTTCACCGTTAGTCGAGTCAGTAGTGTCTAAGATACACATGGAAAGAACATATGACTTTGAAAAAGTCACAATGGTACTTGCCAGGTTCCGAACCTGCATATACCACAACATTCAGTAAATACTGCTACATATTTATGTAACCCACGTTTTTAGCCACTTTGAATATAAGAACTTAAAAATTAAAATAAGTTAACTAGGTATAAATACTCTACAAATATTACCCGCATAGAAACCACCGAAGCAAAAACTACCCAAACTTAGACTTTTTCAAGAATAGATCTGCTGTCTGGCAGTTCTAGTTTATCCTCACAGGGGACTAACAGATACCGACATTGTATATATGCTAAAAACTTTCACGTAACAAGCTACATTTTGTGACACACACACGTACTAAGAAGAAAAATATCTACTCTTATATTATTACGCCTAGGTTCTTCAAAATGTTCGTCATGTACAACTTTTTCATTTTAAAGTATAGAGAAAAAAAATCACACATTTTTAACGTTATTGGAACAAAAAATAATTAAAATTACATTATTATTCTTAATCGCCCATCCATTTACTGACCGGGGAAAACGCAACTGAACCTCCCATATCAATGGTCTATAGATTATTACCTATATGTATTTAAATTGTTACAAGAAGATCATTGTATAATAACACAGTTTGCTTAAAAACACAAGTGGAGAGAGAAAACAATTTGCCGCAATCTAAAATGTCGTAACCACCATTGTGTTTGAAGTGAAAATCGACTTTATTTAGTACGTTTACCCGAGGAGGAAGGTATCTAACATTTATAGAGCAATAAAGTTAAAAGCCCCTTGCAATGAGAGAAATGAACACTGTTATCTTCGCCACAAATGTGGCTGAGAGTCTGAGAACAATTGGGGTTTGATAACATCACCGAGGAATGGTCGTGCATGAAGTTCTTTAGATGATAATAGTGAGACAAGAATTCTGAAAATTTGTTCCAAAATTTTCTTTGCAAACTTGTAGTGTTTATTGAAGTGTGTAAGAGTATACTTGAAGGTTTAAACAAAATCCTAACAGATATTACAAAATTAAATGCGAATAATATTTCACCAACAGATAGTTACGTAATCAGCCCGTTAAACAAAAACGTTTTTTTACCAGGAAGCTGAAATTTCCGTAGTACCCAGTTCTAGCTCAAACCTGGTTTAATAATGAATAGACCGTTTCAGGAATAAAAATAATACCTATCGAAAGTTGTAAGTTTTGAATTTATAGTAAACAGCTGATTTAAGTTAATCGAACTGTTATCTTGTCGGTGAACTTGGGCCTTAGTATGTTTGTCACGCTTTTACGGTAAAATAGCTAAATCGGTATCGATGAATTTACGTACGGTACGGGCATAGCTTGAACCCTGGAAAAGGTTGTGTTTTATACTACTTCATTGACCCAGATAAAAATCGTATACGATAATAATGATGAGCTTAATTTTGTCTCCATACCAAATTTTATCTATATAAGTTCGGCCTTTTTGCCGTGAAAACCTAAAAGATAGCCAGAGCCACTTGTGCATGTAAAAAGATAAAGATGTTACTCCAAAGATTACTCCTTTATTTGAACAATACATCGTTTCAAAACTTGCAGCAGGATTTAATAGAACAAGTACCTACTCAAAAGAAGCCATTAATTTTAAGATTTTCAGCAAAATTTTCCTTAAATATCTATAGAAATGAGATCGCCCGTGGTGGCTCAACCCATTTACCAGTAAAAAGGCCTTTCTAATTAGTACACAGTTAATAACGCCCTTATCTTTCATCGCAGACGACCGGTAATAGGCCCTTTTTACTCTTTTACCAGCAAAGAGCAAGCCTTATTGAAAATATTTAATTTAGACCGAAAAATGAAATCGCAAAGACCATAGTGTACTGCAATAATTGGTGTTTTACGTCTTACAATTTACGTTGTGTATTTACGTTTTTAGATAAAATAACAGTCCATAATATGAAAATTTTACGAATCATCGATAAAAAATATGAAACATTTGTAAAAGTATAAAGTATAAATTGACTTGAATTCAGAAGCGCCTGCTAAATTTTACCCGACTGTTTACCTAGGAAATTTTCTTTAGTATGATGTATTTTACGAATATACTTAGGATTGTTTCATATTTATTCTGCAAATTAAAATTTTTAAATACAAATTTTACGTTAGATATTTGTCTATCGCGCACTATAATATATGAAGGTTATATCAAAAGATCTGGGGAACTGGGACACATTTAGGGCCCTTAAAGGCAATGTTGAGGCAATAAATGTCAATGTGATGGATGTACTGATATAAAGGCAGAAATTATTGACTAAAGCAATACTTTGTACCTAACATTTTGTTTTAGCCATCATAGTGAACTAAATCGTTTCCAGGAAAAGAAATTATAATACTTACTGGAATCTGTTACAAAATATGTCTTATAAATATAAATAATAGTGAAAGTTAAATTGGCAATAAGTACAATAAAAATCGAGTTATGCGTAAGACTTTTAATTATAAAACTTGTACCTGTATACTGTCTGCTGACAGTTATTTATATACATAAAAAACGTGATAATAAGCTTTTAAAACAATAGCATGTCTGCAATTCCTATTACACTGATCGTAATTTAAAACTGCTGATCTTTGCAAGATTGTCTGAAAAAAAGATCGCGGGCCCGAAACGCAAAGAGCGAAGGAAGAAACAATGAATGGTTTTAGTCAATAAGATTCTAATACCCAGTTGCACCACTATTATTTTATGTTTTCCGTCTTAATATTTTCGATATACGTTAATTTAATTATTATATCTATGTATTGGAAACAAAAACTATTTTATAAGTATGCTAATTATTGATATCATGTTTTGTGATAATCGAAGAGGTTAAAATGATAAAAAATTTGGTGCAACCGGCCATAATACACTCCGTACCTACTCCATAGGTAAGTCACTCGATTAAAAAAAACAAAGAAACTCTTCAACACTTTAATTGGTGTAGATAGAATACGCAATACCTACCATCATCAACAGCTACCGACAATCATGCGATACCTTTAATAGGAGGTGTTAATTAAGCCGTGTTAACGCGTTCGGATCCAAATTCTCATCTGCCTATGAACTGAACTGTATGATAGCTTGAAACAGTCCCGCAATTAGATTTGTATCGTATGTCTTTGAGTGTAAGCTCGGCTTTTGCTTACGTAAACGATCAATGTATTATGTTCTTTTCTTTTATAGCATTAGCTTTTTCTGCATCCCGAGAGAATTAATTTACGCACCCGGATAAAAAGTACCCGATTACCGTCACCAGGGTCCCAACTGTCTACGTACCAAATCTCATTCATATCGGTGCAGCCGTTTTACCGTAAAATCGAAACAAACTCACAAATAAACAACTGACTTTCGAAATAATATAAGTTAAGATGCAATAATATATGCACAGTCGTTATGGTCTAGTATTTAAGGTAAACTTGCATCTCGTGTACGAGCCTACTGTTACGTAATTTGGCAAGTACCAATGTGATTTTTTGAAGTAATAATGTACTTTCTCAGTATGTACCTATTCATATAACTATCAATTACGTTGCGGTATTGAACTAAATCACTTTGGGGGACTATTTCCGACTAATTGAAAATATTCGTACCGTGCATCGAACGTCAGACGGTCGGCCTGGTGATTGATTAGAGAGCGAGTGTTATGGACGGTGGGTATAACCTGTAATAGCCTTTGTTGAGGTGATGATGTAGGTAATTCGATTTTTAACGATGTATATATCGATGTAAAATCGATATTCGATTTATTTATTTTTTTATTTAAATAAACAGCAAATGTTTGCAATGTAACACGTGTATCTTAGTGCTAAAACTAATACCTATTATAAATACAAAAGTGAGTTCGTTAGTAAAATGGCTCAATCGGTTTAGATAAAATTTGGTACAGAGATAGATGGAACCCTTGAGACGGTTATAGGGTAATTTAATAAAAGTATTGCAGACATATCTAGCCTCAAAAAAGCACTTCAGTCAATTAGTGAGTTTAATGACCTAAACCACTTGAATGGCCATAGTCGCTGCTTGATGTTGGTAGATCTTATTGGTGATAGGCTTTTTATCCTTATGCAAACTAGTTCCCTTCAGGTCGCAGGAGAGACTACGAAAAACAGCTATTAGAATCATCCTCAACTTTTATAGCTCCCAAAAATACTCCTCAAACGTCTCCAATTTGGGAGCCCTGAAATAGGGGCAGATATCTTTAAAGACATTACGTTTACAATCGGGGCGCAATAAAAGGTAGAATCGTTAAATAAGACAAGCAATTTAACGCGTGAGGGGGCCACGTGCCGTCTGATTGGCCGACGATATGGGCCCTTTTGATAGAAGCCTTTATAAGGACGGCCTTTTGGTTAATGGATAATGTGTTGCAAGACGTGTTTGAGTGGCAACTTGAGTGAAGGGTGTTTGGGAACGGTTAATGTGTACGTGGGTACTTTTTTGTGGCAGAAAGTGTAAATGATTAATTTCTGTTCATATGGATACAGAGGTTTGCACGATTTTAGGACGTGAAGAGAAACTACTAGTTGGTAAGGAAATTGTTGTATTTTTTTCCAAAACATTTAAGTACTACATACTATACTAATATTTTTTTAATTGCGCGAGTCTCGTTGAACTGAATGGAACCACATCATGTTTTAGCAATCATTACTTAGTTGCGAGAGCGAGGCATAGCTACTAAGATCGTATAGCACCTTCTCTGTTTTACTACGAAACTATTCATGCTTTCGCACGTCATGGTAAGGGCCCTGTATGTTTAATTTCTGCAGAGTAACTTACTAAACCGTGATTTTTGACTGCGTAGTGGCTGAGTAATTGGATGTTGAGCTGCGTGTCGCGGGTTCGATTTCCGCACGGGACAATTAAAATTGTTCCAGGTCTGGATGTTTTTGCATGCGTAATGTATGTTTGTCACGATATAGAAGAAACTCCGTTACAGAAGTTTGAGGCAAGGTCAATAAAATATATATCCCAATTAATAAAGTAATGCTTCAGGTATAAAACATTTAAATCGACATCATTAACGCAGTTCTTAAGTACGTTGATATTTTCTTTATAAATTATTACTCTTTTTATAAATAACGCAACATTCAAACACAGTACACAGCGGTAAATATACATACTTATATACATATAAAGTATGACGTCTGTCGATTCAAGGCGAGGCGGTAAGCAAGTTTACGGTAACACGATCGGGGCTAAGTGTTTGCGATGTCGGACAAATCATTTGCTTCGTTTGCTTGGCTATTCTTGGGTATGTTGTTAGTACTGTAGGTTTATACAGTGAATAAAGGAACAAGGTAGGAAGGCTGCAGATCATAATTTAATAATAATATGTATTACTATAGCTTTCCGCCAGTGGCAGCGGCGAATTCAAATTAAAAATGACAGAGTTTCATACAAAGTTTGCCCTCCTTTTTCACCTCCTTAGAGGTAGAATTTAGGTAAAACCTTTTTATGGTATGCCTACATCATATAAAGAATACACCCTCCAAGTGTCAGATCTCTACAATCAGCGGTTTAGGGTGTGCGTTTTTTTTTTGTAAATCATTTATTTGTTGAGGCTTCGTAAGGTATAACAAATGTAATAATTACAAAATAAATGAAAATATAAACAAGAAAAAACTCAACACAAACAGAAAAAAAAAACAAAACTAAATTAACTACTCTCGTTTTAAAAATATGTCCCTAACAAATTTATAAATTTTGATACTTTGTTCCGAAAAAGGTTCCCTAAGTAATAAATTAATCCTACCATTAAACAAATTGCTGCCGATTGCTTCATATAGCAATGGCCTAAAATCATCAAAAACAGAACATTCTACTAAAATATGGTACAAATCAGGGTGTGCGTTGTCAGTCATTCAGGACAAATCATTTTATACCTACGTCTGTACGAGTATATAGATAAATGTGAAATTAGGTTTGTTTGTTTATTACGTTTTCACGGTAAAACCCGCCGGTATGTCCAAACCAAATATCATCCAAGTGGGTTTAGCCGTTTTATTGTGAAAGCGAAATAAACAAAGTCATTTTCGCATTTCTAATATTAGTTATGTTAGATTTGACGATACAAATATTAATACAAAAAAAAATGTTTCCTATTTTACATTACGACTAGTATATAAACATGATTATATTGTCAAAGTAATATGACTTATCAAGTAGTAATTTAAGTAAAATGGTGGTCTTCCCCTATGACATTTTCAAAGGTCAGCACTTATAATATTAGGGTGATTACTTGTGAAGTGTTTTCATTAATTAACAGGGGACCATTGTGTTTTCTGTCTGTAAATAGACATAACATGAATGTTAGAATGTTTATTTATTATGGAAACCAACAGCTGTTCATAAATTATTAGGTAATTTTAAATAGGTTATATTTATTTAGAAAATTATAGGTTTTTCATGAATTTAATATTTTTATCGTATATGAATTCTATTAACTAAGATAAAAAATATAGAGTTTAATTTAAAAAAATATTAATAATTTTATACCGAGCCATTGAAGAATTTTAGGTTGTTCCATTAATTTTCCGGTTTTAAAAGAAATGATTGACAATAATAAGTTTTATCTGCATGAGAAGAGGAGTGTACCCAGCAGTGGGACAATATATGTTTAGGCTGATGATGATAAGTATTCACAAAAAAGAAGCTTCAGAATAAATTGATTAATCTTAAATCTCAATAATAGACAGACAAAAAAATCCTGTTCTTAAAGCATGTAAATGTTCTGTAAATGTTCATTTTTGTTCAACAATGACTGTTCTTTATTACAATTTTTAATTTAGTTCTTTGTTACAAAGCCATACTTCAACTTTTAATTGAAAAATAACAAAAGTCACATGGACATCTCCATCATAAATTTCTCCGTAATGTCCCAAAGTTAATGAGTCTCTGAGCCGTAATTATGAAATATGAGCGAAACGTGAATGACTGAATACTAACTTTATAAATGAGAGAGTGTGTTTGTTTGTCCCTCTTTGACATCACAAATGAGTAGCATTTTTACGGACATAGTTTATGAGAAATTGAAATATACACTTTTCATTCCAAAAATAAAGGAAAATTTATTCAAAAACGTATAGCTGCAACCATTAAATTAGATTGTAAAATGTAAAAATGTCTTTCTGTTACGCTTTCAAGGAAATACTGCTTAACCTATTGCGCTGAAAATCGGTATGAAGATAGACAGAGAGCTAGGAAAGGACATAGGCTTAGTTTTAATCTGACTGCGTGAAACAGTTCCCTCAGGACGAGGGTGAAAACGCGGGGAAAAGCGAGTATTATATATTCAAAATAATAGTTAGGATTACGTTCTTCACTAAGAAGATTAATTTTACATAAATAAATCACACTTACTCTGTAAATAATTATGTGAGAGATAGTAGCGAGCGGCAGTTCTGTTATCGTATTAAAAATATTAGCAGCAAACCAAAACCCAGGGATTTAATCGTTATTTCTTATGAACTATTGATATAATTAAATATCTTCAGAGCGCTTTTACTAATTACATCATCAGCATCTGGCTAGCTTTTTCCTAACTATGTTGGTATCAGCTTCCAGACTAATTGGTAGTGCAGTTCATTGCCATTGTTTTATATATAGCAACTGCCTATCTAACCTCCATAATCCCATTACCAGGTAACACAATACCCTTAAAATCTGACTACCAATCTTAATTGGTAGTCAGATTTTTTGACTTCTGACTACCCGTAACACCTGTCAAAGATCTACAAATAACAGTCGGGACCAACGGCGAGTCACAGAGGTGTCTCGGTATGACATAGATGGTTACCTAGCCACGGCCCGCACCTAGTGTAGGTTAACCTGTGATCGATCAACACGTGCGGCTGTTACTTAGCCACGAGCACCTCTTTTACTAATGACGTCACATAGTTATAATGACTCTCAGTAATTACTGCCTGAGCACTGAGCAGGTCGTTAAGCAGGCCGTTTCTATTAATTGACTTTAACACCTTGTGTGGGAAGATATGGGACGATTGATTAACTTTTAATTGGATGGTTTAGGACGCGATAATTTACTTGTATTTTTTCTCACAAAAGCAATAGTAGATTATCGCTTATCTAATGTAAGGTTCGCATGGGCGCAATTCATTTATCGTACTGGTTTTTGATAGTTATGGTCAAATCTTGGCGTTTGTTATAAAAAAAAGGAAATTGAATATTTATTTTAATTTTATAATTCAGATGCTTCCAAGTGCTTTTTTTTTGAAAATCATTATTGCATATTTGCAAATCTTTTTATGCACAACATTTTTTAAGATGTCGCTGGCACCCAGTATTTCCTAAACTGATCACAGATACCAGTTAGTGTACAAAAATAATTTATGTCAAAAAAACTTAATAGCGCTCTGGGCTAATTTTTAGTTATAGTTATACAAGACGTTTTGAGAATACATACTATCCGAAAAGTATCACTACTGTAAGCTTAAACCCAAATCTACTAACGTATCTAATCAGATACAATACGATCGCATTTCCTAAAAAACCCTTACCAAAACTCCGGCAGTTAATAAAAACGGACCGACAAATTAACGCTCCAGTAAAAATAGCCCACAGGTACCTTGTCGATGGGAAAAAAATAAACATTTACCTTAAGGGAAAATAGGGAGGCGGAAAAAGGTCAATTCCGTATTTTGGAGTTCATTGGAAACGCAATGAGAATAATGGGAATAAACGCTCGTGTGCAGACGTTTCGAATAATTTACTGATCATTGCTACGGCGTAGCTACTGCTACATCACTGCTACGAGCTACGCCGTCGTAGTCGGTTATTATGGACCTTTACTAATGTCATCATAATACTAGTAACTTTAAAATAAAACAATAAATTTACTTGGTACGTTGCAATTGTATAAATTAAATACATTATTCTCATATGTGTAGGCATAGTATTATACGCATATTGCAGGATTTTTTATGGAACATGCCTTGGACAAAAAGAACAAACATGTTTATTTAAGAGTCCAGAAATAACAACACAGGCAATTCATCTAATTCTAGAACAATCCATTTCAAAGGATGTCTCACAATGTAATTGAATACCAGCGGTGGACAAAAACTGTTCGCTAACAGTTTGGACATGATCGATAGCTTTGATTTAGTTACCGACTTATATAACCTACAGGCTTCGTTGACTGATCGTTAATCGTTCAAGAATGCTTTGTTCTTTTGTTTTAAGACTTTTACTACTAAGACTCTTTAAAGTTCATCTTGGACGCCACTGATTAACGGTGAAGGAAAACATTCTGAGGAAACCTGAAAATGATATAAGTCTGAAATGGATAATATGTCTTGAGCAAGTGTGGTGATCAATGCTCACCCTATATGTATACCTACATATAGGTTAGGTTTAGGTTTAGGCGGGCTGTTTTCCGCGTATTTTGCGTGAGATATACCTACATATAATAAAATTGTTAAACTGACCGATGGGGGATTTTTATTAGAGCAACAGAAGTCAAAAATTTTTTTAGGTTATTTGTTTATCTGTTTGTTTGTATGTTTGTACACATATCACGTAGAAATAACAGAACGAATTTGGATGAAATTTGGTACACACATAGTTTATAATCTGGATAACGTAGGACAATTTTTATCTTGGTATGTAAGCGAAAATGACCAAAAAGACAAAGTCGCGAGCAAACGTTAGTCGATAATATAAAAGTAAATTAGAATAATTTAGTTGAAGCATCTCATGTTAGGCAGTAAGTCTAGATTATGAATATGTTTGGACAGCGAAGGTAGAATTGAATTCCTACTACTACCTACTAACCTAATCACTACTTTAGGTCGACGTGGAGGTGTACAGCCTTCCAACTGGCTTAAACGACCCCGTGTTCCTCCAAAAAAACATAAAAATGCTTATCCATCTGCATACAGCTTGTCAAATGCAGACAAACCCTGGCTCTACGATGCAGTACTTGTAAAGATCTTTCTTGATTACACACAAAAAATTCAAAACTGCTTTTTAAAACTGTTCCAATAGATAACAAACATCATTAGTTCCTCCTACAATTTATATTTAATTCGCTAGCTTTCAGCATAGACAGAGGGTCTCAAATAGCTGGCGAGACGCCAAATTCCATTCGCTACTGCTACTGCTAAAAATAGCCACGAAATTCACGGAATTAAGGTAGGTTATGTCTGCAAGTTTTATTTAGAGGTCGTTTTGATATCATTAACTGTTCTTTTGGCAATCAAGTGACGTCATTTTGTGAGTCGCAATCTCAAAATTGGTAGAACGAGAAGTGCCTATAGACTTTATTTTACTAATTATGTTCAAGTGCCTTGAAATGTCTTCCAAACCGAGTTTTTGGTTACGGCTATGAATCTCTAAGTAGACTAACATCTGCAAAGGACATCCCTATACCCTCACTAAGTTTTTGATTGAGGTTACACAACCAGCCACGTACTTTTGCTTAAATCTTGATACTCATACACACAAACACTTCTATATAATGGAAGAAGAAAGAAAGAGAGAAGTCGAATACAAGGAGTAAACCATTTTTCCTTACGTGTCAATTTTTACTAGTCAACGCTAATCGCAATACGCGTTAAGGAACTTTATTCTAAAAACTAGCTTCTGCCAGCGACTTCGTCCGCGTGGAATAGTGGTGCTCCGCTCCTATTGGTCTTAGCGTGATGATATATAGCCTATAGCCTTCCTCGATAAATGGACTATCTAACACTGAAAGAATTATTTAAATCGGACCAGCGGTTCCTGAGATTAGCGCGTTTAAACAAAATGACAACATTTCCCTTCACTGCTCTGCTCCTATTGATTGTAGCGTGATGAAAAGTATACTATAACCATCTCAGGAGTATGACAAATAATTGTACCAAGTTTCGTTAAAATCCGTCGAGTAGTTTTTGTTTCTATAGAGTTTATACAGACAGACAGACAGACAGACAGACAGACAGACGGACAGACAGACAGACAAAAATTTTACTGATTGCATATTTGGCATCAGTATCGATCCCTAATCACCCCCTGATAGTTATTTTGGAAATATATTTCATGTACAGAATTGACCTCTCTACAGATTTATTATAAGTATAGATATAGATAAAAATATTTTTATTTTTATATATATCATTCTGTAAGTGTGTTTGTCACCTAACTCCTCTTAAATGTCTCCTTGACCGATGTGGATAAAAGTTTGTGTGTATATTTGAGTGGGTCCATGGATGGTTTGAAAATTCAATTGGATCTAATAGATGTCACTTTCATAAAAACGCCAAAGATAAAACAGTATAACGTCTGTTGGATCCACTATTCTTTTATATAAATACAAATTCATGATACTTTTTATAAATCTTTTGATTAACCTTTCAAATGTTTCAAGAGCAAGATAAAAATATCTTGTACTAATCAATTTATGTGCTCCGCGACCTTTGATGCCCGCTAAGAGGGTATTATTGAGTTTCGGCTAGAAATTGGGTCTGTAGAGCTATTTTTGCATTAAAATCACTACATAGTATAAAACAAAGTCGCTTTCTCTGTCCCTATATCCCTATATATGCTCAAATTTTTAAAACTACGGAACGGATTTTAATGCGATTTTTTTAATAGATAGAGTGATTAATGAAGAAGGTTTTAGTATATAAATTGTCAAGTTTTTGTATCCATTAGCTAAAATATCGCGGGCGAAGCCGCTGGCGGGAAGCTAGTATTTTATAATACTTACAGTGGAGGCCGAATGTTATAATAGTATTTTCACGTTTCCATTTCGTCATACCTATGTATTTGTAGCACTCACATTTAGCTCTTTGTTAGTGATTTTTTTTATTAGGTCATAAGTTCTGGAGATACACCTTTACAAACAAATTCTTATGTAAAAGGAAACGAACCTCTGTCATCAATTTGGCACAAATTTCACTGTTCCAGGGTGTTAATTAGAAATTCTGTTATTCTATCTCACCTGGAAATCGAAATCTTCAGATTTAGCATTCAAGCCCGAAAAAAATCATAAGTTTCTATGTAGCAATTTGTTATAAACCAAACCAAAAAATTAAAGGAGTTGGATTACTTCTTATTCTCAATCATCCTAAGTAAATTTCAGTAAAACCGCGGTAAATTTACAATGTCTGACCGTCCAGTAACAAATAAACCAAAAAAAAACAATTTCCTTTCAGATCACAGTAGCACTAAGGTCGACAAACGTGAGCGGATAGCAACTGCAATCACGCAGAAAGTAATTAAGTAGTGACAAGATCCCGTAATACAGAAGGCTACGTGACTTTGAATTGAGATTTATTTTCAAGAGGGTCGGTTGTCCTAGTGATTAACTATACGGATTTATATCATCGGGAGAAAGAGACACTGTGAGGAAAAATTTTCATGATTGGACTTTTTTCGCACGGTTTTTCTTAATATTTCCAGTTTTAGTGCTTAAGTCGTAGTGGCCAAGTGGTTATGGCACCTACATCTCCCGAGATGTAGGTGCCATAACATATGAGTGTGTGTAGAATCGAAATCTGGCGTACTTTTTGAATGTATCTAAGACACCACTGGAAAACATTGTGACGAAACCTGGACTAAAAAGTCCGAAATCTCATCGACCTTGAGCAGCCATGGTGATAATGCTTGTGCCTTCTCTGTATGAGAAGAGGCTTTTGCCCAGCAATTAGACAACAAATAGGCTGATGATTATTATACGAACTATGTATATTTAACTGCTAAAATGCCCTTATTTTTGGTAAATCCTACACTTTTGAATATATACATAGATAGTCTGTATACCATTCGTATACCATTATATTAGAACTAGGTTCTACCCACGACATCGTCCGCGTGGAATAGTTACTTTGGGCTAACGCTAACTTTAACCCCCTGATTTTAAAACATTCTTCATTGGTGCTCCGCTCCTATTAGTTTTAGTGTGATGATATATAGCCTATAACCTTTCTCAATAAATGAGCTATCTAACACTGAAAGAATTTTTCAAATCGGTCGAGGAGTTCCTGAGATTAGGGCGTTCAAGTAAACAAACAAACTCGTCAGCTTTGTATAGGTTTAATGTTAATTAATCTGTATTAATTTCTCCCGACTATATTTCCATTAATTAACTTTACCCATTGAATTGAAATTAATTCGTAGAATTCAACACAAACATTGCATTATACCCTTATTACATGCGTTGCAGTAACTAGAAAACAATGCGATGTAATTCCAGGAATCCAATTAATTGCAAACAGACTACCTATTTCAATAATTGATTCGGTCTCGTTGGCTTACGTGATCAATTTGAAGGTGCTACGTGATATTGTTAAATGTTATATATATATTATAATAGATGTCACGCGCTCTTGATAAAATAAATTAGTGTTGTTAATAAGAAAATTAAACTACAATAATACTTATTAGGGACATATATAGGTTCTGATAAAAACTTCGCAGCGCGACTCCGTCAACACATGGCTAATTTTTCCAGTATGGAGGAACATTGTGTGTGTATACCTCCATTAAAAGGCGAGGATCCTCCGTCCAGGCAGGTGATATTACCTAGCGGGCTACTGCCCAATAAATGATGTCGGGAAGTTGTATGTCATCTAATTAACTTAAGAACTCTTCTTGCGCGATGTAGAAATCTTGCCGTCGCTCTCAAGTAACGAGATAGGTGTCAATACAGTTTGGTACTCTGTGTAGTATTTTGTTAACTGAACCGGTGTTCGAACCTTTATGTTTTTTTTCGGATGGGAATTCACCAAATGACTCCTCCGATCATGGGCGGAATGGGATCCAGTGTCAGACTCTTACTGACTAAAACCTATCCATGTTCCTTCCTTCGCTCTTTGTGTTCCGGGGCCGCCGTAACTCTTCGAATACCCCGCAGCCCCTGCGGTGACGGTGTTAGGAACTCTAACAAAAATTGGCATGAAGGTAGATTGAGATTTCAGAAAGTACAAAGAGTAATTTATATTTCGGTGCATAAAGCAGTTCACTCAGACGTAAGCAAAACCGCGGGAAACAGCTAGTCCCTATAATAATTTATTGACTTTAATTTCAGCTCGCAAATCGACTTTTAATCTTTATTCATCGAAATCTCTTCAAAGTTGCCTTTTTGGAACAAGATTGCTCACTTTTTCACTAATAATTTTCTTCTAGTGCAAACAACAATGCTCAACCAAACTTACTAAGTCTTTGGTATAACATACGGCTTAATAAAAGATTCACGTACTATTGTAAGTTACTTTATAAGCTAAACCAATATTAACTTACGCTTAACTTATGTTCTTATAAGTAAAACATATTTTTCGGAAAAAAAATCGAAAGTTGCTTTGCACGGGTTGCTCAGAGTAACTTCATATGAGAAATTTGGTGCCAGTGTTATAAGTATGTTGCAAGAATTTTTTAAAAACTTTCTGGTGTTACGTGAACAATTTTATTTCAGGGCTGCAGCATTGCTTTTGATTTTAAAAGTGAATGCACTTACATTCTAGTCCTGTATTACCCATTGTATTTTGTATCTACATGTTTGATGAGACTGTCATTAGACCAATGTACTTTGCCTTGGCTAGAGGCCTTAATTTAATTAAATAAATTAGGACCTCGCCACATTGTCCGGTTAAGCAGGTCGAATGCTCTCAGAAGCATCCTTCAAGAGATCATGTAGGAAAAAAAATTAAGATTGGGTGATATGGTACACGTTAGGAGAGGCCTATGTCAAATAGTGGACGAATATTTATCAGGCTGATGATTATTTACACAAGATCCACCATCGCCTTCTGAAAGTTAGCAATTATAGTCGTGTGTCATTGTCTTCTATGTATATCTATTAGTCCAGTCATTTTAGATTTATCTGCGGAAAAATTCCTAGAGAGCTGAATTTGTGCACACCTTTATTACGGCTTTGTCGTGAAGATGTGAAAATTCGACATTAATATCGTGCCGGCTAAAAAAGTTATCAAGGTCAAAAGTTCGCGGAAATCAGTTTTTTGCAAATATCTCGCGACCTATTGCTCGGAGGTCAATAAAGGTCATTAAGAAATTGTTTGTCGTGAAATTATCTACAAAAAATGCCTCTTGCATTTTTCTGTAAAATTAACTGTTTTTGGAGTAGAGCGCTGAGAAATTACTAACTAAACTAGAATGCACTCACATTAGATATTGTATACCGTACACCAAGGCGTAAACTCTATTGCTTTTTATTTATGTTTTTAAGTGTCTTAAAATCTTCTTTCTGATATTTAGGCATTTTGTACAAAATATTCTTATATATGCCTAAAATGACTGGACTACTATATAATTATGTGCATCAGCTTACTCTAGAATTTTCAAAGACAGTTCCAAATTCAAATATAGATCATTTTGCGTAACACATTTTGTTTTTTGTCCGGATTGGCATTATAATTGCACCCTATCATCGCATATGTGGGTAGTACTAGGCCAACAAGTTATGATAGCCTGCATTGTTTGTAAATTAAATTGACCACATATTTTAAATGAATGAGTTATTTATTTAATGTTACGAGTACTTGGATGGTGATTTCCCTGAAAAACAGTTACTAATGAAAATGTTTCTACTGCATTACATTCCCACTTACTCGACTACTCGGAATTCCAAAAACGCGAGTAAATTTCGTTGCGATTTCCACCTTTGAGGTGCGATAAATTGAACGCATACTAAAATAGTTGCGAGCGACGAATGAAATTCGCATGTTTCATAACCTAAAATGTTTTCAAAATTATGCAGTCTCTTCATAGTTCTAAACATACTCGCGAATGTTGTGTTATATTTAGGAAATAATTGTTTAATATTATAAAGTAAGTATTTTTTTTTTGCTAGGCAAAAGCCACAAGGCGGATTAGTGATTTCAGACTTTTTAGTCCAGGTTTTCTCACGATTTACTTCTCCGTTAGTCAGTGGTGTCTAAGATATACTTAGAAAGTACATATTTATATGACTTTAGAAAAGTAACATTGGTACTTGCCAGGTCTCAACACAACACCAACCACTAGGCCACCACTACCTGATTGTAAATAAGGGTGTCCATTTTCTACATAATTCAATGACGTCCAATCAAAACTTACAAAAAAAGTCACATCAGTAATTTGATTATAATTTCAATTCTTTTAAAGTTCTTTATTAAATTACTTCATGAACTCAGCCAATTAAGGGTAACAAAATGTCAAGGTGAAAACCAATTAAAGTTCCAATCATAATCTAATTGAAGTGTCTTGAGCAAACGTCAATGTAATCTAACTTGTATGGTGTTAGGATCGTGGCTTGTGACGTCACGAGTTGCTATAGTACGTCACTGGTCGCTTGTCCGGTACTGTTAATGGTAGGACAACTTAAATTGGTTTGGAAGTGTGCTGTGGAACATTTAGTTCGGTGTTAATGGGGTGAGCAGAGATGGGACAAGTTTAAAGACAAAAATGTTTCGAAAAAGCATACAAAATTCAAAAGTGTTCTTTTAGTTACTCCATTTTTTGTTATGAGATTCCATTCCAACAAAACATTTTGACATAAACAAATATAGCCGAATGCACTCCTATCGCGTTCTGGCTTTTTTTTGTTTATGGCATCTCGCAGGTCAACCTAGAAGGTTGTAGACTGCTTAACCGGGTTAGCCTGTGAAGTACCTTAAATGAATTTAGGGCCTCCAACTAGGGCTTAACTTACAAAACTAAACGACTACACGCTAAGGGCACCCCCTAATGGGGTACGGGCCTCGGCTTAGAGCGTCGCTAGGGGAGGAAAGCAAGGGACAGGCTGGATCAGAATATAAATGATTATTATAATCGGGAATTTGAAAGCCATTAGCTCAGCTCGCGGGCTGGCTCGTCGAGCTAGGGTCGGGAGGGCATCGTGTTCTGGACACGACATAGCCACGACATGATTCGTGCAAACGCGTTGCCACAAGGATTGCACTGTTCAATTTGTACGTTCACGCCTAGATTAGCTGGTAGTACGGGCTTTGTTTATAGTGTCCGGGTAATGTGAGTGTGTAGTATCGTGACTGTATACACGTAACCCGGGTAATACTGATTTTGAGCTCAAAGCTCCTGTTTAGCGAGTCCTTTGAATTGGTAAGATAAAAACGAGGGTGCGTTTGGTGTTTGACGCTTGTCTGTCTGTGATAGCGTAGCTTGCAAAAGTATGGACTTATTTCATTGCCACTTTATGAAATAATGTATATTCCACATAATAGCTTCTTGGCAAACCGTGCCAATATCATTTCAAGAGCATATAAATTGCATTGTTGTTCCCTAAAAAATTTTTTTTTTCTTTTTGTTCTTATGGTCGCCAGTTCTACCGTCGAGTAATCAAGAGTTCAATTTCGAAGTCATTTAAAAACATATTCAATGTTCCTATAGGTGTAGAAATTAGTTTACTTATAATAATACTAGCTAATTCTCGGCGGTTTCATCCGGATAAAAAGTAATCCAGGTTTATAAACTGTGTGTACCAGATTTCATTCGAATGATATGTGGTTATATAATAGCCTTTATCAAACAAAATCAGAGCTTTTTGCTACTGTCTAGGCACAAACATCTAGACACCTTTTTTATGAAACTCATTTATTCTTATAAACATAACCACCAACCATTTATATCGGTCTGAGGTTTTTTTTAATATATAGCACCTATTTTTATGTACATTTTATTCTAACTGCTAAGAGAACACACAGTTTTCGCAATTTTAAAGCGTTTTCCTTGTTGGACACTGGAACGAATACTAATTTTGGATTAGATGGTTTGGTAACGTTTTCTAAGAGGCTGTACAAACTTTTGTTGTCTCCAAAAATGAGATAGCAACAAAAAAATAAAAGTTGCGAGTCATGCTGAATTTTGGTTAAAATATTACTTACTGTTTTTCGCGATTTCGCCCACATCCTAAGGAAAATTCCTCACCCAACTGGATAAAAAAAGTATCCTATGTGTTCATTCAGATTATATACTATGTGTTTACCAAATTTCATCTAAATCCATTTTAAAGTTTTTGCATTAGTCGGATTTACACAGTTAACGAAATGTCTTACAGTATTAAAATTAAGTGTAGAGGTTTGGTGCTACCGTATAATCATTAAAATTACAAAACATTTTAATATTTTTTTCACGAATCAATTGTAAAACAAAAAAATCTAATTTAACTGCGTTGTATTATTTTTGGTATGGACAATAATTATAAACTTGTGTCCGGATTAATTATAATAAATTGGTCAAAAAATATCAATGATATATTAAGTTGGGTGAATGTATTAAGTTGTGTCTAGAAGAATTTGAAAATGGTTAAGAAAACTAATTCTAAATTCTTTCAAATACACTTTTATATTTCTAAGTTATCCCTGAGATGTCCCTCAAGTTATATTATGTTGAAATGTTGTCAGGAAAAAAATTGCTGATCGCGATAAGACAATCCATTTTCTAATATTTGTTTCTTGCGTGTACATTATATACCATTCTATTCTAAATATTACACAATATTGTAATTATTGACATTGCGGGTTTCTAACTGGCGTATCATTCAAGGACATATACGTATATTCAGTATAATATATTTTCGGTCCTTTTTTACGGGCTTGTCTGGCGAACACATAAAATAAATGAACGGTAACTACGATATAAACCACACATGTGCCTATAATGTTGTGTATAATGTTGCTACATTATGGTATTAGTTATTTTCGGAGGCTTTTAATTGAATTAAGGGTTACCTAATTTTATTTATGTTTTTGGATACGAAACAAAAGTAACTATGTATATCATTAGTGAAATGTAGTTTTAAACTTTATGTTATCTATTTTACAAGTAGATACTTTAATTAATTAGACGTTAAAATGTAATAAGTTTAATGAAAAAAACAAAATGTTATTGCTCGTAGGTAAAAGTATAAGAACATACGTCATCACCTGAATTTGAAAAGTACGTACTACATAAATTGAAATGAATCAAACGATGTTTGTCACCAATAAATCAACATACTTTCACGAAGAGAAAAAAAAACAAGTTTAAAAAACAGTTAAAAAATCAAAACTTACTCTTGTTATCATTTATCAAATAAACTAATTACAAACAACATTTCAACTTAACTTTCTGGGGAGATTCTTTCGCTAGAATTTTTTCTCAGTAGAACTTATAGTAAGAAATAAGGAGCGAAGGATTTGGGGGTGTGTCTTTTGTCATTTTGACGTTCAAAAAGTGACGATTTTTAGCCTCATCATCATCATCAGCTTATTATTGTCCCACTGCTGAGTACAGGCCTCTTCTCAGAGAAGGCATTTGCATTGATCACCACGCTTGATCTAAGATACACTTAGAAAGTACATATGACTTCAGGAAAATCACATTGGTACGTGCCAAGTTTCGAACTCGTACAGGAGAGACCTTAACCACTAGGCCACCACGATGATTTTCAGCGTAAGCAAGAGTTAAATTATACTCAGCAAACTACATGCTAGCCATTATAACAATCGCAAAGCATTATGAACCCAAAGGACCAAGTTGGAGTCCAACCAAAAGAGGCCCGGGGGAACTAGTAACTGAATATATATACCGACAGTGAAGGATTAGCGTTAGGGGTTAGCGGTACTTATATGAGGGTAGTTGAGCGATACCCTTTTGTTTATGACGTAATTGTGTGGTTGACGAAGGACCAAAAGTTGAGGTGTTGTTAAAAAATTGTTTGTGCGTGTTTCGAATAAAATGGAACTTATAACATTGTGTTTTTGAACTAAATTTATTTTTGGACATCGGAAAATATTAGAAGATCAAAATTTGATATTAAGAAAAATCGTCATTTCATTATGAAACTGTGTGTTAACCATATTACATAGAATTAATAAATGGAGCAATTTATTTATAAACCCTAGTATAAAGAACTTTTTGGAATGGATTCAAATCGATAGCTCGCACCGCTAAAATTTTACGATCTCTCGATTGCCAACGAAATTTAGAGTTATAGTTTACACATTGTACCTAAATTCATACAACATACATAGTATTGTTTTTAATAATGAATGCAATATTAGTCTATTTGATTATTTTAATTGTCAAAATAACACTTGCTAAGCATGAAATACTAAGTTAGATTTAAAATTATATATATATATATATATATATATATAAGGTCCATCTATTCATACTCGAAATATTTTAAACCATGCATCTATAAGTGGTAAAGAAGCCATAGAAACGATTTTTTTATTTTTATCTAACCATATTTTTTTTCATATTAAATAATTTTAAATTACTTGACACGCATAAAAAATACTGACTCCTTTTTATTTTACATCCATTACGCTAGTTTTTTCGTAGTATTCTGTCAATGAAGTGGGCGGCGACATGGTGACGCAATAGGATGGCGCGCGGCTTGATCACACGCAATAGACACACACACGGTCAAAAATAATAAAAAAGCCTATAACTAATTTCAGGTTCCCATCTATCTCCATATCAAAATTCATCCAAATCGGTTCAGCCTATGTTTCACGAATAATAAATGATTATTATTATCGTTTTGCCGTGAAAGCGAAACAAACAAACAAACAAACTCAATTTCGCATTTACTAGTTAGGATAAGCCGCGCTATGCTCGTAGGCTTCTTTCTTACAGTTCACATCTGTACAATTAGGTAGGTACGCAACGCAACCAACAAACAGCTGACGATGCGATTCATCGCTCGCTCGTAGTAGCTAGTAGACAGAGTTTTAAAATTATCATTTGTTGACAAAATTCTGACATCTGACTGGGTCAAATAATTACGTATGTAACGTACCTAACATACCTACGTTGAACTAAAAGAAAGACTACACATTCACAATTTCAACGTCGTCCTTTCGTGTTACCGCGCAGAGGTCATTAACTTGTACGAATTCGAGTCGCACCCATCAGCTGTTTAACTTTTGCCTATTCTGTGGTGTAGGTACTGTAGATTAGGATTTGTTTAAATCGTACCTAGGTTCAACTTCGTAAAATGTTAAGGATGGAATTAAAAATAAGTGTATTGGTGTAAGTTTATACCTACTTAGGTGGTTTTCGTAATTTTAATTCATATTTGTTAATACGTAAGCGATAAGCTATTCAAATTAGACTAGATCGAGTTACGTAGTCTACCTAGATTGGTTTATTCTTAACATCTTCACGCTTGTATTCCTCGGAGAGATAAACAGAAGGCACAGCTACCTATTTTCTTACGTTCACAGTCACAGTTCACTAGTGATATTGGTAGGTCCAAGTCCAATGTAAACACAACGTGAGGACATGGTTGGCGTGCAGCTGTCCTGCACCACAGACACTGAGGGGAATAAGACTGTCATTTTAGTCATGCATGCGCTGTCGTGCGCCGTCTGAAGACACGACTTGCGAACGCAACATTGCTGGGCGCTGCCCGACGACTGACTGAGTGAGAGAGCCCGGCGAGCCCGCGCCCGCGCCGCCGGCGCCGCGGCGTTGGGGGCGTATCCCGGCGGGTCATTCATACCTCATACAATCGGGAGTAAAGGCTTTATGCAAAACGTCTCAAGCATTATTACAATTTTATTAATTTGTTATAAAAAAAAGAATTCCAAAAAAATATATTTTTCGTTTCTAAGGCTTCTTTACCCCCCACAGATGTCCCTCTTAAAATATTTCGGGTATGAATAGTTAGACCTGATATATATATATATATATATATTATTTCCAAGTTTTAGCTCAGAGACTATATTTTTACTTATTGGGGTCCTGGTGAGTACATTATCATCAAATTTCAATCATCATCAATCATAATTATGGAATAACACAAGACTTAAAAAATATAGAACAAGCCAGACGTAGGCACACCTCTGCCCATCCCGTTGGGAAATAGAGAAAAACAAAAAAAAACAAATTCGGACTAAGAAACGTTGAATGAAAATATTCTTAGTCTTGGCACAATGTCAAGGTCTTTTTGAAAGACCTAACCCTATTACTTGAATGGTAATCCGAATCGATTTTATTCGACATTTGAGAAGTCGAGTCATGGAGATTAAACTCTGATGTTGAGTAATTGGATTTTTTTGTTATTGTCCCCTATGTATTTACTTCTTATTTTTATCTCAAGAAAAGATTTCAGGGTTTTGATATGTTGAGGTCTTAATAGACGACAATAGAAGCATGAAATATGATAAAGAGTTTATAATTCCAATGCATGTAATTTTATCTAAACTAATAGTATAAAGAGGAAAGATTTGTTTGTTACGATTTAAACTCAAAAACTACTCGACCGATTTTAAAAATTCTTTCACAGTTAGAAAGCTACATCTTCACCGAGTAAACTATATGTATTTCCAAAAATATGTTCAATATTCTGATATACATACAAGGAACTCGTGGTTAAGTAACAGCTGCATGAGTCGACCGATCAAAAATTTAGCTGCGCTCGGCGCGGTCGGTCCGTGGACGGGTGGCCATTTCTGTCATAGCGAGATCCTCCATGCCTCGGAAAGCACATTAAGCTATTGGTTCCATTTGTCATTTATAGATCTATGACAGTTCTTACAGGTAGTCAGAAGCCAGAAAATCTGACAACCAGGCTTACCAAGGGGTATCGTGTTACCGAGTAACTGGGTTATAGATGTCAGGTAGGCAGTCGCCCCATGTAAAACACTGGTACTCAGCTGCATCCGATTTAGACTGGAAGCTGACTCCAACATAGTTGGGAAAAGGCAGATGATGTATGAATAATTTCACAATAGTCTATCTATATGTAAATTTTACTATAGATGACATATATTTTCAAGTTGCTTTACTTGCAAAGTAAATTATGTTTATGTTTTTGATAGCTTAACTCATATAATATTTTGGTTAGTATTACTATCATTTTAACAGTATTTGGATAAACTTCATTAAAAATAAATTTATAACAAAACATTTCATTTTGAAGTTACATGTTTGGTAACCAAACATTGGGTAATTTGATAGTTATTCCCGCACAAAACCGACCATGAAACTAAATATATTCACTATTAAAACCCCAAAAAATCTGACAAACAAACCGATCACAAAAAATTGAATTGTTCCCACAAACCACAGCAAAAAGTAATATCGAACAAAATTCACAGTGAAATTCAAGCGGCGAGAAAAATGTTCACATTTCCATTTCAAATTGAAGATCAAACTTGTTCCTTCTGCTTCGTCGGATATCATGATCTGGACTCCTCAACTTGGACGGCTTGTTAGTGCATTCTTCTGCAAGTTGCTGAAGTGAGTTCCATCAGGAACTCTGTTTGTGCATTACTTGTCTGATAATTTAAATTTTTCTGTAGTGTTTTCCTGACTGGTATGCAAAATGAATCACTATTATTTGGAATAGGTTTTTTGTTCGTTACATGGTACGGATCACTGTTACTTTGAACTAGTTTTTTATCTGATTTTGTTCAAGGAAAACCATTTCTTATTACTTTTTTGTAATAGGTATTTCCTTCATTATGGTTCCTATACCGCTGGGATATTTACGATATTTGAAAACACGTTTGGCGAAGTGGCTGAAGCGCTGTTTGTCACGGCTTTGATTTCCGCACGGAACAACTAAAAGTGTTCCGGATCGGGCGTTTTTAACATCTATAACATGTTTGGTAAGGCATCTATTACAGACTGGAAATTTCTTTCTAGGGTATTTTTTCGAAAGTTTTTTTTAATATTCTAACAAATTCAATTAAACAAACTACTAATAACAAAGAGGCTTAAAAAAGAGTATCTACCCAAATAGTGGACCTCAGCTCATACAAGGTTATTTATTTATATTAAATTTGCATTTAATTAAAATGAATCTGTCGCGTCTGGCAGCTCGGGAGCCGGACCCCGACAAATTACTTTAGAGTCCGGTCGGAAATTGCGCCGTTGACAGCCGTCACGTATATGTGGCTCAAAGAAAATTAACTCTGTTTGAATTAGCGCATAGCGTAAGAATTAGGAAAGGGTATGTTTACATCATCATATTTGCTTCGTAAAAATCTCTTTGAGATGTCGTTCTTTTTGACGAAAATAAATTGTATTTTATGATTTTATTTTGTGTTGTCTGTATTTTGCGTGGTTTGTGACTTTTTTAATTTGTTTACGGGAATATTTTAAATTTTAAGTTCGTTTTAATGCATATATTTAATCACAATGTAATTAAAGTTGCTAATAGAATATCATTACAAATAAATGGATATAATTTCTTTAATATATTTTTTACGTGGGATCAGATTATTGTTGACTTTCTTTTTAATCGAATAAACCAAAAAAAAACTAAATATTTATATATCACTGAGCTTTGAAATATAAATGCTGCAATTAGTCTTACAAAAATTCAAAATAATTGCGATCTTTATCATACTTATTTTTTCATCATTTGTTAAATATAAAACCGGCATTAACATTTGTGAAAAAAAATACAATTCCAACTTCGCATAATAAAATAACAGCTTAAAATATCGCATAATACTTTAATACCTGTTCCAAAAAAAACAGATATAAAATATTATTCCTACTTTCCAGCCCAAACGGACGAGGTAATCAGAAACGTAGTTAATCATAATTAGAAGTCCAGACAGACCAAATTACAAGGCTTAAATCCGTAATTTTCATGCTTAATTTATCAACATACCATCATCCAATATTCCGTATGAAGTGGGCCTTTTATTAAGCGGTATTAATTACCTGGGAAAATGAAAATGTGGGACAAATGCTCATATCATACAAATGTTATTACTTTATAAAGTCAGTTGGAATCCCATTTAAGTGAATGTACACTATTTGATAAAAGAATCAATTAATTTTTAAAACGATTTAAAAAAATAATCTTTAATTTTTATATATATATATTATTTGATTGTAGAAATATAAAGTGTAAAATAAAACACTGTTCCAAATGTAAAATGTGTACAATTGAGCAATGACATACGGGGGGTTAGACAAATGGCAAACACGCTAGTAGAATAGAAAACAAAATGTATGGGAATAACAGATAGCTAGTAGTAAACGAATGTCAATTCCATACTTTTTGTTTTCTATTCTACTAGCGTTTTTGCCACTTGTCTAACCCCCACGTTAGGACTTATATCATCAATATAAACGAGGCACCCTATTAGGTATTAGGAATGTAATTTATCGGCTATATAAGAATTGATAAATAAAATCAAAATGTTGAATTATGAAGTACATAGTTGATTTTTTTTAATCTGAAAAATCCTCCCGTTTTCAAGTACAGATTGCAACACAAGAGCTACACTGAAATTGATTTAGCAGATCCGGAGAAAAATAGCCACCATTTACGGGTAGTACAATTCATTTCGTTCGTGAAAGTTCACGCTTGACCCATTCGTTAATCTATTGGAACGGACACTTATAGGCCATTCTTTGCATACAAGTCGGCGTTTATCAATTTAATTTGTTTTTTTTTGTTTCGTAATATGACCAGACTGGTTTTATTGTTGAATAATATGAAATGAGTTTTCATGAAGACACGCCATCCTTTTGTCAGAGTTTTCTCTAATCCACTTTACGGCTTATGATATGGAAGTTTATCAACGACTGCAGGCCATCAAGGTTAGATTCGGGAACTACGGCTCAATGTACCCAGACACGAGGTGTAACACCACCAACTACCTTACTACGGGCTGGTTTGTGAAGTTTTTAAACCCCACAAAGCTATTTCAGCCTGCACGCCCATAGACCATGCTTTAATATCCCCATAAGGTCATTTTTATTAAAAACTAGCTTTCCGCCAGCGGCTTCGCCCGCGTGGACATTTTTTTTACACCTTGGGTTACATTAGGTATTCAAGTTTTAGTAGGAATCCCTAATTATTTCTGGAAATAAATATTGCCTATGATACTTCGTAAAGACGTAGCTTTCTAACGGTGAAAGAACTTTTAAAATCGGTCTAGTAGTTTTTGAGTTGAAAAGCTACAAACAAAGAAATCTTTCCTTTTTATAATATTAGTAAAGAAAGTATTAACGTTATGTACGGGAGCTGAAATATTTTTATTACGACTGCAGATTTTTAAGCATTCTGAACTCCTATGTATATATAAACTAACCCTATACCCTTCAGTCCGTCTAATTAAAAAGAGTACAAAATATTTTTTTTTGTAAACTAGCTTTCCGCCAGCGGCTTCGCCCGCGATATTTTAGCTAATGGGTACAAAAACTTGACAAATTATATACTAAAACCTTCCTCATTAATCACTCTATGTATTAAAAAAACCGCATCAAAATCTATTGCGTTGTTTTAAAGATTTAAGCATACATAGGGATATTGGGACAGAGAAAGCGACTTTGTTTTATACTATGTAGTGATGCAATACATGAATATAGCTGTAGATAAAAATAAACAATTAATATATACTCTCTGTTCTACTAAACAATTTGTCAGGCACCACGCAGCCGCGTCTCGAAGCCCCACTTATCTTACGAAGCGCCCGGTCATTCACTTTATTATTGCAAACGCATGCTCCTACTATTATGTGATTCATATTGATGGAACTATTTGCTCTTTCAAACTCTATTAGTCGGTATATCACCTTTTTGATTTATTGATAGTGACGCTGCAATATTTACGTGAGTAGCTAAAATTCTGATTGAAATTATTTGCTGATATCCTTTAAACAAAAAGGTACCTTAAAACAAAGTAAAAAATATTATTTTACATTGAAAGTACGTAAGATATCCTTTTAATACATGTAAATTTTTGATATAGCCTTGAGAAAATACTGAATAAACTTATTTACCATATAATTTGATACAAATAGTATTCTAATTATGAATTCACTAGTAGATAATTCCTAATTCAGAAGTGATGCCAGATACATATGTTTGTACCCTCTTTTTTCAACCAAAGTTAACATTTTGGTTTGAAACAACTTCTGTGTCTAGTCTAACTACTTAATATAATATTTAATTTCTCTTAACGTTACCCTTAGGGTAAATAGAAACAAGACAACAGCCATTAATAAGTTTAATATCACTTCAAATAACATCAAAACACGATGAGGTTTTGGTCAAATCCTTCCCAAAAGAACACAACTTCCGTCGTTCAAACTCGGTCCAAATCTACTCTGAACGACTTTGGTATTTCACCCTAAGGATTTTAATTGATCTTAATATAGTTTTCAATTGATTCTAAGATCTTTTTCATATGTAGCTTAAAATGAATACATTCTCAAACAACTTCCAATCAACTCGTTAAAAAGAGTTTTATTTTTTACATACGTATAAAATAAATGAACGATAACATACTTAATTAAAGGCCACCTATTAAAAATTAGTTTATGAATACATAGTCATATTTTGAATACATATTTCTATAATCAAAATAAAATGTGAAAAACAAAAAGACACTCGAATTTAAACCCTGATTCGTAACAAAAAATTACCAATTTCTTACATCGAAAAAGAACTTAAAACTATATTTCCTAAAACAAAAGCGAAACGACATTCTAGAACACACGTTTAAATCACGCAATTCCAAACAAGTACTCATTTAAACCACGCTTAATCGTTCAGAGAACAACGGGCCGACTGCCATGACACGTGGAAACTGGAGCATCCAGCCCATCCCCCTTTACAAAGGCATCCCCACTTATTTCAAACGTCAACTCAAGAATGCCTTGAAAAACTGTGTCAATGTAAATTAGAGTGGGGAGGAAGTAGGATCGAGTTTATAATGGGTTCAGGTTGCCTTATGATTTTGAAAAATTTTGTTTTAGCTAAAAAGGTTTTGTTCAATATTAAAACTGAACTTGAAGCTGATCTTAATTTATTAGGGTAACTTTCGAGAAGGGTAATATGAATAATATTTTACATGAAATTATTTAGAGGCTTTTTAATAATCCTCTATTGTACAAGTTTAATTTATTTATTTTTTATTTTATTTATCCATTTATTTCAGGCATCAAGGCCCATATAAACATATACAATACTATATTAAATATAAAACTTAAAAAATACTATAAATATATATTACATAATAAACTAAAACTAGTGTACACGAAGTGTCGGCGTCGTGTTTCGCTGACTGGTGTCATGTAGGCGGCCACGAAACCGGCGGTACACAACACCTTTCGGCAAGAACTCTTCCTTGAGGAACTTCTCGAGATGGTGTGTCGGAACGCGCACCACGAACGACTTGAAGTTCGTGTTGTGACGCGGCTCCAACCTCTCGACCCTCAAGGTCCAGTTGGTCTTCACGCTCACGTACTCCACGATCTCCTCAACCTTCGTAGAGTGGTGCAATCTGGACACGTAGAGCAGCGTTGTCGGTACTGCTGGACGCAGCAACATGTTGGGTCCTGCCAGCGCAGTACCACACTGGTTCCGACAAGGAGGCTTCTTCTTCTTCCTCTTCTCAACCTTGATGAAACCATCCTTGTCTCTCATGTCCTTCTCTGGACCCTGCCTTTTCGGAACCTGTTTTGGTTTTGACAGGCCCCGTTTACCCCCTTTCGCTTTGTCCGCTAATTTAACCTGCAAATTTTGTGGCTCAACAGGCTTTTTAGCGGCTACAATTGCTGCGTAGGCTCGTTTGGGGGTCGCTGAACCTACACACGTCGTCGTCTCCACCGGTGTCGAGGCAGGGACGGCCGCGGCACACGTTGCAACGCGTGCATTCTCGGCAGCTGGTGACGCATTCGAGCCTGCCGACTCGAAACTGCAGATAGAGGCGTTTTGTGCCCCGCGACGCGTGTTCACGAAGTTGTCGCAAGGTGACCTACTTGCAAAAATCGCATTGCGCAACAACACTACTTCTGCACGTAGATCACTGATGGTGTTGTTGGATACCTCCAGTTGATGCTGCATCTCGACCTAGCTTTGCTTCAGGAGTGTAATATCCTTCAGCAGCCTGGTAACGTCTACGTGGTCGAACGTGACGGGAGGCAGCTTGTGCAGATCCTTCGCCACGAATTCAGGCACGTCGTCCGGGTCGGTCTCCTTCAACAACGTAACGATGTCTTGGAGGCTCTTCTCTGTGCCATCCCTTCGACGAGACGGCATCTGGCTGAGTTTGCCGAGCGTCGTGAACAGCAGCAACTTTGCACTGCCGATGTCATCCTCCTTAAACGATGACTTGCAGATCTGCAAGATGCTGACCTCGTCCATGTAGTCGATGGCATGCTTTATAAAGGCCAGAACTTCATTGGCTATGAGCGTTTGAGAACTCATAGCGGAATCCGGGCAGCGGCTAAAGCTGCGCAATTCACGAATATAATTCACACTGAGCAGCGCAAACACGACCGTACTCGACCGCGCATCGCTACCGACTCCCTGATAATAAGTAAACTGTATGAAAAATAATTAATTAGTACGGAAGGCACATTAAGTTGTTGGTCCCGGCTGTTTTTTTTTACCAGTGAGTCTAACAAGCCAGTCATATCAAGAGCTATCTTGTTATCCGATAATTGGGTTTTGAAGGTCAGATAGGCAGCCGCTCCATGTAAAATACTGATACTGCTGCATCTCGTTAGACTGGAAGCGGCCTCGAAAATACGATACCCTTTGGTGAGTCTGGTTGTCAGGCCACGTAATATAATGAAATGAAAATAATAATTTAATATTGAAAAATATTTTTTTAGGTTGACAATATCGTATGAATTAATATTGCCAGGCTCATATTATTGTATTGTTGTCTCTGCATTGTACTGCTACAAGCGCCAAGATTCAATATTAAGTCATTTCCGAATACAGTTCAGAATAGAGGTGCACCCGTTGTATTCAAACATGGTTTGATTAAGAATACATTTGCATACCAAACCGAGATTCGTAGACGAGAATAAGTTTAGCTTAGTTGGTTATACCTGCAGACTAATATGAATGATCTAATAGGAAAGCGCTTTCTAAAGATCAAAGCACAATTTGTATTTTGAGAATAATTGGTTAGCAAAATTGCTTATATACATAATATTTTCTACAATTTGTGTCTACCCGCGCGGGGCTGTGGAACGTCCGGGGATGGGGACGTTCGAAAGAGATACCGCGCTCCCGGAATACAACGGGGTGAGGAAGGAACATGGATGGGTTTGAGTCAGTAAGAGTTTGATACTAACCGCGGGAGTGGTCATTTGATGATTTCCCATCCGAAAAAAAAGGGTCTACCCGCGATTGTCTGCTTCAACTTAAAACTGGGAGTTTATCGATTTTATGCACTGTATACAAATAGAACAATACTCATTTTTATATATGAACCTAAATAAATTAATCAAAACAGTCACGAAGTACAAAAAATACGCTATTATATTGAGTTAATAAAATTGGCTTATTTCTCTCCCTTTCAGCGTAATACCATCAAAAATATCCCTAAAATTCCTTTTGAAAACGTCCCAAATTAAATCATTGAAACCCGAATTTATTTTAAACAAATCACATTGCCGCTACCCGGTTTCGGTGTCAGCGGTTATAAAGGCCCGCTTTAGATTAGGGGTTCCGTATTAAACTTTCATAAATAATTTCATCGAGGGCCCCTAAGTTCGGGCATCGAGGCGTCAAAGTTACGGGGTTCTAAACGAATCATCCGTTGGCCCTTCGGATTTCGCTTATCGTGCAATTTGTATCCACAGGGCAAGGTATTAGGTTCTTGGTCATTTATTCTTATCTTTGTTTACAAGTTATCAGTAAAGGCAGACAAGATACAGAAAGTTTTTAAATACTTGAGCATTTCTGTTTGAACGAGAAATATTATCGGCTGATTTTGGACTAAGTACGTATTACCGATAAGTAAAATTCATGAATCGTACTAATATTACAAATGCAAAATTTTGTGAGGTTGTAAGTGTTCGTGTGTTTGTTACTCTTTAAGGCAAAAACTATTTAGTTTATAACCTCGATTGATGCATAGAATACTTATCTTAGTTCGTTAAGTAGTTAGAGCTAGATGGCAGTATCAAGAAAATAAGTTAAAATTACGATTACCATAATATAACCATTACCGATTACCATAATACTTTAAGTAGCTTTGTAGGCAATTTGAGGTATGTCTGACTATGCATAGTTATGAAAGTGTTGAGAGGAACAATGGAGTTATAAGTCTAAGAATAGATTCTGCGGGATGTTCGAAAGTGTTACCGCGAACCCGGAACAAAAAGGTCGAAGAGTTAAACATAGATGGGTTTTAGTCAGTAAGATTCTGACATTCCCTCCCGCTCCGGCCACAGTCATTTGATGATTTCCCATCCTATAAAAAGGATAAAAACAGGTTGAAAACTTTTCAAGATGAAATAAATAAGAAAGAAAACGAAATGCTGTGTGAACATTAATAGAAAAAAAGCAGAATGGTGAGATTAACCATTGCCACAATTTATTATTTTTTTCTATCGTTTTCCTAAGATCAGTAGTTCATTCAATATTAATCTTCACAGACCATTACATTACAATATATCCTGTGGGTAAGGTTTCTTTACGATTCCTATTACCCTTGCACCAGTTTTATTAGGGTTCCGTAATAAAATAAGTAACATTTATTTATTTTTTACCTTTTTTTGTGAATATCCTTAAATAAGTGTGGTTGGGTAAATTTTATAGGATCTATTTAAGTCTAGAACTGCATAAGTATTGACTAAAGAGAGTACCCTGTATCCGGCTCCAGGGCCCCATCTATTTCTGCACCGTTTTTTTTTCGAAATTGGTTCAGCCGTTTTATCGTAAATGTTATAAGCATAAAAACAAACTCACTTTCGCATTTATAGAATTAAAGTTAAGATTCGAGGGCACAAATCAAATATATTCTAATTTAGATTTAAATTACTTATCCACAAACAATCGTACGTATTTCATACAAGACTATTTTTGTTTGTAGATGTTATTGGTCCTATAAAATGTTATGGACTTATGCATTTTTATCTCAAAACAATTAACGGTTACCGTAAGACAACCCACGAAGCAAAGCTGTGGGCAGAGCTATGCAATTTTTATCAACCTTAATAAACAATATCATAAAAAGCATAAAACATGCAAAATTATGAGCGTAAAAATACGAAATTGCATCTAAACATTCCAATTTGCATATTCAAGTTTAATTTCAACCAAATGGTTATGAACAATTCCTGAAGCTGTAAAACCTAAGTGTTTCTACTCTAAAATGCATTACGTTCATCATAAAACACCTCGGTACTATTGTCAGTAAAAAAGATAAATGTAAAAAGAAAAAGATTTTATCTTTAAAAGATAATAATACCGCAATGTTGGAAATATAAAGGGGTTTTGCTAGTTCACACGAGGTTCCCTAAGTGATTTTTGACGTGGAAATGTGTCAAATAATGTGAGTTTTCTTTGAGAGGCGAAATGGTGTAAAACGTGTCGTGTTTCTTTTGTTATTTTCTTGAGTTCTATGCAAATAGATAGTGTTTTGTTTTGTAACATATTTTTTAACTGGGTTTTCGAATTTTAGGAGTTTTTAAAAATGTAAGTACCTATATCTTATATATATTTGTATATTTGTTTGATACTCTTTCACGCAAAAACTGCATATTAGATTTAGATGAAATTTCGTACACACATAGTTTGTAACCTGGATTAACACAAGGATACTTTTAATCCGGGTGCGATATTAGTTCTGTAGTGAAACCGCTGGAAACGTACGCTAGTATTGTATATGATTGTTGAGATACAAGATTTTTCAAAATTAGGTTTTATTCAGTAAACACAAAGCCAATATTTCTTGTCTTGTCTGATTTTCCTGTTACCGGTAAAAAAGCCTCGAGGTTCCCGGAATTTCTAGGAAAAAGTGCTATAGAGAGAAATATTTATGTGAAATATCACAACAACAGCCAGCAGCAGTTTGTACCCTATTAATGGTAATTATTTCAACCCATTTTACATAAATCCTCTTAGCTCGCTTCGATGTCTGGTTAAATATCGCTATACTAATAAGTACACTTCTGAAGGCTTACTTTCAAAACAGATGTCACCACTCACTCACTCACTCACTCACTCACTCACTCACTCACTCACCCACACACTCACTCACCCACACACTCACTCACTCACCCATTTACTCACCCACCCACTCACCCACTCACCCACTCGTGTACAGAGTATTTGAGGCCCAGTGAAATGCTTTACCTATTTATCATACCGGTGTACATAAAATACTGTAAAAGCAAGGGTTTTTGCCCAGATTTCAAGCTCAGCCTCTCACGCATAGTAAATGCACGACTGCAAGTGCCCTCCGACTACTTCAGTGTAAGTGGTACTCGAGAACTGCCAGTCTGGCTCTGTCCTAGTTCATTGACGTACTCTGATTATAGCATGGATTCCTAAAACTTGTGTACATTAGAAAACTAGGATTCGTTTTTTTTTTTGTAACCAGACTTTTATTTTTTATCATTTATTGCAGAATAATTCATTCCATAAATTGTTAGTAATACTTAATGCTTTGTTAGTAAACTAAATTATCAATTATAATTTATTTACTTTAATATAATTCATTCATTAAATTTACTATCATTAATTTTAATTCAATTTTTTAATATTAAAAAGGGCAACTCAGGAACCGTGTCCAGTATACCAGTGCCTCACAATAGGGCATTCAACCCTTCCCAATGTGGTTTTTTGGAAGGCCGTTGACGTTAAGTTAGGCCGATGTTTGCTTCCGTCACCTTAAAAACATGAATAAATTTTTAGGCTAGGTATTTTTTTTTCTCGAACGGAACTAGGATGGGTTGCTAGTTGAAATGCTACACAATTTCGTTTGTCCTTTTTTATTTAGGTAATAAACTTTAGTATCAGGGATATACCTAATGGTCCGTTTTGCGGCCCATCTATTTCCCCAAGTATTCAACAATAAAACCCACAACAGACATTACTCGTACATAATGTACACACAAAACTTTTTATCGTTCATGGTTGAATACATCTTTTGTTCTCCAGACCTTTTGCTAATGTGGACAACAGAAATACAGAAATATTTTTTAGGGTTCCGTAATGGACGCATTTAGTTTCTAGCCGAGGCAAGGGAAATGGCCTGCTTGGGCTATACAAATACAACTTAAAAAATGACAGAGTTTCATACGAATTTTGCCCCCCTTTTTCAACCTCTTAGAGATAGAATTTCGGAAAATCCTTTCTATCGGATGCTTACGTCATACAAAGAACACACCCTCTTAGTTTCAGGTCTCACTAATCAGCGGTTACGGCTGTACGTTGATCCGTCAGGCATTCAGGATAAAGCATTTTATCTATCTATCTATATACTTATAATAAATCTGTAGAGAGGTCAATTCTGTACATGAAATATATTTCCAAAATAACTATCAAGGGGTGATTAGGGATCGATACTGATGCCAAAAATGCAATCAGTAAAATTTTTGTCTGTCTGTCTGTCTGTCCGTCTGTCTGTCTGTATAAACTATATAGAAACAAAAACTACTCGACGGATTTTAACGAAACTTGGTACAATTATTTGTCATACTCCTGAGATGGTTATAGTATACTTTTCATCACGCTACAATCAATAGGAGCAGAGCAGTGAAGGGAAATGTTCTCATTTTTTTTAAACGCGCTAATCTCAGGAACCGCTGGTCCGATTTAAATAATTATTTCAGTGTTAGATAGTCCATTTATCGAGGAAGGCTATAGGCTATATATCATCACGCTAAGACCAATAGGAGCGGAGCACCACTATTCCACGCGGACGAAGTCGCTGGTAGATAATATAACAAAAATAACATAATAGTATATATAATAACTACTTGCAAATAATAGAAGTAAAACGTGTGTTTAAAAGTGTCAAAACTATTTTATAAACAAAAACTTTGTGGTACGGAACCTGGCAACAGTGACTCGCATTTGTCCAGTTTTTCTTCCTCATCTTTATGTTGATCTCTGAGGTCCAACAATTCCAGTGTTGTGTTTGCCTCGCCTGAAGCCATTTTATTTCTATCAGTGGATATACTTTGTAAAACAAAAAGATGAAAAATAAACCCCCGAGGGTCTAACGGGATTTGTTTGAGGGCTCGCAAAATATTTCGAATGTTACAGGATTTTTTGAAATATATTTTTTATAGGTAAAAGTTTGTATGTTGATGTGTGACAAGCAACGATTGAACATGTTCTAAAACGATTCGTAAATATTCTCCGCCCTGTTGAGTAAAGGCCTCTTCTCATACAGAGAAAGCATGATCATTGATCATTACGCCTGCTCTAGGCGGATTTGCGATTTCAGACTTTTTAGTTCAAATTTAATAATAATGTTTTCTTTCACCATTCAAAATTCAAAATTCAAAAACGTTTATTGAAATTAGGCTAATTCAATTAGCACTTTTTCACGTCAAAATACATTATGACAGCACCCCAAAATGCCCACCCTTCACTACTTCCTTGTGTTATGGCTGGAAAGAAGAAGCAGTGATGAACAACCTTCCCAGCAACACAGCTGTCTATTACAGTTTAACTTATATTTGTCATATTTGTTTTACAATATAAATTATAATACACCGAATTTACAATACAAATGTGCACACTTTTATATTATCCACTTTACAGCTGCCATCTGTTTTTATCGCTAAAATAGTCGTTTAAATCGTAATAGGCTTTTTTGATAAGATTTTCTTTAATTTTAATTTTAAAAGTATTATATGGCAATTCTAATAAATTAATTGGGATTTTATTATAAATGCGTGTACAAAGCCCCGCAAATGAACCATACACTTTATGCAAACGATGGTACGTCGCGGTCAACTTATGTTTATTTCTAGTATTAAAATTATGAATATCACTGTTTTTACTAAAATAGTCTATATTTTGCTTTACATATATTATGTTGGCATTATTCATTGGTGTCTAAAATACACATAGAATGTACATATTAGGACTTTAGCCAAGTCACGTTGGAACTTGTCATATTTCGAACCCTCCCTCGATTAGTTTATATTGGCCGTAGCTACTCTATATTTTCTATTATTATAAGCATTTTTATGTTCAAATAACTTAGATGGTGCTACGGCTATATCCTATAAAAATATTTACCAGGAATTTTCTTAGTATGTACTATTTAAGAAAGAACCTAATTTTATTTTTGTTTCATTACAAGCAAATATAACATTCTCTTCATTTCAAAATCCAACAAAAAAAAAACTCTTTTATAAATTGCGACAAAAGGACGCAAAAATTTTTGTACTTTAATTTAAGGGAGAGATATTTTTACGATGTCCCTTTATTAGGCACCAAAAGCTTCCTAACTGGGAATTCATATGAAGAATATTTACTGTAAATCTTTGGTCCCTTTACGTAATATCGCCATTAAAAGACTGATAATCACTCTATCCGGGTACTTTAGGTTTTATATAAGTAACCTCTTAACGTCTTACTTATGATGTCCAATTTATTTTTAATCTGCTGCATAGCAACAGTTTAGCAAAAATCTCGCTCATAAATGCTGTTTAGCGTTAATCGAATAAATAAGTAGCTTAATCTTAGATTACGACGTTAAGTGAGGATTAGGTGAGAATTGGTCAAACTTCAGTATATAGGTTTTTTATAAGTAAGACGGTTAGTGGCTAACAGCCGCAAGAATCAATCTATCAAGGTTAAGCTGAACTTGCCGCGGTCACTAAATAGATGGGTGACCATCTTTATCATACGGAAAACAGAAAAATATAAAACACTGCAAATTTGCACTAACAATACCTTACACTGAAACTAACAAAAATGTTTGTGTTACAATATTTCTAAAAGCACCATAAAATAACGAAGTGTCGTTTAAAGTTTTTAATGGCACAAAATAGTATTATGTTGCTAACAAAACGGTTAGCGACTGCACGACAATTTATTTCACTTATAAGTTAGACTTAACTTTAACGACCAACACTACCGTCAGCCGTTAAGTAATTGCAAAAGTAAGTTTAACACTCTAAACATAGTATAAGTAGAAACCATCTACGTAACATATCATCATCTGCCTAGCCTTTTCCCGACTATTATGTGGTCAGTTTCCAGTCCTACAGTATGCAGCTGAGTACCAGTATTTTAAAAGGAGCGATTGTTAACCTCAACAACACAGTTACCGGGTAACACAATACACCTTGTGAAAATCGCCACACATTTATGTTGTAAAGTCCTTTCCAAAGGAACTCCAAAATTCAAATTCAAACATCGAACGTTAATATTATAAGCACGTAAACAATTATAAGGGTTTGTACATATATTCAGAACCATCGTCCCATTGACACATGACACACATATCACACAATTGTTTGAACCGTGAAACAATGCGAGTCACGAATGGAATCCGATTAATTATGAGCTGTGAACACATAGCTTAATAACGACTAGTATTCCGATATTAACAAATCAATATTAACATTGAATTATATGTAATTTGAATTATTATATAAAATAGAATACATTTATTTGTTACCAGTGACTTCGGCCGCGTGGAATAGTGGTGCTCCGCTCCTATTGCTCCGCTTCCTCGATAAATGGACTATCTAACATTGAAATAATTATTTAAATCGGACCAGCGGTTCCTGAGATTAGCGCGTTTAAACAAAATGACAACATTTCCCTTCACTGCTCTGCTCCTATTGATTGTAGCGTGATGAAAAGTATACTATAACCATCTCAGGAGTATGACAAATAATTGTACCAAGTATCGTTAAAATCCGTCTAGTAGTTTTTGTTTCCATAGAGTTTATACAGACAGACAGGCAAAAATTTTACTGATTGCATTTTTGGCATCAGTATAGATCCCTAATCACCCCCTGATAGTTATTTTGGAAATATATTTCATGTACAGAATTGACCTCTCTACAGATTTATTATAAGTATAGATAACTAGATAACCCGGGTTAAATTAAATAACAAAATAAATACCTCTTCTCAAAGAAAAGGCATTGATCACCACAGTTGCTCAAAGCAGTCCATTATAATTAAAATGACAGTCAAATTCAAAGACAGCTTCAAAACTTAAGATGACATAAAAGCTAAAAGGAAGTCGGATTTTAATGGAATTCTCGGAAACAAAACATTACCTTCGCGGCGTTCATTACACTGGCATAAAATGAAATTCAGCGACAAACTTCGCTCAACTCATGAGAGAAACACGCGACAAAGTTAAATCCCAACAATTTTAAGGCACTTCCAAGGTAATAACTAATTAAATGTGGTGTTTAATGTTTTAGGTTAAGCGCTCTGTCAGCAATTAAGACGAAAATTTGGTGTAAATGATATCGACAAGAATAAATATTTACAAATTATGACTGACTAGCTGTTTCCCGCGGTTTCATCCGCATCCTGAGGGAACTTCTACGCGCACCCGGATAAATCCTATATTTTAATCTAAGTTTTAAACTATGTATGTGCCAAATTTCATCCAAATCCATTTAGTAGTTTATGTGTGAAAGACTACCAAACAAACATACATACCTACATACGTATATCCTGATAAATGAATGAACGAATGATTTAACTTTAAGTTTAGTACAGTATTAAAATATTTAATAGCTTTTGAACTCTGAGCCTATTTGATGAACAGGGGGGTTAGACAAGTGGCAAAACGCTAACGCTAACGCTCAATGTATGGGAATGACATTCGTTTACGACTAGCTATATGTCATTCCCATACATTGAGCGTTAGCGTTAGCGTTAGCGTTTTGCCACTTGTCTAACCCCCCAGGTCACTGAACAAAACCAAAAGTTTCATTGAACAGACGAGGTCAAATCTTATTTTTATTTTTTTTTCTTTAGTATCCTAAAAATATAGGGTGGAGAGAGACTTTAAATAATAAAAACATAGTGTACAGTATTTTAGCCAAAAAAAAACAAACACTAAAAAGCAAAAGAAATAAGAATATAATAATTTATGCTGTGTGCGTCTTAAAACTGTCGTCGCAAGGAGAATCCGACCATTTATTATGAAAATGCAAAGTTGGAATAGATCGGATGGGCCATCAGTCACGTCCCGTACGCCAGTAAAATGCACAAAACACCATTTATCAACTCTGGGATGTTATGTAAAATGGGGCGAACGACCTAAATAGTATCGGCATAGAGTGGAACAGGTCAGCTGTTCTGATCACGATTGACGCTTCATGCTTGAATTAATCGACTATCAAGCGGACCAAAAAGTTTTGTTGTAAAAAAAAACCAGTTAGATTTTTCTATTCAGCCTGCAATTTGAATGTTGATGAATTCATCGAAATTTCTATTACGCACGCATGTTTGATTGGCCTGCGTATTCCCGATATGCGTTTTTTTTATTAAATCAACGCTTTATTTTGGAATGTTAGAACCTCAATCAATTTCAAGCTTTTTAATTTTATCTGGGCACATTTGAATGATAGGCACATGAAATAATGTATCAATAGCAGAATAGGATATTTAAGGTATCGCAGTATCGCGAGACCATATCTTTTTAAAACCCGCGTTCTTGAACGAAACATAATAATATAATATTTTCAGGGAAAATTCCGCTATTTATTAGTAACTTTTTATTACCATTCTGCTCTAGAAATTGGCCATGTCCAAAAAATACACCATATTATTTCTCTCTTCAATATACACAGATATATATATATATATATACATACATATATAATGAAATATACATATTCTGTATGTACATCGCTGAACAAAAGCACCAGGAATATATTCAAGATGTTCGTTAGTTCGTCGTCTAACTTGAGAGGCTGTGGTTTCTTAGTGATGCTGTGCCCTCCGAGCATATTACGTTCCGGGTGCTAAACATGTCTTATATAATTTATTACCTCACTTGAATACCGTCTTCACTTTGTTAAGAAAGTTATTAAACTTTTTAAGCGCTTCCATTTGCTTAAATGTTATATGTTGTAGCTACTGTTTCGACGGTCTAGCGGTGACGACAAGCAGGTATAACTGGATCAGTATTTTTTATGTACATAACACAGGCAACGTGGTGGGCAGCTAGTTAAATTATAGTTTTAAAATGTTTTTGTTTTTTTACATAAATCATGAAAGTGTGTTTGAATAGAAACTGTAAGTTGCTGTGATCCATGTATGTCTGTTTGTTACTCTTTCACACAAAAACTACTGAATGGATTTGGATGAAATTTCATACACACATAGTTTATAACCTGGATTAGCACATAGGATACTTTTTATTTAGGTGTGCGAAGTAGCTTCCGTAGAATGCGGGTGAAACCGCGTGAAACAGCTAGTAATGTCATTAATGTCACAAAGTTAAATAATTCCGAGAATAAACAATCCTATTATTAGATTCTGTGACTTTACTTAACACTAAGAGGACTAAAATAGCGCAGAGGTAGTCATCCCATTATAGTTGTTGACGTCACCGCTGACGTCACTCCCCAACTTGCTACCTACCCTCGTCTGACTATCAAAGCGTTTCCTTCCATTATAAGATGATAGTTGCATAATGCCTTATGTCCAAATAAAGTTTCTTGTGGATGAGAATGGAATAGAATAGAACAGATTATTTAACACTAGCTGTTGCCCGCGGTTTCACCCGCCTCCTGAGGGAACTACTTAAGATACCCGGATAAAAAGTAGCTTGTAACCGTGTCCAGGATCCTATCTATCTCCATACCAAATTTTGCCCAAATCGGTTCAGCCGTTTTATCGTGAAAGTGTAACTAACAAATACACTTCTGCATTTATAATATTAAGGGCCGATTTTTCAATGGTCAGATACTTTTTATCTGATCAATAAATATGTCAGTTTGACTTTTCTAAAGAAAATATGTCAAATTATCTTATTTGTTATTGAAAAATCGGCCCTTAGTCGTTGATTCGATTCCAAGGGTCTACCATGACGTGTTCTTGCCATCATTATTTAGCTGTCAGAGCGAGACAAAACTACTAATATTGTAGAGGTCTATTTCTTTTTCATAACGCAATTATCTATTCCTGTTTTGGTACGTTATGGAATCAAACTAATAATAATTCCGTTGTAAAAACGAGTAGTTAATAAACCTACGTCGCTTATAACTCCTGGGGCCGTACCACCACGTGTTTTTGCAATCACTATTCAGCTCTGAGAGCGAGGCAGCTACAAACGAGGCTTCCGGCGACTGGGACCGCAATTAACTGATCCGCGGTGTGAGTCGCCGGATGGATTTAATTTAAATATTTTTCTTCCGGCGACTGGGACCACTCATAAAATATAAGGTTCAAATCAAAAATAGTACAGTCAGACAAAAAATCTTCAGTGCACTCTATAATATATATTAAAAGAATCAAATGGACATTGAACATTTGAAATGTTGCGTCACGAAAAGTACTAGGACATCATAGAATGAAAGAGACCGCAGTGTTGTTTCAACTACCCACCCGTATATAATGTAAATAAAATGCGCACGGAATACGCGGGTCTCGCCAAGGTAAAGAAGCAAACTACTTGAGCGGGCCCGCGTATTCGTCGGTTAGTTGCAGTCGTCAGCCAATCAACAGCAGGTGCAGTCGTCAGCCAATCAACAGCAGGTGTGAGCAGGTGGGTATGTGTGTCCCGGATAGGTACGTGTGGCGACGGCTCCGGCCACAGTTGCTGGCTGTGCCGCGGGCGCGCACTAACTTGCTGGGGGAGGCACCGCTGACGCGCGCACTCCGCACTTTGAACCTCATAGCTAATAAGATAGACCTATTTTGTTGCTCACTGAGTGTGTTTGAGAAAACAGCTTTACATATAATTAGTTACAAAACAGAATAGTTTATAGGATAGAGATATAAGTAGGGATATGATATATTAAGTAAGAAATTGTTTTAAGTATTAAGGTATAATATATAAGTTACACTATCGCATTAGATTAGTCTGTAAGGATAGTTGTAAGAGTGGAAAAATAAATAAATAAATAAAAAACACTCAGCGAAGTGAAGAAGTGCGAAACCCTGGTATGTTACGTGGCATTATTACAAATTAACTGGTGGGTAGATGAAACATCACAGCGGTGTCTCTTTCATTTTATGTTGTCCTAGTAACTTCACTAGCGGGATGGGAACAACAGAATTAGGTGCAACCTACACATCCCGTCTTTCGATCTCACTATGTTGGTAGAATTAAATAGTTCCTTTATCCGATGCGGACGGAACTTCTGCAACCTTATGAAGCCCTGGTATGTTACGTGGCATTTACAAAGTAACGGGTGGGCAAAAATTTTACATTATGTACGGGTGGGTAGTTGAAACAACACTACGGTCTCTTTCATTCTATGATGTCCTAGTACTTTTCGTGACGCAACATTTCAAATGTTCAATGTCCATTTGATTCTTTTAATTTATATTATAGAGTGCACTGAAGATTTTTTTGTCTGACTGTACTATTTTTGATTTGAACCTTATATTTTATGAGTGGTCCCAGTCGCCGGAAGAAAAATATTTAAATTAAATCCATCCGGCGACTCACACCGCGGATCAGTTAATTGCGGTCCCAGTCGCCGGAAGCCTCCTACAAACGTCGTATAGTACGGTCTCTTTTTCACACCGAAAGAATTCCTGCTTTGGCACGTCATGGTAAGGCGTAGGAAGTGTTCATAACAATAATAAAGCTATGGACCCTGTTCCCGACATCGGTGGATCCGTATTTTTTATATTTTTAAATGTTTGTTTTTGTAGGTTTTTTTAAGATGAATATTTGAAAATGTAAAAAATATGTATATAAGTTAAATAAAGCTACATACTTATTGTCAAAGCAAAAGTCAAATACCCATTACTTAGCAATTACAAACTCCTTAAGCCAAAGTTGATTTTAATAAAACACGTCGGCGCTCAACTTCTGTTATTCTAACGAGTCACAGACAAAGCCAGCTGATTTTCATGTTAATTAGCTAGCCTCGGTGTTCCTCGGCAAAGTTTGAACAAAAGTTTGTCCAACATGTTGGCTGGATATTGGTTTTATGTTTGTATTAGACATTGTTGGGGATGCTAGGTATCTGAAAGTTTTCTAAGCGAATGTTTTCGCTTTTTGTTTTCAGCATGAAATTGCATTACATTATAATAATAATAGCTGTGTGGTTTCAAGTATAGCTAACCTATAGTAACATGTTTTTCTCGGGTTTACCTGCATCTTAAGGGAACTACTTGGCGCACAGTTTCTATAACCTTTTCAAGGGCTTAAGCTATCTCCTTACCGAATTTTATCTCAAAATTCAAAATTAAAAAAATATTTATTCAAATTAGGCTGAAAGTCAGCATTTTTTGAACGTCAATGTTACTTTATCTAAATTGGTTTAGCAAGTTTTACAGTAAAAGTGTGTATTCTGATGCGTTAAATAGTTTTCCCGGGACGCAGGGAAAATCGCAGGTAACTAGTTTTATTATAGGTCAGCCTTACTTGAAACCATAGGCTCATAGCATAATGTATTCTGGCGTATCCTCGGGTAAAATGAATTATGTAATCTAATTGAGGAGAACTAGTGAATTCAATTACGATATCGTCTAAATATCGACAAATATTGGGTTTGTGATCCGACCCTGTTTATTGGGTCGTCGAAATAAATCTTGATATTAAATGTAGTACTTGGTAATAATACAAGGGATCGCTAGTTTCAAAAGCATAGAAAATAAATTGAAGAGTAAGGAAGAAAGCAAACGTATTTTCTCGTAATGACAAAGAAACAAGAGGTAAAATGATTTCCTAGAGTTTTTCTGCACGGAAAATTATATGCGAATATCTCCGAGATTTCATTTCTGTAAAATAATGCATTTTACAAGTTGATCAGGTATGGGTGTTGTTTTTAGAATCACTAAAGTTACTGCCCTCATCTAACATGAATGATTGACAGTTCAACGCACAGCCTAAACCGCTGCTCGTAGATATCTGAAACTTGGAGGATGTGTTTTTTTATATGACGTAAGCATCCGATAAGAAAGGAATTTCTGAAATTCTACCCTTAAAGGGATAAAAAAGGGGCAAAGTTTCTATGAAACTCTGTAATTTTTTATTTGAATTGCGGAGGAGCCGTTGGCGGAAAGCTAGTCTATCTATAAGACGAGAATAAAAAAAAACTAACCAAAATTAAATCGAGATGTTATCATCAAAAAGCTAGCGTAACTTTACCGATCTTAAAACTCTTCAAGATATCTCGTCGTACGATCGATGTGGCACAGAACTTGCGCTCAAATCTAAATCCCGAACGTTATGTTTGCAAACACCGACGCGATAAAACGTTCCGTGATAAAAGTCCCCACTGGTATTCCGATGTTCGGATAAAAGGCATCGCTGCCTGTAATCCAGAAAAGCTATTGGCTTTACATACCACTTGTATGGAGAACCACAGGATATGAGGCATCAGAACAATGTATGAAATCTAGGCAGCATATTTATTTAGGCCGCAGAGTTTCAGCTTAATACACAACCTACCTTTAATCAGATTTTTTCCTGATCCCAAATATGTATTTTACTCAATATTGAAGAAAATGTTAGTTGCGTCCTTTTTTCTTATGACAGCAAAATAATAGTATTCATCCACTAATTGAAGTTTTTTAATCAAACCAAAGCTTTCATCTTAATCGAAATGGCAGTTTTTACGTAACGCTTTGAGACACAATAGTAGCTTTTTATTGAAATAAAAGAAGATGTTACTGGAAGATTGGACATCCAGTAAAGATAACATTTGAAGAAAGCTCTCCACGATTTAGAACCATGCAACACGCTTTTAAAACTGTCGGATGAAGAAACTGACTGATACCGGCGGCGGCCATCCCTTCCTTTTTCTAAACCCCGTAAAAGTCAACATAGGAAAATGGATTACTCTTATTGTTATTCCTCAGGCTTCCACGATGAACCAGCGACTCGTGATACTGTTACACAATTTGGAGCTTTAATAATAGCCGCATAAGCTTCATAATTTGTTACGACGAGTTTCTTCATCATACTTGTTGAAATTCTCGTCGCTTTGAAATACTGCTTTGATAAACAAATATCGATTTCAGCTGATAAGATTGTTTGTAGTTCTTAGTTTCTTTGATGTAGATACACTAGTGTTAGTACACTCACACAGATGCGATCTATGTTTATTTGAACTAACAAAATGTTATAGATTGTTTTGGTGTCAAGTGGTTTTTGTGTTTAAATAATAATAATCTCCAGAGAGGCTGGCTTGAAAAAAATGGTACGAAGATAGATTTAAACTTGAGGAAGACATAGTAAAGGTTTTATCGGGGTGCCTAAAGTACTGCCTATTCAGTAAAAAATCCTATTTTAAGCATAAATAAATAGCTTAGGTACCAGGTAGTAGCTACAGTAAATTACACGCTCATTAATTAACTGACCAACTGAAGTCCAGCAAAAAAGAACCATACCAGAACAAAATGTATGTTTAAAATATGTCAATAACAATTTGCAGCATCCAAAGATAATATATGATTAATGTCATACATTGAAATAAATAGTTTGTAAGAAGCGAGCATATTCCATAAAAAAATCGCTCTCGATACGAATACTTTTTCGAAAGTGATTCGTGCTAGGCCACTGGCCACAACATAATGGCCCACTGTATACATAAAGACAAGGATGCTACTACTACTAATGTTTTTGCTTCTTCCCAAAAACAGTGTATAAATTATGAGAAATGTTAACATACATTGTTGTAGGATGTCAAGGTTGACTAGAGCTGTTGAAACTCACTTTAGAGTGGGATTCGTAACGGCGGCGGTACGAAGACATTTGGGACGCATTAGTGAATAAAATATATGAAGTTCTAGTGGAAATCCTCTTTATTCTAATACCGAGAGACGTCTACTATCAGTCAAGATTATTTGGAGCAAAAAGGCAATTTCCTTCTATTTTCAAACTTACCAACTTTGAAAAGAGTATCCATGGAGTTTCTTGCCGGTTCTTCTCCATAGGACCTACTCTTTGGAACCGTGCAACTAGTGTGACTTTTCATAAGAGCCTGCAAAGGCCTAGTTGAAAAAAAAATGACTTTTGACTTTTTGACCGTAGATGTAAATATTTTATAAGACAGCTAAGCTAAGATTGTAACACAGAGGTGAGGTTATTTGAGGTGATGTATTTTTATACGGGTTTAAGCCGAAATAAATTGATATAATAATATTTTTTTTTTAATTTGTTCATTCATTATTTGACATAATATTTAAATATAAAATAATAAATTAATAAATTAATCATTTAGCTATTAACTATTTATTTATTAATATTGTATAAATGAAGATTCTTCAAACCTTACAGACAGATACATATGTGTTGCTGGGGAGTTTGTTGCGCCACTTTCTTCTTTCCAGCAAAAACACATAGGAAGTGGTGAAGGGCGGACGTTTTGGGGGCTGTCTTTTGTAAATTTGACATTCAAAAAGTGCTGATTTTCAGCCTAATTTAAATAAATTACTTTTGAATTCAGCAGATACAATGTAAACAAAACTTTTGGGTCAATTTAGAAAGATCCATCATTTATTTAAAGCTATACCATACCGAGTGTTTAATAAAGATGCGAGAACAGTTGAATTTTACACACGAATTATACACTTTTCGCTTGAAAATACGTATAATAGTCACGACACGTCACCGATGACGTCAATGGCAGAACTGTTAAGTAAAGAACAATTTAATGTCAAGATGACATTTAAAGTGACAAGATGCTTTATTTCAACACGAATAAAGTAGAAATTTTATTGGCATGGAAAACGGCGTTTCGCCTGATCTGCAACGGCCCTTAAATACAGCTGCCAACCTGTTGCTTAAAGTATTTTAATATTAATACTAACACGACCATTCATATTTTGTCATTACGTCTATGCTCAAATGGACACAAGACCTACAGCTTAGGTCGTAGGTTCGACTCCCAGATCGGGCAAAGTGTCTTTGGGTGGGTAAGATTTTTTGCTCAGTAGTCCAGAGTCTGCTTAAATCTTAACCTATTAATCGATATAGGGTAGTCTTAACACTTTGAACGTATACAAATCGGCCAAGCCATCATCCATCTGCCTAGCCTTTTCCCAACTATGTTGGGGTCGGCTGCCAGTCCCAACCTGGATGCAGCTGAGTACCAGCGTTTTACATGGAGCGACTGCCTATCTGACCTCCACAACCCAGTTACCGGGTAACACGACAAACTAGCCGTTTTAGCGAAAAAAGTAACAGACAGGCAGACAGAATTACTTTCAGATGGAGAAAGATGTAGTAAGAATTTTACCATGGTAGAATTTTTCTACCATATCGAAAGTTGGTACAAAATAAGAATAGATATATAGGGGGGAAGGTACACACCTTCATTAAGCTAAAGTCGATCACTTTAAACGAGGGCGTGTCGGGCTCAATAAACCCGACGCTATCCTAAGTGGATCAGCTGGTATTAGTGACACGACGCATTTCGACAATCAGGCTTTGCATTGAAAGGGTTAGGAACTTGAATTCACAGCGACTATAAGATTTTAAAGTAGGCGTAATATGCATAATGCCTACTACATGTGCTTTTCTTCCTAAACATAGTTTTTTACTGGCTTTTCGAAGAGCTAGAAATAGTATCTATATAAATTAAAATTATGACCAAAACTTATTTAAATGCCGGTCATAAAGATTTGTATGACAAAATAATTATATTTTAACATGATTTTCTGTGCCCGGACAGGTTCTAATTATATAGGATATAGTCATAACTATCAGACTATCATAAGAGCAGACTATCTCAGCTTCGTAGCGATGGATAAGGAAGAAGAAATGGACCTCCGAAAGACATAACATCCTAACTTTGAAATAATACATGCAAAAGTGGTAGAACGGCAGAATCGATTTAGATGAAATTTGGTTCAGTGATAGACGGGACTTAAAAGAATATTATAGAATCGCGAATGAAACCAAGGAAAACAGTTAAGTAAAAATAATAAGGTTATTTGTCATTTTTTTTTTATCATTATCAGAAGTAGTTGAAGTTGAAAGAAAGGGGCGAGCTTTACTTCACAGACCAAGTAATCAATCAAACAAGGTTCTTGAGTATATATGTTCCCTTAAAAACGGTCTCAAAGCTCCCAAAACATGGCCTTTTATTCTTCCCGTCTTTTCTAACAATCATGATTAATCTCAGTTGTATCTGAATTAAGTCTGCCTTGAGCTAAGAATACATAAATTACGCTGCCGCTGTATTAAGCCCAAACGGAACGTTTGCTGTAAATCTTGTATTGAATCTGAATTCCAATGTTCCAGGTAATCCCGGCTGATACGCTTGTATTCGAGATGTACGTATTTATTACACAAAGCGTTCATGACATACTGTTGGTATATAAATATAGATATATTAAAATGATATATATGGCATTTATACATCTTTGACAGTCGTTATGGATAGTCAGAAGCCAGAAAGTCTGACAAACAGTCTTACCAAGGGGTATAACTCGATAAAACTGGGTTTTGGAAGTCAGATAGGCAGTCGCTTTATATAAAACACTGGTACTCAGTAGTATCCGGTTTGACTGGAAGCTAACCCCAACATAGTTGGAAAATGGCTAGGCAGAAAATGTTATTAAAACTAACCAATTGCTATCGTATTGTCTGGTAAAACCTCTTTTTTCCACTTTTTACGTTAACGTTACGTTAATCATCATCATTAATGGCCTATTCACTATCTCAGTGTTTGGTAAAGGCCTCTTCTCATACAGAGAAGGCATTAATCACCACGCTTGCTTAAGGCGGATTGGCGATTTCAGACTTTTTAATCCGGGTTTCCTCACGATGTTTTCCTTCACCGTTAGTTAATGGCGTTAAAAATACACTTAGAAAGTACATATTATGTTTTTAGAAAACTCACATTGGTATGTGCGAGGTTTTGAACCCACAAACTCGTACACGAGATGCTGGTGCCTAAGCCACTAGGCAACCACGGCATTTTTTATTTTTTATTTTCTAATAACATTATTTGTGGCTAATTAGTTACAAAACACAGCTGACAATGAATGTGATAACTATTGAACTAAATTAAATGAAAATTGATCAAAAAATAGATTGAAGCCTAGAGAAGCACACACATATTTTTTATCCTGGTGCGTGAAGTAAACCGCGGGAATAAGCTAGTTTCTATATGTACATAGAAGAGAATATTGTGTTCTGTAAATCCGCTAAACTCAATAAATAGACTATTGCTGTTATAGTATGTCAGGTGACAATTGACATTGACAGTTGACAGGAAATGTCAACTGTCATATAACCCTTCCCGCAGCGGTTCTGGAGCAAGAAACATTTTTGTAAAACTATTTTTTTTTTTTATAAAGTTTACTTAATTACACGAAATACTAAACATTATTGCATCGGAATAGATAGTGAAGTTCTACCCTGTTCGTATAACAGGATTAGCCCGAACCATTGAATAATGACGGTATCAATGGATTTGATTGGGTCTGACGGAGATAGAATGTTAGTTTGTTTTCGTTTATTAGTAGTGAATACTGCACTTATGGCCGGTTTCACAAGCTCCAGATAAATACAGGTTAAATTTATCTGACAGATAGTTTCATAGTATGAATTAATTTGGTAGGTAATTAGGTAGTTTGTATTCAAAAATGCATGACACGGTCCTCAGACAAAAATGAACGGTTTAAAATAATATACTGTGTCAAAAAAAAAAACAAATTATTTTAGATCGACGAGATATTGTCAGTTCGCAAGCTTTTCACTCTAAGAAATAGAATAGGTACTATACGAGTACGCTAAAAAATCAGAAAAGCTTGTAGTTATTCGAAATGTAAAAAAAAGCTGCAATATTTCAAGGTAAATTACAATTTTCGCAGCATAACTTAGTCCAAGAATAATGTTTTACATAAATTATATTAACTTATGTTAACTAAGACTTCCCAAAGTACTAACTTTACCAAGCAACGATTATAAACAACCGGTCACGTTTTACAAGTAATTAAGCGTATGATTAATTGGTACAGTTATCCTGTTCCTAAGCAAAATGCTCAGGGGGGTTAGACAAGTGGCAAAACGCTAACGCTAACGCTCAATGTATGGGAATGACATATAGCTAGTCGTAAACGAATGTCATTCCCATACATTGAGCGTTAGCGTTAGCGTTAGCGTTTTGCCACTTGTCTAACCCCCCAGAACTCCCATTCATTGTAATCTGATCAAAATATTTTTCTAAGTTCGAGTCTCGAACGTTCACGTTATCAAAGCAAAACTGCTGCCAAAAATGTCATTCTGTCAAAAGGTGATATAGATTCCTTGGCAAGACACGTTCCTAGTTTCTTTTTCAACTACACATTTATTCGAATGGGGCTAAAATGTAAACTCACTCGTAAAACGTAACAAAAAGAGGACGCAGTAATCGATTTGTTCAGACGAAGGACACGCACATAAAACGTCCAGACTATAAAAAGGCTTATTCCATTCCCTTAATTAGATCACAAAATAATTAACCTACATACGTGTCATCGAAATAGCGTAGAAAAACAATACCTGAAAATTAACGACCCAATTGAAAAAATAACCGAACTCATTTAAATGCACGAATTCGTATCTGAATGCTCAATTTGAATGTTTTTTTTGCTTATTTGCATATCACGCCTGCCAATGCAGATTAAAAGAAATACCGACCGACATACATCGGCCGAAATTCAATTATGGCAGGACAATATTGAAGTAATATTCATTTTACCGAACCGGTTATTAAAAAAAATCGACTTCGGCGTGTAATTCCACTCAAAGTGCCAGTAACAAAAATGAACTTACGTTCGAAAGCCAAAAAGACAATTGAGCATCCAGAACCAGCCAAAAATGAACAAACCCAGTCTCCACCAATAGCCGACGTCCACCAATTCGAAACTCAAACTTCGACTCACCGAATTCGCCACACACAACACACGAACACTTACGCACCTCCACGGAGATAAAAAAAAATACAAAAATCAAACTTGGAACGTTTTAAAAATAAATTTTAACTTCTGCAATTCAACTTCGAAGATGGGGGGTATTGATGGTGGTTTTTAAATAAGGAACTTTGAAGATACATACGCGCGCGGTCGCTGTATTGGTCGCAGATCGGACGGCGCCCGACTGGTCGGGTCGCGGTTCGGGACGCGAATGAGTGTTGGGGCGCCGCGCGAGCCCTTATACCGACGCTCTCAACCCCAAACGTGATGGCGGTGGGCGGCACTATATAGAGCTGTTCATCGTTTAACCTTACATTGTTTGTATATGACTAAGTTTTCTTTAGGAGTTTTCTAACCAAAAAGTTACACAAGATGAACTGCAAATGAATTTCCCAAGAGGCGGTAGTTGGAAAATGCCATATTATGTTTGTCATTTCAAAAAACTCCACAATTTTATTCAATTTTTGGTATGAGTATAAGTAAGCTTAAAGTAAGGACGAATGTAATTTAAATCTACAATCTGACGCTAACCACTCAATCTGGTTCTGAAATTCTTTAACCGCCCTACTATTTTAAGAAGCTCATCCATAGCTTAACATGATCTCATAATATAGTTTATTAATTATTGAGTCTTTCTGGAAGTGAAACAGTGTTATTTATCAAAATATTTACAACAAATTTACTATACCGACAAATGTCAATTCAATAAGCAATTCATCATCTTCGGCTTCCAGTCTAACCGAATACAGCTGAGTACCAGTGTTTTACATGGAGCGACTGCCTATCTGACCTCCACAACCCAGTTACCGTGTAACACGATACCCCTTGGTAGGACTGGTTGTCAGACTTTCTGGCTTCTGGCTACCCGTAACGACTGTCAAAGATCTACAAATGATAACTGGGACCAACAGCTTAACGTGCTTTCTGAGGCACGGAGGAGTCTCGTTATGACATAGATAGTCACCCATCCAACCGCGCTGCGGCTGTTACTTAGCCACGAGCTCCTCCAATTCTGCTAATTATCACCTCAAAATAAGTTCACAGAAAAGAAAAAATTATAACCTGTATTATCCCCGCTATGAAGATACCGCAGAGTGCCATCCCTGTCGCACGGTGGCGGGTTGTCAACAAAATGTTATTAGTCGTCATCTGCGGTGGGCGCCAACTGGAAAAATTCTCGAGTATCTGAGTGGAAAACTATAGGTTTACTTTCAAGCCCCGTGCAAGATTGAGCTTAATGTAAACAAAACTTGAGTGAATTATTGAAGGTAAACAGGAAAATTGAGCAGTTTTTGCTGTAGAGAAAATAAATTGTTATCAAGCTTCAGGATTCTTTTGTACACTTTTCCTTCCTCGTAATTATTTATTGAAGGTAATGTTGGTATTTCAAAATTATTATTTAGGTTCGGATTTAGCCTGAACAGCATATATGAGTGAGATTTTTGCTAATCCGATGCGAAGCAGTGGATTAAAAATTAATCGTACTTTATAAGAAAGACGTTTCGTGTTTATACTTCGTGTATACAGAACACTTATAAATGTACAAGATGAAAATGTTGACGCTTCAGTATTTTTGAGATGTCAATCCTACCTATCCCACTAATTAATATGAACGTCAGGATGTATGTGTGTTACTCTCTTTGGCATAAAAACTACTGAATTTGGATGATGGTACACTCATAGTTTATAATTTGGTTTAACACATAGGATACTTTTAAACAGGCTGCGTGGAGTTTTTCCATGGGACATAGCTAGCAGCTTTTTCACGCGCAAACGGCTAAACTGGTTAAGATAAAATTAAGTATGTTGTTAGCTAGAATCCTGGGGCATATGAAAGGTTAGTTCGGATAGTCCGGGCGTGAGTTAAGTATAATATGCCAAGTAAATAAACAGTAACTTATTCCAAGGTAGTAAAATATAAGAAGTATTTAAGTAATTAATCCTTAATCAGTTTCAAAAAGAGTTATGATAAATACAAGTTGGAAACAATTTGTAGCTTAGTAAAAACTGTAAATTAAAATTAATTAGTAATTGGAGCTTTAATTAAAGTTTATTGCTAAGGGAAAAACAGTTTTACAACTGAAAGAAACCCCTTATAGTGCCCTCGCCTACGGGCGCAGATTCAGTCGCGATGCAAACGCGATACTGTCGCGCTTCTGTCTCGATGCAAACGCGATTCAGTAACAGCACAAAAACACCTACGATCGCTACAGTTGCAAGATGGACTCCGTTGAGGCAACAGTAGTCACGTTGTCTTTGGTGCTGCTTTTACGTAAGCAGTCGCCATGCAGTAGCGCGCTAGCATCGCTATTGTAGCGCATTGCAAATGCGACTAACACGCGTTAGTCGCAAAAAGTCGCCATGGGCGAGGGGCCATAGATACTTTCTCCGTTATATATAGGTACTAGCTGTTTCCTACGGTTTCACCCGCATCCCGAGGGTACTACATGGCGAACCTGGATAGAAAGTATTCAGTGTTATGTGTTAATCCAGGTTAAAAACTGGGTGTCTATCAAATTTCACCCAAATCTATTTAGTAGCTTTTGCGTGAAAGAGCTACAAACATCCATACATACAAACTTTAGTATTTATTATATGAGTAGGATTACAGGTGTGAATAGGAATATTCTTTTTCATAGATAATTTCATTTGAAAATCCATTAGCATAGATAAAAAAGAACAGTTTTTTTATGTCTATGTTAAAAATTAAAACTTGATTCTATAGGTGAAAGATGTAGGTTATTAAAACCTTACGCGTTGTATGATAAATTGAGTTGAGCCTTCCCATAGTTTAAGTATCTCATAAACGGAATGAGTTTTTTTTACTTGTTTGCATTTTCAGTTCAGTTTCAGAGGAGCTCGTGGCTAAATAAGAGCCGCACGGGATCGATCGAAGGTTAAGCTGCGCTTGGCGCGGTCGGTCCGTGGATGGGTGACCATCAATGTCATAACGAGACTCCTCCGTGTCTCTAAAAGCACGTTAAGCTGTTGGTCCCAGTTGTCATTTATAGATCTTTGACAATCGTTATGGGTAGTCAGAAGCCAGAAAGTCTGACAACCAGTCTTACCAAGGGGTACCCGAGTGTAACCCGGTAACTGGGTTATGGAGGTCAGATAGGCAGTCGCTCTATGTAAAACACTGGTAATCAGCTGCATCCAGTTAAGACTGGTAGCTGACCCCAACATAGTTGGGAAAAGGCTAGCCAGATGATTTGCATTTTCAGTTACATGGGCGAAATATGAAACTGAAATTTTGTTATAGTTTCTACACCTACGACTTAATTTCAGAACTTTGTGTAACATATTAAAGCCTAGTTTGTGGTAAACACATAAAATATAATTATATATACAGACAAAATAAAACCTATTAATATCGCTAAATCGATAACACTCATTCGAGTAAACAATAAACAGATATACGAAACAAAATTAAATTTTGATTCCCTTACAAAAATATTGCTTAAGTACATAATGGACAAAATGAACAACAATTTTACGTAGCACTTACAATATATGAGAAATATATATAGAGAAAATGTGTTTGTATGTTTCAGCAACACCTCGAAGAGTTATTGATGTTTTTAGAAAAGGTTTGAACTTTCCTCCGAACAATTCGAAATGACCTTTTCACTTTGAACTTACTGTGTACTTTGTGTGGGTGTTTCATTGCCTGAAATGCCACTTTATACAATGTATTCAGACAACACAATTTTAAATTAATGTTTTGTATAAAAGTTATTGAATATTTTGACTATTAGCTTCTGCCTGTGACGTCTGCATGGCCTTCAGAATAGAATCTAGATTTTGGGGATAGAAATTATTATGTTGATTGATACAAGTAATAAGTATCTATTTACTAAATTTCATTTTAGTGCATTAAGTCGTTATTGCGTGAGTAATAAAAAACATCCAAATATTATCATAATACTAGTGATAGATTATGTGATAAACAAAAAGAAAATAAATTTGCGCTAAATAACGTTTCCTATTACATAATGTAATTAAATATTTCTGTCAGTGGAAAATTATCCAAGTAGGTACCTAAGATTACGTATCGTGAAAAAGACTACGCTGTGGCTACGAATTACGTAGCACCTGCTACGGCGTAGCAAGCTACAATTTTGTTTTCAAACTACTTTGACAAGATGCATTATAAATATAAAATGCCTTAAGAAATACTTTTATTTTTCTGGTATTTAGCTTAGTAGCACTTTGAATGAGTAAATTAATTATTGTGTGTTAATAAATCTTGATTAATTTACAAAACATTGAAATATAATTTAAACACAGCGAAGGGTTAAACTCGCCATAACACAGGTCAAACAAGGTGTGTATCTTACAGTAATTGTTGTGCTATCCTTTTAATTAAAAGGGCGAAGCTCCCTCTCATTGATGTTTACATATGTACAGAAACTCTTAGTTTTATTTACAGTAGAGATTGTATGATTGTTTCCAAGTTTATTATTAAAGGCTTTCTTTAAAAAGTTGAGCCAAAGATTTGATGATGAAAACGGTATCGGTATTATATTTGGTAAGATTATTCAACCGATTGTCTGATTATTTGTATTTTTTACTGATTGTGGAAAAGTACAATAGGATAGATGACACCACCAATCAATTGAAATATTTTTATGAGCTCTCAAAACCCCACTCTCCCATATATTTCTATAGGATTAGCAAGCTATCACGTCACTTTTTTGCCCACTCAATTCACTAACAAAGTATTAATTTCAAAGCAACTAAAAATCTAATTCTATTGTTAATTTAAAATGAATCGTTCTATCATGGCTAAAATAAGGTGCTTTTTAGGAAAGGGGTGTCTAAGATTTAATTATTATTAGTGTCATCTGCATAATTTTATAAACATTTAAGTGCACCTAATATTATAATAGCTCTTATTGATAGAAACCTTCGCAATTACTGCAAAACACAACAAAATAGTTCTGCTAAAATAGGTTGAACAGCATATGAACACATAAAAAACTAGATAATAGAATAAGTAAAACCATAGATAAATAAAGAAATAAAACACGTCCAGTACTAACACTGATATACACAATAACTTTAAGCAAATAATTGCAGTGTTCACAAAGTTGGGATTGCGGGCACGTTCTAGTTTTCAGTACAAACTATTCAACTTTCAGCTCAGTAGCCATTGAAACAATTGCTTATAAATGAATACATTCTCATAATTTGTCAAACAAATGCCTATTTATTCATCCACTAATGGGCAAAGACAAGAGGCGTTTTCCCAGCAGAGGGCATACAGAAAACCTATACAGAGAAAACGTATTGGTGATTACAGATGTTTAAAATTCAGCCAGTAGTAGTTAGTGCTTGCCACGTTTCGAATCAACGCACTCGTACACGAGATGCAGGTGCCTAAACCACTAGGCCACTACAACTTGTAAATAATCTTATTCATATTATAAATGTGAAAGTTTGTGTGTATGTATCGATCTCTCTCGATTTTACCTGCATCCTGAAAATACTACTCTACGAATGTGGATAAAAAGTATCTTTCATGGTATAAACTATGTGTGTACCTACTTAATATCATCCAAATTCATTCAGTAGTTTTTGTTTTTAAAGTAACAAATATATTAAACTCTCAAAATTGATAGATTTTTTTCAATCAGCTCCTTAATTCACTACATTATTCTTTAAAGTTATAATGACATCTATTCAAAAATTTTCAGTCACTCTTATTTATTGCTTTCAAATGTAAACACTTCAAAGTCTAGTCACGATTCACGCATCAGAAATTCTAAAGGCACAAAATGTACCAAGGCTACAAGTCTATTAAGAACCTCTTTAGAAGTAGTCACTTTATTGGCAGAACCTTAGGTATGCTAATGTTAACCCTACACGAATTTTACGATCGAATTTTCTATTAAAAATCGCCCAGCTACATTCAAAGACTAACTTTATCTAAGAAAAACCTTTTTACAAAGCCTTTAGTGAGCCGTTTGTAGCACAATCCTTAAGCCTTATACAGAAGCCTCTAGGTTTAAAATACCCCCAAAAATACCCCTTGGTATTTGGGAGAAACCGATTAACTACCCGTCTCTCGTTGGGTCGTAAAATAAAGACGGCGAAGAATTTCGATATTTCAACTGGAGCAGTTTAAACACATCAAGAACGTTTGACATGTGTAATAACTAGTCTTGTGGGGGATCGAAGTGAAAATGTGAATGTGTCTGTGTGTTTCGTGAGCAAAGGAAATTACTTACTTTCTAAAATGAATTTAATATAGACAAATGAATTTATTACAGGTTTGTAGCTACAGCTCATTGGAGGCTTTTAAATGTTCTATATTATCGACCTTGCCTTGGTTGATTTCCAGACTAGCTGTTCGGCGCGTTTGTGCTCCACGCAAGCCTCAAAGTGATATCAGCATTAGTGATGGGCCCTTCCCTAGGGTCATAGCCTGCCGGGACTGCGGGATATTTGAAAGAGTCACTGCGGCCCCAGAAGAATAAAAACGGCTAAATGAATGTAGTTAAATATGATTATCTCTGACCTCCACAACCCAGTTACTGCTATAACACGATACCTTGGGATTCTAGAATCGATTCCTAGGTGTAATTAGATTTTTCCTGGATTTTTTTAGTCACTGCCAGACTTATTGTGCGATTTGCTCTCGCATAAATTTTAAAGCATAAAATATCTCAAATAATAAATATCTCTGGACAATATCTGTTACTTAATCTTGCCAAGTGAATTATCAAATTATCACCACGCTTTTTCCTACCTAATTGGCTATAAAATAGGATATTAAAACTTCTGCCATTAAGCAGCTTAAGGCTATATCAATTTGTCGTACACGATTTATAGGGGCTTGCTTTTAGAATACAAACTTCAGAAATTAATTTGTATGATAAAAACCATAAGTTTCTATTAAATTTATCCGTTGCCCAAATATCTGTACAGTCTATTTATATACTTTGATAAAAATCAATATATTTATAGTAATATATCTATATATAATATATAGATATCAATTGAAAATGGCATAACCAATTTTTGTTTAAATAAACAAAAGGAATTGTAACATTTAAATGGGACCATCTTCGAAGTAATATCTAGAAAATTTTAATAAAAAAGATTTTTTTTTTTTCAAAATTAAACCCCGGTAAACATACATATAGAACAACATACGTAAAATCGAACAAAGACTTTTTTTTAAGTCAGTGACAAACTACACACAATAGGTATACCTACTTATGGAAATAGTTACTTAACATTTCTGTCTATACACAACAGGAATGCTATACAATTGTTCCTTCGCCCCGTCCCGACTATTCCCGACATGGAAGCTACCAATTTCATTATTTTTTCAAATATCCACCTCTATGACTTTCCATTGTTTTTGCTTTAGAATATTGAAAGTAACATTACTTTTATTTATTTTCACGGTTATTAAATTTCTATGTCACTAAATAAAAAAAATATTTTTGTTGTGTGTGTAAAGATTCGAACGAATGAATGATATTTTTTATTTAAATAAACATGATTAAAACAAAACTTCTTTTGAAATATACTGAAAAAACCTTCTCCTTTTTAAAGTCGGTTAAAAAAATGCCAATATCGAGGACAGACGAACAGACGACAAACATGAAGGAATTATAAGGGTTCTTTGATGACTATGGAGCTCTGAAAACGAAAAACCTACAAGGTACTAAGAATGCAGACTGCAATAGAAAAGCTAGGTATATAATGCAGTCGCAGAGGGCACCACCTCATGCATTCAAATGCATACTCCAGTTCTCCTTATAAACAAACAAACAAGTGGAACTAGAAATAGAGACTCTTTATATTTACTTAACTAAACTGTTTTAACTGTATAATGTAAGGGTTTAACCATAGATATTCTTGGAAAAGGCGAGTATACGAGCTCGTGGCTAAGTAACAGCCGCACGGGTCGATCGTTCAAAGGTTAAGCTACGCTTGGCGCGGTCGGTCCGTGGATGGGTTACATCTATGTCAGAAACTCCTCCCTCTTGCCTCGGAAAGCAGGTTAAGCTGTTGGTCCCGGCTGTCATTTGTAGATGTTTGACAGTCGTCACGGGTAGTCAGAAAGTCTGACAACCAGTCTTACCACGGGGTATCGTGTTACCCGGTAACTGGGTTGTAGAGGTCAGATAGGCAGTTGCTCCATGTAAAACACTGGTACTCAGCTGCATCCGGTATAGACTGGAAGCCGACCCCAACATAGTTGGGAAAAGGCTAGGCAGATGATGAAGGCGAGAATACGATCTCTGAAAACACTAAGAGCCGGTTGCATTAAAAAATATGTGGTTACTTATTATGTGAATAGAAGAACTGTCCGAGTGAATAATTTTCTTATAATTTTAATGTGTTATGGTTTATGATATACGTTTACTTAGCTTATACTTTTATATCTATGTCTTGACAATATAAAAATCTTAAAAAATATGCAAATAATAAAATTAATAACAAGTTGACATTGTGATTGTGACATGACACTTTTACACAATAATTGACAAAAATGTTAATTACTTAAAGTTTGATGCAACCGGCGGCCGTTAGCGTGCCTGCGTGACAACTAATCATAGTCGTAACGATAAAATTACTATTGAGGGATGATTTTTATTGATCAAGAATTTCGGGATTCGATTGCCAGACTTCGATAGAAAATTCTAGCAGTAATCCTAGTTTTTATATTGTTTTTTTTTTAAACTAATTAATTCTAAATACTTCCAATTTATTATAAAGTCACAAAAAGTATTAAGACTATAATATATTTATTATAATTATTATCCAAAAAACAAAAACATACCCAAGATAAACCAACTACTTTCAAGTTCTTATTATTCGATAGCTCATACAACTTTACCGAAACTAAGTATATTCTGTTAAAGAAAATCCAACAAGCGAATTTCAACCCTAAACTTCGAATGACAAAATGTATTTCTCTTTGTATTGCAATAGGTTCCATAATACAGTTTCTGAACTTATAGAGAAAGGCTTGCTGACACATTATCAGAGTTTTGACGAGGGGTCTGGCCATGTTCCCTGTTGAGCATAAACATTATTATCGCATTTGTGAGTAGGTTATTCAGAGGTCGGTTGCACACTCATCTGGTTTGCGTCTTGAGATTGTTTAATTTCAGATTTACTAGTCATCATACAAAAATTTTGATTATATCCATATAAAACATCTCACTTGATAAACCCAACAAAATTTGCGCAAGAATCAAACTCGGTACACAAAAGAGTACAGTTGCGCTTGCCACTTTGGGACCATGGATGCATAGATCTAAAATCGCAGAGTATACAAAATTAACAAAAAATTTTGAATTTGTATAACACTACGCGAACATGCCCAATATGCCCATACTGAAAGGGTTACCAACTCAGCATTTACCATTTACTCAGTGTTAAGATATACTACACTCACGTCATATATTTAAATACTAGCTTTCCGTTAGCAGCCCGCGTGGGCAATACGAATTCAAATTAAAAACGACAGAGTTTCATGCAAACTTTGCCCCGCTTTTTCACCCCCTTAGGGGTATAATTTCGGAAAATCCTTTCTTATCTGATGGATTCGTCATAAAAAAAACACACCCTTCAAGTTTCAGGTCTCTACGATCAGCGGTTTAGGTTGTGCGCTGATCCATCAGTCATTTAGGACAAAGCATTTTATATGTATAGATATATATCTATGTGCACACACTTCAATAAATTCTACTTACTCCTTGTAGAGTACATTCGTGAAATAACAAACTCAATCAATACTCATCAGCGAGATGAACAAACAATTTTACAGTAAATTATTTATCGCCGATACGTTTTTGTTTCATTTCCGAGTTACCTTTTTTATCTTTTTCTTTCATTAAAATGCCGGTGTATTGAAAACAACAGGAAGTTATGAAAACGTGGACGTAAAACAATTTTAATAACCTTACTGAATACTGTTGGGCGCATCGTTTTTAGTGTTTCAGTTAAAGTGAGCGACGGGGCAGAACCGTTTTCATTCAGTGTTTAACTGCTTTGAGTTGTGATTAAAAAAAACTTGTTTGTAAACAATTTTTTGAACAGATTTTCGAAAGTACTCTAATTCAATGAAAACGAAGATTCGATTGAAGATTCGTACGTTTCCTTATGAGTTTTAGAATTAAAATTTACCTCTTACACTTATTAAAGACATTCTGTTCGTTTCTCCATATTTCAATCTACATGTCTCAATACCAAATATTATCTTCACTGGTTTAGCGGTTTAACTACGAAAGCTTAACGGACAAACAGATAGATATAGACAGAGAATATGACTAGCTATTTCCCGCGGTTTCACCCGCGTCCTCAGGGAACTACTTCAAATACGGATAAAAAACTTATAACTGCTCCAGGGTCTTATCTATCTCCATACCAAATTTTATTTTAATCGGTTCAACCATTTCAGCGAGAATAGAACAAACAAACAAACTGACTTCATATTTAATATTAGTTACTAAGTACTCGAGTAAAAGGAAATAAGCATTTAATTAACAATACGTTTGTTCTCAACGAAACATAACACATTTACACTTGTACATTCTAAACATGTAAATAGATCGGACGAGACGCAAGGAACGACGCTTGGAATCTAATAAAGGAATTTAAAAGACGTGCCCGTCTGTGTTGCTGGGAGAATTTCGCTGTTTAGTCTCCCAAAACAAATACTCAGACAGCTGACTGGTATTTTTTTGTTTAATTTTATTATACATGTAAAATGCTTTGTCTTGAATGACGGATCAACGCACAGCCTAAACCGATGATCGTAGAGACCTGAAACTTGGAGGTTATGTTCTTAGTATGACGTAGGCATCCGATAAGAAAAGATGGGAGGCAAAATTTGTATGATACTCTGTAATTTTTATTTTGAATTCGTATAGCATACACGAGCGAAGCCGCTGGCGGAAAGCTAGTTTTACAATCGATTCAACATTATTACCACGAAAATGAAGAAACCAAGAGACAAAATTATATTCGTAAAAACTAGCTTCTGCCAGCGACTTCGTCCGCGTGGAATAGTGGTGCTCCGCTCCTATTGGTCTTCTTCTTCTAACTCGGTCCCTCACTGCTGAGGATCGCGACCACATATTTGTTTCCAGCGGGAGCGGTCGTACGCCGCGTGTAAGGCTCTGTGCATGCTGCCACCCACCGCCTTCTTGATTGGATCAGACCATCTTGTAGGTGCCCTGCCTTGAGCACGTCTCCCATTTATTTGACCCAATATTATCTGCTTCTCCATACAGTGTTTTGGAGACCGCATAATATGTCCGAAGAAGCTTAGGGCCCGATTTTGGCATATTGGTCTTAGCGTGATGATATATAGCCTATAGCCTTTCTCGATAAATGGACTATCTAACACTGAAAGAATTATTTAAATCGGACCAGCGGTTCCTGAGATTAGCGCGTTTAAACAAAATTACAATATTTCCCTTCACTGCTCTGCTCCTATTGATTGTAGCGTGATGAAAAGTATACTATAACCATCTCCGGAGTATGACAAATAATTGTACCAAGTTTCGTTAAAATCCGTCGAGTAGTTTTTGTTTCTATAGAGTTTATACAGACAGACAGACAGACAAAAATTTTACTGATTGCATTTTTGGCATCAGTATCGATCCCATATCACCCCCTGATAGTTATTTTGGAAATATATTTCATGTACAGAATTGACCTCTCGACAGATTTATTATAAGTATAGATATAGATAATATTAGTAAGAATAAATTGTTATCAAAACATATATTGTAAGGTTTATGTTATAATAACAATTTATTAATGTAATTATAAAATGTATATATTGTAAGGTATAAAAAATACCTACTTTACTTTTTTTTGTTTATAAAACGTTGCCCCACACTAGGAATTCCTCCTGTATCGTGGGTGCGTTTACAAACATTCATTACACATGCACAAACACCCATGTTAATGTTGGACTTGGTAACGTCAATCAAACAAGCGTGTCATGCTAAGACTGTTTAATTCTACATATCTTTCTCATACCCACATTCACATAATATTATTTACTAACCAGATACCGACAATTCCCTTATAAAACAAAAAAAAAAGAAAAAAAAATAAGTATTATTGTACATTACAAAATTTCAAAACACTATAATTTATTATGAGTGTACCTACGCAGAAAATAAATATATATATTTTTTTTAATTTGATTTGGAACATTGAAATAATCTTATGACTAAAACATGATTTACTTACGCAATAAATTACCAATTAATACTCATTACATTTACAAATTGTTACTAGAACATCCATTCATAATAACTAATAAAATCATAATCATTATTCCCAACATTAGAACATCATATTTCATAAATAACTAATTTTTTTTTTTATTTTTTTTATTTTTTTAAAACATTATCCATTCAGATACATAATTAATAAATGCCAATAAGTTTTATATCTATAACAACATATTTCATTGTTTTTCATGCACTACCTACATTATTACATTTGAACAGTATTATGTTTTTACCTTCAATTATAAAGATTTATTATTTTATTACTTAAAACCTAGATAATTTAATTACAAAACATAAGTTAAGCTATTTATTAATATATATATATTTAACCTTTTCCTGACATCATTTTATAATCACTTACTTAGTTCCTTGAAGTCGGAACCCCAAGTCCAGAATATTCCCAGCGATCAGGTGGTCTCACTGTCCTGCCAGAACGAGTTTGATAAAAGTTAGTATCATTGTATAACTGTACTGGTGTTAACACTGTGTTAGGAACACTGGAGCCACAATTGATGTCTTCTGACACTAATTTACTTTGCGAGGGGGCTCGCATTGATTCTGAATTTATATCGTCATAGTCATAATTATAATAATACCGATTATCAATACAATTGAGTTCATCATTTCGCTTTTGAGAATCGATTATGATGTGTCTTCTATTGCGTCTTAAAATCCGCCCTGTAATGAGTTTAATTAAATAAGATCTGCAACCTAAAACTTTGTGAATTATTCCAGGAGTCCACTGACCATTCATTTTAATTTTAACTTTTTGTCTTAATTTTACTGGATCTAAAGTCCTTGCTCCCCTATCAAAGTATTTTTTCTGACATCCCTGTCGCGCTTCTAATTTCTGTCTAACTCCCTTTTGTATCTTAGGCAGCAATAAGCTAGGCGAGCATGGTACAATACTTCTCAACTTTCTGTTATATAATAATTCAGCAGGTGAGGCTAGTTCGCTGTTAATGGGTGTATTGAGGTACTCTAATAATGCCAAATCGAAATCTGATTTATTGTAATTAGTTTTTCTCATAATATTTTTTATTGTTTGTATAGTGCGTTCGACTTGACCATTTGACTGGGGATATCTGGGGGAAGATGTTATGTGTTCAAAATTCCAATTCTTTGAAAATTCTCTGAAAGAATTTGATGAGAATTCCGGACCATTATCTGACATGACAATTTGAGGTATACCGTGACGTCCAAAAATTTTTTTCATTTGTTTTATTACCTCACTCGAAATGTTTGATTGCAATTCAGTAACCTCAATAAATTTACTAAAATAGTCAACTACGATCAAAAATGATTTCCTACTAAAATGAAATATATCAGTTCCAACCTTATACCAAGCCCTGGTAGGTACCGAATGCGATATGAGCGGCTCCTTTGTATTCTCCTTTCTATATGTCAAACATGCCTGACAGTGCGACAGATAATCAGTCAATTGAGAAGTCATGTTTGGCCAGAACATTATTTCCCTAGCCCTAAGTTTGCATTTTTCTAAGCCTAAATGGCCGACATGTATGTTTTGTAACATTGTAAAACGCATGCACTTCGGTATAACAATTCTTTGTCCTTTCCATACTAAACCATAATCTACAGTTAAATCCTCTTTACTGTCCCAATACGGTTTTAATATATCACTGATTTCACTTTTATGAATAGGCCAGCCACGCTTTATAATCTTAATTAATTCCTGCATTTCTGTATCTTCCTTAGTGTGCTTTTGTATAAGTATGAAGTGCGAGTCAGTGAGCGGATTATCAGCTGATATTGCACACACTTGCGCTTGCGCCTCCAGATGGTCGCGCGGCGTTGTGTTGTTATCGCTGCCCGGCGCAACTGCCCTTGAGAGCGCGTCAGCTATATATAAGTATCTACCTGGTTTATACACTAATGTGAATGAATACGGTTGGAGTCTCATTAACATTCTTTGTAATCGTGGTGGAGCATTAGCTAACGGTTTATTTATTATATTTACCAACGGTTTGTGATCAGTTTCTATAGTTACGTCTTGTCGTCCATAAATGTACATATAGAACTTTTCACATGCAAATACACAGGCATAAAGCTCTTTTTCTATCTGTGCATAGTTTTGTTCCGTTTTTGTTAATGATTTTGAAGCATAACAGACGGGCAAGTTATCCTGCATCAAACATGCACCTAAGCCATTCTTGCTTGCATCTACCGATAAAACAACTGGTTTATTTAAAGCATAATATTTTAATATTGGAGGATTGCTCAATTGATCTTTAATTATATCAAAACATTTTTGATGTGTATGATCCCAATGCCACGCAACGTCCTTTTTTAATAATTCACGGAGCGGGGCCGTTTTATCAGAGAAGTTAGGGATAAAGTTACTTACATACGTTACAATTCCTAAAAACCGTTCAACCCCTTTTACATTTGTTGGTCTAGGTATGTTTTTTATTGCTGAAACATGTTTGTCGTCAGGATAAATACCATCTTTTGTTATTTTATGCCCTAAATAACTAAGTTCACTTAATCCTATCTTGCATTTTGATTTATTGAGCTTGATATTAATCTCCCTACACTTTTGTAATACAGCACGTAGTATTTCATCGTGAATTTCTTTTGTCTTGGCATAAATCAAAATATCATCAATGAACTGAATTACACCATCTATATTTTCAAAGTACCCACAAAGTTTTTTGTGAAATATCTCCGACGCGGAACTTATTCCGTAAGGCATACGTAAAAACTTATATCTCCCAAACACAGTATTAAAAGTACATAGCTCAGAACTACTGCTATCCAATTTTACATTCCAAAAGCCTTGTTTTGCATCCAACGTACTAAAATAGTTCGCACCAGATAGGTTAGCTGTTATTTCCTCAAGAGTAGGTAACTTAAAGTGTTCACGTTTAATTGATTTATTTAAATCTCGGGGATCTAAACAGATACGGATATCCCCATTTGGCTTTTTCACAACCGTCATGCTGTTAACCCAATCTGTGGGCCCGTCAACCTTTTCAATAATACCATCCTTTTCCATTTCTAATAACTTATCTTTGACTTGTGTCTTTAGAGCAACAGGTAATTTCCTAGGGGCGTGCACAACCGGTTGTGCATCTTTATCTAATATTATCTTATAGGTGCCTGGCAAACAACCAATACCCACAAATAAATCAGGAAAGTCTTCTAAAATATTTGAGCTATTTGTACCTACTTCGGTTACCGCCATCACTCGTTTTATTAAGTTTAGTTCCTCGCAAGAACTTCTACCTAAAATTGGCACTGATTGTGTATTTACAACCACAAATTGCAATATAAACACATTATTTTTATATGTAACCTTCAAAAAACATTTACCAACAACATCTATGTTACTGCCCGAATAACCCAGTAATTTCATATTTGTTTTAACAAGGTTCTCCTCTAACAACTTGAGTTTGTTTAAATAATATTTTGGTAATATATTGACATCGGCTCCAGTATCCAACTTAAAATGTATGATTTCTTTATTTATCAACAATGCTATCGACCACTCATTATTCCAAGAACAATTATTATTATCGACAGAGTAAATTACCTGATCGCTGGAACTTTCCCGAACCTCGTACACTCGACACATTCTAGCATAATGGTTCATCCTTCTGCATGAATTACACCTTTGTCCATACGCCGGGCAATTAAACTTTTTATGACTGGATCCACAACTGCCACACACCTTATTGTTTATTGGACGTTTGTTATAAGACCGGTTGCTTGTTGCAGTTTCACTCAGACCCGATTGTCGGCGTTCATTTGTACGACCATCATTACTGGCATATTTTTGAAGATGTTTCCTTCCTTTTATTTGATTTGCTTGTACACTCCATGAAGTACGTGGTCTTGTCCCCTTTACGTAATCTATGTGATGTTCCTTCTGTCGCTCGGACGTTTCGATTTGATTAATCTGATACTCCTGCTTATCTTGTTTTATACTGTTGGCTTGAACCCGCGATCTTTCCGCCAATGTGCAAATATCTACCGCCTTCGCCAATGACAAATCTATTTCTCTCAATAAACGCTCCCGTAGGGCTCCATCTCTTATTCCACATATCATTCTATCTCGTACTAAGTCACTACATAATTCTCTAAATTCACATTTTCCTGCAATTTTATTTAACTCGAAAACGTACTGTTCCACTGATTCAAATTCACGTTGCTCTCTTGTAAAAAATGCATGCCGCTCGATTGTTATATTCCTTTTGGGTAGAAAAAAACCATCAAAAGCCTTAAGTAGCTCCTCAATCGTTCCATATTCGCCTTTAAACTGTTCATAAACTTCTCGACACTTTTCACCAATAATGTGTAACAATATATTTATCTGCACCTTCTTATCTTTTCTATGCAACTCGCAAGCTTCATAATATATCTTGAACGAACTTTTCCATTTTTCCCAATCCTTGCTTAAATTTCCAGATGTAACATTTGTTAGGTCGTTTTCAAAAATAAACGGTTGGGGTGGTTGCAACATTGATTCCATTTTTACGGTAACACACTCTGCTTCTTGATAAATTTCACAATCAGAATTACTGCTCGACATATGATCATTTATCTATGCAGAATATAACTTTGATAACTTGCAGTCACAACATTTTTTTGCAATATCTTATTTACGATCCTACCGGCTGCGCCATGTTAATGTTGGACTTGGTAACGTCAATCAAACAAGCGTGTCATGCTAAGACTGTTTAATTCTACATATCTTTCTCATACCCACATTCACATAATATTATTTACTAACCAGATACCGACAACCCAGACCCGGAACAATTTTAGTTGTCCCGTGCGGGAATCGAACCCGCGACACGCAGCGCAGCAGCCAATTGCTCAGCCCCTACGCCAAACGTGCCGTCACTTATTAAACGATGCTAAAAATATAAATACATAATCTTTCATAATAAAAGGAACAGGTTATATGTGAGTAAACCTAATTTTCTCTGAATATTTAGTAACATTATTGAATATACAAAGCTTAATATAATTCGCTCAGACATGATATATGAGAAAAACCTAACTTATTTTTATTAAAAATATATAACAGATATTTTGTACAAAATACACTTAGTGGCAATTATTGAGAGTTAGTTATAAATGAATATTTTACTTTATAATGTATAAATTTAAAATTTATAAAACACTAAACTAACGTATGATTCATGTTTGTATTCTATAACTGTTTTATCCGCATAAAACACTGTAAAATCGGAAAAATACTTAGTTTTCTCAGACAATACATTTTTGGAATCCGTTCTGAAGTGCTAAAATAACTTTCACCTAACACATAATACACCACTCAATAATAACACCTCATTATAGTGTTAAAACAACCAAAAGTAATGATTTATCTACTTAAAAAGAACATACAACTAACCAAAATGACATTCATAATTTTGAAGATAATAATTATTTTTTGTAACTAACCCCATTATTTTTTTGCACGCAAGTGTATACAGCAATTTAAACAGTATTCGTAATATTACTTTGCATAGTAAACAGTTACGTGTAGGTACAAAAAAAGGAACTCATTTGCGCGTCACATTCAAGTATTTTGCCTTAACGATACGCCTAGGGAAGAATAATGCTAAACACGTGACCTGACTTCGTGAAATATGTGTATATTTAGGCTTCCATTTAAGCGTTTATTTTGCGATGGTCTATATACATAGCTTTCTTTGTGTTGATACGACCTTAATGGCGAGAGACTTACATCCGGTCGCGCTAAAAAATATGCGGTTACTTATACGTGAAAAGGAAGAAGTATCATTCAAACCTGTGAAAATGGAGGATAAAATTGAATAATTGTACTATTATTTTATTCGTCTAAATATGTATGATACATGTTTGTTTAATTACTATATTTACCTATTGATAACACAAAAAATATTAAAAGTATGCTAATTATTGATATCATTTTTTGTGATATTCGTAAAAGTATAAAATAATGAAAAAAAGTTTGGTGCAACCGGCTATTAGTCCGCATCTATATATGAATTAACGGTGAAGGAAAACATCGTGAGGGAACCTGGACTTAAAAAGTCTGAAATCGCCAATCCGCCTTGAGCAAGCGTGGTGATCAATGCTCATGCTTTCTCTGTATGAGAAGAGGGCTGTGCCCAGCAGTAGGACAATATATAGGATGATGAAGAAGCGGATCCGACAGACATTGTACTATCCTAACTTTGGCGTTTTTATGGAATCTACGACATCTACCCGATCCAATTATATTTTTAAACCATCCAGGAATCCGCTCAAATGTACATAAAAAAATCATCTGCATAGGTCAAGCCATTTAGGAGGAGTTAGGTGCCAAACACACGTACATAAGAATTATATATATAAAGATGTACTTACATACGTATAATTAAATCGTAACAGGCCGATGTCTGTATTTAAGATATTGAATTTGATTCTTTACTAGAGAAACAGAACCCAAAACAACAGTATTAAAAAAATGTCTGTTCGTATATGTATGTATACGCATCACGCAAAAACTACTAAATGGATTTGGTTGGGTATACAAATAGTTTATAACCTGGATCATCACATGGGGCCAAGAAGATTTATTTTTCGCATAAACAGCCACTAAACAACTAAGCTATTAGCCAGATTAATTAATTATCGTAATATTATCTGCCAGATAAATTTATATAATTAGCAACTAGCTGTTAAAATACCCGGATATAATTTTCAAATATTTTTTTTTCGAGGCAATCATATTCGCTTTCGTCACGTTTTTATTACGACACAAGAAGATCAAGGAACGTAACATACAGGATATATGTACGATTATATTACCTTGAATATTTTATGTAAATATTATTGTATTTTCCTGTAATTTGTTTTGTTTTACGGCTTGTAAAGGATTTTACGCGTGGCACGTCTAAATTTTTTATGTTCATCGTGTTATATAAAATCTTAGTAATAAAGTATAATTTTACATTTTTAGTACCTACAAGGCAAATTACATGTAGATATTTTACTGCTGAATAAAACCTACCTCTCTCATAACATTCATAAAATATGTATGCTTCTTTCTGATGGAGTTTTATCAAACTAGCTGTTTCCGGCGGTTTCATCCGCGTCTTGATGGTACTACTTCAAACACCCTTTTTTGGATAGGAAATCATCAAATGACTCCCCCCGCCGTGGGTGGAGCGAGGAGGAGTGTCAGACTCTTAGTGACTAAAACCTATCCATGTTCATCATCATCTTTCGAACATCCCGCAGCTATTTCACGCACTCTGATGTAAAGTACGCTATATTTTCCCTAAGCTTTTAATCTACTCTACTTACTCTCTCTAATATACTCTAAATTTTATCCAAATCGGTTAAGACGTTTTTCTGTGAAAACATAACAAACAAACCTTTTGCAGATCGTACTATCTTTTCGGTGGGCATCCCACCATTTTGGCTAGCCGTGATCTCCACTCAAGAACCCGTTTATCAAAGCGGTCGACGGTTTTTCGACAGGTATGACCAGCTAACTGCCACATCAGCTTATCAATTATTTGAGCGATGTTGTTTTTTTTACGTGAAGATTTTTTTCAGTCAACTGCTACCGCAATCTGTGTTAAACAACTTTGTTCTAATAAATTATAATTATAGGAAGTTTATTAGTAGGTATTGTAATCCTTGCCAATTTTACCACGGTTTCCATAACAACTGCTTACTGACTGCCACCGTGTAATGCTCATTAATTTACAGTCTTACAACAACCTGTGACGTTTACGTTGGCATAGACATGTATTTATTGCAGGCCTAACAAGGTTGTTGTTAGAATAGAATATTATTATAATGTTCTATGTTATGGACACCAAAAAAAATATATGACAATCGAATATTAAGTTAGTTTATTATTTTTAAAAGCATCTATTTATAAACCTTTTTTTGCTCATGTCAGTCAGTCAGTGGGTCGGAGGTTTAGCAGTTCGCTTCTTAATAAGGATTGGAGTTAAAAATCTGACACTTGATGGTTTTTTTTTTTCAGCAAAAACATGCTAATTTCTCTCCACTGATTCCACTGACTAACGGTGAAAAAAAAATAGATGGATAAGTTTATTCTTATAATAATGCAACAGAGCTTATTTCACGAATAAAAAATACCATAAGATTTACACAAGAACTTGTCTGTCTTTCCCCATTGAGAAGACAAATTAAAAGTAAACATACATTTTTCAATGTACTTTTCAGTCTTTGTAATATTACACAGATGCAGATACCGGCCCGGTACTGAGAAATTACTGATGTTTTTAACTAGATCAAAGACGTGAGCAAAAAATATTTACCACTAATATCCTTACTAATATAAAATGCAAAATTAATTGTGTCCGTCTGTCGTTCACAGTAAAAACGTCTGAACTGAAGATGAAATTTAAATTATTGAAAGATTACAATCTGATCTAAAAACATGACATTTTTTTTATTGTGGTGCATGAAGCAGTTTCACCAAGACGCGGGTAACACCATAAAAAATAGGTAGTTTAAAATATTAAATTACTAAAAACAATTAATTCTGCCAACCCTGCGGAATTTAACGTAACATGGAAGTGCGTATATTTGACACTGAACATTATTTACGAGTTAGGAGACGCTATTCGTGTTACTGGCACTCATATTGTTAATCACATAAGAGATCAAAAGTGACAGGCCCTTGGAATATCACCTTAAGCCTCTTATTCAAGGTGAAATGTGATCGAACACTTTGTTTTCCCTTTAGGGCGCAATAAAGATATTAAGTTAAGAACCTATTATTCCGTATTTTAACGGACTACTACATACTTCAAAAATAATTAATATAAATAATTGTTAAATGTTATTTTAGTTTATATGAAAACGTATTAGTGCTATTTTTCTTATCCTAAACTGAGATTTAAACTATATACCTGCAAGTATTAAATTCATTGTCATTTAATTACAAGACCCAGTCGCATGCATAACGTTGAAAAAAAATTGGTCCTTCATTCCGCGTTGCGTATCGAAAGTCTCTTAAAACCATTTGAGATTTTTGAGAACTGGTTGGTTATTTTTATTGTCAATAAACCCAGAGTAGTCTTAGTGTCCGAGATTTGAGTTTGTTTGACTCGTGAAAATTTCCTGACAAATTAATTGACTGGTATTTTTGAAAACCTAAGTAATTTTCTAATGAACCTACTAAATAAGAAAAATAAAATTCTAAGGTGCGAATAAATAAAGATTCCCTTTTAATTAGGAAACCTTCAAACAATTATGTCGATGACCCTACATAAATGAGTACGATTTGTTAAAATTCTTGCTCCAATAAAATTTAATTCGCTCAAGTGTTTTGAAAAGAAATTTGAAGAATTCCCTTTTTATCTCGTTAGACATTCCGAACTGAAAAGGAATGCCGCAGAGTAACATTAAAAATATTTTTACTTTAGACTAAAAATGTTTTAATGATATCCGTTTTTCTTTAATAATATTTAAGGGAATATTGGATGAAATTTCGCAGGTTTGTAAAATTTATTAATTTTACAAAACTGCGAAACACATTGTTGCATTTTTATTGCTTTGCATGACACCTTCGTTTCAAGATGCTTTTTCTATTTTTATTAAAATAATTTTATAAAAATGTACATTTGAATTGAAAAGCTCTCCTTTTTAAAAATAATTTAATATTTTTTAATACATATTAACAAAAACGTTATTTAAAACATATTGATGGCATCATTATATTAGGTCAACCGTGAGACCTACCCCATTCCAGAACATAGTGCCGTAGCAATTTACTACGGCGTAGCAAGATGCTACGTCACGACTACGTCGTAGCTTTCTAGTGGCTTGCCAAGGCGAGCCATGTTGGCCGCATTGTAAATTGGGAGAGTTTGTGTTCAATATAAATTGTTCCAACACTATATTCAAGTGAATGTACTATAAGACATCTTGCTGTTCATACACCTACTTTATTACCTACTTTGTGGGTTCAAGTTACCGTCAAGTACATAAGTAACATTTTAAACTTAAAGGGTTAAAATTTCCTAAATGAAAAGATGCCTTTGACTGCTAACAGAAAAAAAAAAGTGTCAAAATAACTCTTTTATTTTTAGTAGCTGCTTAGACACTTCTAAATCGATTCAGCCATTTTACCGTAACAATGTAACAAACAAACAAACTCATTCGCATTTATAATTAAAAGTCAAAAGTCATTTTTTTATTTAAAATAGGCCTTTGCAGGCTCTTATGAAAAGTCACACTAGTTGCACGGTTCCAAAGAGTAGGTCCTATGGAGAAGAACCGGTAAGAAACTCCATGGATACTCTTTTCAATAAAGTAATGGTGATCACAATAACTTGGTTACATAGTAAGAGCTAAGAAAATTATATAATATTAGTTAATAGATTCCTTCCAGATATCCTTCAATTATTGTAAGCAGATCTAATTCTCATTTTATTCAATCAACTTCTAATATTATTATTTTTACAGTAGTACAAGGACTTACCTTCCCGGACGATTATAATAATGCGGGCTTCCAAGAATATTGCGGGATTCAATTTGAGACTTTTTTTATAAGTCTGCGGAACGAGGTTAAGGTTTTTTTCTTTTATTTAAAGTTTTATTAAGTTCATGTTTAAATATTTGCAGCGAGATTTTATGAAAATGTTAGAAAATTTTATGGTTGTGATAATTTTATTGTACTACGGTAGTACGAGCAAAGTCTGAGTTGGTTACTTTTTTGGTATGAGCATATTGATCATGTTAGCGCACAATTTCGTCATTGTTATGCTTTTTGACGAACCGATTTATTTTACCCGATTTCATGAAAAGGAGTTTATCAATTCGACCCGTGTGTGTGTAATATTGTTGGAATTCCGTTATATTCGTAGGTATATGTTAGTCTATATGGGCTTCTAGACACGTCTGTTAATTTTCATCACAATTATGTATGTAGGTATGTTTGTCCGCCTATTATTTGTGTACTATGAGTCAGATCGTGACATTTTTTTTTATTGGCTTAAATTTCATCATCTGACTAGCCTTTTCCCAACTAGGTTTGGTGTCCAGTCTAAACCGGATGCAGCTGAGTACCAGTGTTTTACATGGAGCGACTGCCTATTTGACCTCAAAGTAAGACTGGTTATCAGACTTTTATTGGCTAACATTTACTCCAACTCAAAAGTGCAACGAGAATATTTATGAAACCATGTAACCATCGTTATGCCAAATATTAAAAAGATTGATTTTGTTTAAAACAGTCGCTCTCTATAGTCGGTCCCTCATGTCTGAGGATCGCGGTCAGTATGTAGGCTGCATCTGGAGTAGGTGATCTGCCTCCACCAGTTTCTGTCCAGTGCGTCTCTTACAATCATATAGAATTTCGACGACAACGTTTCTTTTATTTGATCTTTTGCCTTCGATGTTCCCAACAAAAAAGTTGAAGGTCACTTCTCGAGACCCAAAGGCTGACTACTACATACTTTGGCCAAAGGATAAGCATAGCTATCCAAAGTGGCAATGCAGCCAGCCTCTTGGGTACGCTCCCAGTTGACCGCGATGAGGAGGAATATTTTGATGCCCTGTATTAGTTAGGAGTTTTCCATTTTTGTTTTTTTAGCAGTTGAAGGTTATATTCATACTAATTAATCGTGACAGATAATTATTAGGCAATAATTTGGCCGTCAAAACCAGCACCCATTAATGCGACTCTCTGATTTTAATTAGGCATACACGTCAGCTCGATGCGTACTTAATTATAATGGATTAGGTTCGTATTAGTAATATAATGAACCACCAAAAGGGCTCAAATAATACACTATTATTTTAAAAAGAGAGAAGTATTTATGCCTTTATCTTAATAATACTTTCATAAACACCAATTTCTTTACTATTGGAACTAATACTAAGCTTTCTCTAACCGGCTGTTTATTTATTGTTTTAACCGAAATAGTGAGAACACCGTTTTGTTTCAGATAAAATTCAAAGTGAGAAGAAAAATTGGGTTTTTCCTATAGTAAAAAATGTGTGATTAAAATCTACATTCTCTCATACGGAGAGAATAACAGAACGTAAATTTCAACTGTCTAGCTATCACTGTTCATGATATACAGCCTGGTAACAGACAGATGGAAAGTGAAGTCTTAGTAACAGAGTCCCGCTTTTCCTTTTTAGGTATGGAACCCTAAAAAGAACACACACCTCAGGTATTATATATATCAAGCTGGATAACAAAGCAAATGTATTTTGTTACTAAAATAAAATTCGTCGACACAAATTCTAAGTTTCGGTATAAATGTCACGCCTTTAACCTTTGAACGTGTTACGAAATCAAATCGAAGCCTTTGTAAAGTCAATTACTGACGTCTAGGGCCTGTTTTAATATTTAAGTGATTTAAGCAAAAGTAATGTTTATTTAAATTGAACCAGTTTGAATTAATAATCACGATTTGTTGTTTTCGTTTCGGCTTAAATAAAAATTGTGTTTACATTTTAACGAAGCGCGGAGCAAAGCTTAGGGTCGAAAAGTTGGTTAGTAAATTACGGTTTGAGATGTAAAATGGATCTATAGATGCATCAGAATGACGAGCATGTTTTTTTATCGCAATCATTACAAGACAATCTGACTTCTAAAGCCTAGTATGATAAATATGTACTTTTTCCATACCAGTTGGGAAAATATAATTTGTTTTTTTTTTTAACGTAGTTATTCTCAGTACCAGGTTAGATTCTGAAACTGCTGGTTGCTCGTACCTTCTACTACAGGTATGTACATCCCATCTACATCTCTAGATTATCTCCAGTGAAAACGAACATGATAATATTTTTTTCACTCACATCACATTAAACTGCAACTCGACTCATCAATAAAAATCTTAACAGATAGACTCATGTTTAACCTCATTATTTTTTCCATGCAGCATCGAGCATTCCGGCCTGGTAACGCGAGTCTTACTTGAGTTATTACTTGAACCAGAGCCCATACATTACGTCGAAGCTGTTAATAAATATGCCGTCCAGTTCTAGCATCGATCGAAGCTATTCCCGTCCTCTCTCAGGTCAGGCTAGCTAGTTGAAACTATAAATAGTTAAAAAGCAAGCTCCTTTGAAGCAGGCTTTAATTAGATGCTAATAAAATTGCTGGAAAATTCTTTATATAACTTTGATGTATTTAAAACTTTGTTGTAAAACCCTTGGCGCTGGTAGGAAGGCTTATAAATTTGTTTTTATAAGTTAAAAAATAGGGATGTAATAAAGAATTGATAATAGAGGACAATCAAGCTTTTTTTTATATTTTTTTAGGGGTGGGAAATCATTAAAAATGACTCCTCCTAATGTGGGTGCAACGGGAAGAAGTGTCAGACTCTATTGACTAAAACCCATCCATATTCCTTAATTCGCCCTTTATGTTCTAGGACTCCGGCAACAAAAGCAAGCATGTCTCTCGAATTTATTGTGTAGCTATTCAATAAGTATAGTCTAAATCGTGGTGTCTTATAGGTAAAGTGCTGTAAGTATAGCTCAAGTAGACTCTTTTAAACATATCACATGTAATTTCCAAGTAAATTTTGGACAACACTGACTAACGGTGAAGGAAACATCGTGATGAAACTTGAACTAAAAACTCTGAAATCGCCAATTAGCTTTGAGCAAGCGTGGTGATCAATGCTCATATCTTTTCTCTAAATAAAAGGTCTTTTGCCATGCAGTGGGATAATAAAAAGGCCGGTATTGATGATGATGAACTATTTAACAACTCTTGACCTACTAAATATAAACTGTTTTTTTTTTCAAAAACATACATACTCATTCCATCCCCTCTTTGAGAACCATTATTTTTTTGTAGCCGCTTCCAACCTATCATACACATATCCCCTAGATACCAGAGATAATTTCCACCTTTGTACAGAGAACTCATGAATAATCCACGTTCCGATTTCAAACCTGAAATTAGGGCATTCGTTAGACCAGGAATTTTGGAAATGTTAGTGCTGCAGTTTTTGATGTTATGTCGATGGCACCGAAAATTGGGCACTTGGCATCGTTTGCAACTGCACAATTTAGTATGAAATTATTATTCAGTTTTATTTAGTAAGTTGAAAAGGTATTAGAGTTGTCGAGGTATAAATAGGATGATGATGTTTCGACGGTATACTATCGAAATTGCAAAAATAAAAGTATTTTCTTTTTATTGCGCTTATAGTAAGAGATCAAGATGATTCTATGTATAAATTATATTTTTATTTTTATACCCTACACTGTTTTTTTAATCGAAAAGAATCGAAAATGCATAGAAAGAGCTCATTAAAACTTTACTTTGAATCGCTCTCCTGTAAAGTAGAGGTATTGCAGTTTCAAAACTCAAACAACTCAATGATGATTTACGTGGGGACCGTCGGTTTGTTGCGAAAGCCTTCGTCAACTGGAGATAACACGTTAAAGTGATTCAAATTCTATTGTGAAGGATGGTGGTTCTTAATATATAGCTCCACATAGAGAACTACCTATACTGCCCGTGTATTTATGAAAAAATCGCCCGCGTGCGTGTTGGATCACGCGTAATGGGACTCTCATCACCATTTTATGTGTAGGTAAGATGCCTTAAAAATATATTTTAAAATTTTATTTTTATTTAGTCGATATTTTCAGTATTCATGCCAAATTACAGCATTCTAGTACAAAGTAACTCTGAGCTCTGTCACAGGCAGACAGACATACGGATATGGTGAAACTATAAAGGTTTCTTGTTGACTTCGGAACCCTAAAAAGAGCCTTAAACGGCACATCCACTATGAGCGTGCTGATCATGCTCGTGCCTTCTCTGAACTTAAAGAGGTCGTTACCCTGTACTACAATAAATAGGACATGATAATCCGTCTAGTACACAATTTAGGGTTAACAAGTTGAGCAAGCAATGGAGCTTGAATTATGTATTCGGATGTTAAATGTTCGAGGGGTGACATTTCTGTGTGACGCTTAGCCGACGATTTGCGACAATTCCGGACTCATCTGAATGTTTGAGATTGATGGAGCTGTTTGATGTTTGGCAACAACTAACTATAATATGCAAGGATACAAAGCATGTTCATTGCAGTTATTTTAGATGATTTTTGTTTGTTAGTCAAATTATTCTCGTTTGTCTTACATACCAGAATGATTTGAGTTAAAACATGCAGGATTGCAGGTATTATGATAAAACTCATTATTATAATTACAGCTATAGTTAAATCTTTATAAATAAAAATTAATGCGTGTTTGACTAAACCGATAGTTATTCTACCGGCGAAGGTTTCTGGGGGGCTAGACAAGTGGCAAAAACACTATAGAAACGCTATAGAATAGAAAACAAAATGTATGGGAATGACATTCGTTTACGACTAGCTATATGTCATTCCCATACATTTTGTTTTCTATTCTATAGCGTTTTTGCCACTTGTCTAACCCCCCTGGTGTCCATAAAAAACATGGCATTAAAATACTTGCCATGTGCAGATTAGTTCTTGTGTATATATTATGTTACTAGCTTCTGCCAGCGACTTCGTCCGCGTGGAATAGTGGTGCTCCGCTCCTATTGGTCTTAGCGTGATGATATATAGCTTCCTCGATAAATGGACTATCTAACACTGAAAGAATTTTTCAAATCGCACCAGCGGTTCCTGAGATTAGCGCGTTTAAACAAAATGACAACATTTCCCTTCACTGCTCTGCTCCTATTGATTGTAGCGTGATGAAAGGTATACTATAACCAGCTCAGGAGTATGACAAATAATTGTACCAAGTTTCGTTAAAATCCGTCAAGTAGTTTTTGTTTCTATAGAGTTTATACAGACAGACAGACAGACAGACAGACAGACAGACAGACAGACAGACAGACAGACAGACAGACAAAAATTTTACTGATTGCATTTTTGGCATCAGTATCGATCCCTGATCACCCCCTGATAGTTGTATTGGAAATATATTTCATGTACAGAATTGACCTCTCTACAGATTTATTATAAGTATAGATTATAAGTATAGATATAGATAGATATAGATATAGCTACACTTAGTAATTCCAATATTATTAAAAAAAGTTTTACATGTGTATTTTGTAATAGCTAAATACTAAAATAAAACCAAGACTATTGGTAAACTGTAGGTATTTAGTAATAAAGAGGTACAAGTCTCAGTATAGGTGCCTTAGTAGCACTAGTCTAAGTGATTTAGTACTAGCACTAAGAGTTGCTTAGACTAGAACTAATGTGCAGTTTTAGCGCCAAGACGGCGGCTAGTTAGAGCTCCATATATTTTGATTCCTATTTCAATTTGCCGTGTTCACCGATAAATACTTTTAACAGTAATTTTTTACGAGCAATTTACTTATTACGTCATTGGATTAGAAAAATATGGTAGTTATAACATTACAAATACCAGGAAAGTATATTCAAGTATACATTTAATTATTGCTTAAAAGCTTTACAACTCTTTTCTTGTATATCTCTCTTTCTCTCTCTAATGATTATATGTCTCTAGAGAGCAGGTAGTTATTCCTTCCTCTCTTGTTTCACAAAACTGGTATTTTCCAAAAACTTGTCATTTTTTATAGGGATGGGAAACTATCAAAAGATCTGCAGCGGAGCGGGAGAAAGCGCCAGACTCTTATTGACTAAGACCCATCCATGTTCTTTTCTACGCCTTTTCTGTTCAAAGACCCCGGTACCTCTTTCGAACAATCTCGCAGCCTACAATACTGCAGCCGAAACATACCGCTTTACTAATAAAAACACCTTTAAACAACAGATTAACCTTTCTTTCTTTCTTAAACTCAAAAATCTCTTGCCAATACATTAGGCGCAAAAGCACCCGCTGTTTGCAGCCTTCCAGCTAGGTTAAAATTACCTACTCATCAACAGATAAACGCTAACGCATTATGGATGAAATTTTTGCTAATATGTTAGTAAACACTGAGTTAAAATCTTTATAAGAAAGATGATTACAGTTTTATAGTACTTACTAGCTTTCCGCCTTCGGCTATGCGAATTCAAATTAAAAATTACTGAGTTTCATACAAACCTTGCCCCCCTTTTTCATCCTCTTAGGGGTAGAATTTTGCACCCTCCCAGATCAATAAAATTCGCCGCCTGAAGCATACTCTCACCATACCCGATGACACTATAACCCTCTTCCAAGAGAGCAGTAGGTCCACTAGCACTCAATACAAACACAGACCACGTTCGTATCGACCTCGCCACCGAGGTCCGTCGCGACGACCTTGTCCATGCCCTCCCGACCCTAACTCGATGAGCCAGCCCGCGAGCAGAGCTAATAGCTTTAAAATTTCCGATTATAATAGTCATATATATATTCTGAGCCGAGGCCCGTACCCCACTAGGGGGTGCCCTTAGCGTGTTGTCGCTTAGTTTTGTAAGTTAAGCCCTGGCTGGAGGCCCTAAATTAATTTAAGGCACTTCACAGGCAAGCCCGGTTAAGCAGTCGACAACCTTCTAGGTTGACCTGCGAGATGCCATTCAAACTAAAAAAAAAAGGGGTATAATTTAAGAAAACCCATTCTTATCGGATGCCTACGTGCCCCTCCAAGTTTAAGGTCTCTACGATCAGCGGGTTTAGTGCGTTGATCCGTCAGTCATTCAGGTCAAAGCATTTTATGTGTATAGATAACCATTCTAAATTATTGCTGACTCTAGTCTAATATAACGACATCCACCCACAAACATACCGTCAGGGATAAATATGTAAATGGGCCATTAACGTAAGCCGCGACCAATAAGAACTGTTTGCAGTACATTTATCTTGTTTATAGCAGATTCTAGATAGCACTCTACATAGATTATGTTGACGTAGGCTTTGTTTTTCTCTAGGGATTGTGGTGGAGGGAGTGGGCTCGATGTAAGATCTACATTATATATAATTTATCCTTACTAATAATAAAAATGCGAAAGTGAGTTTGTTACGCTTTCATGGTGAAACGGCTGAATTGATTCAGATGATAATTTGTATACATATGTGTAGATGGGGGCCTGGAGAGAGTTATAGACTATTATTTATAGAGGTGCGTGAATTAATTTTCTCAAGACGTGGGTAAAGCTGCAGGATTCAGATAGTTTCAATATAAAACCTACCTGCAATATAATTGAAATTACAAGAAAGAAAAGAAGTACAGGGCAATGGTTTTTTTTTCAACATTTACAGATTTCAAATGATAAGTATATTTGATATTTTTAAGTAAAATTCTAAAACAATTTCATCTAAACCATATTATATAGTTAACTAACGATCCATCCACCATCAGACCTTTGGACGAGCTCGAGACGTACATTCCAACTTTTGGCAGTAACATTCGCTACAGTAACGCAAAATGAAAAAGAAAAACATAGCCTGTCAAAATTGTCCCTGCGCCAGCCGAAATCGTATTAGGCAGATAGCAAGCCTTTCATTGAGCATTGTTCCAAGTTTCCAATCACGGTCTAAATTGGTTCTCCTCGCTGAAACACCGATCATACTTTTGTTTTAATACGGGAATCAAACTAGACACGAATGATCCGTCTATTCATTGGAGAGATTATGCTTGCTGAGGGACCTGACATGCCTCAAAAAGAATATCAAAAATTCGATTGCTTTCTATACTATTTTTTGTATTAGTAATTACAAATAGTCAGAAGTCTGAATGTCTGACAGTTGAAGACTACCCGATAAGATTATCAATACCTGAATGACTGATGGATCAACGCATAGCCTAAACCGCTGGTCGTAGAGACCTGAAACTTGAGGGTGTATTCTTTGTATGACGTAGGCATCCGATAAAAAAGGATTTTCCAAAATTCAACTCCTAAGAGGGTGAAAAAGGGGTTCAAAGTTTGTATAAAACTCTGTCATTTTTAATTTGAATTCATATAACACACGCGGGCGAAGCCGCTGGCCAATAGCTAGTTTATAAACCAATACCTTAATAAACCTATTTTAGCTATCAAATTATTTTTTGTCATTATATGTCAAGTTAAAATGAAGTTTAATAAAAAGGAAAAAAACTGTTTGAGATCTAAAAGAGGCTTATAATGAATGAGAGGAGATAAATATTCTGATTTCATTATTAACAATGTAATGGTAATAACATTGACGTAATCGCTAAGCATTTTTTATTTATTTCATGTTTGTCAGCCAACCTATGTTTTTTTTGTTTCTATGTACTAAAACGAAAAAAAATCTCTTACCTCATAACGTAATCAATTTTATCATTCGCATGTGTAATGTACAAAAAACGGGATCACAGATCTCAAAAATCCAATATTTATCCGGTATTTACGCGGCCCCGATTATATTATGCCTACAGCCCCCGAATTACACGTGCTCCTCGGATTTTCACTTTATATGGTAATTTTCTTTTCTTACCTATTCAACTTCAGTGCGACCGGCAACGCTCTTGACGATAATTGTACTTTTCTCTTTAGATTTTATTGTAATCTGTCAATTTAAATTGTAAATTTAAATAAATCCATACTTAACATATGATTATAGGCTATTTTTAGGGTTCCGTAGCCAAATGGCAAAAAACGGAACCCTTATAGATTCGTCATGTCTGTCTGTCTGTCTGTCTGTCCGTCCGTATGTCACAGCCATTTTTTTCCGAAACTATAAGAACTATACTGTTGAAATTTGGTAAGTAGATGTATTCTGTAAACCGCTTTAAGATTTTGACTCAAAAATAGAAAAAAAGCAATAAATTTTGGGGGTCCCCATACTTAGAACTGAAACTCAAAAATTTTTTTTTCATCAAACCCTTACGTGTGGGGTATCTATGGATAGGTCTTTAAAAATGATATTGAGGTTTCTAATATCATTTTTTTCTAAACTGAATAGTTTGCGCGAAAGGCACTTCCAAAGTGGTAAAATGTGTGTCCCCCCCCCTATAACTTCTAAAATAAGAGAATGATAAAACTAAAAAAAATATATGATGTAGATTACTATGCAAACTTCCATTGAAAATTGGTTTGAACGAGATCTAGTAGGTAGTTTTTAAGTAATCAGCAATTTTCCTCTACAAACAAACTTAATTATGCGGTCGGAAAAAAACAAGATAATTGCGACTTTATTGCGTATTTTTTCTTTCCAATGGTCGGAACCCTCGGTGCGCGAGTCCGACTCGCACTTGGCCGGTTTTTATCCAGGTGCGCTAAGTAGTTACCTCGGGACACGGGTAAATGCGCGGGATTATTACATATTTACGCCGTTTATTGTTTTTAGTACCTGCAAAAAAAAAAGAAACATAAATATATTTTCTGTATTTTTGTATGTTGACATCATGTAAAACTGACGGATTCAACCAAACCCGAATTTATACAAGAGTAACTATACGGAAAATAATCAATACCACGATTTTACTCTCGAATAAATCAACAGTCGTTTTTCCATGCAATCTAGCGTATAGCTATACTTGGATAAGCTACTCACGAATAGCGAAGTCAATGTGAACGAATGTAATGCCCGGCAAAAAAAAGTTGCTCTTCAAACGGGAGGGTGCAGAAGCATAACTCATATCAACTCTGATTTGTCGTATTACAGCTTGGAAAAGTAGCTGTCAATGTCAGTGTTTGTAATAATACCTTGTGTTGAGTTAAAATGAAAGCATAAAACAATAGCACGCCATTTTATTATTCCTGGAATAAGCTTCTTATTCCATGCAAAATTGTGGTATAGTGACTATTGCCGAATAGACTCGTTATTCCTCGAATAGTAGTTGGTTACACGTGAAATTGATTTATTCTCGAGTAATATGCGATTTACGCCGAGATTAAAATTTATTCCTGTTTGGTCAAATCCGCCCTAAGAAGACGTACATCACGGGCAGAATCTGGTATAAAATAAATATCTCATTTAACATTTGAATATCTTTCTATCCAAAGCTATGCAAATGAGTATTCAACTCCGGTTCCTTTCCATATAATTAACTCTCTTAAGTAATTAACTAATTTCCTTTTGTGGTGAAGTGTCTTCCGTCTTACATGTAATCAGATAATCTAGATAAACATTTACTGAAATCTGTGTAATTATAATTATACCTACTTAATTAATTAGGTATAAGATCTATACAAATATATATTAGCTGCTTCCCGTGGTTATACCCTTGGGTCCTAAGATCCGGATAAATAGTAGCCTATAACCGTCTCCAAGGTTCTCTCTATCTTAGTACTAAAGGAGACGGGGATTTCTGGGCCCAATTGTAATAAGTTGAGGTATGGCTTAAAAAAAGGTTAAATTTTTCTATTTCAAAATGTGAAAAATCAGCTCAATTTACAATCTGGAAAATGAGAAATCCAATAATTAAGTTTAGGTTACGAAGCCATTGGAATATCGATTCTATTATAATCGATTAACATCATAACAATCGATTACGGAGTTCATAATAATTACGAAAGTGGTTTCAGCAGATGATTAATTCAATTAAAATAATTAAATCTATTAGAATTAAAGTATTAAGTGTTTAAACTAATTAAATATCTACATAATAAAGATAAATCGATTTACGTTTACTAATCGATCATGGTATTTTTATCTGTGCTAACTCTGACTTTTTATACATGACATGACATCGACACTCGCTCGTTTCGTATTAGCCTAAGAACCCATGAACCAAAGACCTTCGTCATTTTATAAAACCTGAAAGTTTGTAAGCGCATGTTCCCAACACAGGTAAAAACGATGGACCAATATGAATTATAGCTACTTTTTATCCGGGTACTTGAAGGTTCCGACGGGACGTGGATGAAACCGCGTGCAACAGCTAGTATATATATATAGATTTAGAATGATGACAAATTAACATACCAGTGACTTGGAACATTAAAAAAACATAAAGAAGCTTCCTTTACATCTCAAGCTAAGTTACAACGAGGCATCAACTTCGAAGCAACCAATCGAAGTTCAGGTGCCAATAACATCCGACGATCAGCTTCGTCAGGTGTCATGAATACATTGTGAACACCTACGGAGGCAGCAAACTTTTCCCATCTCCCATCAACAGGTTCCTTTACTAAACTACTATATATTCATATCGGTACGTCGTATAATATTTTCATATCTTACGTATTTGTAAGGTGAGTGGTAAGTGGAAGTGGTTGTGCAACAAAACCTTCCAATATAACCTAACTTCTAATATAATATAACTTACAATATACATATATATATTGGGAAGGTTTTGTTTTTTGCTGTATAATAATTGATAATAAATATTGTGTTATTTTTTAGACTAGACATGCAGGTGATTTTTAAAATAATATAAATTAAATATATTGATTTTTAAAATTTTGTAATTCCATGAATTTTACAGTAACAGACTGCTTATTCTAATATTCGTGAGTGTAGAAAAAAAACTAAAATTACAAATACAAAAAATATTTTTTTTTGTGTTTAAAACACAAATTTGTTTTTACAATAAAAACGACTGAAGCAGTTTGAATGAAATACCGTGGAAAACAACTCCCTCTTCATCGCAGTCCTTTCTAGAAAAATGTATAATTATTTAATGAGATGAACCAAAAAAATTGCCATTTAATTAACAATTAAATCCAAAACATAACTGTTTAAAACAACTTCAAAAACAAATTATGAATTAAACCGCACGAATTGATCGTTCAAAGGAATAATACTTCAATTAAATTGAATACCTACTTAACCTCAGAACATAGATACTAGAACTACGAACTAATAGCTATAGCTTTCAAAGCAATGAATAGACAATATCCGCTTGCAGTAAAGTTCTACACAGTCCTGACGCAAAGGTATAGGGTAAACTGCCAAAGGTTGAAGGTATGTACGTAATGCTGCAAAGGTAAAGTGGAGTTAGAAATTCAATTTAAAGCTGAGTTCAGACGACTGTTACTCGAAAATATCTGAGATTTTCTGAAGGTAGACTTTCGCAGCTTCTGCACAGTAGCTGGAACCAAAGGGCGAAGGAACGAACATGGATGGGTTTTAGTCAGAAAGGATCTGACACTTCTTCCCACTTCCAAATCTTTTCAACCCTAAAAAATTGCAAACGATTGCTCATGGGTGCATTTCTGCAAGAATTTACATAAGTATACAGGAATTATCGCAACTTGTGTCACCATTACACTCTTCATTCATTTATTTACCATATTATTTAGATTTTTTATTATTAAATTATAAAGATATATAAAAAAACATAAAAATAGTACACCACCGGCAACGGGAACATGGTCCAAGCTACCGGCGGTCAGGACCCCAGAGAGAGAAACCTCCTGACTATGCGTGCCGTATCCAGTAATACCGCTTTCTGTATCAAGCGCTTGATCCAACCATCCATCACCATTACATATCATTACAATTCGTTCGTTTTGGCTTCGGGCCCATGTATACTTCCTAACGGTTTGGGACTCTGTAGTCCTATTAATTTTATCACTACAGACTACAGAGTCTGTAGTGATAAAATTAATATGATTGAAGGTTGACTATTATCCAAGTCTGACCAAGGCGTTAGTTTCAATTGGCTTCAAATCGAATTCCCAAGTTACTCGAAGTATTCTTGGTATTCCCGTATTGCATGATTACATCCAATTCCAATTGCAAAGTGATTTGTTCTGTTTGTCTGTTTGTTTAATAGGCTCAGGTGAAAAGTACTTTTATTTTAGTTTAAAAAAAACGTTGGCCCAGGTCTCCAGACTCCTGTGTCGTGGGTGCGTTTACAAACATTCAATAACACATGCACAAACACCCAGACCCGGAACAATTTTAGTTGTGCCGTGCGGGAATCGAACCCGCGACACGCAGCGCAGCAACCAATTGCTCAGCCACTACGCCAAACGTGCCGTCGAACGTCGAACGTGTGATTGATACACGTGGCGCGTTACCATGAATAAAAGAAAATGAGTGGGACTTAACTTCACTAAATGGAAACTTACTAATATCTAAGGAACAAGTTCATCTACAGATGATTATATAATCGGCCCGTCAAACGAAATCTTTTTTTAACTTTGAAGCGGGAATTTTCGTGTTGTCAGCTTCTTGTTCATGGTAATCGTCCGTTTTAGGAATAAAAAACCCAAATGATAGGTTATCCATCGTATGGTAGAAGTTTAAATTTATGCTAAACAGCTGTTTTCAGGTGATCTGACCGTTACTTGTCGGTAAACTTGGGCCTAAAACTATCCTTTGTTCTTCCTTAGTGTTCAATCTATCTTAATACTAAATTATCCAGACAAAATTACTTCACACATTTTTAATTCTAGCTGTTTCCCTCTGTTGTACCCGTATCCCAGGGCAGCTTCTTTTTGCACCTGGATAAGAAGTATGTTATGTGTTAATCCAGGTCATAAACTATGTGTGTACCGAATTTCATTCAAATCCTAGTTTATGCTTGAAAAACTATTAAACATACACAGGTACATAAAATCCTTACCCGCATTTATATTATGTACTAGCTTCTGCCAGCGACTTCGTCCGCGTGGAATAGTGGTGCTCCGCTCCTATTGGTCTTAGCGTGATGATATATAACCTATAGCCTTCCTCGATAAATGGACTATCTAACACTGAAAGAATTATTTAAATCGGACCAGCGGTTCCTGAGATTAGCGCGTTTAAACAAAATGACAACATTTCCCTTCACTGCTCTGCTCCTATTGATTGTAGCGTGATGAAAAGTATACTATAACCATCTCAGGAGTATGACAAATAATTGTACCAAGTTTCGTTAAAATCCGTCGAGTAGTTTTTGTTTCTATAGAGTTTATACAGACAGACAGACAGACAGACAAAATTTTTACTGATTGCATTTTTGGCATCAGTATCGATCCCTAATCACCCCCTGATAGTTATTTTGGAAATATATTTCATGTACAGAATTGACCTCTCTACAGATTTATTATAAGTATAGATATAGATAGATATAGATATAGAAGATAGATTAGTGAAGATCAATAAGTTAAAAGCGAAATTTACTCCCCAAATTTCATTGACATCATGAATAATCGCCATAAAGGCTATTTTTACGATCAAAAGTTTGACTCCTACGCCTATGTCTGTCTATGAGTCTGTATAGCCTAACCTTTATAAATTGTAATATCTTAAATGTAATTTATATCAAAGAAATATTTACCGTACATACTTGTTACGTATAAATAAACTTTGAGGCAAATGTACATGTTTACTGTGTAAATATACAACCTTTGCTGGACGCGCTTATGTTTGTTTTGCTTACACAAACTGAAAGGAAAGGGTGTGTTTACATTTATATATCATTTACAAAGTATTTAAAAAATAGCCATATAAAATTATTGCTCATACGATTTTGATACTTTTTTGAGAGTACTTCCTAACTAATTTTTGTGATAAATGCGAATGTCAGTTCGTTTGTTTGTTTCGCTTTTACGGTGAAACGAGTGAGCTGTATTCATTTATATTTTTTAACAACATTCTACATTTTTTCAAACATACATGAAAACCTTGAAAAAGTGAGTTGTTCTTATACGCAACTTGAACACCTATCAACTGGTCGATGGTACAAGCTAGTAACTATGTATTCCTTCACTATACACAATAACACTACTTTATACAGCAAAATTATAATGTTTTATCTTAGATAAACCGACTTCCAAAAAAAAACTGAAAAGTAAAAAATAATTTTTATTTAAACGCTTTACGACCAAAACATCGCTTTCGAAGTCGGTGTCTTGTAAGTTACTATTGTTAGTATTTCGCCACCGACTTCGAAAGCGATGTTTTGGTCGTAAAGCGTTTAAATAAAAATTATTTTTTACTTTTCAGTTTTTTTTTGGAAGTCGGTTTAATTTTTTTGTAAAAAGATTTTTTTTATTTTTTCGCTTTTCAGTGTCTCGGTCTTGCTATCTTAACAAAATAAACACACCACTTTTTTAGGTTGTAATAAGCGTAAATAAGCAAATCATCTAAGTATTTGGCATATCAGCAAGTAGAGATAAATCGTTATTTTTGATATATTTATAAAACGGCTGAACCGGTAGTGATAAAATTTATATGAGACCACACGGGAAGCACCAGCTTTCAAATAAAAAAAGAATCATGAAAATCGGTTCACCCAGTCGCAAGTTATGAGGTAACAAACATAAAAAAAAAATACAGTCGAATTGATAACCTCCTCCTTTTTTTGAAGTCGGTTAAAAATACTCATAAGGTCTGGGAGCCCTAGGATCTTGTTCTTAGATATTTTTTTTATACTAATACATAAATGTAAGAACGGAACGTTAGATTATGCGTGAAAAGGGAATGTAATAAGTGAACCAGTAAAAGACGTGAATGTGTAAATGATGGAAGAAAGTAGGAATTAAGAAAAAAGAGGACATTGACGCTATGGACGGGTAGACGAACGACGACTAGTTTTTGTGTATTAGAAATAAATTTAATTGAATCTTGCAAAAGAGTGTGCTTTCAATGCTCATCAACCTTTTTTTTTTTTTTTTGGGGGGAAATCCTCATGGACGAACCCGGCCTGGGGAGGCCGGGAACAGTGCCGGACTCTTACCGGCTAAAACCACCCCGGTGTCGCTTCTCGCACGTGGGCGCGGGGCCGCGGGAATCCAGATTCGTCCACAGCCCCGCACTGGTGCCGGCCCGTCCTGCCGGGCCTCGTCTCCTGCACGGGGTAGTGAGGTGTCCTACCCCGTGCATCGCCTCGGGGGCGCGCGTGGACACAGATGCGCGCCGCCGGCTCGGGTCCTATCATGGGGAATGCTCATCACCCTGCTCCAACCCTACATAAATATCTAGGTACATTTTACAAAACTGAGTTACAAATAAATATAACACGACATTAATAAGAAGGTTTTAAGAATAAAAGACTGAATTTTATGTTCACTTTTTACGTGAAATTCTACAATAGTTCATTTGGTCCTTTTATATTTATACAAATGTCACTACTGGTCTTTAGGGGCGAACCACGCTGCCTGTTTGTATGTAAAGTTTATGTATATCGTTCCCACTTTTGGGACTCGCTGTTTTTCTTTGTATTTTTGTACACTTACCTAAAGCTTGTATTTGTAGATATTTGGGTAATACTTATACTAAATTTGAAGAATAATACTTGGTGTTCAATCTTAATTGTTAACTCCTTATCATGAGGTCGCAGATTTGGTTATCGGGTCGGGAAATGTTTTGTTTTGTTAGGTTACTTCAGTAAGATTATTTCATGGATTTTTTTTCAATAGTTACCCTAGGCTTCAATAGCCCGGTTGAAGGCATCTATTGCCATTACATAACATGGCTTTAATATGCTGACTGAAGTGGGCATATTTTACCTCATCTTCCCCACCAGCCCGTGCCAGTCTACTGCTGGTTACCATCAGCCTCGCCTGCACCACTGAGCTTGATCTTCAGCTCTTCTCCTTCAATCCCTGCCTTACGAAAACCATCGCCCCACCTAGCTACGTTTGCCGTCACGTGGTCTTCACTCCGTCTGTCCCAATGGCCATCAGTCCCGTTATACTTACGCCTCTGCTTAGCTCTTCATGAACTAGCGTGATGTATATTGCAATGAAAACAAACTTTTCTCTATAAACATAGATATTGATTCTCTCAGACGCGCACTCAGCCGGTAACATGGTTGGCACTACAGCGGTAATGGGAGAGATTGCGCCGAACGAGAATTGATAAAATGATGGCTGAAGTTTGTAGAAAATATTGCAGCTATGTCGGAGGGTTTTGCGAAAATAGGTAGTGGAATAAGCCTGAATACTTAGTCCACTCTATGCGAACGACATTACCGTGGATACTTTTGATAGTCAATTAGAATAAGTGTCTTAATAATGGCAAAAGTTGAATTTATATTTTCAAATAGCTTTCCACCAGCCTTTTCGCCCGTTTTAGCTAATGGGTATAAAAACTTGACAATCACTCTATCTATTAAAAAAAACGCTTAAAAGTTCGTTGCATAGTTTTAAAGACTGAGCATGTATAGGGACAGACAGACAGCGGGAAGCGAGTTTGTATTATACTATGTAGTGACTATGTAGTGATGAGAAAATTTGACTATTCAATACAATGTCATTTAAATGATGACATCATGACAAAACCTTTCATCATGGCAAAATCTTCAAAGGTGAAATTAGACAAGTAATATTATACACTTTCACGGTAAAACGGCTGAATAGATTTGGATGAACGAAGTTTGAGTACGAAGATAGAAAAGACTCTGTAGACGGTTATAGGCTACTGTTTACCCGGGCATAGTTTCTGGAGGGCTTGGGGTGGGATAAATCCCTCCTCCTCATCCACTGGCACGCTTTATAATATATTGTTCCTGGTACATGTAACATATTTTTCCTAGAGATCGGATACATACCTGCCACCTCTCTGCGGAGATGACAAGTAAAAACTTTCCTCTATTTTTCACATTTCTCAGAACGACATGAAAAATTACAAAAGTGCATGCTCTTCAATTTGCTGAGTAAGAAAAGATATTTAATTGTGTGTCGGTCCTAGTAAATGTATCAAGCTGGGTGTTATTTTTGCACCTGTAGGGCTAGATAAGTGGTAAAAACGCTAGTAGAATAAAATATAAAATGTATGGGAATGACATTCGTTTACGACTAGCTATCTGTCATTCAATGTCATTTCCATACATTTTGTATTCTATTCTACTAGCGTTTTTGCCACTTGTCTAGCCCTAGTGTACTTCATACAAACCTTTCACATGATGTTTTCATAAAACTTCGGTAAAAGTGGATGGGATTTGATGAGACAGGACTGGCCATTTACGGGTATTGGTCCAGTCGATTGTGGCAAGGGAAAGAGTATAATTTATATGTACAAAATCTCTCCAAAAATTCGCAAGTTCTTGGGCTTAGGTGCCTTCTCTTTCTCTCCTACAGCATCCATGTTTAGAAGAAAGAGATAACTGATTAGATCCTAGCTTTTTTACTGAGTTTGTTGATTTGTGTGTAATTGTTTGTAACGCTTTCACGGTGAAACGGCTGAACCGATTTCGATTAAATTTGGTATAGAGATAGGTGGGACCTTTTCTTTTAAGGATGATAAATCACCAAATGCTCCTCTCGCTATGAGTGGACTGGGTGGAAATGTGAGAGAGTCTCTTCTTGACTAAAATCCATCCATTTTCCTTCCTTTGTGTTCCGGGTAACAATTTCGTACATCCCGCTATCAGAAATAGTTAATGGTTTGTTATCCACATAGGTATATGAGTTCTCTCAGGCTGCGAGCAAAACCGCGGGAAAAGCTGGTGAGCTTTTATCAAGTACAAATTAATTCACGTACACAGCAAAGCGCGCTTGTTTATCGAAAAAAACGTCAACTAAATTAAGACAGATTGAGGGTATATTTGCAAAAATTACTTACTCGTAGGTAGGGCGATGTCACCGAGTGATATGGGTAATACCGGGTGATAATACACCCACACGTTCTACATCCATACTTTAGAGAGAGATCATTAAGCGATCACATTTGTCTAATGGAATGGCAGCCGTCACGGCTAGTCGAAACTCAAGAATCGAACATAATATTTGTGTTACGTTTAGATAAAAGAGGTCTTTGTTTGTATTTTTTATTCCTTATGAGGCGCATAGGCACAAAAAATAAATTATTATAAAGTGTAACAATGATTTCATCTGTTCCTCTCGAAGTATTAAGCTATTGTGGGTGTGCTAACCTCAAACCTAGACTTACAATTAATAATAATTAAATATTTTTTTGCTTATTCGTCTTATAAATTAAATTTACTTATTATCAGAAAAACTGTATTTTTTATTACGCAAATTCAACTTAATTATTAATTTTATTATTACATTAATTTGTTGCTACAACCAACTAAAATAATACTCAAAATATCCTACATTTTATGGTACTGTCATTTCTCAGAATTCCAAAAGCACGTTGGAATGACACTCAATTTAATCGCAGGAGATTATACGAACTCGCTATTTATTTACATTAATTTCTGGATATTTTAAAATAATCACAGGAGCTCAGCAATTTCACGGAAAATATTACAGTTTTTAATCATTCAGTATTTTATAATGACCGGCAATTACGTGGAATTGTAATTAAAATATCAGTAAAACAAGGTTTGCTTCTGCAATTTTAAAATAATTATGATATGCGATACACAAAACACAATAATATTTGTAGCAATCCAATTAAAAACCCAACAGGTTTTTCAAACAAACAATAATTATTTTACACTTGAAACCCTTTGAGCTCGTGTTGGTTTTTTAAAATAAATTGCAATTCAAATAATATTTTTATTTAAATGAGGTAATTTTTATAAAATTAATATTCTAGCTAGGTATATAGATGCAAAAGTGGGTTTATTTTTTTGTCAGACGCCGTATCAAATTTCATGCAAATCGTGAACCGATTATCCGAGATTACCGAGATAAATGGGTCCTATTTTGTCGGATGGGTAATGATGAAATGACTCCTCTCGCCGTGTGTGGAGCGAAAGAGAGTTTCAGACTCTTACTGACCCCATCCACGGTTTCTTATTTAGCCCTTTACGTTCCGGGAGCGCGGTAACTCTTTCGAATATCCCGCAGCCCCGGCAGGCTATGGCCCTGTGAGGAGGGCCCCGCTACTATTGCAGACGGTTAGCTAGACGTATAGGTATAGATAGTAGCATGTATGTTATAGGTAGACTTTTTTTCCGAGTGCATTAAGTAGTTCCCAGGAGATGCGGGTGAATTCGCGAGAAATAGTCTGTTATTCAGTTGATAAATGCTGAAATTTATTTTACCAGAAAAACCAATAGAAAGACTCGGTAAAAGTATCTGCAGTCAAATTAATTGAGTACTATAGCGCGTACCGATAACAGAGTAGCGGTGCCTGTCCCAACCCTACCTCGCCGATCGGCTCGTCTACGCGCATGCGCGTACCTAACCAAGCGGCGGCCATCTTAATTAGTGAGTCACGCGAACCGACGCAGAGCGCACGCGCGGTCGCTTGCGCAGCCCTCGATACTTATATGTTTCATATTTGAACATTACGGTTACTATTATCAGTAAAGGCGTGTTTAAGAAAACGTTTGTTTAATTTCACAATCTCACCTATAACTGGCAGCCCAACGTGGTGCAGAACGTGTACAAACGTGTTCAAAAACTCAAAATAACGTACCTATTAGTTCGCGTGTGTCGTGAAAAAGTGGTAATTAGGCATCCGAGTGTGGTAATTAGATTTTGTACCGGGTATAGGATACCTGAACCTAAGTTACCTACAGTGTACTGCGTCGGACTATCTAAATCTAGAATCTAGGTTTCGTATCGGGTGTGTAAAGCCTGAACCTAGAACAGATTTCAAACAGTTTTTCGTGTGTTCGTTGAATAAACTTGTGAACAATTACGTATATCTAGGTTTAGTATCGGGTGTGTAAAGCCTGAACCTAGAACAGACTTCGAAAAGTTTTGAACAATAGCGTCTAGGTTACGTATCGGTTGTGCAAAGCCTGAACCTAGAACAAACTTCCAACGGTTTTATGTGTGTTCGTTGTATACAGTCGTGAACAATACCGTCTAGGTTTCGTATCGGGTGTGTAAAGCCTGAACCTAGAACAAACTGCAAGAGTTTTACGAGTGTTCGTTGTGTAAAGTCGTGAACAATAACGTCTAGGTTTTGTGTCGGGTGTGTAAAGCCTGAACCTATAACCGACTTCAAACAGTTTTACGTGTGTTATATAGGAATAGTTTTGAACAATTACATCTAGGTTTTGTGTCGGGTGTGTAAAACCTGAACTTAGATTATAAATTATTATAAAGACTTGAACGGTTCGGAGTGTTTTGTGTAATTATTACGAACAATATCCGACATAGGTTTTGTGTCTTGTGCGTATTACCTGAACTTAGATTCGTCAGACTTTTATCGTAACTACATAGTTTTAGTTATTTATAGGGTTTAATATCAATAATACATTTTATGTGCAAAATTACGTTCGATATGAATGCGTAATTCTTGGAACTAAGTAATGTAGTTACAGACATATTTACATAGTACAGACTTGAGTGTATAGTGTTCTAGTGCTGATTCAGGTAATACCTAAACCTAAAATAAAGTATAATTATAGACATTTGCGAACTGTAAAGTGTTGTGTGTTAGTTGAATAGTTAGGACGATTTATTGACGCGATTTACTAACTATTGCTTTAAAACTACTTACAAAAACTTGTCTTTTGTGGATATTAGTACTTATTTGTGACTATTTCGATTACTAGAAACAGTTTTTAGTGTACTAGTGGTATAAATTAACTTTTGAGGAGTTTTATCGTAAAGTGTGGACTATTTTACGATGGTGCTAACAAGATCGCGTAACGTGAGCCCTGCTGCTACCGGCGGCGCCTCCGTTGTGGAGGTAGCGCCGTCTCAAGCGGCCGCGCCGGACTTAGGTCCGCGTGGCATCGACGCGTCAGCCGCAGAGGCGGTTTTGGTAAATCCGCAGCCAGCTGCTGATGCTGCGGCAGCTTCGGTCACGATGTCCACCGATCAGCTACTGTTGCTGATTAACAGGTTAAGTCGCAGCGATCCTGTAAGTACACCAGTACCATTTTCTTCTGGCCACTTTGCCAAGTGTACAGCACGCTTTGATGGCGAAAAATCCAGTGACGTCCTGGCTTTTATAGACGCTATCGAGACTTATAAAGAATGCGTTCGAGTCGACGACAGTAATGCGCTTCGTGGATTGCCTATGTTACTGACGGGGCTTGCAGCCACTTGGTGGCAAGGGGTAAAGGACAGCACCGCAACCTGGCAAGCTGCTGTCGAGTCTTTGAAACAGACTTTTGGACCACGATTACCGCCGTCTAAAATTTATAGAAAAATTTTCGAACGCGAACAAAAAGTTGACGAAGCCACAGACTTATTTGTATGCCATGTCAGAGCATTGATCGCGCAGCTTCCATCTTTCTCACTTACGGATGTAGTACAGCTCGATATGACGTATGGATTGCTTCATCGTCGTATCCGTGAGAAAGTTCCGCGCTCTTCATTCGCCAGTTTCGCACAACTTCTGACTGAAGCTCGCCGCGTCGAAGAAATTCTGGATGAGAGTCGCCCAAAGGCTACTGCTGAGAGTAAACCTTTGACATCTTCTTCGCCTACTACTAGATCGCCTACTGCTCCTGGGGCTAATAAGTTCCGGCCTCATTGTAATTACTGTAAACAGTATGGCCATCTGAAAGAGGCCTGTCAGCGACTAGCTAAACAAAAATCGACTACAAAAGGAGATGAAAAGGCGGTAGAGCCGAAAGCTACTGTCACGTGTTTCGGGTGCGGGGCGCCCGGAGTAATCCGATCAAACTGCTCGACGTGCAAGGAGAAGAAACCTGTCGTGTCTTCGGTCTTTCAATCTGTGTCCGCGAGTGATGATAAAATCGATTCGCGAGTGCGACCCGTCATTAGTGTAGAAATTTATGGTGAAGTAGGTAGAGTTTTATTGGACACGGGTGCAAAACATTGTATTGGTAGTGTATCATTAAGATCTCATTTAGCTAAGAATGGATATTTGTTTGACAATGTTTTTACTGAACTTAAGTATGCAGATGGACGAATGTGTTCACAAAATGTTGAAATAGCCCATGTTAATGTTACTGTGCGGGGGGTAACGCTACTCGTTAGTTTTATTATGTTGCCTAATGCAACTGAGAGTTTGTTGGGTATGAACTTTATACAAGACGTTGGCATGGTATTAGACTTTGATCGCGGGGTATGGTTCGTGAGGGGTGATGAGACACCTCAGCCGATCATTTTCGAATCTAAACCAGTTAATTCGATTGCCTGTTCATCTGTGGGTCTTCGTGAGGACGAGGGTTCCCATCTTGGTTCGGATGAACGAGAGCGACTGTCCGATCTCTTGAATGTCCATCAGGATATTTTTGCACCAGGGGGAGGACCTACTCAGTTTGCTATTCATCGTATTGATACTGGTGATGCCACGCCGGTCGCAAGTCCGCCATATAGAGTTTCGCCCGCTAAAAAAGAAGTTATCAGAAAGGAAATTGATAAAATGCTTGAGGAAGACATTATTGAAGAAACTGAATCAGAATGGGTTTCACCAGTGGTTTTAATACCGAAGAAAAATGGAGAGATTAGGTTCTGCGTAGATTACCGCAAACTTAAAAGCGTCACACGGACTGATAAATATCCGTTACCAGTAATTGACGAGCTCCTACAGAGTACAAAGCCTAACTGTGTTATGTCTACTATTGATCTGAAAGCAGGTTATTGGCAGACGATGGTAGCCCCGGAAGACCGACACAAGACTGCATTTACGACCCCTTTCGGAACATTCCAGTTTCGTCGTATGCCGTTCGGACTGAAGAACGCGCCGGCTACTTTTCAGCGTCTGATTGATAGGATGAGGTCTGGTTTAAAGGACGTGTGCGTTCTTGCCTACTTGGATGACATTTTGTTAATTTCTCCAAATCTGGATCAACACTTGAAAGATCTAGCCTTAGTATTCGAGCGCCTGAGGTTATTTAACTTGAGAGCTAATAGAACCAAATGCGTATTTGCCAGAGAAAGAGTTACCTATTTAGGGCATGTCATAAGTAACCAAGGAATTGAACCTGACCCGGATAAAGTTCAAGCAGTCGTGGGAATGGTATCCCCAACTAATCTGAAGGAGTTAAAGAGTTTTCTGCAAACCTGCTCATGGTTTCGCAAATTTATCCCTAATTTCTCGGAAGTGGCGCAGCCATTGACCGATTTGACCAAAAAGAACAGACCCTGGCAATGGGGTACGAAGGAAATAGACGCCTATAACGAACTAAAGCGGAGACTCGTCTCCAGTCCAATTCTGCGACAGCCAGACTTCGAGCAACCATTTGTACTGCGTACCGACGCTAGTAACTATGCACTAGGTGCAGTATTAATGCAAGGCTCTGACCCGAAGACTGAGAAGCCTATTGAGTATGCCAGTAGGTTATTGACAACTGCAGAACGTAATTATTCTACCACGGAGCGGGAAGCGTTGGCCGTGGTATGGGCATTAGATAAATTCCGAGGATATCTCGAAGGTGCCCAAGTGTGTGTTGCAACTGATCATCAGCCTTTAAAGTGGCTGCTGTCTTTAAAGACGCCCAGTGGTCGGTTGGCCCGATGGGCTATGAAACTTCAGTCTTACAATTTGAACATTGAATACACACCAGGAAAAGTTAATGTCGTAGCAGACACCCTTAGTCGTCCTGTTTCCCAATCTATGAATCTTGAAGTACCTGAGACAGCATGTGACCTTTGCCCAGTCTCAGTTGACTTACCACATCGTAATTCCGAGGAATTGAGGGCAGCTCAGCTGGAAGACCCTGAAATAAAAAAGATACTTACCGACTTCGAAGATGGAGATACCGCTATTCGTTGGACTGACCGGGGATATTATCTCACTAATGGAGTTCTGTTTCGCTTCGATCCGGACGGAGAATCCGAGGAGCCCCAGTTCGTTGTACCAGAGTCGATGCGCGATGAAGTCATGAAGGAGCTTCATGATTCGCCAACGGCTGGCCATTTGGGGCTAGAGCGTACTCTAAAGAGAATCAAAGAAAGATTTTATTTTCCTCACATGCGTCAATTTGTAGCAAAGTATCTCAAGGCTTGTGACCTTTGTCAGAAATACAAGCCTACCAATTTGAAGCCCGCCGGTCTTCTTCAAACACCTGTTCCACAGCAACGTTTTGAAGTTTTGGCCATGGATTTGTTCGGCCCACTTCCCGAAGGAGATAAAGGAGAAAAGTGGATTCTTCTTGTAGAGGATACCGCAAGTCGATGGGTAGAACTCTTTGCCCTCTGCGATGCGACTGCGGAGTCATGTGCAAAAGCACTAATCGAAGAAGTTTTCCTGCGGTATGGTTTTCCTCGTCGTGTCATATCGGATAATGGCACTCAATTTGTTTCTGCAGTAATGCAGAAGGCTATGCTTGTACTAGGAGTAGACCAGTCGTTGATTCCGGTTTACCATCCTGAGGCAAATCCTGCGGAACGGAAGAACCGCGAATTGAAGAAACATCTTGCCATCCTTGTGGGACCAGAGCATCGCCGATGGCCGTTCGCTCTGCCGATGGTACGATTTGCCCTCAACAGTGCTTACAATCAAGGTACTGGTCAATCCGCAGCATACCTCACATTTGCACGGGAGATGCGTTCTCCCCTGGCTGTGCAAACGGATATTCGAACCGTGGTCTCGCAACAAAATTACGTGCCTCAGTTTACTCCGTATTTGAAGGAATTTGCACGAGTCCTCCAGGACGTAAAACACCGTGTGGAAGAGCAGCAAGAGATACGGAAGGGTACAGCAGATCAGCGACGACGTGATGTTCCTGCTTTTGAAGAGGGAGATCTCGTCCTTGTGGAGTCCCACACGGCAAGTAATAGCGCCAAAGGCATCACCCATAAGTTCGCGCCTAGACGTGAGGGTCCGTATCGCATTTCACGAGTTATTAGCCCAACATCGTATGTTGTCGTAGACACTGAGGGGCTAGTGAAAGGAAAATACCATGCCAGCGCTTTAACGCCATATTCGGGGGTAGCCCCAGTAATTGTTCATCCGCGTAGACGTGGTAGACCAGCCAAGTCACAGCCGGGTCGTTCTTGTGACTTGGAGGGGGAGCCTATAGCGCGTACCGATAACAGAGTAGCGGTGCCTGTCCCAACCCTACCTCGCCGATCGGCTCGTCTACGCGCATGCGCGTACCTAACCAAGCGGCGGCCATCTTAATTAGTGAGTCACGCGAACCGACGCAGAGCGCACGCGCGGTCGCTTGCGCAGCCCTCGATACTTATATGTTTCATATTTGAACATTACGGTTACTATTATCAGTAAAGGCGTGTTTAAGAAAACGTTTGTTTAATTTCACAATCTCACCTATAGTACCTATATATATTATGCATATAGTGAGACAATAAATCCTTATTTCACTTTCAAGATTCAATTACTTTCAAAATCTTTTGTCTTACTTTGTGTCAACGGGATACTAGTTTTACGAACAACCGAGCATTGCACGAGATAGTGTGTGATCAGCCTTATGCCTTCTGAAAAAGAAAGTTAAAAATAGCCCCCGTTTACTACAAATTACCAACACCAGAAGCAGTTTAACGAGCTAAAACGAAACGGAAACTTCCCAACATATAGCCTACATTAAACCTTATGAAGAAAAATGTTCGTTGTTATCGTTTTTAGGATTCCGTAGTCGATAAAGAACCCTTATAGATTCGCCATGTCCGTCTGTCTGTCCGTGGTATAGCTCAGAGGTTCTTAGTACTAGAAAGCTGCAATTTGGTATAGAGTTTACGTATATTGATTACGACGATATAGTGGTAGAATAAAATTATGCATAATATATTGTTTAGGGTAGTTTTATAATCTAGTTTGAAGTGCAAATTTTTGTTAGATACGAGCGTCCTCTAACTTTTGAAAGGCTGTCCCTAGAAATGTGAAAAAATTACAGACATAACACATGTAATTAACTTAAAAGGAAAACTATCACGGCTAAGTAGACTTAACCGGTTACAGAGTTATAGTCGACTAACTTAAACCTACACGGAACCGTACTGCGCGTGGCCCGACACACACTTGGCCGGTTGTTTTCTATTTCTCCTCATACTAAACGTTAACTTAATGCTTGACAAGTTCCCTAAGTTGTGGCCACAAAACAAGCCAATCATTACGCTCACTGACTTACGAAATGATGACGGTACTTACAGCCGCCGTATTTACCTAACAATTGTAAATTGAATTGTTAGATCTGTGTTGTATTAATTACGCCCTTTCTCTCTGTTACAATGAATTTAATTGTACTTCACAGTCGACGTTCCTTAATGCCTCAATGTTTAACTATTGTATCGTCTTGAGGTCGCAATTCATTTTATTATTCATTTGAGTGTCGTCTTTTGTTTTATTGGTGTTTTATTTGTCGAGAGCTTATGCTTCAATTGTTTTTGCTGTGTTATGGTTGGAAATGTTCTTGTTTGTTATCGGATAATCGACTTGTATATATTTTGTAAACGTATTTTTTTTCTTTTGAAAATCGGCTGGGGTATGTTTTAAAATGTATGGGAATGTGATTGTTTATGTACATTATGTGCGACATTAAAGTTTGAACACTGAATATCGTTAACTTAAATATTTTGTTCATAATTTAATCTTTTCATTGTACTCAACTCATGAACTTAGACTAACATTTTATTAAATTAGCTTATATTTTAACTGTGAAAGTTGGTGAGGATGTATGTACATATTTTTATTACTCTTTCACACAAAAACTACACAACGAATTTAGATGAAATTTGGTACACACATAGTTTATAACTTGGATTATATATATAGGATATTATTTATCCAGATGCGCGAAGTATTTTCGTCAGGAGACGAGCGAAAACGTGAGATAAAACTAGTTTCCAATTTCGCCGACAATTCAGTCTTGCCCGCATATCAAAGTACCCAATACGCGAACAAATATAAAAAGATTCATATAATTCAGATTAAAGGGTCTTTTACTGTTAGCGAATATAAAAATAAGGGTACGACAAACAGGGTGCTTTACTTTATGTGCGAATAATAAAACCTTTGGTAGATAACGGTTTATGTGACGCATTTTCTTAGACTCTGTAACAGTTTAAGAAAGCTTAGCACTAAAAAGCGTTCAAACTGGACTATGGGAACTATGAGTATTAGAACAATACCCGTATTTCCCAAAAAAACCGGCCAAGTGTGTGTCGGGCCACGCGCAGTAGGGTTTCGTAGTAGGTCTTAGTTTATCGACTGTAACTGGTTAACTCTACTTAGCCGTGATAATTTTTCTTATTATTTCATTACATGTGCTAAGTTTGTGAATTTTTTCACATTTCTAGGGACAGCCATTAAAAAGTATAGCTCGCATCAAACGAAAATGTGCACTTAAAAGCCAGATATTTTGCAAATGGCTCCCTGAACCGGAAGAAACAAGAACTTCTGAGCTATGCCGTGGACAGACAGACAGACGGATACGGGGAAACTATAAGGGTTCCTTGTCGACTACGGAACCCTAAAAATACATTGGTTAAATCTTTAATACCTATATAAAACTAGATCGAGTTTGTTTAACTATTTATGACCCAAGGACGGCCGGATCGATTAATATGATTAAGTTTGTTTGATTTGTATCCTCCCCGAATAGCAGAATAATTTTATTAGACATTGGAAAATTTTATAAAAAAAAAGCAGTAAAAATTTCGTCGGTTCTATCAGTTATGAACTAAAACTCACTACATAAAAAAAAACAGTTTATAAACATAAATGAGATATTTTTATTTCTTAGAGCATTCGTAAGATTTATTTCAGCAGTTTTATCTGTAGCGATACCACATACAAACACAACAGTTAATAAGCCAAAACCCTTATTTTCTATACTCAGGAAAAATCTCAACAACATAATAATGTTAGGATAATCATGCACAAAATACTTCAACTGACGAGCCCCATTAAAATCCCCGCTCACGACTTTAATAGGGGGAAAAGAGTACCCCTTAATCGCGGATTACACCGCCTCCAACCACGAACATAATAAAATTACTAGATTTAATTACAACACAATTCTCTATAATGGGGCACAATTAAAATTCTTTATTTACTCCAAACATTGCCGCCGTTAAAATTCAATTTTAATGTACCATCGCGCACAGCTTACACAGTAAAGATGTCAAAACCTCAAAGAAGGATTAAATGGGGCGCTCTCAATGGTACAGGCGCGCACAACGAGCACTAGCTACGTGATTATATTGGCATTCGGGAGCTTATTCAAACCCATATCTACTGATATTTCCAAGATGTTTACGCTCAATAAGTACTTATGAAGCTTTGTAGTAAACCCTTTTTGCGTAATATTAGAGGTTATTATTTACTTACATCGGAGGTTTGGCCTTGAGGGCACCTAATTTGGGGATCAGAAAGATGGGTAATCTTTTTATTCGGCGCATATTCTTTTTCTATATCATGAGTTTGTTTGTCTATTTGATTTTTAAATTAAAAATAGATAGATCACATTTTAAGATTTAGAAAAACACTATCATAGATATAAAAAAAATATTTCATATTAAAATATAATTTTAAGTTAATGAGATTTAATAATAAACACTGGGATTGGTTTAAAAATATCACATCAAGTTTACTTTTTCATTTCAATTCAAAGAATTTCGTAAAAAAAGTTCACAAAAAATCTTGACTTATTACAACTTTTTACTGACAATTTTAAAACACTCCGTCAACTTGACGTTCAAAACCTCTTACATCTCAACATCATCAAGTCTCTCAAGCTCATAAATTCTCTTATCAATTGCGGAGTGTCGGCGACTGTACCAGGACCATTGTTCATCAGCCATTGTGTGCCAAACAAAAACTTAGCCTTTGGGCACAGACGTTCATTATAACTGTTCGAGGAAAGAACATTGAATAAAACCTACTTTGAAGGTTTTCACCGACAAAAGAAATATGGAAGCTAGTTTCAGTCAGATTCCTTATTACGTCATCTTCTAGGTTTCCATGTGGAAAAAAGAGGGCACTATACAGGACTGATAGCTTCGTCCCTTTTTTGCACTGGTATTGAGTTAACTTGACTTTCTCTATCAATTGTTTTTAATTTGAAGGAGATAGACTGATGTTTCAAGTATTTAAATGAAAGAATTAAAAGTCTAGTGATTGAAAATTAAATTAAGGTAATTATGAATGGTATAGTACCTGAAGGTTCTCAAGAACGAGTATTGAAATAAACAGGTTCAAAACCTGAGAAGACTAATTTTTTCTCTAACGGTAAAGGAAAACTGAAAATAAATGGAAAAAAATAAGAATTTTATTTAGTTTATTATTATACTCATTTTGTACATTATAAAAATAAACTGTTCTTTATATTCTCAAAAGTTAATTAAAACTATAATAAAAAATAAATTTATTTTTTCTTTAAAATGCTTCTTTTTGGCCTCATTTATGCCCAGCACTGGGCTTAAATTAAAACAATAAGAAAATTATATAATGTACCACTTTTGTATATCCAATACACCAAAATATCTGATTTATCCACGTTTTGTTGGAACTAATAAAATAATAAGTAGCCCGAAATTAACTGCTGACAATTTAGGGCCATTCCACCTGAATGGTAATTACAATAATGGGCCATTTTAAGCTTTTTACTAACATAATGGCTTTGCACCTTGTCTCAAACAAGATAAAGACGTGAATTGCTTGATTTGCATAAGGTTTACATAAATTAGAGTTCTCCCAACGCAGTGGACTCCGATAGGCCAAGTTGATTACATAAATTATCCTATTTAAGTTGCATAAGTAACAGCTGTTGGTACAACTTAGTTTCGAATTAAGTACGAAAAGAAATAAAACTTTTTGCAAATAATTTCATACCAAATCCAAAAATGTTATAAATGCAAAAGTAACTCTGTCCATCTGTTATGCTTTCACAGTAAAACGGCTGAATATAATTAGATGAAATTTGGTATTGGGATAAATTTGTATCATGGAAAGGGCATAGGATGATTTTATTCTGGTTGCCTCTTGTTCTCTTAGTATACGAGTGAAACAGAAGAAAAACGATAATTAAATATACAAATGTTACGTTTTACGACTGCTTTATTGGTCTAGTCACTAGTGGTAAGAGCACGAGATCCTAGTTTTCATTCTCGAGTCGGGCAACGTAATACAAATGTGTGATAAAATGTATGCCCTGTTGATGGTATACCGAACCTCTATTTGTAGGGACTGTATGTATATATAGGGACTTAACTAAATTAGGGACATAAAAAAACTTTCGAAATGGGTAAGTGTCCTTAAACTTTATCCGATCACTGAAAACAAGCTCATTATTATGTTTTAACGATTCTTCTAACTACAAGAAATATAGAGAAATTTCCTATTCATATCCTGTGGTTGATTATGTCCGTGAACCATAGGCAGAACCGTCGGAAGATATGTCGGATTAGGCTTGATTTATCGTTGTAAAGCTAAGGTGTTAGGCTAAGCCTATAAATTCTAATTATGTTGTAGATATGGTGAGTTAACGTAGAAATTATACGATAGATTTTTTTCTTGTACATCGGTAATAAATTGGTATCCTACTAATGTCATAAATGCAAAAGTTTGATAAATGATATTAATTTTGCAAATCTTCTATCTATACTTATAATAAATCTGTAGAGAGGTCAATTCTCTACATGAAATATATTTCCAAAATAACTATCAGGGGGCGATTAGGGATCGATACTGATGCCAAAAATGCAATCAGTAAAATTTTTGTCTATCTGTCTGTATAAACGTTATAGAAAGAAAAACTACTCGACGGATTTTAACGAAACTTGGTACAATTATTTTTCATACTCCTGAGCTGGTTATAGTATACTTTTCATCACGCTACAATCAATAGGAGCAGAGCAGTGAAGGGAAATGTTGTCATTTTGTTTAAACGCGCTAATCTCAGGAACCGCTGGTCCGATTCGAAAAATTATTTCAGTGTTAGATAGTCCATTTATCGAGGAAGGCTATAGGCTATATATCATCATGCTAAGATCAATAGGTGCGGAGCACCACTATTCCACGAGGACGAAGTCGCTGGCAGAAGCTAGTAGGTTATAAAATAACACTTTTACACGTCAATTATTATTTTTAAAGCTAGATGAGACCGGTATTTCCTATCTGACTACCTTGAGAAGAAACACCGAAATAAACTCAAGGGTCAATGTCTCTTTCAAGGTCCAGACATAATGTAATTGCATCATGAATGTACAACGTAGGCTCGATGGTAAGGATGTATGTGTGAATGTTTGTTTGTTACTCTTTTACGCAGAAACGACTGAATGGATTTGGTTGGAATTTGGTACAGACATAGCTTATAACCTGGATTAACACATAGGACACACACACTTTTTATCTGAGTGCGCAAAGGAGTTACCTCTGGTTATTAAAGTCCCTCGGAACGCGGGTGAAGCTGTAGGCAATACATAGCTTGTAACCGATAAAAAAATTCTTTCTAGATGTCATTTTAAGACCATTGCCAACTTTCTCATAAAATAGAAAATAGTGAAGCACTTTCCACTTCGCCTAATAAAACCTTCCACTACATTAATAAAATAAGCTAAATTAGGTCCCTAATTTAGTTTGTTCTATGTCTGGTGTAGTAATCTTTCAATTTGTTTCAAGTACACTTAAATAGTAATTGTTTAGTCTTAATTCTATTTTCTCTTTTAGGTTTTTTTTTTCATAAATGACTTCGTCTTAGAATTCAATCTCATTGTAAATATGCTAAAGAACTATGAGATGTGTGCATACCTACTATAAATATGAGAATGTGTATGTAGGTATGTTTATTATGCTATAGCAATTAAACCACTGGACCAATTTAAATGTCATTTGGTCCACATATATAACATCATATGACATCTACAAAGATGGCCATAAATTTTAAAATTAAGGGATATATATTGTATAGGATAGTTTTATCGTGGCTATGTAACAGCCACACAGTTCGACCGATCAAAGGTTAAGCTGCGCTTGGTGCGGTCGGTCCGTGGATGGGTGACCATCTTTGTCATTGCGAGACTCCTCCGTACCTTGGAAAGCACGTTAAGCTGTTGGTCCCGGTTGTTATTTGTACATCTTTGACAGTCGTTACGGGTAGTCAGAAGCCAGAAAGTCTGACAACCAGTCTTACCAAGGGGTTCCGTGTTCCCCGGTAACTGGATTGTGGAGGTCAGATAGGCAGTCGCTCCATGTAAAACACTGGTACTCAGCTGCATCCGGTTAACGACTGGAAGCCGACCCCAACATAGTTGGGAAAAGGCTAGGCAGATGATGATTATATAGGATAGTTTTTACCGTGATACCACATGGAATAGTATGCTCTAGATAAGAGTGGAACCAACGAAAACAGTTAGTCGAAAACTATTTTCAGCTAAAATATCTCTTGTCACAAGACATATTTAACAAGAAGCGAATAAGTTTGTTCATGCATATTATATAACCTACGAGCCTATCGATTTCAATTTGTCACTCCTAAATAATTGAACCATTCACACGCCATGACGTCAGACGTTGTCCTGCTAGGAAAAGCGAGGCGATGCGACATTAACGATAGTTTTTTAACCATTACTAATGTAGAGTTGAGTTAGAGGTCGAGACATATGATAATACTAGCTTTTGCAAAAGACTTCGCCTGCCTGGACTTAAAATTTAGTCATTACCACTTGGATGTCGTGGCCAATAAGCATACCTACACCACACCACACCAAATTACAGCTTTTTAATACAGCTTTCAGACAGACAGAAGAACATGGCGAAACTATTAATATTCCTTGATAACTACAGAACCCTAGTTTATTATTATTAGTAGGATACTCACCACATATCATTGCCCATCTAGGACAAAGCATACGAGAAACGATTTTATCTCAGCAAAAGCGAAATCTGTCTCCGTACTCGTTAACTAACCATTAAACTGCTGAATAAATAATAACGCTAGTAAATTGTTCAAGTTTAATTCAAGCGGCACGGATTTAGACGACTGACTTCCAAAAGTGTAAAATGTACTCTGAAAATGATATTGAAATAACTTTAATAGAATATAATAGAATATTCTTTATTATGTACACCACTTTTAAACTTAAAACTAAGAATATAATTAAGGTAGGTGACACAATGGGCGGTCTTATCGCTAAAAGCGATCTCTTACAGACAACCTTTGGATGGACTGAGGACAAGAGGAAAAACCAAACAGCAGGTAGTCCAAGGTGTACTCTTACTTATATATATATATATATATAATAGTAATATCATATCTATACAACTAAATATATATAAACCTAATACATATAAATATAAATATATACATAGATACAACAATACACATTATACATATAAAATATATACTCGTATATATAAATATCAATACAATTTTATAGAAGCAGCAATTCTTAAAGGTAGTGGTTTTTTTAGGGGGAAAGGTAGTGGTTTTTTACCATATTTTTGAAAACTGTTAATCTTACTTACGTATATTATAAATGCGAAAGTTTGTCATGATGTATGTATGTATGTTACTCTTTTATACATAAACTACTGAATGGATTTGAATGAAATTTGGTATACAAATAGTATAAGACATGAATTAATACATAGGATACTTTTTAGGGTTCCGTAGTCCGACAAGGAACCCTTATAGTTTCGCTCTGTCCGTCTGTCTGTCTGTCTGTCTGTCTGTCTGTCTGTCTGTCCGCGGCATAGCTCCGAGGTTCTTAATACTAGAAAGCTGAAATTTGGTATGGATATGTATATTGATCACGCCGAGAGAGTGGTAAAATAAAATTTTGAAAAATATTTTTTTTTAGGGTAGCTCCCAAACACGTAAAGTGGGGATGAATATTTTTTTTCTCGCGTACCCCTACGTGTGGGGTATCGTTAGATAGGTCTTTCAAAAATATTATGGGTGTGTGAAGACCATTTTTTGGTTAAGCGAGCCATTTGCGAAATATCTAGCTTTTCAGTGCAAATTTTTGTTCGATACGAGTTACCCCCCCCCTCTAACTTTTGAATGGCTGTACCTAGAAATGTGAAAAAAATCACAGGCGTAGTACATGTAATGAAATTACAAGGAAAACTATCACGGCTAAGTAGGCTTAACCGGTTACAGAGTTATAGTCGACTAACTAACTCCTACTACGGAACCCTACTGCGCGTGGCCCGACACGCACTTGGCCGGTTTTTATATAAGACCACGCAGACAAAGTCAGAAGCCTTTTCCCTACTAGGTTAGGGTCGGCTTTCTGTTTAAACCGAATGTAGCTGATTACCAGTATCTTACATGGAGCGACTGCCTATCTGACCTCCACAACCCAGTTACCGGGTATAAACATGATAGATACTTGATAACACTGGTTATCAGACTTTCTGGCTTCTGACACGTGCCACACAATCTAGTTCAGTAATTGAAAACTTATTTTCCTTACTGTAAAGGTAACTTTATTTTGATACATAAAAACAAACTTTACTTGTTATATCGTTCTAGTTTTTGTTTAATTCGGTAAAGCCCCGCAAGCTTTAAAACATTTTAATAAGAAATAAACGCTAGCAGATAATCCGAACTAATATTATAAATGAATGTGAAAGTGAATTTGTTTGTTTTTTTTCCATTTTTACGGAAAAACGGCAGAACCGATTTGCATGAAATTTTGTACGGAGATAGAGAAGACCCTGGAGAGTTACAGGCTACTTTTTATCCGGTTACATTAGTTCCCTCGGGATGCGGGTGAAACTGCGAGAAACAGCTAGTCTTTAGAATAAAATTACTTTGTATCTGGTTAGAGTGGAAGTCGACCCCAACTTGGCAGATGATGTCTCACCCATATGGGTGAGACTATTGCCAAATGTCCCTGGGAAAGAAGAAAAGAAAAGTAAGAAAAGCAGTTTATTCACGTGCACACACATACAAAACATAAAATAAGAAGAAAAAACAAATGGGTGTGTAATCTAAAACTAGGCATTATATAAAGAAATTAATAAATACGTCACTACTACGCGAACAGCTAACGCTCAGCATAATGCAGTGGCCCGGGCATAAAGGCACCACGGCGCTGGTTTTCAGCGTTAACCAGCATGAGATTGTCACAGAACAATTAACATATTACAGGTACTATTATATTTACATTATACTAGGTACTACTATTAAACAATATCAATATTGTTACAAGCCACAAATAAAAAACACACTGTTTTGCCATAGCGCACACTGAGAAAAACACTATATATACTCTTTTATTATCTTTTTTATTTTACTTTCTTTTAAAATACTGCTGTGTAATGTTATTTGAGATTAGTCAAACTGAGTACAAACATAATTTAATTAAAGCTTACTGTTAAACATTATACAACATTGCTGTCTGAATAATTTGGACAACAATTTACGAGGCCCGAGTAAATATACGTTCACATACATGTTTGTCTATTGCCCTTGAAAGTAGGCCGAAACTTAGGCATGCCTTTGTCAAATGGACTAAGAAATATGCTACTCATGTCAATATCCAAAACTTTGTACGTAATTAAATTACTTTTGAAACTAAATTTGACAACCCTAACTCTGTACTTGTACTGATTGTTAGTTACATTTGATTGGAGCAATTTAACTGATTAAGCTCGATCTTGGGATTACCTGAAGATTTATGTCGAAGGCAATTTGCAAAGTTTATTATTGTGTTAGAGTATTTCAGCTTAATTCAAATATTCCCTAATTTAAAGATGGAACGAAATACTCATCAAAATATAGAAAACATAATATAAAAAAAATGTTTTGATGAGAAGTTTTTGCGTAGTGAAAATAAATATAATATTTCTAGGAAAAGCCATAATATGTACAAACTCTAGGATTTGGCCTAAAATTTTCTCAGCACCTACTAAATCTGGCAATGTTTCGTGGAAAAATCTGAAGTGGCTGCTCAATCCAAATTTTTGCTAGTTCTAAATAAAATATAGGAATTATTTATATAAGAGTTTCGAAGGATCTACATTGTTACAAAAAAAATAGTAAGTTCATTGAGGAGCTCGTGGCTAAGTAGTAGCTGCGTGGGTCGACCGATGAAAGTTACGCTGCGCTTACCACGGTCGGTTCCGTAGATATGTGACCACCTATTATCATACCAGAGGGGCTAGACAAGTGGCAAAAACGCTAGTTGAATAGAATACAAAATGTATGTGAATGACATTCGTTTACGATTAGCTATCAGTCATACATTCTCATTCCCATACATTTTGTATTCTATTCTACAAGCATTTTTGCCACTTGTCTAACCCTACAGATACCTCGAAAAGTACGTTAGGTTGGTCCTGGATGTCATTTGTAGATCTTTGACAGTTGTTCCGGGTAGTCAGAAGTCAGAGGTCTGACAATCAGTCTTACCAAAGGTACCGTGTTACCCAGTGTCTGGGTTATGGAGGTCAGACAGGCAGTCACTCCACTATATACCTATATATTTGGAAACAAGCAGACCAGTGAAAAAGTCATTAGAAAAGCCAACCATATCTAAACAACCAACTTATTCCCAGCACATTATTATTCAAGAATACTAATAGCAATAAGTCTAACTTGCTATCCGTCAGCACCAATTTGTATGGAAAGCTTGTAACTGGGACGCCTTCGACGAGCTTAATTAACTAAATGAAACAAGTTTTTAATTGTTTCTTCAGCCCGAGGGCTATTTATCTTCGAACCGTGGCCTCGAGTTAGGCGACACCCGATAAGTAAGGGGATGTTGTAAGCTAAGTATTATGGCTGCTATTTACGATTTCGTAGTCAAGAAGGAACCCGAATTTCGCGTTTGTCCGTCTGTCTGTCTGTCTGTCTGTCTACGGCACAGCATAGAGGCTTATGAGGAATCTTAGTACAAGAAATCTGTAACTTGGTGTGGATATGCATATTATTGGATATGTAACAGCGACAAAGTGGTAAAATATATTTTATAACGGTACCTCAAAAACACGTAAAGTAGGGATGAACATTTTTTTACTCATGTACTACATGCGGAGTATCTTTGGATAGATATTTTAAAAATATTGCGTGTCAAGACCATTTTCCGATTTAGGAACCCATTTTAGCGTTAAAGTGTTAATTTTTGTCATACTCGAGCGTCCCCCCCTGTCCCTCTAACTTTCTAAATGGCTGTTCTTGAATATGAAAAAAAAACATAGGCGTAGCATATATGTACAAGAAAGTTAATGGGGAAAACTATCATGGCTGAGTAGGCTTTACTGGTTACAGAGTTCTAGTCAACCTATTAAAACGAACAACAGAATCCTAAATAGCGCGTGTCTCGACACAGTGTTGGCAGTTTTATTTATTTTTTTCCTACATGATCTCTTGCAGGGTGCTTCTAACAGCATTCGACCTGCTTAACCGGACAATCGGCAGTTTTATCAAAACAGCTAAAATATATATAGATGAGTCTCCCCAAACACCTATAAGACGGAGTTATACAAGATACAGAAACGCTTATCTGGGGGCCGCGTATTCTAAACAAGTCTCCTAGACATATAGTTATAAACTTATTTAAGAAGCCATCTAATTAACTATTTATACTCTAAACTTTATTAAAATTTGTATTTCAAAAGGCTAAAAGTCTTTAAAACATTTTCAGTCAAGTAACTGTTTTAGTCTAGAAGTTTAGTTTATGAAGACTATTTCAAAAATATTTTAATAAGATCCCTACTAATATTATAGGTGCGACAGTACCTCAGTCTGTCTGACATGGCTTCACTGTAAAACGGCTGAACCGCTTTGAATACAATTTCGTATGGAGATACATTGAAACCTGATCAAGGACATAAAATAGCATAGACTTTCACCAGGCGCGTTGGGTACTTCTCTCAGGATACGGGAAAAGAAATGTGTGGGATGTTTGAAGTAGTTACTGCGACACCGGAACACAAAGGGCTAAAGAAAAAACTAAGATAGGTTTTAATCAGTAAGAATCCGACACTCCCTCCCACCCCACACACGGAGGGCGGAGTCATTTTAATGATTTCTCATCCGAATTAATAAATAAGGATACTGGAGAAACAACGGGAATCAGCTAGCAAGTACTATATTTCTACAGCAATAACGGATTACAAAACAAGATCACAATCTGCGATATACCATTCAAACTCCACACAATACGACACAAACTGGGTCGGATATGAACAATTTGAACGATATGTACCATTATTTATTTAAAAACTGTCAGTGTAAAATTTAAATGCACTAGCATTGTACTGTGGAAAAGATCGGTTTATAAATAAATTTAGGTAAGTCTTGTAAAGAAAATCCTAACTAATATTATTAATATAAAGTTAGTTTGTTTGATATGCTTTCACAATAAAACGGCTGTACCGATTTGGATAAATATATCAAATTGATTTCAAGATATATAGGACTCTGGAGTCTAAGTAACAGCCGCACGGGTCGACCCATCATAGGTTAAGCTGCGCTTGACGCGGTCGGTCCGTGGATGGGTGACTATCTATGGCATAGCGACACTTCTCCGTGCCTCGGAAAGCACGATAAGCCGTTGGTCCCGGTTGTCAGTCTCATCTTTGACAGTCGTCACGTGTAGTCAGAAGCCAGAAAGTCTGACAACCAGTCTTACCAAGGGGTATCGTGTTACCCAGTAACTGAGTTATGGTGGTCAGATAGGCAGTCGCTCCATGTAAAACTCTGGTACGCAGCTGTATCCTGTTTAGACAGGAAGCCGACCCCAACGACAAAAAAAGAATACCACTAAAACTAAAAATACATAATTTTAAAACTCAAGTAACTTAAAAATTATCTTTCTTTTTAAAGTGGTATTTTAATCAAAAACTCTTCCTGTATGAAATCATATTGCAACCCATATTACTTGTCAAGTTTTTCGCTAAAAATATTCTGAAAAAGATATCATATTTAAAATGAACAGACTTTATAATGAAAACGTATATTTGGTCTCCAAAGTAATTAACTTTTTCAGGAAGATAGCAATGTTTTGATTTATGAAACATAAATTATTACCCCGAGAGAGTTGACTGTAACTCAAAAATAAATTATTATTTACTTTTTCAGGCCAACCGATATCTTCATTAGTGTTGAAGTTAGAATTACTTCAGTTATGGACAAAATTAATACTATGAGATTGAGTAAAATCAGAAGCAAGTGCAAACAATAAATTAAATACCAGCAATTACCTTATAATTTATAATGATACATGGTGTTTATTAACACATAGCAAGTAAAATAAAAGCTTGTTAAAAAAATATAGAATTGAAACAATATTTTGTAAAAAGATTACATGTGAAGTAATGCCAAATATGTATGTAAATTTTAATAATACGTGAATGGATATTAAACAAACACCATTAAATTGATTTTTAAAAAGGCAAAATCATCTTTATTATCATCTTCATAACAGCTCATCTCCATTGCTGCTAAGCATCATAATAACGACCAGTCTCGCGCAGACCACCACCACAAAACAAAATATGAAGGAAAGCTACAAATTAATCCAAGCAATATACATACTATTCTTTATTATATATCCCACATGGGCTTGCTACTATTACTACCCAGAGCAATACATGGGTAGTTACCACTACCCTCAGCAATATATTGGGTATTATTACTACCCAAACTACTACGATTTCGAAGATCCTGGGACCTATAATGCTACTATGAATACTACTAGTATTGCTGCTTCAGAACCAGTCGAAGAGAAGTCCAGCACAAGGAGGACATGTAATATATGGTGTTGGATAAGAAGAGTGGCGCTTTTCATAGTTCAACAGCTACTGGCCGACAATATGTAGTTTGAAAAAAATATTTAATGAAAAAGGTTTTTTTTATTTCACACTAACTGCTTCCAACGGTCTTAATTACATCCTGGTAAAACTATTTCATATATATCCACTTAAAAAACTCCTTTTGTTTCCTTGTTCAACAAAAAAATCATGTTCTAGCTATCTCCAAAAATTTCAACATAAATCGGTTCATGGGTTTATCCGTAAAAGCTTTATTAAATTAAATTAAATAATCACTTATTTCAGGAAATTGTTCCCATAATACATACATATTACACCAATCAAATAAAATAAATTTTACATTTAACAATCAAATAAAATTCATCAATTAATCTATAAACTACAATTGGCACATCCAAACATAAATAATTAAAATAATAATTAAGTCACATTAATTTATACTACTAACGCATCTATCATTATCGTCATCATGGTCGGTTTACTAACCCACTGCTGGGTACCCACCGCTTGCTGAAGGCGGATTGACAAAATCAGATTTTTTAAGACCTAGTTTTCCTATAATGTTTCCTTCACCGATAGTAAATACTTTTTAATAGATCTATACTGATACAGAACAAGTAACTTAAACTTAAACGAAAAAGTCACATTGATTCTTGCCAGGTTTGGAACTCACGCACTTAACCACTAACCCACCACGACCTAGAATGATTTACTTCAACCCAATATGAATCCTAATTGCTGTGTACCAAATCTTTATTTCTAAAGTCACAAAAGGTTTCTTAATCTAACTTAATCCGCGTTTAGGGAGTCGGGTCAAGTCTTCAAACTTGTGAGGTCGCCAAGTGTTGATTTAAGATTATTCTCCTTTGGAGTGACTTATTACTTAAATATTTGCCTGTTAACTTGCAATTCTACTTAGTTTGTTATTGTTATGAAGTCTGAAAACTCTTGCGCAAGTCATTTTCATTATGGATCTTACTTTGTCTTAGGGTTGCCACATCATGACTAATTCTACTAAAATAATAACTTTGATTTTCAATATTTACAGCTAGCAGTTTCCTTCGGTTTCACCCGCATCCTGAGGGTGTCATAAACTACCATACCAAATTTCATCTAAATCAGCCCAGCCACCAATCGACAGACAGATTTACTTTTAGATTTTAAATATTAGTAAAGGTTAATAAATAAATAAATCTTTGAACAATTTCACACAGCGCCATTTAGCCCTTATGTTTGTGTTATGGGTGCTAGCTTAACGGATATACTACCTATATACTTTTTAAATAAATGCATATTATACATAGTAACTCCTGGCACTCAGGTCGTCAAAGGTAGTAACAATTTATTAGTAAGTGTAAGAATAACCGAAAGCCGGTTTCAGTACTCAACCGATCAGAGCAGCGCAGGTCTAAAGAGTCAAGTCATCATGAATTTTCTTCCATACATGTATGTCTATCAGCAAAGATCTCATCATTCACCCTCCTTTTACACAGACCATCCAGCGATTTTTTGGCCTTCCTCTCGTCCTAAATCTATCCACATTCATGTTCGAAACCTTTCAAGAGTCAAGTAAATATTAAAAGTCAGTAAATAAGTTCCATACGAAAGATAAATTCCTTCCAATATCGGTGTCAAGTTATCAACCCGATATCTGAAGGGAGCCTTTAATATCGTGTAATCGACTAGAAATTGGATTCTACATGAGTTTACCCTTAACCTGAAATTAGTTCCTATGTAATTTGCTTCACAAGAGGTACAAGGATAGGTACTTAGTGTTTGATAATCCTGAAATATTATACCAGGCTATATTACTATATTAATATATATTAATATATGTTAGGTTGTAAGTGCTAGAATACTGGCGTCACTCGAATATAAATTATTTTTTTCGACTTAGTTAGCAAAACTGTTTATTGCTTAGGGTTTTTTTGTAGTATATAAATGTTGGTAACTATGTTAATAGTAGTTTACAGATATTAGGATTATTCTTTTAAACTTCAAACAACAAAACAAACGGCGAAAGAAAGCTTTTAATGTAAGGTATCTTTAATGAACGTTTTTTTTGGCAAATAATTTTTTAAGAGCAAATCGTTGTTGTATTTCTGTAACACTTTTGATCATAAATTATACCTTACATTCTCGTTGTCAGAACCTACTTTACCATTATTTAGTAAAACGCATAGTTGACATCAAATTCTAAGAAGTTTTACAGATAAATTCCAAAATATAAACTAAAAAACATTTACATACTTCTTTAATCTTCGTTATTGAATACGTATGTAATTTCTATCTAATAATTCGCAAAGCCCTATCTTCAAAACGAAATATGTGCGTGCAACTTAATAAAGAAAAGAATTCGAAAAACTGACGAAGGTTTTTGTACCGTGACTGTACTTAACGAGCGATTCATGACACACGCAAATATGTATAACAGTTAAGGGCCTTTCAAACACGATCCCATTCGAATTCCTTTTTTAAACCGAGTGAATGAAGACTGAATAGGTCGGCATTTATTAGTGTCTGAATTTTCGCACACAAAATTAAATTGGGTCTTTCATATATTTTTCTTTCTTCTTTCACCTGAATTTACTTTTGATCCATTGAAGAAATAAGTATCTATTCTGAATCGTAATTGTACCTATGGTAACGTAGACGTTAGGCCAGACAGAGGGATCTTACAGGAAATCTGTTTTTCGAAGATTCTTTTGAGTTATTCATACCTTTGATCAACAGCAGTGCTATAAAAGATTTTTATAGTGATAGTTGTTAGGTGCAATATCTTCGCAAAATCAGACACATTATTCTCAAATGATTTTGTTACTTAAAAGTAACAACAGTAAAAAAATGTTTTATGCCGCATAAATAATTTTAATCAAAATATTAACTTACAAAGATATTTTCAAGTAATAGAACCACGGAGCCGTAATCCTTAAGATAAATCAAGTGTTAATTGTTGTTCAGAGAACGCCAAGCAAACGAATTGCCAGCCAAAACATTAAAATGTATTCCTTTATCTTTTCCGCAGTAAATTAAGAGGTATCTTGCAACAAAGAAAATCCTTCCAAATATATATTCCGCTGAAACGAGTTACGTGGCAACACTGTGGAATATATTTTTCGTGTGGCAACACCGGCGGCGTAAATAATTGATGTTTTTTCTACCGCTTTTATCAATTGCCAACGTCCAATTTGTTAAAAAAAGAAGCAATTATTTTTACTCACGGCAATTAAAAACTCGTTGCGTACCTTTCATTAATTGCAATATTTTGCATGATAGATCGTAAAATAACATTCATTGGCCGAAATAACGTAACACAATATTTTTATGTAATACTTCAACAATAACTATGATTTGAATTGAGGTGAGGACATTGTTTCCATCCGGGTGCATGAAGTAGGATGTGGTAGAAAACACGGGTAACTTCTAGTGTATTGTATACTAGCTTTCCGCCCGCGGCTTCGCCCGCGTGGACATTTTTTTACACTTTGGGTTACATTATTCAAGTTTTAATAGGGATCCCTAATTATTTCTGGAAATAAATATCGCCTGACACTTCGTAAAGATGTAGCTTTCTAAAGGTGAAAGAATTTTTAAAATCGGTCTAGTAGTTTTTGAGTTAAAACCCTACAAACAAATAAAGAAATCTTTCCTATTTATAATATTAGTATAGATGGATAAATTAAAATAAATCTCTATTTCCATTGGCCACGTCATAACTTGAGAACTATTTGGATGAAATTTAGTATTGAGATAGAAGGAATTCTGGAAACTGTAATAGGTCATTATCCAGGTGCGTAGCAGTTCCTTGAGACGTGGGTGCTACCACGAAAAACAGCTATTCTGTTATAAAAATAGAACGAAAATGCTATAAACGAACAAAACTAACAACAAACAAAGTTACGGAAATAAATCAGTCACGTATAGAATAAATATAATATATAGAACTTAACACAAGTTTCACTCAACGCAGATATATTCCCATGAACACAACTTCGTTCTCCCATGTGCGAACATAGTTTGTATATAAAGATTACGGATGAACATACAAAGATCAATCGATGTATCTGAAAGGTTAAGGCATTTTCAGCCGTGTTACTGTGAGACCGTAACGAATAAACATAGACTTCATTTATAATTATCGTCTGCTTTTTTTTGTATGGCATCTCGCAGGTCAACCTAGAAGGTTGTCGACTGCTTAACCGGGCTTGCTATTATCATCTGCCTAGCCTTTTCCTTACTATGTCTAACCGGATGCAGCTGTGTACTAGCTTTTTACATGGAGCGACTGCCTGTCTGACCTCCACAACCCGGCCCTTGGTATTGGGACTTTCTCTCTTTGACTTTGACTTTCTGGCTTCTGACTACTCGTAAAGGCTGGCAAAGATCTACAAATGACGGTCAGAACCAACGGCTTAACGTGCTTTCCGAGGCCCGGAGGAGTCTCAGTATGACATGGATGGTCACCCACGGACCTTAATCTTTGATCAATCGACCCGTACGGCTGTTACTTAGCAACGAGCTCCTCAAGAGTACCTTGTTTGACCGGACCTTTCTTTACCTGTTTGTCGATCTGGGGGGTTAGACAAGTGGCAAAAACGCTAGTAGAATAGAAAATAAAATGTATGGGAATGACAGATAGTTGTAAACGAATGTCATTCCCATACATTTTGTTTTCTATTCTACTAGCGTTTTTGCCACTTAATTGTCGAGCCCCCTGGTAAGTTTGTAGCTACTATGGAAATCAATTGAGGCGTCCTCCTACTTTTGCTAGTGGGCTATTCTTTTTTTTGAGCCTATATGATCCTCAAATTACACGACTACTATAAAAGTGTAAGGGCGCTATTTTATTTTATATCTGTGGTAAATTATATCGCTACGTTCTGTCAATTCTAGAACCTTATTAATCAAACTGTATTGACGTCATTATGAAGGCAGTCCTCCAGTTACGCAACACTTAATTACTTTTCTAATTAAATAGACGTAGCTTCATTTGCAAAGTCTAAAACTCGTTCGATTAATTGGTTATAAGTTATATTTACGCAACATTATCATAGATTTGAAAGCCATAAAAAATGCTATTTTTCTAGATTTTATATCTAGCTAAATAGCATTTTTCATTTTCAAATAGCAAAGATTTTATAAGATTTTTTAAGGCATTCTATTTAGCAAAATAGCAAAATAGTAATTTTGCTAAATATAATGCTTTTGTTTTTTGGTGATCTAAATCAAAAAATTACTACACACATTAAACTCCAAGAACTTAGCACGAACTTATAATTGCAAATATCAGTAGGGCTAGACAAATGTCAATAACGCTAGTGGAATAAAATACAAAATGTATGGGAATGACATTGAATCAAAGTCAAGTCAGTTTGTGTTTATACTGTAACCATTTTGAATAATGGCAATAGTTTCGTAGTTGATGTGTAAATATCTAATTAAGTTGTTAGTAGTGTCATTCCTTCTAATTTATCAGCTAGAGGCACCGCTCTTGTTGATAATTATAATCCTAACTAATTATATAAGTGCGAAAATGAGTTTGTATCTTTGTTTGTGATGCTCTCACGATAAAACGGCTTAACCAATTCGGAGGAAAATTTGGTACATAGACAAAACCTTAGAGACGGTTAAAATCTATTTTTTGTTCGAATATATTAATTAGGTCCTTCGGTACATAGATGAAGCCGCGGTAAACAGCTAGTTTAGAATAACGTAAAAATATAGTATTGACATAACATACTATTTCACAAATACAATCAAAACATCTTACGTAACGAATACTACGAAGTTACATGCTCAATCACTCTCGAAAAAACTAATCCCAATATTAATTAACAATAAAAAACCAATCAAACTCCAGTCTTTATATACATAATGAGCAATGTACGTAACAAAAGCGAGTATAATTTCAAGAGAAGAACATTCGACCACAAACAAAATTGAAGTAACAGAAAAAAATAATTAAATCCGACGGAACCCAGAAAATGTTAGCTTAAATTTTTAATTGTCCCCCGAAGCCTTCCGATCATTAACCAATCGTAATGGGACAGTAAAAAGAACGTTGGTTTCACTGGAGATTCTTCTTTTGTAGCAATTCAAAGGAGTAGATAACTCTATAGATCGCAAAGAAAATTCAATGAAGCGAAATTTGAGTAGCTGAAGAAAAATGTATTATAACATTGTAAGGAGGCGGAAAGTCGGAACGAATTTGAAAGGAAATATAAATGTATTGTTTGCCATAATATATAATCCAATCCTGTTGAGTGTTGCCAATTGAGACACTCTTCGGTTACAATACGTATACCAATAACGTAACTTTTATTAAATGCTTTGATATTCACGTCTTTATTCGGTACTTAATATAAAAAATCCATTTTCTGATTCGCACACCTGGTGAATTTGGTCATTTTTTACGTTACATCGTCGCTCAAGCGTTTTTCCCTCTTATCGAAGAATCTGAACAATGGCCGATTGTTTTGCGGAATTTCAACTAGTATATAAAACATTGACCCGCGAATTTAGAAACAATACATTTCCTGGCGTTAAGAAAGAAAAATATCCGATTTCTTCTGTTTCAGCTTTCAGTCATTTTGTTGGGCTTGAGTAATGATGTCCAATCGTTACACCGCGTGACGTAACTGTGATATTTTTTACACCAAAAAAAAACTGCTGCAATGGAAAGTAAGTGATTTTTAATGTTTTTGAACCCCACAACTTATTTTTTCCCCCGACCATTCCCGTAATATTCGTGGAGCCAAGTGTTTTGGAGATCAAGAAAAGGAGTGACGTCTACACCCAAACAAACAAGTTAAGATTAATTAATTTGAAATAGAACAAGAAATTATTTTAATGGCTGCAGAAAATTTCATTTGTGTAACGTTCGCGTCTTGCAAAAGTTTCGAAACTTTGTTTGAGTGAAATCATATTACATTTCTATCCTGTGAACCGTTGACGTTGTTCAGAGTTTCCCAACGGCTCCAGACAACAGCCATTTTCCAGTTTGTTGTGTTAGAGCTTTACTACGTAACTGTGTATGTTGAAATACTTTCAGAAATACTCATCTTCGCGACTTTCCTATCAATAGCTGTAATAGTGAACGGCTACAAAACAAAGTTTTTCTCGCAAAGCTTGGAGTCGGAACCTCCAATCTCGATCCTGTACGCGCGTGACAAGAAAAGTGATAAAGTTACTGATGATTGTTTAACTGAAATGTATCCACGAAACTTGTACAAGTACCCTCTGCGAATCGATAGGAACGACATTCCTTGTATAATACATTGTGTGCTCAAAAAGTTCGGTATTATGACCAACGATGGTTACATCAACATAAAGAATTACTACAGGAGGGTGCAGGCGATCCATAGGTATGATCCGAGGATTTTGATATCGGACGTCGGTGAGACGTGCGCCCAGAACATCAATGGAATGAATTTGGACCACGATGTGTGCAAGAAAGCGAAGGTCTTTAACGACTGCACACAACTGTATGCTGTGTCATACAGAGACCCTGACGAGTGGAAATAGCTTTTAGAACATATAGCCACACACTTTTTTTATATTTATAACATTATTAATAAAACCAATAACCCTCACCGCTGCTTTTATTACTGGGGTTTCCCTCAAGAATCGAATAATTCCAGCATTTTTATATCAAGTCAATGTAAATTATACCATATTTCTTTCCTCACGTTTTGGGGACCCATTTTCATTCAGGGCTTTTGATTACAACATTCCTGCATAATTTAGACGTACTCTCTCTGCATATCAAAGCCTCCCAAGGTTTCATTAGATTGTACACAAGCTGCCCAGATTTTTTATTTAGTTTAGAATTTTGCTTCTACTTGGTTGGTTTATTTTGTACGTGCAAGAGCGACAGTGGAATAAACTGAGAAATATTAATCTTATACTTTGACAAATGTGATATTAAAGCTGTACTCACTAGGGGACAAATGTTCTGCGAGTCGAGTTGTCACATGGCCAGCGATGACGTATAACTTTTTATCTTGTCATAACATCTTTCGCAGCAAGGGTCACAGTTCATTCGCCCCCTACATCATCTACATTTACCCCTAAAACCAATCTCGATATTTTTCTATTTTGAGAAGAACATAGATAACTTCTAAATCAGAAACAAGTGTCAAAAAGTTTTTAACGTATGATTATGAAACTATCGTTAGGACTCTGAGCTGTCAGCCCCATTATCTACTAATTTTGTTTTTTTTTTCTACAACATGTTAGTCAGAAATCATTTTGATACCATCAATAGGTATATGTTTAAAGTTCATCATTCCCCTATTCACTACCCCATTGTTGGGCAGAATCCTCTTCTCATACAGAGAAGGCTCGTGTGAAGGTGTTAATTTATGATGTACTTATTACAAAACCTGACTCAAGCTCCTATTCTATGCTTAAGGAAAAACCGTATTGTACTATAATACCGGCCTTATTGTGAACTTAAGGCAACATCATACAACGATACGAAAAAGATCCGAGAAAATTGGAATTTTAACACCCGAGTGGAGCCACAGGATCAGCCAGTACTCAGAATAAACAACAGCTTTTATGATGCAAAGTTATTATGTTTACAACCATGCGCTATGGTCACGTGCATTTTATCGCGACCGACCGACCAGTTTACAAATACCAATGTTACGGTGTTACCTTTAAAACACATCCGGATTGAACTGCCATGCTGTTCTTTTTACAAAAAACTAGACAGGTTGTGATTTGACGGATAGACATGCAAATAGTTCGACCAAAAAATTTAATGTACATTTTGAAATTGTGGATTGATTTTAGAGAAAGGATATCATGATAGTATAGTAATAGTGTTGAACTAGCTATTTAAAATGCGATATTTAAAGTCATATCGAAGAACAATTGTGTCTTGACAAAAACCCGAGGACGGTAAACTGATGAGTCAGAACTGAAAAACAGTGAAGGACACCATTATGAGTAAACTCGACTTCAGTTAAAGCCCTACAATGCCTTTTAGGTTAAAGTCGATTACCAACAGGATATTTCACATCTCAATTCCAAAGTCTTGAAAGACTTTGGAAGCGGGCAGGATAACTCTGGCAGAATGTCAAAACAAACTTAAATACAGAAACTTGTACGGTCATCGCTACCGTGGTCTATTTAACACAGTATCCCGTGATTCCACCCGTGTTCCGTGGGAATTACATAACTTCTCCGGGATCCCATCTATCTCCCTACCTAATATCATACATATCGGCTTAGCCGTTTTACGGTAAAATAATACCATATGAATAAACAAACTTTCGCATTTGCAGTACTCGTATTATACAGGATTGGCATGATAGCTACCATGACCATCTCGATCCGTTGATTGCCCATCTCCATAATTATCGATTCGTTGTTCTGTTGCGTAAAAAAAAAACAAAAAGAATTGCACACAATAAAAGAAAAACATTACGTAAGATGAACACTAACACTTTATTCATTAATTAAGACCTAAACTGTATTATCTAAACAATTAGTTTTTCACTGAACGGCAAAATAACAACGATAAATTGCTTGGAACATCTGACATTGTTGGAGGACGCACAAAAAAACATCAAATCGTCTAGCTCATACATTACGTGTCCCTTAGATCTAGTCTAGGCCTTCGAATTAGATTACTTAGACCTAGAAATAGGGATTGTAATTCAGTGAACGCTTCTAAGAATTATTTTCGGTTTATGTTTTATTAGTTCAGAAAATTATACGTCTATGTTTCAACTTATTTACTACTGCTTAGTCCATTTTATTATAAAAGGATCAAGACTTAAAAACTTGATTTTATAACTTTGATAACTAAATTCTCTCCAAAAAAAGGCGTGTTGCGGGATTATTTAAAGAGTTACCGCAAGCCTTGAAAACAAGGGGCATTGAAGGAACACGATGGGTTTTAGTCTATGAGAGCGGGAGGGAGCGAAGTGAGAAGCTAGAAAGTCTGACAACCAGTCATACTAAGGGGTATCGTGTTTTCCGGTAACTGCTTGGAATGTGAATGTTAAATAGGCAGTCGCTCATGTAAAGAACTGATACTTAGCTGGTAGACTGGAACCCAACTCAAACATAGTAAAGGATAGGAAAGGGTTAAGGCAGATGATGTTTTTTTTTTTAATTACTATGCTTCATTGAAATTCCACCAATAAATATTTGTCGTATCAGGAAAATAAGCATCTTTTTCAGCATGACAATCGTCCTTTAGATGAAACGAACTGATAATCATAACATTATAATAAAGAGATACAGAGAAAGCCTTCAACTAAGATCCTAAATTTTCCTCTATTACAGAATTCCTCGTGTTCACGTTTCTCATGATGACCGGGTTCGCTTACGCTCGCATATCCGTCATGTATGCTCACGACAAGTTGAGCGACATGATTGCGGAGCAGTGCCTCAGCGAAATGTACCCTAAGAACAAGCGCATCGAGATTCAGGAGTCAGATGAGCCCTGCATCATCTTCTGCGTGCTCAAGAAGTTCGGAATCATGAGCGCCACTGGTGTTATTAACTTGGAGGTTTATAGGTGAGAGATTTACTAAATACTACTATATTCTATACTATATGTTGCCAGCGGTTTCACTCGCGTCCCAACGGAATTACTTCTTGCACCTGGGTAAAAAGTAGCATATGTTGTGACTATCTAGTCTAGTGCCTGAATACCAAATTACTGACACTTAGTAGCCTAAAACCTAAAACCTTCTCCAGGGTCTCCTCTATCTTTGTGCTAAATTTCATCCAAATCGGTTCAGCTGCTCTCGAGATTTGCAAGCGCAAATTCATTGTATGCTCCTATTGATTGTAGCGTGATGAAAAGTATACTATAACCATCTCAGGAGTATGACAAATAATTGTACCAAGGTTCGTTAAAATCCGTCGAGTAGTTTTTGTTTCTATAGAGTTTATACAGACAGACATACAGACAGACAGACGGACAGACAGACAGACAGACAAAAATTTTACTGATTGCATTTTTGGCATCAGTATCGATCCCTAATCACCCCCTGATAGTTATTTTTGAAATATATTTCATGTATAGAATTGACCTCTCTACAGATTTATTATAAGTATAGAAGATAGAAGATTATGAAAGTATAGGTTAAACTCCACTTACTAAAAAGGCCGTGTTTCCTTGAGATCCGTCCATCCCTCAAAACATACGTCACTTCTTATGGGTGTCCAAGTCCGATAATAATTACGACTTCAACCTTACCAGACTAGCATTTGGGTAGCAGAGTAGCAGACGCTCCATATAAAACATTGATTTTTGTCCAGTCAGACTAGAAACCGATACTAATCAAGGCTATGTGATAGAAAATAACTTTGCTTGCTTCGAACTTATTTTATGATCATTTGGAATATACCTTTATGTCCATGTGAGAATCGAACTCTTATAGTACCATCGTAGATCAGTTAGGGTAGGTACTGTTGATTTAAAAAAAAAAAAACATTTTTAATTTTTACCGATATTGTCCCACAGCTGAGTAAGCTGTTTCACGTTTAACCCATGTTCCACCCCCTATTAAAGAAAAAACAATTACCTGCTCTTAAGTTTAGTAAGAATTCTAAAAATACACGAAAGTTCTTCTGTCTATCATTCTCAAATAAATCGTTTCCGTCCAACAGTTGTCAGATAGTTGTCCAAGTAACACGTCGAGAAATCTAGATAAATGATACAAAGAACTGTCGGTCCGAAGATGTCAGCAACTCAATCTAGATTTTGAGGAAAATAGAAAATACTCCTTTGTAGTGTCTCCCAGAAATGTTAAGAGGAAAATATTTATAGATTTTTCATAAGAAATAGGGATATTGCTTCATAATACAAAAAAAAATGTCCTGATTTTTTTTTTGACTCTGTGTCTTTAACAAAAAATCTCAAATGATTATACAGTGATACCGAGACAGATAGACAGTTACTTTGATATTCTATGTATAGTTATACCTATGTTTCTTTTCAGAAAACGAGTCCAAATCGCACACCAATTAGATCAAAGGAACGGAATCAGTGACTACGGCGGTACTTGCATGGAAAGCGCTGAGGCGACCCAGCACAAGCAAGACGTTTGTAAAAAAGCGAAAGTCTTCAACGACTGCACACATTTATACAGAATCTTACTGAAGTAGCTTTTCCACTGTCTAAACGAATCCGTCATTTCTTCAGAAAATACGAGCCATTTACTATTTCTGTCCGAGATTTTGTTTTATTAATTAATTAGATTGTGGGTCCTGGGGTCTTTGATGCCTCCAGCAAAAAGTGTGGTAAATTAAGTCCTGCCCTAATTTATTTGATCCAAAGTTTCGTTGATAAATATGACTCCTGGTTCTCATTTCCTGTGAAATCTTTGTGCTATTAAAATGAATTTTGTATGAAACGGCTAAAAGTTTGAGAGGTGTGTTTTATTTTTCCGCGATGTTTCCTCATGATTTGGCAAATTGTCTGAACAAACAAATAAGTTGAAATCAACGTTCCGAAGAGCATATCTGACAAATTCAATTGGAATTTCTACACGAACGGATTCACATTGGCTTGTCAAAATAGCAATCCCGATCTGCAACTAATTCGTACGAAGCAAATTAAATGGGATCTCTTGAGAGATCTTCGTGGATATACGCTTCATTTAATAAATGTTTTAATACCTAATTTCGGTTCTAAGAAAATGTCGTAATAGAAATACGTTGTGTATATTCTATGCTAGATTAATTTAAATTCTGTTCCATTGAATTCAAAGATTGCAATCGCATAAAATAAATATAATTAAAGGCAAAACTCTAGAAGAAATTATGATGAAATTGATTAATGTCATGTTTTTCAACCAATTTAGATGGTACTATATGTATGTAGAACAGAATTCAATGAGATTTAGCAATCTATGTCATTTTATATTTATACATAATAATACATCTTTCTTAACATTCCATATGAGAAGAGGCCTTTACTCATGGGCCAGTAAATAGGCTAATGATGATGATTACTTAAATATTTTTTTTGACGTTCAAGTAAAATGTTTTTTTCGCTAATCCATTTTTTGACCCACATGGTTTTTCGGCGTTTCTTTTTACACACCCACGGACATTAGAAGTCCTTTCAGTAGAGAAATAAAACTAACTCAATTACGTAAATCTAAATAGCCAGGGGATTTCATTCAACAGTCGACGTGGGGACGGTCTAATTAATTTGTATTTATATACCAATATACCGTTTGTTAAGTGGCTCGGCCCAATTCACTGTAGAGCTATTTTTCTTCTTTAGGTATATCTGGGGCATTAAATTAACAGTAGTTTGTTTAGGGGTAAGTTTTATAGGGGTCATTGCCCAAGTTTAATGTTTTGCAAAAATATAATTTGCTCGTGCCAAGTAACAGCTAGACGGGACGATTGTTATAGGTAAAGCTACGCTTGGCGCGGTTGTTTCTTGGATGGGTGTCCATCTATGTCATACCGAGACTCCTCCGTACCTCGGAAAGCATGTTAAGCCTTTGATCCCTTATATCATTAGATCCTTGACAGGCGTTACGGGTAAGCCAAAAAGTCTAACAACCAGTCTTACCAAGGGGTATCGTTGTAACTGGGTTGTGGAGGACAGATAGGCAGTCGCTTCAGGTAAAGCACTGGTACTCAGCTGCATCCGGTTCACCGACCCCAACATAGTAGGGAAAAGGCTAGGCAGATGATGATAAGTTTTTACTACTAGCATAGGTAGGCTATGGTGTTTAGAGTAATTTGAATAAAGATAAATTTACTTTACGCTATTCTATTCTATCTACAATGCCTGTCATAAAAACCGAAAGCGAATGCTTAAAAAATGGATATAAACGTAGATTTTTAATTGTTTTAATTATTTTTCAAAACAAATGAAAACGAGATTACATGCAAAATCTCAGTGCTGCTATATTTTGTTGTGTTTATTTACATTTAATAACTGACCCGCATTGCTTATATTTCGACGCTTCGTATGCGACAAAAATGAATTCAATTTATTTGAAACTGGAATGCACAACCCGTGCGCGTTTATTTTTTTATTTAAATGTAGTTCAAATAGTCTGTGTCGAAAATTTCCAATTAAAAAACAAATTTAATTTATTGTACCTTTTTCGATTTTTCATATTAAAAAAAGAATAGTATTTTTTCTTTTAAATGTAAAAATTCCAAACAAAGAACACATACCTAATTGCAATGCTTCTAGAAAATAAGCTTAACAAAATCTGGAAAGCTATTTGAAATTCAAATTGAGAATCCTTTGAAGGCATTCTAAATTACAATGCTTTTACCTTATATACGCTGATTTTGTTTTCTTGTTTAGGCAATATATTATCAAGTATGGAGAAGCCTGTATTTATGTTTTTTTTACTGAAATAATGAACATTTTATTATTTTAAAGTATCATCAAGGCGCCTATTTTATGGAATGGGTGCTTTTGGATAAAACAAGTTGTATACACATATCAGGGGGGTTAGACAAGTGGCAAAACGCTAACGCTAACGCTAACGCTCAATGTATGGGAATGACATTCGTTTACGACTAGCTATATGTCATTCCCATACATTGAGCGTTAGCGTTAGCGTTAGCGTTTTGCCACTTGTCTAACCCCCCAGGTCCAGCTATATAACAACGAAAAAAAATTGGGTTGGGATTAAAAATTCTGTTTTGTATAAAAATAAACTTCGGAGCCTACACTATTTCTCACAATAAGGCGATAGATTGAAAAACTGGTGTGCCACGGGTTTTAAATATAGGTTTTAGAAAAAAACTGTCAGAATTTAACGTACCTATGTTTTTTTCCTACGAAACATTTTTCAACAAAACTTTTCACTAAAAAAATACTTATAATGCACTTGCTATTCCCCTCGTATCCTAAGGCAACTAATCCATTTACCCGGATAAAAATTATACCCAGGTTTTATTTAACCTCAACACCAAATTGCATTTTAATCGGTTCACTGTGAATATGTAACAGACAGACAGCATTTTTATTACGAGTAAAGATAATTATTTTTATTATGTCATATCGGTGTTCGACCGATCAAAGGTTAAGCTGCGCTTGGCGCGGTCGGTCCGTGGATGGGTGACCATCTATGTCATAGCGAGACTCCTCCGTGCCTCGGAAAGCACGTTAAGCTGTTGGTCCCGGCTGTCTTTGTACATCTTTGACAGTCATTACGGGTAGTCAGAGCCCAAAAAGTCTGACAACCAGTCTTACCAAGGGGTATCGTGTTACCCGGTAACTGGGTTGTGGAGGTCAGATAGGCAGTCGCTCCATGTAAAACACTGGTACTCAGCTGCATCCGGTTTAGACTGGAAGCCGACCCCAACATAGTTCGGAAAAGGCTAGGCAGATGATGATGTCATATCGGTGTGCATGAAAATATATTTCTTCTATTCATCTATAGATAAAAAGCACTCTTTACACTTTGTATTCAAGAGCAATACTATTCTAAGTAAGGAGCTTCTCATAGTGGCCAACCTTTCAATTTACAAACAATACTCAAGCTACTTTGCTATGCGGACGCACAGCGTCGAAGAAGTATTTAAGATTGGTTCCTTTCGCATTGCTAAGATGATCTCTGGTACTTTATATATCATTAGTTTCCACAGTATCTTTCATGATTACAGGTACCTCAAAGAGATGTCAGCTTAAGTGACGCCCCCCCTTCCCCCCTTAGGGCCATAGCCTGCCGGAGCTGCGGGATGTTTGAAAGAGATACCGCACCCGCGGATCACAAAGGGCTAAGGAAGGAACATGGATGGGTTTTAGTCAATAAGAGTCTGATACTCTATCCTGCCCCATCCATGGCGGGAGGAGTCATTTGCTGATTTCTCAACCGAAAAAAAGCCACAGTACCACATTGTTTTCTGAATAATATTTTAACTACAAAACCACACCACGTCACATGATATCACACCTTTAATCTAATAAAGACAGGCAAAGTCTTACCAATAGTCACATTTACCTACTATTTCCCATTAACCTAACAAGGGAGTTGAAAAAGACCTTAAAACACAGAAAATAAAACTCACATTTCCTTTTTAAACAATTTAATCAAGAAACCCAAACATGTTCAGTTACCGCTCAGCAGTTGAGAGATGACGAACATCGCTATCTTCTGTATCCAGCACCAGATGGAACAGCCTTTTTTGGGTGGTTCCTCCTCCTCTTCCTCTTCAGCCTTGGTCGTCGCAGCCATCGTCGTCTCATCCTGACAAACCCCCAAGGTCATTAGAACACTCAAATACACCACGACCACTAACAAAATTCTTTTAGACAACATTTTTTGTATTTTGTTCGAAATTGTACACGTGTATGGCGACCACAAATTTTTGAACAAAGTGGACGTTATTCAGTTGTTTTGCAACTTCAATATAATTTAGATGGTTATCTGTTTCGATAGTGATCCGTATTTCTTTGTATCAATTCAAATTATTTGTGTTATGAGCTGTAATTTTATGGCATTAGGCGAATGGAATAAATTTCGAAGCGATTATGAAAGGAAATAATTATGTTGAATAATTTGTGTATTTATTGCACAATGTTACTTAAAGTCAGATAAAGGTTAATACGCAATACTTAAAATTACAGGATTACAGGTAATTCGACATGTATCCTGACTTAATGTGTAAGGGCTTAAAAGCAATAAATTTAACCACCCAAATGTATGGCAGAAATTCAGTAATTTTCGAGATATTTATCATAACCCAGAATTCGAAATTTAATTACAGATTTTAGAATAAGTGCTTATTGAATGGCATCTATTCCAACTTAATTTTGTGCCTGAAACGGTTAAACGGCTGAATCGATTTGGATGAAATTTGGTATGAAGATAAATTGAAAGTTGGGCAAGGACACAGGATAGCTTTTATTCGGCTGCGTGAAGTAGTTCTCTAAGGACGCGGGTGAAACCGCGGGAAACAGCTAGTCTTAAATAAAGATGTATTGATATTTTTAAACAGAAATAATATAAATACATGTAATAGAGCAATTCAAAGGCTTTCTTTTAACATATAAAAAGTATAGATTTCTAGACGGTCTGAAACATTTCTCAGTATTCGTTCCACGTTACTCGAATTTAAATTGTCTGGCTCACAATAAAAATAATATTCTTCATTCGTCTGCCATTGAGCTACTGAGCCATTAAAATATTAATGTACATACAAATTGCAAACAACCAGTCTTCTAGGTACAATATATTTAAAGGCGATAGGTCTTTATCAGAAGATGCCATCTTAAGCGTGCGTGGGTTTGCGGGCGAGGAGTATGAAGTAAATGAAAGTCTTTATAGAATCAAACAAAAGTATCTAATCGAATTGTTACAATATTAATCACTGATTTGACCGACGTTCCACCGAGTACGTGGGGTACTATTAACACAGCAGTATAGCACAACTAATCACACACACTAATCACTTAATTAACAATATTGCAACTTCTCAACAAAATCGTAACCGGTTCCCGCTACAACAATCTGACGTCTCCTCCCTGCGCGTGCCCCAGTACCCGGTGTTACGTCAAACTGACAACTGTCGTACTCGTTCGGAAATCAGATAAGGGAAGCGTCGCCGAACCCATTCTTTCGACGCGCCGTCACGGCCAGCCTGACTATAGCACGTCCTCGTGCTCTTCCTCATCCAGACATTGCACATCTGAAACGTCATATGAAATAGCATTCCATTAGGTTCAGCTCGTCCATTCCTGACTTGCAGAAGTGTCAGTTAACAACTGAGAATGCCACTTATCAATGCATTGCTGTTCAACATTGTCAATTCCATTCACGCTGTGTAGACCGGGCATCCGAGGCCCTTTCGACTAGCTCCTGACTCTATGTTGCAAGAACCACTACCAACAGATACTCAAGCACGGTGCAGGCTGGGCGTACCAAGCCCATTCGCCTGACCATCGACTGCCAACATGGTGTGGACCGGGCGTACGAAGCCCTTACGACCAACCACTAGCTTACCATGCGGCGTGGACCGGGCGTACTGGGCCCTTGCGACCAACCACCAACTTACCATGCGTTGTAGGCCGGGCGTGCGAGGCCCTTACGACCAACCATCAACTTACCTCGCGGTGTGGACCGGGCGTGCGAGGCCCTTACGACCAACCATCAACTTACCTCGCAGTGTGGACCGGGCGTGCGAGGCCCTAACGACCAACCACCAGCTTACCATGCGGCGTAGACCGGGCGTTCTGGGCCCTTGCGACCAACCACCAACTTACCATGCGGTGTGGGCCGGGCGTACGAGGCCCTTACGACCAACCACCAAATTACCACGCGGTGTGGACCGGGCGTACTAGGCCCTTACGACCAACCACCTTCAGCCTTTTGTAGCGTGGCCCGGGCGCACTGGGCCCTTACGACCAGCTATCGACTAACCACCGTGTGAACCAAGAGTTCTAGGTCTCTTCCAATAGCCACTCACTAACAAAATGGTTTGGACCGGGCGTCTCAAGCCCCTACGACCATGCTGAACAAATCCTTCTATTAACAATGTGTATTAAAGAAAGTTTAAGATATTGACAACGCACTTTCATTTTCATGTACGTCCACTTCATGAATAACTGAATGTGATTCATTATCCGTAGCTGTAAGGGTATCTGAACCGGCAGTCAAGGTGCCTTCACTGGAGATCGAGAGAGTATCGCTGTCGCTATCAACGGGTGTAATTTCGTCAATTTGTTCCAAATCACGCGCCGTTTCGGTTTCATCACTATCAATCATATTCGATGCTATCTCTACTAATCCTTCAAAACCTCTGGGTACTAGACGCAAATTTTCATGAGAATATTTATAAATACGGTTTGTGCCATTCATAGATCTTAATTCGTAGCGATCATTATCAAGCACGTGAGTAACAACAAAGGGTCCTCTGAATTTGCGCGATAGTTTTGTCTGGTTACGTTCGCTACACTTAACAAAAACATAATCACCTTGCAAAAAGGGTCGAACTTCAGCTCTGCCGCGGTTGAAGCGTTGCGTATCGGCTGCTGCAGCCGCTTTAATACCGCGGGATGCATCGATTCGTATAGCTTCTAAATTTGCGCGGATGGGGGTATTCGTATCAGATGATATTTTAGAGATACCTAACGACTGAGCTTTAATACCGAACATAAGTTCAGTGGGTGTGTATCCCGTTATCCTGGACCGAGTGCTATTAAGAGCGAGTTGAACATCGTCAAGTTCATCGCGCCAAACTTTGTTTGAATCATTTTCGATCACCGTTAGTAGGCTCTTAAGTGTACGCATAACGCGTTCAACCTGTCCGTTAGCCCTCGATGAACCTGTAGCGACCAAGTGTAATTCAATGTTATGTTCAAGGCAGTATTTTCTGAAGTCTGCACTAATGTAACATCTACCCTGATCAGCGATGACTCTTCGCGGTGCACCGAATAGAGATACAGCCTTTTTGAGAGCTTTTACTGCTGAAATAGCATCTAATGCTTGAGTGTATTCTAGTAAAACGTATTTAGTAAACGCGTCAATAATTACAGAAGCATATTCTTTCCTGTCACTTTTACCACTTAGCTTTCCCGTAAGGTCTATGTGAATTGTATGCCACGGTACTGGAATTTTTGGGATAGGATGTAATCTAACTTGCTGGGCTCCCGACGGCCCCTTCGAAGCTTTACATACAATGCACGATTCCACGAACCTACGGACGTTCTTTGCCATTTCGGGAAACCAATATTGCTCATAGATTTTATCGAGAGTTTTCTCATATCCTAAATGTTTAATTTCAGTGTGTATATGATTGATAAGTGTCCAAATAAGAGACCTAGGCACAATTGGTAACCACGAACTGATTTTATTACGCTCTACTTTTCTATACAGAATACCGTCGCGTACGTCGTAGGTATGAGCGACAGCTTCGGGTATCTCGTTATTCAAGTGCTTGCTTACCATTATTTGTATTTCTGTGTCACGTTTCTGTTCTACTTGAAGCCAGCTATCATGAAGCTCAACGAAGTTAACAGTTTTACGGGGCCGCGATGGCTCTGCATCAGTAGCAGTACTTACAGTGTCACCGATGATAGCAGGTATAGTATTAGCAGGTAAAGGGTTTCGTGACAAGTAATCGGCATGTTCCATACGGCGCCCTTCCTTATAAACTATGTCGAAATCATATGCTTGGAGATATGCCCACCAGCGGTGGACACGCGGAGAAAGATCAGTTTTTGCTTTTGAAGCTTTAAGCGAATTGCAGTCTGTATAAACAGTAAAATGCTGACCGTAAAGATAATGCCGAAAGTTTTCCACCGCGCGCACCACCGCTAATGTCTCCAATTCATACGAGTGATACCTGGATTCAGTTTCAGTAGTGCGACGGCTGAAATAGGCTACGACGTGCGGCACATTATTATTCTTTTGGATTAATATAGCCCCGTATCCATTTGAGCTAGCATCCGTATGGAGTTCTATGGGGACATGGGGATCGAATATTGTGAGAACTGGTTTTGATGTGAGAATATGCACAATTTTCTTGTGAACCTCGCTGTGCTTATCAGTCCAAACAATGGGGCCTTTCAGCTTAGTAAGGGGATATAGTGGACTAGCCAAAGTAGCGAAATTTGATATGAATCTCCTAAAGTAAGAAGCTAAGCCAAGAAATTGTCTTACCTGTGTGGCCGTTTTGGGAGTTGGTGCCTCTTTAAGTGCTTGGACCTTGCGGGGGTTAGGCCTTACCTCACCAGCCCTAATAACGTAGCCTAGATAGTCGATCTCACGCTTCATAAATTTGCACTTGCGTACATTGAAGGAAAATCCTGCTTCACATAGTGCTGCGAGAACGCTGTCTAGACGGAGTAAACCCTCACTAATATCACCTGAATAACACAGGACGTCGTCCATGTATGCTAGAGCAACAGAATCTTTTAACGATTTTAACGCCTTGTTAATGCATCGTTGGTAGACAGATGCTGCATTCCGTAAACCAAACGGCATGGCCAGATATTCATACTGGCCGTCCGGAGTAACGAAAGCAGTACGCTCAACAGAATCTGGCGCCACGTTTATTTGATGGTACCCTGATGCCATATCTAGCGAAGAGAAGAAATGGGCACCACTCAAGCGGTCTACCTGTTCATCGATCCTTGGAAGGGGGTAGTGCTCAGGACGCGTGTTCGCATTCAGTTCTCTATAATCGACGCACATCCTGTCGGAGCCATCCTTTTTCTTAACCAGTAAGATAGGACTGGCAAAAGGTGACGAGCTTTCGCGAATGATGCCGGCTTCCAGAAGAGTCTGCACTTTATCCTTGACGATGTCTTTTTCAGTAGGTGACAACCGATATGGACGTCTCTGAACAGTTTTACATGGGTCTATAAGATCGATTTTCAACTCACCTGTAGTCACGCGACGAGTAGGTACGCCATCTATGAAGAACTTACCATACTTCTTTAATACAGCCACTAGCGCATCACGATCTTTGCCATCAAGGTCGGTGTCCACGTGCTCAAGGTCGAGATCGTCTACTGTATCGCATACCTGAATTTCTTTACGTAAAGAGAATTTAATACAATTGCTATTAATTTCAACATGAACGCCTTGTTCTAAGACATCTCTGCCTACAATTATTGGATCAGTTATAATATCATCTGGTACGATATGAAAGAGTATTGTAAGTGGTATATCTTGAATTTGAACTGAACTTAGAACCTGGGTTGTGCATTTAATGTCCTCACCACCAATTCCCGTTAAATAGACCAAATCATTGCGTATAGTACCTAGGAGTTTGCTAATAATACATCTTTTTACTAATGAGCAAGAAGAACCACTATCAAATAGGAACACAATGACCTCACCAGTTGATGTCGACAGGGTACCTCTTGTCATCTGATGGTTGCAAATCTGAACCTCCTTCCGGGTTGCATACTGTTCAGTTCCCGCTCTCTTTTCCGGGCAGCTTGTACTAATGTGTCCGGGTTTCCCACAGACAAAGCAGATAACAGACTTTTCCTTCTCCGTTGATCTTGACTTAGTATCTGCATTGCGTTTCTTGCGGCACTCTTCTTGCTTGTGACCTTTATTTCCACAGAAATGGCAAGTCCCATTGAACCGTGTGTCGTTGAGACGAGGCTTTTTGTTATTAAAATCATTGGTTTTAGTTTCAGAAGTATCATGGTCTTCACTGCGTCTCTTCAAGGAGATTCTATTTAAGACTCTAAAGAGTTGTGCTCTAGTAGTAATTATATGTGAATTTAATTCTCTTCGTATAAAATTATCCCGCAGGCAAAGTACAGAAATTATGAATCCCGTGGTAACTTCTTCATTAAAATCAACATTTGGTATTCGTTCAATAAGACCCCATAGTCGTAAAGCAGCTTCACATGCTGTTTCTTTATTCCCGAACTGAAATCTTAAGATCTCATCAAAGTAATCTTGCATTGACATGGGACGTCCAAACTTAGCGATGAGAATTTCTTTTATTTTTGGCCATGTTATTTCTGACACTTGAAGTTTAGTTATGCATGAGGCAGCTCTTCCCTTCAGAGAACTCATTAGGGCAAGTAACAGTTCAGGCCCACACAAATTTCGACTACTAACAATTATTTCCGTCATTCTGCACCAACCTTCAATATCCGCTTCAGAATCATCGGGGTCAAACCTTATTAGTTTCATAGAAGGGTGACTAACTGGTGCTGCTTGCGTCACGGTCAACAGGCGGGATAAAAGAGACTCCATGTTCCCAAGTAAATTGCCAGTGTTCCCTTCATTGGTAACTTCGCTTGTCACTGGCTGTTCTATTGGAATCTCACTTGCCTCCTCTACGTCTGGCCCTCTGCATCCCACTTCTGATAAAGGCGATAGGTCTTTATCAGAAGATGCCATCTTAAGCGTGCGTGGGTTTGCGGGCGAGGAGTATGAAGTAAATGAAAGTCTTTATAGAATCAAACAAAAGTATCTAATCGAATTGTTACAATATTAATCACTGATTTGACCGACGTTCCACCGAGTACGTGGGGTACTATTAACACAGCAGTATAGCACAACTAATCACACACACTAATCACTTAATTAACAATATTGCAACTTCTCAACAAAATCGTAACCGGTTCCCGCTACAACAATCTGACGTCTCCTCCCTGCGCGTGCCCCAGTACCCGGTGTTACGTCAAACTGACAACTGTCGTACTCGTTCGGAAATCAGATAAGGGAAGCGTCGCCGAACCCATTCTTTCGACGCGCCGTCATATTATAAACTAGCTGTTCACGCGATTTCTCCCGCGTCCTGAAAAAAACTAGTTCAAACACCTGGATAAAAACCAGCCTCTCCAAGGTTCTATATATGGGCGTGTACATAAAACTGCGATGCGAATTCGCATCGCAATAAGTTGTGCGTTTCGCATGCACAACTTTTTGCGTACAATACAGACGTGCGAGCTCGCAGGGTTTTGCGACGCATCGTCGCATCGCAGTTTTTACAAGCCCTATCTCCATACCAATTTTCATCTAAATCACTTTGTGGGTTTTAGAAATTTTCTGAAAACAGCCCGGAGTTAGGAAGTTGGTAGTGTTATACCCCCGTGCCTGGGAGGGCGCGTTAAGCCGTCGTCCCTGGCTGCTATCTTGATAGCAGTTATTGTTACAATTCCATGTCAGAAGCCGTCAGGCGGATTTGAGAAAACTCTGACACTAGGGCTTGTTAGATTGGTAAATCCTTCAGCCCAAACGAAGCAGAAGACTGTAAAAGCGAAACAAACAAACAGACTTACATTCACATTTATAATACACTCGAGAGCAATGAATCCGGGGCACTTAAAGAATGTTAAAAATCTCGGAAACTAAAAATGATAGGTTAATGCAATAAATTGTATTTAATAGACAATGTAATACTCCTTAAATGAAAGTAAAAAAAATATGAGTCACCATACATTTTATTAACACAAAATTACATAAAGAAAAAAACTGCTGATCTCTCCTTAAAACAAAAATAGGAAACATGAAATTTTTGAACTTTATTACGATTTTCTTGAATTTTAATACTTCGTATTGCCTCCTCGTGCTTCCATTACTGCGTTTACGCGGTTTGGCATGCTGTACACCAAGATCCTTATACGATTTTGGGGAATATTCTCCCATTCCTCTGTGAGAGCAATTTTGAGCTCACGAAGCGTGATTGGGGGAGGGTTTCGTTGTTTTACGCATCTGCCTAGCTCGTCCCAAGCATGCTCGATCGGGTTGATATCCGGGCTGCGCGCTGGCCACTCCATACGAGTAATGTTTTTTTTTTTTTTTTTTTTTATTATTAAGGTCAGCCAACAACTGTTTACACATTACATTTTTACAAACTTGAGTAATACATATAAAAGTACGTGTAACAATTTCTTAAAGGCTAACACCACATGCAAAGAAAACGGTTATAAAATTGTGAATTAAAAAAAAAAAAAAAAATAATTTGGTTACCAAAATTAATAATTAAGCACAAACAGACAATTATACCTTCAAGACCAATTAAAAATGATTACAATAAAATAAAATTAAAATTAAAATAAGATCAAAATAACATCATTAACAATTGAATAAATATTGAATATTGAATCATTAAGACAAAATAAAAAAATAATAATAAACGTACAATAAAATGAACAATTCATGATTTATGTTCTAACAATTGGGTTATCCACAATTAATCGACAAAGTCCACTGGCACTATCCTGATGTATGTCTATAACATCACTGTAGTTGTTTAAAATCCTACATAACCTAGGAATTGGCGAGTTCGCGCCTAGCACAGTCCTCCGCAATGGTGGGCAGAGTGGTGTTAATGCGGTTCTGGGGTATCTAGACGGTGCACGGATTCTAATAAGACTTAACAATTGAGGACAGTCTATTTTGTGTCTTAATAATTTGTACAAGAATACAGCATCGATTATATCTCTACGCGTTGACAAAGTACGCATTTTATAGTAGTGCAGACGCGTCCTATAGGAATGTAGGCGTTTGGATCTTCCTTCGGAAAATGCCAGGTGCCACAGAAACCTCTTCTGTACACGCTCAATCCTCAATGTATGAACGGCATAGTGGGGTCTCCACACAACACTGCAATATTCTAGGATACTTCGCACGAGGCTGCAGTACAGCATTATTTTGGTTTTAGTATGAAAGCCCCTAGAATTTCGCACTACAAATCCTAACATTTTTGAAGCTTTTTTAGTAATACTTTCCATGTGTGGCTCAAAAGTTACTTTTTTATCGTACACCACTCCTAGATCCTTAATTATCTCCAGTTCCTGAAGCCTTTCATTATTTATAAAATACTCTGTGCTAAGGATGTTAGTTTTCCTCGTGAATTTTACATGATAACATTTTTTAAAATTAAGTTGCATTTTATTGATTTTGCACCATTCAGTAACATTGTTGAGGTCGTCCTGTAAAAGAGTACTATCATGTGGTGATACAATAGCCCGCGCGAATTTTAAATCATCGGCATATAAAAAAGGTTCAGAGTGATGGAAACATTGAGGGAGGTCGTTAATAAATATGTTGAATAAAATTGGGGCTAATTGAGATCCCTGGGGAGCGCCTGACAGTATACTGTAGTTTGAGGATTGAAAGCCGTTGACCACCACAAAGAATTCACGTCCCATCAGGTAAGATTTTAGCCATTGCAGAAGAGATCCTGTGATACCGTAGGCTGAGAGCTTATGTATTAAGATAGAGTGAGACATAACATCGAAGGCCTTACTAAAGTCCGTATATATGACGTCAAATTGTTTGTTTGCGTCCACAGCTTGAACAAGAGTCTATGTAAAGGCAACTAGGTTTGTAGTTGTTGATCTTGATGCGACAAAGCCGTGCTGATGATCACTAACGTAGAGTTTGAAATGTTGTTGGATATACGGACAGATGATGGATTCGAAAATCTTTGCAAGAATGGACAGGATTGATATTGGCCTATAGTTAGAGACGTCATTTTTTTTATCATTTTTGTGTACGGGCACTACTTTCGCTTTTTTCCATTCCGTCGGGAAAGTTCCCGAATCCAGTGACCTATTGAAGATTTTTAATAGAGGCGTGACAAGGGCTGCAGCACATTGAACAATAAAAACCGGTGGGATACCATCAGGTCCTGGTCCCTTATTTATATTAACTGATTTTAATTTTTTAAATAAGACGTCGCGATCTACTATGGGTCTAGTTAAACACTGGCTATTTATGGATAATGACTGCAGAAAAGTTGAATTACATTTAAAAACTAAATTCTTGTCAGGTACGTACACGGAAGCGAAGTAGGCACCGAAGAGATTACAAATTTCGGAGCCATTGGATGTGACTGTCTGTCCGTTGGTCATGGTTAATGGGTAGGAACTTGAACCACCGCGCTTAGCCTTTAAAAAGCTCCAGAAAAGTTTGGGATTGTGTTTTAAGTCTTTTTCTAGGTCTGTTATGTATCTTTTATATAAATTCATGGCCATAGTTTGACATCTTTTAGATATTAATTTCAGTTCGATTTCATCTATTGGATTTTTGTACTTTCTAAAGCGTATTCTTAATTTATTTTTTTCATTTAGTGACTTGATTAGCATTTTATTAAACCATGGTGGATAACGCGAATTTTTTGGCTTGCGGTTTGGAACGAATTTTTCAATTGCTTCATTCACAATTCTATAAAATATTGTTACCATTTCATTTACATCATTCGTGTTATGAAATAGTTTATCCCAATCTAGGTCCTTAAGGTAGTTATTAATTTCTGAATAATTAGCTTTGTAAAAATTTGGTCTACTAATTAATTTGTTATATGGCAGGGTGCAATCCCTTGCTAAGGACAGACATACTTCAAGGGGTGGATGAAATTTGTCAACAGGAGTAAGAGGACAGAGAGATTCCACAACCGAGCAAGATGATACAGTCGACAAAACCAGATCTAATATACGTCCAGAAGAGTTTTTCACATAATTATGTTGTACTAGTCGATTTTCATACAATCCACGAAATTTTGACAGGCTTTTGGTATAGGGTTACTCTGGGTTTTCAAATCCCAGTTAATTTGGCCTAAATTAAAGTCCCCGATTAAACAAATGGGCATATCTGTTGAGTCAATTACCTTATTGCAGTGTTCTACAAAGTGATCGACGGTTGTGACGCATACAGGTGGAGGTAGATAGACAGCACATAGAGCTAACCGACGAGACGTAGATATATCTATGGTAATCCAAATATCTTCGCAATCACTCTGCCAACGATCGATGCGAGTTGAGTTATAATTTCTACTCACGGCTATCAAGACTCCTCCTCCCTCTTTTTTACATTGAGAATAAGCAGTTTCTCGGTCCCTTCTATATACCTCATATCGACAATCAAATAGCTCACTATTTAGAATGTTATTGTTAAGCCAGGTCTCTGTCAGTACTATAACATCGTAATTCATACAAGCAAGGTTGCAGTAAAAGTTGTTTGTTTTCGTTCGCAACCCTCTACAGTTCTGATAATAGATTAGAATTTCATTGAATTTTATAAAAATAACAACATAATTCATGCATTAATATTAGAATACTATGACTATGACTAAATATTTACAACTATACGATTTTGTTCAAACCAGTATTGTTCTTGATCACAATCGTTTCGGAACCATCCTCTTTTCTCACGAATATTCTGCCGTTTCTCACCCACACGTACTTATATCTCTTTTCTTTTGCCTTAATCCTGGTTGCTGCGTGAAGTGCTCTATTGGTAGGTGAGAGATGTTCCGTTACGAAGACTGGAGATTTAGGGCCGGCATATCCTAGGTGAGAGCAGTTTAGTTTATCCTGAGGGTTGGATTTGTTGTACTTTATGGTAGCCGCAAGGAGCTGGTCTCGTACTCTGGGTGAGGTCAATTGAACAATTATTGACCGAGGGCGAATGCTAGATACGTTGGTTTTGGCAACACGTGTGCAGTGCAGGATATCTTTTTCATTAAGTTCACAGTTCACTACGCGACTCAGTTGTGTTATTACATTGTACACATTTTCGTTTTTATTTTCGGGCACACATTGCACCTCTAAATTATTTGATCTAGCCTGCTGCTCCAGGTTATTTATCCTTGTATGAAGTTCCTCGACTGTGACCTTCAGTTCCGTGTTCTCTGACTCTAATTTCTTTATACTCTCCTTTGAAGACTGTTGTTCCTTTTTGATATCCTCAAATTTTTCATTCATAAAAAACATTGATTCCTTAATCTCTTCTATTTCTTTTTTAATTGGCTCCAACTCTTTATTTATGGCGGTGGTAATTGTATTATTAAATTTTGTCAGCATCTCATTAAGTTCTTCCTTAATAATATCCCGTATAATTGAATGCGTCTCATCTCTGTCGTTTTGTATAGCAGGAGGTGAAGGAGGACTAACAGCTTGTCTTTTGGGTCCTCTTGTCATTGAGATGTTCCTAATTGGGGTTGAGTCGTCCTTGTGCACTTTGGGGGTGGAGTTTATACATGTCGGACATTTCCAGGTTTTAGAGGTACCTAATTTACTCGGGGGCTCCTTGAGAGACATACATGCGTAGTGGTAGGATTTCCCACACGAGGAACACTTGATGGAATTCTCCTCAAAATTCTCTACACTTTCATTTGTGCAGCAACCCCATTGTAATGCTTTATCAGACATATTAAAAAGGTAGGTGACGCACAATAAGTAGAAAAAAGTAACAAGTCCTCTTGGAGGCAATTTTGTAGGTATAATACGTTCGTCCCTCTGCGTTAAATAGTCTTTGGCGCGAGCAACCGCATGCGTCACCGAGCGCCCGCGCAGGCGGTTATAACACTTACGCCCACTGTCCAACCGCGCGAATTCCGTGCACTGCGCGCGAATGCTGTGTCATGCACTCGGCAACTGCCCACATTTACATTTAAAAACGTTAACTGTTAGCACTTAAAAACGTCCAGATTTCGCACTATTTTTAGTTTATTATATTAAAATTTTGATTCTCTGTTGTTTAATAGTCGCCGGGTTTATTTGTTATTACATTTAATTCGGAATAAGTGGTGCAATAACTGTTTTATACACAGAGCAAAAATGACACTATGTTGACCGTTCGAGCGCAGGGTCAAAGATGGTGTTGATGTTCATCTCTTGAAGGTAGTCATTCACAATCCTACCTGTATGAGGTCGGGCATTTTCATGCATAAATATAGCATCCTCACCTAAATTGACCATAAATGGACCAACGTGATCATTGAGGATTTCTTCCACATATCTTTCGCTAGTTAAAGAGCCGTTTTCTATGATCACCAGCTCTGTGCGACTTTCAGAAGAAATTCCGGCCCACACAAGTACAGACCCACCACCGTAGGCTACTTTTTCTTCGATGCATGCTTGCTTGAATCTTTCCCCTGGTCTTCGATACACTCTGTGTCTTCCATCGTGCTTGTAGAGCATAAATTTTGATTCGTCGGAGAACATAACTTTTGACCAATCTTCAATACTCCAATTTACGTGGCTCTGGGCATATCTTAGTCTTGAAATACGATGCCCACGCTCCAGTTTAGGGCCGTTTGTAGGTCTAAGGGGTTTTAAGTTAGATTCTGCAAGCCGACGTCTTACTGTCCATGCACTTGGGTTACTTCCTCCGAGGCGTCGAAACTGATTTGTGAGTTCAGTTCCTGTGAGAAAGCGATTTCGAAGCATGGTGTTCACCAAGTATCGGTCTTCTCGTGCTGTGGTACACCTGGTTCTGCCCGTTCCTGGTCTGCGTAGGTTAGAACCAGTTTCTTCGTAACGTCGGAGAACTCTTTGTACTGTTGACAGCGACACACCGACAGTCCTGACTGTATCGCGCTGACTCCGGCCGGTTTCCAGCATTGTAAGTATTCTGGTGCATTCTTCAGGCGTAAGCGACATAATTTCAGCTTGAATAATGAATATAAAGCACTATCAACATGGTTTATGTACCCACATAAATGACAGATTACAAACAAAAGCAAAACCAAATGCTGTAATTTCGTAGTTCCATCTTCGAAAGTGGCCCTTTTTCAAATTTGATTTTTTTATGATATAACTTTACAATAACTAAGAAGTTTTAATACCTTCATTTAAGGAGTATTACATTGTCTATTAAATACAATTTATTGCATTAACCTAGCATTTTTAGTTTCCGAGATTTTTAGGATTTTTTAAGTGACCCGGATTCATTGCTCTCGAGTGTATTAGTTAGGTTGTTTTAACTTTCAGCGTTGTAACAAGAATTATATATAGACTCTTATCGAGTGAGTTATTCGACTTGTTTAGACTAGTTTCTTTAATAACAGCAAGTTGATTTTAACATAACTTTTTCATATGTGAAGATGTAATAGGTATCTTAGCATATTATATGGTGCTTCTTCAAACTTAGAAATATCTTTGAATTTTAATAAGAAATACCTACATTACTTTTTTAGATATTATTTTGAATTACTTTACCATTACTTACTTTGATCATATAGAGTAATCGTGAGATAAATTTAGAGATCATCAAATCCAACCCAAATAAATATAGGTACTTGCGTGTCAGCAGAATCCTAACAATATAAAAAAATATAAAAACTGGCCCAACTAATTATAATATTATACTAGGCATATAGCTGACGGTACGTTTGGCATAGCGGCTGAGCTATTGACTGATGCGCTGCGAGTCAATGAAAATAGCTCTATAAAAGCAATTTGTATCCTCCCCTTCTTTAATCCAATTGTTTTTTCATCGCTCACGGGCGAGCGTCAATTAGACCGACTCTGCAAATATAAACAGATCCTGTAACGAATACAAAGGGATAATTCCGGTGTCTTTAATAAAAATTTGTTCCCGTCATACGCCGCCAGCGGCCGACCGCGGAATCTAATAAACTCCCATTACAAAATGTGACCAGTATAACTAGACCTCGGTATACCCCCTTCTCCGTTTAAAAGTTTGAACAAATCAAGAGTAATGGACAGGTACAGGTGCCATGTTAAATTGGTGAAATAACAGCTCTGAGAACAATTTTGCGTTGTTACAGACAGAAGTTTTAGTGGTTTTTTCATTAATTTTTTTCAAAGGATTTTCTCACGTTTCTCCGAAATGAAACAGTGAATTGTTTTATTATCTTTTTTACCATTTTCGTTTAGCTATCTGGTGTTGCCAGAAATTGTTATTACTGAGAATTCTTTTGAGAAGGTATTTACATTAAATGTGTTACAAAGATTTTACCTGTGTTTAATTACTGCTTCGAGGTCCTAGATTCAATTGTCAGCTAGGGCGATGTGCTATTTGGATTACCCATCTTAAATTTTTTAGTCTAAATTTCTTCTAGGTTGATGTCAATAGGCTAGCTTCATAGGTATGCTATCATTACCCTTTTGAGTAATTAGATATGATTATAAATATTACTTACATACTATATTTTCTTAAAAATCGCCGCCCACTGCTGAAGGCCTCCCCAAAAGATCGTGAACTATCCCGATCTTAGGCACGTCGCCAGCCTGTCTTCAAATCGTCGGTCGGTCCATCGTACCGCAAGGCGTCCTAAACTGCGTTTGCCTAAACGTGGTGTCCACTCTAACACCCTGCTCCGTCCACCATCGGTACATCTGCAGACATGGCCGGTTCACTTCCACTTCAGCGTGCTGATCCTGTGAGCAATATCAGCAATTTTTGTTCTCTGGCAGAAATCCTTAAAAAACTAATATTTCAAGCCAAAGCTATTAAGAAAATTATGAACGAAGTAGTTTAGTAGTAACAAGTTAAATATCCACTAGAGGCTGAATAATTTAAATTAAACGAGGCTCAAAAGCAATTACTATAAAGCCATTCCTTTAACTTGTCAAAGTTGTTAATATAATGAAATTGCACTTTGATAACTTCCTAACTATAACTCGTTCCTCCTTCACTTTATCAAGTTGGCGTATCATTTTGTATTTAGATGATTTAAATAGTATTAGTTGAATTAGTTTTTAGTAAGGGTAAGTAAATATAATTAGAAAATATTATATTTCATTCATTATTTACGGTATGATACATGAAAAATACATTTATTCTAATCATCATCTGCATAGCCTTTTCCCAACTATGTTGGGGTCGGCTTCCAGTCTTAACCGGATGCAGCTGAGTACTAGTGTTTTACATGGAGCGACTGCTTATCTGACCTCCACAACCCAGTTACCAGGTAACACGGTACCCCTTGGTAAGACTGGTTGTCAGACTATCTGGCTTCTGACTACCCGTAACGACTGTCAAAGATGTACAAATGACAATCGGACCAACAGCTTAACGTGCTTTCCGAGGCACGGAGGAGTCTCGCTATGACAAAGATGTTCACCCATCTACGGACTGACCGCGCCAAGCGCAGCTTAACCTTTGATCGGTCGAACCGTGCGGCTGTTACTTAGCCACGAGCTCCTCTACATTTATTCTAATAATATAAAAAAACTAAAACCTATAATGTGACGTCAATTTTTTTTCCTCATCGCCATCAACTGGGAGGTGCGTAAGGAAGCTGGCAGCTTGACCTTGCCTTTAACTAAAATAAAAGCCAGCCTTTGGATTAAGAGAAGCATAAGCATAAAGAAGTCAAAAACGCACTTAGCTAATTCTTTAAAAATAAAGTTTTTAATATTATAAAATATGTATTTTATATAATGAAAAATATATTTCATAGTAAAGCGTAGGCGACTGCCCGCAGCTGCAGATAGTCTTGTTATATTCTGTACTAAAACTGTAAAACTCTGTGATTTATTATAATCTTCCAGGAAAATGAATACTTTTAACTGTAAAAGAAAAGTACTTCCACGTGGAGGTATTTCATTTCATTATGACTGAAAAGGTTAATATATACTCGTACATATTTTTCTCCATAGTAAGTGTAGATTGCATATTTTTAGTATGATTCGTCAACATAAATGTTAAAAATCATAATCAGAGTTTGAATAAGACAAAGTGAACCTTACCAAGCTACATGATTGAAAAACTGACTTTGTGATGTAATAAAATACAGACATTCATAAGTTATAGTTCAATCCTAACTAATATTACAAATGCGAAAGTGAGTTTGTATGTTTCGCTTTCGCGGTAAGACTGCCGAAACTATTTGGTTAAAATTTCGTATAGAGATAGGATGTGACTTTTCTGAAGTCATATGTACTTTCTAATTGTATCTTAGACGTCACTGACTAACGGTGAAGGAAAACATCGTGAGGAAACCTGGACATAAAATGTCTGAAATCGCCAATCTGCCTTGAGCAAGCCTGGTGATTAATGCTCATGCCTTCTCTGTATGAGAAGAGGCCTGTGCCCAGCAGTGGGACAATATATAGGCTGATGATGATGATGATAGAGATAGGAGAAACCTTGGAGATGGTTATAGGCTATTTTACCCCTTGGGTTGCGGGTGAAACCGCGAGAAACAGCTTGTTGTTTTATTATCAAACCACCAAAGACAATGCAATCTGGAAACCTAGATTCAAAGATTATATTTGATAACTGATTCTAATATCTCATAATTTTTTATATTAAAAAATCAAACAAATAAAACGCCATCACAAAACGCTCATCTATTTAATCACAAAAAGACCGAAATACTTCCTAAAAATAAAGCAGCTGGTCAGTTCTGAACGCTGATACTATACAACTAGTATTACATGGTATCACGGCCACCTGGTTACAGCCAAAATAGAAAACGAATCAAGAGTTTCGCAACAATGAGGATTGTTCCTAACAATCATCTTTTTCTCAAACGTTTTATAAGCCCAGCTTGTCACCTAATTCAAAATTCATTATACTTGTTAGCGTCGAACAGAATACTTGGTGAGTTAGCTATAAATTTCTATTATTGTTTTAGAATCTTCCATTTTCTTTCCTTTCGATTAAGTTTAGTGAAAATGTACGAACAGACGAACCTGTATAATGTTTAATTATCTACAAAAATGTAAAGAGCACCATCGACTAGTTTTCGAAGGGAATTTGTAAGCAAAATTTATGGGAATAAAATACTGCAGCCTTCCTCAGTTTTCAAAATATTTTCAACCCAAATTTTATTTAAACCGGGTCAGAGGATTAATCGATTAATTGCAATGGAAAACACAGGCTGATAAAATAATTTCTTTTCAACAGATAACGAGTAAAAATAACGTTTTTATTTTGTTACTCGTACTTCTATAAACATCTGCCTCACCTTTTTCCAACTACATTGGTATCAGCTTCCAGTCTAGGTGGATGTAGCTGAATACCAATGTTTTACTAGCGACTTCTTATCTGTCTGGTTGTCAGACCTTCTGGGTTTTAAAGATCTACAAATGATCGAATAAGGAATATTGGGACCATTAAGCCTAGTAATAACGATTGGTTATTTCGATTCTATTTATTATAAGAACTAGCTTTCCGCCAGCGGCTTCGCTCGCGTGGAATTTTTTTTTATACTTTGGGTTACATTATTCAAGTTTTAGTAGGGATCCCTAATTATTTCTGGAAATAAATATAGCCTATAACACTTCGTAAAGATGCTTTCTAACGGTGAAAGAATGTTTAAAATCGGTCTAGTAATTTTTGAGTTAAAACCCTACAAACAAACAAATCTTTCCTCTTTATAATATACTATATTAGTATAAAAATATAGATGCATCATCTTTGAAATCGATGGTTGTTAGTAACTTTCTCGTCAGTTTTCATCTAACCAATATTCGATTGTAATATACGATTTCACTCGAGTACTTCTTCACATAACATTATCGGTTATCTCTTCACTTCTCAAATCCCATCGTAATTCCAATGTGTACACAATTCTTTCTACGTCTACACAATTTGGTACAGCTCATTCCTCCCCATTTTATGTTTATTTCCTTCTCATATTTATTCTGCTGGAATGTATTTCGCTCCTCAATACAACGGAAGACTTTTGAAAAGTTGTTTTTTCCTTAACTTTCAAGTGGGGGAAAGAATAAATAAAATAGCAAATCAGTGTTGTCTGTTTGTCATTTGTAAATCTTTGATAGTTGTTATGAGTCAGAAGCCAGAAAGTCCAACAACCAGTTTTACTGAGACGCAAGATTGTGTCATCCAGTAACTAGATTGTAGAGGTCAGATATTCAGAGGTACGAAGAGTCTCTATATGTAATGTCACTCACACATGAACCGAACGTGGGCGTAGCGCTGTTATTTAGCTACGAGCCCCGAAAACACATATCACCCTGAAACTCTTTTGTGGATAATCGTGTAAAAAAAGACAGGCCCTAAACGATGATAATAACCTACATTAAATAACATCTTTCTTTTATTTCCAGAACAATGCTGCTAATTAAAATAATAGGCTGTATGTTGCCATTCGTCATGGGCCTGAGAACGCAACGGTCGTCGGGAACATTAGTTGATTTCACAGACCCTAAAGTAAGATGTTCAGAGTTACCTCTACTATGTACGTTAAGTGTACTTCGGATAAGAACTTTAGAATTAAAGAGAGGTGAGGTAAGCTACCTTTTCTCTTCTGCATCACATATAATCAAAGATCTCATAGAAAGGTGACCTTGAAACATTCTGAACTCTCTGTTAGTAGACGAGTAACAGAAAATAGTCCAGATTTTTACATTTAAAACTTCTATAAGAGTTGAAAAAAATACTATGTCAGATTTCGAGAACATTTTATTTATTACTACCTCACAATAGGTCTTTCAAAAAACACTGTCTTCAATTCCTGGCAAATATTAAACAGAAAAGAAAAAAACAGCAAATCAGACGAAAAAATAGCATTTATCGAACATCAGAATCACTAAAAGGTCGCTCTCAAAACATCCATCACCACTTCTCGTATTTGCTGGAAAGAAGTGACGCAACATACTCCCATTTTTCCGCTAGTATAAATAATCGAACGATACAGTTAGGTAGGGTTTTATTGTTATACACTAACTAAAATATGGTCTCTTTACGTGTTTTAGGTTCAAGGGCACCTAGACGCTCTGGTCCGGATGGCACAATCGTGCGTCATCAAAGTTCGAGCGACCCCTAAGGATGTGAGAGCTTACTTTACGAACTCTTCACCGGTGTCCAGGTCTGGTCAGTGCTTTGCTGCCTGCATGCTGGAACAGAGTGATGTCATCAACCATGGCAAGGTAAATGTGTATTAGAGAATATTTACACCCCTCACACTAGCATACCCAATAGTGGGTATTATTTTAGCTTGCACAAAACAGACATTTTTAGATAAAAAAAAGATAATTTTGCTGACAGAGAAGTCAACGCAATTATTTGTGTCTTATAAAATTTTTCTTTCCTGAAAAGAAAAGTAGCAAACGTTTATTTGATGCGTTCACTTAAATCTTCAGTTTGACTTTGATACGATTATGTAAGACACGCCTATCGGTAGGCTTTGTGTTACATAGTTCTAAAGCAAAAAAATCGGTTATTTTCAATAAGAGTACTGCCTTGTTGGTATCGGTTGTTTTCAATAACCTATCTATCTTTAGGTTTGCTTACTAGAATATTAGTTGTATTATGGATTTTATGTCCATAAAGCAGCTTTTTGTAAAGCAACTTTAAAAAAAAAATCTCTAGTAGAGATAGAATTTTACTATTACTATACTAAAGATATGATCATACTAGAGATAGAATTACACTCAAGATAGGTTATTCAAAATTGCCCAACTTAACTAAAATTATTCCGGATCTGGGTATTTGTAGATTTGCAATGTATGTTTGTAAAAGCACCAAGAAGTTATCACTCATCTTCCAAAAATATCACTCAATCTTCAACAGGTAAACAGAGAGCTTCTAGTCCACCTAGCCAGCTTGGTAAACGGCAAGAACTCCCGCGTAGTACGCAAGCTCAACACCGTCTCCCGACTCTGCCTGGACAGCATCGAAGGGATGTCAGACAGATGCCAGCTCGCGTCCACTTACAACGACTGCTTGAATGAAAACATGATCGAATTCGCATTCCCTCTAGACATAGCTGAGGAAGCCGTGAGAAAGATGCCTTTTCATTTAATACAGCCGAAGTGAGTATTATTTTAGATAAGTTATTTAAACTAGTTGTTGTTTTGTGATTTTCCTCGTGTGTTAGAGGAACTACGTCAAATGTACGACGGTAAATGGAGGCAAAGCTCTTTACTAAGGTCAAACGGTAAATGGAGGCAAAGTTCTTTCCCAAGTTTATGGTGATTTTATTAAAATCAGTTCAGCGAGTTAACCTTGAAAATATAGCAAATAAATGTGAGTGTGTAACGTGTGTATGGCCGTTCTTATTTGAAGATAAATAAGTGAATTTCGAATGAAAAAAAAATAATTTTAGATTCATTTTGAAATGCTTTGTGCAAAACATTGTACGAAATATTTAGTATTTCTATTTAATTTAGGGACACATGCTACATTGCTCCATCGTACTTTTAATAAAACTTTTAGTCTAAACATTAAGTGCTACAACGTACAATGACCACTTTTACTTATAGAAGCAATGACAATGACAGAAACCAAATTATCAAAGTTCTATCTATAAGTAGTGCGCTAGCTTGGATAAAGTATAAAATTTAACATGTTAGCCGTCCGGTGTTCAACATACAAAACACAGTGAATATTTAATATTTGTATCTACATCGAGGACAGCGAATGTGTTAAGATAATAAATACTGTTTACAAAGGATTTATACTCAACATTGCTGATATTATATTGTCTATTACATTATACACCAACGCACAATACAACAAAAGTCTATGCATCCGCTTCGTTCAGTCAATTGTTTTCATTTATCATTAATTTTATACCTGTCTTTTCATCTGCGTACCTGGCAATTTAAATAGTATGTTTCGTCATTTTAGTAACTTCGAGTTGTCAAAACAATCAGTCAAGTCCATGTATTCCCTTCTCGTGTGCCTGAAAATGAACCTCGAAGATCAATTCTTCTTGTTTTATTTTCAGATTGCCTAGCAACAGGTACTCAAGAACTTCATTCCAATAACACATTGCGAGGTGAGCAGATGAACTTGGACTTTCATTTATTCTTTTCAATACGAATTAATACGTGCACACAAATAATACTGAAAAGATCGAAAATCTGACAAAATACGCTCCCAAAACATCAAACATTTTCTTCGAGATTGAGTCTAAATATTGAAACAACTCATTTCGATTTTTACCTGAATCTTCCCCTCTATTCTTCTATATATAATACACAAGGGGATTAAACCAAACACACCGCTGAAAGGCACATAAAATGTACCCCATAAATCGTTTTTTGTATTGCTTGATCCTTTCCGACATAAAGTCCAATATGTGATAGGGGCCAGCCTATCGCAGACAAAATTTATACAATATAATGTTATCACTATACAGGAGGATGCTGGTTCCCATCCATCTTACAGGAAGCCACACTCAATTCCTTCTGGCAAAGGTATGGCTTTCCTAACTAGGGACCCCACACTACACATTCTCTCAAAACTCAAATTAACCCATAGAATTTCATGCCTTTCATTTCAATTCATTTATTATAATAAGAGTTATAGTCAAATACATGTGAGCACTATGTCCTACCATTTGATGGTGTACAAATTATGAGAGAATAATACGTACTATAAAAAAATATTAATTAAGTAAGAATATAATAAAATAATAATTAATGTCACCACGCATTTAGTGTACCCATATAAACAAGCTTATAAATGCGTCAACATATTAGCGTAATAAGGCACACTGAATATATAAATAACAAAAGAAGATAAATATGGAATAACAAATTAATTCATGGCAATATCCAAACATTTTCGTTGTCATTTTTACACAATAATACCAAAGAACCAAAAAATGTCGTTGTCATTTTCACACAATAGGTACACACCAAAGTATTCTCTATCAATCTCGTTAATATATTTTTGTATATATTGTATCTCTTCTATCTATCACGTACACAAAATATTTCGTCTCAAATACACAAGTAAACAAAACTAAAGTTCAAGCAAAATCTATGCGAAGCTAAAGCGAATATAAGTGACGTATAATGCGAGCGATGGTCCAATCTCAAAAAAAAAAGTAGTTATAGTCCATTCTAATTGATTTTACGAAATATGTAAACAAACTAGTAACCTCATCATCTGCCTAGCCTTTTCCCAACTATGTTGGGGTCGGCTTCCAGTCTTAACCGGATGCAGCTGAGAACCAGTGTTTTACATGGAGCGACTGCCTATCTGACCTCCACAACCCAGTTACCGGGTAACACGGTACCCCTTGGTAAGACTGGTTGTCAGACTTTCTGGCTTCTGACTACCCGTAACGACTGTCAAAGATGTACAAATGACAACCGGGACCAACAGCTTAACGTGCTTTCCGAGGCACGGAGGAGTCTCGCTATGACAAAGATGGTCACCCATCCACGGACCGACCGCGCCAAGCGCAGCTTAACCTTTGATCGGTCGAACCGTGCGGCTGTTACTTAGCCACGAGCTCCTCAAACAAACTAGTAACCTATTTTGTTCTAATTCTGTCACAGAAATTAACTAAATGGCGTGAGGATGACGCATTTATGTCAATTTCATGCTCAACATCATCATTCATCATTTATTTATCTATGTAGGAAAATAAGAACAAAGTGGGTTATGATTTTGTTTACATTTTTCGTAAAATCAATTAGAACAGTCTTTACCTATTTTGTCTAATAAATCTATGGACGTAAAATAATTAGCCAAGTGTTTTCTTAATTAAAAGTATCAAAAACAAACAATAATAATACAAATATTGTTCAAAATCATTGTAAGGGCTCCATAAAACGAGATCCTCCACGCAAACCCGATCGTTAGCAAATATACGACTGTTTTGAAACTTCATTACGTATTACCGTATTACAGACATTTAATACTTACATAAGGAATTCTTGTTTGTACGAAGCTGAGTTTTACTGTCTCCGCCAGAGATTGTGAGACTTTCCAAATTAGATTAAACAAGTCCTCGAAAAGTTCAAGCGTTGAGAAAATTTGTTTAAGGACTCTCAGCCCCAATCAATATGCAGATGGATATCAGAATATTTTATCTACCTGACTAAGTTAGGATGGCCTGTAAAAGAATTATGGAAATCTTACTTAGTATTATAAATACGAAAGTTTGTGAGGATGTATGTATGTTTGTGACTATTTCACGCAAAAACTTCTTAACGATTTTGGATAAAATTAAGTACACACACAGTTTACAACCTGGACACAGGATACTTTTTATGCTGGGTAACTGGACTCTTCGAATAATACGCAGGCGAAGTTGCGGGCTGAAATAAGAATTTAGGCGTAAATATAATTCTAGGCCTTAAAAATAATAAAAAAACAGCACGTATTCCCAAGAGGTTTTTCTCTTAGACCCGCCTATCAGTCAGAAGTTTGGACCAGTATACACGTAAAAGCGATCCAGATTACATTGTTAAATACGTGTTGCTGAGAAGTTTGTAGCACCATTTTTCTTCTAAGCAAAGGTACATAGAAAATGGTGGTCTTTCGAAGCTGTCTTTCGTAATTATGACTTGCTGATTTGCAACCTAAAAATAGCTAGATTTTATTTTTCTTTATTAATGTTTATCTTTCCTTTGTTTCAGCTTGCCCCAAGAAATAAGGTCGAGCCCTTATTAGTAAAAAAAGGTACCTATAATTTTAAGTTTAATCGATAAAATAAATTTTATATTTTTACTTTTGTATCGATGAAATAAACGCTTTAAGATTTATTTTTGTGTTTTTTTATCTCTGATGCACATGCGCACCACGTCTTTTAAAAGTTTGTTGAGCTTTTAGTAGTGGCGCGTTTTATCGATAGAAATGCGTTGTGTGTAGATTCTAATAAGTGTAGTTATTATGTTTAAATGCGATATAATGTGATATAATGTAGATTATAGGGCCACCGTTTAACCAAGCTGGAATAAATATTTTTAGTATGTTCGTATTTCAAAAATGAATGGGAAAGAAATTGTTTTTGTTTTTCAATAACGTATTTTCATTAAGGCCTACATTCAGAATAATGATCAATGAAAGATTAGCCTATATCGTTTATGAATATATTCCAATCTTCGACATGTTTATTGTAAAACCGGGGGGTTAGACAAGTGGCAAAAACGCTAGTAGAATAAAAAACCAAATGTATGGGAATGACATTCGTTTATGACTAGCTATCTGTCATTCCCATACATTTTGTTTTCTATTCTACTAGCGTTTTTGCCACTTGTCTAATCCCCCTGAAAAGTTTCAATAAAAAAAAACTTTGCGTTTATCTGTGTCGACTGTACTTTTTATAACAAGGCGAAAAAGGTCGACCAACAATAAAATTATTTCCAATTTTCTTACACTTTCATTTTTTTCCTTAAAACGAGCCAAACAAACCATTTCTTCTACCAATAAATATACGGTTTATGATTCAATAGCAAGCCTTATATTATGTACTTTTTCAGTAGTGTTGCCAAACGTGCTTCTTTAGGCGGAATTTCCCGCTTTTTAGAGCCACAAGCGAGTCGCCTTAAATTTCGCTTTTTTAACAAATAAATAACGAAACAAAGCTGCGCTCGCAGTAAAAAAACTTGCACTTCTACTACGTCCGGATGTTTTCAACGCTATCCCAATTTTTTTCCTGTCCCGATATTTCTAAAAGTAAATATAGTGAACCTATTTATAAGGAACTTCCTTACACCGTCTTAGGGATATAGATTTACGATCATGTTACAGTTTTGAATTATGATTTCGAATACTGCCTTTTATTGGGTCCTATAGAATTGGCTTTAAGATTAATAGTCTGTATTGGGGACAGCCACAAATCGATATAAAGTGGTAGTATTTTTATATACGAGTAATAAATATTCTTTAACGTCTTAAGAACCTACCATTTTGCTGCGTTATAACACTTCCTATTTTAGTCCTTATCTAAAGGGAATATGTTTCATATTTGAATCACAACTACACAGGGTGATTGTTAGGATAATCTTTAGTAATTTCATAAATGTGAAAGTAGGTAAGTCTGTCTGTCTCCCTGTGACTTGGAAGAAATTTGGTGTTGATGTAGCTTGAATTGAAACGTAAAGGACGTAAATTTAAGTATCGGAATTCGTGTAGGCTATAATTACATCTATTATATTATAAAGAGGAAAGATTTGTTTGTTTGTTTGTAGAATTTTTAACTCACTACAATACTAAAAACTACCTACTAGACAAATTTTAAAAATTCTTTCACCGTTACAAAGCTACATATTTACGAAGTGTCATAGGCTATATTTATTTACAGAAATAATTAGGGATCCCTACTAAAACTTGAATAATGTAACCCAAGGTGTAAAAAAAATATCCACGCGGGCGAAGCCGCTGGCGGAAAGCTAATCTTTTTACGTTCATTTCAATAGATAATAAAAATAGTGTTTTAACCTATTATTTTTGACGTCAGTTGAAAATAATTTCTCATGCCAATACATACTTATATACGTCCATCCTATACAGCGACACATACACGACCTCCTCATACGGAGATTAAATAATCCACGGCTGATTGGATGCCTCCTGTATCTCCGTGACACGCCTGCTAATTCGTCCCCAAAGAGGGCAAATAACAGTGTTTGTTGGGGGACTTTCGGGGACAAACGAAGCCAAATATAATAATAATGGCCCCAAATGAGCCAGCTGGCTATTTGCAAGGTTCTGTTGTTCTGTGGCTAGGCTTACGTAAGTTGGGCGATTATTGTTCTCTATTGCTCTATTTTGTTTAGTAAGGATATAATTATGCCGTCGGATGGTGTAATTTTTATAAATACGTCGCAACAGGAGAAGGGTAACGATTTTATTTCACACTAGCTGTTTTTCGGCAGTTTTACCCGCATTCTGAGAGAACTATTTAGTCCGCCGGGAATAAAAGTGTCCTTGGTAATCCAAGTTATAATATACAATATGTGTACTAAATTTCATATAAATACATTGAGTGGTTTTAGCGTAAAATCGTAACAAACTTACATACTTTCATACATTCTCAATAAAGTCAATTAATAGTAAAATCGGTTCAAAGACATTTATTTTCTCATAAAGAACAATACAGTTCACTTAAAATGAGAACAATACAAACTACTAATATAAAAGTTAAGAGAAGTTGGATACATTAATTAGCATAGAATATAATCATATCTGTTTTTCTTGGGGGGCTAGGCAGGGACCTAAAACACCCACATTACTGGATTGCATTAAAGTCCCATGAAATAGAAGGCAGGCCTCCTGCCATCTACTGGGCATATGAACCATGGTCTGCTACTAAGGAATTCCGAATGTAACATTCCAAAATCGTTTTGCCCTTTTGTGCTCTCAGCAACTGGATTGTTGAGGTCTCACAAGCAGTTGCTCTAAGAAAAATTGGTAATCAGCTTCGTTTCGACTGGCAGCCGACGCTACCAAACGAGAAAAGGTTATACTGATTAGAGTTCAAAAGGTTAAATTATCTTCTACATTCAAATTGATGACATCGAATTGAAAATTCAATAATTCCAGTTACTTACCAGTCTAATTGAAATAGATATTCGTATTTTGACAAATCGTATTAATTTCGGCAAACGGACGGGGTCGTTTATTTATGTCTGTCATGTCCGATGCGATGGCAGTGGCGTGGGAGGTCGCCCACACTCGCACTTACAGTAGCAATGCTGCAACGCAAATCATACAGAGAGCCACGAAGCGAACCAATGCTATAAATAGATAGTTCTCTGAATTCATGTTGATTTATATTTTAAAATAAGATGGTAAATATAATTTTATGTAAATGTAAAACGACATGCTTCTTTTGAAAGTACTTTTTTGACTAGCTGTTTCCCCGGTTTCACCCACATCTTAAGGAAACTACTTCTTTCATCTGGGTAATAAGTATACTATATATTAATGCAGGTTATAGACTATGTGTATGCCAAATTTCATCTAAATCCTTTCAGTAATTAGCATAAGCGCAACGCAAACACACAAAGTGGAGAGGGATCCTAATGGCATAGAAGTGCGTTATGCCGTTTATCGTCACGGCATAAGAGTCGGTCTTACCCCCACTAAGACTGTGCAATATATGTTTTAATCAAAAACAACTTTAACATTAATTTACAAGCATGATATTTAGCAACACAAAAACCTACTTTAGGTTTACTCGAGTAAAGTTACACTAAAAAATAGTGTGGATTTAAGTAACGTGTTTTAAATTTTGAAGTCACTGACACAAAAGTTAAGGTCAACAAAAAACTTAAAAAATATCAAATATTTATTGTAACTTCAATAAACAATGGAACTTTTTGGCAATTTTATTTCCTTACTCTTTGCACCGGCATCAAAATTTGAGCAAGTGAAACTCGCCAAAAGAGTTTCAAAAACAACTTGCAGTAAACATCAGACTTCCAGCAACTCAAATACAGCACAAATGTAACACACCAGGATTCTTCAAGTGTAACGAGTCGGTCACATGAAAACTACAATTAAATATTAGTTTTTTCCATTTTTTTTCACAACCCAGTTACCAATACCGTATCCCTTGGAAAGACTGTAGCTTCTACCCGTAACGACTGTCGAAGATCTTCAAATGACAACCGGGACCAACAGCTTAACGTGCTTTCCGATGCACGGAGGAGTCTCGCTATGACATAGATGGCCACCCATCCACGGACCGACCGCACCAAGCGTAGCTTAAACTTTGATCGGTCGAACCGTGCGGCTGTTACTTAGCCACGATCTCTTCTAAATACACTACTAATAGGGAATTATAGTCAATATTTCACTACTACTTCAAACTATGGCAGAAAATGCGACACAAATCTATACTTATAATAAATCTGTAGAGAGGTCAATTCTATACATGAAATATATTTCCAAAATAACTATCAGGGGGTGATTAGGGATCGATACTGATGCCAAAAATGCAATCAGTAAAATTTTTGTCTGTCTGTCTGACTGTCTGTCTGTATAAACACTATAGAAACCAAAACTACTCGATGGATTTTAACGAAACTTGATACAATTATTTGTCGTACTCCTGAGATGATTATAGTATACTTTTCATCACGCTACAATCAATAGGAGCAGAGCAGTGAACGGAAATGTTGTCATTTTGTTTAAATGCGCTAATCTCAGGAACCGCTGGTCCGATTTAAATAATTATTTCAGTGTTAGATAGTCCATTTATCGAGGAAGGCTATAGGCTATATATCATCACGCTAAGACCAATAGGAGCGGAGCACCACCTATTCCACGCTGACAAAGTCGCTGGCAGAAGCTAGTGTCAGAATAAATTCTAAATACTGTTCACACTTCAACATTTTCCCTTGTATGCATTTGCCCAGTTTCTGAGGTACTTTTGTCGGCGGTTTATCTATTCAATAACTGCGATATCCAATTCTGCAATAATGAATAGATAAACTCACGACAAAGACTCAGAACGGTTTCTGAGGTGTCTGGTGGCAATGCCGCTGTCATGTCACACACTGTCACACACATGTCACACACTAATGTAATCGTTTAAGAGTAAACTTAATGTGAGAACGCTGGTACCCATAACATAAGTTAAATCTTAACATGGGTACCAGAGTTCACAGCAACACTGTAGTTAACGCAACGATGATGCATTATACTGTATTCATGTTTATGTAATAGTGTTATTTTCAAAATTTTATGAAATAAACTTAATTTATTATTGTTTATTACTGTCTTTCGTGTCACAATAAATATCACACTACTGTTTATACACAGAAACTGCCTGTATATAGTGTATGGTGCATAGTGCATGGATAAAACAAGCTAAAGAATGATAATTTTGAAAGCATTATAATAATATAAAACTAAATCTGAATACTAAAAAAAACGTAATAGCAAATGAAATACGATACGATTAGGTACATTTTACGTATCTGTAACATTATTTTTTACGTCGATAAGTTTCATATCCATACCAATACGTAAGATCTCGCCAATCCTAAAAATAACTTGAATGGAATAAATCAAATAACCGCGAAAATACAATAAAGGGATCTTTATTTCAATAACTTCAAGGAACTTCGGATTTCAGAAAAAGATTTTGAAGAACATAAAGAAAAAATGGGTCAAGACTTTTTTATATAGAAGTTTGTTTTACCTTTGCCAATACTTATTTTAATGCAAAACCGTAACTCGGTTTGTCTGTCTTTTAAGTTTTCAAGTGAAAACTGGGTTATTTTAAGTAAAAAAAATCTCTATCTCTATCAAATATGGCTAAATCATATATAATAATATTCACTGAGGTTTAACTGTGCACTGAAAGAAGAATTGATCAGCTATTTTTAATTTAGTTTATTAATTTATTTATTTATTATATACTAGCTTTCCGCCAGCGGCGTCGCTCGCGTTGGCTAAACACAAATTTTATCCCTCTTTTTCAACCCTTTAGGAGTAGAATTTCGGAAATCCCTACCCGAAACGCCTACGTCATACAAAGAACAGTCTGTGCGTTGATCCGTCAGTCATTCAGGATAAAGCATTTTATAAGTATAGATGAACAAATATTTCTAAACGTTCTACATAGATAATATTCCTTACCTAGTAATAAATATTCATTATTGGTAAATTCATTTTTTGGAGTTTTTTTTTTTCATATATCATCGGATATGGAGATCATTTATACAAAATAATGCCAAAACCTTTTGTAATAAACATACGATGCACGCATAATTTTCACTGAAACCATATACTGTAGTATTATTTATTAGTACCTTGAACTTAAACTGGAGAGAAACTTCATTATGAGTGTCCGAAACTTCACTATGAGTGTCCGACACTTCACTGTGAGTGTCCATCACATCACTATGAGTGTCCGACACTTCACTTTAAGTGTCAGACACTACATTACGACTGTCAGACACTTCACTACGAGTGTCAAAAACAGCAACTTGACTATGAAAACGAAAACTACAGTGAAAATGAAAAGTTTCGTAAACCACTTAACTATGAGTGTCAGATACTTCACTATGAGTGTCAGACACTACATTACGACTGTCAGACACTTCACTACGAGTGTCAAAAACAGCAACTTGACTATGAAAACGAAAACTACAGTGAAAATGAAAAGTTTCGTAAACCACTTAACTATGAGTGTCAGATACTTCACTATGAGTGTCAGACACTACACCATGAGTGACAAATACTTTATTATGGGTGTCAGCCATTTCGCTATAAAAACGGAAACTAACATGAAAACAAAAATTATCAAAAACGACTTCGTTATGCGTGTCAGATGCTTCACAATGAGTGTCAGACAATTCACTATGAGTGTCAGACACTTCACTATGAGTGTCAGAAATTTCGCTATGAAAACGGAAACTAACATGAGAATGAAAGTTATCATAAACGACTTCGTTATGGGTGTTAGACACTTTACTTTGAGTGTCAGAAACTTTGCAATGAATATGAAAAAGTAAATTTTCGTAAACATCTTCACCTTGAGTGTCAGACACTTCACTATGAGTGCCCGATACTTCACTATGAGTGTCAGACACTTCACTATGAGTGTCAGACACTTCACTATGAGTGTCAGCTACTTCGCAATGAAAATGTAAAAGTAAATTTTCGTAAACCTCTTCACCTCGAGTGTCACACACTTCTCTATAAGTGTCAGACACTTCACTATGAGTGTCAGATACTTCACAATGAGTGTCAGACACTACACCATGAGTGACAAATACTTTATTATGGGTGTCAGCAATTTCGCTATGAAAACGGAAACTAACATGAGAACAAAAGTAATCGTAAACGACTTCGTTATGGGTGTCAGACACTTTTCTATGAGTGTCAGAAACTTCACTATGAGTGTCAGACACTTCACTATGAGTGTCAGACACTTTACTATGAGTGTCAGATACTTCATTATGAGTGTCAGCAACTTCGCAATGAATATGAAAAAGTAAATTTTGGTAATCCTCTTCACCTCGAGTGTCACACACTTCTCTATAAGTGTCAGACACTTCACTATGAGTGTCAGACACTTCACAATGAGTGTCAGATACTTCACTATGAGTGTCAGCAATTTCGCTATGAAAACGGAAACTAACATGAAAACGAAAATTATCAAAAACGACTTCGTTATGCGTGTCAGATGCTTCACAATGAGCGTCAGACAATTCACTATGAGTGTCAGAAACTTCACTATGAGTGTCAGACACTTATACAGAAGTGTCTCACTGTCACTGTCACTCAGTGAAGTATCTGACACTCATTGTAAAGTGTCTAACACTTATAGAGAAGGGTCTGACACTCGAGGGGAAGAGGTCGAACTCGAACTTGAACTCGAACTTGAACTTGAACTCGAACTTGAACTCGAACTTGAACTCGAACTTGAACTCGAACTTGAACTCGAACTTGAACTCGAACTTGAACTCGAACTCGAACTCGAACTCGAACTCGAACTCGAACTCGAACTCGAACTCGAACTCGAACTCGAACTCGAACTCGAACTCGAACTCGAACTCGAACTCGAACTCGAACTCGAACTCGAACTCGAACTCGAACTCGAACTCGAACTCGAACTCGAACTCGAACTCGAACTCGAACTCGAACTCGAACTCGAACTCGAACTCGAACTCGAACTCGAACTCGAACTCGAACTCGAACTCGAACTCGAACTCGAACTCGAACTCGAACTCGAACTCGAACTCGAACTCGAACTCGAACTCGAACTCGAACTCGAACTCGAACTCGAACTCGAACTCGAACTCGAACTCGAACTCGAACTCGAACTCGAACTCGAACTCGAACTCGAACTCGAACTCGAACTCGAACTCGAACTCGAACTCGAACTCGAACTCGAACTCGAACTCGAACTCGAACTCGAACTCGAACTCGAACTCGAACTCGAACTCGAACTCGAACTCGAACTCGAACTCGAACTCGAACTCGAACTCGAACTCGAACTCGAACTCGAACTCGAACTCGAACTCGAACTCGAACTCGAACTCGAACTCGAACTCGAACTCGAACTCGAACTCGAACTCGAACTCGAACTCGAACTCGAACTCGAACTCGAACTCGAACTCGAACTCGAACTCGAACTCGAACTCGAACTCGAACTCGAACTCGAACTCGAACTCGAACTCGAACTCGAACTCGAACTCGAACTCGAACTCGAACTCGAACTCGAACTCGAACTCGAACTCGAACTCGAACTCGAACTCGAACTCGAACTCGAACTCGAACTCGAACTCGAACTCGAACTCGAACTTGAACTCGAACTTGAACTCGAACTTGAACTCGAACTTGAAATAAAAATGAAAATTCCCGTAAACCACTTTACTATGAGTGTTTATTAGTGTCAGATACTTCACAAAGAGTGTCATACACTTCACTATGAGTTTCAGTCACTTCACTATGAATGTTAGCAACTGCGCTATGAAAGTTCCAGGAACAATTCTGGCCGAAGGGTGTCGTGTTCCGGCGTTTCCGCGAGGGCTACGCGACACCACGCAGCGCAACACGACGCCGCCTCCTCGTGTAAACTATATATATAAGTATTTTTAGTTTTAATGTTATAATTAGTATGTATTAGTTTATAATTATTGTTTTGTTAATATAATTATATTGTATTTTCTATGGGCCCTAGTTGCCTGATATAAAGGAATAAATAAAAAAAATAAAAAAGATAGTCCAGTTAGATGATCATGTTACTGTGTTAATATCTTCTTCCTACAATAGTACAATCGATATAAATTGCATCGAAGCCTGTTGCACCATAAAAGTGCAAGTTTATACACGTCTTTTCTAACATCAATTCAATTTTGCATCCTTACAATATTCAACCTCGGCGCGACGTAAATATCTTCGTGTGGAAAATACAATAACATGTCGCGTTGTGGCATTGATGTCATTTTGCGAAGGTGAGCCAAGCAAGGTTTATATTGCCTATGTCATGCTTTTATCATTTTCATGTACCTAATGGTTAATATCACAAAAACAAACATTCATTTTTTTCCTTGTTTTTTTTTGCTACAAATCCTGTAAATTGATGCATGCTCAATTACTTGCAGATTGCTTGTAGAACTTGCAATCTGCAAGGTTAAACTACGCTTGCCGCATTCTGCACACGGATGAGAAAACATTCTTATTCATAGTTCGCATTTAGAATACTAGGTAAGATTTGGTTAAAATTAAAGTACGTATATTTTCATACGCAAAGCTAATCTAATTTTATTGAGATTCAGTGTAAAGAAAGGACTTCAAAATTATCAAAATCGAATCTAGTTAACAAAAATCTCCCTTCACCGCACCATTTTAAAAGAGATTTTTCCTCCTTACTGAGATTCTTTCCAGTATTCCCGAAGCAGTTCCCATATTTTTTGCCACTCAACACTTCCCCTTTAACGTGATGTTACCGCCTCTAGGGAAATTTCTGCTACTCGTAATGAAAACCAATATAGTATACACATACCTATACCATACATACCTACTGTATATTACAAGACGAATGATTACTATCATTTTTTTTCCTAAATAAACTTATTCTTTACAAAATTGATTCACAGAATCACTTTAAGCCGTTATGAGGAAATATTGAAAAAAATAGTAAAAGCCTCTTATCGCCTCGCTATATTAACCTGCTTAAGAATAACGTATTACGTCATTTTACGTCTGAAATTATTAAAACATGTCTTTAAAAGAATAATATTTGATATCAATGATTATTGTAGTATAAATAACTCACGATACTACTGATAAACCATATCATGTGTTAATCCAGATGGTAAACTATGTGTGTACCAAATATCACCCAAATTTATTTAGTAGTTTTGGCATACAAACACACAAACAAATGACCTTTACCGCTTTTAGTGTCAGACTCTTACTAACTACAACCCATCCTTGTTCCTTCAAATGCCTTTTGTGTTCCAGAGCCGCAATGGTAAACTCGTTCGAACATTGGGAGTAACACCAACACATATGGCGTGACGGTAAATGACACGGTCAATTATCCTGTCAGGTCTTATACATATGGGCTGTGGTATGCTCGAAAGAGTTACCGTGTTTTACCCCGGCACATAAAGGGCGATGGAAGGAACATGAATAGGTTTAAGGGAACAAGAGTCTGATACTCCCTCCCGCCACGGCGGGCAGAGTCATTTGATGATTTCCCAACCAAAAAAAAGGTCTTATACTTTGTTGGTTTTTCGTGTGAGTGTGTGTATTATAACTGCCTTTTATATTTATCATTTTGTAAAATACTTTTCCAAAAATACAGTCGCACCCTAAACAATGCTAGTAATGAGAACTTCAAATACCCTCGAAGTTCTAAGAAGACAAATTCGCGCGTCATACGTAGGTTGTTTAGCGGGAACCACGCTCTTGTTTTCTTAGTGCTTACACACCCACACGCAAACCGAAAAGTAATTGTGTGCAGGCGGGCGCGTTCTTTGTCGCAGTTTACGTGGGAAGCGAGTCTAGCTCCCCTTTTGTAATGTACAACCAAGTAATAATAAATATCTATCTATAGGTACTAATTCTTTTATCCTACAAAAATAAATAAATGCGTAAGTTTGTGAAACCCTGTCACGGATGAAATTTGGTATCCTCATAGTTTTGAACCCGAATTAACATATAGGATATTTTTTTTATCCGGGAGCGCGAAGTAGCTCTATCAGAATGTAAGTGTAACCGCAGATAACAGCTAGACATTAATATGTTATTATTATTAGAGTCAGTTCTAATTCATAAAACAATAAATAAAAAAAAACTTTAGTACATAATATGGAACAAAAAAGAATAATGACGTAACATTTTTATCAATATCAAAAGGATAAAGCGAAAAGCAAATATGACCAAGAGTTTCGCAAAAACGATCATCAGTCCACAGTATCTTATTAGTTGCCAGCCAAAGCAAATATCTATAAAAAGGCTATAAGACAGAGAAGTCAAACATAGAGAGTTATTGGACGAGCCGAGTAAATACGGCCAATAGATGAAACTAAATAAAAAACCCGATCCTTTAGCTTTATAGAATTATGTTTGATCACTGGACGTAGGCCATTTTCTTTAATCTATTTTTTATAACACCAAGTTCTGTCCACGTCATCACTCGAAACATATTATGTTGTGTTCGGAAATATGAAGTTTCTTTCCGGTTCTTCACAATGGGATCTAACTTGGAACCGTGCAACTAATTTGGCCTTCTTTAAGTGCCATAATGGAGGACTATTTAAAAATTTTAGGTAGACACGTTTTACCCGACCGTATAATTAAGTTTGTTAGTAAAAGAAAATTGCCAAATGTGTAAAAAATGGTTCATAGAATAACGGTAATTTTTTTTCTATTATCTTTCTATTTTAAAAAGGTTCCGTATTTCCATTTAAAACACGGAACCTTCAAAAAATATCAAAAACTAGCTGTTTCCCGCGGTTTCACCCGCATCCCGAGGAAACTACTTAGCGCACCCGGGTAAAAAGTAGCCTATATTGTTCCTCAGGGTCTATTCTATCTCTGTACCAAATTTCATTTATATCGGCCCAGTAGTTTTGGCGTGAGAGCGTAACAGACAGACAGACAGAGTTACTTTCGCATTTATAATATTAGTAAGGATTTCGCATTTTTAATATCAGTAACGTAGATAAATTAGCTGCCAAAAGAATCTTCATTCCTTACTCAGCAACATTAAAGGGGGGATCTATCAATCATTTAGTGCCTTATCTGTTATTTTTTGATGACAGCAAGATTTTAAGGCTACTGTTTACAGAAAATAATAAAAGCAGATTTTTCGTTTTTCTACATATTCCAAGAATGATGTGTCTTTATGTGGAAGTTTAATGCTATTGTTTGATAATATTACGGTCCACCATCATAAAAAAAATATATTTTTTCTCAAATAAAAAAAAAATATGACCCCATTGGTTGGGTAACTTGCTCAGCCGTAAGGTGTGATTGATTAATAATCATCTACTCTCTAAACTCAGACAGATCTCCTTATGTCAGTAGGATAAAAGAACAATATTATATCTTTTAATATACCATTAACTAGGTACTGCCCACGGCTTCACCCGTATTTTGCACATAAAATACAGCCTCAAAAATAATGCAGCTTTTTATTAGTAAAAGAAATTCTATAATCGGTCAAGAAGTTCCATTGCTTACCCATTACACAAAAACTACATCTATTTACAATATCGTGCAGATTTTAAACAGAAATACTCAAGAGTTTCTAAAATAATTTCCTTTAAAAGGTCTATTTGTTTGTAGACTTTATTTGCTTACAAAATACAGGGAAATTGCTCGTAAAGAACAACACTAACTGTTCTCTTTGATATCAACACTACACTTAAGAGGCTTGAATGGGAACACAGCGAGTAACGAGTATTACACAGCATAAAGTTTAAGGAAAAATTTCAGTCTAATTATTCAGTTGAACTACGAGTTTACAAAAATGTTTTGCTCGGTTATCCCCTGAGGGAACAAGTTGAAGCACCCTAATAAAAAGTCTTATAACCTTCCCTAGGGTTTAAGCTAGATAGCTTAAAATAGTATGGATATCCATACCATCATCATTATCATCAGCCTACGTAATATTTGTCTACTGTTAGACATGGGACTCTCCTTACGTGACCCATACTAAAGTTCATCACAACGAATCAAACTCACTTTCACATATTAGATACTTTAACTATTTCCCATGGTTTCTCTTACTTGTTTTACGTTAGGCTATAGTTTAGCTGAGACCAGATCGGAACTGAGTTTCAAACTTTTTTATGGAGAAAATCTTCTTATCGTGTGGACGGTAGTTTTTTAGGGTTCCGTAGTCCGACAAGGAACCCTTATAGTTTCGCTCTGTCCGTCTGTCTGTCTGTCTGTCTATCCGCGGCATAGCTCCGTGGTTCTTGTTATTAGAAAGTTGAAATTTGGTATGAATATGTATATTGATCACGCCGAGAAAGTGGTATAATAAAATTTTGAAAAATATATTTTTTTAGGGTAGCTCCCAAACATGTAAAGTAGGGATGAATATTTTTTTTCTCGCGTACCCCTTCGTGTGGGGTATCGTTAGATAGGTCTTTTAAAAATATTATGGGAGTGTGAAGACCATTTTTCGGTTAAGCGAGCCATTTGCGAAATATCTAGCTTTTAAGTGAAAATTTTTGTTCGATACGAGTTACCCCCCCTCTAACTTTTGAATGGCTGTACCTAGAAATGTGAAAAAAATCACAGACGTAGCACATGTAATGAACTTACAAGGAAAACTATTACGGCTAAGTAGGCTTAACCGGTTACAGAGTTATAGTCGACTAACTGAGACCTACTACGGAACCCTACTGCGCGTGGCCCGACACGCACTTGGCCACTTACTTACCTAGTTAGCCCTAGTGTCAGTTTTTTCAAATCCTCCTGACGGTCTCTGACATGGCATTATTACAACTCAGAAGTATAATACCGTCAACTATTAGATTCCGGGCTGCTTTGTGAAATGCCCGACCTGGGAATCCAACTCGAGACCCCTTACACAGCAGTAATATTTTGCGACTACTATACCAACGAGGCAGATCAGTGGAGATAATGATATGGAAGCAGTAGACTTCAGGAAAAATAAGACAAATGATGCATCTAATAATATTAAAATCTTTATTCAGGACGACACGTTCCACATAGAAGACCTCAATATATACATACATTATGATAAAAGAGCCCGATAGCTCTATAACGGGGTTTCACTTTAAAATATCCTAATACTGTAATAACTGTATAAATCATCATAATTTTTAACGAACATGAATAAAATATATAAAAAGCCTGTTTAATTCAAACAATTCCAGTGGGGCGAAACATTTTATCACAAGCCTATTAATAATTCCCATCGAAGTCTATGAAGTAAGCCGTATTTTACATAAAACCGCTAATAAATATTTCATATAGTTTAAAATCGGAGTGTTTAACATCTCTGGTATTTACAGCGTTAGGTGTAGGAACGTAAAGTAGCAGAAAAGGTACATTTAAAAGACACAAGTTTATTACAATCTTTATTTTGTTATCAACTGGCTTGCTAGTTGCAAAAGAATATTTTAATTAAATCTGATAAACAACAGTTGAATAAAAAGGTTTGCATTATTTTTGAACCACTAAGTATATTACTATAGAAAAACTTTGGATTTTTGTGATTAATATGTGTAACATCACAAAAGTATGCTAAATCAAATATTACTTCAAAGAGAGATCCAACAACACCCCTTTTGCCAACTAGCACGCCAGAAACAAACCTTAACCGTATGCTATTTATTATTTCTGATAAAATACTGAATTTAATCGATAAGCTTGTAATATGTTTGGAATCGAAACGAATATCTGAATCGATTTCATAAGCTCATTAACATTCAATGTATTGCAAAAGACTACGTTCAAAGATCGTTTTATTATCCGATACCCGTTCATGTAATGTTCTTAAATCCGGACAAACATACTCCAACTATTTTGGTACACTTTGTATAATATCAACATTACCGTGCTTACATTTGCATAGCCACCGAAGTTAGTTCTTGGATTTCACTATTCAAGACCAATATAACCTTCAATATCATTTACATAATGTATATCAAGCCTGATTGTGAAGATTTTATCAATCTAATGTGATGGAAAAAGTTAGATGTGTGTGTAAAAATTGCAAATATGTTCACATTTATGCAGCTGGATTTACGTTAACGTGCAATTTATTGACAAAGCAATCTGAACTGTGTGTACAGTGCCTTAAATCAATTATCGGATGTAACGGTGTCAGTATCAGTGCACTGGCCGGGTCAAACTATACGCAAATCCTGTACAAGTTTAACAAAGGGCCCAATATAGCTCCTTGAGGAACTCCAAGCATTAAATCAATCACTTGCATCTTTGACGCGTGTGTTGCGACTATTTCACATAGGATGGGCAGCCCCACAATATCTTGCACTCCTGTCTCTCCTCGTATTTCTCTTTGAACCACTTGATTATTTTTAAGTACTTTTTGGTGTTGATGTTTTCGGCTCTTTTCCTGTGACGTTTGGATCTGGGGATGGCTGCGTGGGAGAGGAACCCTCCGTCGAGGACCACCATCCGATATTGTTGGAGGCACATCTCCAACATCTATATGCAAACACCAAAGACTTATTAAGTGTCTCTAAAGGAAATTAAAATTTAATTAATTGAAACTACATTTGAAACAAACAGTTTTTTGAAATGAAAATAGAATTTAATTTTGAGTTTTTATTGCCAAAAAGAATGACAAACAAATGAATTATATTGAATTCGTTTTGGCAGACATTTCAAACAACAAATTTCAGAAAAGCGCAACGCAAGAACCTAAGGACACAATTGTAATTATTAAATAAGTAAGGGTAAAAATTTGGATCCTATTTATGAATACTGTACCCATGTAAGATTGAGATTTTTGGCACTGTTAAAGTTGATATGGAGAAGTGTAGAGCAATTGTTCAAAAAATAAAATTAAAACCATAGTAAAATTTCGACGAGGGCGCGAACACTAGCTAATAATTATAAATTAACTACAAGCAAACTGTTAATATATAATATAGAAAATTCTGGCCTTAATATTGTACCAGTAAAAGGTTTTGTTAAAACCTTTCAAACATCCATTAGGGATAGTGGAGGGTGTTAGATTACCTGCGTCATTTTGTCCTGGCGGCCCTCCCAAGACAGTGTTTCGCTATACCACGGCTCCTTGTTAGTGCCGAAGTAGAGGGGCTCCCACCTGTGGTACGGGTACTCTCGCTTTGCAATCAGCATTGGCTGTAACAACACCCTCAATTAGACTCGAAGAAAAACCGTATTCGTTTATTCTAGAACTATCTAAAGTGATTCTTATAAATAAGATGAAGGAAAGACTAGTAGACTAGTTGTCAGGCCTTTAGACTTGTAAATATCCATAAAGACTGTCATAGATATTTGTGTGACAACCAGGGTTTGGATGACGTGCTCGGATATTACTTCAAGTTTTGATACTTATATTAGGGAGACCCATCCATTAACAGACGTGGTATGTGCTGCTCAAACTTACAGATCACACTATGAAGATATTTAGGCAACAATATTGAATTCCTTTACGTCAACTTAAACAGTATGTTCTAGGAATTTCCAATACTATCGCAAACAAGCGTAAAATCTTTGATCCCGATGATTCGGAGAAAAATCCCGCAATTAACTTCTGAATTGGAAACCCAACTTTGTGTAGCAATAACTTTTACATTATATCCGTCATATATCATGATACACTTGGATACAGTTGAAACTAGTAAGATTTATTATATACCTCATTCCAACATATTCCTTGAGATAAAATGGAAGAGTATTATGTTGTGAAACATATCGTAGTGATACATTTTGATAAATAGGTTTTATTCCTTTATACGTAGCTTTTTCATAACAATTATGTTTATTACATAATTTATGAAGATATTACACACGAATTTTATTCAGAGTTGCTCATGGCGTGATACAATTATTATTAAAACTTTTGTAGCATTTTTTTTCTTTATTCATTTTACGTACATATTAATTATATTTTTAAATATAAAACATAATATAAAAACATTGAAAAATAAAAAAATGGATCCACCGATATCGGTAACAGGTCAGGTCAGGTCTAAGCTACCGATGGTTACGGAGGCCACCACCACTCTATTGCGACGACTAAACTTCTAATGGCAAGTACTAAACCCGTGTAAATTAATCAAATTAAATACACGTATTTTACTTACGAGTAACTTGCAACGAGTTTTTAGTTGCATAAAAAAACAATTGCGACTACTTCTTACATTAGTTTTCTAAAAGACAAATGGCTTTTACAGTGTAATTCAGTTGGTGGGTACTCACGAAGCTTAGCAAAATGAACTGAAGGACATTTGAGAAACTTGGTCCGTGCTCCAACAGAACTGAGATGAATTGGAAAAGCTTGGGTTATTGGTTCCGCCAATATTGAAACAAAGTTGGTAGGAAAAGATCTGAGTAGTAAAGTAGCAAAGAATATTCTTAATTTCGTTATTCAAATGTTTTTTGAAAGCGTCTGTTTTAATTTTAAGATTTAAATAATAAAGGCGTGTTAAATACAGGGGGTCGATGGAAATATTTTGGCATGGTTAGCTTAGTGGTAGAATAATTAAATGTTACGCTGCATGTCGTGACTTCAATTTGCGCTAGAATCACATATGATACGATTTACATATAGTCGAATCCGAGTCTGAGTGTATAATAATATGTTTGTATACATAATGCGGCAAAAAATCTTAGTGCAGAAAATAAACAGAAATAGGCCTATTTGCAAACATAAAAGTAACTACCGAACTGCTAACCAACTGAATTGAAACGACTTTTAAACACGATCCCAATAACGGCCACCAGTTCAAATTAGGACCTACCCAGTTATAGCCGGCTGTTAGCGTTCTAATACGGTAAAGTGGCCCGGTTAGGACGCGGAGCTCTCGATAATTAGTTGGCAATTAGTGCGGGAGACGCGCCATGAGACGGGCACGGGAGGGAGGGGGGTTAAGTGTGTTAGAACTATGCCTGTCACTCGACAAGATTGAACCGCTGTGATTGGACCAGATTGGGAACGTTGAGTTAGTTGCAATCCTATCGGAGGAAGTGGGGTTTGATTGACTGCTGAATACGGTCTGACAGCTTCTGTATGAGATAAGTTCAGATTCCCAATCCTAGCGTTGTTCGTTTTCATTTTTGAAATGGGCTTTAACTTTGTTATTTGAAAACAAACTAAACGTATCGATGAGATTGAAGTTAAATTCTACAAAGAAATAAAAAAAAACTTATAACAAAATCCTCGCATTAAAAAGAAACACATCTTAAAGCGACAAATTCTTGAAAGCATGTAGGAAAAATTCAAAACATATAGTTTTAGTATATGTTCAAAAGTATATGTATATATTAAAGACAACAGAAAATCAGATAAGAAATCGAACGCTTGAATTTTGTGTTCAAAACTTTATGATTATCAAAGACGAACTATAAACAGATATTCAAAACACTCGCACGATATCTGTATCTCCCTCTACCTGCTCTTTCAGACTCGATGCTTAAATATACAACTAGAAAGAACAAGTCCACAATCCGTTAAGAGACATAAAATTGTCCTCTTCGAAACGGCTATTTCCACTTGTTTACTCCGAACAAATTCTGCTTTCCCCTTAAACTCGTCTTTGTCTTTAGCCTTCTATAACGGAATGAGTACAACTCTCAAAACTTTGCCCACTTGAATGTTTGTCTGAATTTTAGAAACGAATGAATAATTTAACCTTAATTATTAGCAACAGTGAAAACTAAAATCCAAGTTATAAGCACTTAAAAGTTAAAGTAACCATGGAGTTTCTTGCCCGTTCTTCTCCATAGGAATCTACGCTTTGGAACGGGCAAATAGCTTCAACTTTCTTATCGACAAACTGACGGACTTATAACTCTTTGACAATTCAAAAGTGCCTGTAAATGAACTAGTTGATATAAATAATTTGAATTTTGATTTTTTTGAGCTATTACTACAAAAAGATAGCACATAAAAATTATGTGAGCATGTCAAAACGCTTAGTAACTCGACCATTCCAAGTACAACAGGCGACGTTTTGACCGAAACAAAATCTTTTAATCATTGTACTATCTTTTCATTAATTTAAATCATTTTAACAACTACACTTTATTTTCTTTTTATCTACTTTTTGAAGGGAAAATTCTAGCAAGCGTTTTTATCTTTTAACCTTTGTACTACCGTTTCATTAATTTAAATCATTTTAACAACTACACCCTGTTTTCTTTTATCTATTTAAAAAAAAGGAAAATTTCTAGCTAGCTTTCAAGTTTCTAGATGTGTTTTCGTTAATAAGCGACTTCTGCAAGTAACGCTTCTTCTACACAATGCTGGCAGCAAATGTGATCCGTTTGTCAAAGTCGTTTACATGCACACGATTATCTTTAAGAGGAAATAATAGTGCCCATAATGGGACAAGCGAAGGGTTTTGCGACATTTCAGCTCTGCCTCTGACACTTTTGTTTGAGATATCTTGTTTTTATGTAAAAGATGCTGGGGTGTTTACATATTTTTTTGTTATTTGGGGCTCCTATCATGAAATAGGTCATCATCAGCCAATATAATGTCCCACTGCTGGGCACAGGCCTCTTCTCATACAGAGAAGGCATGAGCATTAATCACCACGCTTGCTCAAGGCGGATTGGCGATTTCAGATCAGATTTTTAAGTCCAGGTTTCCTCACGATGTTTTTTCCTTCACCGTTAGTCAGTGACATCTAAGATATACTTAGAAAGTAGAATAGAATAGAATAGAATAGAATATTCTTTATTATGTACACCAAAAGAAAAACATATAACATTGGAAAGTTAGTTACATAGGGTGACACAATGGGCGGTCTTATCGCTAAAAGCGATCTTTTACAGACAACCTTTGGATGGATTTATGATAAAAGGAGTAATAATGCTGTAGGTAGTCCATGGTGTACTGTTTACATAATGTACAGATATAATACTAATATGCTCGAATACTTACTATACATAATATAATAATAACATACATACAATACATAAATAATACATATAATAAATAAATATAAATACATAAGTAATATAATAATAACATACATACAATATATATCCTATATAATACATATCATGAGGGATCGAGTAACAGAAAAATAGAAAAAACTGACTGAACTAATTAAAATTTAAGAGGATAAATAGTGCTTAAAAACCATATTTTTGAATATTGCAAGAGATTGTGCACGTCTTATTTCCACTGGCAAAGCATTCCATAGCCGTACAGCTTGTATTGTAAAAGATTTGTCGTAGAAACTAGTGGAATGCATCGCCATCTCAAGCTTCAAGTTTTCTGATGATCTTAGATATTTTGTATGTGTGTCATGAAGGAACTTGAAACGTTCTTTAAGATAAGAGGGGGTTGCAGGATTGAACAGAATACTGTAAAGCAAAAATAAAATATGAGAATTCCGGCGAAGACGCATTGGAAGCCACTTGAGCTTTGTACGAAATTCAGATACGTGATCATATTTGCGCAAGCCAAATATAAATCTTATGCAAACATTTTGAAGTCGCTCAAGTTTATCTAGTTGTGCCTCTGTGAGATCAAGATAACTGACATCAGCGTAGTCAAGGATTGGAAGTAGAAGGGACTGTGCAAGCGCAGTTTTAGTGGCAGTGGGAAGAAAGTTCCGCAATCGCCTCAAGGATTTTGCGGATGCAAATACCTTGCGGCTGACCTCTTGCAGCTGGGGACCCCAAGAAAGATTTTTATCGATCAGAAGCCCCAAGTTCCTGACCTTCTCACTTACTGAAATAGCAGTACCATTAAGGAGAACCTGCGGAAGCTGCGCCCAGTTTATCTTGGGGGTCATTCTGGAGCTACCAACCACAATAGCTTGGGTTTTTTCAGGATTTAATTTTAGTCCATACGCCTCACTCCATTCAGAAATTGAAGCCAAATCCATGTTGATGACATCGATTGCTTCAGCCAAATCCGGATATGCAGCTTGTCTATAAATTTGCAAATCGTCGGCATACAGGTGGTAGGAAGACCGAAGATCATTGGAAATAGAGTTGATAAAAACTGCGAAGAGTAAAGGAGATAAAACGCCACCCTGCGGTACACCGACAGAAGTATTGCACCATGAAGAGCATGATTCTTCAATGCATATACGTTGCCGGCGCCCAGACAGGTAACTACGAAACCAGTCAATTGCCGTTGGAGATATGTTAAGCGAGCTAAGAATGCCAAGTAGGATGTCAAAATCGACGGTATTGAAAGCGTTACTGAAATCCAGTAAACAAAGCACCGTCAGATTACCTTTTTCCATACCTAATCGTATCTCGTCAGTAACGCTAACTAAGGCTGTAGTAGTGCTGTGACCAGGACGAAAACCAGATTGAAAAGGATTCAGCAGACTATTCTTACAGAGAAAAGTACTCAGCTGATTATGGACAAGGCGTTCTAAGACTTTAGAGAGGAAAGGCAGAATGGAGATGGGACGATATTCTGAAAAGGAAGTAGGATTCGACTTTTTGGGCAAGGGAGTGATTTTAGCTTCTTTCCATATAGTTGGAAAGACACCATAGGATATAGAGTAATTAAGAATATAGCAAAGGATTGGGAGAATTTCATCAAGGATAGGGAGAATCATTTTTCGACTGACGCAGTCACCACCAACAGCGTTAGACGTTATTGCAACTATGCTCTTCTTAACATCACAATCCGAAAATTGACTAAAAATGAATGGTGAATGATCCGGAGTTGGAAGATTCGAAAGAAAGTTAATAGTAGTTGCCTTCGTGGTCCCATTACAGCAGGACGAAGCTGAGAAGTGCTGATTCAATCTATCAATATCTAAGTCTTTTGGAATTGAATTTTGGCAAGATTTTCCAACTCCCAAGGATTTGAGAAATTTCCAGACTTTCGCTGGATCTCCATTTTCAACTGACTCATGAATGTGGTGGCGTTGTGCATCCCTACACACCCTATTGCAACGATTTCGAGCATTGAAATAGCTCGCCTGATTTACCGGATTCGGTCGACACTTAAATTTAGATTTGGCTACAGCCTTTTTGTGCATAATAGCCTTTATGGCATCTGTTAGCCAAGGCGCTGGTAGGTGTTTAATTTTTACTGCACGAATGGGCGCATGAACATCATACAGCTGTACGAGTTTATTCGTGAGCAAACTCACTTTGTCGTCGATCGAATCAGCGGCGACTAAAGGAGCCCAGTCAATGCTACTAGCATCCCTACGCAGGTCATCAATGTTCATGCCACTAAAATTGCGTTGCATGAGAATTTTAGGTCTAGGCTTAGGAGGGCGAATTTTGTAGGAGAGGAATAATAGGTCATGATAAGAAAACATATCGGCCGAGCATTGACCATGCTTGCCGACATGTTGGGTGGAGGAAACGATAGCAAGGTCCAAAAGTGAAGGGTTACAGTTCGGAAAATGGTGTGTGGCACTTGAAGGTAGGACAGATAAATTAGATGATCTTAGTATAGATTGTAGGGAAGAGGAGCGGGAATCATTTTTCAATAAGCAAGTATTGAAATCCCCCATGATGATTGTACATATGACTTTAGAAAAGTCACATTGGTACTTGCCAGGTTTCGAACCTGCACACTCATATACGAGAGGCAGGTGCCTTAACCGCTTGGCCACCACGACTTTCCACCATCATGAAATAGGTATTCTATCCTAATTGTTAGAAATATTATAAATGCGAAAATAAGTTTATTTGTTTGTATGGTTTCTCGGCAAAACTTTCACGGCAGCTAGATAGGATTCCTGGAGCCGATTATAGGCTACTTTTTAATTGAGTGTGTTAAGTAATTCCCATAGGACGAGGATACTTTTTTGACTTCTGAATTCAGTATCAATATTAGGTATTTTCGCGAGAAACCAGGAATCGTGAAAGTCTAAAATTTCCATCAATGGCGTATGAATCTTTTGTTGACAAGGGGATTTTTATATGAGAAAAGTCCCTGTAGGGAAACAATAAATACGCCGATTAAGACAAAGCCTAAAGTTATAAGCTCACATTATGATAATATACATTTTCACTTTTGACCCCAACATTTTCCTTATCAAATATCCTGCAAGCTTATATTTCACGCACAAGTAAATACTATTTCTGTTCACTTAATGCTTCTAAACATCCATCATACGCTTCCAATGCTTACTTAATGGATGTTTGACAGTGTATGACGTATAATGTTAATCTTGATACTTTTAGGGACAAGTGTTCATATTTCGTATAAATTCGACTTGGTATATTTTATGATATTCATTCATAGGTCTTGTAAGGTCTAGTGTCCTATAACAACAGGTTTTGTAGTGTCTACTTTACCATTGCCTACTTAAATAATTGTTTTTTTATTCTAAGAGGCTCTCTCTGGCTCATATAAAAAGTCAAAAAATATCATAAGAAAAATTTCCTCTAAAAATGCACCTTGATCATTCAATCCAAAACCGTAACGACTGTCAAAGATCTAGAAATGACAGCCAGGACCAATTGGTTAACGTGCTTTCAGAAGCACGGAGGAGTTTCGCCATGATATAGATGGTAACCCATCCGCGGACCGACCGAGCCAAGCATAGCTTAACCTTTGATCAATGGTCACGTGCGGCTGTAACTTAGCCACAAGCTTATGTAATATTTCAATCAATGCTAGAAAATAAAACGCAACCCAAATAGCAATCAGCAATCTATTAACAGCTACTAATTACAACGTAATAGTTTCTGCAGCCATTCGTTCCGACAATCCGCAATTATAATGCATTTATGTACGACAGAATCGATTTGATTGAAATTTGATTCAGGGTTTGATTCCTTGGTTCGGTAGTGATATTGAGTTTTTGTCGAATAATATATCTCTATATATATCTCTAGCTCTCTCTCGCAAAGACATCTAGATTTGTGCTCGGTAGAGAGTCAAAAGGCTAACGACTGGTTGCACCAAAAAATATGCGGTAACTTATACGTGAAACGGAAGATCTCTCAAAATGGAGGATAAAATTGAATACTTTTGCTATTATTTTATGTTTTTCGTCTAAATATTTATGATATATGTTTACTTTATTATTTTATGTATGCTCGTAATATCAACTAGTATTGTAAGCAGCAGTGTCAACTAGATATTGAACTAGCTTCTACAATTAGGTCTATGTAGAAACCGGGCTAAAAAGAATCCTATGTGCTAATCCAGGTTATAAACTATGAATGTACCTACCAAATTTTATCCTAATTCAATCATTAATTTTTGCTTGAAAGAGTGGCAAACAAACATACATCAGAAACTTTCGCAGTTATAAATATTAGTAGGATAATTCAAATAATTCAATGTCGTGGTGACCTAATGGTTAAGACACCTGCCTCTCGTGTACGAGTGTGCGGGTTCGAAACCTGGCAAGTACCAATGTGACTTTTCTAAAGTCACATATACTTTCTAAGTATATCTTAGACGTCACTGACTAACGGTGAAGAAAAACATCGTGAGTCCAGGTTTCCAGACTTAAAAAGTCCGAAATCGCCAATGCGCCTTGAGCAAGTGTGATGATCAATGCTCTTGCCTTCTCTGTATAAGAAGAGGCCTGTGCCCAGCAGTGGGACAATATATAGGCTGATGATGATGATGATGAATTCAAATATTATGACTTAGTATGCGAATGTGTTACCTCTAAGACATCCCGTGAAGGTCTCATCAGCCACGTCTGCAGTCCTGGAAACCGCTGGCAATGAGGGCACACTCGCTGGTGGAAGTATGTTGCTCGGTTCGTGGCGATCATGGTAATCAACCTGGTAGGAATACATTCTAGATCAAATCGTTTTGTTTGAAAGAAGAACAAAATAAGCAGCCGTGAATAGGCTTTTTCAAGAGTTAATATGTATATCCAAGTAAATAAAGAATTTTCACAATCTATTTATGTTTACCTAGTTACCTAAAGTATATGAATTATGGTGTGAGCTGCAGGTTTACTAGCCTAACAAGCCCTAGTGTCAGAGTTTTCCCAAACCCACCTGACGGCCTCTGACATGGGATTGTAACAACAACTGCTATCAAGTTAGCAGCCGGGGACGACGGCTGAATGTGCACTTTCAGACATGGGGGGACCCAGGACTCGAAACCGAGACCACATTTACAGCAGTCACGTTTTTCGACTACTAAACCAAAGAGGTAGCAAACTCTTTAGTGGAGCTCGCCATTTTATATTTGTTGTGGCAAAAAAATGGTTGCTATCTCACGTCAGAAAGTCGAGTACACTATATTTTACAAATAAATTCTAAAATTCAACGTCTACAGAAAAGTATGCATAAAATTGGAAGCAATAAAAATATTCCGTTTCAATAAAATTTTACTTCGTTGTACAAGTGCATACCAAAGGGCACATTTACCGGGGGAACTCGATAAAATTGATATAAAGTACGTTTTAAAAACGGCACGCCTCTCGCATAAATTGTACGAAGACTGTGAAATTATAATAACGCGAATTTTGTATTGGAATAGATGATAACGTGGGGTATAATCGGAATAAATTTAATTTAATGATCTGCATTAATAATAACTATGAAGTTCTTACATTGCATGCTGTAATAGCTGATTATAGTAGTACTATGTTTGACATTGATGTAACAGCCTTTGAGACCTATATTCGCAATAAATGATTGAAATTGTATTGTCATAATAAAAATCTCTAATATTAGGTACTGTTAAGGATGGTCAGAGGACATTATAGTCTATGACGGTGTGGTAACATACAATTTAAAATGAAAATTAATATATAACCAACAAATCAAATGCGAATTAATCAATTAAATTCAGGAAATGCTTCACTCGAAAGTCGAAAAAAGAAAGAGAGATCATCATCATCTACCTAGACTTTTCCTAATTATGTTGAGATGTAGCTGAGTACCAGTATTTTACAAAGGCGACTGCCTACCCGACCTTCACCAATCAGTAACTGGGTAACAGTGGCTTCTGATTACCCATTAGTCAGAAGCCAGAAGTGACAAACAGTCTTGCTAAGAGGTATCGTGTTAACGACTGTCAAAGGTCTACAAATGACAGCAATAAAAAAGTTACCATACCGTATTCGAATAATTTGGAGGCAAAAGCTATAAAAAATAATATAAATATGAGCATTGGTAATTTTGTAATTACATTTTGAGTGATTTTTCGCACAAATAGTTATAGATATGATGATATCTTTAATCGATCACGCACGAATAATAACAAAAAGAAATATCGTGAGGAAACGTCTAAATTAAGATCTTGTGCCGTGTTTATGTGTCCTGAATTCAATTAAGGAGATACCTCATCTTTCTCTTAATAGAAAAATAAAAATACAGAAAAGTGGCATCTATAACCTTCAATATTATCAGAAATTTAATACAGTCATCATTTCGAATAGAGAATCTTGGATGCATTCATCTATTCGAATAGAGTAAGTATTGGGGGTCGCGGATCTCCTTTGATCCGGGACCCCCAATACTAACCTACTTGGGATCGAAAGAGTTACCGCGACTTTGGACGAAGGAACGAACATTGATGGGTTTTAGTCAATAAGAGTCTTTCATCATCATCATCATCATATCAGCCTATCGCCGTCCACTGCTGAACGTAGGCCTCCCCCAAAGAGCGCCAACTATCCCTGTCTTGGGCAGCTTGCATCCATCCGCTGCCTAATAAGAGTCTTTACACTTATTCAATTTATTATATATACTTATTCAAACTCAATCAATATTCTATTTTACGATACGAGGCATGAATCGACGTAAAAAGTACACAATTCCATAGCATTTTTATTACAGACTGCTAAATTGGTAGGGATCTGAGTATCCACGTCTTCAAACTCACTCTCTGCTACAATACTACAAAATAAATCCTAAAGTGTGTTATAAATAATATCTGTAATAGTGTAGTTCCTCTGTAAAATCTAAGCACAAAGAAAATGTGGATTTACTGCTAAAGTATGTAGCCACTTTAGTTCTTACACATCTCAAAGGATGCAACTATTCAGTGACAAGAAAAGAGCGACCTTCCACACAAGACCACAACAATGCCAACAAAAGGTACCTTCTAAGAGCACTAAGCACGCTTTCTGCATTCCTTTGTATTACTAGTATAAAAAATAAACAATTTATCAACTTACGTCCCTTTGTCGTGGGGGATTTTCTCGCCTCTCTCCACTTCGAACAGAGGCACTACAAACACCGTCTTGGCAAACACACAACCAGCGTCCCTCTTCTCGTCACCCATTAACTTCCTAAGCATTTTCAAAAATTTCGGCGCCAAACCATGACTCGGCACCATTTCTATATCGGACACTAAGAAATAATTGGTCGTTGACGCGTTTCTCGCTACATTTCTACCAACGTTTATTGGGTACATCATTAATGTTGATCGTCTGTATGTATTTGTATAATCTATATCTTGACCGGCACAGTCCTCGAATTTTAAATCAGGCGCAATGAATCTTGAATCAGGAAGCTTCATCATCATGCGTTCTATTTTATTTTTTCTCGCTCTCTGAATGTATTGCGCTCTTGTTTTGTTATTCAACTTGCGATAGATCTCTAATTTCTGTCTTAGTAACTCGTTTGTAGTCACGTTAACCAGTGTAACTGGCGGAGGTACAGTCGTCAAAAACAATCTTCTCTCTTTTAAAGTTCTTAATTTCGGTAACAATCGTTTTGGGAAAAATAAATGCACTGACACTTTAGCCATCATTGGATAACAATGGCATAGGTGATCTAATATTTGCATGGCAATGTCTAAATCATAGTTAGGTACGAAGACAGCGAGGCTGATGGGGCCATCCCAGAATTTAGCAATTTCCACAACATGATACAGAAATTCCGGCGTAGCCTGAGTAACATACGTCACTGCGTCAACTTTGCTGATATTTACGAAGGCCACACCTCTAATAGCGTTGTAAATGACACCGTAGTGACTCCTGCTCCCAGTTTCAGGGGACGGCAGTATTGGGAATGTACCCCATCTGAGTGTATTTGGAAGGCCATAGTTGAACATGCAAAAACTGGTGTTCCCGGGCTGACGACCTCGCAGGAAGGCGCCTGGAATGTAGTTAAAATCACCGACCCTCCGTTGTGGGTGTGGATGCTCGTGGTGCTTGTATGCATACATCTGCAGGACTACAGTTATAGTAAGTATGAAGAAAGCTATGAGAAGTATGGTCGAATGTTTCCTTGTCAACCTGAAGGAGTAAGCTCCGAATATCCGCAGGCATCTCGACATCTTTATCTATCATTGTTTTTATTTATAATGCTCTTCCAGTAAACATGCTTCCTTCTATACAAGAATTTGTGATACTTCACTGGGTACACTGGACACATACAGACACCATATTAATTATTCTTTCGCCTCATGTTATGAACTAAGATTTTTTGTAAACACAACACACAATGAAGGACGACAAGGGATGCGGTAACCCTGTTTCCGCACCCAAATAAATATCCACAGTGCTTCACGACATGCTAAAATTTCGAGGATTAAAACTAAATCACGGTACAATTGATGTATCAGCTCATTGAGTTTCGTAAGTTTATCAAAATTATGTTATTTTCACATTAATTTTGGAGACTTATTTCATCACCGTAAAACGTCGTAGGTATTTGACAGTTGCTGCGCGCGCCGCTCGCTGACAATGTGCGCAACTGGGAAATCAATATTCCCGCCATGATGTTAGAAGTGCGTTCTCGATTACCAATTTTAAATACGAATAAAACTTTGACTAACTTTGAGAAAACTCCATAGTATGATAAGATATTAACTTCTAAAATCCTAGCTTAATTTCAAACGTGGAATTTATCCAAAATTATAAAGAATAATTTCACGCTTCATAAAACTCATGTTTGGACCTAGCTTAATATTTCTAAAGTAGAAAATGAAAATAATTACAATGATTTAAAATAATGTAGTTTAAAAGACAGTTTTTTTATGTATCATCGTAGCATCGTGAACATTAGAACCCATGTACAGATTTATCACTGATAAAACTTTTTAATACTTTTTTTTATTTTATTTTATAAAAGTGTAATAGAAAATGAACTTTTTATTTAATGCATGTATGTTTGGTTGGTACTTTCCTCTATAACCTATTTACTTGGGTAGGTCCCATCCGCCCCGGTGGTCCCGGCCCGGTAACGGGATGGTTGGGAAAAATTGTTGCATCGACCCCGGTAGTGCCGGCCCCGTCGTTTAACGGGGTGGATGGCACAGATGAAGTATCATCTACCCCGGTGTGTTTTTCTAACGGGACGGATAGCACAGATTGAGTAGCATACATCCCGGTAGTGTTAAAAGCGGGGAGAATATAGTATTATTTTATACACAAAACATATGAACTCAAAAATAAAAAAGGGTTTGTATGTAACAATCATTTTTATTATTGGTATAAAAATATACATTAACAATTATATCAATAATATTTTTTCATCCATAAATTCTAAAGTTCATCACGGATGAAGTCGTCCCCACTTCAGCAAACGATTACACTGTGTTAATTTCAATAGATTTGAACTGTACCAACCAACAAATTGTTAAATATGTGATTGTTAATAGTTAATATGTATTTTTATACCAATAAACCTGATTGTTACATACAAACTCTTTTTTTTATTTTTCAGTTCATGTGTTTTGTGTATATATACTATATTCTCCCCGCTTTTAACACTACCGGGATGTATCCTACTCAATCTGTGCTATCCGTCCCGTTAGAAAAACACACCGGGGTAGATGATACTTCATCTGTGCCATCCACCCCGTTAAACGACGGGGCCGGCACTACCGGGGTCGATGCAACAATTTTTCCCAACCGTCCCGTTACCGGGCCGGGACCACCGGGGCGGATGGGACCTACCCATTTACTTATTATTCCCATAACGTATTTTCATACCAACGTTAAGTTCCTAGGTAGTTTTTCAACGTTTATAAGGGAGATTTTGCAAATAAAACACAAATCAAAGTGTGTCCCTATCATTCCACTAACGGTGAACAAGACATTTTACTGTCCCGTTGATCTAGTGGTATCTAGCGTAACCCGCTCATGCTTCCTATCGCATGAGATTCTGGTTTCATATCTTCTAGAATTAAAATAGTTTTTTTTAAATAGCTCCCGGTAAACCCTCGCTCCCTCTTTTATGGGACTTAGGCCAAAATGGGGGGGCTGTAGGTTCCTCTCTGCCTGACTTTTTGGAGAAAATAAACGTGATGTTATGTAGTATTTGTAGGTGTTTTGCTAAAATCGAAATCGAAAACTAATATTATGAATGCGAAAGTATGTTTGTTTGTATCCAGTAGCGTGAAGTAGTTTCTTCAGGACTCGGGTAAAACCGCGGGAAACAATAGTTTAACATAAGTTTGTGACTTAATGAGTTTGTTCTCACTAAGATTCGTAATATAAGAAATAATTACTAATGTTCAATTATACACGCTGATAACACCTCACACTTTGAACAAAATCATACTAATTGAATAATAAGTTCGTCAAATAAATTATTTTTTTATCAACCTAACAAGCCCTGGTGACAGAGTTTACTCAAATCCGCATGACGACCTCTGACATACCTTTTTTTTTTTTTTTTTTTTTTATACCTGGAATTGTAACTTAACTCCGGCATTTTCCAAAATCCACAAAGCGATTTCGGCCCGACCTGGGAACCGAACCCAAGACCCCGTTTACAGCAGTCGTATAATACTACCACTAGACTAAAGAGGCAGTCCAAAGAGACCAAAGAGTCATTGAAAAATGAACACACCATTCTATTGGATATGGAAATAGACAGAAATCGTAACAGGAGTAATCACCGCCCAGTCTCGGAGTGACAGACCACACGACGTGAACTCAATTTAACTTTGTTTCTTTCCAGGTTCCAAGGAAATGTTAATGTGGATAAGGCTTATGAATATTGTATGAATAGTTGAATATTATGAAGTAGAAACTTAGAGAGAGAACCGTTGCACTACTGCGTTTAAATAGTGTCAAGGCATTTTTAATGCATATATTTTATACTTTCATATTATTTAACATAAAACAGTTACTTAATTAAAATGTAAACATAGAGCGTTGCTAAAAAAGGACTTAAAAATGATTCTTTTCTTTCAAAAAAGTGTTAATTTGACGTGTCGTTTAATTAAAAAAACGTTATTTATTACGTTTAATTGTCATAAGTTGTAGTTGCTTACCTACAACATTTTAAATATTCTAAAGCGTCATTATAATATTTAGGACGACACCTCAATAATTTAATCCTTTTCCAAACCACATAATATGTATATTTGAATTGTGAATCGTGTATTACAATATTTTGTTTTAAGGAAATGTCACGCAACGAAAATGAAAGCTGAAGACTTTGATTAAGTACACATGGAAGGACTGGGAAATGATGAACAAAAACCAAAAATCAGCGATAGATATTCCAGGTCGGAAGTTGATAGTTATATGTAACACATAAAACTTATTCTTACCTACATGGCTAATATCTTAGCTTTGTTTGTAATTAAGCGATCTTATCGAAATATAATAAAAAATATAAGTCATTGTTTGTCTACAATACCTAAAAAAAACGAGGATATCCATATGGTCTTTCTCTATAAGAGACTTTTTGATAACCAAAATACGAATTCGATATGCCGTTTGACGAGAATGAAATTATACTCCTGTTTGTTTTGGAGTTTACTGACAGAAAAACTTTCACACTGATTGATTACACAATAAACTTTCTATATAGGTCAAATGCTAAATTATACGCAAGATGAGATAGACTTATGTAGGTAGGTAATAAAAAAAACAGCTATAACAACAGACATAACCTATCTAAATGACAGATAAAATATCTTGAACGAATTTTCTGGAGTGATAATGATTAAATGTCCTTTTCCAAGAAAATGGAAATTAGGAATGCTACTGTATTTTTTTCTCAAAGCAAAAGTGAACAATTAAACAACGAGGGCTGTAATAGATTTTAATTATACCCTCCGACAGAGATCGTCGGCAGAATTGGGCGCGAGTTTGCCGTGTAATTGCATTCAACTTTTAATGAGAAGTTAACAGTTCGAAGGTTTGGAAACACGCTACACCCAGTTTTTGGTATACCTCCTGTTGTGCTCAGTTTAACAGCAGATATCATGAAGAACGAACTCAGAGAAAAATTTAAAAACAACGCTTTAGTGAAACCACTTTACAGAAAATTTAAAAATGATAATAAAATTAAACCAAAAATACACATTGACAACTATGTTAAACTAGATGGCAATGGAATAAGTGTCAAAAGGAATACAGTAAAAAATATCGGTGCAAAAAAATACATTAGTAAAGAAAACAGATTATTTGTGTGTGGCTCTCGTGGAAATAATAATAAAATATATGTCTTAAATAAGGTTCAGCGAAAATTAAGTAATAGTGTAAGCCAAAGTCATAATATGTTAAGTACTATAGAGAATAATAATCCTAATCGTGAAGTCGAAGGCATTGATGACAAAACTAATAAATTAGTTCAAGCTGATAATGAGATTATGGTTGCTCAGAAAGTAAGTAAAACTATCTCCGAGTTGAGTGATGAATATTATGAAAGTAATATAAGTTTTAGTTGCTCAGTTTGCTGTTTTGTAATCACATTCTAACAAAGTTTCTTGATATACTCCCTACAAGTTTACATTACGCTCACATTCCTCGGAATTTCTACAGCATAAAATCATGTTGAAGGATGAAGTAATTTAAAACACATTTGCCTCAACTTAGAACTAGCATACGACATCAGTAATGTTGGTTATGTTTTTGTTTTTATCACGCGTAGTAAATCAGCTATAAAAAAATCTGCACTTTGTTTTAAAAATAACCCGTCATCCATACACTATGTTTTCTATCTATGGTCCAATTGCCACTGTCGATATTCCCATGCCATTTTCAAATTGTTCACCATTCTACAAAACAATAACTGTTAAATTATCTATTGTCTAGGCTACGAACACATGGCTGAGATTGTACCCGCTCCCGAAACTCCCAGAGGAATCCGTTGGCTCCGTCATCTTTAGGTGCATTCTCTGCCAACTTGGGCTGTGCACTATACTCATACTATGGACTACCATTTTGGTCTTCGTTATTCACTCCTTTGAAGGTATTTGTTTTTAAATATGTTGTCTTTTCAAAAAATAAATACATAATCTGTGTTGACTTTTATATAATAGTAGACCTTAAGTCGAACTGATTGAAGCTCAAATGCAGTATTCTACATACAGCTACTGTATTTCTGATCTATGAATAAGTCCAAAACATCTTTAAAATGTTAAATATTTAAAAGCCTAAAAATTATAATAAACCTAAAATTACTTTTATTGCAGGTCCCTATGAAATAAAAATATCTCTTGACTTTGAAAGGGAGCAGAACCTACTTGTGATTAACCTTGCTACTGAGCTGAGACAGGTAAATCAATAAATACTTTATTTAATACTAATAGACAAGTAGGTACCTACATCCTAAATTACAAACCTTAAATCTTCACTATATTTCATTAATCGCATCAAGATCGTCATTTATTAATGAACAAAAATGTAAAGGCGATTCTCTGTAGATAAGCATTTACAAGTAGTAGCAGATGTGTTATGTAGTTCCAACCAACCACAGCTGAAAAGTGAATATTTTTAAACTAAAATGTTAACAAGCAAGAAGCTTTTATATAAAATCAAGCGCATCCAACTCGTAGTGTTACATAATTTGTTCAGCACTGAATTCTGTTAACTATTAGCGGCACTTTCTAGAAATTAAATAATCGTACCGGAGGCAGGTATGCGCTACCTTTACACGTAAAGTATGATAACAGAAGTTCTATTTTCAACACTTAGCTTTAAGACTGTAATCGTGTGTTCTAGTCGGAGGTAGTAAATGATACCGCTGGCGATTAGATTGTTTAGCAGTTATTTTATAGAAAAGGATAGTCAAGATAATAGAATAGAATATTCTTTATTATGTACACCAAAAGAAAAACATATGACATTGGAAAATTTGTTAAAAGGGTAAAATGGGCGGTCTTATCGGCGTTCTATCTTAATATTTGAACATACAGGCCAAACTAATATTATGAATGCAGAAGTGAGTTTGTTTGTTCGTTATACTTTCACGGTAAAATGGCTGAATGATTTAAATGTAATTTAGTAGGGAGATAGCTTCAACCCTAGGGGAAATCAATTCACTTCTTTTCGGGTAATGAAATGTTGTAACTAGGATATTTAAATAATTTATTCGTCAATAGTTTTGTTATGAGAACGCTAGCGCCGGCATTTCCTATTGACAAACTCTGAGAAGAAATGCCGAAACAAACTCAGGGGTCGTGGTCTCTTTTAAAGTCCATACACGTACATCGTCGTTATACGTGTAGTTCCTTCAGGACGCGGGTGAAACCGCGAGAAATAGCTAGTAACCAGGGTTTGCTATGAGTAGGACTACTGCAGTACTACATATTTATAGGCGAATAGTTGAAGGCAGTAAGGATTCTGGAAATGGCTGACTGTTAATTTCATGCAACGCCGAGTCGTCGGAGATAAGTACAGTTGCATAAAACCGCTCAGTTACAGGTTATACGGGTAGTTTTTAAGGTTAAAAACAGTTTAATTTTATACTTGGTGTTGTCCGCAATATTTTCATGTGGAAAAATTCGGTTACGGATCTACGTCATACCTATATGTATATAAACGTTGTTTTTATATAGGTTATATTTGATTTTTGTGATGAAAATCAATTCAACTTATAACTTCAAATAAATGATTATATTTTTGTAATGGATATCTTAAAAAAATAAATTATTCTTCAACTATTTAAAGTCGCTAGTTCCTCAATATACTGACATGTGTTATATGTATGCGTTCACATTCACATAAACGTAAGAGCATGCACTGTTGTTGCAAGACGGTAGGTTGCTACATTGCCCAAAGGCCAACACACGCTGATCACTTACTACCTGCCAGATGGGATGTCTGCGTAATATAGATGAAGAATAAGGACTGTAAGGGTTCTTTTTTATCATTTTAGTATCATCATCATCATCAGCCTATATATTGTCCCACTGCTGGGCACAAGCCTCTTCTCATACAGAGGAGGCATGAGCATTGATCACCACGCTTGCTCAAGGCGGATTGGCGATTTCAGACTTTTTAAGTCTAGGTTTCCTCACGATGTTTCCCGTTACCGTTAGTCAGTGGTGTCTAAGAATACTAAGAAAGTATATATGACTTTAGAAAAGTCACATTGGTACTTACCAGGTTTCGAACCCGCACACTCGTAGACGAGAGGGAGGTGGGCCACCACGACTTTTTACGATATTTTAGTTTGAAATCCTTAAAAAATAGATACCTGAGTCGAATAATATTTTTCCAAATCGCCAAGTGAGCAGACGTGCTGATCAAAGCAATTTTCTCTTTGAATGAAAAGACATATTTCCTTCATAAGTCTTCAAGCTTGCATCATTTCTTTCAAACGCCGAATACCCGAATATCTCGACATTTCATCCTGATATCTTTCATCATGGGAATATAGAAAAAATATAAATATATACTCGTATATGTTACTCGCCAATTTGCACATCTCGTTGAAATGAAATTTGAATATTGTCAACGGAGTTCGCAGGTACGTGAGTAGATACTGCGGTGTCCCGCGGGAGTGCCTGCCCTACATACTCGACTAGTTACGTCACATATGTTTATAAATAGATTGATATTACGTGTGAGTTTAATGCTGTGGTTTTCGTTTACTTGAGGAGCTAATTATTATAGACGAGTGAGTTTACGTATACTTGTTTCTTAAAGATCACAAATATTATTGCATACAATATTTTGGTCTACCGTCTGTGCTGGTTGGCATTTTGCTAGTTCTATAACCGACTGCTTCAATGACTGAACATGAGCTTCTAGGTTCTATACCTAGGACGGACAAAAGTTTTATTGGCAGATATGAAAAGAAAAGTGGTCCAGATCATTGCAAAGACTGAGCATCTACATATTATAGTGATATATAGATGCTTAACGAAACTTAATGGTGGAATGAGGGGATGCTACAGAGGTATTTTCCCGGTAACTGGGTTGTGGAGGTCAGATAGGCAGTCGTTCCACGTAAAACAATAGCACTCAGCTACATCCGGTTATACTGGAAGCTCACCCCAATATAGCTGGGAAAAGGCTATTCCACGAAGTAGGGTATATTCCACTTTGTTGAAAAAATATTAGTTTTTTCATATTATCTCCGAATTTGTTTCACGAGTAAGTAATAAAATAAAATTAACACTAAGGCATAATAAAAATAATAGAAAAATCTGTGAATGCTACGCGAGTATTTAAAGAGAAAAGAAGAAAAGAAAAGTTAAATATAATATATTTAGCATCCAGAAGCGGACTATAATTAAAAACAAATAATCGGTGAACTTAGATGATATTAAGGAGTTCAGTCACTATTTTATCCATAAAACAATAAATAATTTGCACTTACAAATTACGTCGACCATCATCTTACCCAAGAATCTTCTAATTGACAGTTCATTTCCCGCCTTTTTATATTCTTTATTCATACCCATAGACAAAATTAAAGAGTTTCCTAACTCGGCCTTTCCTGACCATGCGTCGTCCTCGGCGCAGTTGCTATGATACTCATCTCATACTGGACCTAATGCTGCAGCTGGAAGATCACCGATTGGTCCAACACTTCTTAGCAGCAGCAGGTCTTAGCACCAGCTAGAAATAATGTTGTATTGCATTTAAATAATTCGTCATCTGAAACATAACTTTGTATTAGGAGACTGCCATAACAGTTTTTATAATGTTGTTACATGCCATAACAGTTGTTATACCGCACATATTGCATGCTTATGCAATACCAATTCATAAAATAGCCTTAAATTTCACAGAGCTCTCATAGCCATTACCAGCAGCAAGAGACTGCATCTGTGAACAAATCAGACAGAAGGCGTCCCCTCTGACTGAGGTTGACGGAAGCATAACTAAATCGCACGTCAACACTTTAATTTCTCATTACATACATAGATCGATACCTCTCACTATAGGCACGTCTATTTGGACGGAGGCATCTCTGAATCGCACGTCCAGTACAACACACTCGTGTGGACGGAGGCATCTCTGAATCGCGCGTCCAACACAACACACTCGTGTGGACGGAGGCATCTCTGAATCGCGCGTCCAACACAACACACTCGTGTGGACGGAGGCATCTCTGAATCGCGCGTCCAACACAACACAGTCGTGTGGACGGAGGCATCTCTGAATCGCGCGTCCAACACGAAATCATAATAACACACTTGTGTGGACGGAGGCATCTCTGAATCGCGCGTCCTACACAAAATCATAATAACACACTTGTGTGGACGGAGGCATCTCTGAATCGCGCGTCCAACACATTTTTTTACCATTTGTGTTAAAGGAATCAGGATTATGCAGTAGCAGTAAGCGCATTTAACTTCTGTTTCTATTGTTATTGTTAGCAGCTATTATACAACACACGCTCAAACATATTCACATACTCATATACACACTCACATACTCATCCACACTTTCTATACACAACACCTACCCACACTCATAATTCCTTACTGTCCCTATAGCTGCATTTTATTTTTTATAATTAAAACCTGTAGGTCAATGACCTTTGTTTACTAGTGGAATGCACATAGAAATGTGGTTTGCATCAATTATTAATATAGCGGTGTATTACTATAAAGCGCTTAGAAAACTAAAGAAGTGCATAAGCGAAGTGCAATCATCAGCTGTAAGCTGAAACAAATATTAGTGCACAATTATACCATTTGCAGTACAGTAGGTACATAAGTTTCTGACACGAAAATCAAGATACCATTGCTAGTCAGATTGTCAGTTATAAAAACAATACGCACTGATTAGACTACGGTTTGCCGTTCACAACAACGCTGTGCATAAAAGTTAGGTCTCATGCCTGGACCCTGGACCAACGGGTATGACACCCAACTGTACCTCAGGCTTTACACAGGTCTCTTCCCGGTCACCCCAATGCCACTACACAGGCCTTATACGGGTATTTTCCAAGTCACCCTGATACCCATTGGTTAGGTACATCTCCACAACAAACACACACCAAATATGTACTCGTTATATTTACAGTCTGTCGCACAATGTATAACATTACAACATTGGTATAAATAAGTAATTATTGCATTCAATAATGATAGCCATGAATCACATCCAATACTTTTAACTCGCAAAAGCAGTTCATGTCTCTGAAGTCAACTTACCATTTCAGAGTACCTGTTTTTCATTAGTAAATAAAACGGATTAGCAATCACATACGCTCGGTCTAACCTGACCAACAAAAACAATTATCCAGTACCATAATAAAGGTGTTGTAAAACCAACGCTTATGTTACATGCAGAAGCATTTCATTACTCATAAGACTACTCACCATTTCAGAGAGTACACGGTGTCGAACCTGTTGCTTATTAGTAGGAAATAAGAGATTAGTAATGAATCACATTCGCTCGGTCTAACCTGACCAAGAAAAGTAGTTATGCAGTAAGATAGGTCGAAAACCACGCACACATTTTTGTCTAATCTTATTAGCTAGCGTTCAATGATTTCGTTAAATCACATGCAACGTAACACAAGATTTCATAAACATAGAATGGATTGGTCTCACCAGGTTAATCAAGCCAACGTGTGCGTTCACAATGCACTTTGGTAACCAATACAAATGCAGCGTAGTGAGCTGAAACTCCTCCCGAAGCACAGGCGTGGCGTCGCAGCCAGCAAACAACATCGCGAAACTTACGGCTGGTTTCGTTGATGATCAGTCGACACAGGATTGCCTTCATTTTTGCACTCAAGAAACCTAAATATGACATACGCTCCCTCCGACAATCGGTGGGAAGCCAGTGGTTAGGTATAATTCATAAAATTGCATTAAAAAGTTACGGCTTTAATTTAACAAATGACAACCAAAAGCGGGTGGGACGTGATGAACTATCCCACTTCTGAATTTAGCATCCAGAAGCGGACTATAATTAAAAACAAATAATCGGTGAACTTAGATGATATTAAGGAGTTCAGTCACTATTTTATCCATAAAACAATAAATAATTTGCACTTACAAATTACGTCGACCATCATCTTACCCAAGAATCTTCTAATTGACAGTTCATTTCCCGCCTTTTTATATTCTTTATTCATACCCATAGACAAAATTAAAGAGTTTCCTAACTATATCATATTTGTATGCAATCTTCAGTTAGTATTATTAGTATACAGTAAACTTAACAGCTACCAAACTATAACCCTGAACAAACTAGTAATAAGCTACAGTAAACACCATTTAATCACCAGACGGCTGTTGTTGGAAGCGAATCAATATTGACTCGCGTGCAATTGCGGAGCCACGTCAACGCCTCCCAATTGATTGGATGACGTATTACACGGCGATGTGTTTATTGAGGCAGGAATCATATTATTGTTATGTGTATCTTTACTCCTTGTGATATATAATAACAACAGACTGATATACCATATGATATGTTATTCTTCTTGAGTGGTAAATATAGAGAATACAAAACAAAATACTTCTACTTCGGTAGTTCTATTCTCCTATTGTTCCACAAAAAAAATCTTAACATAAAGACCATTTACGGGCACTTTTGAATTGTCAAATAATTACAAGTCAGTCCGTTGGTCAAAAAAAGAAAAATTTAAGCTATTTAATTTAACCTTTCCAAAGCGTAGGTTCCTACGGAGAAAAACGAGCAAGAAACTCCATGGTTACTCTTTTTCAACGTGTTTTGATTTACAATATTTGTCCTAAATTTTTTGTTCTTTTTTTAATTCAAACATACAAATTATTGTACTCTACTGTATTGTTAGTACCTTTGTAAACATAGGAATATCTCACACACACTGTAACCTTGAACCACCATCACCACGCAGCGCATAGCCAACACTTCAACCACTATGCTGATATCATCGCCAAAATTTTCAGAAATTTCTAGCTTAAATAAATAATTAGTTCTTATACTAAATAACACTCAAAGCTCAAACTTCTATAATTCCATTAATCCACTACATAATTAAAGAAGACAAACAATTAAAAACTCAATATAAATTCGTAACAATCTTACCGGCCGGTCAGCTCCATAAATCCTGGACTTGCTATAAAATTATTCGGAAATGAAAAAGCGAAAAATCCTTGTAAAGCTATAAATCAAACTTGCGAGAGTTTAATAAAAACTTTCTGATGAGCTAAATCCAGATGTCAAATCAAATAACGGCAGCCCCCGTACCACTGAATTTGAGAGTAATCTCGTTATGCAAATTTATTACTACTGAACCTTCGAGCGGAAAATAAACATGCGATATTAGCAGTCATATCAGTTTTGAGAGGCACGGAATTACTTCGAGAACGGTGGCTCTTACTCTCATTTTAGTATAAATTGGGATTGTAAAAGGTCCTATATTCGTTGTAATGTGCCACCAACTCTAATCAATCGGTTTTTAAAACTACTTTTGGGAAATTGCAAAAACGTCACTATTTTATGTTTTTTTGTATGAATGTAGTGTCTCTCTACGTAAAAGAGAAAAACATAGCTGAAACTTACTTACTTACTTACTTAAGATCAAAAAAAATATATACGAAGAAAGATTGAAACATCTGCCTTTCGAAATACATTACTTACTTATAATACTTTCTTATAGGTAAACCTACTATAGAACATAATCATCAAAAAAAATTCTTCACCTACAAAACAATTCATACTACAAAATTTTCATTGAACCACACAACATAATTTTCACTGTGCTGTTGGCAGTCGGCCATTATCATCAAGGCCTCAGTGCCAAAGAGCCTCATATGCCGCTTTGAGGCTAACTGTTGGCCCAAATAACTTCATCAACTTTGTGTTTATAAACGTTATTTTGCAATGCTGCTGTTTCTAATTTTGTGAACTCAAACGAAAGGGTAAAATATCACGCAAAATATATTTATTTATATTAGCCACTTCTACCTCCTCACATTCAAATACGCGGATGATAACATCATATCTTGCGGCGGGATTGTTCTAAAGAGGTATCGCATCCTTGAAACACAAAGAGCGAAGGAAGGAACTCGGATGGGTTTTAGTCAGTAAGAGTCTGACACTACAACCGCTCCGCCCATAGCGAGATTTTATTTATTATTAGATGATTTCCCATCACAAAAAAAATCCTTCATCGCATCGGTCAAAAAACATCCGTCAAAATACTAACTACTTGCAATCTAGGATCTAGGCCATAAATGTGTTAGGTCTAAATGTAATGTGATTTTCATAAAATCATAATTAAAACTAATATTTTTGGAAAAACACTGCTGGATACACAAATGATGATGATGTTGATCAACATCAATACAAGTATACAAGTATCTCTAAATATACTTGTATCAATACAAGTATATTTGTACGCAAATAATACTGGTAGTAAGGGATCGGTATTACGTCACAAATATCTTAAAATGTCCCCCCACCTCCCCCCGTCGGGTTTCGCAGGCAATTCGAGCGGACTCGCCAAATACTTATGAGTTCCGAATTGAGTCCCGGTGGACTCTTAAAATGAAATCACTGAATATTGTTAAAATTAAAAGTTTTTCTTCAATTTCTGGAGTATAAAAAGTTATTCAAGTGATCAGGAGAAAAGTTTTTTTTTTATATTAAAACATCTTTTTTAATCCTTAATTTATTGAAAGTATAAAATTATTAACTTCTACGCCAAGTTATGTTATGCATGCTTGTTTAGTATTAGAAATGTCTAAGACTGCAATATACTTGACGTTCTAAGAGCCTCATTAGTAAATAGGGTTGGCACGAACCTACAACGCGTCATAAGTGAATAGGGTTGCCTCTAACTCTCAATCATCATCACCTGCTAAGCCTTTTCCCAATTATGTTGGGGTCGGCTTCTAGTCTTACCGGATGCAGCTGAGTACCAGTGTTTTACATGGAGCATCTGCCTATCTGACTATCCATAACCCAGTTAATCGGGTAACATGATACCCCTTGGTAAGACTGGTTGTCAGACTTTCTGGCTTCTTACTACTCGTAACGACTGTCAAAGATATATAACTATTACTTTTAATCTTATATTGAATAAAAGTGAACTGCCCAGTCGTGTGCAGCCGAAGTTACTTTTTTTATAATAATAGCAGATTTTCTTTGTGCTAATTAATCTTAAAAACTCATACTCCATTACTTTTTAAGATTACTTAGTCTGAAAATTGGGAACATGGCATGTTTGCTAACAATCTTGTTTGTATTGGGGCATAAGCTGTCGAGTATGAGTAGGGTTCTCATATTTTTATTTTGAACGTTATTAAATATCATAAATTAATTGATGAGTATATATTTCGAATTTAAAAATCATTGAATTCAGTCAACTAGCTTGAACTTTCCACATCATTAAACTACTATTTCCGAAAGTTCCTATCAAAAACTAATTTAAATTAATGCTTTGAATTAGAACAAAATTAACATTTTAAAAAATCATAATTTTATTAAAATATATTAACAGCCGATGGATTAAAAAAATATCTGATCTGAAATATTCGAAATTATATCGTAACCAAGCTTAAAAGTATACCTGCAGTACCTACTAAACTAGATTTTTTAACCGGAGTAATTGTTCAGGTAACTATCACGTAAACAAAACATGATATAGTAAATTGGCTACCATAAATCCCAAAAAAAAACATGAACACAAGAAACAAGGCAGAGTAAACGACGAACACATATACGCCGCGTCACGCTAACTGTATTAACGCTTAACACGGATGAGGATAGATCGAGGCAATTTTTATACTCTGCTAATACGACAGGTGTGTAAAATAAAACGTAAATTGTTGATGTACGAAAACGAAGCGAAATGTGGGTATAATGTACACCTTACCTAACCTATGAGGAAAGGATGAAAAAAAAATGCGATAAACTTATTCTTTACTAGCTGTTTCCCGCGGTTTTATCCGCATCCCAAGGAAACTACTTAACGCATCTAGATGAAAACTACCCTATAATCGTCCCCTGAGTCCCATCTATTTATATATCAAATTTCATCCATATCGGTTCATTTTTTTTACTGTGAAAGCGTTACAAACAAGCAAAGTCACTTTCTCTTTCTAGGATGCGAATACCACAATGTCAGCAGAACGGATTAAGGTGAAATTTTATAAGAAGGAGAGTTTTTAACTGGTTGCCTGAAGTAATTTCTTGATGCTGCGGGAAGCAACTAGTATTTCAATAAAATCATGTCCGATGAGAATGATTATTACTGAATTGAACATCCGTATTTGGTATGGGCGGTTTGCGTCGGTATGACATTGCATAGTGCGAAGCATGAAACATTCTTATCGATACGAAAGATAAAGGGGAAGGGGGAAATCAAGGAAAAATCCTTTGGTCTTTAAATTCCAGTGTTGCAGTGTACCTAGTATGTGGAGGTCAGATTCTTCTTTTTACTAGTCGTAACGTCAAATTTAAGGGACCGACATGAGTAGTTCGCACCACCATCCACCCTCCAAGATGTTCTATCTTCAGATGAAGATTCCCTGGAGGTCAGATAACCCTCTATGTAAAATTACTGGTTTCAGACGCATCTGATCATAAAAATGGACAAAATAGGCTAGGCAAGTACAACTGAAACCATTTTCGAATCGAAATAACTGCCACCTCCATGGCCACGTAAATTCATGTTCTGTGGGTAGTACGTCTTATTTCATAAATTGCTTCCATATTGTGTGAACGAAGATTATTTACTGGGACCCTAATACGTAATCCTTGAGCCCAAATATAAATGTACTTTACTTATTAGATGTGCGCGCGTATATGTGTGTGTGTGTGTGTGTGCATGTGTATATTCGTGTGCGTGTGTATTCGTATTATGGACGCCATATTTATTTCACGTCGTGTTTTTTTTAAGTAAGTTACGAGTATTAATATATTTTTAGATGATATGGCATTATTATGTCTTACCAAGGAGTATAGTGCTACCCGGTGACTGGGTTGTAGAGGTCAGATAGGTAGTTGCTTCATGTAAATCACTGGTACTCAGCTCCATACGATTGGACAGGAAACCAAAACCAACATAGTTGGGAAAAGGCTGATGATTGGGTTAAAGCTGTTTATGTATTAAATGTGACTTTTTATTCATATGTACCTTCAAATGTAGGAGAGTTATCTTGGATATATATCTCGCTGGTTAACGGTCAAGAAAAATATCATTAAAAAAATCTAGACTTATTTATTTAAATACTAGCTGTTTCCCGCGGTTTCACCCGCATCCCGAGGGAACTACTTAGCGCACCCGGGTAAAAAGCACCTGACGCCTTCTCTATATATATGTAAATAGTGAAAGCTATAGAGAAAATAGTACTATCCCAATACAATTCATGTTTACCTGCAGGTTGTATCATAATTTGTTCCATCAACAACTGCTCCCAAAATCCTCTACTAACTCCCACTCGATCCTACTAAGACTACGGACTCCTTCTCTCACAGACAGGCAAAAGTCGCAACAGTGACAACACTTAAAGCCGATTATGTTTGCGATGTCTAGAACAGTCTCATTTCGTTTAATTTCAACTTTATATCAACAGCCATAATGTTGATATTTCTTCAGCAAATTCGCGCCTCTCTCGACCTGGTCTAGTATTCTAGCAACAATTATTTGATGTGACCTGTTGGAAATGCCATTAATTCACCTGTACATAGGTAAGTGTTCAGCACTGGATACTGCTAGTTGTATCTGGGGATTAGCTCAACAACGCCTACGGGATTAACTAGTATGATGGATCTGATCCAACCATATTACGTACGTTTAATCATAATCCTTCCATGATGCAATAAATCTACGTAATAAAAAATACACTTTGTTTAGGGTTTAAGTATTTAGCGGAAAATAAATGTCAGTGTACAAACAAGTCCTTTTAAATTAGGGTCTAGAGCTAAATTAATAATCTAAATTTGTAATTTTTGTCACAATAAAGATTTTTCTTTTTTAATCATTATTGTATTGTACTTATAATTTTTTCCTTCTGATACACAAAATCAGGACTTGTTTGTACAACAACAGGACTTATTTTCAGTTCTCAAAAAGATGGTTTAGTAAAAAGGAAGGGAGATGGATAAAAATGCTTATACACAGTATTAAGACTGTTTTCTCAAAGGGTGAGGCAGCAGCGTAACCGTACAGCGTACCCATATCTACATGATTTGAATTCAAAAAGAGAAATTCCTAATCCCTTTTCCTTCATCATTACATCTATAAAATAAGAAGGGAAGCTAAAACTCACTACATTCCCACTAGAACGTTCACTGAACCAAAAATTAAACACAAAAACTAAACGCATCCCAAAAAACCGATATAAAACAGCACAGACAATGCATGGAGTCTCCTGGGTGCTTATCTACGTCCAGCAATAACACTAATTATCCGCCTCTCTGCATATATTTAACCCTGGCTTCCACCCAAATACAGCGGTGTTAAATTTTAACAGCATAGATAACACATGGCGACTCCATAGTTTTATGAGTCACAATGTTTGTTCGTAGGCAAAGGCGGGAATTCTCGGATGGGAAGCGGATTTCCATTAGTTTTAGTGAGAGAGACTAAATGGTGGAGTTCACGGAATCCCTAAAGGGAATCTAGGAGGAATACTCCAAGCTACAATTAGTTTTGGTTGTCATGAATAAAGGCAAGCTCTTGAGAAATTAAGCTAGGAAAATTTTGCAGCAGCTTGTTCTAGTGTTGTAATCTTTGACTTGTTGGCTCTTTAATAAACTTGGTTTATTGTAATTTTGTATTTATTCTAGTCTATATACTGTTCAGCTAATTTTAACTCGCTTTAGTTAATAAGCCCAATTGTACAATGATTTAATATTGCAACAATACAGCATAATGCTGAACTGGACCTATTTGGCACAAGGGCACACAGTGTGGCACTTAATACTTGGTTTTTTTATTTAGTTTTTTTTACCCCTGTACTATATTATACTGTGTTTAAGAATTGTTGTATCAATAAATGTTTTTTCTTTCTTCATTATGTGAATTTCAAACAAAACTTATATCCGGAAAAGTTTCTCCATACTTAAAAGATAATAACTTAATCAATATAAAACAACTTAAAAGTCAGAAAGCAATCAAATTTTCCCCAAATATATTTTTAGTAATCAAACATCGCTTATAATATAATCCTTCGCAAAATATTCAAAATCAAAATCTTTGCAAACAGCGTCGTCAGAATTCTAATACCTTTCGAGCGTTGCACGTCGCACCGGTCAGTGACCTCACGAATAGCTGTCAGTCGGTATTAGGACAGCTAACATTCTCACAAGCTATTGGAACTGCTGCTAGATTAATGGAATGACTAACGTAACCAATCCGGTCCGATTGGATGGTCCTCCATTCCAGGATGGTTATTCTGGAATGGGACTATAGAGCCTCAATTTGCAAATAATGTTGGATAGCGATGTTGATGTTGAATGTCGGTTTAAACCGTTGCGAAGAGAACAAGAAAACAACTTATAATAAAAGTCAAAGGTTACCTGCAAGGCTATATAGCTTTAGTATTTTGAAATTGGTTCCAACTTACAAAAGGTTTTTAATACAAAGCTGAAGTGTTTTCTGGTTCACTTCTGGGCAAAGGTCTTTTTTTGGCCTTTTTTTCTTTCAAACCTCTTAACATTTTTCAAAGTTTCTGGGTGTTTACACGTGTCATCGATATTAAACCTAACTTATGATTTTTTTTATAATATACTCATAGTAAAAATTAAACAGCAGAAGGAAAATAAACTATATCCTGCCATCCTGCATCCACCACAGTCTATCAGATTCCGATATATTCCTTTCACATACATTTCTTTTGATGATTATTCAACGTTCAAATTGGATACGACCTACTTTTCCATCTCGCTATAAACGATCAAAGAGCTAAAAAGTACATTTTAACCCCTTTTTATGCAATAAAAAGTGCTTCTGTTTATTTGGACCGCAAAAGATCATTTTTCCTCTAGTTTGAAAAGTATGCATGGCAGTGGTAATACTCGATTTCTCTGTTTGACGACTTCAAAAATCAACCGCAGTTAGAAAGCTTTTACAGTTTATGATTCCAATCAATTAATTTACCAAGATTGATCTAGACCTGTAACCTTGATATATTATTAAAAATAGAATACATCAATATGCCGCGTTATTGAGAGCCCACTATATAGCTATATATATATCAAATAGCTACACTATTCATGATGAAAACCTCATTGGAGCATAGAGAATTTTTGTACTGCACCATACACTTCAGATTTCATTTCCATCGTTTCTAAAACATTGATATTGCATACACGAAATGCACCAGCACTGCAGTTTCCTCTAGAGAAATACGCCGAGTAGCTTTAGCAATAAACTATATAAACAGGTGAAATGGCTAGAGATGGAAGTTTAAACTTTTACAAGTAAAACACTAAAGTTAATTAAGTACTTTTCCACTTAAATTTAGCGCTCTGCAGCAATAAGCGCTTTAACAGAAGCAAAAATGTTATGAGTTGACACGTAATAGTCTAAATGTAAGGTATACGACCGAAAACTATTACGTTATATTGAAAACAGTGCAGTTCACATTTTTTCGGAAGTTTATAATCTTACGAGACATTACACGTTAGATTATAAACTAACGGTGTATACAGTCTTACGGACGGTGGCATAAACACACGTAACGTATGAGTTGAAAAATGACACCGCAGCAAATTTACAGCGAATCTAGCGCGATTGCCGCGACACTTGAAACTTTATTGGACAAAATTTATTACTGCTATGTTACCCGCTATCTTTACCACATAGATCGTCATAATTACTTAACCTTTCCCTCTGTCCTCATACCTACGCGTCGGTTCGGTATACGTGTACCATTCACCTCTGCTCTTAATGGAATCTGCTCTAATAAACCCCAAGCAAATTAATTTATTGTGTTTATATTCGCACCCCGTAGTTCTCGGCCCCACCGTGCTTCCTTGTTTATGGGAATTCGTGGAAGATCCTCTATGAACGTATTAAGATATTAACTATTATGTTTTATATAGTAAATATAATTCTACTAGTATTATAAACGCTATTTGCATGTTATATGATATTGTATGTATGAAATTTTGCCAAAAACACATGGTGAAGGGTGGCAGTTTTGGGGGCTGTCTTTTGTAAATTTTACGTTCAAAAAGATAGATTTTCAGCCTAGGTTGAATATGTGTTTTTTTATTTTGAATGTCGAACTTTTATGTAGTAATATCGTTTACCGAAATTGTAAATATCGTGTTTCAATTTCACGACTGACTGACGATTCCGGTTTCAAACGAAATTATCTCAAAGGTAAGCAACAAGTTATAACAAGCGGCAGTATATCCCATCACTACAATGATAATAGCGGTTCATATCACTACAATATCAGGCACGTGGGCGGCGACGTCACATACGTAATTACCACAATGTCACAACCTCACTGCGGTGGTTCCGCTCATATCCGCAAATTGTGGCTTTCTGATGTATTCAAGCTTTAATTAATATTTACGTTGAATTTTAATATTGAATTTTCATGGGCCTACATTTATTTATAGTTTTTATTTTACTGAGAAACTTACGTCATCATCTGCTTAGCCACGACAGGATCGACTTCCAGTCTAACTTGATGCAGCTGAATACCAGTGTTTTACTTGGAGCGACTGCCTATCTGAGACCTCCACAACTAAGTTACCGTGTCACACGATATCCCTTAGTACTACTCGTAACGATAGTCAATGATCTACAAGTGACATCTGATACGAACGGCTTAATGTGCTTTCTAAGGCATGAGGGAGTCTCGGAATGACATAGAACCCCCATCCATGGAGTGACCGTGGCAAGCACGGTTCAACCTTGATAGATCGACCCGTGCGGCTGTTTCTCAGCCACACATAACTCTAGATAAATACGTATAAATACATGTTTAGACGGCTTGGTCTAGTTACCTCAAGTACGACGACAACCTGAGGTCCTAGACTCGATTTCTTATTCAAGCAAATTGTTATTCTCGACTCGTTAAATTACTCAAAAGTTCATATGCTTCGTCACCCATCGCCGCTATTAATGTGGGTAACCAAAGCTCCTCCTTAAGGTTGTTCACTTTGAAAAACATTTCTATTCGTTCCACGCACATTGTCCAACTTGCCGATCGCACATTAAACTCTGTTAACTTCCCGATCGACATAATGCTCGTAAATTATTCACTAGCTCAATCCTATACCAGTCGCCACTGAGGTATCGTGAGTAAAACAACATGTAGCTAGCAACGCGGTTCACAGGTAACTTTTGACAGACGATGTGCGCCCGCACGCCCTATACATAGCTATACCTAATACATTACAAACACCACGCTTGCAGAAGGCAGATTGGCGATAAGTCACCTTGGTACTCGCCAAGTATAAAAACCTCATACCTACATTGCTTTGAGTTACGGGCCTTCTTTACTTTCAGCCTACAACCCTTATTTTAATCTCCAAGAATGAACACATTGACCTGCCAAAGTCATTATAATTATCAGTTATCGATGACAGAAGCTTGAAATAACTCGTATAAGAACACTCGGACCTTGAGTATCTGTTTGCATTTTCAAACTTGGCTCACACACTTCCAAATTATTTAATTTATCGAGTTATTCACGAATTCCGGTTACTCGTTTTTGATAGACCTATTTATAAATAAAGCGAAAATATTTGAGTTGTTTGTTAACATTAAAAAAAAACACCCACACACACAAACTTAAAAATAACTATTATACAATTAAAAGCAATATTTCTATGCTTACCTGGTCACGATTGGGATAATGGTTGAGCAATGCTGCGTGTCGTGAGATTGCTTCGAGTCTAAGAGTTTGTGCATATATGTGTCAATGCAACAATTTTTAAATGAAAATAAATAAATAAGCACTTATATTGAACAATGATTAAATTCTCCGAATAGCAAGCTTGCCCACGACTGATCGATTTAAACAACTCATACTGTATACTAATAGTATTTTCTCTCGTACTGGACAAACATAATAACTACCAATATTTATTTAACCGTCAAAGCCTTTGACAGTACTTCATTCGAGCGAACTAGCAAATAAACAACGAACGCAAGCTGAATATTAACAACCTTTAAAAAAAATATAGTCAGCTCAACTGGGACTCAAAAATTGTTTCTGAGCTTAACTCAGTTAAGTTTAATAAAAAAACAAGTCTGTAAATGAACCCAATTCATGTTTGAGTAAAAGTTTTTGAACGAAAATCTCGTTGCTGTGTGTTTTAGCATGACAAAGGATAGGGTTGCCAGCTTCGCGTGTCTCGCAAATTCTTCGGGCTCCTTCAGGGATTCCGTCCTTTGATTTGATGCTGAGAATTCCTTGACGCAGGAATAGCAGCGGTTGCTACGTGAATGTGGAGGTACGAGATTTTTGTGGTATCATATTTTTAACGTTCTTTTTAAAAATAGCATTAATAATCTATGTTCTTCTTTGTTCTTTGTCACGACATTGAATTGGAATCACTTATGACCTAATTATCAAACACACCCAAAAAAATTTTTTTTCTATTCCTATTTTAGGTCTAGAATAAAAAAATGTTACCTTGGTTTCTACTTCTCTCAAATTGAATTAAACGCAAATAAATTCGGTTCTCCATCATGAATAATTTTAGTTTTAACGTCCAATCCTTTTCATATTTATTTCAATTAATAATGTAACTGTAACACAACATTTGACAGACATCTGACCTTTCACCGATGGACATTGGCCTATTTCTGCTGAGTTAAATTTAGAATACTTGTAATAACCCAACTTCACTCGACGACAGACAGGCGTCAAGCCAATAGGTGCCTTCGCAAGAAATTCCAATTTCCTCCACACGAAATATCGAAACCTAAAAATGCCACTGAAATACTGAAGGTTGGCGACCCCTGTTACAGTTAGCGAAATCTGAATTTAAATAGTTCGGGATGAAAAATGTTCGCCGACAATTTCGAATAAATTTTCAGCTTTTCAACTGAAAAATGTTGAAGTTTTATTTACGTAACAATATGTGCAAATGGTGTTGTGTATTTTTGGAAATATTTCGTGTTGTTGTGTGTGAAATGTTTTATGCTTTATACCGTGTTCTCTGGCGCGAAAATAACTGAGCTATGGCAATATAAATACTTTGATTTTGTAAAAAATCTGTGATCCATTTTTGCTGAAATTACTGAATTAGTTTGCGGTATAATTAATTAAATATTATGGCTAGTTTCAACACATCATCTGGATAAGTATTTTTCAAACTTATCAGCCAGATATTTTCACATGGTTGACGTTAAAATTATTAATTAATGTGGTGAAATAGACCCATAAGTTTTTGCCAAAATTAAGTACTTTTGATTCAGCCAAAGGCAGCATTTTTTATCAATACTTTGTGTAAAACATTTGTTACTAACTTAAAATACAGCCTGGAGTGAAAAAATGTGGAGAAAAAAAACATCTCGCAATTTCTTATACGCGTTGAGAAAACACAGACATGACAACACGCTGTATATACTCTCATTTTCCTCACCTCACACGACCTTACGTCATGTAAGCAATCTCACAGGTAAGCAAAATAAAACTGGGCAAGGGTGTGTCGGGTTCGCTTTTATCAGGGTTCCGTTAACGTCGTAGGACTATACATAGAATCGAAAATTTTATACTTAAATATTTCGTACTTTATTATTTTTAATAGACCGATTGCTGAAATAATTTAAAAAAAAATACCACATATATTTAGTTCCAATTTCAAATGTTAGAGAATTATTAATTTAGAAAAAATAAGGAGTAAACAGACATTTGGATATAAGAAAAATTATGGAAAAAATAATTCTTGATAGACTACGGAACCCTAAAAGGGAAATGCTACGCGCTACAACTTAACTGTACTACGATGCTACGCCGTAAAGGTGCTACGACGCTACGAAGCTACGGTGTTGCGAAAATTACCTGCAACACACAATATGTGCTATGTAGTTTATTTTATGTTTGACTAGATTTTATAAAAATATTAAGATACTTTGAATCTATTTTTTATACTTTAAGGCTAACTTTTAGACTTTGATGTTTTCTGACTGCTAACAAAAACTAGATAACTGCGCTTTTCTAGACACAAAAAAAAATACTAATTATTACTTGAAATAAATATAGCCTATGACACTTCGTAAAGATGTAGCTTTCTAACGGTATTTTTTTTTTTAAATCCGTCCAGTAGTTTTTGAGTTAAAACCCTACAAACAAACAAACAAATCTTTCCTCTTTAAAATATTATAAGTAATAAGTATAGATGTAACGAAAACTAGGTCCTGAAATTGTTTCTAAAAGCTAGTCTAAAACGTTGAACTAGAATACGGTTTGTATTTCTAAGTTAAATTGAATTTGTGTTGGCGAAGCACTATGCGATGACGTCATCTGTAAACATTTGACGAGCAATGTCTATCATTGCTGAGTAATGAGTAATTGTGCTGAGTACAAAAGATGGTTGAGTTAGTTAGTCATATTAGTTTTGAATTTTCTTTGTCGTGTTAATGAATTCTATGGTCATTTTCTAACAAGTGTATTAGAAACAATAAGCCAATTAAAACAATAAGTCTTAATAAAATCATGGTTAGTAAGAAGTTAGTTTACGTTATGGTAATATAACTTGAGTTATTTCACATAACTAGCTGCTTTCCGCGGTTTCACTCGCATCCTGAGGGATCTACTTCACGCACCTGGATAAAAACTATTTTATGTCCTTTTCTAAGATGTCTAACTCCAAATCAAATTTCATCAAAATCGATTCAGCAGTTTCACCACGACAACGTAACAAACAGACTGCGTAACTTTCGCATGTATAATATTAGTAAAGATACGTCAACTACATTTGATTTCTATTCGCATCATAATGGAATTACCTACGTCGTGGTTTTTAAAAATATCTTGACCTTGACCTTAGGACTGTACAGAATCAAAACACGGTAAATGCACATTACAACTTTCACAAACATCCACATTATATCTCGACTGTCCTCATTGCATACTTACCTAATTATGTAAATAGGTACTTATGAAACCAGAGGTAATAACAGACAGGATGTTTACCCCATTATGTTCCCTATTCGGATTCCCCCTACACCCCCATTTGGACAGGGCAGTTATCAGGCCTATTACATAGTTATAGATATGTCTGTGTGTGATTTAATAACGCGGTAACTGGAACTTGGAACATGGGTTACATTGCAATATATGTCTCTGTGGTCTGGATCAGTTGATTTTTTCTGTCACATTAAACCATGAATGTGGCTTTATTAGCATTATTCAAATTATTCGAAATTTAAAATTCCCGGGTCGGGCGGAAATCGCTGTATGGGTTTTAAAAAAATTATAAAGTAGCCCAAAGTCAGGTAGTTGGCGGTATTACACCCCGTGCCTGGGGCATTACGCCGTCATCCCCGACAGCTACCTTAATAACAGTCGTTGTTACAATTTCATGTTAGAGGCCATCAGGTGGATTTGGGAAAACTCTGACACTAGGGCTTGTTAAGTTAGTAACCTTGCCTACACGATAAGAAGAAAATATCAAGAATAGAAAACAAAATACAGTAGAGCACTGGACTGTTTTTGTGTATAATTCAACTCTAAAATTGCTTTCCAAATCCATCATTCGACATAAAAAAATAGACGAAATTACTTTTTATTTCGTTTAAAACCCTGTATAATAATTGATTCGGACGAGATCACTGGATCGGATAATAGATGTCTCGCCTTTTGTTTTGAACTTTGTATAATTTAATTGAATTAGGATTATGGTCCAGTGAATTTGAACGGATGAATATTTCGAGTGTTTGTTGTTTCGTCCGGGAAGATAGCTTTGTCTCGGACGAATATTGATTGCTTGTTGTAGTTCAAACTTTACTTATTGTCCTAATAGGATTAAGATGAGTCAACGACCTTTTAAATGCTGTGAATAATAATTATCATTAGTTTAATTTTTTTTAAACCTTTTAATGATGTCACTGGACATTTTTTGTAGTTTTAATCTAATCACAACGTCAGTTTATGTCAACTTTCAATATCCTTACCTAGCTTTTTCTTGCGGTTTCTCCCGCCCTGGGTTAAAAAATATTCTATGTCCCAGGTTCTAATCGCATTTTATTTTTTCATCTTAATCGTTGTGGAGCGGTTTAACTTTGAAAGCCTACATCCATAGAGAGAATTACTTTCATATTTATAATGTTGTAAGGGTTGAGATAAATTGTTTTTTTTAATTGACATTCTGAATTCAAGGCTTTTTATGTAAATTTGAGTTTCCTAAAAATATATTCCTTCAACATTTTTAAAATAAAATCCTGACTTCCTAACTAATATTATAAATGCGAATATATGTTTGTTAGTTACGTTTAAATTGTAAAACTGTTAAACTGATTTAAATAAAATTTAATTATGTTTCCACCCGGGTGCGTGAAATACTTCCCTCAGGACGCGAGTAAAATCACGCGAAAAAGCTAGTCTGTGATCAAGGTCAAAGATCCCACTCTCACTTTCACGGGCTTTTCAATACACTCCTAAACAGATTCGGTACCTTATTATAATAACCTCCCGTGCTACCCTATCCCTACCTCTCAAATTCAACCCTTGTCAATATCAGGCAACAATATTGACTATCAATATGTCCACCTTTAGGGTAGTGGGGTCTTGAGACGCGAGAGGTATAATGTCGATATGTTTGCAATCATGCTTTATTAACTTTGAATAAATATGGGTAGTAATTTTATTAGTGTAATTTATTCCATTCATTTATTTTACATAACATTTACATTTAAAATATTTAATTTATATAAAAAAAACATTTAAAAATAAAAAAATAGTACTCCACCAGCATCGGGAACATGGTCCGAACTACCGGCGGTCAGGTCAGGTCCGAACTACCCCAGAGAGAGAAACCTCCTAACAATGTGTGCCGTATCCAGTAATACAGCTTTAGCTTTTTTAGCTTTTATTTAATATTGTTATGATTTTATTAGGGTAGGTTAATTAAAAGCATAATTTTTTGTTTATTATTTTTTACAATCTATTTTCCGCCATTCTTCCCGCATAAGGAACGACTTCGCGCACCTAGAGGAAAAGTATCCTATGTGATAATCCTAGGTTATAAACTATGTGTTAAATTACATCCCAATCCATTCAGTAGTTATTGCTTGGAAGAGTAACACACATACATAGAAACTAGTAGAAACTTTCGCATTTATAATATTAATAAGATATTAAACTAGCTATTTCCTTAGATCTCGAGAGAACTACTCCACGTATCCGGATAAAAACTATCCCATATCTTTCGCCAGGGATCAAGCTATCCCCATTCCAATTCTATCGAAGTCCGTTCAGCCATTTCACTGTGAAAACCTAACATACATACAATCAGGGTTACATATACAACTTTTGGATTTGGGTCTTGAGAGGCTCAGCAATAGTCGCACGGGTCGATGGAATCGGTCCGTAGATGGACCACCTATTTCTTAATATGTCAACTTCCTGCTGCGGAAGAACCACGTGCACGAGGAACTTAAAAAAAACAAAATCTAATCGACCTGCTTTCGTATCTCGTGATAATAAGTCCATGGTCCAGGGTGTATAATATTTGCTATGTTCCCATGTACAGGGTTGTGAAAGTCAATAGCTGGAAATGAGTTTTAGCGGTTGTAACTATTCAATTTATATTGAACTGTGGTGTTTTATATCAATATGGCTATCATGCGTTCCTATTACATCCCTGCACAACCATGCAATGATGAACTTTAAATATAATAGTTGAACATACATTTTGGTAAGGAGCTCGAATATTATTTTTTTATTTGTATTTCATGATTTTTCTTTCTAATTTATATCGTCTTAAATAAACTAAGTTATGAATAAAAACCTTTGGACTTTTGGTTCTAGATTTTTGTATTAGAAACAATAGGGTAAATTAATTAACAACATTGTGTCATTATATTAACTAATTTTATTTAATTACTAGCTGTTTCCCGCGGTTTCACCCGCATCCCGAGGGAACTACTCCGCGCACCCGGGTAAAAAGTATCCTATATGTTAATCTAGGTTAAAAGCTATATGTGTACCAAATTTCATCCAAATCCGTTCAGTAGTTTTTGCGTGAAAGAGTAACAAACATCCATACATACATTCTTACAAACTTTCGCGTTTATAATATTAGTAGGATGCACATACTTTGATCCCTATCGATTTATTATTAATCGATTTAATGATCGCGTTGCTTTAATGTCATAATCCCACAAACATTTGTACTGATTGAAAATCAAACTTACCTACAACATGTATTGCAAAAACTATCGCTCAAACTATACTAAAACAAAAAAAAAATACGTTTTATATATTTTCCATATTTGAAAATTTACACATACCTATGACCTTTTAATACGTGTAACCCTAAATAATAATTTATAATCATTAGCCGTCTCGTAACCCGACCGTGAGACGTGTACCCACACCCGCGCCCACGCCTATAGCTTATAGTAATGCACTTGACAACACCTACCTAATGACTCGCCACTCAAACTACACGTACACGACCGACCACAAATATTGGGTCACATGGTTATTTTATATTTGTGAGCTACAAGTGGATAATGTGAGACTTATCTATATGTTAGATCGTAAAGCGATCAAAAGGATCCCTTTTTAAGAATACTACGTTAGTATGAGATTTCCCAAATGTATAGTTTGGAGATGAAGCGTAAATAGCATTTTTTTTTCATGGTAGAATTCCAACTAATAGGCTAAATTTATTTTTTATTACTACGTCTTATGTCATTGAATTGGAAACTTTTTCGTTAACAGCCGCATTAGTATAGAATACTGTGTCGCGGCCATTAGCGCCCACCTCCAAGAGGGGAGACGACAGAGTTCCATTCATTCAATTTACAGGAAAAAACAAAAATATATATTGTACCTACTTTTGGAGAATAAAAATATAAAATAAATAAATAAGATACGCTTAAGTTAGAAAATCGTACAAGTTCACTTTTATAGTATGGATGGAAACACTCACCTTTTTAAATAATTTAGACTTTAAAACTATGTAGGTAGGTATATCATAAAATACGTAATCTTCAACAATTATTAACTTTCCCTATTTTTTATATTTGTTTACGCATATTTAAAGAAACAAAATCAAATAACTGCCAAAGAAAGTAAAACCAGACGAGTTATTTCATTCAATTTACAAAAGGTTTACGCAGACAGAAAATAATTACATTTTCTAATTGCATTCCGGAGGCGGTCTCTGTACGGATGCCAAGAAAACAATTCGAGGCTGGCTGAAAAGGGGCAAATTCAGTATCACTTTAGTAAATAAAAAAACAACCTTCTGTTTTTTTTTTTGTTTTAAATTATGTATTTTTTACAAAAAAAAAAGGTTTCTGTTTTATTGTTTAAAATAACAGTTGCCCTATTTTTTTATAAATTCTAATGCAACCGTTTTAAATGAACAAATTATATAATCTACAGAAATTATGGATTCTATGTGTTCGAACCGATATACGCTATCATATCAACATAGAAAACATTTTAACCTTAAAGATATTTAATTTTTAAGCTTTTATTGTCAGTTTTCGTTCTGTTGGCTTTTAAATCCTAACTAATATTATAACTCTCAGAGTTTGTTTGTTACGCTTTCACAGTAAACGGCTAAATCGATATAGATGCATATTAGTTTGGACATAGGTTTTAATTTAGAAAAGGTTAAGAGATAGTGCGTGAAGATTTTGCCTAAGGACGCCGATAAAACCTCAGGAAACAGCCAGAATATGTATGTTAATGTTAAATATTTTCAACACTACACAGTGATATCGATGAACTGTGATTTATGAAAGCCCAACACTACATTATTCACTCCCAAATTGGACCATCAATCAATATGTTTGATAGTTAATAATAGCCAAATATATGACGATGTAAAACAATATTTTTCAAGTTTTAACGGTTAATTGCTGTAGCATTATGCTGAGATGGTAGCATTTTCCGGCCTTGTACTACTTGTACTTGTAGGTACTTGTGTAGAATAACCTGTCACTCTTTGATTTTTACTCATTGTTTAATTCCTGTGCGTGTTCTGAAATAAATGTTTTTTCTTTCTTTCTTTCTTATGAAAATCATGTTTATTATTTCACCGATTTTAAGAACCGATGTGCTTTTTTATTGATGGAAAATCATCATCAAATGACTCCCGCTATGGGCGGAGCGGGATGTTTGTACAATAGATTCGATTTTTAATGGAGTTCTTTCTTCTCGTCTCCAACCTGGATATACTTAACAGTATTGTTTTTCCATCAGCTCATAATATCACTAAAGCCAATCGATACATGAAACTGAATACAATACTAATCACGATTAAGTTACCAATGTTACTAATATTATAAATGTGAAAGTACCTCAGTCTGTCTATTTAGTTTTCACGGGAAAACAACTGAACTGATTAAAATAAAATTTGGTATGAAAATAGCTTGAAATTTGGGACAGGACATAAGATTTTAATAGTTTTTATCCGGGCACAAAAATCATAGAAACGGTGGGAATAGAAGTATTAAAATATACCTTGATGTAGATTTGGTTACAAAACTAAGACCCATTTAAATGAAACAGTTACAATAATATTCGTCACTATAGTTCAATCCATTCGTCAATTTACATTTGCATTATCTGTTTACTATTAATTACATTGTTTAACACTAAATTATGATGAAATTGTAAACAAAAATAAATTAAAGTTCAACAAAGGGTAAACCTTTGTTGAACTTTTCACTCTTACATACATTAAAAGTATCTTTAAACCTTTTCAAACTTGGCATAAAAGGTTTTAGATATATATTCTGACCTTCGGAACACAATGAGCTATCTGCATTAACCTTACGGCCTTTCAAACAAAATATAATTCGCTTCATATCATAGGATCCGATGTGAGTAATCCAATTTGCTTTTATCTTAATAACAGAGTAGAAATTAGTGGGGCGATCCGTCTGTGTCAAGATTGTACGTGCACTCGAAAGAAATAAATAATAGCTACGTTGTGTCCGTAGGAATACTACGACTATTGTACAGAGAAGTTGAAGACTAAAGCAGCATTTTTCTTTGACAATTTTATGGTAACATGTTGGTAGGGCTTGTGGCTTCATAGTTCTGCGAGGTTAAGCAACACTGGTTGCGGTTAATTCATGGATGGGTGGGAGTTTGTGGAGATGTGGATCTCTTATGCCTATTTACTTTAGCTAGAATATACCTTCAGCATTCAGGCTTGCAAGATGACTATGTAGCTAGAAAATCCTCGTCTGGTAGCGAGATCTGAACAAAATAAGAAATTACATTTCAAGCAAAGAAGTCTTTTAAAAATAAAATTTCAATTGTTTTCCTTGTTCAAAGCTATGCAAAAGAACCAATTACAGCACGGTAAGTCGCGTCTTATTCTTGACAATTTGGAGTAACAACCGCTGACAGTTTAGCGTTATTTTTAATATGCTCGCTATATTATTTCTTCTTGTTTTTCTTTATTCTCACAGAGCGTGAAACAGGAACGCTGTCTTAGAAAACATTTGTTGTGTTTCTAGTTCGCAAACTTTAATGTCCCATCATCATCATCCTCTTTGATATCTCCCTTGTCATTGGCTTACTAAGCGACACTGTTTTGAAGATTTTTTGTACCAGCGTTTTTCGGCCTGCCACGGTGACCTCAACCGTCTTCAGATACCTACAGCGTGGCTACCCTAGCTTATTTAAAACTAAAAGTTGTATATAAAATATGTTGGTTTAAGACTTATGTTATTTTAAAGCTTTTATGCACTATATAGGTACTGTTTTTTTTCCTACATGGCCTCTTGCAGGGTGCTTCTAACAGCATTCAACCTGCTTAACCGGACAATGTGGCTAGGTCCTAATTGAATTAATTAAATTATGGCCTCCAGCCAAGTCATATAGGTACTGAACTCATCTAAGGTTATTTAATAGCTTCCCTACGCCTTCTATTAAATAATAAATAAATCCACAGGATCTCGTCAATGTTCAGTAATATCGATACTATTAAAATACAGTATTGTTTTATCGCTCGTTGTCCAAGAGCAATAACAATTGAAAATAATAACAAACATGCGAAAAATTCTCAATAAAAATTACCGATAAACATTTACACGTGTAAACTTAACCCCTTTATTCTGCACTGAAGTGTAGCTCATACGCTACGCAGCGTCATAGAAAATCGTTCCAACTTACCTAATAGGGCAATGAGCTCAGCTAATGGTGCAGAAAGCCGCTCGTACTTACTTGAATTAAATTTGTTCGCCGCAGGATGGCGGGGCGGGCAATTAATCAGAACCTGCCCCCATTATCCCCCGACCGGGATCGGATTTATGTATTTTATCCGTTATCCGTCAAACGTCAATTCCGATGAATACATATTGTTACAAGACTCCGTTTTAATTTGTAAATGGCAATACTGTTAGGGTTTGCTGTTCTTTGGAACTGTAATGGTGAATAAAGTATTGTTGTATGTGAAAAGACCATTTTTAAATCGGTTTTCCAGATTTTCTACCATATTACATACAAACATAGCATCTTCAACTCTTTATAATATCAACATAGATGTCGCTTTATCTAAGTCTTGCTTCTTCTTCGTCATAATCGCATGACTTAGGGCCATCGACCACCAAGTAAGGCGTTGCGGGTTAGGCCTCTCTAAGCGTTTCTATCTGGGGCAAGGCGGATTTTAGGATCTTAGGATGGTATCATCATACATCATCATCACCAGCCTATATATTGTCCCACTACTGGCCACAGGCCTCTTCTCATACAGAGAAGGCATGAGCAATGATCACCACGCTTGCTCAAGGCGGATTGGAGATTTCAGACTGAGAAGTTCAAGTTTCCTCACGATGTTTTCCTTCACCGTTCGTCAGTGGTGTCTAAGATACGTTAGAAAGCACATACGACGAAAAGTAAGATTGGTACTTGCTAGGTACGAAACGCACACTCGTACACGAGAGGCAGGTGCCTTAACCACTAGGCCACCACGACATAGGTGATAATGGACTTAGGATGGTATCAAAGAGCTGTTATTCTCATTTCTCAGATAACTCCTCTGTCCCCCAAATGGCGCAGTGCAATCGAGCGCCGCATCCAGGAAGAGAGGCGCCTTACGATGGAGGCGGTGAGCCGAGGCGCCCGGGTCCATCCCGGACAATTCTGGGACCTCTCCGGGACCTTTCTCTTCACTGTCTATGTTATGACAGCTTTGGGTATGTAGACTCTTTCTGTTTATCTATCTGTTACGCTTTAACTTTAAAATAGCTGAACCGATTTTGATGAAATTTGGTATGAAGGTAGTTAGAAACCTGCAGGAGGATATAGGATAGTTTTTATCTGGATGCGTGGAGTAGTTCTCTCAGTGCGGCTAAACGTGCGGGAAACAGCTAGTATAAACAGTACCTAGTATAAACTTACTCGTCTATCCGATTGGATTTCCGCAAAAACTTTCAACCCTTTCTTTGACTTCTTTTAAATGTAATAAATTTCTAATGAATGCGAATTGAGTTCCTGTAGATTAGGCAGAAAATTTATAGCGAAAAATAAAGACTGATCGCTCAACCAAATATAATAACTAATTTTAAATAAACTTAAAGAAGGTTTTTATTAATGGAAGTAGTACATTATTCCATTCCATATCGTATCTAGCTAGAAACAAAAGCTGAGCGACGGATGGAATAGATCATATGCCCTACATACGCCTCAGCTGTTAATTAAATTCAACCAACGTCAATACAACCTAATAGCACAATGAACACGCTAGCTTGAACAAGGCACAATATAGCGTTCTCTCTTAACATGTTCCTGGTTCTAATAACAAAATATGCTAATAATGTTTCCAGGCTTCGGCGCGCCAGTGCCGCAGACGATGTGGGGAAGGACATCCGCGCTAATATACGCCATCTTTGCTGTTCCAACACATATCTATCTAAGTAAGCAGGAATCACATTCGAAAAAGTATTCGTATCGAAAGCGATTTTTTTGATAAAATATAATCGCTTCATACGTACTATTTATTTAAGGAGATTTATTTTTGGAGGAGCTCGTGGCTAAGTAACAGCCGCACGGTTCGACCGATCAAAGGTTAAGCTGCCATCTTTGTCATAGCGAGACTCCGCCGTGCCTCGGAAAGCACGTTAAGCTGGTCCCGGCTGTCATTTGTAGATCTTTGACAGTCGTTACGGGTACGGAAGCCAGAAAGTCTGACAACCAGTCTTACTAAGGGGTATCGTGTTACCCGGTAAAAACTGGGTTGTGGAGGTCAGATAGGCAGTCGCTCCATGTAAAACACTGGTACTCAGCAGCATCAAGTTAGACTGGAAGCCGACCCCAACGTAGTTGCGAAAAGGCTAGGCAGATGACTATGACGTATTATTTATTTAATATATTTTTGGATACTGCAAATTGTTTAAATTTTTGTAGTTTGTAGATTGTATTTATGATTTGAAAATCGCTTAATTAACCTTACTATTACATTGGTATATTCGGCACTGCTCAGTCATTGTATATTTACCTACATCTTATCTCTTCCCTTTGAATGTTATGTCAAAAACGCAAAAGCATGCTCTCGACGCCAAGCTACAATTTAATCCTTAAAGTCGTGACCTTGGCGTGGTTGACACATTTTACTTTGCCGTATTATACACTAACGGACTAATAAACTGCATCAATGTTTAACACGCAGCTACCTTTGAAAATAAAAATTTAACCAAGTATTCTAACTCTTTATACAAATTTAAATTGAAACCTATAGTATGGTCCGTTAACTTCATAACAGCGTAGTATCATTATCTCTAAGTGTATGTTTGTATACTGGAAAGGGCCATTCAATTTTTTTTAAACAAAGACTTTGATGCAGTTTCTTTGTCTGGGGTATACATATCCATACCAAATTTTAGCTTTCTAGTACTAAGAACTTCTGAGCTATGCCGCGGACAGATAGACAGACGAACATGAAAAAACCATTTCTTGTTGACTAAGCAATTCTAAAAATCTATATTTACAAAGGCTTTTTCTCTCTTCATTTTCTTTGTAACCCATATATTGTTCCAGTGCTGAATGCTAGCATGTGTATAGTGGTCCACGTGGAAGCTTACCTCAATCAGTTGAGATGCAGCCTCCGAGACAAGCGAACTTCTGTCTTGGGCAGGACTACGCTACATAATGGCACAGGTAAGTGGCACCAAGATTATGAATGTTTTTTAATCTATTCTTCAAGACTAGACTAATAAACTGACTTAAATATTTTTCTCTACTATATTTTTTATATATATATTTTTTAATAGGTTTGTTTTGTTCCTACTCTCAAGTGAAAACAATGTCTCAATCGGGCAGTGAGAGATGGAAAAAGGACATAATGACACAACAGTCTCCTGTTTAAAGAGGCGAATCTAGCCATCAACCGAGTACAAATTCAGAGCTCGAAATGCTTTGACAAATTCGTGATGCTAAAGCTCAATATAATAATTTTCACGGATTGGTAACCGATCCCCGCACCCTAATTACGTAAAAATAAATACCCAAATGACATACCTTTCAAAAGCAGTTTAAATATACATACATCGCCGATATATACATTGCTTTCTTTTGTTTCTACGTGGGCACATATTGGCACGTACAACAAAGCAGTGCCTGGGTTTGACGACAACAAAATTAACATAAAATTACATTGCCAATGTAATACAAAATATTTCAAACACAATAAGTAGACGCTATAATTACGTTATATCACAATAAAGCTATCGGGGGCACCTCAAACAGGACAGTTTCAATTATGAGCTTGAATGTCTGTTCATGCTAAGAAACAATACAGGAATATATTCAGAAATGCAACTATATAACTGAGACAGTATAGGAACTCTGATAGGATATCAATCAAAAGATATACAGTAACCCAAGATCTAATTCAATCTTATATTGTTTCGGAAAGTTGTGGTGGCCTAGTGGATAAGGCACCTGCCTCTCGTTTTCTAAGTGTATCTTAGACACCAATAACTAAAGGTGAAGGAAAACATCGTGAGGAAACCTGGTCTTAAAAAGTCTGAAATCGTCAATCCGCCTTGAGCAAGCATGGTGACCAATGCTCATACCTTCTCTGTGTGAGAAGAGGCCTGTGCCCAGCAGTGGGATGATATATAGGCTGATGATGATGTTTGTTTCGGGCGTGGGTGTTCTAACCTGATGATTAGAAATCATGAGATCAGCAGGTATTCCTGTAGCATACTCATATTTCGCTAGTTAGCTTTAGTATCGTTTGCAAAGCATCAGCTGAAGGGCAGAAATTGTTCTGCAAGATTAAACACAAACGGAGAAGAAAATAACATGGATAAGCTATAGTCAGGAAAGTCTGACACTTCCTCCCACTTTGCATCCCAAAAAAATAACAGAAATTCAAATTCCAGACTGAGAAATCTATCTGAGAAGCAAAAAAATCTTACCTTGATACCGAACCCAGGTAAACTATATTCACAATAAGAAGAAGACAGAAGAACAGAGTCTACCTTCGACACATTACTTGCATGTGTGTTTTGAATAATATAATGCAGTATCCCATTCATCAGTCGGCAGCCGTTATCAGAGATGTACGGCGCGTTCGCGATTGGACAGTTGTAATATTACAACATGATTTAATGACGTCACCCTGGACAATAAGCTACTGATATATTCGTTTACATTCTATGCATAAGGTTTAATGAAAGGACGGAACTCTTTTATTGGCACTCTTTGGGTATAGACCTTTTAAAAATAGACGCACTAGACAGACATCATTCAGATTACTGTCGTTCGTACAAATATTTCTTGCGTGCGAAAATCTGACCTAAAAAACGCAGCTTTTTCCAGTAAGGATTTCTCAGATATAGAGGCTCGAGATATAGACTCTTACTGACTAAAATCCATCTGTCATCCTCATCATCCTCGACTGATTTACAATCCCACTGTTGGAGAAAGCGTGGCAAGAAAGCTTATACAGAGAACGCATCAGTAGTGATCACCACGCTTTCTCAAGGCGGATTGGCGATTTTAGACTTTTAAGTCCAGGTGTTTCACGATGTTTTCCTTCACCGTAAGTTAGATACTAACGGTAAAGGAAGGAAGATACTCTTAGAAAGTACATATTACTGAAGAAAAGTCATATCGGTACTTGCCAGGTTTCAAACCCGCACACTCGTACACGAAATGCAGGTGCCATAACCGCTAAGTCACCACGACTCGAAAAAAAACCATCCATTTTCCTTCAAATGTCAACCGTACTATCAAAATATATGTAGTTTTATGTATAGAACATACCTATGCGATATATAATATAATTATGAAAGTTGGCTGAACAATAAGCCATTCGCATTATTTATCATTATGCACCGAACCGGTGTGATATTTGCACATCTCACAAAGCATTCAATACATTCTCATTACAAACGCACACACGGTGGCTGAGCATTCGTTAATGTGCCACAATATGGCGGTCGGTAAATATTTAATCGTCTGCGCCTCGCTTCTGTTTGCTCATTGCTTACTCTGTGCTGGTTAACGCGAAGTGCCTTGGACATTTGCACCCAAACCATCGCAAGGGGGGTTGTTTTTCTGTCATATAATGTAGTCATCAACATTAGGTATCTACTCAAGGTATTTATCACCATCTGCCTATTTACTATCTCATTGTTAGGTAAAGGCCACTCCTCATACAGAAAAGTATCATGACGCTTGCTCAAGACGGACAATGGCGGTCCGAGGGAACAGACAACGCGTCTAATTGACAAACCTCCAAAAATTAAACAATGTATGATTTTTATAATTGTAATCACGCATTGGTAGATCGTTAATCGTAATAGATTGTTAAATTTTGGAGCTTGTTTGAAACCTTCGGCTTCGGCCAAGACTTCGGCCAATTTTGCTTATTGATGACCCCCCCAAATTTTTTGCTGCGACCTCGCCTGAAGGCGGATTGGCTATATGGAAATTACATGACCTAAAGAGTAGAGTAGTACCCTAAACCACTCTTAATCAGGAACCGGAACTATCTGAGAAAGTATAGCAATACATGCGAGTGGGTAAGAAATTAGAATTACCTACCTAAGTTTTTTTAAGTTCGAAGATCTTGTCTTATAAACATGTTTATATCTTCACCCAAGGTGAGCCAAATTGTGACTAAAACTTCAGTGTAATCATCTCTGTAGGTACCTACTATAATTTTTCAAATTAATATTGAACCGTTTCGCTGTAGGTACTCTAAAGGCTCTCACCATTCCCCTTAACAATATCGGTTTAATGCATCGTGGTGTTGCGGCTCGCCGGTAATTAAACAAAGCATTAAGTGAATTACAAGCACTTTTCACAGCTTGCGCCGCACTTACTGCTAATTACAACGAGCAACGAACGAGCAAAAGTTTGCTTAATTAGGCAGGCTATCGGGACTTATATTTATGTACCTACCTAGTAGATAGAATAGAACTGATTTTAATAAACAAAACACAATCATGATCATTGGCTGCTGCGTTGGTCCAGTGGTCGTAAACACGACGGGGACTCGGGTTCGATTTTCCAGCCGGGCCGATATCGCTTTTGTGGGTTTTTTTTATTTTTTACAAAGCAGCCCGGAGTCAGCTGAATGGCGGTGTTATACCCCTGTGCTGTGCATACAATTGCGAAGAGTCTATTTTCAGTTTTCACTATTGGCGGAGTTACATTATAAATACCTAAATTTATACATGTATGTTACGTAGTTATATTAGCCTTTCTCTCCCCAAGTTGTGCGTTATACTGTCTCCGCGTAAATGAGGCTTACAATGCATCACATAGACCACAATTGCTTTCGAAAACTGTCATTAACCCTAGACGGTTGGTAAACGTTTTCCCTAAAGTTTTCACGTGTTTGAAGCTACATTTTCTAGTATATTTTATTTTCTAGCATACAATGTAGTGTATGCTGGCGGCGAGGAATATCAGTGATAATAAGGCACAGTTAACACACACACACACAGTTACAATTTATTACTTCGCACCTCTAGATAAGCATCCTTGTTGTGGCAATGTTGGAGTCCAGAAGTAAAATGAAAAATGAAAAAATGTTTATTTGTCCCAAAAACAGTCATATAGATTATATAAATGAGACATCCCCAGTAAGTAATTGACAATACTTGTGTTGGGGCCATCTCGCTCTATCCCTTATATATTAACAATCTTGAGACTATTACAAAAATAAGTTAAGTTAGTTAAGTACAAAAGATTAAATGACTTATAAACTAATAGCTTCTGCCAGCGACTTCGTCCGCGTGGAATAGTGGTGCCCCGCTCCTATTGGTCTTAGCGTGATGATATATAGCCTATAGCCTTCCTCGATAAATGGACTATCTAACACTGAAAGAATTATTTAAATCGGACCAGCGGTTCCTGAGATTAGCGCGTTTAAACAAAATGACAACATTTCCCTTCACTGCTCTGCTCCTATTGATTGTAGCGTGATGAAAAGTATACTATAACCATCTCAGGAGTATGACAAATAATTGTACCAAGTTTCGTTAAAATCCGTCAAGTAGTTTTTGTTTCTATAGAGTTTATACAGACAGACAGACAGACAGACAGACAGACAAAAATTTTACTGATTGCATTTTTGGCATCAGTATCGATCCCTTATCACCCCCTGATAGTTATTTTGGAAATATATTTCATGTACAGAATTGACCTCTCTACAGATTTATTATAAGTATAGAAGAAGAAGAATAGATTAGCAGCTCTAGTGTAGTAAAATATTTAGGTAATCTATATTTTAAAGCTGATACCAAAAACAGGTGTGGCGTAACCCAAATTTAGTTGATTTTATTATCTGTGATCACTATTTTATTCTGACCACACCTTTAAATGTTTGTCTATAGCAGGGGCTAGAAAATGTCTATGCTCAGACGACGCCAGCCACTTGAAGACACTTGAGATCACAGACTGGATCGTAGAACGCGTCTCTTTTTCCTATCCTTATGTAGAATAGACGCTCACGTAATTATAGTTGTTTAAGTAAGTTAAATTTGTATATCCTACACGCACATAGTGCCTAGGATAAGTAATTATAGTGAAACATTGGTACATCCATTATAATACTTGCTGCAAACCGAACCTGAGTTTTATTCGAGAAACAAGGCGCATTCAGCCGCCTTATTGGTGACCCCGACGTGATCCGAGGAGGTTGGTCAGAACGAGCGCAGGTTCCAGATAGCGGCAGTTCAGTGAGTCCACAACCATCTTTGGCAGGCGTTTATCGGTCGGTACTCATGTACCTGCATCACGCGCCAGCCATCACGCGAGTTGGACGGTGAAAATAAAGTGTTTCGAACAGTGTCCCAGTGTTTGTAGTGTAAACAGTGTTCTCGCGTCATACAGTGCATCTTTTGTACTCTCAGGTAAAGTCCGTCCCTAAGACGACCCTCTGATCAAATTGCATAAAAAATAATGGTTACGCGACGCTAGCGCCATATTTGTCGTGCGGATTTCCGGAGCAACTTGAAGTTTGCTCGCGAAGCTTGACATCTGTCACCGTCTGTGACAACCGTCACCTGACATCTGTCACTGTCAACTTGACATCTATCAATTGTCAACGTCAGTGTCAGCATCCGAAAACGTCAATCGGTCGCGTTCCAGGTTACACATATTTAGTTTGCGTAACATAGTAACTGTTAGTTATAATTTTGGAATTGTTTCCGTGTACATAATTTTTATTTTACTTTTACTGCTGTGCTTTTCCTTTTAAACTTTCATTTACCTGGTTAGCTTATACAAATAGTTAACATTGTTTTACTTAATTTCTGTGCCGTAACTTGTGTCACTTTTTAACAAATTATTTTGCGTATCTCTTGTTTATTGTCTTACTGTGTTTATTACCTGTTCTACCTTTGTGTTTTGTGTGTATTTTATCTTATTAACTTATAATATGGCCGCTGAGGGCAATAATATTCCTCTTGACCGCGAAGCTGGACCTAGTGGTGAACAGTCCGATAACCTTTCCATATCTAGCTCGCAGAGCAATGCAGTCAATAGAGTGTCTATCCGTGTCCCTCCTTTTTCACCTGAGCGTCCCGTACTATGGTTCGCGAGTTTAGAAGCGCAATTTCACATAAATCAAGTGACACGGGAACTCACAAAATATTATTATGCTATCAGCCAGCTCGACACAAAGTTCGCGACTGAGGTGGAAGATTTAATGACGCAACCACCTAAGGAGCAGCCTTACACAGCTTTAAAACAGGCACTCATCTCCCGTTTCTCCGAGTCATATGAGGAAAAAATCCGAAGGCTCCTAGAAAAAGAGGAGATGGGTGACAGGAAACCATCATCCTTTTTGCGGCACCTGAAGGCCCTTGCAGGGGTTTCATTTCCTGAGCAACTATTGAAAACAATTTGGCTAAATAGGTTGCCCCACCAAATTCAAGGTATTCTGGTTGCCCAGCAAACGCCACTGGATGATCTAGCCGAGCTGGCTGACAAGCTACATGAGATTAGCCCTACACCACAGCATGTTCATGCAGCTACCAGGACTGCATCGTCTACAGATATGTCGGAGCAGATAAGGTTGCTCCAACAACAAATAGCGGTCGTAACAAGAGAACTAGCGCAGCTAAAATCGAACCAAGGTACTCGTAGCCGCAGTCGTTCTAGGCCCCCCTCCCGGTCTCGTCCACGGAACAATAACCTGTGCTGGTACCACAACAGGTTCGCGTCCAAGGCATCCAAATGTGTGCCTCCATGTTCGTGGTCTGCTCCTGTGCACCTGGGAAACTCCAGCAGCAGTCAGTAATGGCGACCACTGACTGCTCCCTGGCAAGTCGCCGTCTATTTGTTCAAGATCGGTATTCGGGCCGACGATTTTTAATTGACACCGGATCCGATCTCTCTTGCTTACCAAGACGGTTATCACCTTCGCAGGGAAAGAAGCAGCCACTACCATACGAACTATTAGCAGCAAATGGCTCCAGGATCAATACGTATGGGCTAGTGGAACTCAAGTTGAATCTGGGATTAAGGCGTGACTTTGTGTGGACGTTCATAGTTGCAGACGTCGGCACATCGATTATTGGCTCCGACTTTCTGGCACACTACCATCTCTTGCCTGACTGTGCCTGTGGTAGGTTGCGAGATAATAAAACTGGGTTGTCCACTGAGACTCAATTTTTGTCATTTGAACAACCCAGCATTAAACTAATACAGTCACCTGACTCTCCATACGCCCCCATTTTAGCAGAGTTCCCCAGCATCACACGACCTCCTGGAGCTCCCAAAGAGCCTAAGCACACCACGGTTCACTTCATCAACACCACGGATGGACCGCCAGTGACAGCGCGACCACGTCGCCTCGCTCCTCAGAAGCTGCGAGCAGCTCAACGGGAGTTCGAGGAGATGGTTCGAGTGGGTACTGCTAGGCCATCCAGCAGCTCATGGTCGTCACCACTGCATCTAGCGCCTAAAAAGGACGACACCTACCGCCCGTGCGGTGACTACCGTGCACTAAACGCCCGCACAATTCCGGACCGTTACCCTGTCCGCCATGTAGGAGATTTCTGCCAAAACCTTTCTGGCTGCTCTGTATTCAGCACCCTGGACCTGGTTAAAGCCTACCAGCAAATTCCTGTAAATCCAGCTGACATTTGCAAAACAGCCATCATAACACCATTTGGTCTTTTTGAATTCCCCTACATGACCTTTGGCCTTCGAAACGCCGGACAGACATTTCAAAGGTTCATTGACGAAGTTGTGCGTGGTTTTGAGTTCTGCTTTGCGTATGTCGACGATATCCTCGTATATTCGAAGGATCAGGCTGAACATGCTGAACATCTCAGACTTTTGTTCCGTCGACTACACGAATATGGCGTAGTCATCAATCCTGCAAAGTGTATTCTTGGTGCAGCAGAAGTTACCTTTTTGGGTTATCGCATCAATGCTGCGGGCACGTTTCCACCTGAAGACCGTATCCGTGCTCTGGTAGACTTTCCCCTCCCTAAGACAGTGCAAGGCGTGCGCAGATTCCTGGGCATGGTAAATTATTACCGCAGATTTTTGCCCAACGCCGCCAAATATCAGGCTCCTCTAATTGATGCAGTCGCTGCAACCAACAGCAAGGGCGCAAAACCATTTCCATGGACGCCCGAGCTGGAAAAATGTTTTGAGGATTGCAAGAAGAGCCTGACCGCTGTAACCACCCTAGCACATCCTAACTGTGAGGTACCATTGGGCCTGTTTACTGATGCGTCTAGCATGCACATAGGCGCATGTTTACAGCAAAAAGTCGGAGAGGACTGGCAACCTCTTGCTTACTTCAGCAAAAAGTTAACTGCGAAGCAGACTGAGTGGCCTGCTTATTACAGGGAACTCCTCGCTGTGTACGAGAGTGTTCAACACTTTCGGCACATTCTAGAGGTGCAACACGTGACAATTTTCACAGATCATAAGCCCCTGGTTTACGCCTTTGTACAGCGTCGCGATAAGCTTCCGCCCACTCAGCTCAACCAGCTAACTTTTATCAGCCAGTTCACTACCGACATTCAATATATTAAGGGTACTGACAACGTTGTCGCAGATGCTATGTCGCGAGTTGAGTCCATTTCATTGGAGGAAGACTACCAACCCCTCGCAGAGTCGCAACAGAGCGACGTCGAACTCAAAGAGGTGGCTTCATCTTCTTCCATGAAATTGGATAAAATTCTCATCCCTGGAACCAACATTTCCATACTGTGTGACACATCGACAGGCAAACCTCGGCCATACCTTACCTTACCTTTCCGTCGAGCAGCTTTTGATCGACTGCATGGTCTCAGTCACCCAGGCGTGAGGGCAACTTTACGTTTGGTGTCTGACCGTTACGTATGGCCGCGCATGAACGTCGACTGCCGCAACTGGGCAAAGTCATGCTTACAGTGCCAGCGTAGTAAGGTGACTAGGCATACTGCTTCACCCTTGTCAACATACCGTGAACCTTCCGGTAGATTCTGTCATATACATATTGACATCATAGGACCACTGCCGTACTCAGACAGTTTTACATATTGTCTGACTGCGGTTGACAGATACACGCGTTGGCCCGAAGCGTGGCCTATGGCGTCTATCACGGCAGAAGAAGTGGCAGACACACTGGTAACTGGTTGGATATCCCGTTTTGGAGTGCCATGTACCATAACGACTGACCAAGGTCGTCAATTTGAATCCACTTTGTTTCGGCGCCTCATGGACGTGTGCGCAACAAAAAGGATTCGTACAACAAGTTACCACCCGTGTGCAAATGGCATGGTAGAGCGCATGCACCGCCAGCTAAAAGCTTCTTTAATGTGCCATGCCCAAACATGGAGCAAAGCACTTCCATTAGTACTCCTTGGCATGAGGACTGCACTCAAAGAGGACTTGAATACCTCGTCCGCTGAGTTAGTCTATGGAGAACCTCTCCGTTTACCTGGAGAACTAATCATGCCTGCGGAAGAACCCAGGAGCCCAAATGACACCGCGGATTTTGTCACGGAACTGAGAAGCCGGATGGAAGCTGTACGTCCAATTCCCGCCTCACGACATGCTCGACCGTCATCCTTTATTTTTAAAGACTTGGCGACGGCGACTCATGTCCTTCTCCGTGACGATACTGTCCGACGGCCTCTTCAACCTCCTTACACTGGCCCATACCGCATTCTAAGGAGAAGGGACAAAACCCTTACCTTGGATGTGAATGGAAGAGAGAGTACGGTCAGCATAGACCGTGTTAAGCCAGCATACCTGGTTTCTGAAGAGTCTTCCTCACCTCATGTGCCAGTACCTGCTCCAGCGTCCCCTTCAGATCAAACGCCTCAACATGCATGTACTGCACCCCCTAGTACTCCACTCCCTCCTAATACTGTCACCACCAGATCTGGCAGACAGGTTAAATTTAGGGATGTGTTAGATTTATAGTTTTTTTATTACTGTGTTAGATTTAGAGCTTTTTATAAGACTATATTAGATTTACAGTTTTATCTTAAGAATGTATTAGATGTATAGTTTTGCTTTGTACCTACCTTTTATCTTATTTAGCTTTTTGTATACCTTTTTTTTTCTCCGTAGGGGGGTGGTGTGGCGTAACCCAAATTTAGTTGATTTTATTATCTGTGATCACTATTTTATTCTGACCACACCTTTAAATGTTTGTCTATAGCAGGGGCTAGAAAATGTCTATGCTCAGACGACGCCAGCCACTTGAAGACACTTGAGATCACAGACTGGATCGTAGAACGCGTCTCTTTTTCCTATCCTTATGTAGAATAGACGCTCACGTAATTATAGTTGTTTAAGTAAGTTAAATTTGTATATCCTACACGCACATAGTGCCTAGGATAAGTAATTATAGTGAAACATTGGTACATCCATTATAATACTTGCTGCAAACCGAACCTGAGTTTTATTCGAGAAACAAGGCGCATTCAGCCGCCTTACAGGTAAACGGTTACCCCAAAACTAACTCTCACGGTAAAACGGCAGAACTGATTTAGATAAAAAAATATAAGAATGATTAGATGGGACCTTGGAGACGGTTAAAGGCTGCTTTATAGCAGATTACTTTTTAGCGCGTTTAATTAGGTAGGTACTGTATAATTAATTATTTTTCCAGAAAGCCCTAACTGCAGTCGAAGCTCGGAAGCTCTGAAATCACCGGCTAGCAGTGGCGTTCGTAAGAAAATAATGGTAAGTTCAGGTACCAAGCGAATATCGTTGTGTAGTTGTAAATTATTTTGTTAGAAAATCCCGCCTGTAGATATTATCGAAGGTGTAGGCAGAGCAGGGCTGTAGCTAGAGTCGAATTTGAGGTAGGGCAGTTGGGTTACATTTTTTTTTATCTCTACCTATGAACAAACAATTTAATTAAATTTAATAATTTATCTTACTTTTTGGTATTTTTATGGTAGGGCATTGCCCCACAATGCCCCCCCCCCCCTAGCTATGGCCGTCAGGCAGAGGTGCATCTACAGCACCCGTTTATTAATGGATATAATAGAATGGCAGCTTATTTATGAGACTCTTCACTTAGATAATATATTGTTTTAAAACATTACGAACCCTACCGTCCTTTTTGGGCAGTCGAGTATAACCACTTTGGAACCTAGTACCCCATGCCCAGAGTTGCAAAGGCAATCATTTTAATAATTATTTACATGTTATGAAGAGATCTCTTTTAGCGGAAGGACAGCCCATTTTGACACCTGGTTTAATTATTTTAAGACACATCATAATAAACAATAATCTATTCTATTATTCTATTCAATAAAAGTATTTAAACCCTATTTTCCCTCCAGCGATTCCTCAGCGTGTTAGGTGCGTGTCGCAGCGTGCCTCTAATAGCCGTGCTATACTACGTGTGCGGCGCGGCGGCGTTCGGCCTGGCGCGCGGGAACTCCTGGCTAGACATCGCTATGTTCCCGCTAGAGTTTACCACCAGCGGGGGATTGGATCGCGTGAGTATCATACCCATAAACACAATCGAAGGTCAACTATGCAATCGTTATTATAAATGCACAAGTTGATAACCCTTTTCGGGGATGCGAGATTTTTTGAAAGAATTACCGTGGCACTGGAACGCAAGAGCGAAGGAAGGAACATGGATGGGTTTTAGTCAGTAAGTCTGACGCTCACAGCAGTTAACTGATGATTTCCCAATCTTAAAAAAACTGTTTGTCAGTTACGCGTTTACGGTGAGGTAAATTTATCCGAGTGTGTGATGTAAGTCCCTCAGAATGTAGGTGAAATGGCGATAAACAGCTAGTATTTATTATAAATGCGAAAGTAACTGTCCATCTGTCACGCTTTCACACGAAAACGGCTAGAGGAATTTAGATGAAATTTGGACAATTGGAAATAGACATAGATTAGTTTAAATCAAGATACGAGAAGTAGTTTAGTCAGGACAAGACGCATTCTATATTTGCTAGTGTAATTTTACAGTGGCGGATCCAGGATTTTGGTTTGGTTCTGGTGAGGGTAGGTTTTATCAAGCGAAACACTAAAAAATCATTTTATTTTGCTTAACGCATAATATAATAAATCTCCTTGCTTAGCTTTTGCAGTGGGGCTTGAGTCCCTTAGCCCCCCACCCCAGCCATCTGCCACTGTAATTTTAAAATGCACGTGTCTAGTATACCTAATAATCTCTCTCGATTCTCAGGTAAAAGGCCACGTTCGAATCCTGTACGGCTGGTACGTGGAGGGCGCTACGATGCTGCTGTCGTGCGGGCTGGCAACACTGCGGCGGCACAGTGGCTCCGCTGTCACTTGTATGACAGAGAAATACAGATTGTTTGAAAAGCAATGAATGACGGATTGAAAACGATCGTGGGTTGCGTGGGGTGTTCTTCAAAGGCTTAAGTAAAAATCTCGGTATCTTTGATCGAGTTTATTTTATTCGGTAAATTCTTACTGGACGAAATATCGAAGTGTATATTAGTTACTAGATATTTGATATGGGGGTCATTTTCAAATTGCAGCCTTAAGCCCTGACCCCTTTGTAAATGCAAACATTATATGAAATTCGAATGGAGTCATTTTGAATAAGAGGGTAACACTAACCCCATAACGGATTGCCGATTTTGTAATTCAAACTAATTTAGCGTTATTTTTTAGATGAATCTATTAATCAAATTAGCGAAATTCTGGGGCCAACTTACGCCTTTGTTCACTCTTCAGCCTACAGATAATATATGTTTGTAAAGAATCATGTCAATCCGTTATTCTTTCTCTGCGTTAAATGCCCAGTGCTTGCTAATGTGTCCACAAAGGTCGAGGTAGGTAAAGGTAATTGGTTATCTATAATGTTACACAGTAATAAAATAAAACAAAAGTTTAAGTAATTTGTTATTTTATTTACCTACCATTTCCTACGCACTAGTCAACGGCTATGTACAGCTTCTTTGATTATAATTACTTTGTGAAATGTCCAATAAAACATGAATTTTCAGACATCAAGACAACTTTAACATTATCATTATATTCGCAAATCTAAAACGAAATGTTAACACCATTCATCATGTATCACAGAATTGTAAAGGAAATACAAACGGATGAATACCTATTTTTGGTACATTCAAATACACATATAAAACAAAAAAATAACGTTCTGTTTATGCGAAGCGTAAATTTTATAACCTAAGTTTCGGAACATTTTGCTATGAAAAGGCTCAGCGCTTTGGTGATAAAATGACGGATCAACTCAAAACTTATTAATATTACAGTCGCGTTTCTTGAACAAACAATGCTTTTCTTAGGGCCTTACATCAATAATATGTTATATATAGAAAATTTTGTACCACAGAGTATTAAACAAATGGAGTGATAATGCAAAAGAAACGCGACACCATCCATCCATCCTGGACGAGAGATATCCATTCGCTATGTTCTCTGTGGTTTGGAGAAACAGTCCAGATACATTCATAGACGTATTCAAAGTTTAGGAATAAGAAGAGGCACCTAAACCCCACCTGGGTACGGAGTTCTTAACATATCTGCCCTCATAAATGTTAAAAGGGCACATGTGCGCATGAAAATAAGATCAATTCGCATCCTTCTTGCATCAGAAATCCTGGTCAAGCTCTCAACTACATTACCACATCTTTTCATCAGCAAAGCACTTAACCCACAATAAAATATACATAGGTATAATATTGGCTGCCTATCCCTTGCTCCTCTTAGATTCCTCGAGCACTTCTTCCTCGGTAGCTGTACCCTCCAACGACTTCTTGTCCCTTATGGCCTCTTTGACAGCATCCACCATATCTATTTCAGATACTGACATTTTCTTACCTGAAAATGTAGTTAAAATCAACAATATGTATATCATCAAATATATAGGAGTGGCCATGAATAAACTTTATTAAATGCATTTACATAAAATGCCTTGATCAATCCAGAAAACCACAAGATAGTTAGTTAACAAATTAATGAAGTTATTTTACATAATAACGTACAAAAACTTGCAAAAGGTGTGTAGTTGACTATTACAAATATTACACACAAGTTTCTGAATCAAGATAACATAAATATATTCTACTAGCTGTTTCCGGCGGTTTCACCCGCATCCCGAGGGAACTACTTAGCGCACCCGGGTAAAAAGTAGCCTATGTTGTTCCTCAGGGTCTATTCTATCTCTGTACCAAATTTCATTTATATCGGTCCAGTAGTTTTGGCGTGAAAGCGTAACAGACAGACAGAGTTACTTTCGCATTTATAATATTAGTAAGGATTAAGATAAACTGTAAAAAAAATATAGTAATTTCTGCTTTCAACTATAACTATATTTTGTACTGCTACATACTATGTTTCCCTCTATCTACTTATAATATAACTGGCAACACCAACAATATTTACAATGACAACATACAGTTAAATTTGCTCAAACTCTAGCTAACTCTGTTAATACATTCGAGGTTTTTGAGACCACGTTTTATGGAGTTTTAAATAAAGTTACATACAACTCATACTCAAATTAATAAAAAAAATCTGGTAAATTAGAACTCACAATATAGAGCTGTTTCACTATGTTATTTTACCTACAAGAAGTAAGGCTCATTTAGTTTATTCATTATTTCTCCCGTATGACTCCTGGAAACCAATTGATTATCACAGTTTTACCTGGATTTAATATTGTGCATTTTACTTTGTTATAAAACTCTTTGGTCATGCCTAAACATTTTTATGTCTATTGGCGTAGCAGTCAAAAATTACGCTACGAAGTTAGCTACGACGTAGTAGCGTGCTACGTAGTGTAGCAAATCTACGGCTAAGAATCTATTAGAGGTTCCAATCAATAATTTTAATTTATCTGTCTATATTTTTTGGTCTAATTTTATGTAGTGATTTTAAAACTTGTGTCTGGATTATAGCATGATGGTGTAGGGGTTTTAAAAGGTTCGAAATGAAACAACATATAATTTAAATTGCGTGTATTCATGAAACAGACTAAAATATTTACAATATAGAAACTATAATGTATGACCATCATACTATAACCTGACTATGCCTGTCAACAGCGCTCACAACACTTCCATAAATGCTCTCTCATAAATAATGTGCACAACATATACATTATTACATCAAATATGACATAATCGAAAGTCACCTACTACTCTATTAGACGGATAGTGGTTTCAATTCATGTATTTTAAAAAAAACAATGTTTCTTAGCGTCATTATTATACTGGGAATTAACTTAGATAACTTTAAATAATAAAAACAATAGTTTAATAACAATTTTTATCCTATATCTTTCGCATACTGTGACAGATAAAATATGTTTTTCATAACTTTCAAACTCAGTTTTTAATGAATAACTGTGAAAAGCTACTATATTATTTTACTTAGCTTATCTGTCTGTGAAAAACACAGACATTATTGTATCTAAATTTATAACGCAAGTGACGTCATTTCAATGAAAACTAAGCGTGTCACTTTCTTACCACTTTCTGTGACGTCACAAGTGCGTTTTATTTTTGGAGCTTAAAATGGCACATATGGCCTTTTTTCTAGCTTTCGGTGACCGTTTGGTGCCAAAACAATGAAGCGCGGACTAATTCAAATTAGGAAAAAAAGGAAGTGCGTTGCACTCCCTTTTGACACGCCAAGTATGTAATACTTGCGTCATCGATTTAGTTACAGGTCTGTGTTAATTACGTTACTTTGTCAAATGTATGCTTATCATCGCTGTGCAGTGAAAACCTCGTAAAGCAAATGTTTTTGAGTGAAAATTTCACGAATTACACAACTGTCCCATTTATACTTTAATGAAAACGTTATGAAACACAAGTTTAGTTTGAAGAACTCTGTAATTTACAAATATCACTTCCCTCCTCTCTAGAACATTGAAAAAGTTCCTCAATTTAGTATTTTAATTACTTCAAAAAAGGATGTTCTCATTCATAGAAATCTTTTTTTTTTAATTTAATTACAAAGTTTTCACTGCACACAGAAGTTCACTCTGTACACTACACTTCTACACGTCTTATTCAGAATAAAGCCCTATTTTAGCTCAAACATTTTGTCTCTCTCTGACAAACTTCATTTTAAATTGACAGAAAGAGATAAAACAATTTGATAACTTTTAAGCGAATGGTGTTTTTATGAATAAGACGGTGTCTAACGCAACCAAACCACATAGACTCTCATTTAATCTTTATACAATTCAGGATTTTGTTCCCTAGCCCTCTTAAGGCTCCTTTCATACCCAAAAGGCTTATCAATCTCTCTCCCCGGACTTTCCTCGACTTTCCTCACATATTCATTCACACCATACTTATCATATGGGTCATTCATCATCGCAATCAAGCACATTATAACGGCCATAACAAAGCCAGTCACGAAATATGCTCTGTTAGCGTTAAAAGCCTCGCTTAAACTTTCTAGAAACGTCCACGCTTTCGTCTTATTCATCTCATCATCGCCGTGATCGCGGTTCGCATGGTGTATCTTTTCGAACCCAGTACCCGTTTCCGATTTACCGCCTGTATCACTGCTAGTTTTTGATTTGTCTGTAAAATAAATGTTTTTTGTCTATACATTTTTTTAGGTGACCATTCACCGTGAGATACATTTGTAAATTGTATACCATCCTACCCTGATTTTAGTACATTTTTCAAAGACTATATATCATTGTTTTCTGTCATTTTTCTGCTCGTTTTGTTACTTAATTCTAGGTGACTAAATAAGACAGTTTCGTTGTAAACTCCTGAGTCATTTCTTACCATCTCTGTCGAGGGTGACGCCGTGTATTTGTCCGGGGGTATCCTCTTCTAGTTCGGCGTACGCGTACATTAGCGCCTTCTGCTTGCTCGACAACGTTTTTGGTACCTGCCGGCAATAATATTATGATTATGGATATTATTTGCGATGATATTCATCATGGCTTAAAAATCGATTACTTAAGAGGTGGGGAACTTAAAACGATGTGACCAATCTCCTAGTCATCAGCTGTTTCGGGACTGCAAAGTTTACATTAAATAACTGTTGATTTTAGTATTAAACTAGAGCATGTTGTAATCTAGTCGGATTCCGTGATTCCACATAATTTTATTATCGATCTTAGGCCGATCCTTCAGAACAAATTACTGACTTCTGCTATCTTGGCATTGCCTTTTATGAAACAATTTTAAACTCCTTTTTTAAGCTTTCACTCATATAAAATCATACATCATTCTCATCAATAAGCAACAAGATATCTTTAATACATCCCTGATATATTTAAAGAATATCATATACGAGTACGGACCTGTATTTTAATATGCACATAGTGATCACCGTAGCCGTGCTGACTGACCCGCTTCATACCCTTCCGAGACAGCCGGATGATGCTGTGAGATGATGTGCAAGGCATTATCTGAAACAAACATTATAAAGAGGTAAGACTTAACCAAGCTATGGTCTATACCTATTGTTAGTCAGTACAAAATCAACTTGGCGAAATACTAGAACAGATGTTTAAAAAGTCGAAAATTATTTTAGACTGGCTGACCGTTCTTTTTAACGTACAAACTTTGTCCTGACAATAACAAGCACGAAAAAAGAGAATTATCAAATTTGGTGCAGACATTCGGGAGTTATGCGCGTACATACTTTCCTATTGCTAATGATAGCTTTTTTTTTTTAAATCATGAGGTGATACATAGCCTTTTTAAACCCAGCTGAACTATTTAAGTCAGTTTCATGTAAACCAGTCTTAAAAAAGGAAAATAACAATTTGAAATACTAACCTGCAGTGTATGGTCCTCATATAACCCTTGTATCCTGACTGTGCCGCCCAACAATGCTTGGGACACGGAAATCTGCGAACAAAATCATCAATTAATTTTTAGCCTTTTTTTAAGAGTCCACAAATCATTTGATGATTTCACATGATGTCAGACTCTGTCTGACTAAAATCCATCCATGTTCCTTTCTTCGCCCTTTCAACAGAAAGAACCGCCCGGAACACCGGGGGAGCGGTAGCTCTGTTGAACATCCCGTACCCCCGGCAGGCTGTGACCCTGGGGGTGGGCCCCGTCAATTATGCTGACATCTTTGAGACGCGCATCATTTACGTGAAAAACCTCGATGCACAGAATTGATGCGCACGATCGATCACGTGATCAGCGGCTGCGAACGGCCACGGAAATGAACCTTTACTAATGGCGAAATTGCGAAGCAAAACTATAACCGTCTTACTTATAGAAAAACCTGTAATCCGAAGTTTAACTATTTCTTACCTAAACCTTACTTAATAAATCCAGGATCAAACTACTAACTTAAGTTCGGATTAACGCTAAACAGAATTTATGAGTGAGATTTTTGCGGACTTTTTAAGTAAGACGGTAAAAGTAAAATTGTTTATACTTACAGTACAGTCAGTGTGTACATCAGGACCGTCCCTCTGGAAGTAATTGGACTTCTCCACTTTGAAGGTGACAAATATCTCATTGTTGTTGCCGACAGCCATGCGGACCGTCTGCCCATCTTCCACGCCAGCTGGAACTGGTACTTTCACTTTTTTGCGTTGCACCTGTTTACAGATAATGTTCGATATATAGTCCTTAAAACACACTTTCTATTAAGCCACTTCTTCTTCCCAGTATTAACACATAGGAAGTGGTGAAGGGCGGGCGTTTTGGGGACAGTCTTTTGTAAATATTGACGTTCAAAATGTGCTGATTTTCAGCCTAATTTGAAAAAATATTTTTTGAATTTTGAACACTGCCCAAGATTGATAAATTGTCGTTTTTTGTGTGACTCAATTTATATATTTCTTGATATTTCTGATATAATATAGGTTTTATAATCTTACTTATTTTACCAAAAAATGCCGACATACTTTTTAATAATTTAAATATACGCACCGACTGTCCTTTCCCCTCGCACTCGACGCAGGGGAACTTGATAAGCATTCGAGTTCCATGGCAGTGTCGGCACGTCGAACGCATAACAAATGGACCTGAAAAAAAAAAAATATATATACTACTGGAGTTATTGAAATTAAATGACTTCCCATTGTGGTTTACAAAACCATAAGTATCAAGATACTGACTACTGCAATAGACTTCAGCGTGCTGAAGTCGGCTCGGTTTTTCATGTCTACACACTATTACGATATCTCCCTACAGTAGCGCAACGCCTTTGATGACGCGCGATGCCGCCGCCGGCGTAAGTAGATACGCTAAAGTTAGTTAATAACAACGAAGCGAAACAATTTTCAACAAAACACGACCGCGTCTGTCCCTCGCGCTCTGTCCCGAAAAGTAAGCGTGTTTGCGGGACGCGGTTGACACCGCCCGCCTCCCCGCGAATCCCCCGCCGTTGCTAAGTACATTCTTTGCGCTACTGTAGGGAGATATCGTAATACTGTGATGTCTATTTCAATTAATTGAGTTCAACTGCATACTAATTTGTCAGATGACTAGGCAATTACACTAGGATTTTTGGACCAAGCAATGATGTTTGAAGACTTAGTGATCATGCGCCTTAAGGAGAAAGATTCAAATAATTAATTTCCAGTCCTTGTTATGCAATTTTGAATGTCAACAAAATACATGAGGATTTAAGGTAATCTACTTTCTGGAATGGGCTTCCAGAAAGTAGATTACCTTAAATCCTCATGTATTTTGTTGACATTCAAAATTGCATAACAAGGACTTGAAATTAATTATTTGAATCTTGTATCTTGACATCAGGCATTTTTTTTGGAGTCTAATAAGCAGATGTTGGTATAATAATAATAAATATATATTTTTAAATGTCTTTTTTATATTGTTTGTAAAAATATTTAAAAATGTAAATAAGAAATAAATAAATAAATTTGTTGCAAGAAATAAATAAATGGAATAAAATAATATATCAATATAAAAACAGTTGTCAAACCTCGAGAGAAAGTCTCCATTCCTGTGCCGTTGCAATAAGTACATTTAATGGCTTTGGTACCAGGCTCACAGCGGGAGCCCTGGCACTTGGGGCAGGTGTCTATCACATTCACATTTATGTCTTTGTTCACACCGCGTGCCGCTTCTGTAAACCGGAGGTTGACTACTACCTGGAAAGGAATAAATTTAAAGTGATTTTTTTTAATGGATGATGAACTTTGTCACGTTATGTGAAATACATTTATATTAAGAACAAGCTGTTTCCTGCAGTTTAACCCGCATCCCGAGGAAACTATTTCACGCAACTGGATAAAAAGTAGCCTAAAACCAATCAATTCAATCCAGCCATTCATGCCTGATTCCATGACCAAGGGAAATAGGGATTCATTTCTATATATACAGATAAAAGATAGAAGTTATATAGATTGTTTACAAGCATCAAAACTAATTTATTAATAATAAATTATATCATTTAAATTATTGAAGACTTTGTTTACATCAATTATAGTTACTGCTTGAGATATGACAGGTCAAGTTAAAAAAGTGTTGTTTGAACTTTTTATGACTTTTACAATGCGGTTACTCATTTCTCTTCAAGAGCTGCGCCTATTAAATAAAAGTACCAAAAACTACTCTTTACCTCTTGAGCTGCTCCAAACCCAAACTTGGACTCTGCAAAGTCACTGAAGGCCTCACTCTTGAAGCCAGCATCACCAAATATCTTCCGGAATAGCTCTTCAGGATCTATGGTAGACTTGTATTGCCATTGGTGAGTGAAACCATCAGCTCCTGATGGCCCAGCTCCCATACCCATGTCTTCGGAAGTGGTGCCAAAGGTATCATACTGTTTACGCTTGTTTTCATCAGAGAGTATCTGGAAAGAATATATTTATTTTATATATTTATCTTCCTATTGATGAAAGTCCAACACACAGATAGCTTATTATGATGGCAGGATGATTTTTGAATTTAGAATATGTAGAGAAAGATTGGAATACAATACATAGCTCTTGTTTTTCTTACCAATAAGCTTTGCAATGCTAAATGGTATGTAAAATTTTAAAAGAATCTGTTTTTATCAACATCAGAATAAGAAAACATAAATTCTGATGAACTTTTCGTACCTCATAAGCTTCTGACACTTCTTGAAACTTCTTAGAAGCTTCTGGATCAGATTTGTTTGCATCAGGGTGGTACTTTTTAGCAAGCTGGTAGTACGCCTTCTTGATGTCTTTGGCAGAAGCGTTCTTAGCGACACCGAGGACCTTGTAGTAGTCAGCTCGAGCACTCAAATTGTTCGTCGTGTGAATAAATCGATGCCTAGTGCCGACATTATCTGAGTGACGAAATTCGAAAGTTAGGTTATGTTTCACAAAATGTCAAAGTACACTTAAAGTTGTTGCTATATCAACCTTAAAATAAGCGGAAAAACTAAGAAATAATGTGTTCTACTCATATATTAAGTCGTTGATGAAATAAATTAAAACCGGTGATGTAATGAAAGCATGTAAAACTTACAATTTTTACGTGCCAGGGATAGTACAGATATGGCGTGACCGCCTACGAAGTTATTACAACTATTACACCCATGCACATAACGATACGGAGTTTTTACAATACTATTGGTGAAAACTGTACTAATGGTTTTTGGGTTCAAAAATCCTAAAACACTCCGATTTGGAGCCATCTTGAAAAATAAATGACAGATTGACAGTTGGTTGACAGCTGAAGTCGATGAAGAATTTATGAGTGTTTCCATTGTGATTTTTTTATTTTGCAAGAATCAACTACATAATGATCTATTAAACATTATTATTTCTTCTCCCATGTTGTCACTGCTGCAAAATACTCCAAGATTAACTTTATTTATATGACTTATGTGATATAGTAAGTAATTACAGTGAAATAGTTATCCTCATCCTCGTTTTCGTTTTTATTATTTACCTACATAAATAACAGCAAGCCATAATGGCTTAACCATTGTTAAACAAGTTGAAGGATAAATTCAAACTATTTAGGAAGCTGCATCAGCATAAAAGTAAAACAATATCTATATGTTTACTAATAATATAAGTTCAAAACTAACTCTATTTGTGTGACTTGTTTGACTTTTGAAAGGTACGAAAATAGCTTGAACCCCGTGATAAACAGCTAATTTATTTTATAGCATTCATAAAATTTAAGTAAAGATAAATACACAATCCTACCTTTTTTTATTATAAATCCGAATGAGAATCTGTTTATTTGTTAGTGAATTACGCTAAAAATCGTGGGGAACAGCGTATATAATATCCTCATGATTGAAGACTTAAGAATATGGAGTATAATAACCATGCAAAAAAAGGGCGTGAGCCGTTCTGGACCAGGAGGAAAATGTTAGCACCAAAATTGTTCACTGTTCATAGTTTATAAATCCGTTTATAATTTCCGTTTTCGTATTTGGATTAGGCAGTCCTATCAAATAAATGAATTCGGCATTTCTTCATATAAATAGGCAAATTTTTGTATGCTTAAAACACTGAACTAAGGTAAAGCAATATATTGCCAAGAAGAAAAACTAAAAGAACACTATACCCCGATAAAAACTATACTTTTATTTTTTTATAAAATTACGTTATGGAAATTAATGAGAAATTCATTATACTATAAACTTAGTACTCAACATCAGTCTCGCGAAACTTCGAACAATAAAATTTTTGTATGGATTTGTTAACCATTGTATTACCACCTAAACAAACTAAAACCTGTTACCAACATCACAGTACGAAATGCTGCCACTTAAAATTCTTGGTAATATTGGTACAAAGTATTCATAACTCTTTTATCTTAAATCTTGGTTCAGCATGCTTCTATTATTCTTTGATAATAGTTTTGTAATATTATAATTCAAAATTTGGTTTGTGAATGTTTGATTTCAATTAATATAAATGTTAGTAAAGTTCTGCTTATCTATTTTTCTAAGCGGAGAAGGAATCAGAATATCACTGTGGCAACACCACATCATTAAAAAAAACTGTCTTGATTTTCAAATTTTGATTTTCTCATTGAGATTATTGTTAATTATTAATTTTGTTCAGATTCTTTTAGATTTTTGTGTGATTGTGAACCATCATGGGCAAAGGTCATAGAAGATGCGAAATTTGTGGTATCCAGGAGGGGCGTTCAGAAAACAAGTTGCATTTTTCAAGATTCCCATTGGATCCAAACCGGTAAGTAACTATTGTTATAATAATTAGAATTACATAAAACATAAGTTAATTTTAAGATCTTTAGCTTACAAGTTAGCAGTTAGTCAGACTAACTTAGTCTTCAGCTTATTTCAGTGCACTCTTATAAATAGGTACCTACTTATGCGTCGTGGAGGCTATCATTATTCAACCTTTAATCTATTTACTTTTTACTATAATAAGTATATACAGGTAGTAGAATACTAGATAGGATAGGGCGCTGGTCGGTAGGTCATCTTTGGGGCGGATTTTTTAGAAAGTAAATGTTTCAACTTCCACATTAACTGGAACTGATGACGAAGTATGTCTGTCTAATACGCTTTCAGCGTAAACTAATCGATTTGTAGAATCTAACTAGGAATACTCTAATTAGGAAGTTGGAAGCTAATGATCACACTAGACAAAATAGAATTTTAAATCCTATAGACGATTTCCAGTAGAAAAGTTCTACTTATCTACATTGTAAAATGAAGTAATGCGATCATATTCACGTTAATCGTTAACAAACCTTCTGATCTCACTAAATTGGAATCTGACTGTTCTAACTTTGATTACCTACATCTTTCGAATTCCTACAAATTGAATAGTGTAATATGCGCTTAAAGTAGCTGAACCGATTAAGATGAAATTTGATAAGAAGATACATTGAATCCTGCAATATTCTCAACAAAAACAAATTAATTTATTTGAAAAGGCTTATATTCAATCAGTCTGAAACATAATATTAATACATTTTCTCTATTTTGTGTCTAATACTAAAGTGTGAATAGGTTGCCCATAATATGAAATGCATGAGACTATCCTAGTTTATTTTGATTGAATGTCATTATAAAAGTAAATAAACCTAATTTGGTTTTCAACACATCATTTGTGTTGTTTGTTTTCAACTTGTTATTCTAACATTATTTTGGAAACCCATTAATTTACTTCAATATCACAATCACAAAGTAATAACTAATGTTAAAAACGCGAAAGTGAGTTTGTTTATTTGTTATTTTATCACAGTGAAATGGCTGAACCAATTTAATACAGAAATAGAGGGTTCCCTTGAGACGGTAAATAGGCTTTTTATCTGGGAGTTCTTCCTTTGGAATATGGGTGAAACTGTGGAAAACAGCTAGTATGATCTTAAACTGGAATTTCATTTCTTCCAGAAAGTAAAAAACAATATTTATTCAAAATGAATAATCATTTAGTTCTGTCAATTAGACTAGTTGTATGAAATGAGTTCATATTTAACTTTAATATAAGGTCATGAAGAATGTTAGTTTGAATGTATACTTTGGGTCTTTCAGTTGTCGTGAGTGGCTTAAAGGTAATGAAGAACTTGTGCATCTACCAATAGAAAAACTACATGATCAGAGAAATTTATGTGCTAATCACTTTGGAAAGAAAGATTTTAACAAAAAGGGAAATCAACTGAAACAACATGCAATCCCAACTTTAAATTTGATGGCCTCACCTCTTACTGACGGGCAATTGGAAGAATTTCCGCAACATATATTTCAACGCACAGAACCAGGTATACACTTCAACTTCATGATTATATCTATACTTCATATCTCAATAAGACACATTATCAGGTTCATGGAAAGCCACAATTATCTCTGCTGTAATGTTTCTTTTTTTTTAATTTAATTTAATTTTATTCATCATGGCACAATAAACAGCTACAATATAAAATGTTACAAGAATAGTTAATAATAATTAAACAATATTGCAGCCCACTACATTATCCATTACCTTATGTATTACAAATTGATTATTAGAATATTATTACAAACTTTTGGTTTTATGCAAGCTCATGAATTGGAATATTTTACAAAAACATCGTTCAAAAAATTTACTGTAAACAGTTTTTTTTATAAAATAAAAGTGAAACAATTCTAAAGGACAAGTTGAAAGCAGTATGTAGTACTTATATATATTTATATATTTTTTATTATATTTTTCGTTTATTACAGAACCAATTTAACCTGCTACTGATAAGGGAAATCTCCAGGAATTGAATTCTGGTATGTAAATTAATATCATTATATATTAATTTAATATTATCGAAATCTAAAATATAAAAAAAAAACAAATCATGTATAGATTTGGTTTTTGTTTGTATCAAGTAAACATAAATACTGACTGATTAAAATTTTTTTTCACCAATAGACATAATGTAGCTTACATTATCTATGGTATGAAGGAATCCAACATCTATACATATAAATAAAATTGGAGTGTCTGTTTGTAATATTGAAATAACCGTTTTTAGGGTTTCGTAGTCCGACAAGGAACCCTTATAGTTTCGCCATGTCCGTCTGTCCGCGACATAGCTCCGTGGTTCTTGTTACTAGAAAGCTGAAATTTGGTATGAATATGTATATTGATCACGCCGAGAATGTGGTAAAATAAAACTTTGAAAAATATTTTTTTTAGGGTAGCTCCCAAACATGTAAAGTAGGGATGAATATTTTTTTTACCCCTTCGTGTGGGGTATCGTTAGATAGGTCTTTCAAAAATATTATGGGTGTGTGAAGACCATTTTTCGGTTAAGCGAGTCATTTGCGAAATATCTAGCTTTTAAGAGAAAATTTTTGTTCGATACGAGCATCCCCCCCTTCTAACTTTTGAATGACTGTACCTAGAAATGTGAAAAAAATCACAGACGTAGCACATGTAATGAACTTACAAGGAAAACTATCACGGCTAAGTAGGCTTAACCGGTTACAGAGTTATAGTCGACTAACTGAGACCTACTACGGAACCCTACTGCGCGTGGCCCGAGACGCACTTGGCCGGTTTTTTTACTACATGAATATATACACGGTACATACACCAAAATAACATTTTTACAATTTTTGTCTGTTTGTTTGTTCCGGCTAATCTCTGAAATGGCTGGACCGATTTTGACGGGACTTTTATTGGCAGGTAGCTGATGTAATAAGGATTAACTTAGGCTACGTTTATTTTAGAAAAAATCTTTTATTTTAGAAAAATAAAGTTAAAAAAACTAAAAAATTAAAGAATCCACTGTTAGGCGGGACGAATTTCGCCGGGTCAGCTAGTTTGTCTATAAAAGTCATTATTAGGCGTGCGCTGCGAAAGCGATTGATGATACATAATTAAGATGTTATACATAATTAAGATGTTATGTACATAATTATAAAGTTATCGTCACTATCCACAAAAAGTTGATTGGTTTGGAAGCAGTATAACTGCTATAGTTTCGTCACTTTGACTAAAGTATATGTGTAAAACTTGGGTATCCAACTGGGCAGTAAACTAACGTTCATCAATCACTTTGATTCGATCATGGCCAAGTCGTCATAAATGTTGGGTTTCATGAAAAGAACTTGCGCAGTGTTTCGGTCCACATCAACACTTAAAATTCTCTTCAATGCCCTTGTCAGAAGCGTACTACAAAAAATAGATAACGCTTAAGCGACTTGTAGCGACCAATTGTTACTTTACTTAATAATGTTGTTGTAATTAATTTTAATTTATTTAATGGAAACATTTATTTATACTAGGATGTACTTAAAATGAGTTTCGACATAATTATTTAAGTACTGTGCATTTTTAAGTGACTAAGGGCCAAGTTCACCGACAGGTGGTTACCTAATCGCCCCGTTAAATAAAAACTTTTTTAACCATGACGCGGGAAAGTTCGTGTTATCCACTTCTTGTCCAACCCCGAATTGGTAATCGACCATTTTAGGAATAAAAAACTCAAATGATAGATTATCTATCGTATGGTAGAAGTTTGAATTTATGCTAAACAGCTGTTTTAGGTTGATCGGACCGTTATCTTGTCCGTGAACTTGGGCCTTATTCACCATAATCTAGGACGCATGTTCTGTTATTTATGTAACTAGTAAATAGGTCGTTTTAGTACCTTTCAACCTTTCTTTTCTCCTTTTTCCGGAGGTGGCGAAATTAGCTATCCATAAGTATAAATGTTTAAATATTTTGGTTGTATTAAAATTTAGAATATAACTCTAGACCACGCTTTATTTCAAGTCTCAACACATGAATGGCGCTGTATGTTGCTGCGTGGGAAACCCCGAAATAAATGCGGTCAAAGTACTAGTCTATACTATTATATAAAATGACAACCTCATACACTGAATGACTGACTCATCAACGCAGAGCCGAAACGGCTGGACCTAGAGTAATGAAATTTGGACAGGACGTGCCTTTTATTGTGTAGACAAGTAATAAGAAAGAATTTTTGAAAATTCCAACACTAAGTATATTAAAATAGGGTAGTAAGTTTGTATGGAGTAAGTTTTATTTTTGATTCAATTAAACTCAAATTTTGTAGAAACACTGCAAAATGAAAATAATTAAATACGTGTTTCACAGTTTTTCAAGATTTTAGCCCAAGGGTGAAAAATTTAAATTTTAAGTTTGTAAGAAAAAAAAAATGTTTTAACTTTACGCGAAAACGTCTGAACAGTTTTACTTGAAATTCACCAAAAAATGTTGTTATGAATTGAGTCAAGCTTTAGGCTACAAATCATTACGCTAATTATTATGGGGAATGAGCAGTGAGGCATTGAAATAAGTTTGTAATCGGATGGCCTTATCAAGTTTTTTATAATTATGCATTTTCGCTATCATTACAATCTTTGACATAAAAACTTATTTTTAGGGTTCCGTAGCCAAATGGCAAAAACGGAACCCTTATAGATTCGTCATGTCTGTCTGTCTTTCTGTCTGTCAGTCTGTCAGTCTGTCAGTCTGTCTGTCCGTCCGTATGTCACAGCCATTTTTTTTCAGAAACTATAAGAAGTATACTGTTGAAATTTGGTAAGTAGATGTATTCTGTGAACCGCTTTAAGATTTTGACACAAAAATAGAAAAAAGCAATAAATTTTGGGGGTCCCCATACTTAGAACTAGAACTGAAACTCAAAATGTTTTTTTTCATCAAACTCATACGTGTGAGGTATCTATGGATAGGTCTTCAAAAATGATATTGAGGTTTCTAATATCATTTTTTTCTAAACTGAATAGTTTGCGCGAGAGGCACTTCCAAAGTGGTAAAATGTGTGTCCCCCCCCTGTCACTTCTAAAATAAGAGAATGATAAAACTAAAAAAAAAATATGTAGATTACCATGCAAACTTCCATTGAAAATTGGTTTGAACGAGATCTAGCAGGTAGTTTTTAAGTAATCAGCAATTTTTCTCTGCAAACAAATTTAATTATGCGGTCGGAAAAAAACAAGATAATTGCGTATTTTTTCTTTCCAATGGTCCGACCATTGGTGCGTGAGTCCGACTCGCACTTGGCCGGTTTTTTTTAGTTAATATCTTTCACCTTAACGGCTTCAAGAATTAACTTACGAATTTGTTAAAAGTAAGCGCTTTCAAGTCACCATATGTAAATGTTATTCCACTTTAGTAAGCATTGTGATTAATGCTCATGCATTCTATGTATAAAAATTACCTCTTTTCATACATAACAGTGGAATAATTAAACGCCAAAAAAATTTGCGCTTTGCATTGAATTCATTCTTTTTCACACTTCAGAAATTAAGAATCTAGAATTCCCTTTGCTAATTAACAGATCACAAGGCCAAACATTTAAATGTATTCGGATGGACCTGAGTAAGAATCGTTTGTATTACACCTAACTGTTAGCGAATATGTTGGCACGCGATGTCTTATAGATATAACAATAAAACATACATTCGGACATAATTCTCCGTTCTCCAACTTTTCCTAATCATCAAGATTACCCGTACGCCCAGTGCATTGCATGGTACCCCACAATGACATGGATATTTTGGGAGGTTCCTGTCCTGTTCCTTTACGTCGGGGTGTCGACACTGTGAGGATCATACAGTGGAGCACAATTATCAAATCTGTACTATGTGTTGTTGAGAAGTTTGTGTTTTTTTTTAATTCACAGATTTTGCAGTTCGAAATGATTAACTTGCAAAGAAGAGAAAAAAAAGCTAATGAAAGAGAAAACCATTGCTGACATACATAAAAAGGCGCAAAAACAAGGGAAGCAAAAACCAACATACAACCAACATCTAAAACACTTGAAATATAGAAGACTAGCGACCCGCCCCGGCTTCGCACGGGTACAATGCTGATACTAAATACACTACAGTACTACTCCGGCCGGCCGGTACCGCTGCAAATGCTACGTCCCGCAATTTTTAAATCTGTAATATCTTCGAAAATATTCATTTAAATCACAGGCTGTAAAGGGCAATTTTGGTCGACATGAAATGCACAACGTATTTAATTGGACAAGGAATGATACTGTATCGTTTAAAATAGCTTGGTAAATAACACATTTTTTTTTTTGTAATAATATGTAAAAGATAAAAATGGTTACTGTGGGTTATCCTTAGGAGATAAACATATGCTGTCGCGGACTTTTTTATTCATCTTTTTAAGATATACAATTCCGTAGTACATAAATTTGATCTATCTCGTAAGGTTTAGCCAGCGTTTGCAATGTAAGCGCAGAAAAATATGTTTGTTACGACATCACATTACAAATCTTTAAATTCTCTCGGTTTTTCTCTACTATAATATGCATGTATTATACATATAAACCTTCCTCATTAATTACCCTATCTATTAAAAAAAACCGCATCAAAATCCGTTGCGTAGTTTTAAAGATTTAAGCATACATAGGGATATAGGGACAGAAAAAGCAACTTTGTTTTATACTATGTAGTGATTATTGTTAGACATAGACTAAACTTCTAGAGCGATGTTGTAGCAGAAACAATTTTCTTATTCTTTCAAAGTTTTTAAGTAAAAAGTTTATTTTTATTTTTCAGTGTCATGGTCGAGTATCTGCGTGGATTCAAGTGTGTATTCATACCACTTTTCCACAACAACAAAATGAGAGACGTGTTTTTTCAGCGATCGGAATGCCCTTTTGTACATATCTTGGTAAATACTAAATCGATTTTGATGAAATTTTCACTGTTCTCTTGTGGAATTATTGTAAGTAAATAAAAAAAAAAGAATAGACACAATCCAACTTAATTGCAAAACTGCAAACAAACATATTTATACACACAATTGTGAATTTACGGGTCGATCGATAAAGGATTAATCTCTTGTATGCCCGAAGCGTGGATCCGCGCGAGACACAATTGATTTCTATTGTCTTTAATTACCTGGCATACGATGGCGCAGTCGTTCCGTGAATCGGCACCTTTGTCATACCGACTCCTCCATGCCCTCAGAATGCACGGTAAGCCGTTGGTACCGGTTGTCATTTGAAATTCTTTAGTCAAAAGCCACAAAGTCTAGTACCAAGGGGTGTCGTGTTACCTGGTAGCTGGGTTCTGGAGGTCAGATAGGCAGTTGCTCGATGTAAAACACTGGTACTTAGTTGTATCCAGTTAGACTGGAAGCCGACCTTAACATAGTTGAGAAAAGGCTAGGCAGATGATACAATAATTGTGAAATTAAACACTTTTTAGAAGCTCTTGTAAACTAACATTATATGCATATTATTATATTTATAGATTATTAAATAACAATAATATTACAAACATATGGGCAGGGTTAAATTTATAATCTTATTTTTTATGAAGTCTGTTAAAATTGACCCAATATTAATCTAATATTTATGCTTATTTTATGTATTTAGCAGATTTTTTGTTTCAATCTAACTGGTTGTTTCAGAGTACTTATAGCGCGTTTTTTAGACGATTATATACAAGGAGTTAACAGACTATTTGATGTCAGGCAACGCCCCAAGGAGAGCTGAGCTATCATGATTTTTGGTTATCGAGGAGAGAAAAAGAATTTATACAGAAACTTCCATTAAGAAGGTAAAAACAATTTGTATTATTTATTGACAGTTGGACAGACAGTCTTGTGGAATACTGTCTTATTCGTGCATAGCACTAGTAGTTTAAAATATAACTATGTTTAAACCAAACACTTTTATTTTATAGGAAGTACCTATTCAGAAAATACAAAATATAGGCTTTGGCAAACTAAAAGCTCAACTAGCAGTTTTCCGCGGTTTCACCCGCGTTCTCGGAAACTACGCAGCCGGATAAAAACTACACCATTTCGTCGTCCTCATCAGTGTTCTAGCAGTCTCCATACCAAATTTCATCTGAATCGGCGATTAATTTTTTTTTCGTAAAAACCTCATAAACAATATTCACATTCGCATTTACAAATATAAGCTGCACCCACCATGCGTTGCAATGCAACTATTTTGGGTTAGAAACCTTCACAGGAGTACACAGGAGAACCCGCACAAGGTTTATCATAGTCGGGTCAATGATTTAGGAATGCATAGAGGACAAACATATAAACACGCATTTTTATTTATAAAGAAGATCCCCTGCATCCTGGAGGGACAATCCTATGTCCTAATACTATCTCAATAGAAAACTTCATCTAAATTGGTTCAGCCATTCTATCATTTTTAAAGAGTTTCGGATATATAATTTAGCAGAGCATTATTATACATGTTTACGCATACACAAACTACTTCGTTTATAACAAAAGAACAGCTATACCTATTTATATGCTCTTTGATTTGCTAAATTTGTCTTGACCCCAAAATAGCAGACTTATCACCGGTTACAAAAAACTTTATATTTTTTACTTTTAAGAATATCTCAAAACATAAGATGTATCAATAATAATTAGCTTATTTTATCCTCCATTTTGACAGATCTTAAATGACAGTTCTTCCGTTTCACGTATAAGTAACCGCATATTTTTTTGTTGCAACTGAGTGTAACTGTTTAAACCTCGAAACAATTTATGAGGCTGTACGAAGTTCTCTGGGTCATCTAGTAAGTAATAAAATTAAGCATGCCACTGATATTGAAAGTACCTATGTTTATTTTACAGAATGGAGCAGTCCGGATTCTGTATCAAAATGGTGCTAGAGATTCCCTAAAGAATGGTTTCAGGACATTTTTCTTCGTTTTTCCATTATCAATGGCGGCAATATGGCACGGCGTCGCGCCGTGTGTATGAACAAACTTCCAGTCTACTCACGCCCAATAAACCGTAATTTCTAAAGCAAAAAAAAAATTACCTTTAAAAGCGTTTTTATACGTTGAATTTTAATAAATTACCAAACAATTGATTATTTGATTACCTGATTTTATTATTTTTTTGGCTTAAATTATGTTATTTAAATATTATAAAATATTAAAAAACTAAGTAGGGGAACCTATTTATTTTTAAACTCTTAGTGCAGCATAAATGGTATGTTAAGTCCTTTTATTCAGATATATTAATTAATAACAAACATTATTGATAATAAAATATATAAATCTCACATATTTTTTTTATTTAAAAAACTACTTGATATCGATATCGATGAATACCTTATAAATGTGAATATCGATATCGATGAAAACCTAATATTGGTAAATGTCGATATCGATAAAAAATATCGCTTCCCATCTCTATTTTTGACATTTCTTTCGGTCAAGGTGACATATGACATTGCGTCAAAAAATTTTGATTACGTTGGCAGAACTGATTTTTTTGTGTGGTTGGCTTGAAATGGTTATAAAATGCTTTTAAGCTAATGTTCTAAGTTCCGCCTCTTAAAACGTAGTGTTTATATGCTCTGTGCTCAACATATTTTTGTGATCTATTTGTCACGTTATTTCCTCTAAGTAAAAAAACTGCCATTTGGGTGTACCCGGTGTATTGCATTTTTTTAGTTTGACAACACTATTTTCCTGGGCAACGGTAGGCAAGATGATTTATAAACAAAAAATGAGCTTACAAAATGCCAATTATTGTATTGAATTTTGAGATAAAAGTTAAAATATTTACAACTAAAGTGTAGTGCGCTGTAGTTAAATTTAAATACAAAGTATCGTACCGCATACCACCATGGCTTCAATGCGAGATCAAAAAATCGAACAGCAAGTAAGTGGTTTTAAAAATTATTTTTATAATCCCACTTTTCTAGTATATTTGCATGTTGTAAGAAGTTTTGTTTTAAGTATTTGTTGTCTTCTCTGTTACTGGTTACCTTGCCATTTACCTTTTCTTGTGATTTCAGCGGCAATTGATGGAACAGAAAATGAAACAGAAACGCCAAAATTCTGGTATGGTTCAAGCAAATGATCTAAGAGTAGGGTCGGCTAAACGTCCAATATCAGGCAGCCGGTCCCGGGAGTTACATGGTAAGTTCTTTACGAAATAATAACTCAATTAACCCAAAATTTCTCAATGTTTAGTTGATTCATGCATGGTTTTTTGATGTATATTTTCGTTATGCGCATTTTCTTTTCCTTTCATCCAGGCTATGATGGCCCGATGCAATTTCTTATGTCGCCAGTCAATCCGGACCAAGTAATACCCCTCCAAACAAATAGAATATCAACTTATGATGGTAAGTCTGAATACTGCTTTTTATTTTAAAACAAAATACTTTTGCTTCTGTCTACATTATTTTACGCTAGCATGATTTGTTGACTGTATTCTCTGTACTTTAATACATGGTACTCTATACATACTACCATTCATTTTTCTTGACAAGATAAACTTATGTTATCGCAACTCTCTGTCCTATGAGTTGAGAGTAAGTTTCAAAGAACACACTGTGGCTTTAGGCAATAAGACTATAGGGTAAAAAAGCACATAAAAGGACATGCATTTTCTGTCCTACGGCAGTTCTTAAAGGTGGATACAAATCTACAAAAGAAAAATACAAGTAATATAATATCAGTGTTAAATTCATACAATTTGAGAGATCCCTTCAGAATCCTTACTAATATTATAAATGCGAAAGTAACTCTGTCTGTCTGTTACGCTTTCACGCCAAAACTACTGGACCGATATAAATGAAATTTGGTACAGAGATAGAATAGACCCTGAGGAACAACATAGGCTACTTTTTACCCGGGTGCGCTAAGAAGTTCCCTCGGGATGCGGGTGAAACCGCGGGAAACAGCTAGTAATATATAAATTAATATTTTAATTCATTGTATGTTGATGGTTTAATGCTGCACCAATCATAAAGACTGGGTTGCTGGTGCTCTTTGGGGGAGGCCTACATTTAGCAGTGGACGATGATAGGCTTATATGATGATAATGATCATAATATCATCACACAAATATTCAGAAATTATACTAAAATATATAGTTTTGCAAATGTAAATTCAAGGATACAATATTTATTGTGTAGTACACATGCGGCCTTGTAGTGTCGGTACGATGAATCATACACTCAATGAATAACTTTGTTATTGGAGAATAGAAAAACATATTATTCATTCATGAGTTGTTTAATACCTAACTGGTTTTACTACGAAATACTATTGTACCATTTATAAAGGATTATTGAACAAAGATGAAGAAGAAAAAAAATAACTTTATGGTAATTCAATCTTTGTTTCTGGAATAAAAAAGATTTGTTTCGCTGCATCCCAAAGGAAATACTTTACACACCCAGATAAAAAGTTCCCTTTGTCCTTCCCCAGGTTTCCCAGCTATCCCCATATCAAATTTTATCTAAATTGGGTCAGTAGTTGTTAAAAAAAAATAAGAGTTCTTCAGCATAGCATTTAAATTCACAAAATTAAAGGTATATATGGATGAGCTATAATATGTAAAAACAATTAGAGAGTTCAATAAAACTTGATTATAATTACAATTGAAGTCTATGAATAACCAAAACTAATTAATTTTGTATCCTAAAAATAGTAGCAACTTTCATTTAATTTACTAACAGTTAATAAAGCATAATTATATACAGTGCAAACTTGAGTAATTTATGGTTGAGGAGGGGCAATTTGAATATGGATGTTCTACCAAATAGGTTTTGAACCAACCATAAATTGTCACCAGACAAGCTAATCATGAGTAGTTCAGAATACAGACATAATTACATTATGTTTTCCCCTAGGTCACTTTCGATTTTAATATTTTTTGAGTAAAACTCATTTTATGACTTAACTAGCTTCTACCTTCGACTACATCTGCATAGACTTAGAATTGGGTCCACATATTTGAATAAAGATAAAGATAAATTTATTTGTTAAAAACATATGTTATATAAGGTGGTACAATGTTATTTACAGTTTCAATATGTTTTGCCATATCAGGTGTACAAATATACATTTATTAAACTTAAAATCTACATTCGGATACTTAATCTAAACAAATAGCAAAATATGTGGAATAGAGTTACAATTTTAATTTTAAATATTATCTTTTAAGAAATCGTCTACCTTATAGTAAGTTCTTTTACATAAAAGTTCTTTAAGTTTCTTTTTAAATAGGTTAATATTTAATATTTTGTATGCATCTGGTACTTTATTATAAATTTTAGGAGCCATACAGAATAAACTTCTCCACATGAGGGTAGTTCTGGCGCTGTATCATATGTATAAAAAGTATCCTTAGTGATAATCTGGGTTTTAAACTATGTATGTACCAAATATCATCCAAATACATTCAAAAGTTTTTCCGTGAAAGAGTAACAAATATAAAAAATATAATCTCTGTCTTACGATGGATACCTTATCATTAGGGTTTTTTATTCCTAAAACGGTCGATCACCAATCCGACAATAAGGGGATAACACGAAAGTTCCCGCTTCGTGATTAAAAAAACGTGTTTATTTAACGGGCCGATAAGGTAACCATCTGTCGGCGAACTTGTCCCAAAGACGACGAAAGATGCCTGTTATCATCTTCATAGATATATCTGAAGAATCAAAATAAATCGTATTTTCTGCAAGTTATAGAATTATCAGTACCACAAGGACAGATATCCACTTATGACTTATGACTCAGCCAATTGATGGAGCTATGTGTAAACACTTCAGATTAAACTCGTCGGAAGATAAATTTACATTCCATGAGTATTGTATATCACGGTTAATAATGCAATTAAAAAAATATAGGTACTCTTTCTTGTTCTAAATTGCTGTGTCTAACCTAATGCGTCATCCTTTAACCTGGCCTGCATTTAACGCGTTAATTATTACATTAACGGAAAAAAATATTTTTGACTAACGTGAAGTTGGATACTAAGGTTATCGCAGGTGGAGCACTAGCATTATAAAAGAAAAATCGAGATTTTAACTCTAAAACTTAGACGAAAAACAAAGCTGTTTTAAACAAATTATTTCAAAAGCAATCGATCGCCGTGCTAGGAGACTCATAGGCGACGACGAGTAGTTTCGACTAGATGCGATGCTCCAAAGTCTGGAGCATCGCCGCAAAGTCGCTTGCCTATCGGTGTTTTACCGGATTCATTTCGGAGAGTGTGCGCAAGAGTTACACGACCTTATACCTCCTGCTCCGTTCCACTTGCGGTCAACTAGGCGCAGGCTGGGTTTCCATTCTTTTGTTGTTGACATTCCACCTATCCGCACGAAGCGTTTTGCTTCTTCCTTTATTATGCGGACAGCGAAGGAATGGAACTCATTGCCTGCGTCAGTTTTCCCTGAATCATATAACCTTGGAGTCTTCAAGTCAAGAGTGAATAGGCATTATTTGAGTTTGCGTGTACCATCCTCGACGGCATCGTCACTTCCCATCAGGTGAGATGCAGTCAAACGCACTCAAATCTTTTGTAAAAAAAAAAAAAAAATAATAATTGTTATTTAACTAAATTAATTGATCGGGATATGTTTTTAATTGTTGGATAAAAAGAATTAACACCTCTTAAAAGCAAAAATACCAACACAATCATAATTACTAACAAGGGAATTTTCACTAACGCCTTGCAGAGCTAGGCAATCAGATAGAAGTGCTAACTGTAGGCGAGGGGGAGGGCAGTGGGGAGGAGGACGACGAGAGCGTCCCCGTCTGTAGCGTCGGCCGTGACGCGAGCACCGACGACGTGTGCGCAGACGCAGCCGTCGCGCCGCTGCATGACAAGCCGCGGAGAGACAGCTCGCCTAGCCAGGTATTTTGTGACGTCATTGAAGTTGAACTTACGCAAACATTAAAGTCACGGTCCCTGAAGGACTTTAGACCCTATCTTAACTAGTGTAAGGTATTGCTTGTCTGTTCAGATTCTAAAATCCTTTCTATCAATATTGCAATGTGACCTCAGATTTTTTTTAATCGGTCTCTCACCACTTTGCATAAAATAGCAAAATGATTAGCTTCTCGCAGTCTTGCTTACGTCACAGTTTACAATGTTAAATGTTTTTTTTAAGGCAAAATAAGACCAAAAGTTTTCCTTCTCAGTCGACTTACGTTCAAGAATAAAAGATTTTATTTTTATTTTAGTATATACATATATACCTGTATTAGTAATTCCTTAACCAATAAATGCTTTATTCAACAGACAGCAGAAATAGAAGGGTCAGTGGAAGGTGCGGTCGAGACGTTCGTGGTGACCCCAGCTAAGCATGGCACGCTATACAAATGTCGCATAGCCCGCGACCGTAAGGGCATGGACCGGGGGCTCTACCCTACATACTTCTTGCACCTCGAAAAGGATTATGGGAAGAAGGTGTTTTTGCTGGCTGGTATGTATAAAAAAAATACTTTGGCGCGCAATTTGTATTTGAAAATAGAATTCGAGCAAAAAGTTTTGAAATATTGCGACCTTTTCGGAAAAAAAACAATGCTTGCAGCATAGACCTGTAGTCTGTAGAACAGCTATTTTGATGTCTATAAATCTCAAAGGCTACAAGGCTTTTAAGCTTAAATCGATCTGGGCTAGCTACAATTGCCGCAGAATGGATCTTAGGCGAAAACAGGCTTTCAAAAAAAATATCTGTTTAATTTTGAACCTTAAGATAATTATATTAATTGTATGTATGGAAGGTGTTTGTCATTTGTTTTTGTAATGAAAGCTTTTTTCCTGTACTTTGCATGATATTTCAAACGTATAATATGTCATAACATATTATACGTTTGAAATATCATGCAAATATTTAATATGATATTTCAAACGTATAATATGTTATGACATATTATACGTTTGAAATATCATGCAAAGTAAGGATAATACTAAGGAAAAGGATATGTAAAATTCAGGACCGCATCCATACCGTTATATTCATGGCTCGTTTACCGTCGAAAATGTGAAAACCCCGTGTGATTAATGACCATTGAATGTTTATAGTTCAAATATAAACATAAATGTTGGAAGGTCGACTGAATATTAGTTTACCCTTGCTCGACAAGCCAGCCCGCGCGCTGAGCCAGTGCCATAAAAAATCCCGTAATAATAATACTTGATATGATTCAGCTTTTCCCTAGTTGTCCTCCCCAGTGACGCCCTAAGGCGGTTCGTCCCCCACTAGAGTGAGCCTTTAGAGCGCAGTCACTTAGTATTAAATTTAGTTGTAAGCCTTGGTAGGGGGCCTTAATTTAATTAATTAAATTAGGACCTCGCCACATTGTCCGATTAAGCAGGTCGAATGCTGTTAGAAGCACCCTGCAAGAGATCATGTACAAAAAAAAAGTTAATTACTCATTAGCTGTGTCAAGCATTTTTACCGAGGCATGGCCCACCAGCGCGTTTACTTTTGGCTCAGCTTTCTTTCTCACTTTTTTGCCAGATTCAATATCCCATCAATCCGTAGATTTCTTTACTAGAGATATATTTTTGCCATTATTTGTACGGACCTTATGTCAACATTCTATCTCTAGTAAGGAAATCTAGGGATGGGATATTGAATCTGGCCGTAAAGGTCACAGCGTTATGTTAAATAGCTTACAACCTTCCTTAAAAGTTCGGCTATCACATGCATAAACATTTTCTTCAAATCCGACTGCTAATTGTAGATATTAGCTCGTTCAAACAAACGAGCAAACTGTTCAGCTTCTGTATGAGTGAAGTAGGTGTAGGAAATTCAATATTTATCAATCATTAACATCGACCCACAATTCTCATTCACCATTTAATATTAATTGGCTTTCCTTGATGAAAAATATCAATTGATCGCTGCCCATTATATAAATTGCTACCGTAAATACACACCTGACTACTCTAATTAATTAGATTGCTGATACCAATTTGGTTTCAATGGAATGAGATGTAAAATTAATTATGTCTTTGTTTTAGAAAATATTTGACGTCCCCGGAGACTAAAATTAATAATAAGCTCATTTAAAAGGTATAATTACGACCTTTTTTCCTCGCCCAGGTTTCAATCCACTTCATTCCATACTAAATCTCATCCAAATTGCCAGCCATTTTACCGTTAAACCGTGACAGACAGACAGTAACTTTTGCATTTATAATATTAACTAGCTTCCCGCCAGCGGCTTCGTCCGCGTGTTCTAAACAAATTCAAATTAAAAATGACAGAGTTTAATACAATCTTCCATACCCTATTTAACCCCTTTAGGAGATGGATTTAGAAAAATCCTTTCTTAGTAGACACGTCATCAAAGGAACATTTGTGCAAAATTTCATACTTTTACAACCAGCAGTTTTAGCTGTGCGTTGATCGATCAGTCAGACAATCGGTTTCTTCTTTGATATATAATGTATAGATAAAGACTGCCTCGTTAGTCTAGTGGTCGCATAACGTAACTGCTGTAAACAGGGTCTCTGATTCGATTCCCAGGTCGGGCCAAAATCGCTTTGTGGGTTTTAGAAAATTTGACAAAGCAGTCCGGAGTTAGGAAGTTGGTGGTTTAATACTCCCGTACCTGGGCACGTTAGGCCGTCGTCCCCGGCTGTTATCTTGATAGCAGTTGTTACTACAATTCCATGTATGTAATTCCATGGCCGTCAGGCGGATTTGAGAAAACTGACACCAGGGTTAGTTAGGTTGTTAAAAAACTGCAGCCTACACGATAAGAAGAAGATAAGATTGAATTTTAAAACCGGATATCACTCCGGCCATTATAAACAGACATTGGGACTACCACATAAAATAAATAACAAGATAATGTTGCAATTTAAATTGAAAGTGAAGGACAAATGAACCGATTTAATGTAGTGTACGATCGATACCTCCGGCTGTTATTTGGCGCCGAGCCTGTATTTGTTCATACAACATGACGCCCTAAATGTGTACACATTTGCCAATTTTATTTGGTTAATCGAGAAATTACTGTGTCAATCGCTTTTTGTAACCTTATTGTACACTATTAGTACTTAAATTATTTGACTTCGTGGCCTAGTGGTTAAGGCACCTGCCTCTCAATTACGAGTATGCGGGTTCGAAACCTGGCAAGTACCAATGTGACTTTTCTAAAGTCGTATGTACTTTCTAAGTATATCTTAGATACCACTGGCTAACGGTGAAGGAAAACATCGTGAGGAAACCTGGACTTAAAAAGTCTGAAATCGCCAATCCGCCTTGAGCAAGCGTGGTGATCAATGCTCATACCTTCTCTGTATGAGAAGAGGCCTGTGCCCAGCAGTGGGACAATATTATAGGCTGATGATAAGTGAAGGCCTTAATGAATAAGGTCACGTTTCTTCATTATTTTATTTCTTACAAACTTCCAGCAAACATTTGTGAACAAATACTTTGGCATAACTACCTATTATATGTACCTACTTTTTTCCATTGCATAGTATCAGTTAACACTAGGTTGGCTAGGCTCCCAGTAGTATAACTTCTTTATCGATGTCCTGATGTACAATTTGTATTTTTTTTAACCCCCACCTTAAAAGGGGGCGTATAAGTTTAAAGTCTGCCTCTTGCATCGTACCTCCCCAACGAATGAACTTATTTCAATGCAGTTTTGTTTATTGAAAGCTAATGTAATCGGAAAGAATCTGAGCTATAATGCGGGGCTGCGGGAATGTTCAAAAAAAGTTACCGCCGTTTTAAAACACAAGGGGCGATGGAAAGAACATGGGTGGGTTTGAGTCATTGAGTCTGACAGTCCCTACCGCTCCACCCACAGCTGGAGGGGTCATTTGATGATTTCCCATCCCTAAAAGCTATATCTAATTGATCAAAATTCCGATTCAAAACGTCATGAGCTGTTTTAAATGAAAGGGTTTTTTAAAAACAACAAATAGCAGTACCTAGCGTCTAGCGTGTGAACCCACGACACAATTGGGTATTTGAAACCAACAATTGATATACTTACTTTATGGGCTGTCAAAATGCAATTCCCCCATTTTGTATGGCAGAGTATAGTAGAGCAGTATAGGGGGTTACTGAGCTGTGAAGTTACTTATTTTCCTACTTAATTGGTTATTTGACTGTATTTTTTTATTAGAAATACATAACTAATTAACGAAAAGATTAACAATAGTGAAAATACGAATGTATTATCTTATAAAACGGCCTAGTTATAAGCATTTAAAAAGTCATTGCTAGAAAAAGAGAGCACGATGCAATTATGACGTCATTATGTCAAAACGCTGTATAACTCGACATTTCCTAGAACAAATTATGTTTCGCGTGACAAGGATAGAGAATTCCCCTTCCAAAAACTTTAAAAGCATGGATGTTATTTATTTTAACATTGATTTAATTTATTTTTCGACACTTCGTTTTGTTTCTATGGAATCTTTTAATGAAACAGCATTTTAGTACATTTTAGTTGGTGGTCAAATACCTAATTCACTAACTTTATTGATTCCAAAGCAATTCAAAATCCAATTTGACAGTTAATAGAATTAGTCAATTTACCATGGCTAAAAGAAAATGCTGTTTTAGGAAAGTGGTGTCTTAGACTTAATTCTTATTAGTGTCAACACGCAATTCATCATCAACAATAATAAAATGTCGGTGTTTTTTTCTATTATATTTTTTTTCTCTCTTCCAGCACGCAAACGCAAGAAATCAGCCACATCCAACTACTTAATATCTACGGACCCCACAGAGCTTACTCGGACAGCGGACAGCTTTGCGGGGAAGCTGCGCTCGAACCTACTGGGCACTGCGTTTACCGTGTACGATAACGGCAAGGCGTGGAGGAAGCACGACCACGCACACACCAGGCACGAGTTGGCTGCTGTTGTTTATGTAAGTGGCACTTATATGTATCGAGACTGCGGGACGTTCGAAAAAGGTACCGCGCGCCCGGAATATAAAGGGCTGAGGAAGGAACATGGATGGGTTTTAGTCAGTAAGAGTCTGACACTCCCTTCTGCCCCACCCATGGCTGGATTGATGATTTCCGTTCTCGTCACTCGCAGACTAGGACCCTCGATATATTTTTTACGTTCTGTACGACGTACAGGTTATCAGAAACCTTTGTTATGACTATAGGTCTGACGTTAGAATTTGAGTATTCTACTGTACTAGGTTCCCGCGGTTTCGCCGGATAAAAATAGATAAAAGTATCATGTGTGTTTAATTAAGTAATAAACGATGTGTTCAGCAAATTTCATCGAAATCCATTAAGTAGTTTTTATGTTAATGAGTAAGAAACATACATACGAACTCACAAACTTTCACATCTATAATATTAGTAAGATAATACGCATTCAGTTGCTTTTCTTAGCTTAAGATTTACGCTTTTGTTGGTACAAATGGTAACACGCTAAAACTTAGTACAAACACAATGTTTGAACCCAAGACAAACCATACATTTAGCTAGTAAACTACAGACGTAGGTACTCGCTGTTTGTTGACGTAGGGTCTCTGCGGTTAGTTGATGCGAAGTTTTCCTCTTCATTATTCAGATAACTGACGTCATCACTCACGGAAATCCTTAGCGTACGTCTTGTTAAACATGTACCTGTGGGCGTAGCACGAATCACTTTCGAAAAAGTATTCGTATTAAGTATACGCTTTTTATGTACCCGCTGTAGCTGTTGCCCGCTGTTTCACCCGTGTCCCGGAACGCACCCGGATAAAAAGTAGCCTAAAACCTCCGCCAGGGTCTCTTCTATCTCCGTACTAAATCTCATCCAAATCGGTTCAGCTGCTCTCGAGATTTGCGCTTAGCAACACATTCAGCGATTCATTTTTATATATATTATTATAGATTTATTTAAATTAGTGACTTTAATCATATTTTTGGATGCTGAAAATTGTTATTTATGCATTTTAAACATAAATTTTGGTATGTTGTATTTATGCTTTTCCAAACTATGTTGGGGTTGGCTTCCAGTCCAACCGGCTGCAGCTGAGTACTGGTGTTTTGCATAGATCGACTGCCTATCTGACCTCCACAGCCCAGTTTACAGACTATCTGGCTTCTGACTACCCCTAATGACTGCTAAAGATCTACAATTGACAGCCAACAGTATAACGTGCTTGCTGGACCACGGAGGAGTTTCGTTTTATCATAGATGGTCACCCATCCACAGACCGACCACGCCAAGCGCAGCTTAACCTTGGATCGATCGACCCGTGCGGCTGTTACTTAGCCACGAGCTCCTCGCGTCGTCTAACTAAATTACATCGCAAAGATTATAAAGTTACTCTGAACTGTAATCTTAAATTTAAAATTCATATCACGTACAAACATAGGATGCAATCCTACATAGTTTTATAGTTCTATATTATATGGTATGCAATTAAATTCATCTATTATATTATGCCAATAAGGTTTGAAATGGTTGTCATCAATAAGGATATACGGCCATATTCAATAACTTAACTATCCATAGATTTGCTTACTATAGATAGTTTTTTTGACAGTAGTCGTCCATACGACTACTGTCAAAAAGGTCCGTACCCTCTGTCAAATTCTATCTATTAAGCAAATCTTTGAATGGATAAGTTATTGACAATGGCCATGAGACACATTGATGCGAATCATCGTATTACCTGTAAACATGTTATCATCATAAGAAAAAGAAATCTAACAGCAATATTCACAGAATATTATTACGTGCGTTATTTTGCTATTACTTTTATTAAAGGAGTTTTCATTACTACTCAATTTGCAAAAAGTATAAGAAAATAAGTTTTACTAGGAATAAAAGTCACAGGGCCACCCGTTAAAATCTTAACATGTTTATTAATGTATATGTGATATGAAATTAAGTTGCATAATATGCAGAGGACCAATTACTTTGCTTACCAAAGTATCAATTTATCTAAACAATTACGACTTTCAACCATTATTCTTCACTATTCCAGGACACCAACGTCCTCGGCTTCAAAGGTCCAAGAAAAATGACAGTCATCCTCCCTGGGATGACTCCGGACCGGCAGCGCGTCACCATCGCCCCACAAGACGACAGCGAGACACTACTAGAACGACTCAAGAGCCAAACTTTGGACGACATCGTGGTACTACACAACAAAACGCCGGTGTGGAACGACGAAACGCAGTCTTACGTGCTAAACTTCCACGGCCGAGTGACCCAGGCAAGTGTGAAAAATTTTCAAATAGTCCACGATTCGGAACCTGATTACGTAGTCATGCAATTTGGACGTATATCCGAGGATGTCTTTACGATGGACTTTAGGTACCCCCTCTGTGCTCTCCAAGCGTTCGGGATCGCTCTCAGCTCGTTCGACAGCAAATTGGCTTGCGAATGATCTCATACCAACAGTATTGGTGTCTCAACATTCCATTGTGGTTGTCGGTTTTTGTATTTATTTATTGTGGTATTTAATTGTGAGGCTATAATTTTTTTGTTGTTTGAAATTTCTGAAGGGCGTCATGTTAAAAAATAATTATTTGAATGTAGTTCATCATCACAAATCGTCGGTGAAGATCTAATGAGCGTATTACGTGGCTACTAAAATTGAATGATTTGAAGGCAATTTTATTTTACCCGACTAAGGTAAATGTTATCAATTTGACTGGCTCTGTACTTATGTCAGTTGGTTTATTCCCTCGTACAGCCTTCTAAACCAATTTAATAAAGGAGGTGTCCATGTCATGAGCCAGTGTCCTAGAATACATGACGTCACAAGAGAATCATTCATTCGTAGTCTTCTCTTTTTTCGCGTCAAGAATTGTGACGTGTCGAATATTATTGTTAATATTAAATCGCATTATTAGAACTTTACCGATAAAATATTACCTAAAGATTGGTAGCCCCATGGTATTTACAAAATATTACGTTGTTATATAAAATCAAACGCACATAATTTAGTTTTTTGGTGCTTGTTGTGACTTAGGTTGTGTTTATCCGTGTTTCGCCTTTCATCGATGACGTTTGAACGAAAAACTGTAGTCTAGTGGTGTCTGTAGTCTGTGTAGTAAGGCTGTGTCTAAGAAATATGACTGTTATGCTTGTCAAACTGTCAATGCAAGAGAAGCTGAGAAGTCTGTTGGTCCTTTGATACGCATTTTAATCGAAAATGCAAGTGTTTTTATTTTATTTAAAGATATGTGTGTAATGGATAAGTTTTGTGATACGTAAACACGCGTTTTTTTTTTTACTTTTTTTATATAAATAAACATTACCGTCATTTTGGGCGCCGCTTTAGTTAGGTAACATTCGAGTAAAGCCACTCTTGCGTAGACGGTTTAAATAAAAATAGTGTCATATTTCTTAAACGAAATATTAAGTGTAATTTACTGCGGTCCAAGGTAATGAATCCAAGGATAATTGCACATATGCATTTAATATCATATCTCGTGTCTGTTCTAAGTAGAATAAATGCATAATGGGAATTTATTTTGTAAAAAAAGACTACATTTTTAGCGGTAGTTGCAAATACATGATGCATTTTTTTTTATTCGATTTCGTAAAAAGTAATATTATTATGATTATAAATTTAAATTATGTATATAAAAACGGATTTGTTGTTTATTACAATAATCCTGGATATTTATTAGCGACATTTTCTGTGTATAATCTATACTAATATAATAAATCTATACTAATATAATAAAGCTGAAGAGTTTGTTTGTTTGTTTGTTTAAACGCGCTAATCTCAGGAACTTCTGGTACGATTTGAAAAAATCTTTCAGTAATAGATAGTCCATTTATTGAGGAAGGCTATAGGCTATATATCATCACGCTAAAACCAATAGGAGCGGAGCACCACTATTCCACGCGGACGAAGTCGCGGGCAGAAGCTAGTAACAAAATAGTTCGCGTTTGTAACGGGATAGTCAACGCTTACTTTTATAGCACGCAAAGGTAATGTGTCTTGTTTCAACATTTTGAGTTCTGTGATTTTTTTAAAACACGGTCTATCAATGTTCCTTCTATGTCAACGCACATGCTTGCACTATGTAATTAATACGACAGTCTTAATTAACTTTAGGTATTTATATAAGTACCTAAACTAAAACATATGTATTGTGTAGCCACTTGTTAATTTAATGAATTATTAAGAAAATGTAAATTTATAATGATTTACATGATAATAGCGAAATATTTAGAAATGGCTTTCATTTTGACAGTTCAACAAGATCCGTTATTTCTCATATTTGATGATGATAGCTCATAAAAGGCATTGTACATTGTTGAATTAGGTAGATGACACCAATCACTAAATACATAGTATAAAACAAAGTCGCTTCCCGCTGTCTGTCCCTATGTATGCTTAGATCTTTAAAACTACGCAATGACTTGAATAGATTCAAGAGGAAGGTTTTAGTATAAATACAATTTATAAAAAATATTTCATTTTAAACCTGAAAAACCTAAAATTATTTTTTGTTGTTGCTTTGAATTTAATAAATAATAAGCCAAATAAGTTACGTCATTTGCAAATATGTTTAGCAATACAAAAACATTGAGAGAATCGCGTTTTGACAGCTCTTAAAAAGTGTCAATTGAATGTGGTGTCATCTACCTAATTTGCGTATTTGTCCAAATATTTGTGTCATTTCCGTATTACAAACTGAACATTATGTAACTACTAATAGAGTTCAGTTTATGTTAATAAAATAATGCGCATATTTGGACGAATACGCCAAGTTTAGAGCCAGCATAAAATGAAAGCAATATTGTGAATTTAAGTATCTTATAGGCTGGTTGGCCGTGTCTCTTCTTATAACCAAGCTCACTACTTGCTCAGTATTCTGTTTCGTAACAATGCTTTTAATAATAACATGACGTCACAACTCAGTATGGCCAATAAAATAATATTGCCATAATATTAGTTACGGTAACCAATTAACAATTCTATGTACAAACTATTGTAAGCATCACTTAGTGTTAGTTTTGTATCCTAGTCAATTTAGGTTTTAGTTAATTTTAATTTAGCACTAATAATGATAATTTGACTGCACAAATTATGTTAAGATTTTTTATGAATTTTCAATTATTTGGTGTCATAAATTATTACTGTATAAATAAATATTGCTATTTTTAAATGTAAAATTTACTGTTTTCAGCTATTGAGAAGTTGTTGATGTTCACACGTAATAATTTGAACAAAATTAATAATCAAATTTAAAATCATGTTTATCACATTTAATTTAACTCTTAATGAATGTTGTATGTTTGCCAGTGATACCATACCAGTATTATTTTTAATTTACTATTTAGTATTATTTTATTTTACCCATTTATTTATAGACCTGACAATAACATTGTACATTATACACACTGCCTTTTCCCTTTCTGAATTTAAAAAATAACTACATTTGTTTCACCAAACAAATGTTAAAAAAAAATACTATTAGAATAAATTAATGTGCCTATATATAGGTTACGTGTTTAGATAGCTAAATGGAAGACCTTAAAATGAAAATTGTAAAATATTAAATTATAAAATGTCAACGCGTCTATGTAACAAATATCATGAGCTTCTTGTAGATAATCGTGTTAAATATTTTGTCCTATTATTCTTATGACCATGATATAATATGGCATTTGAGTTTGTCGTATTTTGTCATTTCAAGTGCTTGCTTTACACTAATAATATTATTTTTCTTGTTCGGTTTCCTGTTTCGATGTAAGCCCAAAACGGGGCACAGTACTTTTTTTGAACCTAGTGTACATATCTGGCACATTATAATGACCTCAACTTAATGGCAGTAATCTGCATTGACTGTCTTAAGCACTGCCAGAATGAGACAAGTTGAATAAGGTTCTTAATCGCAAATCAGTTTTCTTAGCCCCCAAAAGTTGGAAAAATTATATTAAGCCTATTTGTCATCCATATCCAATTCATAATTTAATTCATCTTCTGATAGGGATTGTAAAGAAAATTAAATATAGCACTGGGACATTAATTCATATTGATCACTTGTAATTGGTTTGTGTATTGTCATCATGAGTATTCGTGAGTAGCTAGCATGTTGTGTGAAGCCTAGTACTCAATATAGGGACGAAATTTCAAGCAACTCCGCCCGGGGGGCCTGGACGTTACATCCGATATTTTTTACTAGTCTACCACTGTAATTTTATGAAAAATGTAAACAAAATGTAAACTTATTTTTGTTCTAATTCTGCCACAGAAATTAACAAAGTGGCGTAAGAATGACGCATATTATCAATTTCATGCTCTAAACATCATCATTTAATGCCATTTTATTTATCTGTGGGAAAACTAAAACAAATTAAGTTTGATTTTGTTTAAATTTTTATACAAATACAAGTCACGGTATCAATTTTGTTCCATAGTGAATACATGGCTTTACATAAATCATCGTTTGTGGCAGCATGTAAAGATATCACATTTCTTTAGTTAGGCATTTACACACTATAAAATGAAAATTTAATTTGATAGTATTGTAAATACTAAAGTATGAATTTTGGTGTATTGTGCCTTTGGTAACGATAGGTTAAATGTTTGTGCCTTTTATTTTCATGTTTACTATGTATTTTGTACCTGAAGCTTTTCGTAGGCACAGAACTACCCCCCCCTTTACTAGATGACAAATCGCTTTTTACACCTTGGAGATGTTTAGATTACTTGTTTAGGGGCAACTTTTACAAGCAAAGCTGTCTTTAGTCCTAGAATATCTAGATTGGTTAGTAGTCGTGGTGAATGTTCGGTACTATAATTATTGAAATGGTGTAAATTAAACTAATAAAATCTTTTGTAAAAATTCATGAGAATGTCCATTTAATTAACTTGTGAATCGAATACAATTTTGCTCATAGTAATTGTGCAGTATGTGTATAGTAAAATATTTTATAAAAATTCTTTAAAACTGCTTACACACAATATCAAATATCTCAAATGGTAGGAAATGTCAATAACTTTGTTTTTAAATAAATAGAATACGCCATATTTATTTGACCTTATAAATAAAACCCAATCATGTCTCTTTAAAATATTTGCAAGGAATTTAACTCAGCAATGTTTACATTTTTTGATGTATAAAATATTTCAGATATCTATTGTACATAGTGATGTAAAACTGAAATGTTGGACACAAATAATTTCTAAGCAATGAATTGTAATGTTTTGTGTTAACTAGTGAAGCACTGCATATTAGTACCTATGTCTGTTCAAAAATAATATAAATTGTCTTTGATATCGTTTATTGGTTCCTGTGAAAGATCATGTTTGTAACATATATCATGACAAATCTGGTGATGAATTGTGTATTTATTAAACATTCCTTGTTTGTGATATGAAAATCATGATTTTGTTATCAATAAATTGTATTGATGCATCAAGTTGTATCTTTATTGACAATTCTGCTTATATCCTAACTAATGTTAAAAAAGCTAAATTGAGTTTTTTGTTACACTTTCCTGGTGAAACTGCTGAACCGGTATAGATGAAATTCGGTACAAATTTTGGCTGAAGGGTTGAAATCTGACCAAGATTATAACATAGTTTTATCAAGAGACCCTGCTGACAGCTAATCCTAATATTATGAATGCCAAAGTGACTTGATTAGTCATGTATAACGGCTGCACCCGATTTGGCTGAAATTTGATGTGGAGAAGGGGACCTAGAAGCCGGTACTTTTATCCAGGAGCGTTTAGTAATTCACTTGGGACGCAGGTGGAACTGCGGGAAACAGCTATATTCATATAAAATAAGCATACTGAATTACAACTGGTAGAAATACTTTCTTCATTGCCTTGTCTACTTTACTTACTTTGCCCTTCCAACTTGTTGACATCATTTGATATTTTGTTTTTTTTAGAGACCTATGACAATCAATCACAAGCCTTCTTCTTCCTAGTTGTAACCTCCTGTGTGAGAGACGTGACTAACTTGGGTAGTACGTGCTACCACCCCTCACAAGCCTAATGTCTCCCAATGCTGCGTTTTGGTTTTGTTTCTGACAAACTGTTGCATCAGATGATGGCCGGACCCAGATAATTTTAAATCTAATTTGGTGAGCTATCTAATCTATAGGTCATAGACAGTCGGAGATGGGCTGTTATGGAGATTGGTATGGCACATGTCCAGCCTACTATGGCTGATAAGTTAATAGTAATAACATATGGACTATAAAAATTTTCTCTTTCCACGGAAAGCAGCTCATTTGAAATGAAGGAATTTAGTATGACAGAATAAGAGGTGCAATAGGGTCTTCCCTAAAAGTACTTTAGTATACCCTATATTCAGTCTAAGAACTCGAATCTTACTTTATTTCATCAATATGTATCAAATGATTTTTATAAAAAATTGAATTATTAGGTTATATGGACAACATTCTCAGAAATAACAAGAAAATGTAGGGTTTTAAATTTTTTTTTATTGTCAGCTTACATACAAAAGTTATTCGGTCTTAGCGGCCGCGGCTTTAGGCTTCTTCGCCTTGATGGGCCTCTGGGAACGAAGGATGGCTGATGCACGACGGAGGGTAGCCTTGGACAGGTCAGTGCGGTAGTGGTTGGCTTTCAACAACCTCTTTACCTTGTACAGCGATCTCCTTGCGCCGGCTTTGAATGTACGGCGTACTGTGTTCTTAACGGGCTTGTTGGTCGCCTTAGCCTTCTTGTACACAACTGTGAAACCTTTCCTGTCGGGGTTCTCGACGACGCCAACAGCCTTCTTCTGGATCAGACCATTGTATCTGTACGAGTTGAGGTTAGTCACATTGTTCGGCTCCTTGCTGAACGGCTTCTTAATGTTACGCTTCTTCACCAGGAAGGCGTTGTTGTTGCGGATGATCATCCAGTTGAGATGGGACGACATTTTCGTAGTTTTATTCTAAAAACTACACCAAATACAACGTGCTCACAACGTGTCCGTAGACAAAAAGAAGGAAGTTGTTTGTCTATGCTTTTGCTTATGTCACTGTCAAAGAAATGTTGCTATTATCTAAAAGATATTTCCCACTGCTGACATTTTTTTACGATCTCCACATCGGTCTAAATTAAACTTTAGTAAAATACGGATACAACTGAACATGGGATTTTTCCTTGAGTTACTTTTAATTTTAGATTTATTTATTTTGCAAATAAAAAGTTACCTAATAAAAGTTGCAACAAAAAGTGCTAAATATTCATTTAATTCTAAATTCAAAATGTGTGAATGGCTGCGTGTTCGGAATAGAAAATAATAGAAATAGAAGGTACTTTAGGAGAACAAAAACATCACAATTAATTTCCCATTTTTAATATTTTTTCGATACTTGGTCACACCATTTTTCTACCAGAGACAAAAAAATGCTTTTGATGCATTATTTTTATGAAAATAATTACGAATTACTATTACGAGTACGAATAAAAATATTGAAATCAAACAAGTTTGTTTAGAAGTTATTCTCTAATACACAATATTTTTTTAATGTTTAGCAATATTCAATTGAAAATTCCTTACTCTATGGAATTTACCGTTGACTTCTTTCATTTTCTTCATCCTTTTTTTGGCATTTTGCTTATGGTGATATGTCAAATTCCAAACTAAAACTTGTCTGGGACAATTCGTGTTGGTTCTTATATCTTTTTTCTTAATATATTTACAGTATTCCTTGTAGTAAATGTAGTTCTTGCGTGAAATTTATATGTGATTTGCGTAAAGTGCCAAATTGATGTCTCGTTATTATTGGTATTATGAATCAGGTTGATCAAAATATAAACAAAGATATGTTTGATTCTGATCTGATCGACGTGGAATCTTTGGATTATTCCGATGATCAGACGTGGTGAGTACCATTGAGGAGTATTTTATGTAAGAATAAGTGGTGGCGAGCGTTTAGGTGTTTACGGGGTCATGTATGTGTTGACCGCTCGACATGTCAGTGCAGTGTCGACGGTTATTTAGCTCATTCCAATTAATCGTAGAGTTATTTATTTCCAGTTAAACCACTATAACCAGTATTTTAGCATAGCTACCATGCACAGGTGGTACTGCCTAGGTTTTTTCTAAGTAGGATGAATCACCTTCACTTTGTGTTGTTATTTATTCAATGAATACACTAGTCTATGAAATCTGAAAATGAAATTTTCAAGCTATCTTGGTATCTAATACTGTATTCTATAAAGACATGATTATTCATGGTAAATGATTCACATCCCACTCAGTCTTGTTCACCACTCCTACACTAAGAAATATTGATGTATAGTATTAGTAATGGCTATTCAGTACTACTTACATTTTAAAAACATTGTTATTGTTTACATCGGAACAAAAAGTATTATTTAACAGTTTTCTTAATGTTTCAGTGCATTATTGTTAATCATTTTGAAGTCTAAACATCTACCCTCAATCAATTTACTGATTAATAAACAAAACATCTCCATTAACACAATAATTATAATGCATCTCCTTTCTTTTGTGTTAATTAGTGTTTTTGAGAGACTTCTAGCAAAATCATCAAACTGATAAGATAATATTTACTGTGTAGATCAAGGTGATACAAATTGTACTTAAATTATTCATGATAAGTTTTGTGATAATTGATAAAATATCACCTATCTACATCCTAATCAATAACTTGTCCATGATATTTATCAACACTTTATATAATCATGTAACAACTTTTATGGCTAATTTCACCACTTCCAGAAAAGTACCAGGTATCTGACAGATGTATTATGAATGTATCTGGTAGATAAATCCTATCTTGATGTTATGAAAAAAAAAAAACATTATTCTGATATCTAGATTGTTTTTAACTTGTAACATCAAACAAAGGTGTTTGTTTAAATTTCTTTCTAAAATATTATGTAGCATAGTCACCATTAATGTTCAAACTACCTATAAAAATATGTGAGCATATTTATTTGTAGATATTAAATAGTTTTAAATTGAATTCCACAGAAGTAAGTGAATAAAAACTGAGGTGATTCCTAATATACTGTGATTCCCGTCAAATAACCTAGGATAATAATTGCCACAAGATGATAATAAATTTTCTGACAATACTGTAACAATGATCTTTGATATGGCTACACTACTAGGTACATTGAAAATCTTCTAAATGTATCAATTTTAAACAATTACCTGCATGCAAATATGTTTTCTCTTATAAATTCCAATTGGAAAATCTTCATGTATTTTTTTAAAGATTTACTGATTCTTTGATAAAAAAGAACTAATCCAGAGTCTTACAAGATGCAGTAGCAGTAGATCTCAAATATTATCCTTAAATTCTGTTTTCAAACATTTTTGTTATATATGGATAAGGGATGTAGGCAATATCCAATATAACCTTTTATAATGCAAGCACTCCTTATTATTTCTTGTAATAAAACAATTTTATTCAGCTAAATATATTGATTAAATTATTTGCTGGTCATATGTGTAAATTCCTCATAATTCTTATGTAGCAATAGTAATACTAGCATTATCTAAATATATTGTTGTTTATTAAACATGTTTCTTTGTACCCAGGTTATACACAGTCCCTGATGACTCGGGGCAAAATGTCGACATTGTGGACTGGAACTTATCCTGTGACTGGCCCATTAACGAGGACAATGATTACCTTAAGTTGGAGAAAACACTCTACTCAGTACTCGACAACATAATTAAAAGTAAGTTTATTCTCAAGTATCTGTTACATCACTAGCTAATTTAGAATATTGTGATAAGGTAACATGTCTCAACTTGTTTAAATGTGGTCTTCAATTTTAACATTGACCAGGGTCAATGTTTGTCCTCAATAGTAAGTATCAGGAATTAACATATCTTTATTTGAACATTGAACAAGTTTGTGACTCAAAAGTTTGAAGTAGAAGATAAGACTAAAAAAAATATTGATTGTGTACTCTTATGTAGTAAATAGTTTATCCAGTTGCAAATTACAGGCTAATTAATAATCATTATATATGATTGATAAACAGTAATGCCCCAAATATTAACATCTATAATCATTTGTCATCTCTCTTATTATGTGGACGAAATGCTAATGTTAATTTAAAGACTTTTATCTTCCTCCCATTATATTATTTTGTTTAAGATAAGAAATGACGTTCTTGTAATATGCTATCTTTTTTGTTAATTTAGGAAATGACTTTTATCAATGGATTTATTTAAATTTCTGCGGTTTTTACTGATATCAGTGTATCTCTTTAATATTATGAGCTAATAATTATGAAACGAGTTTTATAGTGTAGGTAGCTGTAATTGTCTGCATAATGAAGTCAGTTTCAGTAATGGTTGCAAATATTTTTCATTATGTAAGATTTGCACACATTGTTTTGTTACAAATAGGTTGTGTGTTGTTTTAATTTTTGTGAAAAGAATTTGTTGAGTTCATCACAATAGACAAGACTTTTTTATTTCGTCTGTAGTCTTTAAAGGTCCAAAGGTGATATTATTATCACCATCACACCAAGGCTTTCTTTCAGAAGGAATTGTAGTCAAAGACCAAAACTGCAGTGGTTTATTTTTAAATTATTCAATACTAGATGAGCCAATAAACTTAAATTAGTATCTCCTACATCTGTATCTGTATTAACTCATTTCACCGTTTAAACCTTCCCTGGACTACGACAAACATTTCAAAACCAAAATCAGCTAAATCGGCCCAGCCGTTCTCGAGTTTTAGCGAGACTAACGAACATCAATTCATCATTTAAAGATATTGATCATAGTCATCAGTCTTCTTAAGGAGGTAATCAAATTAGAACTCATCATTAATCTTACTTGCACCTGTAATGTGCCCACATAAACCTACATAACTCTCTGACCTGCATTTGCCTGTGGTACCACCTTAAACACCTACTAATGGTGGCCATTTCCAACTGTAAATATTTATATTATAAAAAAAAACAATCAGAATCTTGTTGAAACATTTTTGAGAGGATAAAATTTTAGGTAGGACGAATTAAAGACATAAAAAATAATCTGATCTGTAAAAAAATTGAAAAAATATATTTATTTTTGTTTAACATTACCACCATAATTATTTTAGTTCCTTATTTGGCCATGGACTAGGATGTGCTAGAAACTTCATGGTTCTCATCTTACCTATTACTTAGTACTTAGTACACGGTCATACATTACCATTCAAGATAAGTAGGAAGTTGAATAATCAGCTGCATAATAATTATCGTATACAAACTAATTAATAAACTACTTGACAAAGTGTTTATAGGCCGATGCAGTATGGTAGAGCGCTTTTTCACTGCCGAAGAAACATCAACTTTGCGGTCGTGACTTTACAGTCAAAAATTAATTGACTTATATACCTATCAGTCTAAGTATGCATAGAGGATGGTCAGGTTAGGTAGTTCAGCTATTTTGATCTTTGAGTTGACTTTGAAATGTTGTAGGTAACTTCCAAATTTCAGTGGACGTAGATCTAGCAATTTCGCTGTGTCATCCAAACATAGTTCCTTAAATAATTGTATGCGTGTCTAAGACTTTACACTGTCAATTTTAGCCCAGCAATGCATGCAGACAGATAATTTATTTAACTTGACACGTACACTCCCGTCTACAAAGTCCCGACAGTCTAGAATCAAATAGGTCAGATTAACACATTCGCAAACTGCTCATAAAGTCAATTCGTCCAAATACTTTGATTTGATCACTTGCTTTGAGAAACATCACAATCTGGTAAATGATTTCTAGATCTTATACGGATCGGGATATTTATAATTCTCAAAATCATTATGAGAAGCCGCTCATTACAGATTTCAAAGGATCCTTATTTGGGTCAGGTTAGCTTCTAACGTTTACACTACGACACATTACACCATTCACCTTACACTCAGTGTATACAACGAGTGTCTACGTGTAAACAGGTATAGTTCATTTGTTGTGACACGAGAAAAGGCTGTCGTAGTGTAACTCATACTTCGCTGCGGGACGTTCGAAAGAGTTACCGCGCCCCCGGAATACAAAGGGCTGAGGAAGGAAGGGGGATGGGTTTTAGTCAGTAAGAGTCTGACACTCCCTCCCGCCCCACCTACGGCCGGAGGGGTAATTTGATGATTTCCCATCCGAAAAGTGTTACTCATATTTTAATTGGTGGGGTTAACAAGAAAATTAGTACGTATCGTCTAGTCTCCAGCTTTTTTAAAGTCTAGACAAGTGATTGGTTGAGACAATTGCATTTACAACGATAGCTGGCGATATCTTTTAACGGTTATAAACAGTAACACTTATTAAGGATTCAGAAAGTAACTAATCCAACCCGACTGACCGAGAAAAAAATGTATTATAAGCCCTATATTACGACAGTGTTAGTTTCAAAGTATCATTTCGGTATACGCCATTTTTGTAACCCGTGGGTAGTAAAAAATAACAACCAGTGACAAGTATTTTGCGAGTGGCAATACGCCTACGTAGGCAGTATCAAATTTGGGCTTTAGAAATTAATCGTTAATAAATAACCCTGCACCAACTCAGGTCTGTAATTCTGTTCAAAATATAATAAGAAATAAAGCCTTCCTATCGTATATAGTTGACGGCAGAATAATATTTTTTTTAAATTAATTTGTCTTCAGCTTGTCAGGAGCTTGTCAGGAGCTCGTGGCTAAGTAACAGCCGCACGGTTCGACCGATCAAAGGTTAAGCTGCGCTTGGCGCGGTCGGTCCGTGGATGGGTGACCATCTATGTCATAGCGAGACTCCTCCGTGCCTCGGAAAGCACGTTAAGCTGTTGGTCCCGGTTGTCATTTGTACATCTTTGACAGTCGTTAGGGGTAGTCAGAAGCCAGAAAGTCTGACAACCAGTCTTACCAAGGAGTACGGTGTTACCCGGTAACTGGGTTGTGGAGGTCAGATAGGCAGTCGCTCCATGTAAAACACTGGTACTCAGCTGCATCCGGTTTGGACTAGAAGCCGACCCCAAACAGTTGGGAAAAGGATAGGCAGATGATGAATTTGTCTCAGCTTGACGCATCCAAATTCTAACAACAACAATTCGCAATCCGCGACTCCTGGACGCACACTAAGTTTGCATAGGGATTGCCCTTTACCTCTTTTTTGGAGTGGGAGGGAATGTCATACTCTTACTGACTAAAACCCGCCCTTTGATTCGCGGTAACTCTTTGATGGTTCAAAGAGTTACCCCGCACCCCAATTACTTAACCCAATTCTGCCAACAAGAATTATAAAATAGTATCTTAGCTTTATTCCCCACAAAGCTTTCGTTATGCTTTTAAAAGTATACGACTATTAAATTAAGAGGTACGAAATGATTGGTGCTGGCCAGTCGTTAAACAAAGGATATGATCATGAACAATTGGTAACTGATCTAATGACATTCGACACGGCTCATGGGTTCGGGACAAAGATCTGATATCATGTAAGTTACAATCAGGGTTGGTATGCCTTTAAGAGTACTAAAAAATAATGGGTCAATTATTTTTAAGTTGAAAAAAGAATCCTGAGGTTCTCTCGGTCTCAAAGATCAGAACCCTGTGAATGGTGCTCATAAAACTATTTATCAATAATTTCATATTTTCTCCATGTCTCGTCTAATCCTAAACACAGGTTGATTTCGCCATTATATTCTTAGTCCTGCCTCTTTATCCTTTGATATCCCTGTCGGTAATGACAATAATAATTCTGCGTTTTTTACATTCTTATGTCATCCATCATGGGACAGATGTGCCTGTTTTTTGGGAGAAGCATGAACACTACAAATTAAAACGATATGAACAGAAATTGGCGACAATTTACTGTAGGTTCCTATTAGCGAAATGGTTGTGTAATTATATCTGAAATTCCACTAGTTTAAACAGGTCTACTATTCGCAATCTGTGGGCGGTCATACTGCAATGGTATCTATAACTGATAATAATTTTGTTAGCCTAAGTCTTGGAGTTAGGACACCTTAAATTCTCAAGATAATCTATAGCCGTAGATCGGGTTATCAAACTCAACTGAACGCGTGTATTGATTCAAAATATTCTAAGGAAATCAACTAATCGTAAAGATTGTCCTATAAAAATCGATTCGAATGTTAGACAGTATGCTCTCAGCGCTTAAAAGCTTGGATCTTTAGTACCTACTAGCACAACAAATTCAATTTTACTGATTACCTCTGAAAAATGTGGGTATAGTCTTTTCCAATTGAATTTACGAAAAATATAAACAAAGTCGTAACCTATTTTTTTCTAATTCTGCCACAGAAATTAACAAAATGGTGTAAGGATGGCGTATTTATGTCAATTTCAGGCTCTAAACATCATCGTTTATCATTTTACCATTTTATTGTTCGTTGTGGGAAAATAAGAACAAAATAGGTTATGATTTTGTTTTCATTTTTAGTAAACTCAAAGGTAGCAGACTAAAAGTACTTGTTGCGATCAGCCCTGTACGCGTACAATCTCTAATTAAACCCTCCACTGCAATGCAGTAATATGATATCAAGTTCATAATACAGTCGCGTACTAGATAGTGTCAAATTTCGCATTCGGGTGTCGCGTGCGTCAATTACACCGAATGCTTCGTCAGTAAAGTTTGAGATTAACTAAATAATGCTTTAAAGAATTCCAAGAAATACCTGACTTAGTACTTTCGATCCGTGTCAGCTTATTTGGCGTATTGTGTCAGGTTCAATGTTTGCGTAAGGTTTGGTAACAGTCAAAACATTGCCTCTTTTCGTGGGAAAACGGAAGCCTAGTCTATAGTATAAACAGCTTCCTAATTAGTGTACGATTATTATCCTTAAAACAATAACATCACGGAAAATTTAGACTATAAATATACAAAACTAGCTTTCCGCTTTCGGCTTCGCCCGCGTGTACATTTTTTTTTACACCATGGGTTACATTATTCAAGATTTAGTAGGGATCCCTAATTATTTCTGGAAATAAATATAGCCTATAATACTTCGTAAAGATGTAGCTTCCTAACGGTGAAAGAATTTTTAAAATCGGTCGGTATTAGTTTAGATGAGTAATAATTATTTCTAATATTATAAATGCGAAGCTGTATCTGTCTACTTACCATTCACAGGGTTGATAAAATCTTTACAGGGCTACTCAGGTGCTTGAAGCTAAATTCCCATTTATCGAAATACGACTACAAAAAATCGCGAACATGTAGCATATAAATTCGTTAGGTTATGTTCGATTTATCAGCAAATCTATTTAATTTTTTGGAACATTTCTGTCGGTTAGATTACTAGATTCTCAGACATGGAAAGTATGCCCTTAAACAAAAAGCACATTATATTAGAGAATAGTAACTACTTAAAAATAATAGTAGGTACTAATCTAGTCTTAAAGCAGTTGCCGTGTATAGCCACGGAAATGACCCCAATGTCATTCACCCTTGACCTCTGACCAATCTTAGAACTACAAGCAAGCTTCTTTTAAGTCCCGAATAACGCGCTAATAGGACCAAATTGTTCAACAGAGTCTAGTTCTAAGTATTCCTCATGTGTTTTCTTAGATGAATATTTTTTAAAGTAGTTTTTTCGCGGCCTAAAAAAAACTTATTTTAACTCCTTTCAAATAATCCGATGAAGCTCAATTGATTTATAAGCCGGATGACAGTGCGTTATTTATATACCATTAAAGCCAAGCAAGGAAGCTATAAGCTATGATGATGACCAGCCCGCTGATCCTACCAAATTTTGAGATTGTTTGAAGCGTCTCTCAGTATTCTAAAGTCACTGAGAAGTAAACGAAATATCATGAAATGTTTTCGATAGTCTTGCGTTTGAGTGTGAACTGTGAAGAACAGTTGACACAGTGACAACTTTCAGATTTTATTAACAGCCACAATGACATGATGCAGTAAAAAAGTCTGTATTTTTAAACGGTATTTCATTTCGTTTTTGGTATACTGGTACACTAAGATAGTTCTAGTACCGTTCAATGTCACTAAGGTAATCATTCAATTACATTGTGACCAGTTTGTTGCTACAGATCTGCTATAGAAAACAGCACTCTATAGCCTAGATTAAAGGCTGTTTTTGTGTTGGATTTAGACAGGAAAACATTGTGGGAAACATAATTTTATGTATTGATACTAAATAATGACAGTGCAGTATCCACACTGTAGTTAGCCAAAACCGGTTTATATTTGAGGTTTAAAAGATGTTTACTGGTTATCAACGTTTCTTTGAAAGTTTTATTCAGATCTTATAGAAGTAAGTACCCATTATTTCTTTTCTCAGCGATACTAAAAAAGGATTGCAAAAAATATGCACCTAAGAATAATTAAAATAGCCTTTCAGCTTGAAAGGCACCTTACTTACGTAGATTTTTGCGAGAAGATTGCCCTTTTAATTTTCATCTGGTTCCCTATTATACTGTAATTAATTATAAACAAGAGAAAAGGTCCTCGACTTCATGAACCCGGAACCCTTGGCACGCGACTGTATCAGCTAACCCAGTAATGAATCATCTCGAATCGGCTGCAGATCAATTTCGACGAAACTGTTTTCGTTCTTTTTATTTTTGGAGAAATCATGTTCTGTTCGCACAATTTGACGTTTAGATGTCGTAATAAATAACTTCTTGGGCCTTCGTATATGTCTAGATAATGTGTCCTTAAACTTTATATACAGCCAAGTCTCTAAAAACGGGCAAAATATTCCAAAATGTTTGCAATGAAAAAAAAAACATTAAGTTACAACCTCGACCTTCTTCGAATAGCAAGTGGGCGGTAATTTCTTAACGCCAAACATTTCACGTTTGTGTTTGCGCAAAAAATATAGAGCTTTCCTTTTTTAACCGACTTTCAAAAAAAGGAGGAGGTGGCAAAATACACAAGAGTGACCGACACGTTTTGGTTAGAGACTCACCGACTTCTAGATCGATGCATCGGTTTCCATCCAGTTTCCGCAGAAAACGTCAATTTATTTTTCTCTTTTCAGTTATTTTTGAAAGTCTGTTGTTTTCTTCTCAATGCAACATTTAAAACTATAATGATGTCTCAAAAAAAAAACTGTTCTATTTAGTTGGAATTGACTGCAAATTAGTCGTAAACCTAGTCGATTAAATTCTCATCAAAACCAGAGAATACTTCTCAGAATGGAAACAAAAAGTTTTCTATCACCTGTTTCTATTAAGTGGATACGCCGCAAAGACCCTGACATAGTATAAAAACAACAAGTATGTTATCTTCATATAAATGCACCGCGCGCGGCTTGTATGTGTGCGCCATAGTATCTATGCGTCGCCGCACGCACACTCTAACAAAATCTCGACCCGTTTCTCAGTGCGCCAGTCGGGGCTAACACCGCACAAAGTTTACGCGTTACGGCTTTTCGGCACCGCTAAATAAATGAAAAATGTGTGATAATCGCAGGAGAACTTATTGCTATATGTTTAGGTGTCTAAATAATTAATCGATTCCAGATTTATCTCTGTTCTGATTACCTACTAAACAAGAAAGGTAAGCAAGTCACTTATTCTAGCATTTAATTTTAACTTGGTGATGAGATACCTACTTATTTTTGTTGTTGTTAGACAGACAAAGTAGGCAGGCCTACTGTCCCACTAGAATGTATTAGGTACTTTTGATCTTTTAATAAAATTGATATGCCGCTATTGCTTTGTTTACGTTTCGTCATGCCGATTTCTCAGTATTGTAGGCAGGTATAGTAACTAAGCACCTACTTACAGTTATAAAATCGTAATTTAAAATAATTGACGAATTGAAATTTAGCTAAAAGTGATAACCCTGAGACAGACAAGTACGGTAGGCAATTACATCGCGGATTGGGCCACAGATAGCCTACTGTGTCCTTTTTATACTATGACCCTGATGCCCAGCTAATTGATAAATTGATACCGCAGGAAGTAATAACGTAGGAACCAGTTGTGCGAATGATTTCCCATATAAGATGCATCATCGCGTACCACTACGAGCAGTCCCTGCCTAGGTTATCTTGCATCGTCTGTGGCCTGATATTAATGGCTAGACTTGTAATTTACCTACTTGTTTACCTAGATAGTATCTAAGTGTACTGGTCAGTTTGGTTGTAACTCCTGCAGTAGACATTTGTATTTACGTTTTCAATAAATATACGTTGTACTTGTCGCTGTTCACTTGTTCCGAACGTCATAGTTTTGAAAGCATATTTCTACCTTCATGTTTCCTAGCTAAAACAAAAGACAGTGCTACATGCCACTAGATATTTTAGGATATACCTAGATATATTTTATATTATTATCATCGAATTTAGAAATATACTTAACTCACGTATGAATTCATATGCGCTTTGCTATGAACTCGAGATGTATTTTTTTCCTGCGAAAAGTACCTATCTACTCGATGAAGTCGGATGAATTGTTGTATCTGTCTGTCAAGTAACTAAAATTAGATCAGCTGTTTATTCACAATTGAGGAAAAAACATCCAAATACATTTGCTATATGAGTGGGATTAAAATTGCTATGCATTTTTCCTTTTCCCCAGAAAATCTGAGAATTCGTAACAATATTAGTGATGTTATTGTTTACGTAATGCCGTGATTAAACTCAGGGAAGTGGCTGTATTGGCGGATATTGTGTATCGACTCGACGTCACTCGAGTTTGCAATCTTCCCACGCGATATCGATTGTAGGCTTATAAGAGTTAACTAACATACCGACAAGAAATTTGCGTATCGGTTACAATTTTAAGGTGGTCCAGTCTTATTCATATACAAACTCACGATTTTTTGTGGTGTAGTTAGATAGTACAGAGACCTGCTCCGAATCCGAACCTTGCATCATTGAAATATACATTTTGTTTCCATGTCACGTAAGGTAGACTGTAAGAATCTTTAAGGTGTAATAATCTAGGCTATCGTATAGCTCGAAACACCTAGATTATGCAAGTAGGTCTAGAATACTCAAATACAACAGTCTTAAGGAGGCCGACTAGTCGAAAATGGGCATAATATTTCAAGCAACTAAGTACCGAACCAAGTCAGTGAGACCAGTAAGACATTTATATCCGTACTCATATTCTTAAGTTGACTGTCTGTCTGTTACATTTTCGTGGGAAAGCTGGACTGTTTTCGATGAAGTATGGAAGTAGATTAAGGAAGAACAAATGAAGGTTTTTATCGTAAATTAGTTCGCACATGATTGAAATAGCTAGAATATGTTCCTAAGTTCAATCTACAGCAAGTATTGTTACAAGTCCATAAAGCAATGGTATCGCAGCCTACACTACAATTAATATTCGAAACTGGTACAATAAAAGTTTCACTTTCTACGCACATGATGGATCGAGATGGATTGATAGACAACTGTATGTTAACGAACATAAGAATTTGTAATAATACTTGTAATTTTCTGGCATGTTTTCGTCTGGGTGTAACGTTTTGAATTCCTCGACGAATGAGATCCGTATTCAATGTAATTTGTTCCTAAATGGATGATTAATTGAGTGGGCGTAGATGCAATTGTATTCTTTTGCGTCAATTCCGTATTGATGCTGAAGGCAATTCAATTATTTGTTTATTATGGGTATAAAGTATTGTACTTGTAATAGGTTGTGATGCAAATTTTCTAAGTATCACCCTGCTGGGGATACAGTATCAATTTTTTTAGCTGTTTGTATATCTCGATCAGGCAACATTTTAGTATTCATTTTTTTTTCTGGTTTTATCCTCTTTGGCACAGTTCAGGGCGAAAATCCACCAATAGAGTTACTTCATTTTGGGATAGAAGTAATTTTCTTCCTCATCTTTGTGTTCCAGTTTGAAGGTTGCAGGTGCCGTCGGTGTACAGGCACATAGGATAATATACGCTATACCTTTGTGATAGCAATGAATCTACGATGTTCTTGGTATTGAAGATGGTCATAGGGGAAGGTACTCTTACCAAAGACTTAACATCAGATGGACCGTCTGCTTGTTTGTCGTCTCAAATACTTATTGGTGTATTTTGGTGAACATAACCATTGTATTCAAAGGATGTACCTGCTATAGCTTTCTATCACCTGGCCTTTACTGGATTTAGTTCCAGGAACGCTGACATTCGCAGTCGCCTCACGCATTCCTTTCATAACATTGGAACAGCTGTCACAGCCATTTCCTGACCACGTCCACATCGAATGCAAATTGTCTACCAATTTTGGTGCCAATTAACTACGTTTCTAAGACACCAGTGCGTTGCGAACTGAATTTCGACGCTTTTGTTTTGTAACCACTTAACACTGAAGGCAAAACAGACGAGAGTGTATCTTAATGTTTAGGTATAAGGTTTATAATTGTGTGCTGAATTATACCTTAACGAATACTAAAGCTCTGAGATGCGATTAAATGGGTTTGTTGAACTTTCTAGTGTCTTCCGCGTTTACCTGATCTATTGATAAATTAAAACTGAATCCTAATTAGACATTCCTTTTAAATGAACCGTGAAGTTTGCCAATGTTCATTCTAATTTGGCTTGAACATTTTGATTAGAATCTTACTCACTATTGTTATGTGTATGAATACAAGACAAGACAACCAGTTGTGGCCCGCGTACCTTGCATTGTGTCATAAATTTCGTAGTCTTTTGTTTCATGCCAGTAGTTATGAATGGGCAGCTTGGTTAACAAAATGCAGTTGCTATGTAATTATTTTTTTATGCAGTTATGTCTTCTCAAAATGATGTCTAACAGCACTTAGGTCAACTGTTCTATTCCTGAGCTGTGTATCAACAACTTATGAGTACTTCATTGTTTTTGAAAAACAATAAATCTTGTCTATTCAAACAGTGTCATTACATGTTTCTATAAATTTTTTGCTTAACAAACCTTTTTCTTCCAGATGAAGTCCTTTCGATGCCAGACAAGCACAAGTTCGACTCACGAACATACGTGAAGCCAAAGAAACGAACGCATCGTCCGAGCATACAGAACATAGTCGAAGCTGCGTCCAATCCACCTTCGATGTCCCCCATACCCTCGCTGAACACCATCCACCAGTCGTCCAACCAGTCGGCCAACAAGTATCTGACGTACAACAAATACAACAATCCATTAGGACCTATTAGTCCGATGTTAAGGCTGAAGACGTTTAATGTGGACACGAATACGGAGAACAGTAATGCCATCAAAGAGTATGCGATGAAGAGGAGGAGTTTGGTGCAGGATGAGGATCCGCAGGTGAGTCTGAAATTGCTGTCATATACCTATATACCTATTCCATATATATACCTATATACCTATTCCATTGCAGCAACTGGTACTGCTATGTAAATCGAACGATATGTACCTATAACCAGTATGTTTAAGCATTTGTCTTATTGTATCGACGTATATCATGCATAGAATCATCTATAATTGACATAGAAAGAAGTTGGGATACGTAATTTGGGTGCGGATAATTTTATTATATAGCATTGCTATTTTAAAGTATCATAATTGGTTCAGATGACACTGTGTCGATGTAGAGTGACTCTTTCGACCAGATAAAGATTTACAACCAGTTCCACCAAATAACATGAGGTTACTTATACGTAAAATGGAAGAACTGTCAGTCAAGATCTGCTAAAATTGATGATAATATTTAAATATTTTGCATTTCATGTATATTTTCGTCTTATGATTTATGATATAGGTTTACATAATTAATATCAACTTTTATAATATTCGTAGAAGTTTCAAATGATGTGAAGCTTGAACGAACCAAATACAATAAATGTGTAATCAACTACTACTAGTTGCAGAGATTACCCCCTAACACTTCATATACGTCTTTATCTGTTTCTAAAATTAGATATTTAAAACAGATCCTTTGTTTGTTTACATTTACTTCCAATCTAAATACATCCAACAATAGAATCACGACGAGAACCTCTTTGTACGGCCAATTTCATTCACCAATATCGTATTTGCAGTCTATACTTAGGTATAACGGTATTATTCCGAATCCTCATCATCGAATAACCTCGATTGGCGGCCGTGACACTGAACTTGCATAATAAATGAGATCACGGCTGGTTTGAAATCAACGCGTATACTTTAACGACACTGTTAAAAATGCAAGCGTGTGTCGCATGCTCGTATTCATGGAATAAGTGATCCACGCAGAATACGTCCTTGAATGGTGTTGAATTGCAAATCTAGTGTTGATACTGTGTGTGTTTTTTCAAATCTCCAGGACCTTGGGCCAATCCACCACGTGTTTTTGCAATAACTATTCAGGTTTCAGAGCGAGACACGGCTACTTACGTCGTATATCACCGTCTCTTTTTCACAACTAAACTATTCCTGCTTTGGCGTGACATGTAAGGCTCCTTATGTCACGTTACGATCTAGATTCTAGTGCTGAACAAGGATTATTTGTCCTGTATTGCTTTACATATCTCTAATTCTGGAAATTATATCAATCTAACGTGTCCTATTATACCTGATAGCCCAAATATCATCGAAGAAACAAAAACAAAATATTGTTTTCAAGCGAAGTTATATCGCTAAAGATTAGAAAGACAGAAAGTAAACGTATTATAATAAACGTATACATAAAACAGATTTCTAATACATTGTGTGACGTAATCCCTATAAAAAACTCGACTTAGTTTAAGCCTTAAAATTGATGACCGTACTAATCAGCTTAGGTACCATTTTCACGCCTGATTAAGAGTAACCGCGCTCAATGGCCATCGTTTTAAAAATAGTGTAAAATCATTAAACGGTTTCATAGAACCGACTCTATTAAATGGCCGATCATCTCAATTGATTGATTTAAAGCGGAATTGATAAACGATGCAGCAGTAAGATTTTTTTTTATCAATGCATTTTTATCAAAGCTTCAAAATTATGTTAAGAAAGCTGTATCCCGTGGTTTCATTAGTGTCCTGAGAGAACTATTTGACATATCCGGATAAAACTATCCTATGTCCAAGCTCTATCCTTGGCAATTTTTTTCCAAGGCGATTCTGCAGTTTTACTGTGAAAGCGTAACAGACAAACAAATAACTTTTGGATTCATTTTATTAGTAAAGATTGATCCTAACAACTCACAAGACACAGCAAAAATGTAGGTACAACTATTTATAGTAGGTATATAAAAAAGCTCTTCTCCCGACATGAACGGGAAGACTAAAAACCCGCTTTTTCACTGCAGCCGCCAAAGTGGAAAAAATATCGGTAAAACAACTAAAAACCGCGCGAAGAGAACGAAATGCATCTATTTTTACTACGTTGCAATCTTTTCATGTATACCCCACTTTGTTTTGTTTTCTGTTCCGATATTTGAAGAAAAAAAAACCAGTTCTAGTAACACTAGTAGGTAGCTCCTTGCCGACTGGCTTATAATTTACAACGGCATATAGCCTTGTTTAATTTCACGAGATATGAAGTCCTTAGGGCCAAGTTCACCGATTGATGGTTTCGTAATCGGCCCGTTAAACGAAAAGGGTTTTCAACCAGGAAGCTGGAATATTCGTGTTACCCACTTCTTGTTCAACCCTGGTTTGGTAATCGACCGGTTCAGGGATAAAAATCTCAAATAATACATTAACCATCAAAAGTTGGAAGTTTGAATTTTACCATAAATTCCGACTGCTGCTTTAAGTTAATCGGACCGTTATCTTATTGATGAACTTGGGCCTTAGTCAAGTATCGCTCAAAAGAAACGCTACGATTCGGGTGACTAAACACAGCAGCGCTTGCAACACTAGCTGTGACAAGCACGTATTGTTGCAGCTATTAGCTGGTATGTCTTGGCATGCAGTGAAATACGGGTGACCTTATTATTAGAAAAGAGATCGTATCACAAAGTAAATAATTTAATTTTTCACTCGATTTAACGTAACTCCATATATCCTATAATACGATATTCGTTTTGGACTTCGTAAACGAGAATTCCTTGTTTAAAAAGTTCTCAAGCATGCTTTCATAACCTATAAATATCCCGCATCATTCAAGCAAGAAGTTTTTATGGTAAACTAGCTTCTGGCCGCGACTTCGTCCGCATGGAATAGTGTTGTTCCGATCTTATTGGTCTTAGCAGTAGTTCCTGAGATTAGCGCATTCAAGTAAACAAACAAACTCTTCAGCTTTATTTATTAGTATAGATAATATAGAAACGATTTAGCAGTATAAGTCTACACACAAAAATATAAATTCTTCACAGACATTTGTATTGAAATAGAATTACCTATCATTCTTTGTTTTTTTTTTACTCGTAAGCTTCATAATATCGTCGGCGCTGTATTGCATGAACACTAGGCATATTATCGAGTGGAAACATTGACTCACTATTTAAATAATAAGCTCAAGCACAGCTGAGCAAATACAAGTATGTTATTGTAGGCGATCGAAAAGTTTTTATAACATTGGAGTAGTGTATTGTTTTAAACGTGATGTTAAGTATCGGCTATTGGGACTTGAGCTATTGAGTTGTAGACGCCACTATATGAGGCGACGATGCTAGTAGACTGCAAGCTAAGCGCAAATTTCGTCAATGATTTCAGTGACCAAATTTTATCCGAGACTTTGACTGGGAGGTTCTTGGTTATCAAATTCTGTTCGTGGTCTATAGTGAAAGACTACGTGACATTGCGCTAGGCAGTCCGAGCAAAATAAAAAAATGACTATCTATGAGAGATCACAATCCTCAACAATGAGGGAACTAATGAGGAGGGCGAGAGGGTTGTAAGCTTGTCAGAGAACTTCTCAAGTCTTCATTTTTGTTTCTACTTAGATTTTGTCATGTATCTATTTTTTGCAGTTGCAACCAAAGCTTTTGTTCGAAAGCCTGCTTGCGGGACCTTTCCTACAAATGCTTAGTTCATCTAAAATTTTACCGGGTTCTAGGATACATAGCGTAAATCGATCAGCTTCGGTCTTCGCCGATCACAGAACATAACTTAGGACAGCCTTGCATGAATAAACAAACATAGCTACTGTATTCGCGTAAACGGGAAAAGATCGTTTATCAGCGGGAGACGACCTTGAGACGTCTGCAAAGCGATGACGTAGCTCTTCGTAAATAAAGTCTCAACAACATGATGTCTCATAGCTTTTGGAGCTCTGAGGCATCTTCTCAGCCTGCCCCCAACAAGGAGAGCATGCCAAACGTATGACGGATCACCCAATTCAAATACGTAGTCTTTCTCTCCTCTCTCCTTTTCTGATTCGAATGGTCAAAGCATATTGCATAAACGCACTAGATTCTGGGCTACGCATACAGTTGTCATTATTTTTTACGAAAGCCCCTTTATATCATATCTTTTATATCATATATATCTAATCTTAAGTAATATTATCAATGCGAATGGAACCTATTGAGATGAAATTTGGTATGGAGACATTAAATCCTGGGCAGTCCAGTCAGTTTTGTCCGCATCCTGAGGGTAACTACTTACTGTTGTAAAACCGCGGGAAACAGATAATAGTAAAATTGTATTTCTTTGCGTTTTCACGTACTTTCTTATATGGGGAAAGGGGAAAATACTGGAATTCTGAATTGACCGAAAAAAAAACGTCATCCCTGTGTTGCATTGAATGATGAGCCTATTGACGTCAAAAACTTGTGTTCTCTAGAAATGCAAAGCTTAGATAGAATATTTACAACAAAATTCAATTTAATGTACGTATGTTTTACGACCTACAATAACTATTAAGCTCGTCTCATTACTAATCCGACACAGGCTTTCATATCACGGTCGATAGCCGCTATATTATTAAGCTAGATAGGTTTAGCTTGGCCGGTCTACATACGACCTGATTTAACGGACACAGCACAGAGACAGAGCGATGGATCATGTACAGATTTGAGCCGCATGTCTATCTTGGTATGACGTAACACTTACTGTAGAAATCTATACATATAAAATGCTTTGTCCTGAATGACTGGCGGATCAACGCACAGCCTATACCGCAGAGACCTGAAACTTGGAGGGTGTGTTCTTTGTATGACGTAGGCATCCGATAAAAAAGGATTTTCCGAAATTCTACCCCTAAGGGGGGCAAAGTTTGTATGAAACTCTGACATTCTGCTATGTAAACCAAGCTACGTGTCTCTATGTTTTGAAACTAATCTTCTAAAAAGGCTATATCAATTTTGTTCTACCGACCACTACAAAAACGGCAAATTGGGTCCGCCTACGTTCAATGTACCTATAATGTCCATTAGAGAAACAATGAAAGTGACAGTGGTGGTCTAATGAAACTTTCCTTTATATGTAGTTTTGACCATGTATAGGTATAAGATTTATTGGTGTATCGTCTTAGTCGTAATTAACCTAATACAATTTTTAATTGATATAGTTTTGGACTAAAGCACATTTTTTTATTAACATCATTCAATGATGTATGTTGATCAAGATAGCTTATAGTTTTTTTTTTTTTTTTTTTCAAATTGGTCCAGCCGTTCACGCGTGATGCCGTGACCAAGGGAAATAGGGATTCATTTTTATATAGATAGAAGAAGATATTCAAATTGGTAGAATTATATTGTTTCAAAACTGTTTTTCATCTTGTTCTTCGTCGTAATCTCATGAGTGAGGGTCCTGACCACCAAGAGTGACGTTGCGGGTCAGAGTTCTTCAAGTTTTTTTTTTTTTATTGACTCTTGTGTGTTGCACTAGTTTACAGACATCAATAGGGTTTCGGGCTGTTCTCCTTCAACTGTTCTTATCATCCCCGAAATGCCCTTCCCAACGTCCAAATCTTAACTTGGAATTGAAATTCAAATAAAAGCTGATGATTAGTTTTTTTAGTATCAGCAAATGTTGAACAGAAGACCTTCAACACTGTAATCCACGTAGCTAAACATATCGAGTAGGGGAGATTCTAACATTAATAAATGCATTCTCGTGACGTAAGCCGGTGACGTGCGATGCCGTGTCAAGCGAAAATATCGTATAGCGGAAAGTGTATTACGTAAGCACAGGTGTGAAGTCGATCACAAACAAATCGAGACTTATTGTGAAGACTACATGTTTACCCACGTTTTCAAGGTTTTTTTTACCGTCTTAGTAGTAACTCCGAACAATGTGGGATAAAAAATTTAAATAAACGTAAAGTTTTTGTGCATTATTTATTATTTTTATTAGGTTGTTGGTTTGCTGAATTTAGGTATCACAATATGAGGAAGTTTGTCTTTTAAATCTAGGACTATTTTAATAGAAGGAATCTTTGCTATTCAAAACGGCTTAAAGACCTGGGGGGCTGTACTATCACGTGTTTTTTAATCACTATTCAAGTTTGAGAGCGTGTCACAGCTACTAACGTCGTATAGCTACGTCTCTATTTCATAACGAAAATAATCTTGTTTTGGAACGTCATGGTAAGGCCCCAGTGCTTTAAAACTGAAAAGAAAGGCATCGTCAGGAATCCAAGATGTTTATGATTAGACTAGCTTCTGCCCGCAACTGCTTGCATTATCTATGAATCGGGTCCAGGTACAATACCGGAATGAAAAATATCGTATGTGTCAATCTAAGTTATAAACTATCAATAACTTAATACTGTCTGTCAGTAGTCTTTGCGTGAGAGAGTTGCATACATACAGATTTTATTAAAATTAGGTACCTAGTATTACTTTTTCTACATATACATTTTGTAAGAAATATATATATACATATGTGTGTATTATGTTTCACCTTTCCTTATTAATCTTTACAGCTGGAAGACTTGGATGTGACTCTCGCGTCGGAGGTATCAGGGCGGTCGTCGATGGACCACGCACCGTCCAAGCCTATCAATATCGACCTGTCGCAGCCCGCACACAACCTACACAACACCTTCAACAAGTTAGTACATTACTTTGTTAGTATTTAATGGTAGGATATGACCAAATGCCATAGTGCTATATTTGGTGTCTTAACACTAGTGTTCCGTGCCACACTAACCATTTTACACTAGTGATCCGTTTGACACTAGCCATGTTACACTAGTGTTTCATGCCGAATGCTGTATATGTACCTATTGTGCCATGCTTTATTTATACGATGTTAATATTTATTCATGGACTTTTACTTACCTTCTATTTATTGAGATAGCAAAGATCACTAAACCAGTCCAATATCAATTGCTTCTCGCGGTTTTTTTTTCTATGAGCGTTGTTTTCGGTGTTTACTTATGAGCCTAAAAAAGTACAATTATTAAAATTATTATTAAAAGTACAGTTCAGCAATGCAACATAATTATGATAATTCGGATGTTGCATGATGTCCACAGGCTACGCTAACCGATTAATACGATTGAGCGGGGGCTATAGGCCTTACCCATCCATGGTTACCTACATAATGAATATGAATTAGCTTACTTATAGTGGGAATGTGTTTATTTGATAAAGGGTTAGATCTCTAATCCGCTTCACTTACGCCTAATCTAAAGCTTATACGGCTTCCCAGCCACGCGGCACGGGCTACGACGCTAAACAATACGAGCTTTTAATTAAGACCGTATTCAACTTTAAATCGATATCGCTTTACAAAAACAATCATCATTCGATTAAAACGTGCCTAATCAATTAAAAGAGAAACAATGCTTACAAATGATAGTGCTTGATACTACTCGAGTGGGGATCTAAAAATAATATTGAGTGGCGGCAGCGAGAGCCACTCTATTGTGTTGTGGATTTGAACTAAATGTGTTACATCACTAATGAGGGCACGGCGATATTAGTATGGACTGACTGAATGCATCTTGTTTATTTCATTAGCAGATAAGCTTTGAAAAATACTGTAATTTAATTTACTACTTGTTTATATTGGAACTTGCCTGTTTTTTTTAAATTGATTATTACTTGTGTTGTCATGGCTGAAATAAGGTGCTTTTTTAACCCCCGACGCAAAAAGAGGGGTGTTTTTAGGGGTAATTTTGACGTCGATGTCTGTATCTGTGGCATCGAAACTCTCAAACGGATGGACCGATATCGATGCGGTTTTTTTTCATTTGAAAGCCAGTTTCCTTTTTTTGTATAGCATCTCGCAGGTCAACCTAGAAGGTTGTCGACTGCTTAACCGGGATGGCCAGTTTCCTTGCGTTGGTTCTTAGCTATGTTTGATTAATATCGGTCCAGCAGTGTAAGAGTATCAGCTCTTTTCCAAAATGATGTAAGGCATTTTTGCGTAGGGAGTTGTTAAAAACATGGTGTCTTAGAATAAATTGTTATTGGTGTCATTTACCCAATTATTATAAATCTTTTTTTGTGAATTTTGTTCTAAGTAAGTTTAGTCAAGTAGGTGAGGTAAGTCAAAATTCAGAATTAACAATAACATGACTTACTCAATGCTCTCTACGGAAAAAATAATTGACTTACTTAATTGACAAAACAAAAGCTTAGCTCTTTACTCTGCTCATTAATTACCGTGCATGACTAAGCATTGATTCTAGTATATAAGAAAGGGAAAGTAGGAAAAGGCGGATCTGAAGATAGTGTTTTTTTTACATTAGAACTGCTACGCTCGCTCATGAGTTGATACTTTTACTTTTGATGTGTGAACAATGAAGTTGATGAAGTATTGTACATTTTTATTTGAAAATATTATTTGATGTTTTATTGATTTCATCATCAGCCTATATATTGTCCCACTGCTGGGCACAGGCCTCTTCTCATACAGAGAAGTCATGAGCTTTGATCATCACGCTTGCTCAAGGCAGATTGCGATTTCAGACTTTTTAAGTCCAGGTTTCCTTACGATGTTTTCCTTCACCGTTGGTCAGTGACGTCTAAGATATACTTAGAATGTACATATAACTCTAGAAAAGTCACATTGGTAGGTACTTGCCAGGTTTCGAACCTGTGCAGGTTCGTTCACGAGAGGCAGGTGCCTTAACCACTAGGCCACCTCGGCACTTTTTCGAATTAACATTAAAAAATATCTATAATACAATTCCTGGTCCGGCCTTTTTTTTCAACTATTTAATTTTAGTTCTTTAATTGAGATTAATCGCTAAGTTGGGCTTTTCAGTTGACTATTTGACGGCACGTTTTGGGTAGTGGCTGAGCAATTGGCTGCTGTGTTGCGTGTCGCGGGTTCGATTCCAAAACGGGACAACTAAAATTGTTCCGGGTCTGGGTGTTTGTGCATGTGATACATTTCACATTTCTTTGTAAACGCACCCACAATACAGGAGTAATTCCTAGTGTGGGGCAAACTTAAAAAAAGAAAGAAAATAAAAACCTTAATAATCCCATTTGGGGTCAAAGGCCTCTTGACTCTCCCCATCACCTCAGTCTAAAGCTATGCTATGTTGTATTCCATTCCTTGGTTTAATATTATGAAGCTTGTCCCATCATCTTTAATCATCGCCAAACAAGGCATTTGTTCGATATTTTTCCGATTAATCCATAGCATTCTATTGACATTGTGCATGATGTTTACCCAGGTGGATATTCGGTTTATACCTCAATGTGGCGCATGCGCAAAGGCTGTGTTACGGTGTTACATCCGTCCAGAATCTGGCGCTGCACTGTTTTAGGTTATTTTAGCTTACTACTGTTTGGGAGCGTTCGGTTTTGTGCTAATGTTGCTTCTAACAGGCTGTGGAGATCGCTAGCTTGTCTGTGGTTTGCTTTTTAATGAAACCTATCACTTATTTGAGGTACTTACGACGTTTTACTGTGTATTAAACTATTAGACGCCAAAGTCTATTTTTATAAGCCAACAACGTCTTATACATTACTAGTTCTTTACCGCAGTTTCACCCGCATTCTAACGTAAAACTACCCTATGTGCTTGCCCAGGTTTTAGTCTATCTGCATAGCAAATTTCACCTAAATTGGTACAACCATTTTGCCGTAAAAGCGTGACAGATACATACTTAGAATTACTTTCACATTTATAATATTAAGTAAGGATAAAAACGCAGTTCACCAAAATACTTACGTGCAGGACACGTCGATGAAATGACGTAACGGTCAGAACGGTTATTCGATTGGATAGGTACAGTTTTTTTTACGTGAAACTAGAATTAATACACTGTACTGTTAGTTTTATATTCTCAATCAATAAACAAATAGCAAAGTTAAAAATAATATCGTTTATTGATCAAAGAATTAATTGTAAACTGGTTTCTGAAACCGGGCGCTAGTGCATTGAACCCGATTGTTAGGCTCTTTACGATTTTTACGTCATCTAAGGTACCTCAAATAAGAGACAGGATTCAGACTATAAAAAAAATTGTCGAGTCATTATACTCATCACTGAGAACAAACACTTTTACGACGGGATCACACCTAAAATTACAAAAACAAAATCATGTGTAGCATACTTTATCTTCCCATGACTTGACAACATTTATGAAATATACGGTTTTTTTTTTCGATTTCAGGGTTGGTATCATATATGTAGTTATACACTATGATGAGTATAATGGCTTCTTATTAGACTAAGGGCCGATTTTTCAATAGTCAAATAATTTCTTTCAAAATAATAAATATCTCAATTTGACAGAGTATGGGAAGAAAATAAGTCAAACTATCATATTTATTCTCAAATTTATCTGACAATTGAAATAATGTCCTTAGTTTTTTTACTAATTGTGTCTGTTATCTTAACTGCTATTTTTCGCAATAGCAATATTTATGTAGTACTTATTCCTATGAAATTAATTAGTTTTTTAATGTTAATGTTACAGAGGATTGTCAAACATGTTGAACGAGCGTCCGAGTCTGAACATGTACCAGAGCGGGGAGTCGCTGATGCGCATGTCTCCGCCCAGCCTCGTGTCCTCACTCCTCATGGAAAGTTCGGGAACATTCAACGCCGAGTCTATGGATAGTCGAAAGTCTATGCCTTCACACAAGGACTCTGGTAAGGGAACTCACTTTTTCTAGCTATGCTGTTTTTTTTAATGACTATAGACAGAAAATGTATTATGCATTATACTGCGATGACATTATTTTATTTTTATTTCATCTAACTGGTCTTACATGACAGCTTTTTACGTTCTTATGACGTTAATGAATTCTATCGCGCGTTTTCTACTTTTAAAGTGTACCTAACCGATTTTATTATTAGTAGGTAGGTGTTTGTATTTAATTTAGATACAGTGTACAGTGTGAATCTTAAACTTTAAGACATATCTGCTTACGTACTGAGATTCGCAAAGATAGCCATTGATATAAGTATAAATCATTTCAAAGAAGTGGCTATGGGTATTTAGGTATCCCGTTTTATCAACAGCAAAACTCTAAACTTTGATCTCTCTAATAAGAATTGGAGGAGTTCCAGTTATTCTACGTCATAAGTTTTATTTATTTATTTATAATAACTTAAACTAACATAACAAGGCTATTTTAACTGTTGGTTAGTTTTAACAAAAATCTCCAAATTTAAGAACATGAGATTGGAGGAGCTCGTGGCTAAGTAACAGCCGCACGGTTCGACCGATCAAAGGTTAAGCTGCGCTTGGCGCGGTCGGTCCGTGGATGGGTGACCATCTATGTCATAGCGAGACTCCTCCGTGCCTCGGAAAGCACGTTAAGCTGTTGGTCCCGGTTGTCATTTGTACATCTTTGACAGTCGTTACGGGTAGTCAGAAGCCAGAAAGTCTGACAACCAGTCTTACCAAGGGGTACCGTGTTACCCGGTAACTGGGTTGTGGAGGTCAGATAGGCAGTCGCTCCATGTAAAACACTGGTACTCAGCTGCATCCGGTTTAGACTGGAAGCCGACCCCAACATAGTTGGGAAAAGGCTAGGCAGATGATGATGATCTTTAATAGATTGATATTTTCCCCGCTATATCTACAAACGTACATATCAATCAATTAGGTAACACCACACAGCAAGGATCGCAACCATGGTCCACTTTACATATATTACGCACCCAGGGCTGTGTTACACAATCCGTCAAGTTACCGCATCACTGGGTACAGTAACATAACCTGTTAGCATAGGGAAGTTACATTGTCGGTGTTATATACTATGGATATACTATAGTACTTATTATATTGGATGGTTGATGTAGTTGCAGTTTTTCGCCTCTAACACTACATTCGATAATTTTGGGAATGGGCCAAAAAGAATTATAGCCATTGAGTTTGGTTTTTGTTAAATTTCATGTTGACTGGGTACGAATTAGTCCACATAATGGAATATTGATTAACCGTTGTTTTCAATAACCTATCTTTTCATAGATTTTCTTACTAGAGATAGAATTGTGACATATGATCAATATAACGAATGTCGAAAACCTTCCGAAAATGGCTCTATGTAACCCACAAACAGATTAAGGTGACAAATTTATAGTATACAATACAACGATTTGATAATCTGCGATTCTACATAGTGCGGGTAGTATGATCAAAGTTGCTTATTTATTGTTTGAATTTCCAGGTCTTCCCATGTCAGGGCGCGACAGCATCGACCCGATGATGACGAGCATGACGCTCAGCATCCTTGACGAGAAGGACATGAGCACGAGCTTCCTCTCGCAGACCACGTACCCCGACAACGACAGCCTCATCGACTCCCTGCCGCCCAGCCTCGTCAGCTCCGTCAACTCCTCCTACGTCATCTCCAACACCTCCAAACCCAAAGACAGTACCGACTCCAACATTTTCAGTTCAGCCACTTTCACGCACCTCGAACAGTCCGAGAAGCTCCTCTCCGCCCGACCTCGCTGCCAACTATACAACAGCTTCACAAAACGAGAATCAGCCATACGTAACTCCGAAAGCTACACAAAATCCCGCGAGGAAGCCTGCCAGATCGACACCGGCAAAATTCTAAACGAAAATTCTGATAAGAAAGACTCGCCGAAAGTGATACCCAAACCGAACCCAGAGATGGGTGAGACGATAACCTTACACTACTCTAACAACAGGTTCAGACGGGATAATGACGCTGAAAAAGAAAACTTCGAGACTGACGACGCGTTCTACAAAGATATGGGGTTGCAGAAGCCTGAGGAGTTGGGCAGGAACAGTCTAAACGTGACTCTGGGGAAGCAGGAGTTGAATGAGATAATCCAGGCTCGTCAGAAGTTGTCGTTGGCTAGGAAGGCGTTGCCAACGGAGCCGGAGAAGGCGGTACCAGCTCCAGTGGACACGTCGCCTATCAAGACAATACACTTGCCGAATCAGACCATCACAGTGCCGCGACAGAGTATGGAGAACGCCTCAGAGTTGCTGTCGAGGCGGAGAGCGTTGAACGGCAATGGCAATGCTTTCGATAGACAAGAAGAGCCCACCAGAGAGACTCCCAAGAGAAATGCTACGTTTAAGAAGGTATCGCCGAAGGCAAGCGCGATGGACACCACGGTTGTGTACGTGAAGTCAGACGATAATCAAATTATAGATATTAATTCGGCAACGCTTAATTTAATTGATGTTGGTGAGAGGACGCTGCAGCAGGACGGTCGGGTATGTATTTTAATGGGTCTTGTTTTTAGACAAACAATATTTTTAAGACTTTTTTTTTTAATGTTATAAGTTGGGATAACGTTTTCATTCCTATTGACGACATGATTACTACTTCGTTATACTTGAAGAAAACCGAAGAAAGACCTAACAATTATTCCTAGATAATATAGGATACGAAAAAGTCAAGAATACCAAAATTAAAATACGATTCGTTACAACTACAAATAGTTTAATCATTTCTGCTGTAAATATATCACAATAATATTAACAACATAAAAAAAACAATGACAAAGAAAGGAATATAAAACTGTTCTTATTGTCCAGAACATATTATTTTCAAAATGATTACAAAGCATTACTGTTAACAATTCAAATTCCAGGAGTGGGGTTCTCAGGAGCGAGCGATGGTCGGTTCGAGCGAGAGTACCGACACGGGCACCTTCAGTTCGTCCAGCCCGCCCGACAGCGTGCCCGACACTGCGCCTGCGCATGACCCACGTGAGTACCACATACGTCAACATATAATGCATTGGGAAAGGTCACGGGAGGGATGTTGGCATTCATGAGTTGAGGCTAAATTATTTGTCCATGATAAATCTATCATTCACCTGGTACATGTGATGGTGTTTGGTGAGAATTTTGGTGCTTAATGCACGCAATATATTTTCAAAATTTTATGCAGAATATGTGTGTTGAAAAATACACTTTTCTATATCGATTTGAGTTACAAAAGACACAGTTCATAACCATAGCTTTTTGTGAGTGTCTTTTTTGAAAGAAAAGTTCTATACATGTCATTCACAAAATTCCACCTGATTACATAGTGTGTTGTGCCAAGTTCACCGACAGATGGTTACGTAATCGGCCGGTTAAACAAAAACGTTTTTTAACAAGGAAGCTGGAATTTTCGTGTTACCCACTTCTACATAGTTCCAGGGTTAAACTATGTAGAAGTGGTTTAGTGGTTATGTAGAAGTAGTTTTGTTTGGTAATCGACCGTTTCAGGAATAGAAATCTCAAATAATACATTACCCATCGAAAGTTGATGCTTTGAATTTTTATTAAACAGCTGTTTTAAGTTAATCGGACCGTAATCTTATCGGTGAACTTGGGCCTAAAAGGTGTAATTGCATAAAGTGGCTTCTATCAGCTTCTACCACCGGTATAAGGTCATACCCACATTGCAGGGACACAAATCGCCTCAACACCGCTAATGTCACTGCGGAAAGGTGCCAAAAACGACTTGCTGAACCTTCACAACACGATATCCCCTATCTACGACATGATCGACGATAAATCTTACACGGTTACCAAAGTCCCGAGTACAAATTCGTCGGGATTGGAACGCACTTACGATATGCACAATACGACTATTATAAATAGTGCGACCATGGTGAAGAAAACGTCGGTTAAAAGGGATATTATGGCAGGGAAGACTAGTCCGGAGAAGAAGATGTTCGCGCCCAGTGTTGTGCCGAAACCCCCCAGTAGGGTTATACCTACTTCGGCTGGTAAGTATTGGATAATTAAGGTTGTCTGGTAGAGAATGCCTTGTGGCATTTAGTCCGCCTATGTATCATTGTTGTACATGAAGTAGAATTAAATAAATAAATAAATATTCGGTCTGGTATACGCAGATAATGAAACCGTAAATTATGAGTGATAGGACCTCTAGACTTACTATTATAAACTCCTAGTAAGGATTTTTTTCGAGTTAATTTTAAAAACAATTTTAGCCATCTGAATTCTGAACCTAATATTTAAGAAATAGTATCGTGTAGGCCTCACAAAACAGGTTTAATTTATTAATATTTAGTTTTAATTGTCTTACTGCAATAAAACAAAGTAAATAGTTTATCCAACTTCAAAAAGGAAGGGTTTTCCTCAATTACTTTTTTACGCACTGTTCATTAACCATTACGCTTACAATTATTTGTCATTTTAATCGTATCTACCACTCAATTCACTTCATGGGCAACTTATTTTATTTTTCTTCATTTTTTTTTATAATTTTAGCATCATACGGCTCTATGGTCCCACCGGCAGCTGTTCCGAGGAAAACAAGTTTGCCAACGTCAAAACTTAGGCAGTACAGTTCACATAGGGAACTTAGCAGGATACCTGGTAAGTTGGCAGCATCATATTATTATTATTTTGTCATGTTTTATTCATTAAAATATTTTCTTTAAGCACTGGGTTTATATTAAAATAATTTGAGATAGTGAACATTTATTAAATCAGGGAGTAGATACACTGATGATCATAGCTTTTTCGCATTTAGAGAAGGTGTTTATAGTTTCGACACGATGTGGGAGAATTCGCGATCTAAGTTTTTTATTTTTCTTTGCTGTATGTGGCATCCGAAACAGACTTAGAAAGTAGGTACTTAAGATGGCGTAATAGCCACATTGGTACATGCCACATCACATATCAAATTCGATAAAAGTTCAAAAGATCTTTCTTTTCTAACCCGTCTTTTTAAACTGTCTACAGTTTTGTAAAAAAGGTTTTCTCCCCGAATAGATTGTTAGTCAAATATAAACTCGATACATGCGGATATAAATAATGACGTCACTTATTTTCTAAGTCAATTGTCTAATTATTTTAAGATTTCAACACAAAAATTAAAAACAAAATTACAATCGATTCAAAATAGCTCTGATTTTCAGTGTTGAAAAAAGTTCTGTTTTAGAGAAGTTGTGTCATGGAACTATTTGTTATTAGTGTCTACCCAATTCGGTACTTGACACTACCAATCAATTGTTGTTTAATTTCTGTAACGGGTCTGGGTCTTTCTATGTATAATATGTTTGTATTTATAAAAATATATAAGTAGTATATCCGTTAAGCTAGCACCGATAACACAAGCATGCTTGCTTGCATTGCTTACTTTGGGGCTAGATAGCGCTGTGTGAAAGTATCCAAAGATATTTATATTTATTAAATTGACATTCTTTTTATGAGCTGTCAAAACGCGTTTCTCCCATAGATTTTGTATGGCAATAGTGAACTGTGACGTCACAAATTTTCCAACTCAATACACTCACTATTTATTGAACCTATCTAAAACCACTAAAAATCTAATTGTACAGTAAATCCAAAATAAATTGGGTTTACAGGGATAAAGTTAAGTGCATTTTAGAGAAGTGGTGTCTTGGAATTATTAGTTAATAGCTTCTACCCGTGACTTCGTCCGCGTGGAATAGTGGTGCTCCACTCTTATTGGTTTTAGCGTGATGATATTAGCTTTCCTCGATAAATGGGCTATCTAACACTACAATATTTTTTCAAATCGTACCAGTAGTTCCTGAGATTAGCGCGTTCAAACAAACTCTTTGGCTTTATTACATTAGTATAGATTGGTGTCCCAATAGTCACGTGTATGGTAACGATGTGTCAGGCACGGCGGCCCCGGGCGCGGCGCCGGCGGGGCGCGGGCTGGCGCTGGGCGGGCGCAGCATGGTGCGGCGCGGCGTGTACGCGTCCAACCCCGCGCTCAGCCCCACCGCGCCCGCGCCGCCCCTCGCCACCGACTCCTACACCATCGCCGGCACGCACCACCCACACGTGAGTACCACACCTCTACTAATCATAATCACATCGTAACTTTTGCAGGTCTCTCATTTGGTAAAATCGTCTGTTGATCAGACAAGCGGTAAACTTCAAACAGACCGAAATTCATCGGCTGCACTGTAATTTGTGTTTAAACCATAACTAAACATCATCGACTTTCGATCAGCACTTCAGCCGAAGTTTTTTTATGTCGGATTGGATATTTTCATAGCAAACGGGCGTGTTGGATAATTAGCGGCTAAAACTACCCTGATATTATTTGCGGATGCTGGCATTTACGCATTCGTCCGCATACCCGGCAAGCTCAAAATAAGACTCCCCTAAGCGTTTGAAGTTGATAGAGACAGAATAATGTTTTAAATATTTAGCTGTAATTGTATTGAGTGAGCAGTATGCAAGCTAGTCTTACACCCAGTTGCACCAAAAATATATCAGGTTACTTATACGTGAAACGGAAGAACTGTCATTCAAGATCTGTCAAAATGGAGGATAAAATTTTTATTTATTGATATTGATGTTATTTTTATTTGTGATATTCGTAAAAGTATAAATGATAAAAAGCTTGGTGCAACCGGCTGTTAGTATTTTTCAATTTACTACCCCTCGATAATCCTGTTTTTTAGCTCTCTTTCCCGCACCAATCTTGCCTAAATTTTATCTTCTTGACTCTACGACATTTTTACCGATTTCATGCATGCTACACATGACGCATGTTTAAATGGCATGCCGCATATGCGCACAGTCCCAAGACACCTTCCCTTGGTATTACAGAGAGTTGAAGACAGGTCGGCTCCTAAAGCCGAGGTACCACCAACGCCAGCGCTAGTTCGGCAAGGCACTGAGACTCTGAGAAGGGAACGACCACAAAGCCAATTGGTTGCGCCCAGAGATGTAAGTATTTTGCCTAATACCTAAATACTGTTTGAACAACTTGCTTCGACTTTATGGTTAGAGTTCGCTTTTATCAGTTTTGGATTTTTTGTTTTTTTTTTTTGTTTTTTTTTTTGTTTTTGGGTTATTGACTTTTAGGGAGTTTTTTTGTGTTCGGGGTTATTGAACTTATTCTAAACTTAGTGATGGAACGATGGTCTTGGCTTAAGTATTTTGTTTTAATGATAAATTACAATTTATTTAAAACAAGGCTGTCGCTAAACGTTTTTTAATAATAGTGTTACAATGAAGGAACGCTTTGAACGTCAAATCTGACTTTTACTTTTTTGTGTTTGTTAAGTAAAAGGTAATTTCTTTTAGACAACTTGAAAGAGGATATTATCAGCGCTGAGAGTATCGATTTCATTGAACAACGAAATAAATTTCAAGATGTTGTTCTATCAAATATAGTTTTCGACTATGATACTCTCCAAAACATTATCATAATTTTGCTAAAACTTTCTTCTCTGTTTACATGTCTAATAATAAATGGTGTTGGTAAAATAGCAATAATAATATTTGTCCTAATATTCAATGTGTTCGTCATATCAGTTGTGTCTAAAATGTGTCCTTTATGGTGTTGTTCATACATTACTTAAACATGAATAAATAAACTAATATCATAAATAATAAATATGGTTAACCCGTTCAATACGACCCTGTCCATGTATGTAACATGGGATCTTTACTAAATGGTCTAAAACAGTACCTATATTACATTTAGCTTTTTTATCTTAATTTACTGAAATTCTCAAAAGTGAAAAGTTATATAGAAAAGTGCAAGTATAAAACTATTAATAAGATTTTACTACTTAGTATATTATGTGCATCAGTAACATACAACAGTATGTTGAGTTCCTGCCTACGTTTTAGTTCAGAAGGAAAACATACTTCGTCTTCTCATATTTAAAAGGTTTTTTTTAACGGCAATATTTAATCTAAACAGTTCCAACTAAGTATGTTTTAATTAGTTCACCAAAAGACTTTGACAGGTATTGTTGATCGTTTTTATATTTATCAAAAAACTAGCTTTCCGCCCGCGGCTTCGCCCGCGTGGACATTTTTTTTTACACCTTGGGTTACATTATTCAAGTCTTAGTAGGGATCCCTAATTATTTCTGGAAATAAATATAGCCTATGACACTTCGTAAAGATGTAGCTTTTAACAGTGAAAGAATTTTTAAATCGGTCCAGTAGTTTTTAAGTTAAAACCCTACAAACAAACAAACAAATCTTTCCTCTTCATAATATCAGTATAGATTAAGGTTTTAAAACTAGTCACACATATTTTAGTAATAAACAAACTTACATATCTATCTAGAAGAAGTATCTCATAATTAGAAAAAAAATATCTGTCATCTCATTATCCGGGTCGAATTTGAACGTGTTAACCGTCTGTACGCACTAACGCGGTGACTAACTCACATGACGCAGCTGCGGGCGGCCGCTGGTACCAACGTGCCGGTCTCCATGCGAAACCATCACTTGCCCGTGAGTGTCCACTGTTTGTTTACACTCGTGTACACAGTGGCCCATGTTTGTAGACCTTTGCTACCACAGATATCCAAACTCCTTGTTTGACAATGATAGCGCGCATGAAACAAGTGTGTCCAGCCTTTTTATTGATTAAGAGTTAATCGAAATGATAATTTAATTTTCATAGACAGTTATTTCATTGCAGGTTTTACATTGACAAGAAATTATATTTATTTTTTATTGAATTCACATAACAAATATAATATTAGAACATTGACAATATAAAATTATCAATTCGAAGCGCCTTGAGTTACTGATAAGCTTATAAAAATGCTTAAAAATTGGCCATTGTGTACAAGAGTTACTATATTGTATGTCACTCAAAGTATACTGATGCCGAATACATGTGCGTACGCGCATGTACGTTTGACATCTGCTTCTTCATGCGCCCGCTTTACAGAATGCTATGAAATTCGCTTTTGTGACGGTTGTGTTGTTCATTGTGCTTTTATATGTAAAGCTTCTTTAAACAGGAAGATACTATTAATATAGGCAACGACCGTATTATCGTTTAAATGATTGGAGCCTTAATAGAACTAAGGTGTATATCGATAAAAACTATCGATAAAGATGATATTTAACAAAATTTGCAGGATTGATTATCATCTGCCTAGCCTTTTCCCAACTATGTTGGGGTCGGCTTCCAGTCTAAACCGGATTCAGCTGAGTACCAGTGTTTTACATGGAGCGACTGCCTATCTGAACTCCACAACCCAGTTGCCAGTTACCGGGTAACACGGTACCCCTTGGTAAGACTGGTTGTCTGTCTTTCTGGCTTCTGACTACCCGTAACGACTGTCAAAGATGTACAAATGACATCCGGGACCAACAGCTTAACGTGCTTTCCGAGGCACGGAGGAGTCTCGCTATGACAAAGATGGTCACCCATCCACGGACCGACCGCGCCAAGCGTAGCTTAACCTTTGATCGGTCGAACCGTGCGGCTGTTACTTAGCCATGAGCTCCTCAGGATTGATTAATGATTAGAAATAATGATTCGGCATCAGCGTATCTTTGTTATAATGTGTAGCTGAAGAAGTTCTGAAAAAAATATATTTGAAAAATGTCTTCAGATCTTGTTTGTAGATTTTTTATGTTGTAGGTACTGGGTAAAAATTTTTGTTATATTTCTGTGTAGCTTTTGGATGAAATATTAATTATAATGGCATGCAACCAAAATTCTTGACTTGTTGCTTTTTACCCAAATATTTCTTTTACTCAATTTATAATCTTTAGCAAAAAAAACCCGACACTATTGCTATCCTGCGCATCGTAAAATTTCCTCTTCCTTGTATTATTCTTTATCTCTCCGATCGGCCACTAACTTTATAGTAAGGTTAATTTCATAACATTATACACTCCCATTCTTAATAACCTTCTTGATGGAAAAACAATAAATTGGATTTTTTAAAGCCACTGAAATGTATCTAACTACAATTCCATAATTTTCCCTGCACTAAATGTGGTTTTAGATAACTAAAAGCGTGTGGTGTAAGACTAACATTAAAAATAAAATTATTTACTAACGTTCCAACGTTGTATGTCAGTGTGACGTGTTACAGCCCCCTACGAGCCGACCGTACTCGATAGCGACGCCATCGCAACTGCGCATCTCTAGGCCTACCTCCGGCCCGGTACCGAAACAGCCACCACGTAAGATGCTTTATTTTTTAAAATTCATTACTGACGTCACTGTATTAGGTCGTACCAAATGCAATAAGTTGTGGGGGTGTGACTACTCTGGGAGGCCACCCGTCTCCGTGACCGTCGTCTCCAGCTGCTACCTTGATAGCAGTCTTTGTTACAATTTCATAGAACATTCCTTACATCCTAAACGATGTTAATGCTGATGACAGCAGAACATTTAAATCCTGCGCCTGTGTTACACCTTATCTCTTCGCGTTGTATGAGAGTTCAGGGTTGCCAACCCATTGGGCTCTGAAAATGATGGAATAAGGGTCATTACAATAATACTACTATCATAAATGCGAAAGTGAGTTTGTTTGTTTATTGGTGTATTTTGGTATGATGTTAAATGGGACTCTGGAGACGTTTATAGGCCACTTTTATCCGGGTTTGCAGGTAGTTCCCTCGGGACGCGAGTGAAACCACAGGAAACAGCTAGTCTTAAAATGTTACCTTATTGAGATTAGGTTGCTGGGGAGTTGTAGGCTCTATTTTTAGCTTCTTCTTCCTTTTTCAGCTTCTAATTTTCAGCCTAGTCGAAATAAATATTTTTGAATTAACCACCGTGACCGACACTCGGTCTGGAGGATGTTATAACAGCGTATATAATGTTTCCAGCCCCAGTGCTGGACCAGCCGCGGCCGGCGTCCAGCAACGAGCCGCGCATGTCGGCGCTACCGCGGCCCTCTCGCCTACCCGCGCCGCGTCGGGGGTTGCGGTAAACACCACACACTACACTATTATTTATTATCAGAGTATAGATAACTGATTAATCTTCAGACGTAATTCGAAAGAAAATTTAACCAATAACATGCCTAATTTGAAAAAAAAGTACCTTAAATTCGGCTTATAGAAACTCATTGGTATTAAGGCTTTGGGCGACTAATCTGTAAAATTAATACAAGACATGCAATTTTATTTAAATAACTTGCCAATAAAAGCTCACTATTGAAACAAACATAATTATAGGCTACAGTCACTTTTATAATTTAGTACACTCAGTTGAACATTCAAATAAAAAAAAATACTCTTTTAAGTTCATGACAAAGACACTTGTATCATTTACTAACCGTACTAACATTGTCTATTCCACAGACCACCGTCAGTATACTCAGTGGCGCCGACGGCCGACGTCGACCACTACTGACATTTAGCCTGTTGTGCCAACCTGCTAGGGAGGACACCCTAGCACTAACTAAATTTATAACACACGTAAAATGACTGATGAACTACAAACACGGTGTCTTTCAAACTTTTGTACTGCCTAGAAAATGTAGAAATCCAATAATGAAAATTTTGGCTTTTACTAATAAAGTTTTTAACAATTTTTGGTAATATTTTTTACCTAAGTATTAGACACTGATTATTCTAACATTAATTGTAGTATTGACCAATTTGGTGAACGAGTAATTTGGGCACGTATCAGTAATGCGGAGACAATAATTTGTTAAACTTTGATGACATTGATAACTGAGATTTTTGTAATTTATTCATCATTTGAATTTCACGTAATTTCATGACCATTTCATTTCATTTTTGATTGTTGTGATACGATACTGTGACGTCTGCGTTCACCTTAATTTATAATCACTTTGTATTTAATTTCCGGCATTCAAAATTTTTCACGTGAAAATTTTGCTTATGTCTTTCAGTAGGGGTGCGAAATTACCTTTTCAGACGATGAAAAGTTGGACATTTTCAACCCCTAGCTATTGTTTACTACGTATGTATAATTTCTCATCGATCAATGCTCTCTCGCACCATTCTCACTGTCAATGAAGCTCAAAATTGAAAATGTTTAATCTAAATCATGATTTGGTACAAAGACATACAAATTAAGATATTATTCCTATATTATTATTTACAAATTTAGTGAGTAGTGTATCAAATGTTGGTTTAGTAATTTATTTCATAGTAAGAATTTTGCATTTTGTTTCAAGTTAGAGATTGTAATCATATAGGGACATGTAATTTAATCACGCTTTAGATATAAATTTATATACGATTATTAATATAACGCTCCTTTGTATACTAACTTATTGTAATATAGAAAGTTGTATACACGGCACATCTGACACATATTTTTAATAAAGTAGTAAACATACAAAAATATATCAAAATTTTGCTCCAATTTTATATCTCACTCACCTTCACATTGAAAGCACAAATTTTATGTATATTTATAAATATTCTGTTGTACATTGTGTAAATTTCAGTGTTACTGTATTTTGTAAAGCTTAATAACATTTATCAATCCTCCGCTTCCTACCAGTTGTTGTATATCAATCAAATATTTTAAATATAACATATCGAGGTTAAGAAACATGTGTATAACCGACCTCTTTCGTCCTTGTTTCAAATGCTTTATGTGTTTTTATTATGCTGTTAATGAAATGTTAGTGTTTATACATCGATGTTTTCCGGCCAAATTACAGTATTGTGAGCAAGTTTCTTGTAATCAGCAATTAATGATAGTTGCGCAGTTGCATTATAATTGTATATTTTGTGAACAGCATATATATGTATGTACAGGGTTGTTTGATTTATGTGAAAGTCTAGGTGCATATGTATGCTAAATCTCTGTTCCCCGCTGTCATCGTGAGCGAGCGGCGCCGGCCGGCCACACGATTTGTTTGAACACGTCGTGCCTTATTTAGGTAGTGTAAGGGATTTTGTTTTCATTTTCTAATAAAACTATGCATTTAATGAAGATTTGTTTTATTTATTTTGTACTGCAATATTGACTACAAACACGCACTGACAAAGGACATGGGGACTACAAACATTAAGTATACTCGCCCAATTTGATTGACGCAACAAACAAAACAATGCCGTTCAAACAACATACATGTCCTTTAATCGACCGATGATTTACGAATGCGCTTGCTTTGTGTTTTGAGAAGGTTATTTAACGCAATAAGTTCTCCGAGAACAATAAGCGTGCATCGGACAAGTCTAGGTTTCCAAATTTATTTGTTCAAGAACTGACTGTGCAAGGTGCCCGAAGAATATATTATAATATTATATTTTATTCTTTTCAAGCCAAATTGCATACACAAATAGCTATTGAAGTGACATAGATCCCGACTAGTGTTAGCTTATACAGAAATCCTAGATTTGGAAGCCAGATAGCACTTGAGACACACTGGACTCACGATTCCGTTAAGGAAGCTCCACTCTTTAATCTACGCTGAACCGATATGCTGTTTCGGCAGAGGAGAGTCCCTTTTATGGGGACGTCGAAGCTAATATTGGTCCTCCTTAAACACTTTATCTAACGATCTATCTACCTACTCTCACCCACCAAAAGAAAAAATACTGAGAGGTGTACGCGCACGCAGCGCCTATTTGATATATTCAAAACTCTTCCAAAAGAGAAACCCAGTCTTATCCCCTTAAACTGCTAACTTAAAATAGTAGCCACGCCTAGAGCTAAATGAAGAATAAGAATGGAAAGTCTTTTACAAAACCGTATACTTAGATGTTGCTGCTCATCCCCTTCACCGCACCGACATGGAACGTATCTCTCAGAAAACATAAGAGTTACACAAACGCTAGAAAGGTATGTAATAAATGTACATTTTTTACTGCTGCCCTTTTTTCTTTTATTCGTATTTTTTAAAAACTTTACAAAGTTCAAGTAATTATCGTCGTTTTGGTAGTAGAAAAAAAAACATGTGGTACAAATTAAATAGTATCCATGTATGACACCTAAATAGATTCGTTTATTAGAAATTCGAAACATAATATGCACAAAATATTTAAATATGAGTGAAAAGCCCTAAATTTAACTTATAAAATGTTTTTTAATGATTGAGATCGTGGAACACGAAAAACCCCTTCCGAATAATACGGAAACTAAGCTCGGTGTTGCAATAGACAAATAAACTAGAGTTGGAATCGGACTGACTTTTACGACGCCAGCGCCTCGGCCCAACTGTCACCTTGACTTTAGTTATGTTGTGTATGTGTGTGTGAACGAAATCGCACGTTACGTTATGTGAGTGTGCGACGTCGTGAGTGCTGTCTACGAGTAATTTTTGCTTTTTACCTTTTTATTTTTATAAATAACCGATGTAGACGAAGTGATTAGTAATGTAATAACCTCAAGTGATAAGAATTGTGATATATCGATGCAATGGCTCTTAAAATACGCAGTGTTTTCATCTACTATGTGATCCCGTGCAATAACTCGTCACTTCGGTTGTTTGTCAATGACGTCTGCGTTTAGCGCAGCAAAAAGTGGAATTTTAGTTTGATTGTGACAAGTAGTGCAAACATAAATTAAATAAATCGTGTAAATAGATGAGTGATCGTAAAATGGATGAGTGTCTTCTTCATTGGAACGTTCTTTTATCAACTGGGGCCAACAGAGGTGGCTCATGAAGAAAGGGTTAGTTTACCTGTTTATGTTTACTTTATATATCGTACACATAGGTGATTATACATGTAACGTCTATTAATATCTTAATTACGGCACCGTTGCGAAAGTTGAATGTGTAATTATTTGAGGGGTATAGGTTATAGGGTACACTAGTTGTTTGTTGACTCACAGACCTTTAATTATATAATTTGTTTTGGGTGATCATTTCTAAGGTGCAAGTTAGTTACCATAAATGCGGATGCAGTTACGACTATGTATTGAGGCTGGGATGTGTTATTTTTCTTTTGTTACTTTCTCTTATCCATGGAGTGAAGGGAGTGAGGGAGACAGCTAGATACCCGACTAGAGGCGTGTGAGAGAGACGATGCTCTACTGAGCAAGTTGTATAGCCATGTTTAGATATCCATACATGAAAACTTTTGCTGATTTACTTTATTTTGGGAAATTACAATAATAATTCATACACTTAGAAGTTACAGGAAGAGTTTGAATGTTGAGGTAGAATATAAGATTGGTGATCAAAGGCATTTATTCATGGTGCCCATGTCTTAGCATAAGGTGGATTTATTTAAATTGCTAATTTAAACCTCATAAAACAGGTACAGTTAGCATTATTGTCAATGAGAATTTGTCATTTCATTACCACTGTCTTAGACCCAGCATTGCATTACATGTGTGGTTACTTAACATAAGTTACTTGAGGCTAAGATAAGAACACTCAAAGTTACATTATAATTTAATAATTAGTCATAAAGTCTAATTCAATATATTATTTATCACCTTATAAAATATAATAATGACATTCAGCATGATTCAGTTTTCTCTTTAGGTGTTAATCATAGTTAAATCCAAATCCCTGTACATTTCTTGTATCATTGGTATCACATAGTCATACAAGTTCTTCTTAGTGTTATTCAATTGTAACTCCTAACTCATCATGTGTCAAGCCTTCTCGCAACTATGTATAATAATAATGATCTTTATTGTCTCAAAAAAACAAATAAAATACAGTTTGTTCCCTAGAACCCACACTACGATTCCCTGTGTCGTGGGATCTAGTCTCCTTCAGTCCGTTACTAGTTAATATAAAGACAATCACTGTTGAAAACAAAATAAAAAATGTATGCTTCCAGTCTTAATGATGCAGCTAAGTAATTATAATTCTTAACTTCTAGAAATCATTCCTATCTGTTGTCCGAAACCTAAAAGATTGGAAACTATACTTCAAAGAATAAGTATTAAGTTTCTGTTGCCTGCCGTTGTATAGGTCCTGAGGGAACTACTTAATGCACCCATTAATGTAACGGTCTCCAGGGTCCCATCTTTCCCCATACCAAATTTCTTCTAGATTGGTTCTACCATTTTACCATAAAATAACACAAAGAGCAGAAAAATAAATAAACAAACAGCATTTATAATATTAGTTATTTTATTTATTTGGTTTACCAACAATTGTTTACACTGTATTGTGCTTAAGAAGACATGGTAATATATTGGAATGGTGTAACAATCACTTATAGGTAAACTCCGTATGCATAATATATATAAGAAGTTGTACAAAATTAAACTTAACTAAACTACATTTATGTTATAAATACTGCATATTAAATATACAAAAAAAAACTGAATATAAACGAATGAAATTGATATAATTTATGAAAATGAGAATTTATTATTATTTAGTTATTCATAGTTTCTATACATATGCTACTATTTAAGGAAGATGTTGATCATCATCATGACTTAAAGCTAACAGTTTTGGACCATACCAAGAAAATGTACTACAATATTATATCTTACATAATTTCTTAAATACTTTTTGGAGCCACATAGAACAACAAACAATTTAGTGCAAAAGAAAGACATCACATTAACTATAATTGAATTAAATTAATTAAAAGTGATTAGAAACTTTTATATCCTTTATTTATGGTAGCAAGGAATATGTACTGGAATATATTAAGTAAATCATATCATAATATTATTATAATTATTCAAGTTTATTGCAACATTAACTGCATAAGCAATGACATGAATTTATTTATTAGACACTACTTAGTCTTTTTGAATAAATTAATGACTTCAATATGAACAAAAGAAACCATTGTTTATACTGGCAACAATACATACAAATATGTATCATGCATAGAAGCGTAAAATATAGACATAAATCCTTACTAATATTATAAATGCGAAAGTAACTCTGTCTGTCTGTCTGTTACGCTTTCACGCCAAAACTACTGGACCGATATAAATGAAATTGGGTACAGAGATAGAATAGACCCTGAGGAACAACATAGGCTACTTTTTACCCGGGTGCGCTAAGTATTTCCCTCTAGTATGCCTATATTTTGAATGGTTGAACTGATTGGGTATAAAGATAGATTAATACCTGAGGAAGAATATAGCGTTAGAATGCAAACAACACCACAGAAAACAGTTTATATCAAATGACCATGTGTTGACTTTAGTTTTCTGCAGTTCAGAAACATATTAGGAAGACTGATAACTATTGAAGCTGTACTAAATAAAAAAAACTATAATTAGTTACTCCAGCAATCATTCAATTGCTCCATAATTATGATGTAATGATATCAACTGTATAGCTGACTAATAATGACTCATAAATAATTGCTAAAATTAAGATAAGCTGTAAAGTTGTATTAGAACTGCTCCAATAAAAATATAAAATTGAAGGATAGTAACTGTAACATTTTATGAGATCCCTATTATTGATACTCATTTCCTCCCTTTGCTTTTAGAATTAAAAGATTGAAAATTAAAAAATATATATTATTTGTTACTTTTTAAAAGAGTCTAGCATATTTAAATCATGGATTCAAAATGCATTGTTTATTATTTATTTTACATTTACATGAAGAGATTTACTTATTTTACTGTGCACATTGTAAATTAATAAATAATATAGCAAAACACCTACATAAACAACAATCGACATAGTTATAAAATTCTCCATTTGTCAAACATCACACTCAATTAATCAAAATCATTAAATTGAAACACCCCACTGGATGATCAATTTATTAGACTTAGTCATTCTTCATCTAATAACATGTTGTACACTTGATTATTATGTTGGCTGACTTCATAGCATACAAATTGAAAACCTTTTGTTGACACTATTGTTCATAGGATAATGTATGGTCACAACAACACTCCATATTTCTGTAATAATCTGAGGAATTACACGAAAAGGAAATAAAATTATATAAGTACCTACCAAACAGAAAAATAAACAATTTGAAGCAGTTAAAAAAATACAGAAAACTATCAATCTTTACTAACACTACCTTATCATCTGCCTAGCCTTTTCCTAATTATTTTGGGGTCGGCTTCCAATCCAACCGGATACAGCTTAGTACCAGTGTCTAATATGCTAACTTCCTTAGTAATTTATAAATGCAAAATTGACTGTCTGTCTGCCAAAAGCACTTAATTAATTTTGTTGAAATTAGGGAAGGTTTAGAACTTTGGGAAGTTCATACATTCGTTTTTATCTAGTTGCATAAAATAGTTCTCTCAGGATGCCAGTGAAACCGCAGTAAACAACTAGTTGCTGATAATATGTAAAATGAGTGTATGTAACCACACTGTTACCACAATATTTTTATCACTGTTTTCATGTCAAGGAAAATGGGTCCCGCTCCTCCTTTTCATATTTTATTAATATTTGCATAAACACTGGGGTGATGATATTATTTCAGGGTTAATTATGATGAAATGACGTTTAAATTGTGCTTTCCTTTTTATTAATAGGGTTTCTTTATTTCTATGAAGTTTCCTAATAATACAGACTAAAATTATTGGCATGATGACAGTAATTTGCTTTAGTTGATTGTATATTTTGATTATATGCATTATGTAGAAGATAGATAAATATATAAAATCCTTTATGCATCAGCATTTTATTGAATAGTTTCCTTAACAATTCATAGTGTCAAACTAGACATTAATCTCCTATTTATTCAACACAAAATTAATTAAATATCATTAAATACCCTTGCACACTTTGAAAGTAGTTGTAATATTACCTGCAAGCAATTATAAGATTTATGATTCTAATTAATGACAATTTTATTATTTATCCTACATAAACTTATACCATTAAACACCTTGAACACACTTGTAACACATCTTTGACATTGACTGTGTATTATTAAAACAAAAATAAAATATACAATACACATTTAATATATATATTTTTGATTCATTCTGTTTTTTTACCTAAACATTTGAAAAATCACTAAAGTATGAACTATTTAAATCATTTTCACTGATGATAGTTTGGTGGGTAATATCTACTTTACAAATCTTTAAATTCTTACCCTCCTTATCATAACGGTCTAATAGTTAAAATTGGTTTATTTTTCAAACCAATGTTGTTATTAGGATTGTAAGTGTGTAAGTGCTAACAAACAGGTGAAAGGTAATTTCATATCTTTTTCATGCCTAATTATTTAATATAACTATTATAGATAGCACATACTAGTTATGAAAAACAAAATATGGCATTACATAAAAAATGTGGCTAAACATTTTTCAGATAACCACAGATAAGCTGTACTCAATCTTGATAATGATATAAATTGCATTTTATTTAATAATTCGATAAAGCACACAAATAAACATTATGGTTATGTATAGTTTATTCAATAAATAATGTTAGTCTTTTTTTTATTATTGACTTACATTACTACATATATTAAATTGTATTGTAAAGGTACTTAAAACGTACATGGGCGTATAGTACGTACCTACGTGCGTCAAACCATGTCTCATAAGTTTTTAATAGCTTCATTCATTAATTATCCTCTCTATTAAAACATCTTTGTACCAATTATTTATTGTGTGAAGTTTGACTTGAGAATATCGGTTACTCAGTAATTCAGATTCCCAGAATTCAAATAGAAAATATTAAAAGCAAACGTAAAAATATTCACTTAGTTAGTCCTTAAACAGATTATAATATCTTTAATCGGAGATAATCCAGTTTAATTTAATTTAGTTAGATTTTTGTGGGAATATTTATACTTTCTTTTTTAATTTTACCTAATGTAAATAATTTACAAATACTTTCTGTAAATAAGTTTTACTAAAATTTGTTTTAATAATTGAAAACTGAAAACCAAAAATGAACATCAATGGGTACTCCCATTGATGTTCATTTTTGGTTCAATACATTAGTTAAATATATTGCAACAGTACCAAACACATCATATTTAAACTAACAGACTAGTGACAGCAACTATCTTATATATATAAATGCACTTAAAACATGTTCTTAAGATTTATAAAAGCACCATGACTTGAAAGTACTAAAGAAATTTAAAAAAAGCAGTTATATAATCTGTATTCCACTTATTTCCTTGCTCTATAGAAATTCCTTACTGCATTGAAGTTCACTGAAGCCGTGTGAACAATTTTGGTCAAGTTGGTTGCCTTGACCCTTGCAAGTGGCACTGTGTCAAGGGCCAACCGCTTCCTTAAGGGGGCATGTGTGTCTGACTTTTTGTACTGACCAACCAGTTAATGTATGGGGTTATTATTTCCTATAGATTTTTGGTGATTTCAAGTTTTTGCAAGGCGTTTTACTTACCAGATTTTATTGTCAAGGAAACTTGGAATACTTTATTTTTGAAATGTGATTGCACTTGATAAAGGTCTTTAGTAGTTTAAAAATAACATCTGAATTATATTATTTGTTAAATCATGAATTATCATGTAATTAATTAAGTAATAGGAACAGGCACTTTTATTGTAAACAATAATAATATTTATAATGATTTAGGTCATATGTGTCACTCATAATACTTAGTATTATGTTAGCTATTACTTGAAACACCATTTTGGCAATTTCATAGATTTTTCCTGTGACTTTTTATACCAAACTGTGTCACAAACATTATGTAGGTACTTCCTATATTTTAGTAAATGTAGTTCCAATAAATTTAGTTAGCTTAATGTACAAACTCGGCCTATTTATTGTCCCACTGCTGGACAAAGGCCTCTTCCTATATACAAAGCATTGGTCTCAAAATCTCAAGGCAGATCTTTCTCTCTAAAAGATCTTAGAAAATCATCTCTCGAAGAAAGATTCTGTTTCGAAGTTCAGGTTTCCTCATGTTTCCACTCTCTAGTAATTTGCGTCCCAGATTAACTTAGGATGTATACTATGACTTTGCAAATCTCTCATTTTTTTTAATTCATTAGTTTTGATATATATAGCACATAATTCCGGACCATCGATCATTCATGTAATAGGGTGAACTTATTTTCCACCTTAGAATTAATAATCCTTACTAATATTATAAATGCGAAAGTAACTCTCGTCTGTCTGTCTGTCTGTCTGTTTGTTACGCTTTCACGCCAAAACTACTGGACCGATATAAATGAAATTTGGTACAGAGATAGAATAGACCCTGAGGAACAACATAGGCTACTTTTTACCCGGGTGCGCTAAGTAGTTCCCTCGGGATGCGGGTGAAACCGCGGGAAACAACTAGTTGTTTAATTATACTATTCTAATACTAGTATTATTTATGCGAAAGTAACTCTGTCTGTCTGTCTGTCTGTTACGCTTTCACGCCTAAACCAGTGAGCCGATTTTGATGAAATTTGGTACAGAGATAGAATAGACCCTGAGGAACAACATAGGCTACTTTTTACCTGGGTGCGTGAAGTAGCTCCTTCGGGATGCGGGTGAAACCGCGGGAAACAGCTATATCAGATAAATCTTTAAATTCACCATGAGGATTAGAAACTTTCAGTACCTAAAATAATGAGAACTAAAGAAAATTTCCTAGTACCAGTAAAACATGTGTTTAAGTCAGAGTAACTATCGGGTAACGTTTTACTGTCGATAGTCAATAATGGTTAGCAATTATATTAATCGTAGTTGCGCACGCGTCGATCTTGTAACAACCTCGTTATCGGAGTTTTACGATTGGTCGACTCTTAATTCCTAGTCCTAAAAACAATGTACATTCGTGATGTATATTTATGTTTCTAATAGTCGAGATAAAGTGGACTATACTATCATAAAATGCATAGTTCAATAAAGAGGTCTGTTTTGTAATATGTCGCAAAGTTTTGTTATAAAGATTTATTTATTTGACGTTGAAAAGTGTTCGATATTATAGACACTTGTGTCCCGTGTAGTTTAATGTAGCACAAACAAACCTTTGTTCAAAAGATAAATTACAAATAGACCATGCTAATAGTTTTTCGAGTAAATAACGTTGACAAAGCGATATTAATGAACTGGCTAAGTGGACTTGAAAATTAGATGTCACAAACTACCATTAAGACGACGACTACCGCCAATGACCTTGAGCAAATGGGCGGAGCTTGAGCTTCCCCCCCGCGACCCCGCAATGCACACCGCACGCTTGTCATTTTATATTTTGAAGAACTTTGACGGGTGACCATAATATTATGTAGAGATTCTAAGGACAGTCGCATATTGTATTTTGATATGCATGTCTAAGATATAAAAATAGAAATACAAATAACATCGGTCTGAGTAATACTTCGAAACACTAATTTTAAATTTCCAACCCCCAATGCATACTTCGTTTGCCAGAAAAGCAAAAATATTTTCAATTTCTTTAATCTGCAAAACATGCTTATCAATCTGAATTGTTACAAGTTTCAAGAAAAAATTCTGACAACTAGCATTCTTGAATTAATCCGCTGTGAAAGATGGACAGACAGACAGACAAAATCGCACCATAGGAGTTAATTTTTAGGCCATATTGGTGTCCATTTTGAGCTCTTCTAACAGAAATGCACGCAAGTTTTTTTCATATTTGCATTTTACGACATCTGCTGCTTCTCAAATAACTTCAGCTCATCTTCACTTGTATAGGAAAATCATTAGTTTTGTAAGGAGAGCCTGGAAGCCAGTTAATTAGTCCGACGTTTCTGATCCATCTGTAAAGTGTCCGACCAAACCTTTGGCATCAGCTTTGGCCAAACCATTAGCTTAAAATTGGCCTAAGTTTTGACACCAACAGAACCGAAATTTTATAATCTATTACGTTCAAAGACCTAAAAGTGAGTGAGACTGTATTACAAATGATGTTAATATTTTAAATAAGCTGCAGGTAGTTTTATTTATATTATTAAGTTGATACACCGAACATATTAGTAAAAAGTCAGTGTGGCTTCTTTGCTAAGGCACCTCATTTATGAGTATGCAGATTCGAACTTAGAAACCTAGAAATTACGAATCTGACTATTCCAAAGTTTTACATGCACTTTTTTTAGTATAACTTAGACACTATTGACTAACGGTGAAGGAAAACATCGTGAGGAAACCTGGACTACACGGTCTGAAATCACCAATCCACCTTGAAAAAGCGTGATAATTAATGCTAATGCATGTCTATGTCATACCAAAAAGTGGGATAGTAAAGATTCCGATTATGACCAGGATTTTTCAAATTTTTACCTATCATGAACAATGGAATATCACCCGTTTTGGGCCCAATTTTGAAAGTGCCGCAAAGCAAAAAATCAATGCAAAAATAAATGTGCTAAATTCGGATATAGACTTTGTCTGAATGAGAATTAGCTGTTACATTTTCAAGCACCAAATTTGTACGACCCTTTTCCACGGTTTCATGCATTATTGAAGAAATAAAGTAATGGAAAAAATCCTACCATTGTATGGCATTTCGATAATCTTTTAGAAAGATGCAATATCGATTTTTGACTTTGAAATCATTTATAATTACCGATTTAAATATTTTTGATCTTTATCTTTTTACCTTATATTACTAATATAAAGTTTTTTATAATATATTTTATCAGAAAAACTCACCGCAAAAATTGACAGATTTTTTTATAAAAAGATTATTAATGATTATTATTGACATGCAGTAGGTCAATTTTCATTTAGTTTTCTTATTACAATTCATCGGAATTCAAACATAACCTTGGAATTGGAAAATGGTCGAAATACCATATTAATAAAAGCATTTAAGAGAAAAGTGTACGGAAGTCTAATTATTTCAGAATGTTTGTTTTACAAACTACGGAGAGTTTTTTTTTTAATTTAATTCGTATACCAAAAGATGTCGAAGAAAACAAAAAATATTAGAATATGCATCAAGCCTTCATATTTATGATGACGTAGAAACTACACTTTGTAATTTTAATTCCCATTTTTCCTCGAAAGTAATAGGTAGTATTTTTCTACTTTATCCATTTGCGATATATGTCAACAATTATTCCAAATCGATAAGGTTAGTTATTCCTGAAGTAATTATCAGCTCTGACAGACAGACAGAGAAAGTCGCATCCCATAAGGGTTACTTTTTACTATTTTGGTTCGGAACCTTAAATATACTATTTGAATATATATTTTTTTTTTTATTTTGTCTTTGACTTCTGGACCAAAAATTAAAGAAGATCAAGTCCTTTTTATTTATCAGGGCTTTAGCCAAAGAATTAAGCGATTGCCTATTAATCGGCTTAGGCCTAGCCAAAAATCGACGTTCTGTCGGATAATATTTGGTGTTGAAAATAAAACATAAGAGTGGCATAGTGAAGTAGGACCTTCATTTCTTAAACACTATGCTTTGTCTTATCTTTTAGATTGTGTGTATATAATATTATCCCACATTAGATACCTTAACTAATAGATTAATATGTATATCATATGTGACTGCTTACTTGGCGTTTTTACTAAACTTCAAAAATGGTTGCTATGTAAAGCATCACTACCCAATATTACCAGTAAAAAACCGGCCAAGTGCGTGTCGAGCCACACGCAGTAGGATTCCGTAGTAGGTCTTAGTTAGTCAACTATAACTATGTAACCGATGAAGCCTACTTTGCCGTGATAGTTTTCGAAAGTTAGTTTTTTTATTTTTGAAAGACCTATCTAACTATCGTTAGATAGGTCTTTCAAAAGGGTATCCCCTACATGAAGGGTTACGCAACAAAAAAAAAATATTCATCCTCATTTCACGTGTTCGGGAGCTCCACTATTTTTTTTTTTATTCATTTTTACCACTTTTTCGGCGTGATCAATACACATATCTATACTAAATTTCAGCTTTCTAGTACCAAGAGCCTCTGAGCTATGCCGCGAACAGACAGACAGACGGACATTGCGAAACTATAAGGGTTCCTTGTCGGACTACGGAACCCTAAAAATAAAACTAATGTAACCAATCCAAAATAGGAAGATGGTCTAGCTAAAATAGTCAGACAATACAATACATTTTACAATTTTACAATACTCTTTTAATAGCGTAAGCTTATTTTTTTATCATATTCTGCATTTTTTTTTCAAATTCGTCTCGTAGCAAAGAAACTCGAACCCAAATTCACGTGTTTAGAAAAATATTTCCATTGGTAATAATTTAGAATAGCGCCGCCTTGTTACCCATGATAAACCGTTTTATTTACAAACCATTAAGTTTTGTTCTAAGATATCATCCCATGCCCTGACTTATAGCTACTATTTCTATAAATTCCAAACTATTAGGAAATATTGTAACATAACATGAAAGAATTTTAATTTTGACGATTTTCTCCGACCTACATGGAAAATTTAAATGAGGTATGCAATATTCTCGTTTTGAATACGCAATGTATTAAAAGAAATACATATTTAAATCCTAAAGTACATTTAATTATTTAGTAAGTCAATAACAAAATATATTTGTCCTGCCAAATTTAGATACACACATTTTAGATTATGACAGATTATGGATGATTTGGTTTGAAAACACGTTATTCACATCAAAAAAATATTTTATCCGCATGTAGTGCCTTTTCAATGTAATAATTATAATTCACCAGTCATCTTATCACAAATATAATAATTTATTTACATCGTAATGTGCTCGCTCTGAGTGACAGCGTCTACCCGTGACAGTGGTCACAGACGTTCTGCCCCCGTCGCCCGGTGGAGCCCCTCCGTAATTTCAACTCAACGTTTTGACAAAAGCACAAAAATTGACGTAAATGTACGATTTAAAAAAAATATACGTATACAAAAAGACAGATAATTAACTTTTCTATAAAATGGTACAGGTTTCATTAAAATCCGCTTGATAAATTCTATGTATAACTCAGTTTTTCTTCTGCGTTAGACCTAACTTCATGATTTTTTTATACAATGTTATAAATACATAATTAAAAAAAACGTTATACAAAATGATCAAGCATATGCTCTAGTTTAGTATATATACTTTTCAAATCATGAAAGCAAGTCGTTAAAGCGTATTCATTAGCTTTAAAAGGGGCAAAGTCGTATATCGCCGCCTTAAAGTACTTAATCCACGAAGTTAGTCGTGAACAATCGAGGGAAATACTACTCTACTCTTACGTAAGCGCATAACTAGCCGGCAGCGGACATCGGACCACCCAGCTTTGTTTGTTTTTGTTACCGTCTAACTAGCTGATTGAAAAGATCTACCACACCCTCCCGATCCCTTAACGAACGCACCCGCGAGGGGGCGCATCGATCATCCGCCATGTCTCAACATATATCGGTCGTTGAAACTGACACTTTAAAACTATCCACTTCACTAGGGTGAAATACTTTTTAGTCGCCCTTCTAACGTCTGGGGTCATTAAACTTCTTTTTTTTTACTGGCAATTCTTATTCTCTTTGTGTCATATTTGAGTGTTAGTAGTTGCAAAAAAGTAAGCACTGATCATAATTAGTGTTGCCACCGTTCAGTGGTTCCTAACAGACTTAAAAGCAATTAGGCTAACGTGAATAATGATGTTCTTGTTCTATAATTAAAAAAAAAACGTAACGCAATAAGTCCTTATATCTCATCGAATACAGGATGTTGTTTGATGTAGGCATGTAATTTAGTTTACTATCATACACGCTAAAATTAATATATCGGCGGCGTTAATGTAATTACAAACATAGATAATTATTTACACACGCTAGTTACTATTCTAATTAATGTTATGCTATATTTGCTGCTCTCAATTTGAAGTCGTTCTTAGTAATGTAGCGTATTAGAACTAATCTCGCCTAATAATTCGGTTTACGGCGAACGATCGTGCCGAGCACAGTAGAGTGGAGTTAGGACAGAATTATTGAAACAGTCCATTCAAGTTCAGAGGGGAGCATTCTAGGGATTCGCGAATAATTGCAATAAATAGCGAACATGGAGTAAGATGCTCACTCTAAGATGGCTGGCACGACGCCCAACACACAGCGCCGTTAATGCCTAACTCTACTTATAAACGACGGCGGTTAATTAATGTCGCAAAAAGAGTGTCACTGACAAAATTTGAACAGATTTAAAGCCGGTTCAGAACGAACTATTCAACACGAACGAAATGGGCCAGTTTCTACGAATCCCGGACGGGCTATTACCTGGAAAGCTTCGATTAAAAATCAAAATATAACCTAAGGGTTAAGGGAGCCTGTAATTATTGAGAGTTCCGTGAACTGATAATTGAACCAAGTATGTAAATACATTACCTTATTTAAATACTATTAGAATTTTTAAGCGCCTGCCTTTAGGTCGTCCGGTTGTAGTAACCTTTTTCGTGAGTGAGGAAATATCCTATTTGCATCAAATTTTATATTCAATTGTTGTTTTGATTCACAACATTCTTAATATGTTTTTGGATGAGCAACGCAAACGATTTATCAGTGTGTCTTAGTCATGTGCAAAACATTTTGTTTGTAACACGAACAAGGTAATTCGTGTGCAAGTTTGCAGACACATTAAATTGACCGGAGCATCGTGTCTAATCTCTGCAGAATCGATCCTTTCGTCTAGAGAAAGTATCAGACAGATTGCAACGGATATGTCAATGAACGAAGCAGCGACATTCATTACTTCCCTTAAATTAGTCTCGTCTAAGAGCAAACGAGTAACTGAAACTAATAATAGAAAAGGGAAACCAATTCATTAACCCCCACTGGGTGCACACCATAAGAACCTTCCGTTTTAGAGGGTCTTGATAAATACTTTGCATTGAAATTTTCGGCCAAATTACAAAATCCGCCAGTTGGAAAATACCTTTTAAGAAGTTGTTAAGGAAAACAAAGATGTTAATTTGAAACATTGAAAATTGTCGCCTTCTTTAATAAAATCATTGATATGATGTTAAGATAATAAAAGATATTACGTATCATGCCGAAAAGTTGTAGTGTTTATCAATATTATTTTAAAATATAACTTGACCGATAACTTGTAGTTTAGTAATTGATACCAGTTATTATTGTGTTGGTTAATAAATCAATCTATTTTTTCATTTATGTATGTATTTTTTCCAAAAATTCGACACTTTAAACTAAAGTGAGTGTAAAGTAACTAGAGTGAGTGAGAACTATTACACACAGTACAATATTACGAACTAAATACGATTTTATTCTATTGAAGCGTAAGTACAAAAGGTCTAATTCTGAAGGGGATATTTTATAAGAAAGCGGTCGCCTTGCGATTGCGATTAGTATGACAAGCCGCAATAAAAGTAAGGTATACTCCACCCTTTGTAAATGGTTGGTGTATTTTTAGTACTGGCAGCTGGTTGCGTAAGGTATCACATTGTTTGTACAGCAGCCCAGTTATTATTACGTAACGCTTGATAAAGGCTAATGCCGCCACTAATGATACGGACTTAAGGGTTAATAGAAAACTTATAGGTAAGGCATTTTTGAACAAAAGTGACATACATTTGTTTACGCCTATAAAACTGGTAACTTGTATCTTCTTATCTGACCTGGGGCCTTACCATCACGTGTTTTTGCAATCAGTATTCGGTTGTGAGAGTGAGACTAGGTGTGTCCCACTCTCACAAATAACGTCTTATAGCAACGTCTCTTTTTCACAACTTAAATATGGCTTTGGACGTCATGGTAAGACCACTGACCTATACCAATTGTAAGTAAATCATCAGTAAAATCGAGAACCTTGTTACTTAACCCTCGACTTCTTTTAACGACAGTTCGGGCAAAAAAATATACTATATAAATTAACACCAACCTACTCATTTTTCTTGTTCAAAATCAACGTGAATTAGACGCTTTTTATAAGCGTGTTAATTAAACCGGTATTTGTGTATCTTTCAATCTTTTAATTCGTCAAATATTTACATATAAATTAAAGACTTAAGTACCGACCAAGTTGTTAATTAAGGCGCTCCTTTGCGAAAAAAGCTATAAAATAGGCAATTTTTCGTCGCCTAGATTGAGACGTTGGTACAAATTACAAGCCAGAAAAAAATACCATGTATAGTTAAGTATATGACGCAGGTACAACCCTAAAAATTTCTTCAAGAAATTATCTAGAACATTGAAAAAAAAAAACCTAAAGTAACCTCTCGAAAAAATTTTTCGTCGCGTAGTTCTCAAAATTTTCAATGATTACCATCACATTTTTTATAACCAAAAGAAAGGGAATTCCGTGAACAAGGTACAACTGCAATATTATATAAATATATGGTGTATTTATTGAGCAAATTGAAAAAAACCGTGTAAAAATTGGCGTCGATTTCATTTCAAAAATTCTTCGTATTGCATCTCTTTTCTGAATGAACTATTTGCATAAATCTGTTTCATCGACCAGACGGCGCACCGCCGTAGAGGCGGGTGGTCTATGTCACTCTGTCATTCGATGACAGTTGGTCTTTCGCATTCAGAAAATAAATATAAAATTGATTTATAAAAATTAAACGTACGTAATTAAAATTTCATATGTAAAAGTGAATCTATTTTAATGTCTATAATGCAACTAAATATCGTGAAGGGGTGTAAATAGTAGGTGAATGGTAAACATGATGAAGATAGCTGTTGTCGATATTGTGCTTTGAAACTCTTGTTTTAGAGTAAAACGAGGCCGTAACCAGGAATTAAAAATAGGAAAATAAATACAATGGCCGCATACTTCAGGTATATATGTGCTTTCATTTATAAAATACATTTATTTTCATAATTTATTTTTGTATTTCATTGTGTTTCGCTGTCATACACGACAACCTGGTAGATTGGTATAAATAAATATTACTAGCCTTCTGCCCGCGGCTTCGCTCGCGTGGACAACATAATTTTAGCTGTTTAGTTTTTCCAATTCTGGTGGCATGTGTGCATGCGTACGCCACACTTTTTACGCTAAGGAGTGAAATTAAAAAATAATTAAAGATTGTTTTTACTTTATACTTAGATGCTTATTACCACATTTCTTTTAAATAAAAAATGACTGAGCCATGATACAAAATTTTCATCCCCTATTTTTCCCCTCTAGCGGATGAATTTCGAAAAAGCCTTTCTCAAAACTCAAACTCAAAAAACGTTTATTGAAATTAGGCTAATTCAATTAGCACTTTTTCACGTCAAAATACATTATGACAGCACCCCAAAATGCCCACCCACTCTCACTCACTACTTCCTAGTGTTATGGCTGCAAAGAAGAAGCAGTGATGAACAAACTTCCCAGCAACACAGCTGTCTATTACAGTTTAACTTTATATATTACTAGCTTCTGCCTGCGACTTCGTCCGCGTGGAATAGTGGTGCTCCGCTCCTATTGGTTTTAGCGTGATGAAATATAACCTATAGCTTTCTTCAATAAATGGGCTATCTATCTGAAAGAATTTTCAAATCGGACCAGTAGTTCCTGAGATTAGTAGCGTACGCAAAAAAACGTTGCGTACGCGTTCGCATACGTTGCGATGGTTGATTTCTTACACCTTGTGTCCGAAAACCCAAATATCTTACGGAACCCTATTTTTTTCCAAAATAAAATTTAGCCTATATTACTCGTGGATAATGTAGCTTTCGAATGGTGAAAGAATTTTTAAAATCGGTCTAGTAGTTTTTGAGCCTATTCATTACAAACAAACAAAGTTTTCCTCTTTATAATATTAGTGTAGATGTCATATTTATTTTACAATATTAATTATAATACACCGAATTTACAATACAAATGTGTTCACTTTTATACTATCCACTTTACAGCTGCCATCTGTTTTTATAGCTAATTATTGGTTTAAATTATAATAGGCTTTTTTTATAAGATTTTCTTTAATTTTAATTTTAAAAGTAGTATATGGCAATCAATTTTATTATAAATGCGTGTACAAAGCCCCGCAAACTGTAAGTCGCGGTCAACTTATGTTTATTTCGAGTATTAATTTTTTTCTGAAATTACACCCACTGTATATAAAGTCAATATTCTGTCAAAATTACAAACTTCTATCATTAGCAGTTTAAGCTGGGCATATATATGTTTTACAGGACATTGCCTTTTTAACAGACTTAAAAAAGTAGAGGTTCTTAATTCGTCGGAATCTTTTTGATGTATGTTTCCCAGTTACTCTGATTTTTTTTATTTGTTTGAAAAGATAGCATATCTTTGTCAGGTGGTTCTATAAAATTTATCATGAACTTCGGAGATATAAAACGGAAATCCATAGAATCATAGCAGAACTTGAACTTGTAGTCGATGACTGACCACGAACAGAATATTTTTTGTTATAGTCGCTATTGGTAGTCGGAAGCCAGAAAGCCTGACAATCAGTAGTTCTAAGAATAATACACGTGTTACCCGGTAACTGGGTTGTGAAAGTCATATAGGAAGTCGCTCCATATAAAACATTGGTACTAAGCTGGTACTACAAAGTATCAAAATACACCTTGCGCGCTAATTGTGGATACCTGATGTTAAGATATTTTTAAACAAATGTAACAATCAATAGTTATGTTTTGTTTTCTGATTATTTATTTTGAATTTTATTTTCATTACCATGTAACGTAGGTATATTAGTATTGTTAATAAAATATGTAAACAAAGATTATGAAACTTGATCTCAAATAATAATTATTTTCCTTTAATTGACTCCAGTGTTAATTGTTCCCATCGTTTGTTTGCTATTGGACACAGAATGACCTGCTGCAAACCGACTAATCAGAGATAGTTTACAGATTTACGCGTGATAAGTACATGTTTGCTCACATTTTTTTTGGTTTGACACACAGCGACTATAAACCAACGAAAATGAATACATAATATTCTAAAAACTTGGTACAGTTCACGAATTGTTGTCAGCAAACACTATTCATAGTCTTATGCTGACATATATCTATAGACACATTATGGCAGGAATGAAAAATCATTTCCATTACAGTTTTTTTGTTTCGAAACCAATGTAACATTTTAGAGACTCAAAACTTGAACTTTAAAGCGAAAACAACGAAAACCTTTAAGGCAGTATTGACTTCGATAGGTCTTTGAAAGAATTAAGTCTGACAAAAAAGGACAACGAAAACGTGTTTAATTCCTGTAATAAGTATAGTAAGCAAAGACAGATTAGAAGAGATTTTAGATGGTGTATATACCTGGATTGTATATACACGAAAGCAAATGTCATGCACTGGCCAGTTTTTTGAAAAAGTTGATTTGTCGAGTTGTATGTTACTTACACATCTTCAATGCAAAGTGAAGTGAATCGGCTTAACTGATTTCGATGGGACTTTCACTGGAAGATAGCTGATAGCGTAAGGAATTACTTAAGCTGCATTAATTAAAAAAACTCTTAAATTAGAAGACGTGGGCGGCGCCGTTGGTGTCAGGTAGTTTCTCTAGATAAAATTAATAAATGCTAATATTTAAGTCTGAATGGGCTCAAGAAGTAAAAACAAGCTAGTCTTGATAATTTCCTGTTAGAAATCATTTATAAATAATAACCTTTTAGATGTAAATGTGATAGTAACAGTATTATCGAAATTAATCGATTGGTTTTATATAACATTCCTTTGAATTGGTTAGGTTTAAAAATTAGGTACTACCTAATACTTACTTCTCTAAATAAAAATACTGTGCATGAACACGATGTTTTAATCATGTATAATTTAATTATTATACATGATTCTTACATGTTTTAAAATTGAAAATCTTGAGTTACTTATTCCTAGCAGTGACTACAGTAGTGGCCTCGCGATACGACGACTGCGAGAGGGGCGCCCCGCAGTGGGCGGAGCTACTTCCCCTGCTTCACCCCCTCAATTTCTTAAAACTGGCCTATTACCCAGCCTTAACTTGAGTTTAAATCTCTGGTTCGCAATATTAGTTTTTATATAACTCTCTTAATAGTTGGTAACTAATTCAATTACCTACTTTAATTAAATGTGAATTACACAATGTTTTCCATAGTCAGACAAGTTCAATCCTTCCTGCTATAAATGTGAATGTGAGTTTGTTTGTTTGTAATACAGTATTTTATTCACTCGTTAATAACACAATACGATGGATACAAAGTATGATACTATAGATTACTTCGCTGTGTTAACGCTCTCAACTAAGTTTGACTTCAAATAAACCCATTCTACCCATTAAACTTTAAGTAATGCTATAAAATTTAAACACCAATGTTATTATGAATCAATATTCTATCAATCCAGCCCATAAAGAGATACCCTTTTATAATGGCCAGGAATTATTAACCACGTAGTACTAACTTCATTTATAAATAGAACAATAACGAATCAATCGTTCTAGAAGTCTGTAGCGAAAATACACAATACAATACATAATTAGAGACACCAACTTCAAGAACGATTGTAGTCGGTTCTATTTTTGTAAAAATGTTTTTTTCTCTTAAATAATGTTAACCATATTTGTCTCGTTATTAAAAGTTTCAATTATTTTAGCTTGCTTTTTCCTTGTTGCTATTAATAAACAAATCCATCTAAGTACAAAAAAAAAATATTTTTGAAGAAACAAAATTTCCTAAAACGATACTTGCTAACAAGATACTCACGTATAAGTTATCTCTTCCTTTTAACTTTGTTTTATTTTTAAAATCTTTTAACTAACGAGCGGGGCTATTTTCACCCTCGGCAACCTAACAGTCCCTATTTATATCTTACAGCCGAAATTGCATTCTATTTTAGTCCATTGGTTGTTTGACGGTATATTTTATTTGTTATTTCTGAATGTAAGCTTTTACTTTTGCGGCATCAGGGTTGATGAACCCCTCGATTTTCTCACCCTCCTAGATTGAAAAGTTGACATTTGCTCGACTATTTAAAGGAACCTAATTGTAGTAAAGCACACGTGAAATATTGTGGAGACGTTGTTACGGTATTTTTTATGGTTCGAAAATGGACCGTTAGCTGTCGGGTCTGTCATAAAGTCTACGAGTTTGTTTAAGACGTAATGGCATGCAATTAGCAAATTACGAAGCACTGGCTTAATAAGTTAGGCTGATTATGAGTGACACATGTGGTACAATCAATCGTCATTCACGTATGTCCTTCATGTGAAACATGAAGAGAGAACACATAGACATAAATGATCAGTTGTTACTTAATACGTCAATATTAAAAAAAATTAAACTAAGTTATTTTTAAAGTAAATATATTTGAAAAATAATATAGAGACTTATAGAACGGATCTAAGAGTTGAACAGAAAAGCAGTCCAGATCGCGAACAACTTAATTAATAAACTAAGTAAGTTAGCGCCGGGAACAAAGGCTCATTTGGAAAGAACTTCAATTATTTCTGTCTTATGGAACAAGATTGTATTGCAGTTGTGGCAACTTGTTGAGGCATTGTCATTTGTTGACTGACCTGATATTTCACCTATTATTGGTTGTTTCGTACTCCATTGGATCTCGGTCCCCTTATACGCGGGATTTGTGATCGGCACATTCGGGTTCTTAAGTTTTGATGTATGCAACAGACAGTGAATTTGCCTGTGTTCTGCCAAAACGGCCTTAAGATACGATTTAAAGTCATTTTTAATTGCCGGGAAATTCAATTCGCATTGTGTTTACAAAACGTAAGCTATTTTTGGAATTCGTAACACAATTTTGTAAGGGCCTCTTTGTCTTACACTTTTCCCTGTAACTAAAGTATTTTAAGTCCCTTATTGAGTCATGAACTGATACAATTTTATTTTAGTTCTGATAGGAATAACTTTACTATTTTTATAAATGAATCGAAACTTATTACGTTGGTGCTGTGAATAGGTTTTTGATGAACTGTAACTTAATTTTCAATCGTTGCGTTAATATTCAAAGGTACAGACAGGTGTTTTCCCAGTATTCCCTGTAGCCAATTAAATATTAAAACATCGGCTACCTACTTATGAATAATGTATCCAGTTAATTTATCTTGCTTGCGGATAATTAACCTTGAACTCAAGCTAACGTTATCATGTTTTCAACAGAAACGAGTATTATGTTTATTTACGGACATTTCAGTTGAAGATTAATACATGTGAAAGACTATTTAATATTCGGTGGTTGAAAATTAAAATATTTTAATTAATTACTTGCTTCAATTCGTCGCCCGACTATGCTAAGCAAGCGTTTACCCATGTTTCTTACGTCGACTTCCCAAAAGTATTTTCTTTTTTTCGTCTTCGTACGTACGAGGAAGATGTAGAGTAGAAAAAGTCTTGAAAACAGACTTTTATGTTTCTGTTTGCCTTCAAGCAAACTCTTCAGCTTTATAATATGTCTTTTGATTAATACAAACAAATTATGTTTAAAGAAAGCTTCTCTATTGTAGTTATACTAAATGTACTTCGGATTATGTAGTTGTGTTTCCTTGTTTCTTAACTTTGAAGGTGTCACGAACCTTTTGATCTAGGTCATGCCCCGCAAGGCGGTCCGAGCTGTTATGTACCCCTGTTGCTTTGTTATCTCTTTCGGATTATGGTGCCGTGAGGTTCGACTCACACCTCAGTGAAAGTAAATTCTTTTAGTCACATCCGTTTCTTCAGAAGGATTCAACTCTAGTTTAGAATGATGCTTTTGAAATACTTTAGCCGATAACTCTTGAACCAACCCCAAGATGTTCATAGAATGGAAATAAGATTCAAGCTTAAAAGTGTCGGATGTTACAATAGAAAGTGCTATGCATTTTCTTTAGTAGTATTTCCGGTACAATGTAGCCGGTCCGGGGCTTAGCTGGTAGAGTATCCGCCACTCGAATAATGAACTCGCGTAATCAGCACTAGGCTTTACAGCCGGTCGTCGTGCGTCCGGTTAGATGGTTTTCCAGTGCCCGATTGAGTCTAACACTATAACACAATGTATTGACCTTTGTTCACCGGTTTGTTGTTAAACCAGTCCGTTTCCATCAGTATTATTAAGTTTTTTATCGATGTTAGTTTTTACTGAACAGTTGTATTATCGTTGTACCGTTTTTACATGTTTGTTTTACGAATTTCCTAATGTGGGAACATTAATAGATGTCTCGGGTATTACATACATAATGTTAACTTTTAATAATGACCTTATTTTCATACAATACTGCCTGGTCTACCCTTTGCCCTTACTTAAATCGTCATTATGTAACCCTATTGTGTTTGATAACTTATGTTGGGAAACAATATGCTCTACTTTGTACTTAAACACGTCTCTAAACGCCATCGATTTCACTTTTCTATTGACGCACATAAACGTAACTTGCAATTAATTCTCGTCACGACTTGCAGTAGGTACCGACGCGATAATTGCCAGAAAAACTGTATGCAACAAAACGTACGTAAAAATAATTAAACATCGCACAGACAGGGAAAACAAGAGAATTGATCATTTTTTTAAATGAACGCTGACCTAGTTTTTTATCTGCGTTTATTTAAAACCGAGATGAGGGTTGTATCTTAATCCTTGAGTGAATAAATGCCGGAAGCTATTATTATGATAGCACTTAAACTTTACCTGCATTGTTTAGTTGCTAGAAATGAGGAAATATTAAAGAAGCTGTTAACACTTTACGCCCTATAAATTGTTGGTTAGTTGGGAATAAATTATTTTCATCGCTCGTCACCGCTGATTTATCGGTGGAAGGTTGAATTAATAGTTTCAGGATGTCGACAGGCGTGGAACCGAGGGACTCTGACACGCGTTTACTGACAGAGCCGTCTTAAAATAAACAAACCCAGGAATTTGTCTCCATGTGTGTTGTGGTATGACAACAGTCGCGTTCTAATTTCCTTCTCACATGTATAACTACTAAAGTATTAACTGTGTATTCAAGTCGATTATTTTATCTTACCTGCTAATGATGGTACGTGTCTGAAATAACACATTGAGGATGTCAGTGCTATAGGAATGGTTAATTATTTACCGCTACTTTTCCTTCTAATTATACATGCTATAGCATGTTCTCAAGCCCTATCAATTATCGTGACAGACAGGATGGAGATACATTAATCGTTGTGAGATGATGTTCTTTGTTATGACTGCAGCAGTAGCAAGCTTTATGTGTATATGTTATCGGAATCAGGTTATTTCTGAATTGTGGCTTATAATGATGCTATGTGGAAGATGTATTTGTGTTTCGGTTTTAGTGACACGATTTGGGTCAGAACGATGTCTCCTGCATTGGATTACGATGAAGGATGAGATGATTGATTGTTTTAGTTTATCATTAGTCGAATTTTGATTTCAACATCAGATAAGTCATTGCTATCTCTCTCTTTATGTATCAACATTGCCAGAATTTTCAATAATTCTCTGAAGTTTTATTAATCCCAATTCAAATTTTGAATAAGTCTCGTTTTAAGATCAGGTATTTTAGCTTACGGCATTTTTATTATGTTTTGACATTGCAAAAACCTGAGCGGTCGCATATTTCTCTAGAGAAAGTGAAAGGTCGCACTCCTTCCTCTTCGCCTGTGGCGTGTTATACGACTATGTTTCGTATGCCCGATTATTGATGATCATCGATAAGAATAAAAGGAGTATTCAATTTATCCGAGTTATTCTTTGCGTGTATTCATTCATTATCTATTACTAGCGTTGCGTTGTCAGGGGCTTATGGAATGCTAGTTTCTTATATGTGGCCGGAGTTTCTTATATTGACATTTAGCAAGCTCAATAACACTCTGAACTAACTGTACAACCAGTTTTTTTGAGAAATCACAAAAATACAGTTTTATTATCCTTGTCTAAACGTATCTCATCTGCTTAGCCGTTTCCCAACTGTGCTGGGGTCGGCTTCCAGAAAAATATATTTGCAATTATCTAGGAACACTATATCGATAAATTTATGAGATTTTTTGAATCAGAATCAGCCAGTCTGTTGTTTTGCTTTCTCTACTTCACTAGTGATTATGCTGTCGAAATACATACGATTTCTGTGATGCTTGGTAGAGATGGGCATTTTTAAATTCGGTTCGGCTGCCAAACGTTATTTGTTTCATATATTTGGGAGATATTGGGTATTACTTCCATTGATAATATCCGATGTAATGTACTTTTACTTTAAGCGCATGAAACTTGGTTATCTCTTTATTAATTAATGTGACGTCATTGCATATTGTTATGAAACATTATGGGTAGAAAAAATTTCTTTTGCATTTTCAAGGAGTTTTTTTATTTAGCATTTAATGTGTCCAGTTTTCTTTACTATCATGTCCTACGATAACAGAGTGATTATTAGAAGTTTCTGTATGTGTATGAACATTTTCTATTTCATTAGTCCTTATAATTTTAGTGCATTCAATTTGTTAACGAGCTAGACTAGTGGTGCAGTACAAAATGAACAAAGCGACCACTGTGCTGTTAGTAACCTATCAAGTAGCGATCGAAACAGACAAACAATAGATCCTGTTGCGTACTATGAATGCTTGTCTCTAACGGTGAGTTATCGGATTAGCTTGCTAATGCGGAATACATTGGATTATTGTTAAATTATAGGCAAACAAGCTGTTTCCCGCAGGTTCACTTGCATCCTTAAGGTAGGGCGTATGCAACGGAGTAAAAAATATCCCATATCCTTACCCAGGTCACATAGTGAATAATAGCTCAGGGGCCTTACCATGACGTGCCAAAGCAGGAATAGTTGCGTTGTGAAAAAGAGACGGTGCTAGGCTATAGGTACAACGTTCGTAGCTGTGTCTCGCTCACATCTGAATAGTGATTGCAATAACACGTGGTGGTACGATCCCAGATTTCAATTTATTTCCATGCCAAATTTCATCAAAATGGATTAAGTATAGCGATTTGATCATAATATAAGCGTTTATTCGTTCATTATTCTACAAATGAACTATTAGTAGGGTAGGATAGCATTACGAAAGGATTGTATAACATTTCCTCTTCTTCGCGAGGATGGCCCATAGACGGTGCAGTGGTGGACGGTGGTGACTATTATGATAGTAATGGGATAGTCGGCGTGATCGATTGTACAATAAAAACGTTTTTGGCCCGATTTGTTTATTATCTTCGTATGATGGTAACAATCAAAAACTTTCCTCTTCATGATTATTTTTAGATTCATAACGATTGCGTATTATCAAAGATGAAGAACATTATCGTGAAAATTCGCACGTGATGTAGGAATGAGTCAACTTTATTGATATGAGTTATCTACAAACACTCTTTGTAGACTAAATAAGCTCCTCAATATTGAAGGTCAGGTGAGTAAATAAAGATCCCTTGAACTTTTGTGCCAGAATTTAAAATTCAAAATGAAGTCAAGCCGCTTTTGCTACAGACTTTAAACCGCCTACAGCTTGATTCCTCTGCAGGTGAACCGTAAATAAACTATAGCGTGAGATAAACAGTAATAACAGTAGAAGATATTAGCCGTATCAATAAACCCGTCTAGTTTTATCCCAGTGATGTAGGCCACTATTTGCCAGTCACGACGTATTTATTGCTACTGCCATTTATTTTGAGATCTTACTGTGTAATTGGATTAAAAAATAATCCCCTAAATACATTATGCGTACGCGCCGGCTCGCGGTATCGACGCGTGTACTGACTAGGGTTGCCAATTTAAATCTTTTGTGTTTATTACGAGGGGTCAAGCTGCCAACCTGAAACAAGTTTGGTTTTACTTCCTAAATAAAATATTTTCAAAAGGCCCTTTTTGTGATTGAGCGATGTTAGAGTCCTATTGAATTAAATCGAACACAATTGTGCAAAAGAACACGTTAGACTGGCAACCCTGAGACTGTAATAATATATTTTATCCAACTGGCAAGCCATGTTTAGGTCGTGACGTGTACAGTCGTTGGCCAATCCTTAAATAATATTGAAATTGCTATAATATTATTTTATTTTATTATCTAGTAGCCGATAAGACCTCGAGTAACAAAACAAGAGTGTAGAATATAATTTATTATAATCAAATGACATAATTATTTCCATTGGCCTATTCCGGGGTTGTGATAATAATGTAAGCGTTTGTTATTACGTATTGTGAAGATTAAAATTTATTTCAATTCAAACTGATTCAGATAAATACAATAGCTTTTTTGATTTATTATTAATATGTATCATTTTTATCATGATTCAATCTGGATAACTTATAATCGTTACTAGTTGCTGCAAGCAGGTTCACTTGCCTCTAAACCTGTGTATCCATCTCATGTCCTGTTCACATAGTTCTTCAGAATATCTGTTTTAAATTCTTTGAAACGTCAAATAAAGCTGAAGCTTCCGTACGAATCTACGAATAATAAATAAGTGAAACACTAAAGCAATTCAAAGGACATTATAATAAAAATAATTCTATTATTTAGGTGTAACAATTACCTAATTCATACACATACATTGCGTTAATCTAGCTATTATTAGTTAGTTAGTTAGTAGAGCAAGCAAACATAAAAAGCAATGTATTGTTTAATTGTCAAAAGGAAACTTTGAGTACGTCTGTTTGAGCGCAAGTATTCAAATTGGTCCTTATTTGCATACAAACACATCGACAATGGTGCTGATTCTGACTTACACACGACTAAACTAATTTTAAAATATCATGCTCTTTTTCTATTGCGAAATACAAGAAGAGGATAGCAAGTAATTCAGTGCTGTCAAATTAAATTACAGATGACATTTTGTTCGTACAGGTTTGTTAATTTAGTCGAGATGTTACGTCGTGATGTTTAATTTTGTATGGAAAACTATTTTTTGCTAATTTGACAGGTGTTAAAAGTTTGCTATCCCTTTCTTATATTTGTTGAATGAAAGAGAGAACTATAGACTAAATTTAATTTAGATGGTGTCAAGAGAATCGCGGCCATTGTCTTTGGATATTCTGATCGGGTTATTTGATGATAGGAAAACACGCTGCCCATCTTCACGTCATGGGTATTTCATTTTAGATAACCTATCAGGATTATAAGAAATCGCTTAAAAAATCTATTAAATTTTTTTAGACCAGTCCATCCGGGTGCATCAAGTAGTACTGAAAGACGCGACTGAAACCACGTGAGACAGCTAGTAATAACATAATACTTTGGTAGTTTAGTTTTATCGGTTAGTTGGTTAAGTTTTCTTTTGTGTATTTTTCTCTTCTGTACTTTTTCCGTTATAGCGTCTTTTTTTGTGTGAAAAATGCCTTTTCTTTCTTTCTTCTTCTTTCTACATATACAAAATTAAGTATTATGTATGACGAATAGGAGTATACGAGTGTGCAGGTTCTAAACCTGACAAGTACCAATGTGACTTTTCTGAAGACATGTGTACTTTCTAGTATATCTTAGACGTCACTGACTAACGATGAAGGAAAAACATCGTGAGGAAAGGTGGACTAAAAAAGTCTGAAATCGCCAATCCGGATTAAGCAAGCTTGGTAATCAATGCTTCATGCCTTCTCTGTGTGAGAAGAGCCCTGTGCTTAGCAGTTGGATGAATATAGCCTTATGATGTATTGACGAATGCGATTAGGAAAGTTAAATTTATATTTTAAACCACTCTTCATGAAAATTAACAAGTTAACACGAAGAAAAATATTATGATACAGTATCTTTATAACTTAACCTACTTGCATAACCTCAATGAATAAAATTGACTTGTATGAATACGTATCGTCACCTATATTACTACGTATGAGCGACCTGCACCCACTACTGACGTAAAAACTTGATCTCCTATTAAATTAGAATTAATTAGATATCTATTTAATTCGCTTATCGTGCTTAGGTAACAATTGAATTAAGCCACAATTAATTTTAATCTATTGTTGTATTATACTGTTTGAATCAAATGTGATTGTTTCTAGAACAACTTCACCGATTTTAACTAAGAGAAAATCAAGGAAATTACACTAGACAATCTCACGATAAACTTTACGTCATATAAAATTGAATTTATTGTGTACTAGCTTCTGCCCGCGACTTCGTCCGCGTGGAATAGTGGTGCTCCCCTCCTATTGGCTTTAGCGTGATAAATATAGCCTTCTTCAATAAATGGGCTATCTAATACTGAAAGAATTTTCAAATCGGACCAGTAGTTACTGAGATTAGCAGCGTACGCAAAAAAAGTAACTTTTCTGGTTGATTTCTTACATCTTCTTCTTCTTCTTCCTAGCGTTTGTCCCGTTTCGTGACTGGGTCCGCTTTCCGTACTCTCTTCTTCCACTTCGCTCTGTCTTGGACATCTTCTTCTTCGAGTTCTTATACCTTGTGTCCGAAAAACCCAAATATCTTACGGAACGCTATTTTTTTCCAAAATAAAATTTTACCTATGTTACTCGTGGATAATGTAGCTTTCGAATGGTGAAAGAATTTTTAAAATCGGTCCAGTAGTTTTTGAGCCTATTCATTACAAACAAACAAAGTTTTCCTCTTTATAATATTAGTGTAGATGTAACATTTTAAATTAATTAAAATGTTTTGCTAAAATAACATTCAATCCTATCGCGCGTTCATTATTAGTTTACGAGTAAATGAATAGCCAATAGATTACTCAAAGTACTAGGCCAAAGAAAAAACTAATTGAAACAGGTCTACGAACCTAGTGAATCCTAAATCTAATATCCCAACTCAAATTACTTTTGTTACGTCACGCATTCAATCAATTGAGGCTTATCTATCATAAAAAGCGTTACAAGATCTAACCCTACGTCCAAAGAGAGCATTTGCCAGACAATTGAAACGGTTCAGCGGAGGTCATTCAGACTTTTAAAGTAATTATCATAAAACTTGATAATTACCTATTTTGTTGACCTTGGAGTGATTCTCCTTTCGTGCTACAGTAATTTGCACCCAAAACCTTTAATCACAAGGTCGATAGCAGTACGTACGACAGCTATATTTTATCAGAGATATCTATAATAAAAATTGCAAATACAAAACATTCTACTAGCCTTCATCCAGTGTAGCTGTATCTTATCATATCGCGTTGCTATTCAAATTATGATCTTGTATGAGCTACATACGTCTGTATGTAGATTAACGCATGTTAAACATGTTGTTATATCGACCCATTTATTTATTTATTGTTATCGCAGTAACACAATACACTTTTGTGTTCTATTAATTAGTGTAACTTGCCATACTTTTCTCATAAATTGATTGTGGAGTTGTTTTAAAAATCTTTTTCATAATTTGCGTTTGAATTTAACATGAATATCAAGTGAACCGTTCAAGGTCCAGTCTCGCCGTATTTGGATGGTTACAGCGATGCAACGCCACCTGTCGACGTCCTACAAACTGTAAGTCACGTCAACGCCACAACAGATGGTCTTCTCGCCTCTTTCACAAAAGTGATGAAAATCTTGAACAACGTCGTCAAAGTATCGAACATTTTTTGTCTCAAACTTTTAACACAAACTCGAATGTTTTCCTACTATTAATTTTAAATGGAATAATGGCTAAAATTAAACTTGGATAATTGCCAAGCATAATAATACACTTGAATACGTTAGACACTTTACGCTGCTTCAATTGGTATACCACTTGTGTTAATGTTCTAGCTGCAAATATTTGAAGTACAGCAAGCTTAGAAAACGTTTACCATTGAAGCTTAGACTATATTATACCATACAAAACCCCTGTTCACAGTATCTTATTTAAAATATACACATAATAGTTTTACTTTCAAGTATTCGGTCTACACAAGACTCATAAGGAAGATTGACAATTTGCAAATTGTACACGTCATAAATTAACTCTGCTTATAAGTAATTAATGACCTTGGTTCCAGACTCATGCTAATGACCTGCGTTTAAATGCTAAAACTTCCGAATTAGCACCTTATTGTGCAGACATTACCGGTCATTGTATTAATTTAATACGTCTGCCAACTTATATCGCATTTCATGACGAACATTCGTTATACATATTTGCTGTTGTGGTTAAATATCGTGTTTAATTATGGATCGCAAATTATTGTAAGGTAATTTACTTAACATGTTTTGTTTTACAGTTATATCAGTATTTTTTATAGAAACAATATTTCATGACATTTGAAGAAAGATCGTAAACGCAAGATGATTAGACGCAGCTCTCGGATATTGTCAAGTACCTTATTCAAGGTTCCCGAGTAGAATTTCGAGAAGAAACGTTTCCTTCTAAATCCATAAAAGGTTTAGTTGTAAAATGTTTCTAGCTGTTACATGTTACTTTCTTTCTTCTATGAATGACTTAGAACTATTGGGATATCTTAGATTCTAAGACAAATCATTGATTGGACATATTGCCTCTATCTTTTTCCTTTATCTTGAAGTTCGTTCTTGTTGTTTCTTGAGTCTTACCCTAGAATAGAAATCCCTTAATAGCTTTCAGTAATCGATATAAAAAGTTGATTTTCTTTTCATTAAATCTAAACGGTCTAAATCCAAAGAATCTGATTTTTCGTCGAATATTAAAAATTTAAATAACTCGAAACTCATTCAATATATCGATATGAATGTTCCATAATCTGAGTCGATAAGTTCACATGCTTTTCCGTATCGCTGGAGATTTTCCCACGATGACTTTATAAGTACGTGGCACGCAACCAATTACTAGTTGGAACTCCTACATTACTCACAAAAGAATCACTTAGAAGAACCTATTATGTCCGGACTACCGTTTTGTTCATAACTCTTCAATCGAGTATTGTAGGATTGGTAATGATATCCACTATACTTAGTAGGCATTGTTTATCGTATGATGTCATTACACCGGTTCTGTGTATATCGCATTATGGGCATTATTGCTTAAGTCACACTCCTTGCTGCATTAGGCAAAGTTCATAAAAGAAAGCTTTTAATACAGTAGATTATGAGTACTCGTGTAGTCGTATGCATCGTTATAATTGTAAATGTTGGCACACAATATTATGAGTAAGGGTAGCATACCCGAGGGATATTTTTCACACATTCTGATCCAATTATTTCGTATTCCGTGATTTTATTTATCTTGACCTGGCTTGCGGTTACCACCAAATGTTATTGTTTTAATTTATATAGATGATATAGACTTTGCACTTACTGGGTCATAAATAAATTGTATTTGTTCAGGTAACTTGTAAGACTAAAGTGAGTAGAGTAGAAGAAGTATTAGTTCTAAGTTTTAAATTTATAAAATTACACAATAGTATATTAAAACCTCTTCAGAGTTGGTTACCTTGATACTTTGTAAAAGACGATAGAACTTAAAGCTCTCTCTGCTTGCGATATTGCTACTTTACAGTTGAAACTTACAACAAAAGCAGTTACCAACAAAGACTAAGCCATGAGTGGACCCAATTATTTCCCATATATAATAGGTAAATAAATAATTACCTCTTTGTTACACTCTTGCGTAATCATAAAGATAATTAATTTACTGTACAACAGCACAACTATAGAAACGTCTAAGTTATAATTGTACTATTTTATTGTTAAAATTTTTACACATCACTTTCTTATCTTAATCTAAGTGACCTTGCAGGTTACTTTTTCTGCAAATTATTTTGCAATTGAGGTCCTGTGATTAATAAGTTCTTAATCCTTCATTAGTCTTAAATTAAACGAGGGCCATTTGACATCTTCCACCTTCCTCTAACCTTAAACGAGTTTACAGTATGTAGGTGGATGCTGCTATGCATTCTCCTGATATAATTCCTTAATCGCCTATTACGACTCCCACGGGATAAGACTAGGTAACGCCCTATTAATTTCCGGGACAAAAAGGCCATGCTTACAAACACCAGTTTGATGTGCGCATTGCTTTTGAAATAGACGAAACAAAGGATTATGAAGTTGTCTGTGGTAATGAAGGGGGTCTGGAAGTAGATGATTAATGATCAACTGATCATTGGTAAGGATAACATGGTCGCTAGTATTTGATATTTGTGGACTACTAGATAATGGAGCTAACCTTTCAAAGTACGTATAATTGTGGTTTTGGATTTACATAAAAAGGCATCAGCATCATTAGCTCTGACTAAGTATGACGTCTTTATTTATTATACAGCTAGCGACGTTTGTTAATTAACCTATTTTCTCGCACATTCACAAATTGCATGAAACTTTTAAGTTTTCGCCGATCAACTTAAAAGTCCCGATTGCATTCCAAAACGAAATTTTAAAGCCATTTGAAATCTAAAGTTCTTAGTTTTGAGCCATGAATCTTTGACCTAGTTCTTATTAGGTGTTTTTGTTGGTTATTTTCTGAATGGAACAGCGTTGGATATCAAGCAGTGCGTGGGCTGGTCCCCGTTGTCGGAAGTGGCTGGGCGCATCCCGCCCAACGCGCTATTGTGAATGCGAAATGCAGTCGTGACTGCCGCGTGTGACGACGGCTTTACTGCTGCATTTTAATACAAAACTTTTGATTCACTCTAAAGAGTTCTTGTTTTACTAGTGCTCAGTCTATTCTTATACGGATTAATGAAAAATGTTCTATGATATTGGTGAGTGGGTGAAAGGTCGTCAAATCTTGCTTAATGTGAACAATAGCCTTGTTTTTTTGTTATCTTAGTCTTAGACTATTGTTTTTGCTGTCCTACGAAATGCAATAGTGACTGCAGATTACATTTCAAAAGATTTCTAATTCGGTACATGATGAACAAAGCGGGCGTGGCAGGATATCACTTGCATTTAAATGTTTTCTCGTTTAAAGTGCTGACATTTAGCGTTATTTCTGTGTGAAACGGCAAGTATTATATCTTATACTGGCGTCGTCCCAGTGCGTGGGCGCAGGACCTCGGTTGTCGGAAGTGGAATGACCATCTCGAGTTCGTGCAGAGTTATGAACGAAATCACCACGTGTGTTTGTTGACTGTGCTTACACAGTTTGTGTTTATAGTACCTACACGCAAGCGATGATTATCTTGCAGATTTACTTACACGTTTGAGGTGCATATTATTTACAAAGACATTTTTTTTAGGTAAATGATCTTTAAAAATAGTTATGATGTCATGGTGTTGATTATAATTTGAGACCACAATCTTTTATTGTAATTAGCAGTCAGAAATTTGTTCAGGTCTATGAACTCTGCATAGGTATTAATTTCGGTACACTAGACTTGTATCGGTGACCCCAATTCATCATACATTTGACCGGCATGACATGAAATTACAAAAGTTGGGTTTACCCAGACCCACCGCAGCCCCGATTATGCTTTAACATTCAGAATAGTTTCAATCATTCTAATTTGGTCTTACAAAAGCTTTTATTGCAAACGATTAAAATTGACGAAGCCCGTTCGCAACGTTGATTCTACTGACAAAAGCTGGCTAGAAACGCTAGAAACTTTTGAACAACTTGATTGATTCTGAGAAAATATCTTTTAGTTTTAAAGTAAACTTTAATCATTGAGCTTTTGTGATATTAGAAATGCATTTAAAAGGGCAATAGCGTCAGGTAGATATGGTGATAAGCGGAGACCCTCAGCAACAGTTGTCACGGATGAACGGACGGACAGATGAGCCGAGCCCGCAAGGTTATGCCGCTGTTTCCTGTCTTCGTACAGTGTACTGTAGAGGTACAGTGGAACTTGTCATTGGAATCTAATGAAATCCAAGTGTTGATGTTTCTTTTGGCAATATTTCTCTTTTACGTTTTTTTTTTAGGAATGCTGACTCATAGCCATAACATAACATTTTCAGCTCAAAAAAATTGTTTCGTTGCTTATTCGTTGCAGTAATGTGTCACACTCTAGCTCTACAGTGTAATCAATTATTTTGCAATGTTTTTGAGTCCTATACTACTACTTAACATTCATATTAGGCGCGGGACAGACACGACAGAGACTAACAGATACATAACTAACATACGTCTATGTCACAGCCCATCAGCTATAACATAAATTAATTGTGAGCGGCAGTCTATTGGCTGAATGTAAATCTTCCAGTGACCTCACTCCGCTCACAAAAACCGCGCTTGGGTTATCGCTTTTGCCCTCAAACTTTTTTTGTCGCGTTGACGTTAATATTTAGAACGCTATTATAGATAGGCACTTTATGAATATTTATACGGTTTTTGAAATTGTACAGGTTGTGTAAGACTGTAGAACAACTTTTTGCTCGTGTTTTCCTTTTTTTGCTACCCATTTGTTCGAAATTAAATAATATTATCATCTCATTAACAGTGTCTGTCTTGCTAATTTAAATTGCCTTTTTGGTAGGTTCTTTTTCGTGATTAGAATCAACGAATATTGTTTACACAAAACCCAAGGTTTGTTTTCATTGTTGTTTTAATAAATTAATTATAACACCAGCTCCGGAAAACAGCGCGAATTAATCGTTAAATATCATTGAATCGGACGTGCAGCGTTCGAAAAGCGTGAAACAGGCTGGAAGCTATTTAACGAAGGGCGAGAGCAATGAGAGGGAATTTCACGTCTTCCTGAAAATTAATGAGAATGCCGCTTACGACGTTTAGTGCTCGCACCTCGTTTCCACAATACGGCGACGGTGGCGCGGCCGCGAGCTGCCTGCCCGGCGACTAATGACTACTGCGCGCAACAACAAAAACATCTCCGTCTTCGTCGGGCTCAGCGACCGGCCGCCGCCCGTCTCCCTCGCACCGCACCCGGAGCGGCAACCACGCGCTTCAACCCGGATAAATTACATCCTATTAACTTCGTTCCGGTGCTCGATTTAAGCTTTAATGTCTCACACCGTAAGGATTGAAATTGCATAAGAACATTTATTTGATGTTAAATGTTTACCTTAGACTTTATTGCTTACATTATAAAGTCGATGTTGAATCGTTGCGGGTGTCAGTTAAGGCGTTCCGGTCTCCCGTGTGATTATTAATTTGCTGTCAAATAAAGGGGCCGCTCACTTGGGCGTGCGTGTCGGCACAAATTTCTGCCATACTTCGGAATCGGTGATTATTTTTTTGTTGCCTTGACTTTGGATTCGCAGACTGACAGACATTTTAGTGCACTATTATTTTAGGCTCGCATCATAGGTGGAATGGCCGACTGTCGTCTAATTAGACGTTGTCGATGGCGCTCGGAGATAACATTGTTCCCTTGATTCTAATCTGAATGTGTGCGTGATGGGAAGATTGATGGATAGACAAGTACATAATTTGATTAAACAGGATGAATTTAGAAGTTATTCTCTTCTTAATTACGTGAATGTGAAGGTGTGATTGTTTGCGAGACAATTGGATAATGAAATAAATAGGTACTTGACACTTAATAATAAGCGGGAAATTATTTAATCACTACCTGGATGTAAACATGGCGTAGGTAGTGGTTAATGGAAGTTGCGTAAAGCAAAAGTAGATTTTAATTGACAGTTATTACCAGTCGACCTTTTGTACTGAGTTGACTACCTATATGCAGATGTTTTTACCATCGAGGGACAAAAACAAAGTCCCGTACCCCACATGCCTCCCATAGATTTTATCTCTCTCTGATCCAATTTGACCTCATTTTTATTCAAGTCACTCTGGCTCCAACGTATTCTGGTACATTTCGGATGCATTAGGATTTTTTATACCGAATGTGTATAAATATTATGAATGTAGATGTTCAAAATATAGGTGTTTTGTTATGGAAATTGTTCCTTCCGTTTTTAACCACAGATCTGAATACAAAGTGAATACTAACACAGTTAAGTAATTACTTAAGGGTGAGAGTAGCGTGTCCTGCGACCTGCTTGTCACTAAACATCCCAAGAAAGAGTTTTGGACAAGTTCCTTCATAAACAAAATGCTTTAGCATTGTTGGGTCCACTTAGGCTGGTTTTCTACAAAGACATTCTTTAGATCTCTAAAGATCTTGAGTATAGATTTGGAACCATTCGATTTCGATTGGTTGAATCGAGTTTAATATCGAAATGATTCATGTTTCGGAATCGTTCTAGAATATCGGCTTCAGACAAAGTCTGGGATCCGCGAAAGTGTTAAGCAAAGAATCAGATTTAACGGTATAACCGGTAGTCCAAATGACCATTTTTTTAACTACTGAATAAAAACCAAGACATGTATCGTAGAAAATAATACGATGCATGGGTTAAGGGCATAGCCTACTTTTTATTAATCCTAGAATGCACTCATGTATTACTTTTACAACACAATCGTAGCTGCGAGAAATAGTTAATGGTATAACTCCCGTTGTAGTTAATTTTCTCTTTGAAAATATTCCAAAAGTACTTAAAGGATAGACAACAGAACAAAAATGTTCTATTAAAAAAGTAACTATGGAAGTGTAGTCGATTGTAGCCAAGTTCGGGTGATAACCTTTGCGAGAAACACCCACGCGGCGCCTCAACGAGATATGAAATTGCCCTTTAAAGGTGGAAACTCGCTTATTTTAAGTAAATTAATACATTTCTCCACATTATTTACAAAGGAGGAAAAAAGGTTGTGACTCAGCTGAAAGCTCCTAAACCACTCATTCAATTGTAGGATTATAACAGTGATGTATTGTCACAAGTTGCTAGTATTGTTTGATTCGATATTAATCAAATTTTCCTCCAAATCTTACCATTTCTTCTCTTTATTTCGGATCTGTCCTCATATTCCACGTGTAGCCCATACATATTTCAGTTTGTAATTTGAAATGGCAAAAAACCACGAGAAACATTCTAATACCACCCTACGTATTTTTTACATTTTCAAATAATACGTACTTCCCATTTAGCTGGGAAGCTTTTAAGCTTATTACTTTTGTTTGGTCGAAATACTAGCATCAACGGTCAATTATTTTATTTTAGTAATAGCTGCCAACAATACCTTTGTTAGAAAAGCTTCGGAAAGACTTAAAAATATTTCAGTGGTCCAAGATACTTTAGCATAATCCCTTCTTCTTACTGTAAGCTTTGTCACAGTTATATTAGGTGTACAAATTAGCTTACGCATGCATGTAGTGTTGAATTATAACGGATGAATGACGCTGCTCGTTCACCTGATATAATCTCTTCATCTCTTGCGACACCCACAATTCGTACCTGTTGGTCTAATTTATTTTCTATACTAAGTTAAGAATAATGAAATATTTTTACATGCGCGAATAAGAATTCCTATAAGAGTTGAGGTAGAGCATGATGGATAAACGATGGTATGAAGAAAGGTTGTGATGTAGAAGAAAAAAACATACTTCATTGAAACTAAAAAGCTTGGGATAAAAACAAGGAATGATTTAATAAAAAACCATCACTTAAATCTGAAAGCAAAAGCTTGTATATTAAACTAGAAAGGTATCATGACAGTAAATGACTAGCGATGAGCGATTAATTAAATTATCATTGAATAATTATGTAATCATCAGTATCACGGTATTAAACAATTTAGCTGAATCGATAGCTCGCTTACACACGGATGCGGTAGCTGGTTTACGTATATTAGACAAAGATCTATAGATAAAGATATATTTAGATAAAGATTAAGATTTAGATAAAGAATATTTTGGAGGATCATAAATCTGTACTTCTCCCGAATGATTTCGTTTTACAAAGCAATATTCTACTCACAGCTCTTGCAATGCTCATCGCATGACCCAAATGAATGACAAACAGGATTAAATTATTATGAGCCAGCGCCGACTAGTGGCTTCACGCAAAGTATTAAGTAGTACATTAAAACCTTTCTCCGGAATCATTGTAAGTTGTGTGAGATGCAAATGATACTAATTTTCTACATAATCTAAGCTAATGGAAAAACTCTGAGAAGTTTGTTTTAATATCTAGTAACAATGCTGTTAATTGTCTATAAAATTTAGCTAGTGAGTTGGCATAAACGGGTTCTGAATTCTGATGAACTCGTTGGCAATAGTTTTAACTGCTCGGTCGGTCCTACATTGTTACAGCCTTTAAATTTGCACTTTAGTCTATTAAGACACACATTGCTATTACTTAAATTCCCTTTACGTAAATTTACATTTGGATTAAACTTGTTTGATTGCTAATTCGGTAACGCTTGTAGAAGTCCTTTGTTACGATCTAAGATCCTAGCAATAACTTCAAGAAAGTAAGTTCAGTTGATAGGGTTGCATTCACATTTATGTCTGTAGAAAACTCGAATACAACAATGTTTACAGTATGTAATATGAAAACTACACCCGATGAGCATTTAAATGTGCGCACGCCAGATAAGCTCAACGCAATAACAGTTCTGATAAGAAAACAGATCTCGGGTAGCAATTGACACAAGCAGAATAACAATAATATTTCCATAAAAGCGTTAAGCCAGGATTTCCTGTTGCCACTCCAAGAAAATGTTCGAGCACATAAAACATTGCAATAGTGCACCATGTAATAACGTGTTGCTAGCAGCTCGTATGTGAGCCATTGTAACCCTTTTTCAACTTAACGACTTGCGTCGCGTATCTACGTTTGCTTTTTATTCTTGACAGAAAAAAACAGAATGGATTGCAATGGCTTTTAAGCATTCTGATAACTCATAAAACGTTGACTGTTGACACAGATAAGTGCATACATGTTCAGATTAAACTATCGTAAAAGCTCTTTACATAAGTCAAAAGGCCAAAACTCAAAACAGTCCGAAGATGTTATAACTTGCCGATTATACCAGCTAGTTGTTGTCTTGGGAACCAGATACTGCAGACGAATTGGCAAGCACTGGCTTGGCATCTATGTGTCGATATTAGTTCCAATGGATTTATTACTTAGGAAGCTGTGGTTGTTATACGAAATTGAACTTTATTTCTCTAGAGGGAAGCTCTATTTGGGTCATGATATGAATACTTATAACTACTATGTACGTCTTATTCATAATGCTTTGTTTGTGACTAGACTAGTAAGTTACAACACTAGATGAATAACTTTTATTAAGACATTTAGAAACGTGCCGAAATATCCAAGTCGTCACATATTAGAAATAATAATGCTTAATGAACTCATTGGTAACAGTAGTGCAATGTATAGGTATTGTGAGTTAAAACAAAAAGGTCAAACAGGCAAGGCCGTTGGAAAGGAACTTATCGCCGCTTGGTACGAAGTGAAGACGATGAAATTGCGATAAAACGTCAGCTTTTGGTCTAAAATTATTACCGTTTTAAATTGGGATCGGGCGGTGGATATTTCGGTTTGCTTTTCCATTTAGGCGAAGTGCGTGACTATGATTAGATTGAAATAATAAATGATTTTTCTCTTTTGTTACAGGTATGTAAACCTAGCAGAATAATATCATCAAAGAAGCAGAAATAGTATCCAACTTTACGTCTGCCAGTGTTTGTAGGAGTATTAAAGCCAGTGGTGACTGTCGCACTATCATATTCTGTAGCCAATAAAATATGAAATAGTGTAAAACAGAATATACCGAAGGAGTATACTAGTCTGTCGGAAATTAGTCGCCGGGAGGGGTGGCGCGGGTGTTCAGATTGCAAGCTCCCATTCCACCCCCCTCACTTTAATATCTCCCTGTGTAGGCTGGATCGTTGAATGCATACTGTGTCGAGACCAAGTTTCGTGCACAAGTGCATTTTCATAGTTGGATAAATAAATCAGTATGCAGGTATTAAAGCGCAAGAAAAAATGAGAGTTTTGTCCTCTAATGTTGAGATCGACTAGACCTGGCGTCTGCACATTATACAGTTTATTCAGGAGCGCAGACTTATCTTAATAGTATCTTAATACAGTGGCTGGATTTTACGAAATAGAATAGCAAATTAGACGAATCAAAGGTACGAATTCTATCTACCATTCGGCCAAAAAGCTTGAGCACTCTAGCCTTACATACAAGATTCTTCGCAGACATACATATTAATCGTCAGCTAGTACTTTACTAAAATATTATCGTTGGATTACCTACTAGATAAGAGATTGTTTAAAAATCTGTGCGCTTTGTTGGCATAACCACACTATCTCTTAAACCTCGTCTAGTAAGAAGAAAAACGTGTTTACTTTTGGTTCCGATAAGATACACTTCTTTGAAAGCTGTTCATTGTTTCCTGTGACCGTTTTTATAATACACATTGGAACCACCTAAAGAAATGTGGGTATACCATAAATTCCTTACATAGAATTACTTGTTCGGCCGGCATTTGGTTGAAGGCTTCGCATAAGTCTAAGTTGGAAAAGAAAAGAATATCATTTTTTCTCCTGACTTTAGAAGAGGGATGTGTTCAGCTACGAAATAAGGATATGCAAATTTTAAAATATGCTTATCCATCAAATAAAACTTAAACATGATTTATAATATTAAGTATCTATCAAAACTAAATCTATTAAACGTGTCTGGGACCTCTGAATGGACTTTAATAAAACTTTAAGGATTTTCAAAAGTTTACAGAGAAAATAAGTTAGCGCGAGAGTATATTTGCAAAAAAGGTATTACGGTTTGCGTGAATTTATTTTGTCTAGACTAATAGAAGTTCGGAATTTTCGATTATGATAAATATATCGTATTCACAACGTTATTAGGCAAGATTGGTTAGTAGATTAAAGAGATTTAGGTCTGGATGTGCCTTGTGTGGTCTACGGTAGAAAGCCACCCTATCTCTTCATTTAGGAGATGAGGCTACAAAGCCTATAACTGAGTGGATGGGTCCTACTGATTGATTAGATAAAGGTTTAAGTAATATGAAAACCTTCCAATTAACTTATCATCTTCAGTAGTGACTCTGTCGCAGTACTTAATTTAAATAACTTCTAAAAGATTATATCCTTTAGTGAATGACCGAATTGTTGATTTTTATTTCCTTTGAGTTGAGACCAGAATACCTCTATTTAGTATTAATGAATCTAAGAGGTTTAAAATCAACTAAAAGATCTAGTTTTTTTTAATCTAATTTATTAAAGAGGACACTTGGTTATATTTACTAATCCCCTTAAAATGATGCCACTGATGGTACTAGCTCAGATACTCTTTAAATATTCTTTGATATCGCTTATTGGTGAAAACATAAACTGCAAAGAATATGCGAGAACTAAGTGTGAACTATTAAAAGGTTCAAATATAATAAATTCGCCAAGGAATACTAACAATAAGTGTTATTTATTGGATAATCTTTCAGTAATTCAGGGTGTCCAAGTTATCAACTGCATTGGGCTAGCTGCCGGTCTGTGGGGAATTCCACAAACTGCGGGGAATTTTAAGCTCATTGAGGAATTTGCGGCCGGATCTCTCTGATGGGGGATTTTCGAATAATAATGCCTTTATAGCTAAACTGTGTTGTGGTAACGCAATCTTTTACAAAATTGGTACTACATGTTAACACTTTTAAACAAATAACATTTCTATGATGAATGAATATAAAACTTTTTCACCTCTCCGTAGTAGTTGCACTAGGGAACGATCTCAGAACAGTGACGTCAAAATGTTAACGAAACCTCGGCAGGTTTTCCTAAAATATGATATTGTAAAACTTATTTAACGGATTAAATGAGCGTTGATTAAAGATAATAATAGGATTGATTTTAATTTCCAGTTGCTTCTAAAGATATCGCCCACGCTTTAGCTCCTACGCAACTGGGTAAAATTTGCGATGTGGCGGCTTTGCGCTCCTAGTAGTGATACATAATAAACTAGGATAATACTGTATAAATACTAATAGAACTATAAATAGAAAATAATTTGTACGAACACATTTCAATAGATGAGTTTTCTTGATTTAAGTGAATTCTGACGGGTTCGATAATAAATCTTTCTTTCATCTTTTCAAGAATGTACACAAAATAAGATTTTCTAAGATTTCGTTGCTTCTAAAATTCACATTTATAATTCATTCAGACTATGCTAAGCGTGCTACATTAAAACCTTAACTGATAAAAGACTCCGAACATCGATAGCACCGTTCCCAAATATAAAAAGTCACTCACAGCCATAAAGTGAAATTAATACCCACTTTACAATTCTAAACCGTACATAACGCATACAAAAAGCACGCTATGTGAAAATGCGTTTAATGAAAGAATGCCCACAGTCTGGCAAGTTTCTCGGAAGGCTTGAGTTCTGTGTTAGAATCTCGCTCGGCGATATATCGCAGGATCTCGTGCTCAGTCCAAGCATCGGCCACATTACGAGTTCTGGGTAGACGTTGTCGACACTCACACGATACATATATCAACCCGCGTTCAACTAACGTGTCCTTTTATTACACATATTTATACTCTTTTCCTTTTGATTCTTTAAGCTTTATTAAATTAGTAGATAAAGAGGCATAGTCTTTCAAAATATTTACAAAAACTATAGCATCTATGCTTACTACTTCTTTGATTTCAATTCAATTAGTGCATTTTTATTAGATCTGTATTAGCAAACAAAGAAAACTTTGTCTTCAATCTACACATATCAATGTTTTGGCGTGTTTGCTTTTACTGAACTAAAACTTTTGCTCCGGAAGAAATCCTCAGTCGATTGGCTAGCAATAGTAACAATGAAATAGTAAGACGTAGTTACAAATGACCACTTAATTCTGACAACAAATCTGAGGATGTCACGACATAGTTACGTCCAGCGGTTTCCGATGTCATAATAACTTTATCTTTAGCATTATGCTAAGCCAACATTTGACACAGTCTACCTGTGTTCTATTCACTCATCGACATTTATTCTTTAAAACTTGACTCATCAACTTAGAAATCTGTTGCATAGGTCCTATGAAATAGGATAAGCTACAGCTTTCGTTTTTAAGTAATTAGTGGAGATATTCAGATAAGTAATGCAGATGTAGGCGACGCCCCGTCTAGTATTAACTGCTCAACCAAAGATAAATGTTTGCCCATTTATTGAGGTGCTCTCTCGGATTTCATTCCACGACTTGTCGCGAGCACCGACTCGGAAACTTGTTTAGTTCTTGAGAAATACGTTAGATGGTGTCGCGTGTCTGTACTATTTAATGTCTCAACTTATTCTTCCACTCAGTTTTCGGGAATTACTCAGCGGTCGTTAAGTAAATATGAAGATTACTTTGTCGACGATTCGACAACTTTATTCGGGATTGATAAATTACTACTTTTATATCCGCTTAAATATTTTGTTTGCCTTTTTATACTTGACAGAATGAAAAAAATACGTTAGCATTTGTCTTCTTTCAAAACAATAAAATCGTTTCCAAAATATATTACAAAAGCTCGTATTGTGGCGTGAATTGTAAAAACGCCGGATACACATTAGACTCACATTGTCTAGCAGACTTGTGTCAATAAACGCCTGTCTGTCGGTAGCTTTATATCGGTCGTAATCATTTGTTTTATTGGTTACCTTTACTGCGCCAGTAATGTTCTTTGTCCACAATCATGACAAGATCATTTCTAACGAATGTCTTGCTTATATTACATTGGTTAGCAATTACTTCATAATGACCGCAATTTGCCGGAAAATTTTGTTATACAAATATAGTTTTCCTTTCTTGTATTTAGAATGAGTAACTCATTAAGCGAGCTTCCAAGCATTTATATTAAATCAACAATCCAAATGATTACGACTCATGCTAATCTGAAGAATGGAAGTAAAATAGAGCGTATCGGCACATCTTGCTTCACGTGAGATATGGGTCAGCGCCGGTACTCGAAAGCGGCCTTTATCCTGCCACAATGTGTAAGTATGTGGCATTGGACGACCACCATACTTATTTTTACCACTCGACACAGAAAATCCTGGAATAAATGTTACGTGAGTTGCGTGGAGTTGCTTCATAAACTGAAGTTTTTATGTCCTGAATTTATGACGTAGGTTAATGCTGACTTCATAACAGAGTGGAGGACTAACTTAGAGTTGGACACTTACTCGTTAAATGCCCTAACGATCAACCTAGCCGGTCAGTGTAAACAATATTATCTGAGTTCGGAAGTTTGCCTTGCTATTCACCCGCTGCATTTCCATTTCGAAAGGAATCTAGAAACGGAAATGAAAATTGTGGCGACTAGTCCAGGTATTACTCTCGGAACTGTTCTATAGCAATCTGGGTATGATTGTTGTTTAAGATTTGATAAACGGATTTAGGAATATTAAAATTTATTAACTGGCAGATAAAATATGTCTTTATTTGAAAACCGAATAAAGATAAACAGAACTTTCGTGTTAAGAAACTGTAATTCCACAGTCACGATCAATTTGTGGCTGATTAAAAACAGCTGATTGTCGCTATCATGCCAGGCGAAAGAAAGTGGAGTCACGTTTGAACGGAGAACTTCCTTGTATTATAGAAATGTTGCCATAACACCACGGCAGAGACCGGTTTGTGATCCCACAAACTTTAATGAGTTGCTTGCATTCATAGATCTTCATGGAACTATAAAACAATCACAATGTTCTGGAGATATGCCTGTGAAATGAGAGCAGGCAATGATTCCTATGATCTACATCATCGGAATAGAATAATCAAGTTATGTTTCAACAAAAACAATCACCACAGCCAAACCGGTTAGTGACCCCCAAACAGCTGACACACTACTTTCATTCATCGATTCCGGTTTTACAAAAACCCGCTGTTACAAACTCGCTGTCGGAAGAGCGGAACTGAAAAGCACTTTAAGTAAAACTAGTGTCAGTAAATCTGTATTGTCCAGGAAATGTGAGATCATTCGACACGCTTCGCAATTGGCCGCGATGATTGATGTTGTCGTGTGAGTGTGACGTACGCGGTACGAGGCCGGATGACGCGCACCGTATCCGGCGATGCACGCGTACCGTTATGCGGTTGCGTGTACGCAACGTTGTGTAGCACGATTGTAGGCTAATGCGAGGAGCTTCTTCATTGTTTTTGTTTATCGATTACTTTTTTGAACGATAGATTATCGCTATGACTTCCGATATCCTGGATGTCGAAGGAATGATGTAATTATGAAAGTTCTGCGAATTTGATAATACCTTGAGGCAGGAAATTAACTCTTTGAGGAGTTTGCTTTTGACTTTGTAATGTTTAGGGTTTACTATAATGAGCGCTATAGTTAGTGCTATTGATACCCTTACTCTTAATTCAATACTGTACCAAGGTCCTTTCAAAAGCATTTCATCCGTTGCCATTTTAGGCCTTCCGGCTCCATCTTCGTCATCATGTCTTATATGGGCATGTGAACAGATAATAATTCTTAGACATTGAAACAGTTCATGTCGGTAACTGGGTTACAAAAATCTAATCTTATCGATGTCTACTATGTCCCACAGCTTGGGGAACTGTCCCCTCGTCGACACGCTTCCCGATTCCTTTAATTTTGTTCTAACTACAATATAATTGTATCACTATGAGGAAAAACAGGATGTCCTAGATCTGTTGATTATCGTCCCTCGCAAATGTGAGTATACTATAAAATGGGTTACTATGGTGTTCGTAGGCAAGTAGCTCGCTGATGTTACTTATGTACTAATGCGGTTTTTGAACCCAGCTTATATTATGCTGTAATTGCCGTCAGGCGGTACTGCTTCGCTGCGATTATCTCATAATGCTGCTTAGTCCTTTAAGAAAGAAACACGTTCATTCACGTCTTGGCAGTTCCTCAATTAAAGTAATCAAATGTTTGTTAATAAAAGTCCACTAAAACCCGACAGTGCTATTATGTAAAACAATGATTCAAAACATCCTGTGTCGAATTTATAATTAGGATTAACTTAAATCTTTGCACGTCTTAGTGGAATATTTCAATTATAAAAACAAAATAAAGATAGTTAACAATTCGTCTCTGCCGTCATGAATTCACAATTTGTTTCGACATCTGTTTATCATTCGCTGTCGAGACTCGTAGTTCAAAAGCGGTAGTGAGACTATTGTTTCACAAGCAATGTCCGTGCGCAATCATGTATCAAGTAACTTAGTGATCGATCGACTCATTTAATGTGGCTCACGATCTTCACACGCGTTAATAAACATCAATTATTATGCTAATGTTACATGGACTTGGGCCTCATTTGATGAACATTTAAAATGTTAATCGTTCTATTAAAGTTATCATTTCTGATAAGCCAAATATATGATTGAATACACTGAGTAGAACTTATATTTAATATAACTACTAATAGAGAAGTAATGTTATGATCGATGTCTAAAATGGCCCCAATAAAACTGCACACTACGTATCGAATCAAACAAATGATAGTCTGCCTCAAAACGATAAGTGCGCCTTCAAAGACGTATGAGTTGGGAGAAGGCCACTTCGTATTTAATCGGCTTTGTTCGTGTATAATCGGGCTCTAGTACTAGGCTTGCAGTGAGCAATAGGAAGCCAGCAAGAGTTCGCAGGTCAAGGCGGTTTGTGCCGCCGTCGCCGCTGCCGCTGGCGCGGGTCGAGGACCGCGACGCGCCGTCCGCCGCTCACACCGGGTTCCGTTACTCCTCACTGCCATATTATCCTGGTATCTATAATTTGAAATTAAAGTCTTGCCTTACTAAAGTAATTCAATCAATAGCTGTTTGTACCTTCTGTACGATCTGATAAAGATTAACGAGTGTTCTACTGCTCTGAACAAACTGTTAAATCACTTAATCAGTGTTTGTAGGTCAACTTTGATGGAATGGACAAGCCACTCCATTGCGTTACAATGTTTACCCCGTAGTAGTTTAATGTACCTTCAATAAATTCAGGCGCACGGTCTACAATTTGAAGTGGCTCATTTTATAAATGATTCGGTAATGTTGTGTGTTGTTATTTGTTGCGTGGCCGCGTGGGAACGGAACACAGGAGCGAAGCGTACGGCCAAGTAGCTTATCTTGAAATATCGCTGCTGACAGCACGAGTCGCGACAGAACCGCCGCCCGTGGAAAATTGTTAGCGTTTACAACCATTAATTTTATTTAACCATCAACGAATGCCACGCCGTTTTTATGACAAATTTTAATTATAACAATAAATCTTTTAATTTCAAGTCCACCTAAGGAGTGGGTATTCATTCTGCCAATCTCGACCAAGTTATTTTACTGCCGCAGTTGCGTAACATTTTAGTGGGAACGCAGCCGGGCCGTGCAAACTGACAATAATAACCTAAGTCGGAATGATAATTATTAAAATACCATATTTAGCGGTTGCTTTTGTGTCGACTTTATGGCAACACTGGCTTTTATAGTGCACGCTTGATTCGCTATAGTATCGAGCTGACATCATCGCTAGTACCGATACAAGCGTGTAGCGAAGTAAGTACAGATGTGTTACAAGTACATATGAAGCATGGTTATTAATTAAATTATTATTGTGAAAGTGTCGCAACAGGCTTGCTTAATATCTGCTTTTATAGTCTACATAACACAGCGTCAAATGACATCTTATCGTATTAGTTAATCAGGAAATGAGTAGATACCTACCTATATATTGCATGTTTGTATTACTTGAATAAAATAGTTGAAATGCATTAAAGATTGAAGTAGGTAGAGTTGTTGGCTGGTGTCCAGCGCCCTGAGCGGCCTTACGAGACGCGTTCTCCACGAAATTTGAAAGCGTTGCGAATTTGCTGCATGTTTAATAAACTCCATTATTGTCATGGCCGCCGATCGCCATGATTGATGGACTTCACGCTCCAATCGTTATATGTGCGCAAGATAATTGCTATTTTTGTAACAAGACAAGTATTCTGTCTATCTAATAACCTTTCTAGGCCTCCTTTGAAGTACGTAATTATACTAATGTCATAGAAATGTCACTTGAACTTTTACGCAAATTTATTCCTCAATGACAATTAACTCCATTTTTATCATGGCCAAAGACCTTTATTTTCCTTGTGCGTATAAGAATTTCCATATCGAAACAGCAATGCAGAAGATTTGAATCAGTTTTTATAATCTTTAAAAATCTGACCCGATTTCAAATTATCATTGAGATTATGACATCTCAAATTTGCGGTCCACTCCCCGTAGCTCTATGATCCCGCATGGGCACTAAATTTAACTGATGTAGTGTTCAGATCAATATTTGTAAAATAGTTGGATCAACTGCATTTATGACGAGAATATTTACATAAACTCCAGAAAAATAGGAAGAATCCTCAAGTTGTTATCTCTTCCTGTGTCATCAGCGCTTCAAGCCGTGCCAACAGTATTCGCAAGTACATTGGCACTGCTCAGACTCATACTGCAAAAGCTCTAAAGTTCAACGCCCTCTACAGTGCAAATAATACTATGGTCTATGATCACCAGACTAAAATTATAATTGTACCATTTTTTCTCTAACAGCCTGTAGATATTTCAATTCACTAGATGTTATTTTACTCTATGGTTTTATTAGCTGAGTAATTTCTGTCAGTTTGTACGGTATTTATGGTAGTGGGCACAAATGATATGATAATAAAGGAAGGAGTACGTCGTCTGCGCCGATGACAAGTGGACGTCGCTCGACGCAGATTTACGTTATGATTGCGTCTGATGTTTCATGGGTATGAGCTGATATTACGGCTAGTTTAACTTGTAATACACGTAATTTTTCACTGTAGCCAACAATCAGCAAAGTGACGTCATAGTTTGTGAATATTTTCTAGGCCAAGTGGGCCTTTCATTAAAAAAGAAAATGTTCACTTTGAAGTACTATGTCAACCTTCGTTTTATATTGCAGATTTTTAGTCTCCAAAATTTGATTGCAAAAACGATATATAAAACTGGCTATTAAATAGCTAGTAACTTACTGTTGTGAGTGCGGAAGCGCAATAAATTTGACAAATCGCCTCTGTTATGGCAATAACTGTTTCAGAACTTACTTAGCGAGTAAAAAATGTCCGTGTACACAGTGTAGTCGCGATTGCCGCCTACCAGTAGCCTGCAATAAAGATATATTGTAAATGAAGAGCCCGATACCATACGTTTCACCTCACTCCCAGTTTCAGCCAACAAATGAATGGATGAATGTAAAATAGTTGGGCTGAAATTTACATTTTGATTGGAAATTCTATGAATCTGCTTCTCGATTGTGCTCGTGTGGTGGGTCGGGGAAAAGTTAATTCACAGTTGGGACACGGTAACGAAGAAGGGAATCGATAGCTTTGCGCACAAAAGGTGTAATGTGACTTGGTAACAATGGTGTGCCTGATGGCGAGATCAACTTGTTATCCTTATTGCCCTCAATTACTAGCCCCAAGTTCTTAAATAGTTTTGTTTGGAGCCAATGTTCAAACAACACTTATTACGAAGTAAATTAAAATACAAGACGATTTCTCAGCTTGTTTTTCGCAATCAACTATCATTTGTTCTGTCTCAATTTCACTGCACTACCTTAATACCTTTACTAACAAAACCCTCTTACAAATTACATTGAACCGCCTCACAGATGCACATTTATTCAACTTGAAAGTATTTCGCTTAATAAAAACAAATCGGGACGCCATAGTTATGTGAATGAAAGCTTTAATCGATCGTAAATCCATTGGATCTTATTTTTCGAATTGCTTTTAGGTGTAATGTCTGCGGGGACGCTTGGGACTGAACAAATAATCTTATATTTACCACATAAACTAGTTTTGCCGCGGATATATTTATTGTAATTGGCGAATAACGTGGGATTTTCCACATGTCTGTAATTCGTTATGAATTAGCTACTAACTGTATCGCTTCAATATTGATTTATTGCACAGACCTGTAGGAATATTTGAAAAGTACAAAAAAATTACTGATCGTTTTTTTTTTGCTAAGAAAATGAATTAAATAGGTCGAAAACCTTTGCGTGCTAGTTGCGTACATATTCTAAAATTTCCCATAGTCTAATCTATTTTCGTAATCATCTATATTCCTTACAATTTTCATATTATTATAACAAATGTAATCATCATTGGTTAAAGTTATTTCAAATATAATCGCGTCTATAATGGAATTCAATCACAGCGTAATTGCGCCGTTTGATGTCTCAGAATCGTATTACGGTATGATATTAAAATTGTAAACGATATGGGAAATTTCGATACTGAATGCAGTGGGTGAAGGAAAAAGGTTGAAGCTAATCATTTAACTGTTGACTTAAATGAGGATGCAGAAGAGCATACTCATAATGTGTAATAACAACAAAATCCAATCCGTTTGCAAATCTCAATAATTACAGCAATTATTCTCTCGTTAGTTCTTTTTGGAGTTCTTTTGAAAAATCTCATTTTTGTAAACAAATTCAAGCGACTGATTCATCAGCTGAGTACCAGCGAAAGCTGTCCTAGCATCGAATTAGTAGCAAAATGTATAATGGTAGTTAATCGATAGTGTGCAGAATCGAAAGCTGCAAGGTCGACGAAGGCAACCAGTCTGGTCAGACCGGGTGGTCGCTCGCGCTACCAGTTCCAGTAACGCTTGCACGCGCCCGTCCAAACACATTAATTATCATATAAATTTTGTTCTGATTTTCTTATTGTGTCTAGTTAAGTTCATAATGATGTGCGTCGTTATTGCATTTTTTAATTACATTCTAATGTTTAACACTTGGAATTTAGGATAATGATACTACTGTCCAAATTATCTTACCTTGTATTGTAATTAAATTAGTAAGTTTTCTCAATTTGTCACAGCAGTTAACACAATAAACGCATCTTCACATTCCTTTTGATATTTCAAAACAAACGTTAAACCTACAAAATATACAATAGAAAACTAGTTTATCTAGAGCTGGTGCAGTGACAAGCATATTGTTATCTAGGACGGCTTCACACGTTAGCACACATTAAAGCCTGAGCGCACGCATCCAACTGGTAATCTCGACGAGTCATTACTGTTTGCTCTTTGATTTACATGACGACTGTGTGTCTGAAGCCGGGTTATGTTTGGAACCGATCGTTGCCCGCGCACACAGTAATTACACTACTCGACTCGGATATGGAATTAGCGAAGTTTGTCATAAATTGTGCCGACAGAGTACAACCCCCTCTGCTCCTTCGACGCGTGCAGGCATCGCTTTGATACGCTACGCTGAACACAGCGCACACAATTACAGAATAATTAATATTATGATTATTTGTACACAACTGCTTTCCGCATTCGATGCAATATTGGGTAAAAAGCTTACTGGTTGAGAATTCAGCGGGCTCTCCGCCTCCGTGCTATTTGTTCTAAGACGGTGCGTTCATGTTCAAAAGTTCGTCCGCCTTCTTTTGAGCTGCTCGTTTACTACTTTGATTTTATTACTCGGTAGTTACAGGGGTTACTCTATCTTTCTTAGTTTGATTAGCAAAATTTTATTCTCTTGGAATTACATTTTCTAAAGAATAAAAACTTGCATGCGAACAAAGAAGTAATATTTTCTCCGTGATATATATGTATATATAAGTATAGTTTGTATGTAAGGTGCAGCGGTAGACCACTTCAACATTAACAAATAGACAAAACACCCATCCGCTTACTAATAAGGCCCTTCTTACGAGAAGTGCTGTTCGGTGCGACTGTCTCCCTAACCGCAGCATGCTTCGCTCGCTTTGCTAATGAGACCCTAGAGATATTCTTTCCATTGCCATCTCAGGGATACTATTGCGCTGACGTCGACCATACCATATTTACAACTGCATTTTTTACTCTTTTGTCATTGACCTCATTTTTAAATGCTCTGTGGATTTAACTTATTTATTCTCTTCTACATTTAGTTGGCACTAGAATAAGTGTTTTACTGTGATCATTCGTCTCTTAGGTTGTATGTTAGATACGATATTACAAATAGAACTGCGAGAGACAAAGCCAGCCAATAAAAAGTCGAATCAAAAGTTGAGTGAAGAATTCCCGGTAGTATATCTTGAAAACTTTCATCCGAAAGTACGTTTGTCTGTTACTATACGCTGTTCGACATCCAAACATCAAGGTCGGTAATGCGATCAAGCGAACGATGAACTCCCTCTTCCAAAAATTCCATATTTTTATTTGCAAAAGGCTTTCGATACATCCGCTATAAATTGGAGGGCTCGAACGGTTTCGGCGCTGTCTGTCCATCCTCAATTATTAGTATCCCGTCGTTTGGCTAATTCATCAAAACAAAATTACAGACCATTGAGCCGACTGGCGATGTAAAAAGGCTCTTAGCTTGAGTAAAATGGGAACTGTGGATTGAGAGGAAAGGTAAAGGTTTTTTATGGAGCACTAGCTGTTTCCCGCGGTTTCACCTGCGTCTTGACTGAAGAAGGACTTGATGAAGAAGAACTATTTCCACACCAAATTTTAATCAAATCAATCCAGCCGCTTCACTGCGAAAGCGTAACAAACCAATTCAGTTTCGCATTTATAAGTTAGGATATAGATTTTTTACTCGAAATAATTACAGAATATTTAAATTCAATGTAGGTACCTACCTGTGTGAACTCTGAATAAAAGTTTTGACGGAAGGCCCAATAAAAATCGATTTGTGGCTTTCGTCGCGTGAAATTATAGACAAAACATTGCGTCAGTATGAAAACAATTCCCACAAAGTTCGTTTGAACCTTTTGTTACTTCGTTGTTCATATCACCACCTGTGTATTTCAGTGTAGGTACTACGTAACTGAACTCAGTCTGTTTTGTATCGGCACGGTATAAATCGTTCATTTGCAATTCATATGCGAATGTTAATTCAATTGCACCTTCTTCAACAGCCTTGGCGCTACAATATTTTTAAGTGTCAGAAAACAGAACGAAACAGTGGACGTTTTATAAGTTTCGTTTTTTTTCGTCTCAACATAGTTGTGTACAATATTAAAACATCATTAACAAAACAACAATTTCTCAATGATGTTCAGATTTTTTGCATATATCCCAAATGTTGGCCTTTCAAATAGTTTTTTCTGTGTTCTTTGTGGAATACCGACATCCTCATTCATAAGCCGGACAGCAACCAATGCATAAACACACTTTATCGTTTTGGGCTATATAGTGCAGATTAGCTTGGCCACGATATGTTTTTATATGGGCGATGCTAAGTTATAGCGGGGCTCCGAAGGTCCATAATTGCTTGAACCTTTTTTGGAACAACTTGTCCGAAGAGAGTTCGGGCAATTGCAAATTTACCTGCTCTACGTCTAACAGGATGTCAGATAGCCACCGATGGCTCGGCGATTGTTGCGTTTCTATTGCCAACTTGATTTATTGTAGTGCGGTACTGCAATTATTAGTATTTATGAAGTAATTTTATGATTAAGTGCTAAATTTACTTTGTTTATTTGAAGAAACTTATAACGATTTTCAACTTTTAACAAAAATATCTCTGAATAATAACTCCTGAAAATATTATGGCCATTTATATTATTCTTGACACAAAAAGTGCCCAATTGTTTCATTTCGTACATTTTATTTGTATTTTATGGCTCATATGCGATTTTATAGTCACCGGCTGTTGAGTGAAAAATGTTGAAGTTTAGATGACTTTTGTTGTGATTTGAAAGTGAATATTTCGTGTGGCGTAGACTCACCGCACAACTGGATGACAGGATGCGGTTAAAAGTGATAGGTGCTATGACAGTAGCTACTGTTTCCCAGGATCCAATTGTACCTGTGCTGTCATACATATTTCCCGCAGTGGTTTATAGACTGAGCTTTTGAGAATTTAGGGTGTTGACCTGACATGTATCAATCAATATCAAAATATACCCACTCTCATTATGATTGTTAAGGTAATTTCTTAAGATGTTCTAACATCGGCTTCAAAGGAAGCAATAATGGAAAGATAATCACCAGAAAACTATGTTTTATTCACTCTTTATTTACTTAACTTGTAACCTTAGCAATCAATTTCAGGCAGTATTTCGGAAATGAAACGAATCATTTATATCTTATACACGATAAGATCATTGATAATATTATCAAGTTAGAAGCAGACGCTAAGCATCCAAAATTATCGATGATTGATAAAAGATAAGGCTGTATACGGAACGAGGCAGGCGTTGCTATTCGAGTCAACAATGCAATGACCTTAGCGACCTTGACGATGTTCGCGAAGCTATGGTGAGTATGGAATATCCCTCGCGTGACATGATTGTCAGATATGCGTGTTACTTTCCCGTCGTGTCGTTGCTTTCTGATATTAATTGTTACTTTTTATGGGTTATTCGTTTCGAGTGCGTCTTATCTAGTGTAGTCTATAGTTTGTAGATTATAGTATTTTTGTTTGCTACCGATGTCGTTTATCATTTCGATTATTTGATGTAGCTATCCGCTGGTGCGTCAATAGTTTTCTTTTTTGTAGTTTTATTGTAGTGTCTTGGATAGTTTTTTTAACCAGTTGAGAGTTACTTTAATTATCTGCAGATGTCTTTATGAAAATTTGATTTCAGTATTCTTGATAAACTAAAGTGTAAAAACAAATAATTCAAGCGCAAAACTAATATTAGCTACTGCAACCTTGTAGGAATTGTATAAAAACAAAGTATTATTTAGGTCGACAGCTTTAGTGAAGACGTTGGAACGAGGTTTTCATAGCGCACCGCTTAGTTCATATCGCGCCAACCTTGGACTAAACCACATAATTAGCGTACCAGGGAATTTAGCCTTGTTCGCCAAGCCACCACGAAGATGGTTTGCTAAACACGATTCCAAGAAACTGAAACGCCACATAAAACAAACGCATTTTCAAAATGAGATGTCATCATAAAAGAATGTATCTCAAAGATTGCCTTAATAAAATCCTCTTTGAGTTGTTACATACATAAATATTTTCCCTGAAGTGATCGCTTCATACGTGATGGTTAAACCTTTTCCAGATTATAACCGAGCGTTGGGTCGTCATACTTACATTTCCATAAAACATGAATTACTTTTGTTAATGATCTATTGTTTTCGCAAACATGCTCACCTTCTGATACTGTAACATCCAAGTGTGCATGTGCACATTATTTACATACATATGTGTGTCATTGTATGTAATTTAGTTGGTAATTGTCTCCCTTTGTTAAAATATTTATTTTTCTGTTTACAGGCCACACAAAATGATGCTCGAGTCGAGCCGGTAAGTCAACTCCGCCACAAATATCTGTTTAACGTAAATCGTTCACATCTATTAGTATAACATTATTAAAACATGTTTCATTGGCACATATGTCTGTTACTCTGTGGCTGTTGACCCGTCAAACTGTTTGAAAATGTTTACAAACTTTTTTTATTTTAGTATCCCTTAAAGGCGATTTGTATCGTCTAGGTGATTTAGTTGGCGACCCTTTAAATTAGTCGATTAGTTTTAATCATCAGTGACATTGTTTGTGAGTCGATCAATGAACTGCGTTGCAAAGATTTCTATGTAGATTGTCCGTGTATTGGTGCAGTTGCCGGCTTATAATTAGTTTCGCTTATTCACTCACCGACACAGGTGCGTACTATAGGAGCATCAATTACGTGAAAGTTGCGCGTTTTCTAATTTCTAATTAAATTGCGATGTACGACCGTGCAATATCTTTACTAGATCATTTGCAATGAATACCTCGCTCTGATTTGTGTGGTTTGTGCGCAATAACATTAATTACATTTGTTGAATAAATTTTGGGTCGTACAGTCTGTGAATTCAAGTTCATTAAAATTTAGTATCGTTTGAATTTAAACAGCCATACGTATAATAGAAGTCTAAATAAATCCATATAAAAATATTGCTCTAATGTTAAGCATTATTTTGGACCATCCATTGGTTGAAATAAACTATAATCCTAAAGTTTAAATAGTTATTTCTGTAATCCGCTCCACAAACTATTACTGTAACGACATATTATGCGCATTATGCACTCATTAAACCGTACATTTGACTGAATAAGTAAAGTTTGAAAATTCGTCCACGATAAGCCATACAAATGAGATAAAATAATTATTTTATAGCGTCATAATCGTGATAAACGGACTGGCACTAGCACAACATGTAGTAAGTAGCCGCCGCGGTTATGTAAAGCTTTAGTCACTATAAATCACCGCGAGAACGAGACAGAGCATCGCGTCCCGAATACAAATCTTAACCAACGAGAAGGAGACGGCGCGACTTCGTCAGTACCGATACAGATTGCGGCCGTGAACTGTGAAAGTAAACATATGGCATTATAGAGTTTAATTTATTTACAGCGCTGTTCTTTTATTTCTCCTGTATTTATTTATGTTGCTAAACACAAACGTCACGTGTTGCATTAGAATTTGTAATTTTTCTACCATTGATATCGCTATCGTAAATGGTCATTGCCAAACAACTGTAAACACAAGAACTGCTCAGTTGGAACGATAGATGGAGCCACGTGTACACTAAATGCTAATTCGTTTTCAACGTACCTATTTGCTTTTAATAAATATTTCACTAATACAAATTACAATTTAAATTAATGCGTGACATTGAACACATACATATGTCAATTACAAAGTTCATAACTGCCGTTTCGTTTGAGAATTTCTGGTGATGCATCCAGACAGCGCGCTATCATCAAATACGCGAATTATTAGTCCGGTACAAGAATTTATGTGCGCGCACTAAGTTTACGATGTATTTATTGCTCCATCGTCCAGCAAAAGGAGAACTATTGTAATAATGTGAAGCCATGTCGAAACGGACAAACAATGGGGGCGAGCAGACTCGTCCGATTCCAAGTAAACGCCGATTCCCGAAGAAGAAGGTGCATCTAATCAATCACTGCGAGTCGCCACAGTAAGTCAAATGGTCGTTTTTTCCGGCGGCTCATTTGCATTGACATCTGTCTCGCTTGCGCTTTTAACAAAAACGAAAAGACAGAAAGAGACGACTATTTTGTCGCAGTGACCTTAGCAACGTGCGCGTGCATTGGTACCGTTGTGCCGTGAGAAGGAATTTTTGTACGGCTTAGCCTCTCAGCTGGCGATATTGTAATCTCATTTCCTATTATTTAGATCGCTTTATGTAACGAATTTTTTTACGCACTTTTCTTTCCCAATTCCTTACGCCCAAATTTTATGACTTTTTTTTCTGTAATTTGATGAATCATTAAAACAATAATATCGATTTTGTTTATTTCTCACCCGAGGCAAGGAGGCGTGATGATTTGAAAAACTGTATTCTTGCAGAATGGGATATTCAATGTTTATTCCTGTCATTAGCGTAATCGCTGTAGTCAAATGATCACGAAGTTTATTACTTATAAATGCTATGATGCGCAAGCAGGACATCACAGTTATCACAACGTAATGCGTTAAGGAAATCGGGATCGCCATACATTACTAATGATTTTAATAGAACGACATGTGTGTGTCATCTCACGTCAGACATTTAACAAATGATGCTCATACGTAAGTAAAGTGTCTTCATATTTTTATTCGGAATTTATCTAAGAAGACTGCGAAATGCTTGAGTAAATCGCACTAAATCTTCGATGATACATTTTTTTCTGCGATAGAATAATGTACCTGGTCCAACAATGCTGACAGACTTGATTTACGGTTCGCCTTTAATGAAATTGCCCTCATTTGCACGTCCGAGCATATCATAAAGTTTCTCGTTTTCTACTGTTCTTCCATCTTTTATATTGTGTGGGTTTTCTATTGTATTTGTAACATTTAGTTCTTTGGACTCTAATTCGATTTGGATTAAATTATAAATTAAAGCAAAGTAAAGTGTTATCTATATATTTCAGCACACGTTATCTTAAAATCACATACCACAGCATCGAAGAGAGCGAATATACCATTTGCTCATCAAATTGTTTAACCAATTAGATAAATCACGTATGTTGACCATGTCCTATCGATAACGCTTACATCGCGCAACCGTTGAATACATACCCCGACCTCTTTAAACATTCATTTGGCCCTAATCTGTTTAGACAATGCCCTTAAGCGAATTTATTTTTGTGATCAAGAGGCATAAAAGGGACAATGCTAGTCCTCAGCAACTTTCCATTTATTATTGAGTTGTTCTCTCCAACAATGGTTTCGATACGTTTGCGTTGCACGCCGACATTTAGACACGCCATGTTGACGAAAAATTAAATAATATTTCAACGCTTTCACTACTAATGTATTCGTGACGTCGACTGTGTGATGACATAAGTATAAAGTTATTGTCTAAAAGGCAGCTTTGAATCGTTTCATGGCTTATTAAATACGATGACAAATTTATTTCAGAAGGGACACATATTGCTGATTCATGGCAGAGTAGATGGAGGCTTCCGGCGACCGGGACCGCAATTAACTGATCCGCGGTGTGAGTCGCCGGATGGATTTAATTTAAATATTTTTCTTCCGGCGACTGGGACCACTCATAAAATATAAGGTTCAAATCAAAAATAGTACAGTCGGACAAAAAAATCTTCAGTGCACTCTATAATATATATTAAAAGAATCAAATGGACATTGAACATTTGAAATGTTGCGTCACGAAAAGTACTAGGACATCATAGAATGAAAGAGACCGCAGTGTTGTTTCAACTACCCGCCCGTATATAATGTAAATAAAATGCGCACGGAATACGCGGGTCTCGCCAAGGTTAAGAAGCAAACTACTTGAGCGGGCCCGCGTATTCGTCGGTTAGTTGCAGTCGTCAGCCAATCAACACTCAGCGAAGTAAAGAAGTGCGAAACCCTGGTATGTTACGCGGCATTATTACAAAGTAACTGGTGGGTAGTTGAAACATCACAGCGGTGTCTCTTTCATTTTATGCTGTCCTAGTAACTTCACTAGCGGGATGGGAACAACAGAATTAGGTGCAACCTACACATCCCGTCTTTCGATCTCACTATGTTGGTAGAATTGAATAGTTCCGTTATCCGAATGCGGACGGAACTTCTGCAACCTTATGAAGCCCTGGTATGTTACGTGGCATTTACAAAGTAACGGGTGGGGAAAGTTTTACATTATGTACGGGTGGGTAGTTGAAACAACACTGCGGTCTCTTTCATTCTATGATGTCCTAGTACTTTTCGTGACGCAACATTTCAAATGTTCAATGTCCATTTGATTCTTTTAATATATGTATATTATAGAGTGCACTGAAGATTTTTTTGTCTGACTGTACTATTTTTGATTTGAACCTTATATTTTATGAGTGGTCCCAGTCGCCGGAAGAAAAATATTTAAATTAAATCCATCCGGCGACTCACACCGCGGATCAGTTAATTGCGGTCCCGGTCGCCGGAAGCCTCAGTAGATGTAATGGTGGAATGTAGAATGTGTTAGCACTTTAGCAGCTTGTCTTTCGTCCGAAGACATTTGAGGAAAACGGGTCATTATGTTGTTAAAGAAATAAGAGGTCGTTATAGTTGACCTGGTTCCACTTGGGGTTCCGGAGGTGCAATAGTTCCGCTTAAGTGCGGAAACTCCGCATATCATTAACAGAAACTAGTCCAATGCGCTTTAACGGAACAGATTATTTAACTTATTTGTATTATTGACTTATTTCTTATTTTCTGAATTTTATTTACTCCCGAAAGATAACTCCTGTCGGGGTAAAAAAATTGCCCGTTGCTAGTAGGAGAGGCTGATGGCAATGGGTACTCCAGAGGCACATTTAAGTATAGCCATTAAATTGACATTTTAATAGCAATCTATTCTTATGTCTCTGATGAGGGACCACAGGATCACATCATCATCAATAACACATTTTTTTCGTCAAACCAACATCCTCATAGCTGTGAACTTAACTGTGCTTCACATAGTAACATATTCGATTCAAATCAAACAATATGTAAATGAGACAACGCGATACGGTACCGCGTCTCATGTAAAAAACACGTGCGATAAAAAGTTTGATTATTTTCCTATACGTTTCACATTTATCTAGCCTGCACGTGTCTCGTGCAAACTGATTAAAATGTATGAACCCCTGTAATCTCTGATGTATTCGGCTGAAAGATACTGATGAAATTCGTCGTGATTTTCATTTTTTAACAATGTTGTTATTGTATGCTTAAGTTGTACCTAGAACCGGTATGTTGATATGTATATTTGAAGGTGAGAAGTCTTTAGGATTTTTTTTAACCAAATATAGTTGTTTACTGTATTACAGAAGCAGGTTTTGCTACTGTTTTCTTTAAGTCCATTATTATACAAAGCGTGCAGTGTCTAAGGTCAAGTAAACTTGGAATCTAAGACTTTACAAATGTTTCCTTGACAATGGGCAATTTTTATTTGAGATTTCAAATTGTTCCTATAACTTTAGAAGAAACGTGACTTTTGAAATTATCCACTCTGTCAAGAATTATGGATTTAACTACGTTTAGCGATGATAGTTTTACACCCTGTATAATTTTCCCCAGTATCTATATAAGTGGACTTGTACCAATAAACCAAGATTTATCAGGACAAGCGCATATAAACTTCTTAATAAATCGAAAGCGGGCCGAAGACAGATCCTTGCGGCATGCCTTTTAAGAGTTCGGAGGAATAGGATATAATGTGTCTATAAAACTGGATCGTTTGGACTCGTCATCAATTTGCAATCCGTTGAGCTAAAGAGAGACTCATATATATAAATTTGGAATGCGATGCATGCATTATTGGCCATCTCCGGTCACACATTTTTACCGCGTATGTGACAATAACAATTTTCTTTTATATCACGTTATGGCAAATGATGGTTTAATGTTGATTGTTATTAAAGCTAGATTGCATAGGATTTAGTGCAAGAACTACCCATTCTAGTATAACTACTTCGAGAATCCTTATAAGTATCCTATATCCTACTCAGGGTCGTGTTACTATACTATGCCAAAATTTATAAAAATTGATTCTTTGGCTTATTATATGTAACCATTGAAAACAGATACCTTAATTATTTTTGTATTCCGTTATTCAAAACTAGAATATCTTGTTTAAAAACAAGTTTTCTTTCTTTAATTTGCAAACGGTTTCCTTTTATTTGGTTTCCTTCCTAAACCTTCATATCATGCTAATAAATAGGGCAAAGGCTATTGGTCAAAGACTCATCCAAGGCAAATGAGTTTCAGAACATATTGGAATAATATTTGTTTTATCTTTTCTTAAATATGCATTTAATTGCTTGTATGGATACATCTTGCGCTAGGAGTACTTAATTAGGACTGTTTTCTAAGCTCAAGTCATGACAAAAAACTTTTTTCGCTCAATAAAATAAGCAAACATATCAAATTTAGAAAAAGGTGATTGATAATGTCTCATCATAGCTAAGCAATTTAGCAATCACGTAGATATCTGTCGCTCCTTAATGTAAGAAGCGTTCATGCATTTACAAAGTATTGTATTAAATATGCAAACATGATCCAGTAAGGTTAAGCGATGATGTCATCGTCTGTTTATTGTCTAAGGTAAATATTGTCCGACCAGCGGCATCGCGTGCGCATCAAATATGCATCGCCGAATTCACTGTCTTTATACCAACGTGTATTATTGCATTGCTAGTGTCTTCATTGTGGTTTTCTGTATTAGGTAGTAAGAGTAAATCTTTATAAGGTGACTTTGACTAATATCCGTCACCTTACAAACCTAGACCTAGATATTTCTAGGTCTTTTTGTTTTCTAGATCATTGACGTCATGCATGATGTTAGCAATCAATTTAGTCTTGAATACTTTAACCGACGACTATTATCTTTTGGGCAAGGTTGCTCTGCATTCCATAAATTTTAGGCTAGTCAAACTAGTCTTGCTTGACTCAAGTCTTCCACAAACATCTATGAAGTGTATTCATAGAACCATTTACTTATAACTGGCGGAAAATTTTCAGTTGTGGTGTTTGAAGATTTAATAACATTTTAGTTTATCCAATTAAGTATACAGTTAAACGATGATACCCTATAAATCTGACTTATTGCTGCGTAAATCTTCAAAGGAATTGAAATGTTGGATTCCTCACACAACATACACAATTTAATTAACTGTAAAATGGCTTCCAGTTTAAAACACAACTTGAATATAATAGAAATATTTAATATTGTTATTTTTATGTATTTGCTGAAGAAAGCTTGTTTGTATTATGCGATATTGTGTACGCTTTTGATAAAGGCTATAAATTATATTTTAAGGAGAAGTCAAAACTTCACCTATACATAAAATTCACGTAATGTAGTTGCCAAATAGATATTGCCAAATTATTTCAGTGTCTATTGATGTTACTCTTCAATCCGTCAGATATTAACCCTTTGCGAAGGCTGGCGCAGTACAACGATATAAAAATAACAAAAGAATATATCCAGTATTTTTAACGTTTGCTTGTGTACCTTTATCGTAACCCGCTTATCTGGTAGATACCCTGTGTTGTACTAGCCCAGCTATGAGATTTTAAAATGGTTCGGGAAAATAAAATTCTTTTTACTCTTCTCTATTTCTCTTTAGCCGTTCCGGATCAATGGTGAAATTATTTCGCGAAGCGCTGGTTTTATCCTGAATTGGTTTTATCGCTAGCTTAATCGCTTCTATACTTTCTTTATTTTAATTACTTTAATATTTTTTTGTGTAATTTAATATCTAAAGTAGGGCTTTTGTTGTTTAATTAAAACGTGATTATTTCTCAAAGCTTACTGATCGTAGTTAAAATGTTTACCTAGCGAATTAGCGCTACTCATTCGTTTCTATGGTGTTCATTAGTGTTGTTAATTTCGTTTACTAATTCTGCTGTTATTTTGACATAAACCACAGACTTGCTAATTTAAATTATTAATTCCACGTTTCGCAATTCAGTGTAATATAGGACGACATTAAGGAATCAACAGGTTTACATTAGTGGTGTACGTCAGCATAGCAGTAGACAGTAGTTGATTAATCTAGACCCGTGCCGTAGCTGTATTATAGCGTCGTATGTAATAGAGATGTGCCCGTCTAATAGCTCATGTTTATGTTGAATTGAGCTGAACAGCTGTACATGTATCAAGTCTAGACGTGTATTCATCGCAACGTTATTAAAACAACTTGTTTTATTTCGCTATTACAAGTGGGACGGCGAATTTGGTAGAAACTTCCAAGAACATTTTAAGGTTCTGTAGACAAATAGTATGAACGCAAGTTTTATTGGCAACGTCTGTGTTTTGTTTAAATCTGGTCTTTTGTTACGTACTGTTTTGTACCAAAGGACCAGATTTTAATTCGTTATTACCGATACATAAATCAGACCAATTACCACTATCATAAACGTGCTCAATCAAGATGTTTAAAAATTGAAATTCTCATTGCGTGTCATTTACTTACGTCCAATTAAACAGTACTGAATGAACTGCCTTTAGTATTACGTGACATTTCTTAGTATAAACATAACTCCGAGTATTATCATAGCGGCAATATCGAATTACAGTACAATATAATGTACAATACGTGCTCGGGCTGCGTTGCCTCCGAACAGCGTTGAATAGAACGGGGAATAAAAACAAGCGAGTGTTTGAAAAGTCGTCTCATATGAAATATCATCTCGTTCCTGGTCCTGTCACAATATGGACAAAGGACAGTAGTTTAGTATTGGAAGACTGGGAGACTGCGAATTATGATGAATGATCAGGCTTCCTATACATAGCGGTTGTTATAGTAAGTATAGGCTTTTATCGACGCTAATGCGGTTAAAGTGGGGCGTTCACTGAGTTGCTGTCGACGAATCATTTGTATTGTGAATTATACTACTATACATGTCAAATAACTTAATCGTTCATCGGTTTTCAACTCTGCTTATATTGTCATTTGTTAGTGTAAACTTTAATAAGACTTACTTTCTTTTTGTTTTTATATTCTTGTTATGCGTTAATATGAACAGACCTTTAAAAAAAAATATAATAATTACCAGGTAATTATTTCTGAATAAGGTTTCTTAACAGGCTATTAATACGTATTCCTTACATGAATAACTAGTGTGATGTATAAGAACAGCAGAAGGTTACACAATGTCACCTTAAGCGGAAGTGATATATGCAGTAAATTTATTAAAATACCAAGTAATAAATTGCTTGTTATAAATAAACTACGCGCGTCATCCAGCAGGAAATCCAGTAGTTGTAAAGAAAATCATGACAAACATTTCATCAAAATGTTTACGTTAGATAGCAGTACGCTCCCGAAGTCCCGAACCCAATCCTGTCTCCCGTGACTGCCGTCAGGTATTTCAATTATCCGGCGTTCTGTTGGACGCGATGCCAGGCCAGCCGCGCGCTCTAAAGAATCGATTGCGGGACATTCCTCTTTCGAATCTCGTCCTTGTCACCCTAGTCATGCATCAGTGGAAACTACTCGACGCTGTGTGCGCTCACACTAATGCGTTTTGTGCGATTCCGTTTCTGCGATCGCTATGCTATGTCGTGAACTATTGGACACAGATGACGTTCGTTAGAAATTAAGTTAACTCTAAAGAGAAAACCATTTTACACAACGATGGACCCGAAAATATGGGATAAAGTGTGACAACTGTTCCACATTGTAGAATATAGGTCGTGTAATGCAACATTACTTATTCAACAAATTTTCACGCGAAAACCTGACACTGATAAAGCAACAAGTCCCTTTTTACCGCATTTGTGGCGACGTTTTGTCGACGCCTCGCCACCTTCTAGTCTAGGGGGTCGGAGATTGGAGACGAGGACGATCGGCTGATGGGAAAAGGGGGAAGGGGCCGTAGGGCGGGGGAGGGGTACCGACATGTCGCGCACTCTCACCGCCATAATTATTTCATACTTTGCATTTCGCGTTCCGGACAGGGAAACAATCGGCAACGACGTATTTTTCCGTCTGGCTGGATGGGGTTGAAAAGCATTTTTTCTCCTCCGCTTTCGATAAATGCAAGCTCCTGATGCGTCTTTGTTCTTGTTCTATATCGCGGGTACATTATGAAATTGATACCTATCCATCTGTCTGTACATTAGGGTAAGATAACGCAATTTTTATTCCGTCATGAATATTACAGGCAAAATAAAAGCTTTATCAAACAAACTCACATGCGGATATCGTAACCCTAACCATAGAGTAGTGTTGTGGAATAAGTGATTGACCAGTTTAGCAGGATCAATTTCATATATTGAGTGTATTGGACCGGTTGACCGCCCAACTTAATTTGTTACGGAGACTTTGTTTACTAGGGCACACTCAGCCATACATAGTGGTTTTGTAAAGCTTGATTTTGGCATTAAATCCGGGCGTGACCACTATAGCGTGCACGTATACGTAGATATTAATTTAATTAAAGATATACACGTTAGTGAGTATTATCGGAAACAATAAAGCTTATCTACAAGATTGCCAATATCGCCACGATAGAACAGATAAGTGTTATCGGTATATGCTACAAAGATTTATAGCGTGTCGATTTGTATGTGGTAATAGATATCGATTGTTTTATATTCTATTGATTATCAATCTGCAAAATAAAAAAACAATCAGTACCTACTTTCAGTTCGCTGATATTTATAGCCGTATATTTCTCGATTTATTTCCATTTATTGGCCACCCTGCTGCTGGTGCTAGCGACAACTAAGGCATAAGATACAGCTTCATTACATCTTCATCACTAAATCCACGTAAACATTTGAGACGCACAACCAAAAAAATATTAGCCAAACAACATATTTTTACCGAACCACATGTCATGTATAAATAAACTACTCCGGCCATTTAAACACACCATGTCTGAAATGAAGCAAGTTTATAAACAGAGCGAGACATTGCCTTGAAATTCGCGTTAATACATTCGGAAACGTTTCGTTTTAACGTCGCGAGCGCCGCCGCCGCCAAGATAACGAGCGCAGCGATAAGAGGCGACGAATGTTTGGGACTCGCCAACCGCTAATGATATTGCGAATTTTACATCAACAATTGATTATCTACATTCCTTTGCCCATTTGCCGTTTCACTTATAATAAAAAATCGTTTCGTCTATGAAAAGGTCAGCTTTGGTTGTGACGAGAAGTCTAATACACTAACTTATGTAATGTACGTTATAGTCGTCGTTAGCCTAGGTCCTTTTGATCTAGGGGTCCTTAGAACCTTTTAACGATACCGCTTCGAAAACCAAAACCCGAAAGAATACAGTAAAAGTCTGAACTTCTTTAACAGCATTTATTAACACAGGTAATGCTGCAAACATATATACTTTTTGAATAAAAGAAAGACCCAGTGTTGTAGAAAAAGAGGTTTGCTGGTGCAAGTTTGTCTCAAGGTACATAGTTTTATAGACACGAGGCAACAGAGATTTCATTCTCATTATATTGCATACTTTATAACATGAAAGGTGCATTTCCTTCAGCCTTGAAGCAGTAGTTAAACTAGTTTCGTGCTTATAAACATATTAGAATTATAACGTAGTTTTAAAGACTTTCTACTATCAATCTATATCCCTCGTTAATATTAAGCCAGGAGCTCACAGAACGCTATTCCAGTCAATACTCCGATTTCGCATAGAACCTGCCATTCAATCTGCAATTTTAATGCAAATTCTCAATACACGAGCAGTCAGGATTTGTGCTCTAAGGAATTTAACTGCCGCAGGCATTTATGCTATCAAATGTTTGTGAATGGTCTCTTTGTCTTCTGGTCAAGTAAATAGTATTGGTGTCATCTACGCACCCTTAATGCCTTTCATCAATGCGGCTTTGTTTTAGTAACACCTACTTTTGATTAATTTATAGTTTTTTTACAAGTTTTTGTTATTTATAGATCAGTTTAACAGAATTTTCGACCTTTTCTTTTATTGTTCACTTTTTTATTTGGAATAAAATAATTGGAAGTTCCGACTCCTAGCAACAGGATCTTCAGCAGCCCGTGTGTGCCACCAGTCTTACTTAAACGCCATTTGATTTCCAACGAGCTGTTGTTTATGTATTCAGTGTAAATAGGCAGCTCCACGTGTTGGTAGGTACTCGATGTAATTACATTAAGGAGAACTACATTCAGTATCGTTCCTTACTAGAGTGCCAATTTCCGAAGCGGTTGGTCGTTTGCGTGCATATTTAACCAAGATGGCTTGGCCGGGGTGAAATCCACCTCTTGTTTTCATATTGGAGCTGAAACCATCTCGAATTTGACCTATCAAAAGCTCTTTGTGTACTAAGTATGAGTATTGTAGGGGATTGGGGTTTGCGGTTTTACTCTCATTTAGTTTCGTATATTGGTCTTTTTGTCCAAAAAGTTGGGAACTAAATACAAATTAATACAAATGTTATTACTGACAAATATTATATTTGCATATGCAAATAAATATTTAGCTATGTAATCAAAAAGCTATATTTGTATTTATCTGTATTTATCACAAAACTGTTCGGAATTCCTCAGCTATAAATATCACGGTGAAACAAGAAATGGGTCGACCGTACGTTGACAATAAAACACTAAACGATTCTCGCAGGTGACACATATTAAGAGGCGTTAAACGTTAGTTCTTTTAATATTCTGCTAGGTTACACGAGATCACTACGCTTAATCTAGGAGTAAAGCCAGTTGCTTTGTTAAACAAATGTTTCTTCACTAAGAGAATTAAGTAATTTTTAATGTTTAATAACCGCAGAATTTACCGTTTCAAATCAATTTTAACTGGTCTTAAGGTATAAACCTCTCTTTCTCGTTGAGGCTTGGCAAATGGCACGTGTCAGAGAACCTTAAGAAGGACCAGGGTAGGAAGTTGTAGGCGATCCACGAATATGTTCCCTGTGCGGCCCTAAAGTTTCCTCTCCCCTCCCCTGGGATGATCCGCCTAGTTCCGCCACGGCCGTCGCAGGCGCGCTCCGCTTGTCACGCCAAATTTGGGTCACAACGAATTAGTTATCCGTGTGCAATTCACTTAATGGTCAATATAGTACTATTTTCAGTTGCCACATAGCTTGCTCCCTGCTATTTGAACGTTACTAATAATTGGTCGCGATGGAATAGTTTCGCTGGAGACCGTACTAGTATGTGCTAATTGGTGTCAGTGTTTATTTTTGTACAATCTTGCCGTATAGTAATAAACTGTACGTAGCGAATGCCGCGTTAATTGGTGGAAGGTTTGATGCTGTGCTGATTAGAACGCAATCATTTTAAATATTACCATCGACTTCGGGAAGTGTATCGCGGAGTTCGATAAGCACCAAAAACGCACTTATCCGTTCTCCATATCACAGCTCTCACGAAATTTCAATTCCAAAAAACCTCAATCAGCTAAAACATCCATCACCCGAAGCTTGCCTCTTAATACAAACAAAATATATACAAACGCGCTGCTAAATGGAAAAAGGCGACGATGACCACCATTTGCCCGACTTGAAACCAACCTTATTAGGTACCGCAAACAATACGACTAGATTTAAAAGCTAAGTGCAAACGGATAAAATCCAGTAATACAAAATGTGTCATCCACATTAATGTGAACATTCCGTTAAAGACTCCAACATAACCATGATACGGTACACATTCGGTGGATCGTCAAAATATCAACATTATTCGATTTGACTAATACTTTGCGGGTATGCCATGCTGTTAAGCGACTTTTTGTCTTGTTGTTTTGAGACAAGAATCAGATTAGCTTAACGAGACGGGCAGCGTGGGACAATAAAAATTACGGCCGGTGTTTTGCGCCGGGCGCGCGCTCACTTCGATGAGTGATATTCTCCGCTAATACTTCTTTGTTGGTGATTTTCAGAGGCGTGGCAACATTTTTGTTGGATAAAGAAAGTTCCATTAATTTGTTAATTGTATTAAGAAAATACAATGATTTAAATACTTACCACCAAAAAACATGAAATGATCACAGAGACAAAGGACCAGAAAGCTAGAGCGCCCGACTGGAAGGACCAAAAGCTAATAGAACATTATAACGAACCAAAACTATTTCGAACAATAATTGCACTGATACCTTCCAAGTTATTAAATTGAATTTAGTCTTGATATTAAGTGAAAGGAAATAAACATTCATCCATCGTTAGCAACAATGGTTCATACAGTGAGATTATAAAAAAATCTGTTTGACAAGTTTTGAATAAATCGATGGATATCTTAAGGATTCGGTCCTATGTGTCATTCGGCACCGGGGCATCGGCTTTGGGTATTGGGAGCGTTTACAATATAATAGAGAGCATTAGTCCGATCCACTTTTGACATCATTATCTGTGTAGTCGACTCACGATAACCTGCGAGAGCGTCGTCGGTCGGTCCCGCCCCGCGTCGAACGGCAGTCGCGCGCGTCCTCGCCTGCCGTTTGGTCGTGTACGCGTTGTGCGGCGCATGCCTTTAGCTCAGATACCTCATAAAAGGTACTCGGGGAACTCGCTTTTGGCGGGTTTTCGCACGGACGTGAGCGGCGATCGTGATGCGCTTTGCATTCGGACGCGGAATGCGTGCGTGTTGTCAGCGCGATCCGCCTATCTGTGTGTTTGTGCGGCGTCACAGTGAAATCTGTGGCGAGGACCACCAGTGATCAACTTGGATTGCAGTGTTGGATCTTAGGATTGACTTTGACGACGCAACCGCATCAGCTTATTGTAAGAAACGAACGACTCCGTCGGATGTTATGTCCATGATGTTGACTCATGCATGACGCACTTGATTGCTGGAACTGGGAATTTATGATTTACGATACCTTTTCAAAACTGTAACCAATTATAAATTAGAAACCGTTGTCTGAATGGTGTTGGAAAGTGCTTTGTTGGGCGTTTAACTTAAATGTTAAAACAAAATTGTATTCGATTTTTTATTACAATCACGCTCTTGAAGTCAATGACAAGGTTAATACTGTAAGTATGAATTTTAATTTAAGTACAGTCATAAAATCTTTACATTGTCATATTTTATGTCTTTACTATTAAATACTACATACTTATATGTACCTAAAATCCCCATAATAAAATTTTCCATGTAAGTTTACCTGTATAATAAATCAGCAGCATCAGTAATGATGTTTATGAAGTTGATGAATAATTATAAGTAATTGCAATGTTAGGAAATAGAATTAGTAGGTACCTTTACTCATTAGTTAATTCGCGTACAATTATTTACAGTTGTCCGCACATTATTATCCGTTTTAGTTCCACACGGAGCCACAATGTCGCTTTATAATATTACCTCATATTCATAAAGAATTTGTATAGTCTGCTTGATATATTTTTTAAGTAAAACTTAGCAAGAATATCAAAGACTGACAAAATAAGTACATAAGAGAAGTGTACATAAAAAAAATACGTTTGGTTTACAATAAACAACGCTCTTTCCTCCTATTATACAATTATGAATACCTTATGTAAACCTTCAAAATAATCATTAAAAATTACAATTGTCTTTAAAAATCAAGAAACTTGTAACAAGAACACAAAGACTTAAAATTTACAATTATGTACATATTCAATTAAACATCATTCATAATTCAGTAGCTACGTATTGCATGCTAATTCCTTCTAATTTTATTTTTGAACAACAAATGCAATAAAAATCTGAAATATTCACGTCATGCAACTTTGCTTCTACATATATTATATTCGACCTTCAATATTTTGAATAATCAAATTGAAATTAATTTCAATCGATTAATTATTCATTACTTTAAATACAATTTAAGATCTTTTACTTCGCAAAGGCTGAATATTAATAGAGGGTGTAACCTAAATGACTCCAGTGGTCAGTGTGCGAGACACTTATCTTTAGATAAACTGAGGTCTTCCCACGGGGACTCGAAGAGGGTTCTAACGTCTCAAGGGTTATCTTGAATAGTCTTGTAAAAGCTGAATAACTATCCAGCAGAATGTGTCCGCTCTACAACGTTATTTATCCCATTCCGAGCGTTTATTCCACCACGTCATGGCTTACGGATATAGATAAAGGAATTGTATATTTTGCTACCAAGTTTTAACGAAATCTCTCATTTTGTGGACGCGAGCTTTTGATGAACGAACAGTTTGTCACTTCATTGTCTGTTCCGTAGATTGTTTCGCTCTCGGCAAATCATAGTGACGGAGTGACCACATTATGGCCTCGACTTCAAACTGGGTTAATGTTTCTCAAATATAGGACACTCAGTATTTGGCTCGTATAGAAAATATACTAGTTTTAAAACGTTGAAATATTTGCGGTCATGGCCTTCGCAGGCATTCACAACCGTATGTGTAATATTGTTATGCACCCGCTTGACGGTAGTCGGCATTACCTGTTCTCGTCAGGGTTTGACCATCTGTTCCATTGTTATTCAAATCGAGTTAGAACTTCATGTTCATGTTAAAAAGAATACATTTGACAAACTATCATTTCCCACGCCTGTCCGAGTTGGGGTCGTTTGAACGACTATCTATTAAGTTAATGTAAATTTTGTGATTCTCGCATAATATGGTTACAATTAATGCGTCACAGTCATTCAAATGACACGTAGCTTCATTAAAATAAACTTCATATATTCTCACGGATGAGGAATAGACTTACTTGTCCTTATAGATACGGGTTTGGTGTGGACACTGTTATCCATAAACACACCATTTCCCCAAGCAGGGGTGGTGGCTCGTTCCATAGCCCTTAGAGCGGCGGGACGCAGATCAATCACAGGAGAAAACACCCGCGTAATGGCTCCTCATGACCCTCGGCGAAAAAATACCCGCCACATCCTATTTACCCGATGTTCGTTAAATAAGGCAAAAAGTATCCGCCACGCTGCCTCCCAATTAATCATCTGACCGGGACGCAATTCCTGTAATCACCGTTTCTTTAAATTAAGATTATCCGGACGTCCCGCAAAATGTGATCCATTATCGCTTTTCTGACAGACTAGCTGTCTCAATCTGTATATAAATGAAAGTATTTCGACACCCTTAAAAGCAATAAGCTATTATTCTCCAATTCCATTACAGGCACGAAATATAGCGACGGTTTCATGTATCTAATTAGGTTTGTAATTAGCAATTTCTGCAAGGTCAGATAAGCTTTGGCGAGGTTACATCTAGTAAGCGATTGTTGCCATATTATCATGTGCATAAACTACGTCGACTAAATCTTGTGACGTATTGAAAACATAATTAAAGTCTGAAGTTTTCCTTTAATTTACCGTTTTCCTTAATAAAAGTAACTTGTACACCGTCAGGGTAATTAAAATGAATAATCGACTATTAAAGTTAGTCGCAATTTGCTTCTTCTTCGTTCCGTTAACTATTTGACCTGTAGATTGACTCTTATCATTTGATAGAAATTGTTAGCGAATTGTTCAATGAGTTCCCAGCAGTTGTTAATTGTTGTAAATATCTATCGATTACAGCAATCGAGTGTTACATGGCATGAATCGATAAAATCGCAACGGACCTGTGCTGATCTACATTTGGCGCAACTAATAATTTTGTTTCGCAGTAGCCAAACTATCGGTGTGAATTGATGAATGTAACTTTCAATCAAAAATGTTCGTTCGTGGAGTGGATTAATTGATAACATTGTGTTGTGTGGTGTAAAACAGTGTTATAAAATACTATCAGTATTGATAAGTGTGCAGCAGACATTGCTGGTATGCATATGTGCTATGAGAGGCCCGGCCTGGTCACCGCCCTGAACGGAGGCGTTGGGTAAGACATCTTCCAACCTTATACTTAGGCACTTATAGAATTACCGAGCTAATTGCTTATTGTTATAAAGTTACTAAAACTAATCTTGATATAGGCGATGTGAAGGGACTGTAGTAGGTAATCGTGTTGGAATATCTAATGTCCAAAGTTTAACATACAAACGTAAACATGCTGTTGGGTCACCCACGGTCGACAATTTTGTATTTTTTTTAATTTCCTGCGAACTCGTCGTGTTGTCGTTATTTATTACTGGTTAGGAAGCCACCCTAACTGTGCTTATGCGCCAGTTATATTTCACACAAGTTATTTGCTTAAAATTGCTTTGTGTATGTCGTTTAGTTTTGCCAGTTTCCAGTGGGTACACTTAACCAAAATTTATCTGGTAATCTCTGAGATACGGCTCAAAATACATAAGGAAATGATTATACATATTATATTTGTTAAAAACAGCGGCTCGCTCTCCACAACAAAGTATGCACATAATTAATTCGAGACCAAGACAGTAAAACCGTGAATTGGAGGTTTTATTCACTTTTATGGCGGGACAAATGTAAATTTTAGTAGCAATAGCAACCCTTTAAAAATATTAAGATGTCTTAATTTCTGGATTAGTGTTGTTTTAAGCAAGAGCTTTTAACGAAATTTTTGAATGACGTATTGGACTGATCTCGTATCTTAAATAACAATTTAAAAAACATAACATACTTGTTGATGATGACATCTATCAGAGATAAACAAGGAATATTGTACAGATCAATAATCAAAACACCTAATTAATAGAGAACACTAATTAATACATAATTGCAGTTATCAATATTACACAAGCATTAATGATAATAAATGTCCATACAATTTAAATGTTGTGGGGGTACTAGAAGAAACAATATGCATGTTCTCAAAGCATTAACTTAAGACACGGCTTTATATACCTGTATCATGCGATAAGTACCACGAAATCAATTAAGCTAAATTCAAATAGGCTAGCTTTTGCTCAGCGATGCGTAAGCGGAGTTAACTAACTTTTTGTTCCTAACATCATCTCAGGTTGATATATAGTAACAATTTGACCTTTAGTCAATGAGGACGTATATTAATTTGAATTTTGATGTTAAGGTACGAAGAAACTGTGGCTGGAATGTTAACGATGTAATTAACAACATGTAAGGTAGATGTACTGTTTGTTTTTTTCTCTTCTTTGTCTTGCCTTCGCCTGTATAATTTTCCATCACGTTTTCTATTCTAAATCGCGTATTCTTGCAATCTTTAGATTCTTAAGACATTCTCGAATATTTCCTTGTAAAGTCCCACCTACAACAATTTCATCTTTCAACTCAACACGAGGTAGATGTATATTTTTAAGTTACATTTACTTTATTAACCATTCTCTGTGTCAAATAAGATTTCTTGGCTGTCCCACCTACGCTCTAGTTATTATTTGGTCGGAATCTGTCAATGGTCTTATTTGTATATTCAATTCTGATTGATGAGGCATTTTACAAAATAACATTCGAAAGCCTCCACGAGTCTTCCTCTTGTACTTAGATGTGAGTTCAGCTAACCAATCATCATAGCCATAGTCAGTCCTTTTACCATCCTGGTAATTTTTACCTTCTCACGACCTATTTCTATGGAAAATGTATCATTGTGTCGTGTCCCAGCCACTTATTTGTACATTGTTGTGTCGTATGTCACGTAATCTAAACGTTTGCATTACACATTAGCCTGAATATTAGTCATACGTCATACTACGACGTTTGGTGTTCACTGTCAACAGTGGCGAGTTCAAATAATAAATAATAATAATAATAAAAATACGTTTATTTATCTCCCCACAAATTACACTCACATTAAACATCTTATAGATACAGGAAGCAAAATACGGAAATGCAATTTGTGGGAGATCTGGAGTCTAAACTAAGCCTAGGCCTGTGCCTTAGAACTCCAGGTCCCCCCGTTACAATTTTATTCATACTGACAGTTAAATTACATTAATATATAACCGTAAATGAATCTGAGTGTGTGCGGGATTTATAACTTTTATTGTATCAGATAAATATTCATATATTACTATAATATATATATTTATATATATATAAAGATAGATAGATAGATAGATAGATAAGAACAGAGATAATAATATTATAAAAAATAAAAAATAAACGCCTGATACATTAAAACAGGAATATAAATTCCATTACTTAGTCACTTCCAAAAATTTTTCAGTATTAGAGTAACTTAGACCCTGCAACCATTTATTGATTTTCTTTTTACATTCAAATTTGCGACAGTTTGCTATGTTCAATATTTTATTCAGCTTGTTGTATAACATGTCTCCTCGGTAATGAAAAAATCGTTGTGCAAAAGTAGTATTTACTACCGTCTGTTCACATACAGCATAGTTCCTTCTGGAGAGAGAAAATAGCTTGCGAGTACTGCCGACAAATTGATTAACATACGTACTTAGTTTGTGTTGCATGTATTTATTTACTTGCCGCTAAGTACTGTTTGACTAAGGTTTCTTTTGCTTATGTTGATAATGTTTGGCTCGGGAGTTTCGTCTGCAGTCGGTGTAGCAATTTAGAAGTTCATCATATTATTTGTGTTGGGATAGGTTGTGGTTGATTGGCAAGATGTTTGATGGTTGTTTATTTTAGTGTTGCGTTATATTCTTCATATTTATTTAGTTTACTTGTAGTTTCATGATCGCTATTTGAAGTTTCTCTACATATGTTTCGTTCGCGTCTAGCTTCGATATATTAAGACTGCTAGCAACTGCTAGGTTCACTAACCTGGCTTGTGATATCAATTACAAAGTAATTAGCATACGCAGTGTTAATGTTGCGTTTGCGGTACTTTGTTTTTGGTTTAAGTTTATTTTCGTTAGTGCCTCGAAAGTGATGCATACTTAAATTGATTAAAGTGTGCTGTGTTTGTGTTACTGTTCTGGTTGTAAGAATCTATTAACTGGATCAATACTGTTACGCATTGCGCTCAACCATTTTTTATTGGTATCCGATAATATCAGTGCACCAGTTTATGATGCTCGCTCATCCAATGTTATCTTTTTAATCGTTGAGAGCGATAGCCACAAGAGGAGATCACACACCTCTTTTTGTTTTATATTTTTTCGTTGTCAGTATAGTCATAGATTATTCTTTCCAAAGGTTTAATGAAGCAACACTGTAAAAAGCATCCACCAAATCGTTCTTTAATGTTCAAGAGTTCAGTATTTAGTTTTAAAACGGACTGCATTCACCCGCTTTATTCGCGAACTGTACTCGATACACGCGACGGTAAGCTCGCGATAATCCAATAAGCTGAATTGGAAGTGGCTCGAATTAACCTTCTTAGTTCTATATGAATAAGCTGCAACTCAATGCTGGGAAGACTACACCAATTGTGGCATGACACGAGTTTGTATCGCATGACGAATACAAGGAAATAGATTAATTGAACAATTAGAATGCTAAGCTTAGAGTTTTAGTAGGTACTTAGTGATTACGAAAATAGTTATAGGTAAGATATCTGTGTTAAATACGATCGATCACCGATCTCTTTGCTAAGAGTTGTGATAAACGCAATTAAGATAATATAATGATAGTTTTTATACTATCGTGGCTCGTACACTACATGTGCATTTTATGGATTGCAAAAAATGTTCGAGTTCTTGACTAGTTTAATATAATTCAGCTTAACCAAGCTGAAAGACCAATTAGTCTTAAAATATTAATTTATTCCTTCTTAACCTGTCAGGGTAGTTATGGAAAACGCTACAAAAATAATACACCAAGCTCATGAAGAGAGGTTTAATTATAATTACAGTCGTCTCATGATGTCTTTAATAAGCCAGCTATTCAAAATCAATTGTATAGACTTAATTTATGCAAATCTTTGCGAATATCATCTGTAGAACAGAGCAGCCAATTTAACTAGTTAGCATGTTGAAGAAGCTCGAGAGACGACATCGTCCCACATTAATTGCTAGTGTATATTGACTTTAATATGATTTTATTCCTTTGACTTCAACGGAACTGCGATATTATTTAAACTGCGTTTTATTGTTGACGTAAAATAAAATGTAGGGGTGAAATATTTTGTCTGTCAGTGTCACGTTATTGCCGTGCCGAATGCTTCCCACATTACTGGTCTGTTAATTGTATATGCTGAATTTATAATTTACAACTCTTCGTCCTCATAAACTTGTGGCAAATTGACATCTGTCATAATGTTTATTCAACTGTTTCCATTTGCCCAAACTCCTTTTCCCGTACAAAATATTTAGACCAACAAGGTCCCTCTACCTTGGCAAATTAAATTTTACGTTCAAAGAAACTGGGAAACATTTCGTTTAATAAATTTTTGAAGACTCCTACAATATTCATGACGAAAAAGGGAAACGGAATCAGTGGGAACAACTTTTTAGAGCAGTACGTACCTAAGGACCATACCATTGTTAAGTGGTAAGTACATTTACTCGCATATAAATCTTCGTAGGAGCCACAATTCATATTTTATCTACTTATGTGATCTGCACACAATTTTTCGAAATAACAATGCGAGGAATTCCAAATCCGATGTTTGTGTTCACAGCTCTGAATGAATGTTTCACGTAATAATTCTCCACTGTGAGATTGCTTCACGAGTGTATGTACGTACGCTTGAATTACATAATTATGTATCTGTTTCTGAGCCCAAATAATTGGAGGCATTGTCTTTTTGTTAGTTGATATGTTAGATAAGGCTAAAAGCTCTACGGAACATTTGAGGCAGCAACAATAGAAGCGAGTGTATAAAGACTTAACGAAGAAGCTCCAAGCTACGCCCAATCATTTTGAAAATTAGGTTTTGTATAATATATTGAAATAAACAAACATTTAGCTAAGCTTCAGTTACAACAAACAGCCGTATAATAAATTACTAACGACAGATTTACTTTATTAAAGCATTTCGCGTTTATACGCACATTTAAATGCGTGTATCTTATTTCGCGCTGTTTTATCCGTTCCGAATGTGGCATTAACTCACTTTATCTGTATAATAAGGTATCGAGTGTCGGCTCCTAGGTGCACACGTGACCAACTTATCCAATAAAATCGCTAAACAGATTGCGAAATGAGTACAATTAATGCATCCTGTAGAGGCTGAGTCTCGCGCAAACCGCGCCACCGCACCGGCTCGCGCATATTCGTGTATATTCGGCGCTTGTTACCTCGTTTACTGCTGTCTCGGGTACTTAGTTGTCAGGTTATTACGCAACGCTACTACCAGCCGTTAATTATTTGCCAGGGAACACTTAACTATGCTGTTGACAAATGTAGCTATGCTCATTTACTTTACATTCGCGATGTTTAAACTAACGTTTGTAAAGCTTACTGTTCCCAAGTTTGTCGAACGATATTGTCTTTATGCTTGACAGTTTTATTAGTATCGTCAGATATAAAATTGTGTCTCTTAATAAAGTTGGTCTTGCGATAGTAGCCGCCCACCTTCTGTAAAGGACGTCGGGCTGGTGCATTACACTTCAAAGTTAAAGGGTAATAAAACGGAGATTATTTAGAACCTAGACGATAAAATACTTACTCTAAAGAATAGTTTCATTAATGAATACAATTGTACGTCAGACCGTGTGACATTTAGTAAGCTAGTTGTTAAAGTATCACAAAAAACAACAGTACAAATTGCTTTTTCATTTTTCTTTGAGCTTTGTTGATAAATTGTAGAAACCTGAAGCTCAATGTGTTTAACTATTTACCTGCAGGCACCTTCGCGGCTCCGTGGAAATTTACTGTTTGTAAATTGCCTTTTCAAATTTGTTTTATCTTTGGTTAGAAAAACTGTTCAGGATAAATGAACGCTAGTATTGTTTTATCCTGTAACTTTGCCTGTTAAGTGAAAAAGGATAGTGAAAATTAACAGAACAATTTTAAGGTTTTGCATTTCGTTCAAATATTTTTTTTGCATAGAGTAAGTAAAACAAAGATATTCTCACACATTGGAACATTTTGGTATGATTCGATAAAAATAAAAATAAAGACCAAATTGTAAATGTACGTATGTTAGTATCAAAACAAAAAATACAATTTGTTTTCGTCTTTATTCCATCTGTAATGTTTAATTTTAAATCTCTATGAGTTTTAAATTCTTGTCTAACTCTGAGTAACACATGAATTTTCAGGTAGAAAGAAGGTCCCGAATGGTTTTAAATTTTCAGAATTCACGAATAAATCTCGACTATACGGTATCTATCTTCTATCTATATCTTCTATACTTATAATAAATCTGTAGAGAGGTCAATTCTGTACATGAAATATATTTCCAAAATAACTATCAGGGGGTGATTAGGGATCGATACTGATGCCAAAAATGCAATCAATAAAATTTTTGTCTGTCTGTCTGTCTGTCTGTCTGTCTGTCTGTCTGTCTGTCTGTCTGTCTGTCTGTCTGTCTGTCTGTCTGTATAAACTCTATAGAAACAAAAACTACTCGACCGATTTTAACGAAACTTGGTACAATTATTTGTCATACTCCTGAGATGGTTATAGTATACTTTTCATCACGCTACAATTAATAGGAGCAGAGCAGTGATGGGAAATGTTGTCATTTTGTTTAAACGCGCTAATCTCAGGAACTACTGGTCCGATTTAAATAATTCTTTCAGTGTTAGATAGTCCATTTATCGAGAAAGGCTATAGGCTATATATCATCACGCTAAGACCAATAGGAGCGGAGCACCACTATTTCACGCGGACGAAGTCGCTGGCAGAAGCTAGTATGTAATAAACTAGTATCTCTCACCTCGTCAAAAATGTAAAGAAAGTATAAAACACAATGTATAAAATATTTAGAATTTTCAACGAGTCCAATTTTTACAAGAGTATAAATTGTTACGTGCCTGGACTTAGTCGTTTTACGTTTTTGAGTTTTTATGACGATATTAAAATCCTTTCGAGGCTAGTTGCTTCCTAGAATAGTAGTTTTCATAAATTCACATACATAGAATGCAAGTTATCTGTCATCTTAATGGTGTAATAGTAACAGTATGTTTCTTTAGAAAGTCCGTGGGAATTTTAAAATTATCCGCCCCTTGATTTTATCATTGTGCTGTGTGATTTGATAATAGAACTCTTGACATATTTTTTCTAAGATGTGGGGCATACAATAATGCATTGAATAAGTGCACTTGATTGAGAAGTTTCAAATACACTTTAAGGTCTCGTATTTCAAGGTTGTAATGTCTTCCTGCTATAAAACTACGTCCACTAATAGTTTCGGTAAGATTTTCTAGAATAACTTTGTTGCTTAATTTTATGTCAGTCAGTTACCACTTCTTAGAAGCCTAACCAAGTTGAAGCTTTTCATAGCTAACCTAATAATCTTCGAATCTAAACAGTAATGAACCTATATGAATATTTCACTCGTATTCATGAGTTTCTCGAATAATAAATGTCTAGAACATCTGAAAATATAACATGAAATAGTCGTATCATTTTTGCGAGGCACTCAACTTTAATCGGCCATAGTATGTAGCAGAATATAGTATAGTGTAGACTCAATACAAATGGTTTTATAATTACTATAGACCGCACGTGTACAAGGGTGGGATCCCTATTCAGTGACGCTACAATGTCTGTATGACGCCCACGAATAGCTACGCTGAATTTTTCTATTGTGAGAATTTCAATTCCCGCTAAAAGTGTGCGTGGGCGACAGCGACGCTAGACTGTTTAACTCACAATTTACGTGTTTTGCAGCAAATCATGCCTTGAGCGTTATCGGAATAACAATGGCGTCAGTACTTATCATCCAGTGATAAAAATGTCCTCTGAAAAATAATCGTGTCAACGACCCAGCCACCTCGCAACCTATGACACGAGAGTCGCTCGCGTTAGGCGTGGCACCAGTTTGTTGTAACTAATCGAATTATTTTCCACCGAAAGGTGAAAGGGATTTTTGTAGACGTAAATTTTCGTCTTTTTAATACACGGTAATAAGGTTTTTATGTTCGACGAAAAATGAACAGCAAATCTTTATGACGTCAATCATCGAATTAACGAGGTGTAATATGCAGATCGTTTCCGTGTTATACTTATTACGAACCGGTTTTGTTAAATGCGTTTCCACGTGTGTAGATTTCTATTAGATAATATCACTCTCGGGACTGATTGGACAACAAAGGGAAATAATAATTCGTTATAAGCCGAGGGAACTACCTGTTCTGTGGGGATAAAAATAGTTTGTCATTTTGGATGACGAGGGACTCTTTCAAACAAAGTTTCGCCATCAACGTTTAAGGCGTGGTTACGTGATATAAACGGCTCCTGCTTTATTTAGACTTTAATAGTTTGAGCGAACTACCTAATGGTTTACTTAATTAATCGACGCAAATAGATTTTCATTTCTCTGTTCAATTAAGGTAATTCGAGGTACTAATAAAGTCGAGACATTTATATTAATCACGTGTTTGGTTATAGGTTTCCGCTTTTGTTTAGTACCTATTTCATTTGAGGTGGTAAGTTAACCTCTATGTAAAGTGGTAACCCCCTTTACATTACTTGCGCAACTAATTAATACAGAATAACAGAGGTCTTTGTTAAAATATTTGTAAATTATGTGCAAGTGTTGCGCAACGTCGACTTTTCCCATTACATATGCAAGTATGTCGGCTGGTAAAAGCAATGGCTGTGATGAACTGTTTGTTCTTCTTATCTTGTTGGTAGGCGACTAAATGGCGCTTCTGTGGTTATACTGCGCGCGGATAGCGGGCCACTATTTTTATTTTACTGCTTAATATACGGATGCACATAATGTGGTTTTAACTAACAAGAAAATGATAAGTATCTTGGTTATTTTTTACGAAAAATATACTTAGTTTGTTATCGTGTAAGTGATCAGATCTAGATCAAGATCTAGCTAGTCATGGTCTCAAATGGTCTGGCAGAAAAAACACGATGTAATGTTAGCATACAGAAACACCTCCACAACCCTAGATTACAACACACTCATGAAACCGACACGGCTGATAAATCGGTCGTTCACCTTGATAAGCTTTTACTGCGAAAAAAGCAACCAATAACATTCTTCTTGTTTTAATGTAATATTGGAAATTTTATTATACGAGTATTTACTGTTACGTTGCAATGCAAAATGTCAAAAACACAGTGAAAATGAAAAGTATTTATTCCATTATAAGTAGGTACTTTTCATTCCCATTTTGCGCTTTTGGTAATAACTGTATTTTCATTTGTAAATTATTGCGGCATCCCGTTTTGAGTCCTTTTGTATTGTAACACTATCAGCGTGTAAATACCTAAATTAAAATGTACTCGGAATGGTTTAATATCATGTCTACTTTTCTACGAATTAATTGCTGTTTTTCAAATTTCCTATTTATTGGATGATGTAGTTTTTTAATGATCCGCGTCACGCTTTCTGAGGGACCCAGGGTTTAATAGTAGTGAGAAACAAAGTACAACGAAATGTTCGCTGGTTCATATTGAACATTGTTGGGTGAGCTCGTTACCGCATGGTCAGTCATATACTTGTATGACACCTTAACCTTCATTCACAACTCACAGTACTATAAATTCTGACATTTGTTTTTCCCATGGTGACAAACTGTTGCGTGATTGGTCAATTTAATGGTCTAATTGTATTTTGTCGCTATTCTATTCTACTGACTCATGAAATTATGTTGGTTTTGTCATTGTTTTATGTTATGGTTATGCGTTGGTCACGCGTAGCTGCACTAGCTGCTTTAGGATTTAGGGAAGAACTAATAAAGACGTCATTACACTCTTAATAATATAAGATTCTCGAAGGTTCTAGACAAATGTGTGTGTTCTCTTAGCAAGCAGCAGCTTATTTCGCCATTTGTGTTAGTAATGGAGGACGCGTCTATTGCCATGAATTCAATTCAAATCTAGAGTACTAGTGAGCTACGAATGTTACTGCGTAATTTCTGAAAGAAAAAAAACATTAACACTGCCTGATCGTGGATTCCCAGCATCGACCCTGGCGACTAGTTGCTACCCCAAAACCAAGAGGGAAGTCTAGAGACCTGTAAGAAGTCGGAGTTAAAAGAAAGAGAGAATATTTTATATTAAAGTCTAGCTGTTTCTCGGGTGCTGCCAGTTTAGCTGTTTTATCGCGAGAACTTAATAAACAACCTCACATTCGCATTTAGGACATAATATACCTATTAACTAGGATTCGAATCATTTTCCCCTACGCTTGTGCAGTTATTCGCTGATTATTCGGCCGTAGTCATTTCCTTAATAAATTATATTACAACGCTTGGTGGTATACAGAAAATTAAACCGTAAAAAATACGTCTCGCCCAATAATTAATATTGTAATGTTGTATCTTTAAGAGCGTTTTTCAATTATTCTCCGTGTTCCGGCACGGACGTCCGATGTGTCATCATGTTTTATTCATCATCATCCGTGCTAGTTTATAATGTACTGAATATTCCTCATTACATTTATATCGTTGAGTTAATCAATAATACTTTTTCTGCTCTTGTGGATGAGCTACGCGTGAAAACAACTACTCCTTGGATCCTAAACAGAAGCTTAAGACATTTCGCCAGTTCCAGCAGCAGATGGTAGTATGAACTGGAGTCATATCTAAAGAATGGCCTTAGGTCGTAAGTGGACGGAAAAGAGAGAAGAAAAAGCAAATTAAATAACAAGTTTAAGTTTTCTTGTTCCAATCACTTACCTAAATTCCGTAACTAAAAACTGTATACAAGGTGTATACAAACATTTTCAAACTCTTCATGTTGTGATTGTGTTGTAGTTATCAGATTCTGAAACAAAAAGGATAACTTAATCGGACCTCTCAACACTCAACCTTGACCGAGACTTTCTCGGAATATTTCGTACGAGCTTTTACGCAATAAGCCTCTTTGACATAACGTTAATAATAATTTTTCTTTCTTCTTGTGTTACTTTTACTTAATAGAAAACTTGTCGCTGGTGACAATTTGCAGGAAACTAAACGTTCTTCTATACCATATAAATAGACATATTTGTTTAGGGTTTTAATGCCCCAGGCTCTATTCTGGTTTTGTGGTTGCAAGCGCGGCTGTGAAGCGTCAAGTTCTATACCAGAACCTGAGATTGGAAGTTCTCAAACGATGTAACTTTTCTGGCAAAAAAATTTAAGTCAAATTATTACATAGAATTTGTAAAATAATTGGCGATAAATGTGCCATAGAATCTTACCCACCCTTTATCAAATACAGGCGTGATATTATAATTGCACACATGCACTTGATTACAACAAAATAAGCGTAAATATTCTGTTTTTATTTGAGTGAACATATTAATTGGCGCCGTCGGCTAAATCGAGTGAGGCCGCAGGTAATAAATCTTTCAACTAAGTACTGACACCGGGAACACGGCGAAAGTGAAATTGTTCACACTATTTCATAAATTAACTAACGGAAAAACTTTTTCAACGTTTTCATAGCTTGATATTAATATTACGTGGAGTAAAATATAAACAGGCCGAATACTGGTTTTTCCTAATACAATGGATATTCGGCTTATCGCTTGCCGAATTGTACGGCACTAGCAGATTTAGGCCGAATATCGAATATAAAACTTGTATACGTAGGTATCCCTAGTAGAAACTTCTGACATAACACTTATCATATTCAATTTAACAAATGTTTATATTATTATAAAAAAAAATTGCAAAACAAAACACAAGCCAGTTTCCGTTCGCGTATTATTGAAGAGTTTATCTATGAGCATGAAGCTTAGTATTCAGTTACCTATTTACGTGTTTATGTTCACGTCGATCATGATGACGTAATAGCAGGACACTTATCGGCACATGTAACAACCAGTTTCAGAACAATGTTAATACAATATGCACAATGGCAGTCGCTCGTACCCATTGCAGTCGATGCAGAACGCAGTAATACCTCAATCGGTGTCATAATAAATCGATGTGAAAACTCGTTCCGTAGTATCAGTATTCGTCAAGGACGCGAATCGAGACGCACAAACAACTCGTTCACATAATAACAAGGCGCATGTACCATTATAATGGTCACAGGGTTCTTATTCGTGTTGTGTGTTTATAATAACGCCGCACCGGTCCATTGCGCTTTATATTAAAAACTGCAATAACCAATCCAGTATAATGCATCCACGAACATGGCCAGCCGGTTTAACATCTTATTATTGTTATTTTACGAGGTGCCACTGAGCCGATCGCTATTGTTTTATTGTTAAACTAACCGTAATGCAACAGATAACGCTTCTATAGAACTGTGTCGATAAATAACTACCTTATCTAAAATAGTGTTTTATAAATATTCACTTTGAGCATTGTGTTAACAAGTGGGCGATATGAGGAAAATGGATTCGCTCAGCTAATGAGTTTTATTTATTGTTTTATTTTCATATGAGTTTTTCTACAAGTTTATCCGTTCTTATTACTTACAGTACAGTGCATTATACTTCGGTATATAATAAAATATTTATACTATAAGCTTTTTTTTAATATACATATGTAATTTACCGGTAATAATGCGGTATTTCTAAAACATAAAACATTTTTCTATTTACATGTAGGTACTATACTATGTACGTGTGTACTATAACGACACCTATGCAAAGTATAACAGACTGCATTAGTCACGATGTTTGCCACAGAAAATACATTTTTAAATCGACATTCAATTTCACATATTTATTTCTTGATAAGTCTGTGAATCATCGGGCGGCCGACAGCTTTCTGGAACTCCTCATACGTTCGATACTGAATTATTATAATATAAACACAACAGCTTTTCTATTTATTATAAACGCCAATAACAATCTAAATTTCTATTTGTATGGTTTTGTTTTGATTGTTGAATTAGAATTTCTCAGTCTTCAGAAACCATAGAAGTTTATAGCATTCTTAGTCGTCGAAAACGATTCTTCGAAAGCAAGTTCGCCGATAGTGTAAGTTTGTTCACCGCCTCAATTCACAATGGGCTATTCGTAATAAGCAATGTTATTGTTTTCTTATACGTATGGGAATATGAGAAAACATGGGTGTCAGCTGTGCATCTTTTTGTACAGGTTGTACAATTGGACCGATGGAAGGGGTTCACTGCCTCGGAACTCGTAGCGATGGGTTGCCAACCCCGCATTGTTCGAACTATTCCGTTCCGAATATATATTTTTTGCCGGTCGCTTTTGGCTTTGCGATCTGCGTAGATTCAGCTTAAGCCTGGGGCTATACCGTTAGGGATTAAAAAGCTTCACGTATGTGAACAGTAACCTCATTCTATGCTTGATATGTATCCCCTGGCATCACTATTGATCATGTAGTACGTACATGTGTGAAAAATGCCTTTGTATGAATCTCTCGGGAATACCAGTGGTGTATGGCTGTTGTGTCAAGAGTACGCTGTACGTGGTTTAATATAAATGTTGCTCAGCTTAACGTTACAAGTGTGTGTAATTCTGTAATTGTGTCAGGCGCGGGATACCGTGTCGGTTTAGATTAATTTCGCAGTGGAAGCGCTACAGTTTTTGGTATAGAGTTCACCTGTGTTAGTGTTTTCAGGATTAGATATTCTTAGATTATTATTGTATCTAGCGGCATTCAGACTATTTTTGATAAGTGACGTATGTAATGTTTACGTTGTCTTGTTGCAGGTACGACAAGTGGGACCGGGACAGGGGTGGGGGGAGCGGCGGCGGGGGCGGCGGGTCCGGCGCGTGGGCTGGCCGCGACCGCGAGCGCGACCGCGAGCGCGAGCGGCAGGCGCGCGCGCACCAGATGTCGCAGGCGCACGCCGCCGAGCCCGACGCATCGTCGCTCTTCCCGGCGCCGTTCAGGGTTAGTACTGCGCCACACTGGCGCTCACACACACATGCTCACTCACTTAGTAATACATGGCCACGGCCACACGTGCCGCTTGCCATACGTGGAAGAATCTCCGTCATAATGGAGCATTGCTGAAGTACGCCTTTCATGCTATTCACATAGAGGTATTTCACAAAGTACGGCTGCTATTCTATCGTGCCAAAAGATTTTCACATTATATTTGGTCAACTTATATTTTTTTTTCTAATTTTCTTTTTATCGAAAACAACCGATTGTTCTGAAAATCAGAACAGTTAAAACATATTTGTAATGTATTCAAAACCGAAAACCGATGGCAAATTGATCCAGTCAGACCAAACCTGAATGTTTACTCAACAAATAATGTTATTTACATCATACATTCACATTTACGATAGCAAAATCTAGGTGGAATCATATCCGAAAAGATTCGACAGAACATCGAATACTGAAAGTAGAACACAAATCCCATAAACAGCTGCGTATTTTGTACAGCCCTAAGCTCACATAGAGTGCACTAAAATGTTCCCAAGCGCATTTTTGCAAGCGCAGTGTTGTTTAGCTCGTGCCGACCTCAGCACCGGATAGCACGGTGGGCCCATAATGTCGTTTAGCTAGAAATAGTTGCTGTTTCGATTTTATGTCACGGTGAAACGCTGCAGTAAGATAGCTATGGTAGAGAGTGTTTTTAGCACAGTTAAATAGCTGAGTTTGTACGAAAATGGCGGACAATACTCAAACAAATGCTGTTGAATCAAATACGCGCACGTGGCACAAATAAATTTCCCATAAAATAATTGACTAAACAAACCGATTCCGCTAGAACGTGCAGATAATTGAATCAGCTGATGATGTTCCCATTATTGAACTTTTCTATAATGGTGAATGAATCATAGTTTTATTTATATTTAAGGCGGCGATATACGACTTTGCCCCTTTTAAAGCTAATGATTACGCTTTAACGACTTGCTTTCATGATTTGAAAAGTATATATACTAAAGTAGAGCATATGCTTGATCATTTTGTATAACGTTTTTTTTAATTATGTATTTATAACATTGTATAAAAAAATCATGAAGTTAGGTCTAACGCAGAAGAAAAACTGAGTTTTACATAGAATTTATCACGCGGATTTTAATGAAACCTGTACCATTTTATAGAAAAGTTAATTATCTGTCTTTTTGTATACGTATATATTTTTTAAATCGTACATTTACGTCAATTTTTGTGCTTTTGTCAAAACGTTGAGTTGAAATTACGGAGGGGCTCCACCGGGCGACGGGGGCAGTACGTCTGTGACCACTGTCACGGGTAGACGCTGTCACTCAGAGCGAGCACATTACGATGTAAATAAATTATTATATTTGTGATAAGATGACTGGTGAATTATAATTATTACATTGAAAAGGCACTACATGCGGATTTAATATTTTTTTGATGTGAATAACGTGTTTTCAAACCAAATCATCCATAATCTGTCATAATCTAAAATGTGTGTATCTAAATTTGGCAGGACAAATATATTTTGTTATTGACTTACTAAATAATTAAATGTACTTTAGGATTTAAATATGTATTTCTTTTAATACATTGCGTATTCAAAACGAAATATTGCATACCTCATTTAAATTTTACATGTAGGTCGGAGATAATCGTCAAAATTAAAATTCTTTCATGTTATGTTACAATATTTCCTAATAGTTTGGAATTTATAGAAATAATAGCTATAAGTCAGGGCATGGGATGATATCTTAGAACAAAACTTAATGGTTTGTAAATAAAACGGTTTATCCATGGGTAACAAGGTGGCGCTATTCTAAATTATTACCAGTGAAAATATTTTTCTAAACACGTGAATTTGGGTTCGAGTTTCTTTGCTACGAGACGAATTTGAAAAAAAATGCAGAATATGATAAAAAAATAAGCTTACGTTATTCAAAGAGTATTGTAAAATGTAAAATTGTAAAATGTATTGTCTGACTATTTTAGCTAGACCATTTTTCTATTTTGGATTGGTTACATTAGTTTTATTTTTAGGGTTCCGTAGTCCGACAAGGAACCCTTATAGTTTCACAATGTCCGTCTGTCTCTCTGTTCACGGCATAGCTCAGAGGCTCTTGGTACTAGAAAGCTGAAATTTAGTATAGATATGTGTATTGATCACGCCGAAAAAGTGGTAAAAATGAATAAAAAAAATAAAATAATTTAGTGGAGCTCCCGAACACGTGAAATGAGGATGAATATTTTTTTTGTTGCGTAACCCTTCATGTAGGGTATCGTTAGATAGGTCTTTCAAAAATAAAAAAAACTAACTTTCGAAAACTATCACGGCAAAGTAGGCTTCACCGGTTACATAGTTATAGTTGACTAACTAAGACCTACTACGGAATCCTACTGCGTGTGGCCCGACACGCACTTGGCCGGTTTTTTACTGGTAACATTGGGTAGTGATGCTTTACATAGCAACCATTTTCGAAGTTTAGTAAAAACGCCAAGTAAGCAGTCACATATGATATGATATACATATTAATCTATTAGTCAAGGTATCTAATGTGGGATAATATTATATACACACAATCTAAAAGATAAGACGAAGCATAGTGTTTTAGAAATGAAGGTCCTACTTCACTATGCCACTCTTATGTTTTATTTTCATCACCAAATAGTATCCGAGAGAACGTCAATTTTTGGCTAGGCCTAAGCCGATTAATAGGCAATCGCTTAATTCTTTGGCTAAAGCCCTGATAAATAAAAAGGACTTGATCTTCTTTAATTTTTGGTCCAGAAGTCAAAGACAGAACAACTGAAAATGAAAAAAAAAAGATATATTCAAATAGTATATTTAAGGTTCCGAACTAAAATAGTAAAAAGTAACCCTTATGGAATGCGACTTTCTCTGTCTGTCTGTCAGAGCTGATAATTACTTCAGGAATAACTAACCTTATCGATTAGGAATAATTGTTGAAATATATCGCAAATGGATAAAGTAGAAAAATACTACTGTCGAGGAAAAATGGAATTTAAAATTACAAAGTGTAGTTTCTACGTCATCATAATTATGAAAGGGCTTGATATAAAGGCTTGATGCATATTCTAATATTTTTTATGTTTTCTTCGACATCTTTTGGTATACGAATTAAATTTTAAAAAAACTCTCCGTAGTTTGTAAAACAAACATTCTGAAATAATTAGACTTCCGTACATTTTTCTCTTAAATGCTTTTCTTAATATGGTATTTCGACCATTTTCCAATTCCAAGGTTATGTTTCAATTCCGATGAATTGTAATAAGAAAACTAAATGAAAATTGAGCTACTGCATGTCAATTTAATAATCTTTTTATAAAAAATTCTGTCAATTTTTGCGGTGAGTTTTTCTGATAAAATAATTATAAAAAACCTTATATTAGTAATATAAGGTAAAAAGATAAAATGATTTCAAAGTCAAAAATCGATATTGCATCTTTCTAAAAGATTATCGAAATGCCATACAATGGTAGGATTTTTTTCCATTACTTTATTTCTTCAATAATGCATGAAACCGTGGAAAAGGGTCGTACAAATTTGATGCTTGAAAATGTTACAGCTGATTCTCATTCAGACAAAGTCTATATCCGAATTTAGCACATTTATTTTTGCATTGATTTTTTGCTTTGCGGCACTTTCAAAATTAGGCCCAAAACGGGTGAATTTCCATTGTTCATGATAGGTAAAAATTTAAAAAATCCTGGTCATAATCGGAATCTTTACTATCCCACTTTTGGGTATGACATAGACATGCATTAGCATTAATTATCACGCTTTTTCAAGGTGGATTGGTGATTTCAGACCGTGTAGTCCAGGTTTCCTCACGATGTTTTCCTTCACCGTTAGTCAATGGTGTCTAAGTTATACTAAAAAAAGTGCATGTAAAACTTTGGAATAGTCAGATTCGTAATTTCTAGGCTTCGAAGTTCGAATCTGCATACTCATAAATGAGATGCAGGTGCCTTGGCAAAGAAGCCACAATGACTTTTTACTAATATGTTCGGTGTATCAACTTAATAATATAAATAAAACTACCTGCAGCTTATTTAAAATATTAACATCATTTGTAATACAGTTTCACTCACTTTTAGGTCTTTAAACGTTATAGATTATTCAATTTCGGTTCTGTTGGTGTCAAAACTTAGGCCAATTTTAAGCTAATGGTTTGGCCAAAGCTGATGCCAAAGGTTTGGTCGGACACTTTACAGATGGATCAGAAACGTCGGACTAATTAACTGGCTTCCAGGCTCTCCTTACAAAACTAATATGATTTTCCTTTACAAGTGAAGATGAGCTGAAGTTATTTGAGAAGCAGCAGATGTCGTAAAATGCAAATATGAAAAAAACTTGCGTGCATTTCTGTTAGAAGAGCTCAAAATGGACACCAATATGGCCTAAAAATTAACTCCTATGGTGCGATTTTGTCCGTCTGTCTGTCCATCTTTCACAGCGGATTAATTCAAGAATGCTAGTTGTCAGAATTTTTTCTTGAAACTTGTAACAATTCAGATCGATAAATATGTTTTGCAGATTAAAGAAATTGAAAATATTTTTGTTTTTTTGGCAAACGAAGTATGCAGTGGGGGTTGGAAATTTAAAATTAGTATTTCGAAGTATTACTCAGACAGATGTTATTTGTATTTCTATTTTTATATCTTAGACATGCATATCAAAATACAATATGCGACTGTCCTTAGAATCTCTACATAATATTATGGTCACCCGTCAAAGTTCTTCAAAATATAAAATGACAAGCGTGCGGTGTGCATTGCGGGGTCGCGGGGGGGAAGCTCAAGCTCCGCCCATTTGCTCAAGGTCATTGGCGGTAGTCGTCGTCTTAATACGTTATTTAGTAAAAAAAAATAAAGACACCACTTTATTTGCTTATAAATATCATAACATTGAAGAACAACCTCACTTTGTGCATTATGTTTCTCATATTTATCCTATTTATTTTGTTCACGTTTGAAGAGTCGTCCGAAGGATATGTATTCTGAAGCGCGAAGGACACTTCCCACACATAACCTTCAACGTTTGTGCACTATTGCACACTTGAAACTAATATCATCTTGCTATGTACACTTCCCACTATGTATTTTAAATATACAGAGCAAAATAGGTCGTGAATAACACGTATACACTATTTATTCAGTGGCTGGAAGAGAAAATTTAAAGTCAAACCATAACAAATCTCAGCGGGAACTTAATTTGCAGAATTGAGACTGATTCTAATTAGAGGTTTATTCATTAAACGACAATTACTTTATATACCAGCCTTGAACAGAATACAACGCAGTCGAAATTTTTGCCAACATTAGTATTCAGCGACGTCGTCAAATGTATACAAAAATACATTTAAATTGAGTGTTCCGAATTGCTCTGTTCTGTGAATATCGCGGCCGCTGAAAAATGTATTCGTGGGTTTAGGATTCGATATAGAAATCGCAATACGTCACGTAATGCGGCATAAATCCAATACCGATTACATTGTACAAGTTACTCGCAAAGGATGCGTTGTAAATGCCCAAAAACGCATATTTGCGATTAAAACAAAGTTATGTTTTGTTTTATTTACGTTAAGAAGTTGAGGCGATGCCGATGTTTGCTTCTGCGAATCGTGTGTAATGTTTGAATTCAAATGTTACACACGATTCGTGGAGCGAAACAAATATGGCCGAACTTCTTATGTAAACACGACAAACGAAAACCTGCGTTCATTCACAAACTGCCTCATCTTTTTCAGTTCTTTGATATGCAATTTAAATTTCATAATGTCACATTTCAATTTGCTTTAAATCACAAAGTGGAACTTTCTGGTAAATGTTTTTATGTTTATTCGGTTATTGTAAATGCTCGTGCATATATTGAAGTAGTGCCGTGTCTAAACTGTAGTGTGTCTGGTTAGTGCATTCCTTTGTTCTCATCGAAGCATGCGCGCCGCAATCACGTGTCGGTAGTGCGCTTGCGCGTGTCACATTACAATGTCATACCACGAAATTCCACAGATTGAAGTATAGCGGTGAAAAGATAAATGATTGGATTTCGAGACATAATACTATCAATTTACATGTAATTAGTTGTTGCGATAGATATGGAGCGTCGTATGTGGTTAATTGATTTAGATAGGCCATCAAACTTAGGGAGAGGTAGATAAACAAATTTATCAATCGTTTATTGCCAATACAGGTCTAAGGAAGTTGTTACAAATATTATTCTTTGCAGCTATAAAGAAGGCTGTTCTTCAGAGACGTAATACCGTATTTGACTTTCCAGTTCGATACCGTATAAATCTGACTGTAGTCCGTATGAATCTGAACGCGAATTTTATAGTTTTGATTTCAAACAGTGAAAATGTTCTCAAATCTAGATCAGTTGTGAAACTAGTCTGAGCAGACAGGCACACGGCGTAGACGGTACCTTTTATACGAGAGCTGTAAGGAACAATAGTAAGAGTGCAGCGTGAGCAGACGCGGCCAGTCACGATGATACCGCAAACAAAAGTTTTCACTTTAAACTTACTGTCGTTTTACCGTCTGGGCGTTAGATCACTGAAATGAACAGAGATAATGCACGGCACGCATGCAAACTGGAGACACGTAACTTTAAATACTCAAAGCGGTTGCACAAATAACAGTTTCCACGAAGCCTATCTACTTCTTACGATATGAGTGTCTCCACAGATCGCGTGATCGGGCGCAGTAAAAGTGAAGTATGTGGTTTTATTGCCACCCGCACGTGCCGTGTTCGGCTCTAGTTGTCGTAGATACTGACTACTGACTACCTACCTTAAACTGATAGCCCGCGCTCCATTCTCGGCCACTTGAAGTAGGCCCCTGATAACGCGCAAACACCCCTCCTCGCTCATTAGTGGTGTTAAATGGCCATCGGGTCGAGGGAGATCAAGTGTGTTTGGACGCGCGACCAGTGTCAAGCGGGTTCGAGGTCGTCCGCTGTTTACGTGTCGACTTGGGTAATTACGTTGATACGTTCTGTTGGAGCGCTATGTAAATTACTGCCAAAATGATTTTAAAGTGCTCAAATGGAACAACAAAATTAAGATAATGGCCGTTGTTCGCCTATAAGGCTTATGTTTATTTGCTTCAACTTGGTAAGAAGTTCGGTTGGACACGTAATTTGTGTTCCTAAATGTTTGAACTTCCTCAACTTTTTGCATGTTGCTGCTCAATTGTGTTCAAGCGATTACGAAATCTTGTACCCACAGGAAAAGATTACGTAATAAAGGAAGATATATTTGACTGGAGAAATAGTTTCCTTGGAATGCAGAATGAACAAACTGTAAACTATGTCTGAAACAGTCGTGTCGGTTGTTGTAAAACAAATCAAACGTAATGCAGCCAACTCGGTTTCAATCATTTGTAGCAGTTCTAAAGTAGCTTTGGGCGCACATTAGTACCTACTAGTACTTCATGGGTCTTAATACTCTAAAAGCGGTGAAGAAGAATATCGTGAAGAGTCAAGAGACGAGCATGTCCTAGAACCAAAAGTTTATCAACCAACACGCACTTTGCTCGCTTGAGAGATTAGATAAAATATTGCGAGGTTATTAAAATAAAGATCTGGAAATGCAGGATGTAATCACATTTCACAAAATACGCTTCAATTTCCTGAATTTTCCTTTATACTCTTCAAGTTCTCCTGGCCGCGAGGCGCCGCGCCTTTCTCAATCGTATCTATCGATTTCACTTAATAACTCGACGCCTGAGGTACTGTTTAATCATCTTCCATCGCACCTGAGCCTCGACATTATATCAGAACTGCAGAACATAAGTTATTTATGATGTTAAACTTTACACAGTTCTTAATAACACTGATCGTGTTTAAGAGGTTTGATGTGTTTGTGTCGGCGAAACAGCGCCAAAACGAAGTAGAGTTATAATAACTTTTTAAAAGCGGTCGGCTTATCTCAGCCGGCGGGTGCACTCGCACGACCCACTTTATGACATACAGCCGCACATATGTGCATAAACACAAATACAACTGTAATTAAAGCTCCCTCGCCTCCCGCACTTCCTAGGAAATGGATCCGATAGGGGGACGGCGCTAGACACCCGTGTTTCTGGACGTGCTAACACTCACATGTGTGGAACATACGCAAATGTAGCGCTGTATCGTAAGTTTACACACGATAATAGTCGCGGAATGAACAGTTTATTCAAATACCAACGTCATTATTGTTATTGCCAAAACGAACTTATTTTAATTTCACTTTCGTAGCGTCGTGTTCATCAATTAGTTTTCTGTTTACATCATTATTTTTATCGGTGTTTACTGTGCTCCAAGTAAAGTCAATCGGGGGAGTTTTAATGAGAATAATTTGATTGATTCTCCGCTGATCGTGGCCGCTAATGAGCGAGCAACCAGATCCTTAAAGCACGGCAGACCTTGGAAAGTAGGTCAGGAGAGCGTTTAAAAATATACCTGATTTATTTGAATAAAGTATATTTTTTTTGACGTCATTATAATACAAGATGTATAATTTATTCTCCCAATATGATAGTTTATGCCGAGTTGTCAAGGCCCCAAATGTAAATGTAAATTGTAAGGTGGTGGACGTGACTGTATGGTCGCACATTTCTCCATAACTCATCCCACTCCAACTGTAAACGTGAGAGATAGAGGTTACTTTTGAAGTAGCATCTATTTCCGTTCCTCCTTATTTTTATACTTTCGTGTATATTCTCATTTCTTTGTGTGTAAAGTTTGTTATATTGCGTTGGGGATTTTAATGTGATTTGTTTTCTTTTTGCCGGAATATGCTTTCATTTTTGTCAGTTTATTCATATGGTTCTTTGCGAACTTTTCTCTTTTTTGGTGGTGTATTGTAATTGATTAGTTTGGCGAGATAGTCACTAACATTATCCGAAAAATACAAATATTCGTTTTATTAACTTTTGTATTAGAATTTCCAACGTAATCCACAACAATAACCACAGCTTGGTATATAATAATCTTTACCGTCAGAAGGGACGGGAAATCCAATACCTATGATGTCTGTAGAACAAAGGAAAACGTAGCTGCCAATTCTCCGTATACAACCCTGAGTTCACCTTTTCGGTAACCGCAATACTGATACGACGTACATTTAAATTTGTGTTAATGGTTGGTGTATTCATTGTCATTCACAATAAATTAAAACTCAAATTATTTATGTAGTGTAGAAACGTGAGATTATTTATTAATTGTATCTTTATGAAATTCAAATATTTCTCCAGTAAAATCAATGTAGCTTTAGTGCCGATCGTGGCTCGTTTAGTAAAGTCACGTTGCGCGGCGCCCCCGGCGGTTTAGGTCCAACGTGACGCTCCAGCACAGCCTGTCAACATCCCGTGCACACATGTGGAAACTCATTTATCATCAGCACATGCATTAACACGAGTACTTCTGTTTACTCCTATTTAAACTTATAAAAGCTTCACTTAAATTGTTCGTGATAAGTAAGCTTGGTAATTCATTAAATATCAATGGCACCAAGGGAGATATCATGTTATGTGAGCTTGAGAACTGCACCTCATCAGCCACTTCATTGAGTAAACTAATCGAATCCAATCAGAAGGAGTACCATTCGAGAAAGGCTATAGTGATTTATTGTAAAGAAACTGTTAATAAATGAAATTGAAGCCTTATGAAAGAAGCTAAGTTTAAACAAAAGTCTGAAGAGTTTCGAATAATGTAGTATTCACATTAATGCTTTAAGCCGATGCGATATTGTAACGCAATAATAAATCATTTGATTAACTGGTTCCATTTCAATAACGTTCGGTTGACAATGTAAACGTAGTTAATCATCGGCGAGCTGTAGTTCAATAAGGACAAGTCGACGACCGCTCGGACACATCTCGACTATGAATAAATAAACCCGCTATTGAAATAATATTAACCGACTTGACGCAGGATTACACCTGCGACCGTACTTAATTCGTTTTCTCATTATTCATTAATGTAAACGATAAGTTAAGTGGCAGCGTACAATGTTGTGGAGTACAATAGGTACAAATACAATGTAGTATTGCGGAGCGTCTAGACGGCCTCATTACAACCCGCCGCCCATCTCCGGCGCGCGCCCCATCCCTCCCCCACAAATATCTAATGAAAATATGCCTTTTTAATCATACAAATACACGCATTTCCACCAACGAAAAATCCAGCGTTTATCTTTAAACAAATGCTTGAATATCCATAAATCTGGTAAACAGATTATCCCCCGTTGATCCTCGCCTCGTAACGTGGGAACGATATGGGAACTCGTTTTAAGTTCCGAAGAATTGTTCATAGTTTCGGAAGTCTATCATGTTACGGAGATAAATTACGCGCGCCTACCAGATAATGTCGTTGACTCGATTTGGGTCGATGACTCGTCATATTTGACACGTTTCGGGGATATTATACACATGGATCCTGTCGCGGCAGGTGGTACATATTTGTGTGTCGCCTATTGCCTATGCCTACCCCATCTATCAGTAATAAAACGCGACCCCTCTGAGCGCGTCCTTTTTGTACTTATTTTGCACCCTTCTTGTGAACTCTAGGCCGTTGACTCCCGAATATTTTTCTTTATTATGTCGTAAAATATTTGAGTATCTTCAATTGTTGCTACCTGTGATGATTCGCCTTTGGAATACTTTTAATGAAATTCTTAATTTCGTCTTGGCGATCTGTAATTTTGTCAATTGTCCGAATTCCAACATAGATTAATTGTATCATTTCCTGTTTATGATGTACGATAATTCCGACGGTTCTTGCTATTAATCTTTCTGGCCTAAAGGGAATCACATTTATATTCCTTTGGTGCAAATCAAATAATATGCAAGATAGCAATAAAGAGAAAAATGTCTTCCTATTATGTTGACGGCGTGCTGGTATTTTCCTCGCTGTATATGCCAAATTGAAGATATGTGCGTGCGTCATCTTTCCTCGAGGAAATGATGGTTGTTTGTTCGATAATTCAAGGTACACTTCAAGGAAATATCCGAGAATGCAAACTGCATAATTGTTACCACTATCCTTCTGAAGATTAATATCTCTATTGATACCAATCCGGTTAAGTTACGTTCTTGTTATTGACACACTAATTTATATGTATATGGAGTCAAGGGCGGTATTTACTAAGATATCAAGTTATTTCGCAATTATAAACTGTCGTTATAGATAAACGTTTTGATAACTGATAATTCTACTTTCTAGTACGATTTTTGTGGCCTTGATTGTGAGGTGTACTAGCCGATAACAAACAAATGGTTGTTTGTTATCCAAAAATGCATCAATGGAATGGCACTTAAATTGTATAACGCTTCTTTAATTGTCAAATTGTCTTCTTACCAAATCTAATCGAAACGTACTCATTTCATCACACACGGCATTAAAGACTGAGATAACCCAAAGATAGATGAACAAAACTAAAGGCGGTCAAAATTATTCAGAGGCATGGCTCACTACTCGTGGTTACTAGATGTAACCGGCCCCTGAAGTACGTCCTTTCGTCCGGGCGGGCGCGGGCGGCGCCGGGCGCCCCACAGCAGTCGGGCGGGGCGTTGACTCCGCGATACCACCCGTAGTCCGTACCACCGCACGTACGGGATTTATGATAGTCACAGATACGAATAACACGTGGTGAAATTCACTTGTTCACCTTAATGGGAAGATTTATATCACGAGGTGCGAGGCGTTCTAGATTGTTAATTTCGCGATGATGTGTGCTAGCTATCGGAAGGAGTATGCGAGACGGATCGACTTGTTGCTTCGTGTAATTTAGATTTCGACTCGGGATCCGAAGATCTTAGTTATGACGTACGACTGCGAAGGTTCTTAGCACTAAATTGTTCTAAAACGTTTCATGAAGTCTCTTATACAGCTTACAAATGTGGTAGTTTTTCAAATTATACTTCTTTTTATTTCAAAATTCTATTCTTATTTAAAGTGAACCTGCAGTCGTAGTCGCAATACATACCTTATCTATTTCCGTAGTTATCCGAATGATTGTTTTTATGTGCTTATTGACCTACATCTCACTTCATCTGTGAACATCGTACGAAACGAGAGAGTAAACAGTTTTATGAATTTAAACACAGACGTATTAGCCATTTGTACATATTTGGTGTTCGTGATATCGGTACCGAACGTGTTTGTGTATGTTGACTTCTACGTTTGAGAACGTATTCCATATTTACTTAAATCTCTAAAGCAAATAGTTAAAATTTTCAATTAAAAGTTTATTCAGTGTTTGCTTAACCATAACTATCGATGTTAATGTGTCAGTATTAAATACACGTGTATTATAAAGGAACATGACGACCTTTTTATGTCTCTTAATAACAGACACACCGTTGTAGTTAACGATCATATCAAGACCATCGATGATATCAACAATATCAAGTACTTTATTGATACCATGAACCCTGATCTTAGAGGGTTAACATTAGAATTCTTACTCGAAAAAGGTCACTTTAGGAAGAAAGCGTAACACACGCTTGGTGAATTCCAAAGACCTTTATCGGAGATCATATTAGATCCGAAATCGAATCATTCCTTACAAAGACATATACGGGCAAATGTGGAAACGTACCAGCTTAGTCTAAAATAAAGATTAGTCTTCGACAGTACACTGTAGGATTATGTGAAAACAATACATAAATAAAAGGTACTTTAGTAAATAGCCGTGCGGAAAATACTCCAGTGAAACAGGTCTCGTAAATGATTTGCCGTTTCAATCAAATCTCTGCACATTCAATGGCAAACTCGAATACGTTTACTTTGTTCCATTTCGAGCTCTGTTCCCATTGTGTTAAAAACTATATTATGATTTTGCTTTTTGTTATTTTTTTATACATCGGTGTGTTCTGAAATTGAATCAGATGCTCAGATTATTTTGATGTGAACTCGTTTGTGAAGATCGAACAATTTGTGTGGTCAGTTGTGGTCGAGCTTCCCGGAAGCTGTAGCTTTATTGTTTTATTGCTAGATTCTAAACAGCATGAAATGTCGGAACAATATAAGAATGAGTACAACTCTTTTATCTTTATAATTTTTTTTTTTTTTATTTAATAAATTATTACGTTTTTTTTCCATTTACAAAATGCTATGACTCTGCCTGTCAGTCGTCTCCACGTCATCAAACTTTGTAAAAACTAATCGATCTCTTGATTATTGCATCTAATCAAAATTCCCCTTTCCTAAACTCGAAATAATATTTAAATCAACACAGCCTGGAGTCCGATTATTAAATAAAGCTTAAACAATCACTGTGAGCGGTTCCGGCGAGCCCATTCGGTGAAGCGATTTAATTAATCATATTCTTGTTATAGTAACAAAACTGGCGTTATCAATTTGCCGCCCCGATTTTTAATCAATAAATCATCGCAAACGAAATTGATTTGATTAATTTCATGCTATTTATAAAGCCGCATTCTGTGAATTCCATTACTGCCAAAATTGTGCGAGGATACCCAAAAATATTTTGAAACTGGAGGCGGATGAGATTATGGTTTAACAATTTGCCATAAGTTTCTTCATAATAGAGGTTTCGAAATTCATCACGTCACCCCATAAGTCTTGTAAAGCACTTACCGGGGGACTAACCCTAAAAACCCATAAAGGCCTGATCTACCCAAACGTTCAATAACGGGAGATTATGGCAAAAAATTGATGGTATTATTTGCATGTATCCCCAATAAGCGTGAGCTGTGAATCACGTTGGTCGACAGTGAGCTGGTTTATTTAAGCCGAGACGACACATGCCGGCCACACGGCCGCGGCCTCGTGATGATACATGCGCTATTTACGATTGTATTACCATTTATAAGCTT